>JAUMJM010000005.1:23628750-24965833 GCA_033558235.1 Neomorphus geoffroyi
CTATTAATTTCACATTCCACCTGGAATTACAACAATTAAAACTTATCAGCTAGGAGGTAGTCATGTTCACACTAGTTAAATTTTCACAGTAGTTTTTAGCGTACAGGTTACATGACTAGACTAGGAATATATTTTTCTGTCTCATAAATGGAGAGGGGTAGATTCCTTCAGAAAGTGATTCTTAGGAAATAACTTAGTAGTTTATCTTTCTGATTTGGTTAGATAAGAAGCCATGAAAAAAACCCAAAATGCACTGCAAGGCAAAAATAAACAGTAAGGAATAAGTCTGTGTTTTGACTATGATTTATAAGCCTCTTGATTTCAAACAAACTTAAAATTTCTTTGAGAAGAACTTCCAGAGTATGGATTGTAGAGATAGTTTTTTCATTTAGCTCACCAGTATTCTACAAGCACAGCACTGAAAAATTATCTCAAAGTCAGAAGTAGTATTAAGTATCATAAATAAATCTTTATGTACTTTTCATTTTCCAAATGAAAAGCTGGAATGCTTTAGTGATCAACTGAGTTTTCTGTTATTTATTCAGCATGAATTTTTATTTTGTTTTATTATTTTTTACAGATTGTTTGGAAAAATTTTACCTAATTTGTATTCAGTTTCCCTAAGACTTTCTACTGGAAAGAAGGTTTCATGTGCACACTAGGGGAAACAAAATATGCACTGATCCATCATAGCTTGTATTAGCTAGAACAGGTAATAAACTTACTTAGGTATAGATAACTCCAAATACATCTTAGATGCTACACTAACTCCTGGCAACTACGGAAGGAGGTAAAAACTGCATAGCCAAAATTCAGTGTTTGGGATTTAGGGGTCTGGGTGGGTTTTTTGGCTTTGTTTTGTTTTGTTTTTACATTCACATAACTTAAATCTGTTTTAAAAGTTTGTTATCCTTAGCTGAAATGTAACCAATATAGTACATAGTATCAGTTTTCCCCATACACTGAACTTCATTGAAGTTTTCTGTGACTTTTATATGTACAATCATTATAAACAGAGCTGTGAAATACTTTGCATTCTTTTGGAAGGATTTCATGAACTCTAGTTCATGATTGTTTTTCTCATAGTCAGTGTCTGCAGGAATGATCTGTCCAAAACATTTTTCCTTTTCAACCCCATAAGGAAATCTGTTCTTAAAGACCTTCATGTTACCTACTTGGAACTCATAGGCATACCATTTGCGATGGTACGCCACTACCTGCTATAGCATGAACTCCATGATAAGTCACGTAGTCTAGATTATCTAGTCTGCAGGGCGATGTGGGAGCACAAATCAGTCTCTGTATATCTACCTCTCCTGGTCCTTTCTATCCACTTGAGAGACACAAAGCTAATTATGTCCCAGATAAGTAGAAAGGACCAGGAGAGGTACATATATATATATATATGTATATATATAAGCAGTGGAGAATTATTCTACCTATTTCAGTTCACTAACTTTGAGAGCCTTACCCTTGTAGACTCCTGCTGTATTTAGCAGAGAAACAAGACAATCAACTAATTAAGATTTTACTTATCTTTCAGAGGTGCTTACCTTTATCCAGCTATCATAGAGAGTGCTCCAAACTCTAAATTTAATTCAACCCTCTTATCCAGGTATATTAAATAACATTATATAGTGGATTAATCCAGTAATTTGTATGACTAGTTCTTGTGTTTCAGGTAAAGAAGCACATCTATAAAGGTATGATCCAACTAAACTAATTTTAAATATTTAAAAATCAGCAGCCTAAATCTGAACTCTGCATTGAAAGGAAAGGAAGAAAAGAAAATATCTAAAGACCAATTCATCTGAGTTTACAGGATTCTTTAGGGTAAAAGGAAAAGCCACTAGAGATACTTTATTTTTCTTTTCTACTGAATATAAAGGAAACTGAGAGTAGGAGATCCAGCTGTAGATACCTATTTTAGGGTAGATGACGTTCACTCTTGGTTTAGGCTTTTTTCAAGTATGAATCTCAGATTTCAGTGAGGCTGAAGTACTCTTACAGTTCAGCACTATTCATTCAGACAGAGCTATGAATGTTTTCCTTACTTTTGATTCAAGCTGATGACAAGTTTTATGTCAATCACCACAGAACCTGTACTCCTAAATGTGCCATGTATGCTAATAAACTGTATGCTAATAACTTATACTAACATCCTTTGACCATTTACTTAACTGTAAAAAGAACCTCTACAGTTAAGTTAAAGACAACACAGCAACATTTTATTTGTATGGGTCAAAAAACCAAAGAAGCCCCGTAGCGCAGTCCCTCAGATCACATTTATTATATATGTAACCATTACGCCATCTGTCAAACTGCAGTAGGTTGTAGCTTGATGGGATTCGTCTTCCAACTAACTTCTACAGTTAAACCATTAAGATTAAAAATACATCAGGCAAGTGAGACAATATTTATAAATAGATACACACAATCCAACTTACCTGTGGAATTACTGTTTTTCTAATATTTTACATGATTATTCCAAACTACCCAAATAATAGATCATCACTACTGTACTTAGTATTTTATTGTTACTTCTGGAAACAATGAAATAATCATGCTGGCATAGACATAAACAAGATTATAAAAGGATGTCTTTCTTGTGCATAGGAATTCATTTCAAAGCAGTGTTTATGGTGTTCACTACCCACTGAAAGAAAAAGATATGACCTTATTTTTTTTCACTGAAAATGGCTCAGGATACTCCTTACTGTTCCTGTGTCCGTATCAACAGACAGGACTTTAAATTATGATATCTTTAAATAAAGCAGTAAATGCTTTGTTGACTTGATCTTTCTATATTAGCTCCAATTGAAACAGACTTCTGTTACAGTAGCTCACAGTGTTTCTTGATATTTTTATGGCAAAAACTGCTTTAAGACAGAATGAAAACTGTGGACTAACATTAATTTAACTGTAAAAATGTTATAAAGCCCTTGTAATTATCTTTCAAGGAGGCAATGCAAACCTGAAAATTTAAAGTAAATATTAAATTTACAAAACAGTATTAAACTGAGAAATTCAGTTTCCTTCCCCTCAATAATTTTATTAAAAATGAGAGTTGAGCAAATTTCCCAATAAATATATTAGAAATATGTAACTGTTGAAGGAGTTGTAGCCACAGGAATAAGCTATCTGATTTTCTTTTTGGGTGCTTTCAAGTAAAATCAGTTTGGATTAATTTAAACATCTATGTAGATTTTTCACAATGTAACTATGTTTTTTATAATTGCAGGTCAATATTAGCCATCAAAACCTGTTTGACTGCTGCAATTAGCATTCAGAGAATATTTCTGTGTAATTCACTTTTAATGATAACTACTTGATATAAACTTGCAAGAGAATTATATTCTAGAAGTTCAATGGTTGTCATCGTCCTCATTGACACTGCTATGTTGCCCACTGGCTCCTATCTGAAAGCTCTTATGGAAGTGTCTGTGATAATACACAATTATTTGGTTAGGTGAGGGAAGATAATTTACTGCAATGCAGTTTCATTCTGTTAGAGAGTTTCAGATTGAATTTCAAAGAACGTGACAGGAAAAAATATGTAAACGTATAACCCACTGTATCCAATGTTCTAATGGTGTGCTTTGAGTGTATTTTTAAGAGATGCAAATTTTTTCACACCTTTTTGTGTGTTGTCTAATCAACAAACCAGATGAAATCAGTTTCTCAAGTTCATGCATGAATGAGAATCAAAGTAGAAGCAATTTGTGAGCCATTTATGGCAGTAGTGCTCAAAAAGGCCATTAAAATCAGTTTTAGACAGCATCAGCTTCCTTCTTTGAATAGTTTGACTAACATAAAGTTTTTCATAACACTGGAAAATGAAGTAGAAACACTGTTAAAAGGAGCAGTTCATTAAAGGAAGAAAATGAAGTGCCAGCACTCCAGAATATCTGCAAGCATTTTTCTTTTCCTTATGGTATCTATTTGGATAACATTTAGTAATTAACTCTGAAGGAGAGGTGGAGTAATAAAACAATAAAGGCAGTGCCGCAGAGTAAAGCAGGATTACTCTCTAGGGAGGATGCTATTTCACTGTTTCAAAAAGCTAATGTAAAATGGTGCTAAATCTTTGCATATTCTGGTTCTGTAGAGAGAACTGTAGGGCAAATAAAACCTATATTATAGCCTTTCTATAGAATGTTTACTGGAAGAATTGACAGGAATTTTCACAAAAAACATTGTTTTCCTTACTTCTCTAAAATCGTGATGAACCAGTGCCTGAAGGTAATGCAATATAAAGGTAATGAAACGGTCTTTCATCCAAGAATCATATTTGAATAATTTCAAATCCAGTCCTGTAATTCCATGACAGTTCTGTACCACATTGAATATTTCCTGATTTCACCAAGCCCAAAATGAAGTTCATAGCTGTTATTAATGTGATTTACTTTTTAATTATAGTGCTATTTAGTGTGTCATTCCTGACTAGTACTCCCTTATAAGAAGACTGATATCCTACCTCAGATGGAAAATAAGTTAAGTTAAGCAGATGCATAAATTCAGTAATTTTGTGGCAGTAGCTGTGAAATGGCTATAGCTACCTGTTGCTACAACTTCCCCTGAAGGAAAGGGTGTTACCCGCTTATTTGAGAAACATAGTCCTTATCCAACTATAAAGTAGGAATTCATGATTTAACACCTTAGATCTTGTTTTCTTCACTGAGAGTAAAAAAGTCTAACTCATATGGCTAAGCAGCTGTAGCAAACTATACTAGTCCCTTTGGCTACATTGCTGATTGTCATGTGGTCTCTATCTTGTATGTTTATCTTTCCTTTTACCCACCTTTTTCTGACCAAAGTTGATGGTATTTTGTATTTTTTTTCCTTTTTTCTTTTCTTCTTCTTTTCTTTTCTTTTCTTTTCTTTTCTTTTCTTTTCTTTTCTTTTCTTTTCTTTTCTTTTCTTTTCTTTTCTTTTCTTTTCTTTTCTTTTCTTTTCTTTTCGATTTTATGCTGTGTAAACGGATCCATCTTTTTACAGTATTCATGCTGGTTTTGAACACTGATGTCTTCATTTTTTTCTGAAAACAACTTTTTCTTTGTTACCTTTGGGAGAATACAGTCTATTCTTTGGTTTTGGACTTCTGTTGGTTTTATTCTAGTCTTTCTTCTTCTATGTTTTCCTTACTTTTTTACATCCCATTTCCCTCCTCTGTGCCTTCCTTAATGCACAGCTTTCGACCACATAATTCTGGAAGTTACTACGAACACTATCTTCTTCCCATCACTGTCCAAAAATCAAAGTTTTCATTTTGGTTTATTTTTTCTCTGACATTCTTTCTTCCTACTGTTTTGCTAAGAGAGCAAAAGACAATCACCATTGTTATAGACCTGTAAGAATCACCCCCTCTAGCTATGGACTTCTCTGGGTATTTATAGTAGTGAGAGAGGACGGACATCTCACAGGATTTAAATTAGAAGCCTAGAAATGGTAGTATTTTACATTGTTTCTTGTTAATGAGTTTTAAGCCTCAGTGATACATATACAACCGCTATGTCTGCACTGCACACAAAAATAAGACTAAAAATTTGCCAGTCTCTTGAATACCTAGAGAAGGAAACACCTGGCACATATGCAACAGCAGTATTATAGTGTAACTGACACGGTTTACACAACCAAAAAAAAGGATTACAGTGTGATCAGTGATGCTCAGTAACAGCTTAGTGTGTCTCCTACACTTACTGAGAAAGCCAGATAACAACTGATAAAGATGATGTTTGGGATCAAAAGTAGGAGAAACACGTTGGGTTTTATCCTATTAGAGCAAAGCAGTTATACAGAAAATTATGTAGATTAAGAAACATGTAGGCCTTTAAAGTGTGAAAGGGGCATTTTCTGCATGTTTTGAAAGCTCTTGAAGCACCTGTGGTACTTATATGATTAATTTAACTGTGTTTAATATCCTGAATGTCCAATAAATTAGATACTTCATGACAACTAAAAATAATCCTCTTTCCTTTGAATTTTGTGATAAAAGTAGATTGAGTTCTTTGAGAGTAATGAAACAAGAGAGTGAGATTATTTCTTTTTAATGAATGGATACCATTCCTGAGACATAACATACATAAAAGTTTTCTTAAAATAGAATTCAATAAAACATGTGTGAGTAGGTGTTAAAAATGTGCATGAAGGTAGCTAAGTCAAGCTGTTTTCCCACTTTGAAATCTGATGAACAAGTCCCTGGAGTTTCTTATAAAATACACAGTTATTTTTCTTAGATCACTTCTTGTAATTAAAGGTGATTTGTTACCTAACTTTCTCTTAAAGCAATACTGCCTGTAGATGGTCAGAACATCTCAGTGTACCAGAACTGTTCTATTATTTTGCACAAGAAAAAATCAAACTGACTCCATCTATGTCACCAGCCTAATGAGAATTTGCTAAGTGAGACTCTTTAGTTTTCTTAAATAAAAATTTAACTTTTAAAATAAGCCAGGTCCCTTCCAATACTGCCAGGAATGGCTGGAATAGAAAAAACCCAAACCAAAACAAAACAAAATCAAACAAAAAACAATCAAACAAACCCATAGAGGAATATTGATCCTGATATTTTGAATCATGTGTGTGTTTATGACTGGGATCCAAAATAATGTGATTTCTTAAAAACTGAAAACTGATCATACTATATTTATAGACCATATATATCAGGGGAAAAAAAAAAAAAAAAAAAGAAGATGTTATTGTACATTTTTCTCCACATATTGCTCTATTTTTGTCTTTTATTATTACCTGAAGGTAATACTTCAAAGCCTCTTCCATGACAAATGAAAACAACAAACGTTAGAAATGTTATTGAAATCTTTGTTATTAATAACAAATGGAAATAATTAATTGACATATGGCTGTTTACTGATATTACATAAAAAAATGAAAAAATAGTCTGATTTTCATGTTTTTTAATGCTTATAAGATTTTAGCTGTAGTCTAACAGTCAGAGCACTCAGCTATGTTTGTGGTATAGCCAGGGTAAGGTCTTGCTTCTCCTTTAGGTGGCTGGGATTTGCATCTTTTGCATCTCAGAAGAATGTTATGATTTACCTTCATTCAAACCCTCCTATCAAGTCTTTGTTAAGAGTTTGGCAGAGAGAGAGTACATACACATAGGTTAGAAACATGAGTGTCTGGCTTGACGGAAAAGATTTGCTTTGCTGAACAATTTTAAAAAAAACCAAAAACATTTAAAAAGCCCATTTAAAAATGCTTTTGAGCCTAATATAGAACCTGAAGGCATATTTTTACTATTAAATGACAGAGGGTTAGGGAATGAGCTTGAGCACCATGATTGCTGCCACTATAGAGCTGTTAGCGCGCGTGCTGACTGCCTTTGGAGTCACGCTTGTCAGAAAATGAACCAGCCAAACACCATGTGGACACAAGGCAGTCTGCTACTTACCCTTGAGCTGAGAGATCATTCCCTATCTCCTTCTTATTTGGCAACATAAAGTTATAATGCTCAGAGTCCTTTGTCTAGATAAGAGAGAACAAATTTTAGCTCCTGTGATGTACAAGCACCGTCTTGTTTTCTTGCCCATGAAAGGGAAAGAATTTCAACAGGGAGCATAAGAGAGAACAATTTCTGACTCTCCAGCTATAATCAGTTTTGTTAGCTACTGGCTACAGTATTCACCTAAGAGATGTTGGGTCACACTTTGTTTTTCAGTTTAAGTGATTGATCTCAGTCGTCCTACAGTCTGGCTGAGTATAGCACTCACTAAGTTACTGAACAAAAGGAGTACACGACGCTCCATGTTTTCTACAGTACTGAATCCTGTAGGGATTTCAGGCAAATAATTATTAAACTGGATTTTATGGTTAACTTACCCAGAAAATGTCCTAGGTTTTACATCCTGGAATGCCTTCAGGAGAAACCAAATGTCTTCCTGACAAACTGTGCTAAAGTACAGATTGCTGTACTTCAGATAAATCAGAGTATTTTGTTGGTGACACCGTACATGCCAAGAGCTCTGGTAATTCAGCAGCTAAGCAGCAACTGGTGCATATTCTGAGAAACTCTCTGGGGTCTTTTTTATAAAATGATTCATGGATTTTGCTCATTTAATCCTAGAAAAATTGCTTTTAATATCTACTACAGAGCAGGAAGCAAGTAAACCTTAAACCAGTATCCCTGTCATTGCACACCTAGAATGTTGAATTCACTTTTACCTGTTTGGGATAAGCGAATGCTTCTATTGCATAGCAAAGCTTCTGAGCTTATGAGAACATGCTGTATTAAAAAAAAACCAAACAAAAACAAGCAAATGCCATGAACAAATATAGCAATTACAAGTCTACTGTCATATGTGAGATTAAGTCTTTTCATAATAGTGGTTTCTCCATTTCTACTAGTCCCCAATGACAAAGTCACTCAAGAATGATGTCTTTCTCAGTTGTCTCAGATTTCTCAATTTAATGGCTACTGTTCCATTCTCATTTGATTTCCTAAATATTATTGCCTAATATTTAATTGAATTTTGATGTCTTTAATTCTAATATGTTTGCCACTCTTTTACTCCAAAGATTTACAACAGGTTACACATGAGAACAAAATATTTTAATGAAAAAATGATCTTGAAACAGAGAGAAAATTGTTCATTGTTGTGGCAATGTAAAACTGAGTTTTCAGAGCACATCACATCGTAGATTTCAGTTTCATCAAGAAAAAAAAATGAAAACCACTCAAAAAGGAGCTTTTTAAAAAAACATATCCTTTCCAGTCAAGAGAAATAGAAAAAAAAAAAAAAGAATAAAAAATCTCCAGAAAAAAACAACCAAACAAAAACAAATTGAAAAAGAAAATGAGTGCTTTTTATTAGGGTGATCTGCCTTTACTTAGGTTTTTGTTTGACTCTTTCTTTTTTTGAATTATGTAAAATGTATCTATGCTCTCTCTTTGGTGAAATTGTTACACTTTTCCTATTTGTGTAACATTAAGTTAATATTCCCTTGTCCAAAACCCCTTGACATTTGGAAGCATTCTCTCTTACAAGTCAAAGAGAAAATTTTGAACTGGCATTGAGTATCACAAAAGATTAATTCCTCATAAAGTTAAGATTTTGGAAAAAGGACTAAATGGACTGCCACATTTTAAGAACATTCGGACATTGTGTTTACATATTATAACATGTTATCATCTTCCAACATGACAAAGGGAATTTGATGTTTGGATTTTTATAATATTTCTTTAATTAAAAAACTTGGATCACAGGATGATGTCATGACTGGGTGGACCGATTAATGTAATATATATAATACATATATGTAATGTATAATTTAGGATTATGATCTATGAAATGTAAATGTTCCCTCTGTGCAGAGGTAGGATGGCTTATTTACAAGATGCTATTAGGGCCAACTGTATCAGGGACACATCGAAAAGCTCAGCTACTCAAGCAGTGAAAAACATGGTTAAAATGTTTGTGGCTGCAATCTTAAATTATGCATGATTGTTGACATCTCATAGTGTGAACAAATGTTTTAATGTTCCATTACAAATTTTCATTTTTTCCCTAAACCTTCAGTTTATTTGTGCTGCTCAGTGTAATACAAAGATCACATTGTGAAATGATCAGAGTTTAGGTTGGGTTTTTGTTCATTTAGCTTTTTAGAATCTATATATTTATTTTACTATATTTTATGATCTTATGCTGCTGTTCATGTACAAACACTTCTCATGTGCATACGACACAGCAGGAGATATGGTTTTACATAATTTCACAGGCACTGGACATCTGCTGTTCTACCTTGTTCCCAGAACAGCACAGTCAACTGAAAAAGCACTGTATTTTAAAGCCATCATGCCAGCAAGAGCTGAAAAGTGATATGGATTACTGCAATTAGATTCTGAAAATGAACCATGATGAGGCAAAACACCACAAGTACGGTACACGCGGTGTGCTCTCAAAGTAGAAACAAACTTCCTTTTCTATCACTCACCTTTAAATTCATTCACCTGCTTGCCCTGGACCACTTACAGCTTTCTGCAACAGCTGCTGTTAAGAAGTCCAGACAAGTACTGTCTCTTGAGCTAGCACAAATACTGGATTACCAATAGTTGCTTCCCAGTCTTCCTGATGATCACTGTTCCCTTTCCCAGATGATATAGCCCTAGTCAAAATGCCTTACCACACTGTTCAACATGCTAAAAGTTCCAGTTCAGGCTTTGTCTCTATTTTAAAAGTGTGTGACAGGTTAGGTTGGAAGTTACTGGACTTTTTAAAAGCAGGCAAATGGTGCAACCAGGCTTCCCAAGAAAACAGATATGTGAATTGTGAGAGTCAGCTACTTGAACCTCATATCCTTCTAACCACTTCCATTTATGAGACAGTCTTTTGATCTACTTTTGTTTCTCATCTCATCAGTGTGATGCAGATGAATGCATCATGAATTGTCCACTGGAGAAAATATTTTCCCTTCATGTGGAAACAAGGAATCTTCGTTGTTTCTGTCTGCAACACTGTGGGCAGCGTGATGAACAGGATGATGCATAAAAGTACAGCGTCTAGATTTAACACATTGCTATCTCTGTTTCCAATAAGACATGGCTGTCTTGGACATTGGACTATGGTGCTCACATTTTAAGGTTTCACACATAAGCTTTTGGTCCTAAAATCTCTACCCTTGGGCAGGGTGTTGCAGCAATGAGACATGGAAGAACGGTTCCTCAAAAATGTGGTAGATAAAGTCTACCATCAGAGAACCTATTCCAGAGGGGAAGTTGTAGGACTGCAGAAATGAGATTACAGTCCTCCTGAAGGCAAAGTGAAAGAACAGATTTTCTGGAAACACAAGCTCTGTGAGAGAAAGAGACGTCCACAGTAGGTTATGTACTGCTGCCAAAGCTGGCAAAGAGTAAGCAGCACAGGGCAAGCACAAATGCCATAGTCGGTCATCACTGAGGAAGGCTCTGTTATTGAGAAGTCCATTCTTCTTTTTGCTGTTGCCTTTCCAGCTCTTCTTCCACCTTTTCCTTGAGATATTCTACATAGCAAAAAAAAGCTTGGAGATTAAAACTCTTGTCAATAACAAGTAAAGGAGGAAGAAGGTTACAAGATAACAGGACTTTAACACTTTGAGAGGAAGGCTGGATATATGTTATTATCCAACACGCTCTCCCTCAGCTTAAATTCTTTACAATAAAGATAGTGAGGCACTGGAATATGTAGCCCAGTGAAGTTGTGGATGCTCCCTCCCTGGAAGCGTTCAAGGCCAGGTTGGTTGGAGTCTTGAGCAGCCTGGTCTAGTGGGAGGTGTCCCTGCCCATGGCAGGGGGGTGGAACTAGATGATTTTTTAAGTACCTTCCAACCCAAATCATTCTAAGATTCTATCATTCTGTGATTCTCTACAGAACCACATACTATTACTTCACCTTGGAATATTATTTTAGATCAATGATAAATGATGTTACATTACGCCTTGTTGTGGTTAAATGTTTTATTTATTTCTCATGCTAAAAACACTTTAAGCAAGCACAAAGTAGTCTGTGGTCTATCATGTATGCGGAGCTTTGCATCTTTTAAAGAGAGGCCTGATGTTAAATCACGTAGGAGATATTACCTACTTTACATAAGAAATATTTGAAAGATTTATGTAGAAGATTTTTAAAATTAATTTGTTGTTTCTTTATGTTTGCCTTCTAAATTTATCAAAAGGTATCTAAATTTCCTCTGTAGGTGCTCATGTCCCTTGCAGAGGTGATATAAATCCTGAGGAGATTATCTCTAGAAAGAATGATATATCTACACATTTTCCTATAAAGAGCTTTCACCCTTCTGTAGTGGCAGTAAGGCTAGGTGGAATACCCTGCAAATGCACAGGATACTTATGCTTAGACAACTGAATCATGCAGAGATATATAATTCTCATCAATTTGAGCAGCTGAAAAGAGGAGAAATACAAACCGAAAGACCTTTCTTCGCATCAACCAGCAGAAAACTTGGATTGCTAGGATGGAATTCAGAACTTGAAATGGTTAACAGCATTTCATCCTAGGTCTGTGAATATGTCCATAAATGGAATAAAGTAAGAATTTATTGTGCTATTGTTTGGGGGTTTGTTCGGGATTTTTTTATGCTACAGCCATTCTAGAAGAGTTATGTCCTGTTTCACTAGGAACAGTGCAGAATAACCTTTTTTGATTAACTAATTCTAGTATCTTAGGTGCTGTGAGGTTGGGGATCTTTTTTCCTGTCACTCTGACTATGTTTAAGAAAAAATTACACAGTAGAGTTACACAGAAACTGTGAGAATTAAAAAGCCATCCTTTTCAAATATGTCCAGTAGATTTTATGCATCTTTCCTGTGTAAATTTTATTTTACTGTTTCAAGGTCTCTAACCCTTCAGTCTCCAACACAGTGAAATCTAGTAATCTAAAAGTTTTTTCCATCTAATCCAAGTGAATGTAGATGCAGCTATCATAAATACAACCACAATGTATGAAAATCATATAAGCTTCAGTTGGATAGAGGCTCCGGTTGTAACTAACAATTCATATGAAAACTATATCAGGCATAGTCTTTAAATTTATGCAAAATAAAAAATAAAAACATTAAAAATAAAGTTTATTGCTTGATAGATGGAAATTATAAATGTTGATAACGGCTGTTGTAAGTTTCTATCATACTCCATGCTGCATGGGTAAAAGATTAGGTCTAATTTCATTAATGCAAATGTTAATTATTCATATAAAACATGTGTATTGTTTTGAAATGTACTTCTAATCCTACTAAGTATTTGGGTTAATTTCTCAGAAATGCTTTTTTTTTTTTCCATAACTTATCACAAAATCATCACGAAAACAAAAACATCAGCGCAGGTTGCACCAAGAATGGAAATACACATTTTTGCATTTGAGTAAATGCATGCCTAATCCATCTGCAAGGATAACATCAAGTATGCCTTCAACCAGCTGTTGACTATTCTACGCGTATGGATGTTAACAAGACATAACCAAAGTTCCTGATGAGTTGAGGAACTAATTTTTGGAGTCGAACTTCAAACTTCAATGCCAAGACATAATTACAGGTCTCCAACCCTCAGAATGCTCCCAAAATACAGATATATTTTCATGGTATTCACAAACTGAGGCAGCATAAATGTATAGTGATGCTTAAAAAACTTTAAAAACCCCCTCATATTTCTACATAAAGAATTAAGCCACTCTTACTTTATATTTATTTCATTATTACTTTTAAAAAGTACATGCATACACTTCCTTTTTCTTTTTCTTTTTCTTTTTCTTTTTCTTTTTCTTTTTCTTCTTTTTCTTTTTCTTTTTTGAAGAGCTTTATGAATTCTATACGGAAAGATAAATAAATAAAGAGAAACAACAAAACCAAAATCCCGTAATTTAATTTTTATACATCTCTGTGTCTTGCCCTGGTAGACAAACCTGTGAGATATACTTAGCATCAGAATAAGATCTAAGTTTACTATGCAGGTATCAGGAAAATTATTTCTGAATAACTGGTATCCTAAAATCACCAATAAGGAGGGTTCTTTACTTCAGCTTCAGTACAGCCCTTGTTCTATGTCAGTAACTAATGATTATTTGCAAATTGTTTCCATAATAAATGAGAATCCTCACCTGAGACACTCCCTTAAATCATCCTATTTGTTTGGACTACAAAAACTGTTAAATGCATCTGCTTCTTCAAATTTCAGGAATGGCTAACACTTAAAATAGCTATGGAATCCTTACAGGAACTAAGAGTGCTACTTAATTACGAGCATAGTAGATTTATAAAGAATTTTTTTTGTGTGTATGTTCTGTATTGTATGTTGTCTGCACAGGAAATCTTTATTTCTTACATTTTAAATAACTACCCAACACAGACTGCATTCAGGAAAAAGAGAAAATGTCAGATTATTTCAACTCAGTAGATTTTATACAGCTGGGCTAAGAGATAATGATTACACGACACACTTAAATTTTAGAATGGGTTTTGTCCAACCTGACAGTACATAGTCATCTATTAAAGAAAAGTTTGTCCTTTGAAGTGAAACACAGCACAGTAGAAAAAGATAGTGATCTGTGGTCCTCTGTGGGACCTATTGCAGTCAGCTGGGAAAACAGTCTGTGCTAAAGGCTTCCCAGGCGCTAAACATTTGATAGGGAGCAAGCTGAGTTCAAGGGAGAGGAATACTGCTGACAAATCCTCTGACATGTTAGCCTTAAGTTCTCAGTTCACTCAAGCTACACTGCGGATGGAAGAGTACTAGTGCTGTGCCACAATTCAAAAAGGCAAGTAAAATCACATAATCCTAAACTAGCTAATCTGACACTGGTCCTGGAATATGTATCACAAAAACTGACTCAGAATCTTTCAGCTAAGAACTAAAGGAGGGTAATATGCTTAACGCCAGTCAAAACCGTTCAACAGAAAAATAAATCTTTTCAAGAAGTTCTATTTCCTCTTTCATGAGAACATCAATTCAGTTCACAATGTAAAGCTTTTGTTCAGTATTTGAATTCTGCCTGCCAAACCTCTGAGTAAAAACACCTGTACACACACACAGAATTAACATAGCACAGTATTAACAAAATGTGTTTTAGATGCAGAATTACCATCTCAAATTCTGCTAGTGGGATCTTGATGGGAGGGGGTGGTTTTGGCAGGTTTGAAGAGAAAAAATTTCTTAGTCTAATGACAATCTCTCCTCCAGGAATAATCTAGAAATAAATTTTAAGTTGTTATTGCTAAAGCCTAAGTATGATATAATGATATGCAAAATGATTTTTAACCAGAATGTTAATAATATAGAGGGATCTAATAAATTAATCATCTCCTGTGATCTTTTAAACAAGCTGTTTAGTGATACAGTGGAATACAGCTACAGGACTTAGAATAATGAAAATAAGAAAGAGTCATGGAAAATAGGGTCACATCCTTGAAAAATTTTCAGTGTTTATAGTGGATAATTAACTTATTCTGACCTCCTACTATGATTTAGGATGAGAAAGATATAACAAAATGCTTGACTGTAAGAACTGAGCAGAGCAAATAGACATAGTATACACTTTTGGGGTGAAAAATACTAGCTTCTACTAGGATTTTTGATCTAGGCTAAAGACTGTATTAAGAACTACTGACAGAAGGCTAAACCTAGATATACTTAGAGGCAAAGCATAGCAGAAATATTTTACTATTTTAACTATCCGAAATAGTTATCACTGCATTTGTTGAGTCTTCGTTTTCTGAGATCTTGGAATTTCTTCCTCTTAGGGATTTATGCAAGGTGTGGGAATAATCATATGAAATGTAATGGTTTATATCATATATCAGATGATCTAATGGTCTTTAATGGTTAAAATCTCTTTGTTTTAAATACTGTCATTATGAATAGCTCAATATTGCAGTAAACTAAATGGTGTCCCTCTTGAAATGCATTGTTTTTATTCAAAAGAAGACTGCACAGTCTATCTCTTCTTTAAAAATATATAATATTCTTTTCCCAAAGAATCAAAGGAAATACAGAAACAGAGCAGACACGTCTATAGATTAATTACTGAAACAAAAAAAAGAAAAAAAAACATGGCAGCTTGAGAGCTTGTACACTTACTCATTGTGCTTTAGAAAGAACAGAAAATATTCTCCAAGTGGTTATCTCAGAAACAGGATTTCAACGTTATAATAAAAATTCAGTACAATGTTAAATAGGAACTAAAATAAAAACATGTACAATTAAAAAATAATTCTCAAATAAAAAATAAATGATTTGAAAAAGAAGAAAAAAACCTCCAACAAACAGGGGGACTGATGAAAAATGATTGTTAAGATTAGACTCAGATATGCATGTCTTGGTGTGGTCACTGCTGCCAACATCTATTACAGATTTTGTACTTGATTACCTATGAAAAAAGTTTTAGCAAAGTACTGTAAACTTTCATCATAGGGTACTTCTGTATTGCTCTGTTACTTTTTATTAAGAAAGACCATTAAAATGTTAATTCTTGAAATGTATATACATGTATATGCACATGTATGTAAACTATTGTGTGATTTAAACTGAAGTAGTAGAGTAATATGGAAAAAAACACCCCGCTCCTGATGAACCCTCTCTGCTGCTATTATGAATAAACAAACATTAACTTCCATGGAATTTTAAGGATTGATGAAGAATGCCAGCTATTTTTCCCACATATCCTTTTCTGAAAAACTATTAACTAATCAGCTCTTTTTCCATACTATACAGAGTTGGTTTTACCTGCCCTTTGCACCTTCTTCTTGTCCCTGTTGAATTTCTTCCCATTTTTAGCAGATTAATGGTCTTTCAGGATCACTTGGAACTTACACCCTTTCCTTCAAGTATAGTTTTAACCTCTCCCAACTACATGCCACCTGCAGATTTAGTAAGCAAATTCTCTCTTTGTCAGTAGTGTCACTAATGAATGTGAGCCATGGATCTACTACTGCTTTGTAGCTTTTCAAGTGAGCAGTCATGACGTGTGAATGCTGCACTTGAGAATAATGTTTGTATCTATTAGTAAAATCCATCCTGATTCAAGCAGATGTGTTGTGTGAGACGAACAAAGGTCCGATTATCCAAGCAACATACGTAACGACCAGAAATTTATCAAGACGCTATAGGTTCTGATCATAACTTTCAAAAGCAACAATTTCAATATAAAACATATGGTGCCTGGAATAGCTTTTGAAGAACAAAGAACCCTCAAAATAGGATGTGCTCAATGTCACAGTCAAGGTTTTGTTAGTGGGGGCTGCAGAGGTGTCTTCTGTGAGCAGAGGCCGAGGCTGCCCATGAGAGACAAAGCCAGTTCCTGCTGGCTCCAATAGATCCACCACAGGAAACAGCTGAGCACCTCAATCGTGGCCTTAAGAAAGGGCAAAATGTTTCATGGAGAGAGAAAAAAGAGTAGGGAGGGGAAGACAGAGAGAGTATGAAAAAGTCCTATGACCACAAAGGTGATAGAACGAAAGGGAGGAAGTGTTCCAGACACTGGAGCAGAGACTCCCCAGTAGTCCTTGGAGAAACCACATGGGAACCAATTCCTTGACAGAAACTGTGGCCTGTGGAGAACCTGAACTACTGAGGACCTTTATTTCTTGAAGGACTGAAAGCTGTGGGAGAGCCTATCATTTGTTCAGCTTGGAGAAGGAAAGACTGAAGGGTGACCTTGTTATAGTCCACAATTTCTTCAAGGGGACAGTGGAAGGGGAGGTGCTAATCACCTCTTTTTGCTGACCAGTGATAGGACATGAGGAAATGGAATAAAGCTGCATCATGGGAAGTTCCAATTGCATATTAGTAAAAGGTTCTTCATTGAGAGGGTGGTCAGTCACTGGAACAGGCTTCCCAGGGAAGTGATCATGTCACCAAGCCTGTCAGAGTTCAATTTGTGTCTGGACAACACTCTTAGTTGTATGGTTTAGTCTTAGGTAGTCCTGCCAGGGGCAGCAAAGTGAATTCAGTGAGCATTATGGCTCTCCCAACTTTAGATATTCTATAATTCTGTGATTCCTGAAGAACTGAAGCCTGTGGGAGAATCTATACCCAAGCAGAGGAAAAGCTTGAGAAGAAAGGAGGAGCATGGCATTGTGTACAAACTGTAGCCCTCCTACCCCTCCTGTTGAGTAATGGAGTAAATGAGTCACGAGTGAAGGAGTGAAACTGAGTAAGGGGAATGGGGAAGGAAAGGTGATATTTTGATTTCTGTCTTAAAAATCTATTTTATTTGGCAATAGATTGAAACAATTTTTCCCAAGTTGAGCCTGTTTTGTCTGCAACAAAAGTTGGTGGGTGATCTCCCAGTCTTTATCTTGACTCACATGGCATTTCATCATATTTACTTCCTCTGTCTCACTGAGGAGAGGAAGTGAGTGAGCAGCTGAGTGAAAGTTTGACTGACTGCCATGTCTAAGCCACCACACAGAAATACTCTTTCAATCCACTGACATGATTCCTCCTTGTTTGCACTACACCTTATTCAGCAATGAAGAAACAGCTTACATTTGAGCTAACAGTATCATAACACTTACAAAGCTTTCTGCTTGGCTATTATGCTAGTTGAAAAATTTCTCATAAAACTATTCCCCATGTCTTCTTTTGACAATGCTTTGAAAATGAAGCTTCCTTGTGGAAAATTCAGACTGGTGTATCTTATGATTCTTCAACAACAAAAACCAGAAATTTAAACCAAAAAGTGCCTTCTGAATAACAAAAATGTAAAAATAGAGTTTTAAATACACATAGATTTTTGTACAGAGAGGTGGAGGTGTCCCAAGAATAATCCAATAGAAAAATAAGATGTGTTGTAGAAAAAAAATCTGTTCTCTGCTTTCCTTGAACTAGAATTAACTGTCAAATAAACATCGAAGTCATGGTCAGTTTCTCCTCATAAATGAAGTGAACAATCATGGTCTGAAATGATATAAAACCGCCAAAACATGCATGGCCTATTAAAATTATATTACCTATTAAGTATAAAAATCTACCTGAACGCACATTAGTCTTTAAATGAAATTGACAAGGTGTTCTCAAGTTCAAAAATAAAAGAAATATGATCACAAAGAACTTTTTTCACTCAGTACCAGGGCAAGAGGAATTCTTAGGTCAGGCAGTTACAGGCTGGCAATTTCACCTTGTTTTTATAGTCTCTAAAGTGCAATAAAGCACTAACTATAGGCACTGAAATACATCTCTCTTTTCATAATTAGATGTCTTTACAATTCTCATAATCAGGAAAAACTTCTATGGAGGATTCTTTCTGCTGAGGTAAGATTAGCCATTTTTATTCTGCAAAGCAACTACCTTAACAACAAGGGAAAGCAACATTAAAAATGGAAAACTTTTATGAAGTGGAAGGAATAATATGAAAGCACAGTGGAGATGCAAACTGTGATTTTTTAAAATACCTAAAGAGGCAACATAGTGTATATCTGTATTTATTTTAAGACTATTTTATGCAATATTGATTTGAATATTGTAAGGGTAGATGGAGACAGAGAGATTATGGGAAGATGAGGTTTTATGTATAGAGATTATTGGTTCAGTAGTCACTTAGATCTCAGGAATCTGAGAGACGTCCTTCTCTTAGGGAGTAACCTTTCAAACTGGTTGACGGATTAGTATAAAAATCTATTTATGAGCTGCTGAAGTGATTATCAAAGTGAGCTCTCTGTGCTTGATTCTGTTACCTGCACAAAGGCAACTACTTATATCTGCTATTTCATTCAATGTCTAAGACATCTTCACAGACCTGGTTAATACGAGACAACTTTGTCATTCTGGAGTGGGGAAATCTAGGCTGAGGTACTAAATGAATGACACGACAGAGTTAAATTTGTACACTGAACTTTTCTCTAAACTCCACCAGCTCTGTATCCACTGATTACAATGTAGACATTGGTGGAACTTAGAGCTGAGATGACACAAAACCCATTCTGTACAGTTCAATATTAAACTATTCAAGTATTGGGGAGTACTGTAATGCAGTTGGTGGCTAGACAATCACTTTTGTTCCCACATTTTTTAAAGCGCCAAACAGATTGAGAGGCATTTTAGAGTTCCTGAATGGAGGGAACCTCACGAGTAAAGAAGTAAAGAATTTTCCTTTTGGACTGCCTATTTCTTTGAATTATGGGGGTATAAAAGGAAGAAAAGATATTGGTTCCAAGAATAATATAAATGAGACTGATGCTGGTGAGTAAAGGATATATCCCCATGCAGTACTTTGAAGGACTGTAGCTTCCATGCTGACAGAACATAATAATAATTTATCCTTCTAGACACTTGATTCATTTCAACTGTGATTACAGAAGATTATTACTGTAGGTTGCATGATAGATCACATAAATAATCTCTGGAACCTCATGTAAAATGTTCCTCTAATCATCTGTTCTTCGTAATATAGATTTAAGGTGCATTCTTAGACCTTAAATTACTTTGTGAGTATCTTGAAGTAGTTGCAATGTAAAATTACATGTTTGTGCAGCATACAGCATAACAGACTCTGTTTCTACTAGGAATCAGTGGTCATTTTTATAACACTAATAGTAAACACAAAATATACAAAATATCATTAAATGATAATCAAAAGAAAAAGAAGTCTAAGTTGGAATACTGTGTTGGTATTATCTGTAATATTGTTGTAAAAGCTGACTTACTGTTAAAGATAGACACACATGATTGATCTTAGGACAGATAACTAGATAGCTAGATAGATATCTCAACAACCAAATTATAAATCCAGCAACAGCATACTCCAGTTTCTAACAAAGTAAGGAAAGCTATGTTCCTGGCTGGTGATGTAGTTGGTTGTCCTTCCAAAGAAACTGCTGTATGTTAGACGTTAAAAGCCACAAAGACTATTTACTTTTGTTATTACTGGTTCAAAAGAAATGAGTGTGTGAAGATCCTGTGTAGAGTAGGAATTTTTGTGACCATACCTACATCTGAATTGCCTGGAAATATTATTCTGATTACTTACTGTGTATGTTCTACGTATCTCCTCACGTAATTTAAACTGTTTGTGCAGTATAAATGTCCTATTTTAGGTAAGTAGAATATAACAAGCAGTGACTTATCATCGGAAAAATATCTCATATCCTCATGAGATTTCTTATGAATGATTCAGAGCTAAATTGTTTGACAAAACAACCACATGTAGTCAGAAAACAAAACAAAACATGTTAAGCATATGGTGTGACAAAGCCTCAATACGATAAGAATTCACTTAAGAATATAGCATCCACTAAAAGCATGTAATTTCATATAAATGCAGCTCAGTCATCTGTCAGTTCATGTATTTTGCTACTGCAGCACTTCTGCCCCAGAGAATCCTCAGTCTCCAACTTGATCCAAAGGCTGTGCAATGTAAGTTTTGAAAAAAATGAGATAAAGAAAAAAAAATTGTAGTACATAACGACCGTAATGTAACGTCTAAAAACTTAGAAAAGTATCTACCAGTTCATAAAACTTATTTATCAATAAAATTACATCTAAATTTAATTTTTCTCACTTAAGTAAATCAGAAACTGCAACTCTTAAATACAGAGCATTTTTTTAGTGTGGAGGACTCTGCTTCCAAATGAAAAGCAAATTTTTTTAAAAAATTAAAATGGATTTTTTTAAACCTTAGCAAGGTAACTACTGACAAACATTTTTCTGACTCTAAAAAATTCATCTTAGTGGAATTGCTGTGAAATGGCTCCATTTTTCATTTACTCAAATAATATTCTAAAATTAATATTAGTTTCAAAACTTGGATTTAAGGCCACTGAATTTTTATCTACGGAGATACAAAAATAGTTCTGTGGACTTCTTCCTGTGTGAATATTTGATTTAAGTATAAGATTTTACTCATAAACTATTTGTTGGCAAAGTGCCTTGGATAACCTGTCATCAGAAGTGATTTCATAGTTGGGAATTTATTTTTTTTGTAACAAATTTACTTGTTGAGGATTTGTTACTTTTTCTGTAACAAATCTGATCTTTTATCTATAAAGTGAATCAATATTGATTCATATGACGGTTTCTGAACCTCAAAAGATTAATTGTCTTTTGCTACATAACTTCACAACTACATTTTCTGTGTTTGCTCTTGTAAATTAAGTTGTGCTACAGAAACCCCTGGGCACTGAAACTCCCTTCCTTCACTGCTAAGTTGTTCAAACTGTGTCTGGCACTGCTTTGGCTCACAGCAATTAGCACTGTGCCAAACCAAACCTGGTCATAAAAACGAGTCGAACAAAGACCAGGCATCACTCCTGATAAACAGCTTGATGTATCGTCCTTGTTATAAAGGGTAAGAGGTGTAATAACACAGGCATGGACTATTCAACAGGAGCAATGTATCAGGTAAGTTAGATTTATTACAGTATTTGCTAAGCTCCTGCACCTCAGAAAACCACATTTTAGTGAAATTGCAGGGGTTTGCAATAAGTCTCAGAAAGGACAACGTGCATGAAGACAAATCAATAAGGCCTATTTCCATCTTACTGTTTTATCCCTATGACTGATGTAAATTTGAGTCCAGTCCAGCTGACAACTTCAGGTATACAGAAAGGACAAATATTGGTTTAGTTATGTAAGAGAAGCTGTAGATGAAGCAAGGTTGTGGAGGCTGTGGAAAAGATTGCTAAAATTATTTATAGCAACGGAAAACTACTGGAAGTGATACTTCAGTTTATGATCCTTGAATTCTTAAGTGTTTGTCTTATGTTTTCATGATTTTTAAAAGTATCTCATTTCTTTATAGATCTGGATCACATCTACTCAGTTGATTGCTTATTGCTTATTGCTTTGGGTGACCTATGAAAGAAGTTTCCAAGTTTAGCTAACAGTGAATTGTTCCTGGTTTTCTTCATTTTATGCCTTGGAAGTAGACGGAACATAGACGAGGGTACAGTAAACTGATTATGCATAAGTGAACCTATTAAACATATTTAACAGTGCTTTACTTGTTCTAAATAATAATCAAAGCTTTCCTGCTATCAGTTAGCGAGATTGCAGTGAAAGCATAGGTTTTCAAAACCTTTTGTATCTTTAATCACTAAGTATTTGTACTGTTTTCTGCCTTTTCTGAAAGTTTTGTTATAATTATATGGTTTTGCAAGATATAAAAAGGAACCAAAAGAGGAAATATTTATCAAATTATAACTCATACCATTTAATATAAAAACTAACAAGACAATTTTTTTGTTACTGACTATACAAAGAGTTGAGATGGCTTGAATAGATGTCTAACGTAGAGACCCTCAAACCAGGGTGGGAAATATCCAGTGTAATATTTATCAGTAGTAGCAGATTTAACTACTAGGAGTTGCACACTGCAATGCATGAAAGCAGTTACAGAATGAACAGAATCAATCTCAGGGCAGCAGCCAGAACCCTCTTTTACACCCCCACTGCAGCCACCACCCCACTGGTTCACATCCTGAGATAAGCAAACTGACCAGTAGCAGTGGAATTTGGAATGTATGCATAGGACAAACTAGAAAATACTGAAGAAAAATAGAGTGACTTTATAAAGATAGATATTTCCACCATCAGACAAGTGTTAAAGAGTTAAATTTTAATCTTAGTTGTGAAGAGAGAAGCCTAGAGCACCTATATCCTTTTCTGAATCAAATCCTGAATCACTTAACTTTTAGTGCTGCTTCTTCAAATTTTCCTTCTTTTTCCTCCCCTAAATGGAAGGTCCTTGTTTTATTTAAGAAATTGTGAAAAGCGAAGAGCTCAGGAAGAAGGTTTTCTGGTTTCATCAGTGATTCTAGATGCATCAGGTTTTGCACACTATAATATCCAGTTTTGGAAAGTTAGCTACAAAAATTCTTAGTTTAGTAGATATTCAAATAGCCTTAAATTTGGCACACACAAAATTACACATCAGCTTCACGCATCCTGAGGAATATTAATTACAAAAGTAGTTTTTTTAAAATCCCTTCTTATTCTATTAAACATTCCTTTCCATTCTTCTCTTTCTATACATAAAAAAAATAAAATTCATTATTTTTAAGGTCATGGAAGTTTTGGAACAGAAGAACTAGGTGGAAATCTTTTTCTTTTGCTCTATGTCATGGTCTAGTAAGCATGGCTGTAATCTATTTGATGTTCAGTTTTAACTGTATATTAAAACTTTTGGAAGAAATAATGTCATTGCATTCTTTTTTATCGTTTTAATATATTTATTTTAGATTTTATTGTACCTATTTTCTTTCTGAAAATAATGTTCTTGTGATTTCCTCCTGCCCCCATATTTGAATGGAATTTATACACTGTTAGCTGCACATTGAGGCTTTATTGGAGGGATGGAATAAAGAGACACAACAATTTAAGGAAACACATTAGAATGATTGAGAACATTCAGTATGAGAGAACACATTTGAACTCTTTCTTCAAAACTTAATAATTCTGGAAACAATGAGGAAGGAAAATAAACAGTATGAAGTGAAATTGCAGTTAATTTACACATAAAGCAAATAAACACCCTCATCATTAATTTTTTAAAATACTGATTTTTAACTGAGTAATTCTAAATAACAGTTTTAAAGCAAACAAACAAATAAAACTTTAGGAATAAGGAAATTACTATTCTTGAAGAAGAATAATAATTTCCTTATAGTTTTCTTTTAGAGTTAACTCAGATTTATATATATAGAATGAATTAGTTCTACACTTTTGTGGATCTGTGAGAAAATTTATTTTCCATTTGCAGTACCTTCAGAGTGCAGTCAGCTTAATTTCACTAAAAGTGTGTTATGCATGTAAATGTTACATTCTTACAGTACTGAAGATTAAAATTAATTTTGGAAAAAAATCTCGACCGATATTGTTCTTTAACAAAAAAGTAATCCATAATTTTTTTAAAAAAATTGGTGCAAAATATTTTTTGTAAAATACCGATATAAACTATGTTTTATTTTGACTGACACATTAAAGAGGAGCATAGTTATAGTAACAGAGAAAAATATTCAAATAGTTTAAATGAAAACATAAACATATTTAATCCCCAAAATATGCTGTCTTGAGATGCCCAAAACTTCCCCTTGTCATCAATATAAATTTTGCTGGACAAAATAATTCTGAAACCTTTCAATTTGTGATTGAGTAGAATTCTCCAATGAGTATTCTTTTCTCTTATCTAGAGAAAGCAATGTGCAAGCTGTGAGATTATTGTGTCATTATGAACTCACTGCTGAGAGAGATGCTCCACTGGTGTATAGTATTTTTAATTTATTGTGCTCTGGACAGATGAGGCCTGCACCTTATCCTAACACGTTTAGTCAAAGGATGTAATTTTGCTTGTTGGACATCAGACCAAACCAGGTTTTCCTTTATCACTCCAGTCTTCCAGAAGAGGGTAACCACAAATGAAATTATTCAATTCTGCCTCACCCCTGGAAAACTATAAGAGAGTCACAGGAGAAAAGGAGATAAATGACACCAAGCTGAGTGGGGCAGTTATCACAATTATGAGATGTCATCCAGAGGGATGTGGACAAGCAGGAGAAGTGGGTCTGTTTGAACCTCTTGAGATTCAACAAGACTGGAGGGACCTCACAGAGGCCTTCCAGTACCTGAAGAAATTTCCTACAAGATTTCCTACAAGAAATCTGGGGAGGGACTTTTCACAAGGGTATGTAGTGTTAAGACAAGAGGGAATGGTTTTGAAGAAGGATGGAGAAGACTTAGATTATACATTAGTAAGACAATCTAATTAGGAAGAATTGCCCAGAGAAGTCGTAGATGCCCCATCCCTGGAGGTGTTCAAGGCCAGGTCGTATGGGTCCTTGAGCAGCCTTGTCCAGTGGGAAGTGTCCGTAACTATGGCAGGGTGACTTGAACTAGGTGATCAGTAAAGTCCTTTCCAATCCAAACCATTCTATGATTTTATAGTAAATACAGCAAATCCTAGTCCAGCAACCCAAGAAGAAAGACCAGTAAGTGTTCTTCCTCTTGGTTGAGTATACACACTAAGTCCACAGATGCAGAAGCTAATTTCCTCCTGAGACACAGCTTCCTTGCTAACAACGTATTAGGATAAAAATCTATCTATCTCTACTTTCAGGAGACATTCAGATACCTATATTGGATTGCAAATTTAAATTCAATTAAACTTAATTTATGTAAATTTAATTAGTTTGATTAGTTTATTTGTTTGTGACATACATTGTCACCACAGCATCATGCAGTTTCTTAGTGGTTTCCTACTTCACATAAGAAAAGCAATACTGTAAGAATTTTACATAATAAAATCCAGGAGAACATATTGTAAAGGAAAAGGAAAGGAAAATTACAATTTTTTTATGAAATCTCTGAGTTCATGTTACCAATTTGCCTTCATTTTTTCATAGATTTGATAGACTCATCCTCATAAAGTCATATTCACAACATTCGAGATGTCTATGTCCAAGGGACCCAGAGAGGACTATGTGTGTGCCACTGAGGACAAGGTATGCCAGCTACTAGGTCTTCACCACATCTCTGGGGTTCTTCTTGAGTAACGATGATTAACTGGGTTTTTGACAGTTATTTTTTACCTTTCAGGAATTATCAGTTGTTATTGGTTTGTTCTTTCATTCAATGCCCTACATATTTCTATATCCATAAACCTTGAGCAAGGTAGTAGTACCTACCAGTGAAGGAAAATTATCTGTTTTTTTAGTGAGTTAACAAGAAAAAAAAAGGCATAACTGATATGCTACCACCTCTTTGCTTTGTGTTTAGAATGGAGAATGTTTTGCTGGCATTTGGAAATACATGTCGTCTGCTCTTGATATAAACTTTTTAACTGTTAGAATGGTCTTTTTTTATCAGGAAAACCCATGTTTTAACCCTTGCTACGCTGACCCTTCTGATACTTACACAGTCATTTACATTTATATTTGGTTCATACCAATCTTAATGTCTCTGTTACAAAGCTCTACAGTATCATGCTTAAAAATGCTATCAGTTCCTTTTTCAGAGAACAGACAGTTACATGGAGGACAAGCAGTCTTGTACCTTAAGTAATACTTACAGTGTACATTTTAAGTTGTCTGAAATTTTCATATAAAAGAGGCTAGAGTGTGTCATAGATAACAGTACAAAACGAGGATGGGTTATATCCCAAAAGATATTAGGTAAGTTTTCTCGAATAGCTTTCTCCTTTTGAAGTTTTTATTTAGCAGAGATTGAAGGCACTGACAAAGTCATTATATAAGTCAGCATGGATTTAGGAGGGGCAGGTCCTGCCTGACCAACCTGATCTCCTTTTATGACTGTGCGACTCGCCTGGTGGATGAGAGGAAGGCTGTGGATGTGGTGTTTCTGGAACCAAAATTATAAGCAAACACTAAACACCTCCACCTATCACCATGAATCATGTGGGAGACAAGGCCTTTGACACTGTCTCCCATAGAAGACTACTTGAGAAGATGGCAGCCCGTGGCTTGGATGGGAACGCTCTGTGCTGGGTTAGGAACTGGTTGGATGGCCAAGCACAGAGAGTGATACTGAATGGTGTCCCATCCAGTTGGCGGCCGGTCACTAGTGGTGTTCCCCAGGGATCGGTGTTGGGCCCGGTCCTGTTCAATATCTTCATTGATGATCTAGATGAGGGGATTGAGTGCTTCATCAGCAAGTTCGCAGATGACACCAAGCTGGGAGGAAGTGTCGATCTGCTGGAGGGTAGGAGGGCCCTACAGAGGGACCTTGACAGGCTGGAGAGATGGGCTGACTCCAATAGCATGAGGTTTAACAAGTCCAAGTGCTGGGTTCTGCGCTTTGGACACAACAACCCCATGCAGAGCTACAGGCTGGGGACAGAGTGACTGGAGAGCAGTCAGGCGGAGAGGAATTTGGGAGTACTGGTGGACAGGAAACTCAGCATGAGCCAACAGTGTGCCCAAGTGGCAAAGAAGGCCAATGGTAACCTGGCCTGCATCAGGAACAGTGTGGCCAGCAGGACTAGGGAGGTCATCATTCCCTTATACTCGGCACTGGTCAGGCCGCACCCTGAATGCTGTGTCCAGTTCTGGGCCCCTCAGTTTGAGAAAGACGTTGAGATGCTGGAGTGCGTCCAGAGAAGAGCGACGAGGATGGTGAAGAGGCTGGAGCACAAGCCTTATGAGGAGCGACTGAGGGAGCTGGGGTTGTTTAGCCTGAGGAAGAGGAGGCTCAGGGGAGACCTTCTTGCTCTCTACAGCTACCTAAAAGGAGGTTGTAGTCAGGCAGGGGTTGGTCTCTTCTCTCAGGCAACCGGTGACAGAACAAGAGGACACGGTCTCAAGCTTCGCCAGGGGAAGTTTAGGCTTGACATTAGGAAGAAGTTCTTTACTGAGAGGGTGATTGGCCATTGGAATGTGCTGCCTGGGGAGGTGGTGGAGTCACTGTCCCTGGAGGAGTTTAAGGAAAGATTGGATGAGGCTCTTAGTGACATGGGGTAGTTGACAAGTAGGAGTAGGTGTAGGTGTTGGGTCATAGGTTGGACTCGATGATCTCAGAGGTCTTTTCCAACCTTATGATACCGTGATACTGTGATACTGTGATATTTCAAATTTGAGCAGAACAGTAATAAAATGGAAAATAAAGAATTGTATTGATTGCAGTGTTTTCAGTATCATCAATTAAATAGAGGAAAAGTACCATTGAGAAATGGCTGAAAGACTGGATAATAAACTAAGATCTCTTTTCACAATAATTTCTTAGTTTTGTAATCACTTAGTGGTGCATACGAATGCAAGATCTGCATACGAATGCTTCATCTGGTGTCTTTGATTCAAAGTTGTTTATATTTCTTAGTCCAAGCAATGTAATGATGATCCATGTTCATGATATTGTACGGTAAGGTCATCCACTCTTTATTTTCTGGTCTATCTGAATGTGTATTCCTCACACTTTTGGTTTCTTAAGTCCTGTTGTTGTGGATGAAAACTTGAGCTGTCTTCCTTGCCGTATACAAATTATTTATATGTAACTCTGCCTGCTCAGTTTCATTTGATCTTTGATGGGATCAT
The DNA here is from genome assembly GCA_033558235.1 of Neomorphus geoffroyi. Lineage (NCBI taxonomy): Eukaryota > Metazoa > Chordata > Aves > Cuculiformes > Neomorphidae > Neomorphus > Neomorphus geoffroyi. Next base: position 23,657,228 of record JAUMJM010000005.1, read on the forward strand.
TTGAAGTAATTGTATTGTCTCTCTGAGCTGTGTTTTGATATTGACTCTGCCACACTGCTGTGCTGATAAAAATATATTTACAGTAGTAGCCTGTAGAGACAAATCCTAAATGACTAAGAAGGCCGGTCTTCCTAGTTTGCTACTAAAGGCAAAGAAAAACTCAGGATTTTACTCTGAATCTACATTGGAAAATATCCTTCAACTCCATTAGAGAGATGAAGATATCCTACCTTCTACCTTCTGTCTATAAGGGATTCTACCTTCCCTCAGTAAAACTGGGTACATTAGCGTGTATCACTATGGAAAGGGGAGAGGGCTGCTTTAACGTATTTTTATGAGTAATTCCCCGTTTCAGTTTTTCATGTTTCCTTGAAAACCAATGTTGTACTTCTCCAGTTAGCTGGAGCACTTGGCTGGTAAAACTGGAACAGAAACACAAGTGCACAAAGTGAAAGCCAGCAGCTGAATAGTTCAGGTTCCCTCGTAAAAACTGTCTGATTGCTAGGACTGCTGCAGAATGTATTCTGACAGTCTAGCAGGAATTGCTTTGCAAAAAATTGCTCTAAGTGAAGATTGGTTTTCTCTAAACACAATTGTGTTTTGGCTGCTATTTCAGACAGATTGTTGTCTTCAACTATGATATGCTTCTTTACCATGTTTAGTCTTTTTTTTCCTGAAATAATACATCAAAGAAGACACATGCAATTAATTTTGTCTGAATTAGGAAGAGTTTAGTTGTTTATACAGGGGCAGAAATGCAGATGCTTTCAAGTTTTTTTAAGTATTTTCTGAAGAAAATCTGAAGGCACAGATCAAAATATGAATTTATAAAGAGCAATGCACTTGATCATAAAGAACTAATAATACTAAGACTGTTAAAATAATACAGAAATAATTCTTGGTCCCTGGAAAATTATGAAGATATATACCATGAGTTTTTGTACCCCATTCTAAAGACAGATTCAGATTCAAATTTGCAGACTGCAACCTGGAAATGGTGTCATTTTGTAGGTGACAGTTCTGAGACACCAATAAGAAATAGGCCCAACCCTGATACTGACACTTTGAAAAGAATCTTGAAGAACGTGATTTCATTGTATCTTAAATGTATGCATGCATATATAGATGATTCCTACGTACATATACGCATCTGTAGATGGATACACGTGTTTTGTGATTTTGAAAGTATACCTTAAAATGAAAGAATGAGTTACTAAAACTACATAACACTAAGAGGTATGTTTTTTGTCAGATTACGGTTGTTTTAACAGAGTAAAATATCGACCCTGAAGCTGAAAAATACTTCGCTCTGTAAATTGAAACAGGAACAAGCGGAAGGTAGCAAAGTTCAAAGTAGAAATCAGATTTTTTTTATTTATTTAGGATTTTTTCTACACCGGCTCAGTAAAAGCTAATCAATTTTCATCAAGGCTTTAAGACACATTTAGTTCATTGTCATACAACTACCTGTGTTCAGAAAGTTTAACTACTGTGCTTAGTTCACATTCACTAGATAAATTTTCTTTTAATTCTGGTATCATTTAAATCTCTTGTGAAAGACTTGCTTACATAAAAACTTTATTATAACTTCAAAGAAAATGTGTCAGTGCTACACAATATGTATATTTTGCATTAGCCACAAATGGTGTTACTCTTGGAGTAGATAAGATTCTGTTCCTTTATCTCCATTTTGAGAACCTTTCCATAGATCTCAGATTTTGTAGATCAGTTTTTGTCCAAGAAGTTTTTAGAAGTATCTAAAGTTTCTGTAAATGAAGCATTTTACCATTAATTTCAAAAAAGTTGTTTAGCTTTTTAATGGTTTAATTCTGTTTACATTAAGAGGAAGCTCATATTGTTAAAGTTCTTGAATTTCTTAAACTTATTGCTTTATAAGGAAGTATTCATTTTATTGACCTTGTTTCATCTCAAACTTTTCAGCAGGATGACTTTTTATTATACATCTGTTAGGAACTACTTGCAATTAATTAGAATTCATATGCGCATACACACATATAAACACACTCCAACACCTCCACTCCCCCATAATCAAACACCACACGCCACTATAATCAAACACAAGCTCCATTTGGGCAATTTCTTTCAAATAGCTTTTTTTGCAATTAATGCCTGGAGGGTGTTTTTAAGTCCTGTGTAATACCAAAGCTATCAGAAGTACTTATGCATACTGCGTCTCATGTAGCTATCAGCAAAAGCTGTTAGATAAATAACAGAGTGAAATAAAAGCTTCCAGTCTATTAAAATTCAATCAGATTTTCCAAAGATGCTTAGATGGTTCATAACTGTCTTTTAAAAATGCTATTAAAATACTGATATTATTTGCATTAATTTATTGATAGCAATGAAATGGATGTCTTGATAAGTCAATTGATCACTTGCATTATAGTTTTTTGTGGGAGTCGCATCACATATTAAAGGTTGTTAGGGAGATTTACATTAGAGAATAATATATACAGAAAATGCCTAGGAACAAATCCCAGTATTTTTCAGGATATTGGTTTGCTACAGATCTCATCTATTTCATCATTGCCCTCATCTAAAGGCTGGTGTTCCAGAAACTTGCTATTTCCTCCTTAGAAGAAAAATTAAGTTACTCAGACACAGATGATTTTATGCTACTCTGTGTTGCCACCCTACATGCATGCGGAAGTCACACTTCTGAATTATTTCTTGACAAATATTATGTAGAAGATATGAATCACTTTTTTTTATACTGTGTTTCTTATCAGTTAAATCCTTATTCTAGAAGAATGAATAACTGTTTACATTTTTATTAGATTTTGCTTTGAAACAACAAAAAATGCTAACACAACTGTTTATATGTATCTTTTACAAATCTCATAGAAGTTAGAGCTAAGTATGCGTTAAAATATTAAAATATGCAGGACCTTGATGATCTCCATTTAAAATGAACAGAAAAATGCATATGTATTGTTGATTCCTAAACACATTGGATAAGGTTCAAATAAGATTATTGAGGCTGTATAAATGTTGAAATTCTTTGCTACTCCAAAACTGACATTCCTTATTTCTTGAGGAACAAGTAGCATTTACAAAAAGAAATGTTGAACTAAAATCAAAGAATAAATCAGGGTATACCAGAAAACGTTCCAAAGATTTTGTTTGTTTGTTAGTTTTTTCAATTTAAGAATTAATATTTAAAATGCATAAATGGCACTGGAATCTAGGAGTAAAATCTGGGACTTCTTTATTTGAACTGAAGTTCTAGCCTATAGAATCACTCTATCTGAGCAGACACAAGTTAAGACAACTCATTACGTTTTTTCCCCTTGTAAAATAGATATTTTCCATTCTCCCTCTTTCTCTATTTTAAATAACTGTACATTAGCAAAATCCTTGTAGATATTAAAGCTAAGAATGATAACAACAATAAAATTAATGAAAAGAACTGGCTTTTGCAGAGAACGAATTTCTGCAGCAAAGGGCTTTGCAGTTTTAGAATCCTAGTAAGACACACTTTGCAAGAAATAACTAGAGTCTTCTTAAACACTGCATTTAATTTATTTTGCCCTCAAGACAAAATCCAGTTTAGAATTCAATTTATATTCTTGACAGCTACCAATCATACTACTTCTATACTTTTTCTTTTTCGCTTTGGGGTTAAGAAGACTTCTGGAGGCCTATTTGTTTCAAAGTCCTATAGCATTGAGAATTGTAGTTTGATCCCTGAGCATTCTAGCTAAGGGAAGAAGTTCAACATTCCTCAGACATTGAGAAGGGTGTAAAATAGTGTTTATTGCTCACAGTAAATGTGACTGATGGCTTTCGAATACCAAGACCATGGCACAAATCTTGATTATTACCAAAGAATTTTGAACTACTAACTGCAACTGGATGAAAACAATTTAATTTTTTAAAAGATTCTTAACATAAAAAATATCCTTTCTTTTAATAAACATTTTTGTATTTGTAAAATATACTTTCTATTTATTCTTTTAATAAATTTTAACTTTGATGGGGAAATTTGTCTGGTATTACTTTCAAACCATCAAGCAGCTATTATCAAAGTACAAGAGTGCTTGATAACACAATCAAGAACCTCCATAATTCATGTTCTTCTCTTTATCCAGGAAGATATAATGATAATATGCAGTAGGCATGTAAATTACAGAAAATTGTCTGTTTAAATCTCCATAAATATTCAAAAGATACAGATAATTTTGCTGATAAACCAAGCTCTGCATCTTTTTTGCATGCCATTATTATGATCCTACTGTTTCTGGTCATGTTGTTAACCTTGATCTTCCTAATTCTCTTGATAACAAACAAGACTATACATGCCTTTATTTCTTCTGCAGTTCTTACAAGAGAACATCTGTGATTTGTCTGAGAACATTGGATAATAAATTACTCACTTGACTTTGGTCAGATTGAGAGAGAGACTTCAACACCACTTTGTAACTGACGCTCATAATCTTTTAGGATGCGGTCTTGTTATCAGAGGAATTAATGAACGAAGGGCTTTTTTCTGACATTTTGCAGGTCACAATGAATAGCATCAAGAGTAAGTTCCCTTCCAGTGATTTCCAAGGAAAACGATGCTTCCTATACCTTGATTCTTTGCATTTATTCTAAAATAAACTGCTGCTATTAACATTTTAATGTATTAGGCTTTTTGAGTGTGTAAAAACTTAACAAAAAATGATGTCATTTCTGTAAGACAAAGATGACATTTCAAACCAATCTCCTCAGAGGTTGTGTGTGTGTTGGACTGTAACCAACTAAGAATCAAATATGACCCGAGGAGCAGCGATCAAGTTCATAAATTTAGACTTTGAATGTTGAAAAGGCAAAACAAAACCCAAACTCAAAAAAATCCTTACAAGTGCAAGACTAAAGCAGAACATTAGGGTTATTTTGGGGTCTGACCAGTGGGATGAACCTCTGTACATCTAGCCCAGTATCCTATTCCTGACACTGAAACCAGTGAGTTGATTTGGGGAAAGTATGTGAACTTGGCTAATTTCTGCAATCCTTTTTCTTGGTACCTACTTCCCCCAAACCCGTGCAACTTGTGTCTACTTAATCTTTCCAGCAGTTTTGAATTTATATCTTAGTTCTATGCAAATCAGCATAAATGTTGAGACTATGGTTATAAAATGTCAGCATTAGAAGAGCATTAGAACATAGATGCTACAGCTACTCACTTTAATGTATCTTCAATAAAAATCTGTTATTCTCAAAAAAAACTATGGGTAAAAACAAAACGAGGGAAATCATCTCATATGTGAAAATACGACTTTATTACTAGTCTTACTCATGTCTTGACAATCTATTCCCAACGCAATAATTATATTAATTCATCTGCAATGATCCTAATATATGAAGACCAATTATCCAGTTGCTACTAATTTCCATGAATGATGCAGTTAAAATTGTTATACACAGATTACATAATACCTATTTTTTTCCCCTATGTAATGTTTATCCTTTCCACATCCCTCTCTAAAGGTTAATGGAATGTCTTCATTTAGTGGGGAAGATTTGCGCCCAGGACTGTCCACCAGAATCTGGTTGTGAAGGCAGTGGTTTCTTCCTCCTCAGTCTTAGATCCACCAAAGGTTTTCAGGTGTTGTTGCAAAGTCTCCAAGTCTGTTTGTTCATTTTTAATTTCCCCATTGGCTCCCAAATTAGTTAGTCGCTTGTCTATTATTTAGTTTTATTAGACCAATACCAAATACAGTTAAGCCCTTACACTGCAGAATCGGGATTAAGCAGAATCAAAATAAGCCATTGCAAAATTTTAGGAAATAAGATGCTGCAAAGTCAGAGTTTATATGAATGATATAGCCCTTTTGACCATCTCCTGATTGCTAGTATTTTTTTGTGGTCAAGACAGTCCCTGACAAACCATGAAACCCTAAATTCTAAGTTATTCAAAAGGCAGTGGACTCTTGGGATCAGTAGAAAAATCATATTTGTTTGAGTGTGCATGAATCTCCTTTTATGACATGTGGAAAAACCTACTTAATGTTATCCATAATTTAAATTATTTCAGCTGTACTGTAGGGAACACTCCATCTCCTGTTAAAATGTGCTAGTGTATAATAATAACAAGCCAAAGAAAAGTTCACCTGTTCACCTTTCCGCTTTCTGTTAATGAAAGGATTTCCTTTTTTGTTTTGGGTTTTTTTTTTTTAGTTTCATTCTTTTATATTTAAAATTCATCATACAAAATTTTAAAGCATTTATCTGCACAGGAGCACACATTCCTTTTCTCTGATGAGAGTAGTGTTCGTTGAGTGAACTGTAAAGTCAAAATACTCATTTTTTTTCTTTCCCAGTGTAAAATGTAAAAAATCCTATATTTTCTGTGTGGATCTGGAGTCAGCACAACTATGCTCAGAAAAAAACAGGAAAGAGGAAGCAATGTCTGTGAGAGCATCATAGACTAGAAAACTATGGAACAAATAGTTTTTGTCCCCACTTTACAAAAAGATGTGTACAGGCTGGGGAAGGTCCAGAGAAGGGCCACTAAGATGATCAGAGGACTAAGAAATGTACTATATGAAGTAAGGCTGAGAGAACTGGGTTTGTTCAGCCTTGACAGAAGAAGGCTTAGGGGAGACTTTATTATCATGTACCAGTACATAAAGGGTGTCTACCAAGAGTATGGAGACTCCCTTTTTACAAGGAGTCACATAAAAAAGACAAGGGGTAAATGGTATAAGGTTTTCCTGGGGAGATTCTGATTGGATTCCAGAATAAAGATTTTCACAATGAGAACAGTTAAACACTGGAATAACCTCCTCAGGGAAGTGGTAGATTCCTCTACACTTGACACTTGTAAGGCTCAGCCAGACAGGGTAGTGGGCCATCTCATTTAAACTATATAAAATGTTTGGACCAGGTGACGCTAGGAGTCCCTTCCAACCTGGCATTCTCTGATTCTATGATTCTATGATTCAAATACAAATATAGGGATTGAAGATACATTGAATTAAAGAGTTTTAAAAACTAGAGACAGGGTAGGAAGATAGCTGTGAAAAGGATAGACAACTTAAGAGGACCTAAGTGAAGGGTCTGAGAGTGTCTAAATCTAGGCTAACAAAAGGGGTGACCTGAGTGGGCAGAAGGTGATACAAACTGGAGGACATCAGAGGTACATCATTAAGGAATGTGTACAAGAACACCAAAACACCAAGCCACCAGCCTGTTGGGATTACAACACATCTCTTAAAGCATTTTAGAGTATCCTGGACAAGAATAAATAGATAGATAGATAGATAGATAGATAGATAGATAGATAGATAGATAGATAGACAGACAAATAAATAAATAAATGTATTAGAGTCTTATGAGAACATGGGTATCACTGAAGATACAGTTGCAAACATTATGAACTGCATAAAGCTTACTCTTCTGGGGCTTGGAGGGACACACAGATTGTGCTCTTTCTATATTCAAGCTGTCCCATATACATATTTTGCTACTACTGGCACCCTCAGCATCCTGGTAACAGCTGTTCTCTTTTGTTTGTTCAGAAAGGATGATGTTAGTTAATATCTGTATGTCACCTTTCCACAGTTGCCCTTTTTGTAATATATTCCCGTCCTGGAAGTTCAGTCCAGTCAGGGTGTTCTCTCATATTTCCCAACTGAAATATGCTCCCTTTGTATTAGGACTTGCTCATGCTGCTTGTTTCCTTCTCTAGCATTATACTCCATATTTTTGCCCTGGAGCTATGAAAAAGGATATGCACCCATGTTGCATGTTGGAATCCATTGATCTCTGCCTGATACTGTGTTAGCGCTGTGAGCTATGCCATGTCCAGTATCCATAGTGCTGTCTGTGATACAGAGAGAACCTTTGCAAAACTAATGTCCAGTCAACCAATATAAGAAACTTCTGAGTTTCCAAGATAGTGGGGAAGACTGAGTGCCATTCAGGGAGCATGGAAGTATGGGTTATTTTATGGTTACCTTTTCTGCTTGGGACTGTTTTATCTAGTGCTTATTGTAAATGGGAGTTGGTTCTGGACACACGAGCAGTGACCTAGGCTGCCTGTCCTAGAGGATACTTTTTGAGATAGAAACATAAGCTTGTATTTCAGCAGGGACTGGTAGGTTCTGCTGTCTTTTCTCATGTAGATCGCCCTCATGCATCTTCCATGTCAGTCGTATTTATTAGGAAAAATGAGTGGCTTCCAGGGCCTTTTTGTAGATGAGAGCTATATTTACAATGAAAGGATAAACTCTGTGAAGAAGAAATAAGGAAGGGATGTGTATAAATATTTTTAATGCTTTGGCCTAGTGATACCATGAAACTAACATGAAGCTGAACCATTCTGACTGGATAACTAGACATTTGTAACACTTTCCATTATGTGAATGGATGACCAAAATGTCCTTGGGCAAATGAATCACTGTTAAAAATAGCCACCTACAGTAGCAGTTAAGTGACATTTGGACAACTGCTTTAAATGAATGAGCTTCAATTTCAAGTGCCCTAATCACTAGACTAGAATCAAGGTCTCTTTCTGTGATTTAATGCAAAGACTATTACTTGCATGTTCACAGTGGCTCAGCTTCAAATGGAAAGGTGATGGGCAATGACAATCAGAATATATCACAGCCTGATGATTAAGTCAAATGAGAGAGAAGTAAATTCAGTCTTTTACTAACAGCAGGAGAACAAGAAGGCAGGTCTATATAGGACAGCTTCGTGAGCATTCAGGTTTACAGAATTATGTTCTGCTGGAAAACAAGAGGATTGGGATGGAGGTAGAATGGACCCTACTAAAATAAAAACATATTAGGAATGTTTACATAGTCTAGAGTATTTCTTGAGCTGAATGCTTAAAGTAACTCATTGTTGCTCTTTTAATATAAAGTTAACATCAGCATAGCTAACCATATTTATAATAGTTTTTTGAGCTTAAAGTGCTTGTTATATTAGAGTCACAAAGTCATAGAATGGTTTGGGTTGGAGGGGATCTTAAAGATCACCTAGTTCTAATTCCTCTGCCACAAGTAGGGACACCTTCCACTACATCAAGTTGCTCAAAGCCCTAGGACAGTGTCCCATGGGATCCTGAAAAATAGAACACAGAATATGCCCAAATGAGTTCTCCTGAAGTTCAGGGTTGTAACTCTTTTTTTTTTTTTTTTTTTTTACTTATCCTTATTCTGTTAGCTTTGAAAGATCATGATGGTCTCAGGGGAGATTCCTGAGGAGCAGATGAAAGAAACTTGTAATCTTATTTTCAGGAAGGATATGAAAGAGTTTCTGGGGAACTATAACCTTTTCAGTCTTACCTCAGTCAGTGGGAAGGTATTACAGTATCACAGTACCATAAGGTTGGAAAAGACCTTTGAGATCATCGAGTCCAACCTATGACCCAACACCTACACCTACTCCTACTTGTCAACTACACCATGGCGCTAAGTGCCTCATCCAATCTCTCCTTAAACACCTCCAGGGACGGTGACTCAACCACCTCCCCGGACAGCGCATTTCAATGGCCAATCACCCTCTCAGTAAAGAACTTCTTCCTAATGTCAAGCCTAACCCTCTCCTGCCGAAGCTTGAGACTGTGTCCTCTTGTTCTGTCACTGGTCACCTGAGAGAAGAGACCAACCCCTGCCTGACTACAAACTTCCCTTTAGGTAGTTGTAGAGAGCAAGAAGGTCTCCCCTGAGCCTCCTCTTCCTCAGGCTAAACAACCCCAGCTCCCTCAGTCGCTCCTCATAAGGCTTGTGCTCCAGCCTCTTCACCATCCTCGTCGCTCTTCTCTGGACGCACTCCAGCATCTCAACGTCTTTCTCAAACTGAGGGGCCCAGAACTGGACACAGCATTCAGGGTGCGGCCTGACCAGTGCCAAGTATAAGGGAATGATGACCTCCCTAGTCCTGCTGGCCACACTGTTCCTGATGCAGGCCAGGTTACCATTGGCCTTCTTTGCCACTTGGGCACACTGTTGGCTCATGCTGAGTTTCCTGTCCACCAGTACTCCCAAATTCCTCTCCGCCTGACTGCTCTCCAGTCACTCTGTCCCCAGCCTGTAGCTCTGCATGGGGTTGTTGTGTCCAAAGCGCAGAACCCAGCACTTGGACTTGTTAAACCTCATGCTATTGGAGTCAGCCCATCTCTCCAGCCTGTCAAGGTCCCTCTGTAGGGCCCTCCTACCCTCCAGCAGATCGACACTTCCTCCCAGCTTGGTGTCATCTGCAAACTTGCTGATGAAGGACTCAATCCCCTCATCCAGATCATCTATAGAGATATTGAACAGGACCGGGCCCAACACTGATCCCTGGGGAACACCACTAGTGACCGGCCGCCAACTGGATGTGACACCGTTCACTATCACTCTCTGTGCTCGGCCATCCAACCAGTTCCTAACCCAGCACAGAGCGTTCCCATCCAAGCCACGGGCTGCCAGCTTCTCCAGGAGTCTGCTGTGGGAGACAGTGTCAAAGGCCTCACTGAAGTCCAGGAACACCACATCCACAGCCTTCCTCTCATCCACCAGGCAAGTCACATGGTCATAAAAGGAGATCAGGTTGGTCAGGCAGGACCAAATCCTCCTGGAAACAATTTCCAGTCACATGAAGAACAAGAAGGTGATTTGGATTAGCAAGCATGGATTTGCAAAACATGCCTGACAATCCTTCTTGCCTAAAAAAAGTTTTCATTTACATCCTGTTCTTGATTAGGTGGTCTGTGGCAGGTGCCTCTCATGATCTCTCTGTATGGATCTGTTCTTACCCATGAGCTCTAAATTGGCTCATTAGCTGCCTCTATGAAAAGCTTTTTGCAAAAAGAACATTCCTTCTCCTCCTCCTTTACAGTCTGTCTTTCCTGAAAAGCCTGTATCCTTCTGTTGCTGCATGCCTGTCCTACATCGTATTCCACCACAGTTCTGTAAGCCTGGTGAGATACTAACTCTTCAAGTGCACTCGGACCTGTAAGTCATAGGAGTCACAAAACCAAAGGATAATTTAGATGGGAAAAGACTTAAGTCCTTTAGCACAACCTCCTTCTGAAAACAGGAGGAAGTCAGTCAATGTCACTCAGGGCTTTATCCAGGTGGGTCTTGAAATATTCCAAGGGCAGAGAGGGTAACAGGGATTCCAAAACTGGATGCAGTATCTAGATGAGGTGTAACGGGTGCAAAAAAGAGGATAATCATCACTTTTCTTGACCTACTTCCTATGCTCCTGTTTACACCACCATGAATGCTGTTCGTCACCTCTGCTACCATGGTGTACTGCTGGCTCATGTTCAGCTTGCTGTCCCCATGACTCCCAGCACCTTCTCCCTAAAGCTGCTCCCCAGAATGTCAGTGCCAAGCCTGTATCAGCAACATGATGTATTGATAGCATCATCGACAAAATGAGAGAGGGAGTAAAAACAGTTGAATAGTCTGTACTCCAGCTTCAGGCAAAGCTGCTGACACTTGCATACTAAATATGCCTCCTGCCTGTTTTACATGCTGAGTGCATTTATCTGTAGGCGCTTCAGGTGGGCCACTACTTGTGCTGCTTTCACAGTGAAATCATCCCCTGTCATTCTGTCCCTCGAATGTTTCCTCACCACCTACTGAACCTTCTCTTCAAGTTGTGAAAACTCTTGCCTGACATATTTAGTTTAACGTACAAAGCATGTAAGAGAATAGTTGTCAATGTAAATATGTGAGAAGAGTCTGAGAGTGAAGGAAAGTACAGAGACCAAAACACTATCTTTAAAATCTGTAAAGTGAAATTGGGAAAAAGTTTCCAGTAAAGTATCAAACTATTTATAACAGATCAAGGAGACTAGGTTTCCTGAAAAGCTGAATAGCAGTCCTTAATTACTACTATGGAGGAAGAATTTGTACAGAGAGACATTACCTATGTAGTTCTTATTAAATGCACTCGCTCATTCGTTGAACTTTAGTTTACTTAACTTCAATAATTTCCTTTTCCATTAGCTTTGTTAATACAAATTCTGATTTGTTAGTTTAAAGACAACATCTTCTTTGAGGAATGCAACTATGACTTCTAATGCAGCAGTGGCAAATTTGTGCTTATCTTGGCAGAGCTGTGTCATTGCCTTCCTTCCTATAACTCTGAAAAGAAATCTTGTTTCATCAATGTGAAATGACAGAGCACAAGGACCTAAGCCTAAAAAACAGTATATAATAAAGAATAAAGATTTTTTTAGGCAAATTGTGACATGCTGATTTCACTGAAATTGCCAGTGTTCATCATTCTGAAAATTTGTAGCTTGGAATACAGCCACTTGATATGTGCCCTTTGGGCAAGGTACTTCTCATGAACCACTATCTTCTTTAAAAACAGAAGAAAGCATGGTGCTTATTTATCCATGTCAACAATGTCTAGGAATTCTCCTGTCTATCCTATTTCCCTAATTACTTCTCAGTTTTCCAAGAGGCAAGTTTGTGTTCCCCAGGAAATACAATGTTAATCTGTATTAGAAAGTTTTATTTGTTCGAAAATTCCTGAAACACAATCTGTTCTATTTTTTTCTAAAAATAAAATAAAATTAAAGAAAGAATAAAAAATATTATCACTGTAAATATACATCTCTACATATGTGCCTGGGAATATATTTCTAACCTGGTATGAAATGTTGCGGTTAAATCATGCTATCCTGAGATGAAATAATAGTAAATGTAAGAATCTGTAGTGTTTTGGGGATGGTATAAATATAAGTCAAAAGTAGTCCAGTGTTGTCATGAAATAATAAGAATTTATGCTTATTTGAAACCTAGAATTTAAACAAACTGTACATTTTTTACTAACTTTCTGTTTCATCAGCAACCTTTCTTTCTTAAGATAAGTACAATATATTTTCATCTTTTTTTTATGAATTGTAAATGTAAAATGTAAACTATTTTGTAATGTAAAGTAACAAAAGTGGAAGAAAATAATTTTGAAATAGTATTTCCTTTGTCCTGATTTAAAAAAACAAAAAAAAGCTTTGCAGAATATTTCAGCTCATACAGTATTTTTTCTAAATGCTTGAACTTTAATAAATGAAACTTTATTTTGATGATGATACAATTTGATTAAATACCTCATATTAGATGTTTCTACTGCAGTCTTAGGAGAGACTATAATATTTCTAGCCATAAGAACAAAGATGTTACCATACTAGAAACAGATTGTATGAGAATCTCCCTGGTAGTCTCAAAGCCTGCAGATATGTTCTACATATATATCAGAATTATCAGAATGGTTTTGGATGCTTTGATTCCATTAAAATTAATGAGATTTTTCACCTACTTCAATTAAATATCATTGATAGTAGTAAGAAAAGCATTTGCATGAACTGCTGCAGGTTGCAGCTCCTGGAATATGATGGAGAAAATGGGAAATATTACTTGGACAGCTTTACAAAACCTGCTTGCGAGATTCACTATAATCAGTTTTGTAAGTTCACTATAATAATTGAATGGTATATGAATAGTTCTCAGACTTCACAAGATGGCCAAGCCTGCAACGAATCAAGGTACTAAATAATCACCTAAGGAAAATAAATCATCAGTCTTATCTATGTTGCCTCTGGCAATTTTGGCAAATTATCTGTAGATGTTCTTAGGTTTAAGTTGTGCCACCTTGCATGCATCTAGGAAGTAAAATAATGGACTGGAAAGTGTTATTCTAAACAGAGAAAAACCCAAACAAATAAATACTTAATCTAAACCTTACCAGTTTTGTTTTAAGTTGTATACCTACTATGTTAGAAAAAAATGAACAGCTGCAGCCTAAGGATGTACCTTTTTCTCAGGATCCAAAATGTGTGTGGTGGGTTGACCTTGGCTGGATGCCAAGTGCCCACTAAAGCCACTCTATCACTCCCCTCAGCTGAACAAGGGAAAGAAAATTTAAAGAAAGGTTCGTGGGTCAAGATAAGGGCAGGGAGCAATAACTTGCTAATTTCTATCATGGGCAAAATAGCCTTGATGTGGGGAAATTACTTTAATTTATTAACAATCAGTTCAGAGTAGAATAATGAGAAATAGAACCAAACCTTAAAAGCATCCCCTCCCTTCTTCTCAGGCTCAACTTTACTCCTGCATCTCTACCTCCTCTCCATCCAGCAGTGTAGGGGGATAGAGCATGAGGGTTTTGGTCAGTTCATCCTATATTGCCTCTGCCATTCTTCCATTCCTTCCTCCTCAGGGGAAGGACTCCTTGCACTCTTTCCCTGTTGCAGTGCGGGGTCCCTCCCATGGGAAACTGTTCATCATGAACTTCTCAAATATAAGTCCTTCCCACGGGTTACAGTTCTTCACAAACTGCTCCAGCATGGCTCCCTTCCACATAGATGCAATCTTTTAGGAGCAGACTGTTACGGGGTGGATTGCTGATGCAGTCACAAGTCCTGCCAGCAAATCTACTCCAATGTGGGCTCCTCTCTCCAAGGGTCAACAAGTCCTGTCAGAAACCTGCTTCACTTTGCAGGCTTCTCACGTGGTCACAGTCTCCTTCAGACACATCAATCTGCTTTAGTGTGGTGTCCTCAGTGGTCTCCAGGAGGATATCTGCTCTACTATGGACTTCCACAGGCTGCAGGCGGATAGCTTGCCTCACCATGTGGTTTGCCACAGGCTACAGGGGAATCTCTGCTCCTGCACCTGGAGCACCCCCTCCCCCTCCTTCTTCACTGACTTTGGTGTCCGCAGAGTTATTCCTCTCACATATTCTTGATCCTTTCTTTCCAGTTGCAGTTTTCACTGCATAGGGTTCCCCTCCGCCCCTTCTTAAATATGTTATCAGAGAGGCCTGACTACTGTCGCTGATGGGCTCAGCCTTGGCCAACAGCAGGTCCATCTTGGAACTGGCTGGTATTGGCTCTATTTGACATGCAAAAAGCTTCTGGGGTCTTCTCACAGAAGCCATCCCTGTAGCCTCTTGCCTTGCCTTGCCCCACCTCCTCTCAAAAAAAATAAAACAAACCTCAAACACCTTGCCATCTAGACCAAATACAACATGCAATGTGGTCCACGCACAAGGAAGCACTTATCCTCAGCCCAGGCAACGTGCTCTGCCTTGTCTAGAAGGACTGGACCAGTGAACTTGCAGATCCTCCTTATCAACCTGAACCATTCTGTGATTTTGTGAGTATGCGATTCTTTTTTTGAGAGCAGATAGGACGGGAACACGTCAGATTTTGCACTTCTGGAATTTCAATATTAGTCATATAAGCTGGAGTAAACAGGAATTAGAATCAAATAGCAGACACATAGTAGGCACTTAGTTGCTGATAACATTTGTTGATAGCTATAGCATGTTCTTTAGTAGCATCAGCCAAACATAAAGATGGGAGAATCTGAAGTGAAAATGGACTTGGAGCAGAACAGTACAAACAAAAGCAGCTAAGGGATGCAGGGTTTGTTCCTTCTTTCCAGAAGAATGTCACTGCTACTCACAAAGGTGGCTAAGAGAGTTGTTTAATCCTAGAAGCTCTTGCAGTTTTTAACAGCCTTTGAGAGCTAAATCTATGCAAAAGGTGCTTAAACCTGTTATCTTCATCCGACTCAATTTAGAGTTAGGAATTGTTAAGCACCTCTTCAACTGGCATAAGGGAAAGCATAGCCAGCTGGAAACACAACAGACTGAGGCAGTAATTTGTGCAGCACTTGGGAGGAACATGTCCAAAAACCCTTCTGAGTGTGGGACAGCTCGACATTGGCAGTAATGTGCTAGAGGGCACAGTTCCCAGCAGCAACAGAAGCAGCTACCGCAGCACATCAGGTGTCTCTTGAACTCTGATCAGACTCTGTGGGAAGGACACAGCCACCCAGCATGGAGACTGGAGTAGCCAGAGCCTGTCTCTGAGCCTTTGGCCAGAAGAGATGGTGGCCTTGCCTGCAGGAGGCTTGCACTGGCCAAGGAGTCATTAAGTTACACCACTGGAGCAGGAGGCGAGCAGAAGTTTGCACTTGTTTATTTTTAATATGTGACTACCTTCCTTCAATGACAGATACAGATGAGCAAACTGTATCAGAGAGGCTTTATTTTACTTGCAGTTAAAAGTAACTTTCGTACATCTGAAAGTTGCTGGAGACATTTTATATTAAGGAGCAGCATGGTATTCTTGAAGGGCCTTGAACAGTGAGATATGAGGGATTAGGTGGTGAAGAAATAGAATTGTTTGCAAAGAAGTGTAAGATAAAGAGCAAGTTATCTAGCAAAAGAATGTTAAACTTGCTTCTTGCAGCAGTGCGTGATCATGTATAAGTAACCAATCACAAGTGTAACTTAGGCGCGTGGACAGCTGTGTGTATCCAATCATGTAAAAACATCCAGCGCGTGATAGAACTCTGAAGAATATAAAAATGCAGCCTTCTGACAATAAAAGGTCTTCGATTCTGCATCAGAGTCTGTGTGTCAATCTCCGCAGAAAGTTATATATCATTACAAGGGGATAAAAAAGAAAAACAAAAAGAAACACAAAACAACAAAAAGAAAAACAAAAAACTCCCTACAAAGAGAGACTAAGGAAATTGGGGTTGTTTAACTTAGAAAAGAGGAGGCTGATAGGAGACCTCATCACAGTCTACAACTGCCTGAAAGGAGGTTGTGACGGGGTGAGTGCTGGGCTCTTCTCACAAGTGACAAGTGATAGGACAAGAGGAAATGGCATCAAGTTTCGCCTGGGGAGGTTTAGACTGGACATTAGGAAGAACTTTTTCACTGAAAGAGTGGTCAGGGATTGTAACAGGCTGCCCAGGGAGGTGGTGAAGTCGCCATCCCTGGAGGCATTTAAAAAATAGGTAGATGAGTTCCTTAGGGACATGATTTAGTAGGGAGACAGGCACAGTTGGACTCGGTGATCTCAGAGGTCTCTTCCAACCTAGTGATTCTATGATTCTATGAAATATAACCTTAAGCTTTTCATCAGTCAAATTTTTATATTTTTTGAGATAGTAGGAAGTTTTTAATCCAAAAATGAAAGATCATGGCTGAATTGTCTCTTCATTGGGTTTGTTTCTAATTGGATATATCAATCAGCTTCCTGTAAAATTTTAAATCAGTTCATGCAACCTTAACTTTACTTTTGTTGTAAACCAATGAGTTATGTCAATAAAAAATACAACATCTTCTGGAAGCACCAAGTGAAAAAAAACCCACAAAACCCTTCCTCCAACTGTCCTAGAAATAACTTCTGCTGTGACAATCAGTGTTTATTTTTTATTCTGTAGAACTGCTACTACAATCTAAATTTTACATTGAAATTGCCATTCATCTGTATTAGTTCTTTGATCAATAATAACAATAAAAAAAGAAGTAAACTTTTTACCTCCTTGGATGAAATAAAAATTTCACCGTCTGTAGTAAGAGAACATGTGAAACAGCATCTGCTAAAATTTACTAAGTGTATATAGACAAATTAACAGGCCTAGGCAGTTTATTCCCAAGAATCTTGAAGGAAGTAGCAGCTTACTGTTAAAGTAACACAATTGTTTTTACCCTCCAAACTGTGAATTTATTAGGAAGGACTGAATAGCTGAATTATCTCCAAACCACCAATTCTAACTTTTTAACAAAGCAGAAGGAAACCAGAGACACTTCCAAGCTTTAAAGCACTGAAAACAGTAGCAATATTTGCATTACAATTAAGGAAAGACCCAGGGAGCCATAAACTGCTTATGTAGGAGTTTAAAATAACTGATTTGTGGCTATCAACAAAGAATCAGAAATAAAAATTCATGCAAAAAGTCAGACTATATATGCCCAGATAGGGAGTGTCTGCACAAACTTGATAGTGGTAGGCTTCTTCTACCTTTGGATTACTAGATTTTATAAATCCTTTTTCTTCCCCTGCCTAGTAGGGCCGTTCTATTACCCTTAACTTGTTCATAATTTGTCACAATTACAGCCATATGATTGGGGACCCAAGTGATCGTAACTTGTGGTGATAGTCTGATAGACCCAGCAAGGATGGGTAATTACGTTGACTCTTTTTTTCAGCATCGAACATGCATTATGTGGTATTAAAAAAAAAAAAAAAAAAAATTTTTTTCTAATTAATTCCTTGATAATTCTTCATCTTGGAAAAACATTGACATATAGAAAAGAGATGAAATAAAACTCAATAGTCCTATATTCAAAAAAAGTTTCATATATTAATACCACTAAATAAAGGAAGGCCAAGTACTGATCTCTGGCCATGCAGCTCAGCTCCATGGAGTACCATTGAAAAGGTCTGGACTAGCTTACTTTGAAGAGGTTGAATTTAGCCTGGTGCTGGGCCATATGTCATATTCTTATACGTCTAAATTATTATTTCTGTGAGGTTTGGGGTTTTTTTTTATACCAATCTGGTATAAAGAGAAGAGTGTGTTGTTTGCTTATCAAAAAAACCTTTTTTATACAGAACTGAACACATGGCATGCTCGCTGCTTGCATAGTATGATGACTTGTAAATGTTTCTGAACGTATAAACCTTCCTGAGAAATACTAAACCCGCCATCCTTAGGATTCAAAAGAACACTGAGAGGAAGTAAGTTGTTACGCAGTAGTTTTAACTTGGTCATTAATAAGACTTTTCTGTATTTGATTATTTAAATACCAGTACTAAAAATATCTTCTTAGCTTCAAATATATGCTGTGGATTTTTTTGCTAACATAGGTGCAGAAAAAGGTCTCTACAGTCTTCCTAAGGCTGCAATCTTCTATATCACAATTTCAGTATAAGGCCATAGACAGATGATTCTACACAGGACAAGTGCGTGTTATCACTCTGTACTGGTCAAAAAATACAGGAAAGCAACTTGCATCCTATCACACACTACATACAGCTATGCTGAAGCTAAAACCACCTAGGCAAGAGTCTTCCCATTGTTAGAGAAGTGTTCTTGTGATAAAGCAGATGAACATAATGCTCCCAGTTGGACTAGAAAAATCCATACAAAGCAAGACTGACAGTCTCAATACAATCTCAATCCTGAGCCTTGCAGAGTCAATAGAAAACCTGTGGCTTGTTGCCAGCAATCACAACACCAAATTTCTGGGCTACAGACTTACAATTTATGCAGATTTCTTCCCAAGGCCTCAAAATTGAATTAGTTCTCCAAATGAAGCCTTAATTAACTGAATAAGGACACTCTTGTTTACAAATCCCATGTGGTTGTTTTATGAATAACAGTGCTACTGTAGATATTTGATCAATTTTATGATCATCCTTCAATTCCAGGTAATTTGTGGGTATTTGTCATCTAATCAGTTGATCTACTCTTGTGTTTCTGTAGTTATCTATTCTTATCAAAACAGAAAATGCGTACATGACTTGACTGTATTGTTTATCTTTTTAAAATATTTTTCTAATTTTTCAAAGTAATTCTGAATTCCAATTCAAGTCTCTCTTATTTCCTTCTTATGGCATACAACTCTTTTCTGAAGATTAAAATGCAGAGTCATTTTATTTGTTTAAAAACTATATGGATTAAGGATAATGACGTCTTATACTGGAGGTCAAATTGGATGATTTAAAAGATCCTCAGGCTTTCAACCCAAGAAAATCTCTATGAAATCTATGAAGTTTCAAAAAGTATTTTCCTGTAGTAAAAGACTATCTACTACAGCAACTTACAGGAAGATAATAACAAAACAGTAATGACTTAAAACCTTAAATCTGAATTTCCTTATCTATCACCAGAGAGTTCAGCTTAGTTGTATTTACTTAAACATACATATAACTGTTTATGCCATATCTTACAGTTCCAATACTTTTGAGATTATTAAATTCTCTCTTGAAGTTCTTAAAGATCTGCAGGCTGTCATTTAAAATCTAGACAACAAAATGCTCAGCTGAAACAGTAACATACCTTTTCCATTACAGTATGTAATTGTTTATTTATTTATGTAAATGCATATGAATGTCCTGTCTTTTCCCTTCTCTAAATGAATATTGACACTAATTCGCAATACTGGATCATTTTAAAGACCAATAATCTGTTTAAATGCGTGGTCTATTCTTTCAGTACAAAATAAATAATCAGTAATATAATTGAGGAATTTCAATTTTTCATAATCGGTAGAGGAACAATGAGATTCTGTATATTCTTTTCATTTTTTTAAACTCATCATTATAAACAAGCAGTCTTTTCAACAGTGCATTTTACTGGGAAACAAAAGTTCTCATTATATACAGCCAACATTTTCTGGCAACAAAATATTATGCTCTATCTATATTCCACAATTTTTTGTCTATATCTGTTCTCCAATTTTTGTTCTCAGCCCATTGGGACAGGACGCATTTATTAACTACCTTGTATATGTAGAGTGCCTGACACAAGGGGTTTCCAGTCTCAGTTTGGTTTTAGATGATATTTAAACCAAAAGAATTAATAGCAAGATGCTAACGCAGACTAAGAATTACATAAACACTACAAGAAGGTTTTACACTTTTCATGGCTGTAAATCAGTTAAGTCATCTTGAGGTAGTATCAACTATGAGTAAACCAAAACAGAACTCATCTCATTTAGTTTTGCTCATTCTTGAGCAAAGACAGGCAATTCTCAAAAGATGAGCTTCAGTAAACATGGTTGCAGCCGTGTTTCCTTTTCTGCCAACAGCTCGACATGGCTGGCACTACTCACTACAGGAACAGAGCAAAACTATTTTGGATTGATTTAGCTTTTTTCTTTCTGTAAGAACCATCTGCAAACACAGAAGATAGCCAGGCTTGAGAAGTTAGGATGTAAACTAAACATATCCAGTTATAATTTATCTTGTTCTATGTGTTCAAAAATATAAGAAGGCCAAATGAGCTAAACACTGAACTAATTTGCAGTTATGTCTCAGCGGGTACTGCATCTGGTCCATAGTGCATAAACACTAGGTAAAATGAAAGAACACAAATTAATAAATAGTGCACTACTTAAAGCCTCAGAAAACGGTCCTTCCTGAAGACTAATTACAAATTAAAAGATGCCTATCAAATTAGCGATGCTTCAGGCAAGTGGAAAATGGAAAGGATTATAAATAAAGGAATTAATGCTACAGCTTCTTCTCACTTCTTAATTTTAAAACATTAATTACAAATTATTCTGAAGATATGACAGCAAAACTGTTGCTGTTCTATTGTCCCTCTGCACCAGAGAGCAGATAGAGCGTAACAGTATTTGCTTACAAAACAGAAAATGTTTCTCCTGAATCATCTCGTGTAACACTAATTTAGTAACATATCTAACTTGGATTTGAATGATAGTTAATGGAGTTCAGAGTTGCCTGGGGTTTGTTTATAAAACTATGGAAAAAAAGAGCTGGAACAGTCTGTTATTGCCATATCTCACGAGCCGTAGTTTTAACTGAACCTTTCTGAAAGAAATTGTCATCTACAGGCTCTTGTCCCAAAACATTCTTGGAAAATTAATAAGGCAATCTTTTACCAGTAATTTTCCCTATTATTTAATATTTTGGTGAAAACTAGTATTATTTTTCTAGATAAACTAAAATCTTACTCTCTTCATAGTTCCAAGATCTTCTATATTTTGAAGACTGGGATCAATCTTCTCTTCTTGAGGGTAAAAAATACAGAGTTTTCAGTCTTTGGTAATTCTTAACGTTCTCTGGGTTCCTTCAATTGCTCCACAATGATAATGAAATTAAAGCTGAAAACAGAATGTTATATTCCACTCACAGGCTTACAAGTGTTGAGTAAGCAAATGGTTTATTGTCTTTGATCTTTACATTGTAATATGGTACATCTGTCTGGGTTTTTTTTATTTAATAATTACATTATTAAATCTTATTTAATGTTTTCAGTAAAATTTTCATCATAAATTATCCCTTCTCTTGCATTTGCAAAAAAGACTAATTCTTACCCTGTCATAAAAAATAATTTTAATATTTGAAACAATTGAGTCCTTTAAAATCTATATTGGCTGCTACATTTGCCTTGATGAATAATAATTAAAAGTTAGAGTCTTTTTCTGGAAATTGACCCTATGAAAATTGATCTTTTTTTTACCCTCCTTTCTCCTCTCCACTTCAATTTCATAGGAACATTACTTTTTTTTACCCTGAATATCAACTGTCCTCCCTGAATTCTTAAGAATAACTGCAGCAGTTTTGAAAGTCAGCTAAATATGCATATCCAGCCAAAGCCACAAAACCATGAAATAAATATATCGCTGTTGCTTAGAAATCATCTTCTTTACATCTTCCTCTGCCATTTTTCCTAGTGTAAAGTTTGAATGGTCATAAAAATCATTTCGTCAACATCTGCTTGGAAACAGCTGTTGACTTAAAGGATCCAGCCACAACTCCTCAAGACCCTCCTCTCACTAGCAGTATCAAAGAGACAACCACTTGGCCCACTGTGCTGACAACTGCCACTCCTAGACTTGAATAGTTACACTTGATATCTTCCAGAAATTAATTTTAAATAATCAACCTATACTTTTAAATATTAAACCATATTGCAATACTTTTGTGTTCATTGACGTTGTCATAAATAAACCATCCTTCTGGGAGTCATTCATAAGTCTTCATTTGCTACAGAGTGCCTCCAAGCCATTCACTTTGGGAAGTGGAAATAAATAAATAAAGGAATTACTAGAAAGCTATCAAAACCAGCAGCAGAGACTGAAGTTCCATGTTAAGAATTAACACAGAAATATTTTCAATGTTCAGCTTCTGCAAAGAGTGTGTCATTTTAGCTAGAGCTAAGCAAATAAAAAGGCTGTTCTCAGCACAAAAGGAACAATATTTGAGTAGATTAATTTTCACATTCTGTGTGCTGCAGTACCTCCAAGAACAATACAGTGAAATATTACTTTAGGAAGCAAATGAGAATCATCCCAATGTAACCCCCATTAAAATCAGATGTCTTTTTTTTCCCAGAAGACGGAGAGTTCAATCAAACATTGCAGTTTAAACACAATCCACATTATGCCTTGTCTCTACCTATGTAATAAAAATGTGATATAAGTGCTAAGGGCAGCAGGCATCTGTCAGAAAAATGAGCAATATAAGCACACACATGTCATGCCATCAACCAGAGAAAGAAAATATTTGAAGCAACTGTAGATCCTTCAGGGACAATGGGCCTGATGATCTACTGCCTCAAAACTTAGAAAATGTTACTGATAATGAAAGATGTTCCTGTTCAGATGGGATAGCCTTTTATGGCTGTTCAGTGGATAGCAAAGAGACAAAGAATAATGTATAAGCTCTTATTATTGAGAAGATACTGTACAAAACAAACCAAGTAATATTTACTCTTCAAAAATAATTCTTGTTCTTAGTTTTCTTTTTTTGTGTGTGTCTGATTCCCCTTACCAGAAACTGCAACAGCAACCTGCCCTGCTAACAGTTTTCACTCTTTATTTCCACACTTAAAAGTTGAATTTGTATAGTTTTAGAAATTCTGGAGATGGAATGTCCTCACAGACATGGGACGAGACAGGCACTCTTCCTCCTCAGATAGACAGGAGAAACAAAATATAATGAAAGGCTCATGGGTTGAGATAAGGACAGGGAGATTACACAGTAGTTACCATCACAGAAGGAACAGACTCAACAACTAGCCTTGTGAAAAGAAGGACAACCAAGCTGGTGAAGGGTCTAGAGCACAAAACTTATGAGGAGCAGCTGAGAGAAGTGGGGTTATTTAGTCTGAAGAAATGGAGGCTGAGGTGAGACCTTATTGGTCTCTTCTACTATCTAAAAGGAAGCTGTAGTGAGGTGGATGTTGGTCTCTTCTCCCAAGTAACAAGTGATAGGACAAGAAGAAATGTCCTCGAGTTGCACTGGGGAAGGTTTAGGCTAGATATTAGGAAACAGTCCTTCACAAAAACCATTGTCAAGCTTGTAACAGGCTGCCCAGAGAAGCTGTTGAGTTGCCATCCCTGCAGGTATTTCTAAGATATATAGATGTGATGATTGGAGGCATGGCTTAGTGGTGAAGTGAGTAGTATTAGATTTATGCCCCCCTACTCTGCTCCCGTGAGACCTCACCTGGAATACTGCTTTCAGTTTCGGAGTCCTCAGCACAAAAAGGACAAGGGTCTGTTACAGCCAATCCGGAACAGGGTCATGAAGATGATCATAGGGCTGCAGCATGTGAAGAAAGGCTGAGAGAGATGAGATCACTCAGTTTAAAGAAAAGAAGGCTTGGGGAAGACCTTACAGCAGCCTTCCAATACTTAAAGAGGGCCTACAGGAAAGCTGGGGGCTCTTTATCAGAGGGTGCAGTAATAAAACGACGGTTAATGGTTTAAAGCTAAATGAGAGTAGATTTAGATTACATGTTAGGAAGAAATTTTTTACCATGAAGGTAGTGAGGCACTGAAGAGAAGCTGTCACCTGCCTAGAGAAGTTGTGGATGCCCCATCCCTGGAGGAGTTTAAGTCAGGCTGGATGGGAGTTCGAGCAACCTGTTATAGTGGAAGGTGTCCCTGCCCATGACAAGGGGATTTGATCTAGATAATCTTTAAGTTTTCTTTCAACCAAAAACATTCTGTGCTGCTATGATCCTACGATTCAATGGCTGGACTCAATCTTAAAGGTCTTTTCAACCTAAGCAATTCTGTGATTTTATAGCTTGGGGAAAATTAATTTATTATAATTCAAATCAGAAGAAGATAATGGGAAATAGAACCAAATCTTAAAACATCTCACCTCCCCAACATCCTCCAGCGTTGTAAAGGGACAGGAATGTGGATTGTGGTCTCTTCATCCCACGTTGTTTCTACCTCTCCTTCCTCCTCAGTGGGAGGAGGACTTGTACTCATCCCCTGCTCCAGTGTTGGATCACTCCCATGGGAGACAGTTCTTCATGAATTTCTCCAATGTAAGTCCTTCCCATGGGCTGCAGTTCTTAATGAATTGTTACAGTGCAGGTCCCCTACACAGTCACAAGTCCTGCCAGGAAGCCTACTACCTTGTGGCGTTCTCTCTCCACAGGTCCTGTCAGAAGCTTGCTTCAGTGCAGGCTTCCCATGAGCTCACAGACTCCTTTGAGCACCCTCCCTCTTTGGCGTGGGGTTTCTCCATGGGCTACATGTAGATATCTGCTCCATTGTTAACCTCCAGGGGATGCAGGGGAGCAACCTGCCTCACCATTGTCTTCACCATGGGTTGTAGGGAAATCTCTGCTCTGGTAGTTGGTTCACCTCTTCCCCCTCCTTTTTTTTCACTGACCTTGGTGTCTGCCGAGCTGTTATCTCTCACACATTCTCACTCCTTTCTCTAGCTGCAATTGCCCCTGTGCAGGTATTTTTTCCCCCTTTCTTAAACATGTTATCATAGAGATGCTAAAATCATTGGTTATTGGCTCGACCTTGGCCAGCTGTGGGCCCATCTTGGAGCTAGCTAGCGTTGATGATATCAGACATGGAGGAAGGTTCTAGCATCTTCTCACAGAAGCCACCCCTGTTTGCTCCCCGGCTACCAAAACCTTGCCATGCAAACCCAATACAGAGACAAGTTCTCTTGAACTCCTTATAAATCTTTTTGGTCTTTTCTCTTTTTTAATATAATTTGGCTTTAAGTAAGACATATATATAAATATAAATTTTCAAGATGGAGTTTACAGTATCTTTCTTCTCAATACTTCCTACTGGCTAATCTAGGTTCCTTCTCATTTGTGCAATGGTTACACAAGCACTAGTATTTTGGTTGCAAGAATAAAAGAGAATGCTGGACATTGCTAAACGTAGAAACCAGATATGTCCTCAAATTTGAAACCTGGAACCTATTTGGGAAGCGTTTTAATGCACTTACAATATATATGGCAGAGGTTAAACATCACTCTGTTTGTTTTAAGTACTTGATAAAATTTGCCTTTTTCTGAAGTCATCATCAGAAAAATGCTGTCTTTGTACCTGATTCATTTGCTTTCATATAACTTGTTGCATTTTAATCATAAGGCAAGCGTTAAATTAAATCACAAGCGAAGTCCACATATGTGGATTGATATGCTAATTCACCCTGCCATCTTGTATTTATTTCAGTCTTCAGTGCATAAAATAATAAAATGCATCACCTCTTTAAATCAACAGTGGAATTTTAGACTAGGTGTAATACAGAGTGAAAAAGACATCTTGCTCTACAAATTTAGATATAAAAAAAGATAGTGTAAAACATCACTCTCTGAATCAGTTGTGTGGTGGTACTAACTTTTCTCCCTTGTTATTCCAGTACACGTCCTGGTGATCCCATTATCTCTTACAGTCCTATGTATTTTTTTTCTTCTATTTATAATCATTCTTTAGACTTCCATGTTTATCAGAATTTATTTCTTGACTCCATTTAGGTATTCCACCACTTCCCAATTTTATTTCTCACCCTCCCGCCCTTTTCAGTTCATGTTTTAGCTGTACAATTGATATCTTGAATTACTTTCCTTCAGTTCTATCCAGGACTTCCTCAATTGAATTTCCTTCCCTTTACCTGTAACACTCACAATCTTATCACCTGTGTTTTTTAGCCTATTCAGTATATTAATCCAATTTAAGATGCATCAGTCATTCTGTTGTATAACAAGTGACAGAAAAAAGTTGTGTTGCTCAATTTACCTTTAACAATATTGACTGTTTGTTTACTAGGTATAAAAGATATAACCCAAAGTATTATTTCTTTGTTATATACTCATTTCATGTGCTTAGAGGTATTGAAACCCACATTTAGCATACATCCACTATCTCGAGGGTTCTGGCACTTTTTTATATTTTAAACTTGGTACAAACAATACAGTTCCAATGTAGAACTAAAGATTAATATTCAGATTGTGTGAATATATTTAACAGCACTGTACACTCTAATACAGTGGTTTATATTGAATACTGTCAGTGTTTACTGCCACTTAACAGAAGTAATTAATCAACTGACATGGCCTCATCTAGAAGACTGTGCTTTTTTTACTCTGGTAGGTTCTATTTGATAGTTAAGTAAAACTGAAATAAAAATATAAAAGAATTTTAGATTCAAAATTAATTTAATAAATGGAAGCACTTGTCATGTTCTCATATTTATTTATCTAAGGTAAATGTAGAAATTTTAACTGATTTGAAGTACAAGTGTGTATCACTTCTCTTTAAAATAAACATAAGAAAACTGTTGCCACTTCATAGATGCTGTACTATCAATAAAGGCTGATCTACAGATATATAAGGTCCGATGCACTAAGACAAGTATCATATTTTGTTCAATATTTCACAGAAAAAAAAGAGATAACATGCTATTTCAATTGAAGAGCTCAAAAAAAGCTGAAAATCAGTGTTCCTGGGTAAACCACAATCCTTTCAAAGAGTTGACTCACTGTATTTTGGAGGATTCCTCCATGATTAGCCAACACAAACAATGCATAGAACCCAATCCACTTATTTCACATTTATCGTTTACATTCCAGATTCTGGGCCCTCTAGAGTAAACCTTGTCCTCTAATATCATTTAGTTGAACAAAAGAGAGGTGAACACCTCAAAGGATCCACAGGCAAAGAACTAACCTATTTTTTTTCTCTCCTTTCATCCTAATAATTTAAGCTTTTGCATAATACAGTTTTGGCAATGCTGGAAGGTAAACAGACACGTCTCCAACAGAGAATGGTGTGTTAATCTGCTGCATTGATCACAGTGTGCACAGGATTTTGGCAGATTGTATTTTATCAACTTTTATTAAATTCAAACATTAAAATAGTTGTACATATGTGTAATGGTGTGTTAATTCTTGATTATTAGCTTGGGAAAGACAATTGTTACCACGTGTAAGGTTTTGTAGACTTGAAAGCCTAAGACATGGAACAAATTCCTGTAATTTTAGAGACATTGAAAATAAAACAGCGAATAAGGTATCATTCCTGCAAACACTTTTAAAATCTGAGTAACAGTAGAAAACCACACAGAGAGGGAACATCTTTCCATAACATGTTTATCTATCACACAGTCTTTCTGACCTGTAGTTGTCAGCAGTAGTTTTGTTCTGGACAAAAATGCTTATGGTGGTGTTATTCACAGTATCACAGTATAACAAGCCTGGAAAAGACCTTTTGAGATCATCGAGTCCAGCCTATGACCCAACACCTACACCTACTCATCATCTAAACCACGGCACTAAGTGCCTCATACAACCTCCCTTTAAACACCTCCAGGGATGGTGACTCCACCAGCTCCCCAGGCAGCGCATTCCAATGACCAATCACCCTCTCAGTGAAGAATTTTTTCCTAATATCGAGCCTAAACCTCCCCAGACGAAGCTTGAGACCGTGTCCTCTTGTTCTGTTGCCGGTCACCTGAGAGAAGAGACCAACCCCTGCGGGACTACAACCTCCCTTTAGGTAGTTGTAGAGAGCTGTAAGGTCTCCCCTGAGCCTCCTCTGCACCAGGCTAAAAAACCACAGCTCCCTCAGTCACTCTTCGCAGTGCTTGTGCTCCAGCCCCTTCACCATCCTCGTCGTTCTCCTCTGGATGAACTCTGGATGCACATCTTTCTCAAACTGAGGGGCCCAGAACTGGACACAGCACTCGAGGTGCAGCCTGACCAGTGCCGAGCATATGGGAATGATGACTTTCCTTGTCCTGCTGGCCACACTATTCCTGATGCAGGCCAAGATGCTGTTGGCCTTCTTTGCCACTTGGGCACACTGCTGGCTCATGCTGAGTTTCCTGTCCACCAGCACTCCCAAGTCCCTTTCCGCCTGACTACTCTCCAGCCACTCTGTCCCCAGCCTGTAGCTCTGCATGGGGTTATTGTGTCCAAAGTGTAGAACCCGTCATTTGGACTTGTTAAACCTCATGCTATTGGACTCAGCCCATCTCTGCAGCCTGTCAAGGTCCCTCTGTAGGGCCCCCCTACCCTCCAGTAGATCGACACTTCCTCCCAGCTTGGTGTCATCTGCGAACTTGCTAATGATGGACTCGATCCCCTCATCCAGATCATCAATGAAGATATTGAACAGGAATGGGCCCAACACTGATCCCTGGGGGACACTACTAGTGTAAGGCTACCAACTGGATGTGACACCGTTCACTATCACTCTCTGGGCTTGGCCATCCAACCAGTTCCTTACCCAGCGCAGAGCGTTCCCATCCAAGTCACAGGCTGCCAGCTTCTCCAGGAGTCTGCTGTGGGAGACAGTGTCAAAGGCCTCACTGAAGTCCAGGAACACCACATCCACAGCCTTCCTGTCATCCACTAGGCGAGTCACACGGTCGTAAAAGGAGATCAGGTTGGTCAGGCAGGACTGGTCCCTCCTAAATCAATGCTGGCTGGGCCCGATCTCTTGCTCATTGTGCAGGTGTTGCATGATTGCACCCAGGATTAAGCGCTCCATAATTTTACCTGGAACCAAGGTCAGGCTGACAGGTCTGTAATTACCTGGATCATCCCTACGGCCCTTCTTGTGCATGGGCATCACGTTGGCCAACTCTCCAGTGAGCCAAGACTGTTGATAAATAATAGGAAGCGGCTTAGCAAGCTTGTCCGTCAGCTCTCTCATCATCCTAGGGTGGATCCCATCTGGCCCCATAGACTTACGAGGATCCAAGTGGCCCAGCAGGTCTCTAACTTACTCCTCCTGGATTAAAGGGGGGCTATATTTTACCCTGACCCAATCCACCATTTCAGAAGACCAGTTGTTCAGTAAACAATCATCCTTAGTGTTAAAAATGGATGTAAAGAAGGCATTAAACAGCTCAGCCTTTTCCTCATCTTTAGTCCCTATAATTCCCTCATATCCAATAGGAGTGGAGATCATTGCTGTCCTTCTTTCTGACATTAATATATTTGTGAAAACACTTCTTATCCTTAACACAAGTGGCAAATTTGAGCTGCATCTTGGCTTTTGCCTCCCTAATTTTCTTCCTACATGACTTAATGATATCTTTGAACATAACCTGACTTACCTGCCCTTCTTTCCAAAGGCAATACACCCTCCTTTTCTCACTTAGCTCCTTCAGAAGCTCCTTACTCATCCAGGCCAGCCATCTGCACCTACAGCTCATGTTACAGAACATCAAGACAGCCTGCTCCAGCGCCTTCAAGATTTCATTCTTGAAGTACATCCAGCCTTCCTGGACCCCCTTGCTTTTAAGAACTGTTCCCCAAGGTACTCTCCTGACTAGTTCCTTAAATAATCTGAAATCAGCCCGCCGAAAATTGAGTGTGGATGTCCTGTTCATGCCCTTCCTTGTTCCATTGTTTATGGAGAACTCGATTATCTCATGGTTGCTGCACCTCAGACAGCCTCCGACCACAACATCACCCACCAGCCCTTCTCCATTTATAAACAGGAGGTCAAGGAGTCCCTCACCCCTGGTAGGCTCAGTCACCAGCTGTGACAAAAAGCAGTCCTCGATACACTCCAAGAACCTTCTGGACTGCATCCTCTCGGCTGTGTTAAGTTCCCAGCAGATATTTGGGAGATTATATTCCCCTAAAAGAACAAGGGCAGCCTATCTTGAGGCAACTTCCAGCTGCTTAAACAACAGTAGATCCACCACTTCCTCCTGGTCAGGTGGTCTGTAACATACTCCTACCAGGATGTCAGTCTTGCTTGCCCCTCTTACTCTTACCCATAGACACTCAATGTGGTCCTCTCCAATCAACTTCTACGGCATCAAGAGTTTCCTTAGTGTACAGGGCCACCCTCCATCCCTTCTCTCATACCCATCTCTCCTGAAGAGTTTGTACCCTTGGGTGGCAGCACTCCAGCTATGAGAGTCGTTCCACCACGTTTCCGTGATAGCAACTATATCATAGTTCTCCTGCCGGGCCAGAACTTCCAGCTCCTCTTGTTTGTTGCCCATACTGCGTGCTTTAGTGTACATGCATTTCAGTTGGGCTACTGGCTTCACCCTTGATAATGACTCACTTTCTACAGTCACATCCCTGGTGAGACTGGTTACATCCCCCTCCCCCTTCGGGCCTAGCCCTCTCAACAAGCCCTGCCGGCTCCTGGGCTAGAATCCTTCTGCCCTCTTTACTCAGATGGAGCCCATCTGGGTCTGGCAGGCCGGGTGCAGTAAAGGTTTCCCCATGATCACAGAAACTGAAATTTCTCTGTCGGAACCAGCCCTTGAGCCACTTGTTAACAGCCTGGATTCTCTTGTTCATTGTAGTACACCTCTCTGACACTGCAGGGACTGAGCAGAACACCACCTGCGCTCCTGCCCCATCCATTGATCAACCTAGTTTCCTAAATTCCTTTTTAATTACTCTGGAGCCCTTCTTATCAAGTTTGTCACTGCCGGCCTGAGCAACCAACAGGGGATCATAATCTGAGGGATTAATTAGATCCTGGAGTCTCTTAGTGATATCCGAGACCTGGGCTTGAGGAAGGCAGCAGACTTCCCTGTGGGATGGGTCCGGCCTACAAATAGGACCTTCCATTCCTTTCAGAAGGGAGTCGCCTATTACAGCTTCCCTCCTTTTCTTTTTAGTACTTGACGTTTTGATCCACCTGACAGATGGAGCAAAATTGAGAGGTTCCCCGGACAAATAGTCCTCATCGCCATCAGCAACCTGAGCCTCAGATTCCGGAACCCCAAATTTGTTTTGTAAGGGCAACTGGAATGGTGGCATCTTGAAGGGAGTCGGAGGATGGGAGGGAAATCTATTATCTCCACGAGAGCAGACCTGCTTCCATTCCTCCCCAACAACTAGGTCCCTCCCCTCATCCTGTGGTGAGGAATACATGGTTCCTCTGTCTCCTGGGGAGCATTACCGGAGAGAGAACGGGTGCGACTCCACCAGCCTATCTCCCTTTCGCTATCACAAATACTCCTCAGCCTCTCCACCTGATCCTTGAGCTCTGCAACCATAAGAAGCAGATCATTAACCTGTTCACACCTCATGCAGGTGTTTCTCGGATTGTCCTCAGGTACTACTTGCAGACTAAGGCATTCCCTACAGTCCACGGTCCGGACACTTGCATCCCTCAAAGGAGACACTGTTTGGATTGACGCACTCCTGGTAGGGATTGTTTTAGCTCACCTGGTCACCATTGCGGGTCAGGGGAGCAGGGAAAACCAGAAGCAAAAAACACTGAACATCCCCACCTACCCCAAGAGTGCCTGCTCACCCTGCACCGCACAAACTGCCTCTCTGTAACCCTGTTTGCCCACTCCTGTTTGCCGCGCTTGGGTTCACTGCCTTAATAAACAGCTGAGCCGCGCTCTTCTGATGAGCCGCGCTCCGCTCACTGGCGCTCCCAAGGAGACGTTTCAGTCTCCCTCGGCTGCTGCCGGGCCCGCCCGCCTGCACCGTCAGCCGCCCAGGTGACAGCTGCCACTTCCGGGGTTGTGGAGAGGTTCGCTGCCACCGTTCTCTCTTAGAGCTTTCCGTCTCTCGGGGGACTCGCTGCCCACCTCGAACAAGCACCCAGCTGCAGAACTTACCGCTCCTGCTGTCGATCCTCGCCCAGTTTGCTGTGGGAGCTGGCTTAGTTGCGTTTAAATCTCCCTCACTGAGGGATTCCTAGTGGATTGTTTGACGTGATGATTAATTTTTACCTTTTTTTGTAAACATATTAAGGAAAACTTTGTGATATATAGCAGTGTAAGCCTTTATACTGTTATTTTGTTTTCTGCTCATTTAAACATTCTTACGATTATAGTTAGAGGTATATAAAAAAGAAAAAAAGTCTCCTTTATTTAAGTGTAGATAGATAGTTATTCACTTGTTTTATGTATTGTAGTATGAGGTGCTTTAGGAATAAATCACCAAAAAGATCTGTAGCACTCTAGTGCTACATTTACGTATTTACATAACTTTGATAAATAACATCAGTTTTTCTTTAGTTTTTGTTTCAAAATCTTCAGCATATAACTTTTTTTTTAATAATTTTGCTTTGAAATTTAGTCTATTGATGTGAGAAATAAATTCAATATATTTTTTCTAACATTTTTCGATTTCAGGGCCTTTTATACACTTGTGGAATAAAATAAATGTCATTTGATTCTTCCATGTTTGTATTCCATCCACTCATATACTCAACCAGCAGATTTCCTCTGCTTACTTTACATTTCTTTGCATTATACTCTACTTTTTCTGTGTTCTTTTCCTAGCAGATTTTCATATTTTCTTCTCTCCTTTTTGTGTCTGACTAAATTTCTAATAAAAGTAATGAAGAACAAGTGTAATCTAAGAGTTATTACATGGAACTGCAAAAGCTGAAACTTTTTTCTTGATGATGATCAAACAATTTCTTCTACTCTACGCTAGTCAAAATCTGTGTGTTAATAAACCTGTCTACAAAATGAGGATAATAGTATTTATGATTTTCATGGATTGGTATCAAGCCTTAATTAGCCCATGTAGTTAAGCATTCTGAGAAAGGAGAAGCTGCTGGAGTATGAAACTTGGTTTGACTATGTGTATCAATTATTATAAGCTATAGCTCTGCAATAATAAAATTTAGTAAACTAGATGACTTAAAAAAGCAATTATACCAAAACTCCTTGAATAACTTGAAATGTCACTTGAGGTCTTACTTCATTCTTTATTTTGCTATTTGAAGTTCTTGAGTGGCTGGAATTTGTTTCTTTCTATGCACAGTCTTTTCATTTTCACAAAAATCACAAGTAAATCATTTTGGTTTACCTATGTAATGAGCAAATAAATTTGTGTGCTATACAATGCAAAAAATATATAAAGACCTAAGAAATAAAGACTTTTTTTAGGCTGCTTTGACATTTAGAAAGAATTTTTCACTGTGATATTTGACTGGCCTTTCCCTCCCTCATGCCTTAAAGGGACAACTGATTTTAATGTTCCAGTTTGTAGAGAATTTACAGACAAACTCCTTTAAAAGATTTGAGGAATTCCATTTTGATTTCACCATCATCTTCAATGGCAGATGGTATCATTCATAGCCGCATTTCCTCTATCATTCACTTATCTAGAGATACGTAGTCAAGGCTTTAGTTGACTTTGAGCACATGCAGGTATTGCTACATTCATTTAGTTGCTTTATGTTTACATATTTCACGTAAATTCTACTCAGTTCAGTTTCTTTGATGTCAGTCATATTTCTGAAAAGGTCTTGGTGATGTGCTCTTAAATTCAGACAATAATGTTCTAACAAGTTAGTATCATATTTGAAGAAAGTTTAAAGTTCTTCATCAGAGACCACTACCTTGGATTTATCTGTATCAGTCACATAACATGGAAATGTTGGAAGATTGAAAGTTCTGGAGTACTTAATTAATGAAAGCTCTTTTGCTGATATGTACCAGGCAGGTTCAAGCAATAAGAGCAGCTATTGACCTTTTTGGTTTCTGTTCCCTATAAAAAAATGCAAGTGCTGCAATAGGGAACAATTTCCTCATGACCATTTCTTTAACCTTTGCTAAGGAATCAAACTGTCTCCTTCTCTTCATTTATATTTATATCCCTTTGTTTCAGTATAACTACCTAAGTGTGCATTATCACTACCATGAGCTCAATTCATGTCTGAAGCATCCAGAAACAATGGTTCCACAAATCAAACTTAAGCAGATTCTGTTTCTGGCTGCTGTTCTACTCCAATACATTCCAAGTGATTAACACCACCTGTGGCACTCCTAATTCACAGCAGCAGACAATTATATCCCTTGGATACCCATTACGGGTAATTATTCCCATGACAGACTATTAGATATGGGTTGTGAGCATCTCAGCTGTAAACTTTTTTACCAATTTTATTTTAATTCAGATATTACCACTGAGATGCAGATTTGGGGAACAAATCAGCGTGTTACTTTAATAGTATGCTTACAAGAAACAAAAAAAATCGATTTTGTTGCTGGAGTTGTAGTTAGATTCATTATTTAAATATGTGATTAAAGCAGTTTTTACATGTTTGTCATTACAAGATTATTTTATTTCATTCTTTCAGAACAGAGGCAGTAGCAGATCCTGCTGAT
This sequence comes from Neomorphus geoffroyi, assembly GCA_033558235.1. Taxonomy (NCBI): domain Eukaryota; kingdom Metazoa; phylum Chordata; class Aves; order Cuculiformes; family Neomorphidae; genus Neomorphus; species Neomorphus geoffroyi. Next base: position 23,692,077 of record JAUMJM010000005.1, read on the forward strand.
AAAGTGACACTTGAGGCAGTTAGAAATTAATTGTTTTTAGTTTAAAGACTGTCTACTGTTCTTAACAAATCTTTTTTCTTTTTTCCTTGTTTTTTTCATCCTGAGTATACAAGCCTGATCCCTTATAAGCATATAGGGGAATTCTCAGTGTGAAAAAAGGTTTAACTCAAAAATCAAAAATCATAAAACTTTGCTGTTGCTTTAATTTAATTTTAAAGATCCATCTTTTTTATGAAACAACAGGATTTAACACACTCAATCATGATCTCTTTGATTTCCTGTCACACAAGATATTTTTTATGTGGAAAATGAGCATGCTCTGATCTGAATTGGGATAACTTCAGTTTAGAACAGGTCCAAAAGTGCTGAAATCAATGTAAGATAATATATGTAAATAAAAAATGAATGAACAATCAATTCTTCTTTGTATATTCATTTTCAAAATAAAACTGCTAATACTATGTCAAAAAAAAGGAAGAGAAAAAATGAAGAAACTGGTTTTTTTGTTTATTATATTTAAAATTGAACAAAGTGCAGGGTTTGATATATTAGAAAGAAAAAAAATAATATAGAATTAAAAGGAGAAATGTTTACACAACGTGAATGTAGCAGTCACAGTTTCATTAATTAGGCTGACTTAGGTTAGATTTTCTGTGTTAATTTATCCTATATGAGAAATACAAAGAAAATACTTTCTGTGATACCCCCATGAGGAACCTTCCTCTAACCCAGGCCATTATTCAATAAGTAAACCTCGTATCTATTAATTATAGCTGATCCTACATTGGACAAGAGGAACAGAATAGGTCAACTGATAAGATTTCCATGATTCATTCATGTGATTTATTGAACTGTTAAAGTCCTTAAGTGTCGTTGAAATGTGTAATATGACAGAAAGATATGGTAAGCTACAGCTGCCCTGAACACAACCCCAAGTTCAGCCCTACATTCTCATAAAAATCTACCTGACATCTGTAATAGCAAAGTGAGATAAAGTTTTCAAAATTCAGAGGAAACAGAACAAACCCCAAACCTCTCACTATGGGCTAAATATTTTAAAATGAAGCATCTAGGTGTGATGAACAGGATCTGACTCTTGCATCCACAGACTGACCTTATCACAACTTGTCATGTGCTAGTGGATCTCTCACAGAGACTGAAGTCACAGAAGCAAGTAGGATTTGACTCTGTATGCACCGTTGGCTTGGACTGTGTATTGAATAGTGTGGAGATTTGAATCACAGCTATGACATCTTGCAGCCAACAGTGTGACATGAATAGCTCTCTCAGAGAGTTTCTCCTGACTTCATGCTCTTCAGTCAGCAGAAACACAGCATAGCTTCCATAAAGTCAAACTGGTACCATGCCATAAATTAAGAGTGGGAAAGAGCATTAGTTTGAAACTGTGAAGTTATTCCTGAGCTCCTCTAAGCAAAACTTAATTCCTGATTCTCCCTTGACAGGTAAACTAGGTCATGGAAAATATTTATGAAGTTATCTGTCAGGCTTGAGGACATGTCCTCATGTAACTTTCAGATCAGATGATTTTTTTAAAATAATAAAAGGACATCAACTTTCATGGGTCAGATTGTATCCAGGAATTCTCTATATCTATACAAATATGAAAATAAATGTGTTGAATAGGCAAGGTGTCAAAACATATTGTAGATGTGTTCTAGATTTGTGAAGATGATGTTTTGGTACAAGTCTTTATAGATTTCCTGGAAAACAACGAGAGATTTATATCTAAATATCTTTCATGAACTGAGAACTTGTCTGTATGTACTGAAATGAATATGACAACTAACAAACTTCTCTTTGTATGCAAGCCAGAAATCAAACTCGTACTTAAGTAGTGAATCAGGGTGCTTACTTTAAACACTTACGATCTATAATTTCTTTTCCACAATGAAGAAATGAAATCAATAGTGTCTAAGGCCATGCAACAGATTTTAAAAATATGAACAAGCACTTGCTCACTCAACATATGCGGTAAATGCAAAGGATTTGAATGAAAGATTAGTTTATTTTTATCTTGTCCAGTGAGAATAGACTAATTCAATTCAAGTAAACAGCTAAAACCAGACTGAAGTTCCTGCAGTACTTAAAAAAGCAGGATTAATTTATTATCTGTGCCCAAGTACAGTAAAACTGGACATTACTCTATGCTCTTGATAATACTTAAAGAAGCACACAAACCTAAATTATATCTCTAAAATCCCCTGAAATTGCTTATGTTGAGTGAGAGGAGAGGGAGAGAAAGCAGGGGCCTAAGCAAAAAACCCACAAACCAATCCAAAACACTTTGGACTAAAAGTTGTTTGAAGTAACTTGACTTTGCAAGCCACATGTAAAACTTCAATATTGCTCGTTGAAGACACCCAGACTCACAGCAAGAATTTGGACACTAGTACTCTACTGACTGCTTTTGCTTTTCTCACTTCATTCATCGTAAGTCAATTGTTAAATCCTGGCAGCTTATAAGAGCACATGATGTGTGGAAGGCATTTGCAGAATTCTTAATGATCACATACTAAAGATTTTAAAGTTCAACAGCACCATCAGAACGATCTGCTGAAGAGTGGTCTTCTTAGACTAATCTGTAAATTAATATTAAACTCTAATGACACTCTCTTCTACATACATGTCAAGACTAGTAGAGAGGACTCAATGTTTACTACTCAAGGACTGATACACAGTTCATGGCTTCACTGGCTCTGCTCAGCATGAAAACTTATTTCAACTAAATGAAAAAATTACTGGACTCTATTGTCACTCTTCCTTAAAAAACCTTGCCTTAATTTAGTGTTCTAAACTTCTTGATCTGTTAATGACAGACTTTTGTGCTGGCAACCCAGACTGACCTTCCTTATCATTCACAATAGACTGCTATCTTCTTTATAAGGTAGTTCACTTGTGTTGGTAACAGTTTTATTTTCTCTGGAAGGTCGCATTTTTAAGTGATGAACAAAACTCGTGGAGCATGAGTTAACTGTCTTCAGAGTTGTTAGAAGCAGTGTAGGTTCCCTTTCAGACTCCTTATTCTATTACTGACAAAAGGTCTTTTAAACTCCATTCCAACTGTGTTTATAAAAGAATGAAACAATGCCATCTGCCAGTCATTTTCACCAACTGTTGAAATCCCTCTCTATTATGAGCAATATATCTGAAAACAGACCTGCAGAGAGCATTTCTTTTATGCCAGTTACTAAGAAAGAAACTAACTAGCAACTTGGAACTGATGCCAGTCATTTTATTTGTGCTCAGACCACTGGATATCTGAAGATCTATCATTACAATAATAAAGAAGTGAAGAGATATTTGTGCATTTCAAGACTTTCAGACAATATTTCACTCTGCTAAGACTAAAAATATTTTTAACAGCTGTATTTCAGCAATGCAAGGGTAAAATGAAATTTCAATACTGGGAAAAAAATGGAAAACAATCAATATATTGTAATATATTTACATAAAAGGAAACTTGGGGGTTTTAAGTATCCCTTTTTTTTTTAAGAAAGATAGCTAACTTAAAGCAGTTTCCACTTGTTATTTTTTTAAATTCTTCATATCAAATGACATTTCAGGACTGGGAAGGAGTTAGTCATAGACTCGAAATTTGGAGACTAGCAAGTCTATAACCTACCAGGAGCTTGTATTGGTGAAATCACTGAGACCCTGCTGAGTCTTGTGAATCCTATAGATCATCATCTGCTCCTACTGTTCCACGCAGGGTGAAATGATACTATGCTGAGGAAACTTAGAACCATCCAAAGAGACTATATGTCCCTTGGAGGAATGTTAAAAGAATCTGGAGTACAAGTGGTGTTCTCCTCTATCTCCCAGTCAGGTGGAAGAATTCAAGAAGAAGGAGATTAATTGAACAGGTCAACACCTGGCCACATGGCTGGTGACATACATAAGGTTTTGTCTTCTATGATCATGGATCTAACTTTGAGAATCCATGTTTATTGGGAGCTGATGGGATTCACCTGACCAAGTTAGACAATAGGATCTTTGCCCAGAAGCTGTTTGGTCTTATACAGAGAGTTTTAAACTAGATTTAACAGAGGAAGGTGGTGGAGCTTTAAGCAACAGGTAAAAGCTGAGGGCTTTTACTAGGAACCAAAAGGGGAACACCTGTGAAACACCTCAAGGCAATTAGGATATGTTCATTTAAAAAGGTGTCAAGATTAGCAGTCCAGCTGTAGTGTCTCTATATCAATGCTTGTTACCTGATATGGGTAACAAACAGGAGTCACTGTGCAGCCTGAAAACTACAATCTAATAGCTATTGCTGAAATGAGATAGGATAAATCACATGATTGAAACATTGCAATTGACGACTATGAACTGTGCAGAAGGGATAGATAAGAAAGAAGGAGCAAAGCATGTTCCCTCTATGTAAAAAAAAATAAAAATGGATTGGCTGCTCAGAACTGTCTTTGAAAAACAGTGATGAACAGGTTGAGAGCTTATGGGGAAAAATTAGAGGACAAGCCAACAGGGGAAATGCTGTGGCTGGTATTTACTGCAGGCTGCCTGATTGAGGGGAGCCCACAGACAAGCATTCTTACTTCAGCTATAGGAGGCATCATGCTCTCAAGTTTCAGTCCTGCTGGAGGACTTCCATCATCCTGACATCTTCTGGAAAGGAAGAACAGCAAGCTGTAAGCAGTCCAGGAGACTCTTGAAAAACATCAAGGATAATCTCTTAATGCAGATGATAGACAGCCAAACAAGAGGAGAAGAATTACTAGACCTATTTCTCACCAACATGGAAGAACTAATTATGAATGGAAAGATTAGCGACAGCCTGGGCTGCAAAGATCTTGCCCTAGGGAAATTCACAATCTTGAGGGATATGGGCCAATGGAAGAGTACAGTCAAGATGTGGAATTTTAGGTCAGTAAACTTTTAGTTGTTTAAGGGATTAGTGTATGAGACCTCCCTGGGAAACTCTTCTCGAGGGCAAAAGAGCTGAACAAAGCTAGCAGCTTTTTATGGACATTTATTATAGAGTGAATGAGCTTTTGGTTCTTGCATGTGAGGAATCAAGTAAAGAAGACAAAATACTGGCAGGGCTCGGTAAGAACTTCCTGGTCAAACTAATGTGTAAGGAAGAAATGCGTAGGAAGTGAAACCAGGGCTCTGTATCCTGGGAGAAATATAGAGATGCTGCCTGGATGTGTAGGGATGAGATCAGGAAAGGTAAGGCACAGATGGAGTTAAATTTGGCAAGGGTTGTGAAAAACAATAAAAGTGTCTCCAAGTACTTTCCATAGAAAAGGAAGATTAAAGAAAATGTACTCTGCATGGTAAATAAGACAGGTCAGATGGTGACAATTCATATGGAGATGCCTGAGGTCCTCAACAGTCTTTTTTGCCTGTTTTTTATGGTAGCCTCTCTTCCTACATCTAGCAAGCCAGGAACTGGTCAGGAACTGGGGCAATGAAGTCCTCCCCATTGTAGGATACGATCTGGTTTGAGAGCACTTGAGGAATTTAAACATGCTTAAGTCTATAGGATCCGATGAGATGAACCCCAGAGTTCTGAGGAAACTGGCTTATGTAGTTACTAAGGCACTCTTCATCATATTTCAAAAGCTGTGGCAGTCAGGCAAAGTCCTCAGTGAATGCATAAAAGGAAATATCATGGCCATTTTAAAAAGGGTAAAAACGAGGGCCCTAGCAACAGCCAACCTGACAACCTCACCTTAGTGTCCAGTAAGATCGTGGAATGGACTCTCCTGGAAAACATGTCAACACATATGACAGTATCACAGTATCATAAGGTTTGAAAAGACCTTTGAGATCATCGAATCCAACCTAAAGAAAGACAGGCAGGTGATTAAGACAGCCAACTTGGCTTCACAAAGGGCAAATCATGCCTGGCTGTTTTAGTGGCTTTCTGTGATGGAATGACTGCATCAGTGGACAAAGAACTGGTCTTGACTTCTATAAGGCCTTTGACATGGTCCCACGCAAAATCCTTGTTGCCAAACTGGAGAGATATGGACTTGATGAATGGACTATTCAATGGATAAGGAATTGGCTGGATGGCTGTGTCGGTAGAGTTGCGGTCACTGTCCAAAGCGAGATCAGTAATAAGAAACGTCCGTCAGGGATGCACATTGCGACCCGTACTATTCAATACCTTTATTAATGATGTAGACAGTGTGACTAAGTACACCCTCAGCAATTCTGCAGATGACATCAAGCTGAGTGGTGCAGTTAATATGCTAGAGAGACGGGATGTCATCCAGGGGGACCTTAACAGTATTAATGAGTAGACCCATGCAAACTTCATGAAGTTCAACAAGCGCAAGGTCCTGCACCTGAGTCACAGAAATCCTCACTATCAATACAAACTGAGGGATGAATGGATTGAGAGCAGCCCTGCAGAGGAGGACCTGGAGGTACTGATGGGTGAAAACTAGACATGAGCCAGAAATGTGTGCTTGCAGCCCAGAAGGCTAATGTGTCTTGGGCTGCATCAAAAGAAGCGTGGCTAGCAGGTCACGGGAGGTAATCTTCCTCTACTATTCCAATCTCTTGAGATCCCACCTGGAAAACTGCATCCAGCACTGGGTCTCCCAGCAGAGGAAAGACATGGACCTACTAAAGCAAGTCCAGAGGAGAACCATGCAGATGATCCTATGACTTAAGGAGTCTTCTTCAGGAGTTTGCTTTGGTCAGTAAGGGCCTTGTTTCCGATACATGTTATGAGGCATAGCATGTCTAAGACACATCTAAACACAGGGGCATCCAGGCAGAGTACTATCAAAGCAAGGAGTGTTAGGAGCAGTTGACTAGAGTAGCTACCAAGGAAAGTTCAACAGAGAGAGTGTGGGGTTTGAGTATTAGCAGTTAGCCTGACTTAGCTAGCCCAACCAGGTAGTTAAAAAGGTGAAGGACAATTTGCTAATGCCTTTCTGTCTTCTAAGACAGGTGACAGAGCCTGGAAAATATAAATGGTGAAATAAGGAGGTCTAGCAGGACTAGACCTCCTATTAGTTGCTGCTCTCTTAGTTGTTTTATCAGTAGCTCAGAAGAAGATGTCAGGAAATTTAATGTTGATGGTGCTTGCTAAAGGAATAGCCCATCTGTATTACACAATTTATCTTTCTCTTGTACTTCTTCAAGGAAGCTACTGCTGTTTGGATCACCTTTTGCAAATGGGAAACATTAACTCGGCAATACAACAGTTAAGTTAATTTTACCAGGTTTCTGAGTTGAAGCCACTGTTTACCAGTAATCTCTAACATTTGAATCCATTTCAGTTTGGGGTTTTTTTTGACAGTTACCACCCAGCCGAACTGCAGCACATATTCTTTCTTTATTATCACTCATTCAAACCACACATATGTGCTTTTTTGAATTTTTTTATTGTGTTTCCACCAAATGTTCTAATAGTTATTTTATTTTCTTATGTTTTCTTTTCCTTTACTCATATAATTTCCTTCATTCTGATAAGACAATGGCTAGATATTGAACTGCCTATAAGAAGTTTTGTCTCACTTCTTCCACTCACAATAAAGGGAAAAATTCTGACTTTACTCACACATGTATAAATCAACGACTCAACTGATATCTGTAAAATAATCAATCTGAGACAGTCCTTTCAGAGATACTTAGTTGTCTTGCTTCTGTGGTTGTTAGACTGTATTTTCATGTTTCATGAGTGCCGTAGAGAGACAAATATGCTAAATACCACTAGACTTCTTTCATGAAATTTTTTTATATCGTAACAGACCCCTAAAATATAAGTCCTGTTTCATGCAGTTGATGTTAGTTATAAGTGGTAGTTTGAGTATGAAGTCTGAATAAAAGGAATGTAATATTCCCAAACCATGAAGTCATGAAGAAGAAAATTTGAGATTACCTGGGCAGAGAGTACCTGGTTTCATATATCCTCAGAGATACAAGGAACTGCAATTACTAGCCCGCTCACTTTTATACGGACAGTCATCAAGTCAGAAATTCCCAGGAACATAAGTCAGTGCTATTCAGCCTGACTCCCACTTAGAGCAACAGGAATGAATTAAGCAATTTTCTAGAGAATCCTCTTATTAGTGGAAAGATATATTTTGTCTGCTTTATTTCTGATGCATACAGTAAAGGGATGAGTGGGAGAACATTATTAAGTGTTATGTGCTGCAGAATAGAGTAGAGACGTGGAATTACAGAGGAAAGTGTAGGAAATGTTTTTTCAAAGTGGTGGAAAAAAAGTGAAAGAAATCTTGTTGAAGACGTGTGGTATGGATAAGGGAACCGGGAGACTAATGATCCATGAGAGGAGTAGGAAAGAGAATGAGAGAAGGCATAGCCAACAGTTGGAATTTTATTATGAAATTCATAATATTCTTCGCTTGATTTAAAGAAACCATAGTAATTTCTGATTTTTTGTCTTTTATCTTCAATTAGGTAATTTTTTAATATATTCAAATGGTTGTCATCACCCATTAAAATCATAGTACTGAAAGCAGTAGAATCTTTCTATAAGGAGGCTGCGGTGTCCACTTACATTTTGCAAGTGAGAGTGAGGCTGTCCAGATACTAATCTCTCATCCTTTTTAACAGAATAGAAGCAAATCTGTCCTAATAGATGACATAATTCATTTGCCATTTTGTCAGCTAGGCAAGGAATAGAAATATATGGAGATGTCAAGAACTACATGACAGGTACAGCAGGCTGAATATTGTGGTAAGAAAAAAGAAAGAAAGTCTCTGAAGCGTGTAGGCAGTATTAGAGAGGATGAGGTCTACGGCAGTAGGCCAAGACTGCTGGGAGGGAAGTGCCTTTCAAAGGCATATGTAATACATATTTATATCTAAGTCAGCTATCTAGCCAAAGAAATATCTGGAAATTACCTAAGAAACCATTTCAGAACCAAAGGTTTAAAAAAAACATGGAAAGAAGGAAAGAAACATATGAATGAGAATAGAGAAAGGAAGTAAATTAACTAGATGAATATTAAGGCTACCTTCTCTGTCTAAGCACAAAAGGATATACAGCAGCACAGAATAATATAACTCTTAAAATAACAAAAATAACAACAATAATAACAATAACAAAAGGTCATGGGCATCTCAAAACTGCAAAAAGGGAGTCCTGAACAATTTTTCCTGATCCTTTTTTGAGTTGGTTGATTTTTTTGTTGTTCTTGGTTTTGTTTTCACATGAAATACTAGATATTTAGCATGAAGTGTTTATCTAAGAATTCTAAGGCTAGTAGCTTTCTTCAAAAGATTAATAGAATGAAGAAAAAATTTTTAAAAAAGCTATGACTAGCACTTTATTTGCAGTGGCTCATACCCTTACTATAAAATCAGAACAAGTGAAGCCTGATCTAGCAATTTGGTAACAGAATAAAAGGTCCAACACAAAAAAATCCCAATACTAACCCTTAAGCTCAGGAACAAAGAGTGGGATGAGAGAGACAACGAGACAGTTATATAACACATCCTAACCTGTCACAGTAAGACAAGGCTCAACTCGATCACTTCGCTCAATACGAGTGCACGGGTGCTCAAATATAGACGTTTTCTTACCCTCGGTCAAAATATGTCAGTGTGCAAGAGTGAATGGCGAGTTAACATAAAGACAATGTGCCAGCCTAAACCCCTTTATCTGTGAAGTAGTTCCTAGCTAATAACATCACTGTGCTTGAGCACCCACCCTATTTGCCTGACCTCATTTCCTGCTATTTTTACCTCTTCCCAAAGACAAGCCAGTGGTCAACGGAACCGGGTTTTTTTGGTCTGTAGAACATGCACAAGTGAAAATGATGGAGATTCTCAACAGCTTTTCAGAAAATGATCTGTGGAATCGCTTTGAACATCAGCAGCATCCTATGCAGCAGTGTGTCTACTCAGAAGGGAACTATTTTTAAGATTGTCGTACTTGCTTTTCTCAATTATTCAATTAAAAAGACCTACAGGCACAGCTTCATTTTTCTTGTGTTGGATCTCTTACGCTTTGGTAACACTAGTAATAGAAGTGGTAGGTCAGGCCACAGTCCAGTAATTTGCTCAGTTTATAAATTATCCATGGTGGGAAACTGGTGCAGCTCATAAATGCTTCATACAACATGTTATTAAAGCTGTGGAACTTGTCACTTGGATGACAACAAGTCTCATGGATTCAGTAAGCAATGGAAGTAAAACCTACCCAAGTGGTCAGAGAGAAAGAAGTTACATCAAACTTAGACCGTATTTAGTTCATAGTTGAAAGTTGGGGGATTATTTGGAGAAATAAATTCAGACGCTGTTTTTGTCTTTAAAGTCCTATTTTCCAATTATCCATTACCAGTGGCCACTAGGAATGTGATAAGGTGACAGATAGATTTATTCTTACATTAGATAGTATTTTTACTTTCTTCTTCCAGACAGATACTGAAAATAACTTATTTCAAATCAAAAGAACAAAATTATATTCATAGCCCTTTATTATTGTTTTTTTTTTTAATAATCTGTGCTACAATCAAGATGTTCCTGCCTTAAATACTGATCTCTAACAAGAATAATACTTTGAGATTTTACGCATTATCTAAGGATTTAAAGGCATTATGAATGGAAATACATTTTCTGTAACAACTCAAGAGCAAATTTACACTACAGATATAACAAATAGTTATAAGGTACCCGTAAATATAATTATATGCTCTCTGCTGCTTATGTGTTGATAGATCAGATTGTCTGTAAATTAGTTTATGAAAGAATCGATCAGTAACATTTCTTTACAAAACTGATGTTCCTAACTGTCTCTTTGTTAGCCATTATGCAATAAAGGGATGCTATTTTTATGTGAGTATATGAACATTAGCTTGCAAGTGACTTTAATGACAGCTGACTACGTATCTATGATCTTGTGATGCCCTCATGCTGTCATTGCTGGCACTGCTTCTTTGCAGTTCCCCAGAATTACCATAATAATCATCCATGGTTAGTAGTCCTGGAGATATTTGTTCAGTGTGCAGATCTAAATTACATTATATCCAGGATTTTTATATCCATGGTGTTTTGAAAGGGCTTAGAGAGTCTCTTAATGGACTTCATGATCATGTCATACTGGGCAAATCCTAGACAAATATTATTTTGGATGGATGTTTTATATTTATTAAGAGATTACATTCCATATAAAGGTTGATACTTATCTCAGTCTGACAGATTTCTTTGTTTCAGAGTTCTCTGGAGAGAAGATGATGGTACTGGTAACATCTGAATAAATTTACTAAAAATGTAAATTTTTTTGGTGTTTTTCAGAGAGGAATTTTGCTGATCTGAATGCAATGCATTACAAACCACTTCACCACAATTTTAATAACATGAGCATTCTCTTCTCAGCTTCCTTTCTGAGAAAAGAGTGTTTTAAATGTCTGATGTGAAATTATTCCTTTAGCATTAGTAATTACTTTTTTTTTTCTCCTGTACTTCTTTGCTACAGTAAGAGGTAATATCCTGAGCAGAGCTAGCTGACATGCAAGAAAAATATTTTTTTGTTCAACCTGGCATAGCGAGAAGTATTGATTTTTTTATTTATTTATTTCGTTGTAGCAGAGGTTCTCATGACATTATCCTGATATAATTATTTCAATTTGGTGTTCTATAATTAATCTAGCATGGACTGCACTATTCTATGAGATTAACCAGACAAACACACATATTTTTATTGCTTAGAGTTTATTCTGCAGCTCTCATTTTTGTCATGGATAGTCATTCATCACCGGATTAAGTACACTGACTTCAGCAGTATTACTTATTTAAGGAGGGCTGATGGACAATAGTTAAAGTACTGCACGCTGGAACTGAAGTGGTGATTTCAGGGAATCAAATCTTCCTCTCCCACTTAATTTCAAACAAATGTCTATGCTCCTTTCCCCATTAGGAGCATTCAGGTTGAACCTATGAGCTTTCAGTTATACGAGAAAACCCATCATATTTCAAGTGGATATGCATGCACACATACATTTATATAAATGTATGAATATATCTATGCAGGTGTAGTCAGGTATGTGTTAAGCCTAGTTTTTGGCTGGCAAAGTTAAGTATAATAAAACAAAGAAATTAGTTTCTAGTTTCCCTTGAAATCAGGGTCATTCTAGTACAAAGTCAGACTAGGCTTATCTTTGGGTATTTACAACTGTGACCAAAATTAATTTTGAGTAAAACACAAATTAAATTAAGAAATAAATAAAGATGTTTGTATATCAGCAGATCTGGACATATCCAATTGCTTCCTGCAAGTGCTTTTCAGTTTAACTTTTCAATTTAAATAACCATTACATCCCACTCCTCCAGTGCTAAAATGCTGGTAAGCTTATTGGAAATTAATAAAATCAGCACATTATGTTAAACCATTTTGGTTTGTTTCATTCAATTTTCTTTTAATCTGTTACTTTTCACTAGAGTACGTTTTATTTTATTTAAGTATTTAGTTAAAATAGAAGTGAAACTCAAACACTATTAAATCCAAGTAAAATAACATGGAGGCTGCATCAAAAATAAAAATATAAGTCTTGAAGAAAAAAAATGCCAATGGTATGGTAAGAGTGTGTAAAAGAAAATATATAGGAAATAGTTCCTATAAATTCTTTACTTAATGCAGTGTCACGTACACAATGCACATCAGCAAGATGGGGCTGACAGGACTGTGTAAAAAAGAATGAACTTCCTTCCACCAACCTGTGGTTTCCTTTTGTGAGGTTGGTAACAAAGGATTGTGTGTTGCCTGTTCCATGTCTGTTGGGAGTTCTTTTATCTAGTAAGATATTTCCATTTTTTCTTTATTCAGTTTGTGTTTGTTGACTGGTGCAAAGGGTCTGAATGGGGCATTTTCCAGTACAGTCTGCAGCCAATGGGTTTGGAATAAGATTACCTTACTTCAGCTGTGCATGTCAGAAGGAGCTCAAAAACCTGAGGAGTCATATTTGCTGAACACATACAACTCTGAAAACAAAACTTCTCTGGAATTTATACTAAAAACATATGTCCATGTTATATTTTAAGCAGGGGCTCAGAAGCAACTTTAGGCTCAGGTAGCACTCAAATTAATCTTAACAAAACCCCTGTCTCAGCTATATGTGTTAGTTAAGTTTTAGGGTAAAGATAGTGGAAAAAATTGTGCCTAATTTATTTCTGACCATGATTTGGAGAGTTAGATACAGTTACAGTGTGAATGAACCTAACTTATGAATTGGTATCAGTTGATAAATATCAATTATAGAGTCCTTCTTAAAAGTGTCTGCCTAATTTGTGGACATTATCTACTAAGTCTGATGTAGTCAGCCTGAGCTCAGTCATGAGTTCAACAGTGCAGTGGTGTCGTACTTAGATTTTTAAGGTAGCATTATAGATACATGGATTTCATAATTATTTAGTCTGTTCTCTGGTCCATAGATCTAGGGACACAATGGGCTTTGCCTAACGATTTTAATCCATACCAGCCTAAAAGATTTAACAGACTTAGTCAATCTCTGTGTCCTCCAATATGAGTTGGACTATAACATGGTTGCCTATGTTAATGTAATTTCATATCATGAGAGATAAGATTAGTACTAGATTTGATGGACCAAGTTTGGGTGAAGTTATAATAGAAGTATAAAGCCTTTTACCCAAATTGTGCCATTTATAGTACAGATAAACACATATATGATCTCTGTCATTTTCAGTTTACACAATATATTCTCCACACCTATTCCATCAATTATTTTTTACCTGATTTCATCTTCTAAGAGTTTGTCCACTTCTAATTTCTCTGAAAATACAAGATGGAAAACTATATTCAATATTATAATGTCCATTCAGAATGACTCATCGTCTTGACTTTTTCTATTCACTTTTGCTAATAAGTGTATTCACCTGAACTAGATGTAATCCCTGCCAGTGAAGGGAACAGTTACTTCCAGAGCAGACTTGTTCAAATCAAAAGACTACCAAAGGAGATAAAAGTCTCCATTCAATTGTCCACATAAGTGTATCCCCTGGTTATTAAAATATCCTAGAATATACTTACAGGTTGAAAGATGAGTAATAAGTAATCGGGAGTGCTCTTTTGAGGTCTGGATTCCTGACTACAAGGAAGACATAATAATACTCGTTAAGATACAACACTTAAACAAACAAACAAAAAATCAATCAAAAAAGAGTGGCATCTTCTTATTGTCTTCCTTTTCCCTAATACACTCATTACAACTTTCAAAGTGCAAATTTCCACTTGAAATCAGGAAGAAAATTAGCCTATTCAGCAAGAACAAGACCATTCAGTTTACTCTGTGTTTTATGTGATTGTAGTCTCTAGACACATCTATCAGTTAAAGCTCCAAATGTAAATGAGAAATTACCTGGTTTATGAATGCATGAGGGATTTAAGCATCAAGCATTAATTTTGTAGTTTGACAGGCTTCAATAGGTTTGTGGATAAATTTAGACAACTGTATGACTTCATCTGCAGAAACAGAGGTGAGCAGATTCCCATCAAACTGGAGTCTAGCTTTTAAAAGTCTGGTGAATGTCAGTGATACCTCAATGTGGAACTCACATCCTTAATTTGGAGTGTAGGTTTTTATGTTCTTTTTCAGTGTCTGTTTCAGGACTTACAATGCTGCCCTTGACTATAGGCACTCCTGGTGCCCCGGTTTTATTTGCTACCATGTTCTTTTATTTGTTTTTCATTAAAACACGTTTTAGGATCTTCCTGTCAAGATGTCGGCAAAAGAGTTCTGCATCTTCATAGAACTGTCTTTCAGAGCTGGACTTTAACTCCGGTTTCCATTTATGTCTGAGAATGTTCTCAATGCTACTGAATGGAAACAAGCCTCAAAAAATTTAATTTTCACTCCAAAATTAAGATATTTATTACATAAACCTTGATTTTAGTGTAAATTCTAACAGAGTAGCAGTCAGCTTACAATTTCTCCTGATGTACAAAGAAAAGCGTGAATTAAATCTTGAATGAATCTGACATTGATTTTATAATTAAACTTGTCTAGTATTGGAATTATAACAAAAATCTCAGAAGAGATGTAGCCAGAAGATATGTTTAAGATCCTCTGAGCAAATACATTTGGTTTACATGGCAAAGTTTTGGTAGTGAGTGGGCCACAGGGGCGACTTCTGTGAAAAGATGCCAAAAGTTTCCCCCGTGTCTGACTGAGCCAATGCCCAAGTCTTCTGCGAGATGGGCATAAGGCTGGCCAAAGCTGAGTCAGTCAGCAGCAATTGTAAAGCCTCTGTGAAGACATATATAAGAAGGGAAAAAAAATGTACAACAGTAGCTGGGACACAGAGACTATGGGAGAGAAACAACTCTGTAAACACCAAGGTCGGTCTAGAAAGAAGGGAATGATGGGTTCCAGGTGCCAGAGTAAGATTCCCATTTAGTCTGTAGTGAAGAACACAGTGAAGAACATTATCACACTATCACAGTATCACAAGCCTGGAAAAGACCTTTGAAATCCTCGAGTCCAGCATATGACCCAACACCAACAACTACTCGTCATGTAAACCATGGCACTAAGTACCTCATCCAATCTCCCTTTAAACACCTCCAGGGATGGTGACTCCACCACCTCCCCGGACAGCACATTCCAATGGCCAATCACCCTTTCATGAAGAATTTTTTCCTAATATCGAGCCTAAACTTCCCCAGACGAAGCTTGAGACCGTGTCCTCCCGTTCTGTCGCCCGTCACCTGAGAGAAGAGACCAACCCCTGCCTGACTACAACCTCCCTTTAGGTAGTTGTAGAGAGCTATAAGCTAATCCTGAGCCTCCTCTTCTCCAGGTTAAACAACCCCAGCTCCCTCAGTCACTCTTCGCAGTGCTTGTGCTCCAGCCCCTTCACCATCCTCGTTGCTCTCCTCTGGACGCACTCCAGCATCTCGACGTCTTTCTCAAACTGAGGGGCCCAGAACTGGACACAGCACTCGAGGTGCGGCCTGACCAGTGCTGAGCATATGGGAATGATGACTTTCCTTGTCCTGCTGGCCACGCTATTCCTGATGCAGGCCAGGACACCATTGGCCCTCTTAGCCACTTGGGCACACTGCTGGCTCATGTTGAGTTTTCTGTCCACCAGCACTCCCAAGTCCCTTTCCGCCTGACTACTCTCCAACCACTCTGTCCCCAGCTTGTAGCTCTGCATGGGGTTGTTGTGTCCAAAGTGTAGAACCCAGCACTTGGACTTGTTAAACCTCATGCTATTGGAGTCAGCCCATCTCTCCAGCCTGTCAAGGTCCCTCTGTAGGGCCCTCCTACCCTCCAGCAGATCGACACTTCCTCCCAGCTTGGTGTCATCTGCGAACTTGCTGATGAAGCACTCAATCCCCTCATCCAGATCATCAATGAAGATATTAAACAGGACCGGGCCCAGCACCGATCCCTGGGGAACACCACTAGTGACCGACCGCCAACTGGATGAGACACCATTCACTATGACTCTCTGTGCTCGGCCATCCAACCAATTCCTAACCCAGCAGAGAGTGTTCCCATTCAAGCCACAGGCTGCCAGCTTCTCCAGGAGTCTGCTGTGGGAGACAGTGTCAAAGGCCTTGCTGAAGTCCAGGAACACCACATCCACAGCCTTCCTCTCATCCACCAGGCGAGCCACACGGTCGTAAAAGGAGATCAGGTTGGTCAGGCAGGTCCTGCCCACTTTAGCCCATACACATCCCTGTCAGAGCAGATATCCACCTATCTCCTGTGCAACACCTCACACCAGAGCTGGTGGATGTGCCCAAAGGAGGCTGTGACACAATGAGAAGCCCCCACTGGAGCAGGATTCTGGCAGGACCTGTGAACACATGAAGACAACTCCACAGTGGAGCAGATTTTCTGGTGTGACGTGTGACCCTCACTCGTGCTGGAACAGTCTGTTCCTGAAGAACTGCACCCAGTGAAATTAACCCAACTAGAGCAGTTCATGGAGAACTTCAGCCTGTGAGGAGGACCAATACTGGAGAGTTCGTGATGGACTGTTTCCTATGGGTAGAACCCCACATTGGATCAGGGAAGGAGCTTGAGGAGGAAGGAGCAGCAGGGACAATGAGTGATGAACTTACTGTAATCTCCATTTCTGGAGATCTTACACTGCTCAGGAGAAAGGGATAGAGAAACTGGGTGTGAAGTTCAGCCCAGGAAGAAATGAGGCATGGAGGAAAGGTGTTTTTAAGATATAGTTTTATTCATCATTATCCTAGTCTGATTTGATTAGCAATAAATGAATTATTTTCCCTATGTTGAGTATGTTTTGCCTGTGATGGTAACTGGTGAGTGATTTCACCCTGTCCTTATCTCAACCTACAATGTTTTCATCATATTCTTTTCATCATATTCTTCTCATGCTCAGTTGAAGAGAGGAAATGACAGAGCAGCTTGATGGGAACTTGTTGGCCAGCCAAAGTTTACTCACCGCAGTAAACCAGGACGTGTTTAGGTAACACGACAAATGTATCCTGTTTTTCCTGTTGTATTTCCAGTTTTTTATCCTGTTTTATCCTGTAGAAATTATCTCCAGGAAGATAAATTACATTGAGCCCAATTGAAGACCAATTCAATTCTCTGGACAAATATCAAAATGTTGAATCAGATTGATCAGACATTTTTAATATTTTTTATGAAGCAGTCTGTATTAAAAAAAAGGGGGTGGGCACACTTTTAAATAGACATGAATCTATTTTTTCTTAGGCTTTGAACAGAAAAAGTTGAACTGCTCACACTTCCAGTAGATTAGGAGATCCTGAGTCAACATGGTAATCACAGCCTTGAGCATGAGTTATTGGCATTGAAGGTGAGCCAATTCATGGTGTAAATGAAGATTATGAAGTGAGATTTGAATATCTACATTAACATGGGCTCCAGGTGGTTTAAACCATGGACAATGATATCGAGGAAACATGAAAAAATTAGAGAGTTAACCTCTTTCATCAGTTTTTCTACTGCACAGGAGGACGTCTCCAGGACTGACATTAAGAGATAAAATGAGAACTTGAAGCTAATAAAATTTAATAAAAACTGTAAGTATGTGTTTATAGTGTGTGAACCATTCTTCAGATCCTATAGATTGTGATCTTGTGCACAGCTTTCCATGAACAAATGGAGAACTGAATGAGGCATACTCTTAAGATTTTAAGGTCAGGCTCTAGGCTGATTATTAACAAGACATTGAAATCTTAACTTCAGTTCTGTTCATTGCACTTATTTGTTAAATTTTGTTCAATTTTTAAGATCCTGACAGTTTTCATTGTGATATATTTCCTGAAGGAGTATGCTCACTGAATGTTACAATGCATATTTTGCCTGCTGTCTTAGGAGGTATACAGTAAGTTAAAATGTCTTCCTTGTACACTGTTATCAGAATGGGATTATTTTTCTTGTTCCACAAGACCTTTAAAACCAATCCATTCTTAAGAGAATCGGTTGAAAGTTGTAATATTCTGAATAGTGAAAGCCTCTATGAATAGAATACTATTATGAAAAATAGTATAGAATTTAAGGATATATTAGTTGTTCTATAATTCACATAATGAAACTTGTATCTATCTGTGCCTCCTACTATCATTCAAATGTCAAAATGCATTTTTTTGGCAGATAACATAATTTTTTAAATTCAATTTAATTACAGAAACCTGTAAAAATATTATTAATAGGCAGATAGATTTGGACCACACTTTTGATTTTAAAATTATAATCAGTCATGTCATCGACAGATAAAAGGCCTCTAGATATCTCTTGAAAGTTCTGTGTAACTAATCCTAGCTGACACTTGACAGATTCTCTGTCAGCTTTCAATGTTTTTTCTTTCCTTTCTGAGGTTATTTTTAAAGTGTGGCTAGGAAAACTGTACCTTATAGAAAGCTTATTTGTAACTGGCATGGTGCCACAACAACATATGGATGTGTGGAACATATTGCCATATTCCACAAATATGAAGCACTTATTAGAAGAACTCTTATTACACATATGGTTTAGCAATGCTCTGCTTTTCACAGTGTAAGAGTTCATTTTAGTTCTATATCCAAAAACTATGAACTATTAATTACCTAAACTAATTACTCCATGAATATTAATTTTTGTTTCAAGTTTGAATATCATCTCTATTGAGATTTCCGTGAATATAGTATGCTTATATAGATAAATTTGCCTAAATCCCATCTATCTATTTGTGTATCTGATAGAAAGTCTGTCTACTTCCCTCAGCTGTGTTAAATTGAATACATAAAAATTAGTTAAGTGGCTTTCTATTGAGTTTAAAAGTTTCCTGAGCGTGTTTAGAAATTCTTATTCTAAGGCAAAAAATATCTTTCCTCTATTTAGCATTCCATTATGTTAAAAATTTTGATAGATAAGCCTAGCTAATTCTTCAGCATGGCACCAAATCACAATACTCACCTGAACTTTGAGCGACAAGCTATTAAATGGTATGTAAAGATCTGCTGCATAGAGGTTCCTCAACTATCATGCATCACAGCATTCTCTTCACTGTTCTTGTGGAAGTGAAGTCATTGCACACACTGATATGCTGGGGAGCTAAGACAGGACTCACTGACTACACAGACGCAGCAGATTATTGGGTGCAAGTGCCAAGGTGTTTGACACCTCTGTGAGGAGAGGCCAGGGCTGCCCTGTTCCAGATACAGCTCATTCCAGTAGACAGTGGGCCCGTTGCAAAACATAGGTGGTGGCATCTTGAGGAAAATGTGTTGGAAAAAGGGTAAATGCTGCAGGGCACTGAGTAGGACATTGTGGGTGAACTGGGCAGCTAAAAGGAGTTGGGAACGAGGGTCTGAAGTTGAGGCTGGGGAAAGGTGGAGGCGAAGGTGGTGTTTTAATGTTTCATCTTTGTTTCCTACTATCTAAAGCTATTTTAATTTGAAGGTAATTAATTTTCCTCAGATCAAGTTTGTTTTGCTCATGACAGCAACTCGTAAGTGACCTCCTGTTTTTATGTGAAGCCACAAGCTTTTTCATCTTCTTTTCTTCCCCTGTCCTGTTGACAAGCAGGAGAGTTAACCCTCCACAATCATTAGAATAAATGTCTACACCGAAACCAGTGGCTTTAGTCTCTCTTCATTCTGAGAGGAGACAATAAGCCATTTAAAAGGTATTGAGATGTATTCCACCTTATTTCAACACTGGTTAGATAAATTGCTTCCTAAAAGTGCCTTCTTTTGTATTTGTTGACTGTAAAAGAAGGCTGAGAATGAATAGCTCTGATTTTAGCTGCAGATTCTTCTGTGAAAAGTGTGGAGCCTTGTTGTTCCATGACATACAGACTCATTAATAGGTCCCATATTCTGCTTCTATATCAAAGCTACATTAATTATTTGCAACGAGGCCACATGGCCACAAGTGCTAACGGGCAAGTAAATAAGGAAGAGTAGCCAAAGTTGACACCTCTAGGCTATCATTGGTTTCAAATGAGTACATAGTTCTCGACTTCAGTACCATATGTCAGAGCCCTGGGTGTTATGCTGGGAGTTCAGCTGTTCAAGCCAGCTCTGATCTGATGCTGTTGTGCAGCCTTGGATCAGATTGGCTGAAGAAAGATTTGTGGGAAACAGGTGTGAGAAGAAAGTATCTTACTCCTTTTAGCTGCATCCAGGTTCAGGCAGCTCTATCCTTGCCTGTGCTATGCAGCAGATCTGTCTATGTATTGTATCCCTCCTCATCCTGTCCTTTACCCACTGACTTGACTTCCTGGCTTAATCATTTCCTTGACCTACATCATTGCTATGAACTTTTCTGGCCATCCAGCCTTTTGGCTAACTGAGTTTACTGTCATCAGACTTGCCTGGCAAGTCAGGGGCTGTGGGACTGCACTGGTCGATGAGGGCACTGTCCTTCCTGCCTTGGGCCACCCTTGCCTAATCCACCCTTAAAAAGCCACTTGCAGTTCTTACTCCCTGCCTCCTGGATGAGGATCTTCACAAATTGCTGTTACTCTCTTACAAAGTGTTTTTATGTATATGGTGTAGTCTGTGTCAGTGTTTTGGAATGTACTTTTTATACAAAGTCACAATGTCTGTACTTATCAATAAACAGCAGTTAGGGACAAATTCCTGGCTCAGAGCTCTGATGACTATCATCAGCCTAGAGTCTGTACTGCGCAAGAGCATCTCACTCTACAGCAGGATTTTTTTGGACAAAGATAGTTAAAACAGGTTTAGGGAATAAACTAGCAGTTCTGTGATGGAAATAATCAAGAATATGAAGATTTCTCTCCCTAGTCCTCTTATATTCAGCAGAAGAGGCATACATTTCCCTGAGACATGGCAGACTGAATCCCAAACACATGGAGGTTCCTAACAATCCCTATATGTTTTCAAAACCCTTAAGGATGGAGACCTATGCTTAATTACAGCTGTCTGGATTATGCTCTGGAGGCATAAAAATAATAAGGTCCTCTTATACTAATTATTATGTCATTGTAGGTGTACTAATAGTATAGGGAGTAACAATTATTATGAGAGTCCCACAGTTTTGACTCTTTCTCTGAGCCAAATGAATTTCTTCTGCTTTAGTGCCATGTACATAAATGAATTATTCTGCCTTGGTAGATTGTCGGTTTAGGAGCTAAAACTTCACTGCATTTAAGCTAGTGTTAGGGGCAATTCTGACAGAAACAGATCCCAGTGTGATACCAAAGTTCTCATTTCCTATTTCAAATAATGTAAATATTCAGACTCTGGTAAACAATAAATACCTCTTGTATTACAATATATTTCATTACAATAAGTTCAACATTATAGAATGCTATTGATATCAAATAAGTAGATTTGAATTTGGTAATAACAGTAATTAACTCTTCAACAGTAAAATGTTACTAGAATTGTGATGGAAGGAGAGAATTAAATAATCATTCAGGCCTATGTTTTTGATACTAGAAAAATATTTCTTGAGCTGTTACTTTCCCAGAAGCAAGGGAATTTAGCACAACATTTAAAAAAATACAAACTGAAACAGGCAGGTAACAATGTTATGACTTTAGTTTCACTTCATAGATGTATAACTAATAAGTTCACTTTGTCACATAAATTTCTTTAGGAAGATAATCTTTGTACATGAATTAAAACACTTCTATTCCACAAACATAAAAGGCATATAAGAATTTCAGTGATCAGGACCAAGTTATTGGAGATATAACAAGTATCTCATATATTATTTACTTTCAAATCTAAGAGAATCTTGCATCAATCTTTAAAAAAAATAAATTAGTTACAAAATGTTAATTGCAAAACTATTAGTTACAATCTCTTATTACTGGGTTTTCCTCTTTCAAGCATCTTTTAGAGTAAGCCCAAATATTTTTCAAAGCATACATACACAACATGTATATATACTTAGCAGCATGTACAGCAATTACATATTGACCAATAGACATTGCGGATTGGTAGGACTAATATTTTATTAAGATAAGTCTGAATAGTCTCAGAACTACTAGTGTAGGCAATGAACAGGTGTTTATTGATTGGGCAGTTGTCACTGAGTTTGAAAAGCATTGTTTGAATTCCTGACTTTTCTCACTCTAATTTTTAAAGAAGGTTTAATGCTTTATTGTTTCAGTATTTTTCTCCTGAGTCTGTAAGCTGCTATATGATACTGTCTCATCAAATCCATTTTGTTTGTTGTCACTAGTCTTGTTCTACATGGTCTTATGTTTTTGCACAGTACTCATTTTTTTTTTTTTTCCCATGAAAGCTGAGCTGAGTTTGCACTGCACACAACTGGATTTTTGGTCACAAGAAGTGGAATTTCTGGGCTTTTATAATACAGTCAAGAACTTTCTGACAATATCGTTGTTTAACTGAAAATGTAAATTTCTCAAAGTTGTAACTTTTTATAACAATGTATCAGCTTCAACAAAACTTTTAACTTAAAGAAAAAAATTCTGTTCAAAATCAGAGAAAAAGAAAATAGTCCTGTACCAAACACTATATTGACATAGGAAATTTCATCTCGGAAATTACAGAAAAAGATGAAAATTATATCTTTTTTAATTCCAAACTAGGACACATCTTTAGGTCCTCCATACCATATTTGAACAACAAAGTCACAATATTGCTCATTACTTTTTGATAATTCCACATCCCCTTGACAATTTTATTTTCTTCCTGCCTCCAAAACCAAAAGAAAATAGGACAGAGAGGGTAAAAGTACTGAGGTTTTCTCTGTAATTAGTAAAGGATGAGAGGCTATTCTATATACAGAGCCCTTAAATTAGATGGCTGTTCTGAGTAGCTCTTTGGAGGAATCTGTCTTTCTGCATTGCCTGTCTGAGAATCAATGTAGAATAGCCTTCTAATTTAGGTACATATATTTAGGATTCATCTGCCCTACTTTACGTATCTAAAAGGCATACGAGTCTTAATTAGTCACTTTGGTCTCACTTTCTAATAACCTCCAAGGACAATTAACTGCATACTAAAGGGCAGATGACTTGGTCCCTGGAGATGCCAATATCTTTTTGCAAGCCATAGAGACAGCTTTGGGTTATCAACCATTTATGACCTTAATTCCATTGCTCGTGTAAAGGCATCTTCTCACTGAGGAGGTCTAGGGCATATGGGACATCTATGTAGAGCTGATAAAGATTATACAGGAAATCCATTCTTCCAGAACATCAAACAGATGCCAGGCCTAAAATGACAATAAGAATGTGTTTCATGTGTCTCATGTCTCTTGCCACTATAATTTAATGCTAATCTAGACTAAGTAAGTATTTTAATTTAACTTCTCACGGGTGTCTGTTTTCTGCTGAGGAAGTGCTTGTTCTTTTGGAATATCAGTAAGAAAAACACCAGCATTCAAGGTTGATTGTAGGATTTATTGCATAAAAGGTGGAAATTATGGAAAAATTGATAGTAGTTTTATGTCCCTCCTGATTCAAAGAACCCCAGCTACTGCTGCACTGGGTGAGCCCATTTTCCTTCATCCAGGCGTGCTGCACAGGATTCCTTTCCATGGTAAGGCTCACCAGCACAAAGTTCTCGCCCATGATACAGATTCATCAATCACTAATAGCATTATGTCTGCAAAGTGGACTTAGGTCTGAAGAATCTCCTGGACAACGTGTTCTAATATACTAAACTCATTTAAAAAAATTACAGTCCCTGAAGAGGTATATATAATAATTCCAACATTCCAACAGACAAGACAATGCAGTATGCATAGAGTTACGTTTATATGCACATTGAATACATGTACATTAACAAGATAGTGATTATATATACTTGATTAATTATATTATTATTTAGGTACACCTTGATTAAGTAGCAGTCACATGATACCTATGATACATCATCATATTCCTGAACGGTCATGTGTAGTGTCCACATGTGAATTATATGTACAAATTTCTATTGCAGGCTCTAGACTGAAATTTGATTAATTTGCCTAATAAGAACAGAATTCTTTCTTTCTCCTTAAAACTGAGTGTATTGTGTCTGGAGGAGATGGAGTTAATTTTCCCCATATCAGCCTTCATAGTGCTGTTCTTTATAATGGTAGCTAGAGAAGTATTGAGAACTTACCAGTGTTTTGACTACTATTAAGCAGTGTTTACACTGCATGAAAGTCATTTTTCCAACATGCCCACTCCTCACCTAGCAGGCTAAGGATGGGCAATACCTTGGGAGGAGACACAACCAGGACAGCTGACTCAAACTGACAAAAATTAGGTTCAATACCATATGACATCTGCTCAGCAAATAAAAGCTGAGAGAAAGGGTGGGGGGAGGGAGAGTCAGGAAGGGCATTCATTATTATAACATTTGTCTTCCAGAATAACTGCTTCGCATACTGAAGTCCTACTTCATGGGAAGTGGCTGGACGTTGCCTGCTGTCAGAAGTAGAGAATAAATCATTTTTTTTCCTTTCCTTCCATACATGTCCTTTGATTTTGCTTTGTTAAATTGCTTTTATCTTGACCATAAGTATTTTTCGCTCTGATTTTCTAGCCACTCTGTCCTACTGAGGAGGGGAGGGATAGAGCTGCTTGGCAGGCACCTGGCATCCACTCAAGGTCAATCCACCACACTGGGTAAAACTGATCCCATAAAGTCAGGTGTGTATGCTAGGCAATGTGCATATGTCCTGCTGATTTTAAATCTCTCATATTCAAGCTGTTCTATTTTATATAGAAAATTCTATATTCATAACACTAGGAATCTGAACATGGCAAAACTACATTCCAAAGAAATGGTGTCCAAAACTGTTGATTCATTACTTCAAGGGAGGAGGTTTTTTACAGTGGAAACAGACATTGAAGTTTTTATTCCTCTTGGTACAGACAAAAAACAAATATTGAAAATTTCACTAATTTTCTGTATGAAATTCTAATCATACCATTTCTTAGTGGTATTAGAGACAAAGGATTGTCAGTAACTTGTATCACTTCCTGACTACACAACTGAAAGATCTGGCACACTTTCTTTCACTCCATACTTCTCCTCTACTTTCCAATGTACATTAGCATCTCTGTGATAGACTGCAGAAAAGAATATTCATCTACACCTAAAATTTCTGCATTAAAATCTCTCATTTTAGCTTTAAATGCTTGTTAGAATTAATTTCATACGCCTAATTTTGTTCCACAAATAACCATACACAGAAAGCTGTTCCCTTTAGTTGATACTGACGTGGGAACGATATTCTGTGGCAGAGTGGTAGAGTAGAAAACTGAGACTTATAACTTCTCCACAGCCAGACTTTTCAGAATATGACAATGTTTTCATTTAACATTTATATACTTTGTTAATTTCAAATCACACCAGATTGCTAGAGTCCTTACACTTCATCAAAAGTATCTCTCTCTCTGGTTGATTTCTTTTTCCCTAAAGCAGTGCTCAGACAAGTTTGATTGACAAAACTGCAAAATATACTTACTGTAATTATCTGGGTTTTCCTCAGCATCAGAAGCACAAATTAAAATAACAAGACCATTGGCTTTCTCTATATAGCCTGAGATGCAAACCTGAGGCAACCCAACAGGCTGAACCACTGTGACCAGCAGTACAAGTGAGAAGACTACAGAAGAAGAGAAAGAAGGTAAAAGACAGCTTTACTTCTTCGTGGCTAAGTTATTTAATTGAAAGAAGAAGGATGATGTTTTTCCTTCCCACATTTTGATTTTACTAACTCTTGATTTTTATAAGCAGTTTAATGTAAAATTCTCAAATACTCCTGAATGCAAAGGCTGGTACCTAGCTTGTTTTCCAGTACAGAAGAACACAAAAGTCAGTATAATATAGTATTACGTTCCTTCTGAATCACTCTTACTGAAGGGCATGTCAATTTTCTCTCTTTCAGTATACCAGACGTTTACAATAGTACAAACAAGACTTTTTCACTAAAATTATTCTACAGAATATTAGTTGAGACTGATTACATTACATGTTGGGAAAAATCTCTGTAATTCATCCTTGAAAAGTGATCTTATTTAGATATAGTGGATAGAAATATTTCCCTGAATTTTGGAGCATTTATTTACAAATAAAGGTAATTACCATTTAATTTCATATGAAAATATATAGTAAAAGCCAGCTTGTAGAAACCATATAAATTTTTACTTTGAGATATTTACATCTGTTAATAAAAGTTTTTAATAGGGCCTTTCTACTTCACGTCATCTTAGTGACTGAACTATGGCTGGGCAGGTTCATAGTTGAAATCATATATTTTGAGATAAATGTGTTAGAGAAGAAAAAGCTGTAGCTATAGCTAGATAGATATAGGTATAGATAGATAGATAGATATAGATATAGATATAGATATAGATATAGATATAGATATAGATATAGATGATATAGATAAATAAAAATGAGACATCAGGACAAAAAAATTTGCCGGTACTCAAAGCTGTCTACTTACCGCCTAAAACACCTCAAAGATGCACCTGAATGCATTTTTATATCTATAGAGGTGCACACACACATCTTATCTTTATATATATTAAAGTCTATTAAATTTTTACATTGTATCTTTGCTAACAAACATGTTTTCTCTACACTGTGCTCCTAAATCAGACAGTTTCAATGCTGAAACTGTCAAACATTCAGCTGGTCATTATGTTGTCTTATAAAACTTACTCAAGTAATTAAACTGTAGCTTCATAACATATTTAACACTATCTTTTGTCTCTTAAGACAGTTGCAACTGACTTTTCAATTTAATTTTTCACTATATTTTTGTTTATTTAAATTTGTAACTCTTAGCCTATCAGTATTTTATTTTGTTAAGCTACTTTAAAATTGTCTCTCTTTTCCTTTCTGAAAAGCTAAGCATACTGATTTTGGCAGCTATGGCCCGTTTTTAAAAAGAAGAGCCGCTTGATTATCTACCTGAGTGACTAATCTTCCTTTTTCACTTTCAACAGTTCAGGCCCAACATGTGCAGAAGCATGATTCTAAACTTATTTCTTCTAAACTGATTTCTTCTTTCCAGAACTCGTATGAACTTATGCTAATATCTGTCCATGTTTATAGTAGACCATAGCAGAGAAACAAGTTATTGATGAGGTATATTAAACATGAAAGATAATTACAGACAGGCTGTGCACTAAGTATCATCATAACTGGCAGAGGAAAGGGTTCAAAATCAGAATATTTTTGAAAGGAAACAAGGAGAAATGATACAACATCTTCTAGCCTTGTGTACAAATGACTTGCTTGTGTTTGCAATGCTCGTTATTTTTTGTGATATATATCCTATACGGAGGCTTTATTTCTTTTTGTTATCATACTCCATCAACATTAAACTTAAAGCTAAGTATAAAAATTTAGAATGGTTTCCTATTCTATCCAAGTACCGAAAGAAAAGATTCCATTACAGAACACTCATTATTGGTGACTTCAAATGCCGATGAATAAACAAAAAATCAAACTAGTAAGAGTTAATAATTGAGACTTTGGTAACAGACTTCAGTAAATAGTATTCTCATTAAATATTATGACTTCCAGCAACAGATATGATGATACTGATGTGGAACATTTTGAAAATGAGATGTGATTGTTCAATATGTATCTTAGAGGTGAAGGAATTAATCTTCAAAATTATGATGAAAACTGATGCGAGAACAGAACCTGCAGAATACTTATTCTTTTATGAGACTTTTCTGGAAAATTTTTATTCTGCCAGAAGCTAGTAAATTAAATATTTCATAGACATTTTGGATATAATTAAGTAGAGAATTTTCATAAGATCTCAGTAAAGTAATCACTACAAATAGTATTTCAGTGAAGAAATAGTTCCATTTTTTGCCAAGTGATTATTGCATCAGTAGCAGTAGTGATAACTGCTATTGAGCCTACAGCAAATTTAAGCCATGGGAGAGTCTGACATATGTGACAGCATGCTATTTAGAAGTACTGCCCAGATGTTATCCTTGAGGAAATTTTCATTGGGATCTAGTGGTTAAAGGAAATGTTGAGAAATCAGGGTTACAAATTGAACAATCTCCAGCTGTGTTATATGCATTTGTGTCTCAGCCTATTAGAGCTCTTCCATTTTTGTTTGATAAAGCTGTGTTCTCTGTTGTTCTTCTGAAGTCATTAAATATCCTCATCATTGTGCAGTGATACTGCTAATTGAGAAAACCATTACGTTTGGTTTATTTTAATTCCAGCGCATCACAGTAACAATTAAAGTGGAGCTAGAGTTCATGCCTCTGGCACATACAGTTTCTCCAACTTCCAAGCTTGCTGTCATTTGATAAGCTTTAATCTGTATCATCATGATCTTAGACATTACCCATAAGAACCAAAATTACAAGCAAACACTAAACACCTCCACCTATCACCATGAATCATGTGGGAGACAAGGCCTTTGACACTGTCTCCCACAGCAGACTCCTGGAGAAGCTGGCAGCCCGTGGCTTGGATGGGAACACCCTGCACTGGTTTAGTAACTGGTTGGATGGCCGAGCACAGAGAGTGATACTGAATGGTGTCACATCCAGTTGGCGGCCGGTCACTAGTGGTGTTCCCCAGGGATCGGTGCTGGGCCCGGTCCTGTTTAATATCTTCATTGATGATCTGGATGAGGGGATTGAGTGCTTCATCAGCAAGTTCGCAGATGACACCAAGCTGGGAGGAAGTGCCGATCTGCTGGAGGGTAGGAGGGCCCTACAGAGGGACCTTGACAGGCTGAAGAGATGGGCTGACTCCAATAGCATGAGTTTTAACAAGTCCAAGTGCTGGGTTCTACACTTTGGAC
This sequence comes from Neomorphus geoffroyi, assembly GCA_033558235.1. Taxonomy (NCBI): domain Eukaryota; kingdom Metazoa; phylum Chordata; class Aves; order Cuculiformes; family Neomorphidae; genus Neomorphus; species Neomorphus geoffroyi. The sequence goes on from JAUMJM010000005.1 coordinate 23,721,287, forward strand.
ACAACAACCCCATGCAGAGCTACAGGCTGAGGACAGAGAGGCTGGAGAGCAGTCAGGCGGAGAGGAATTTGGGAGTGCTGGTGGGCAGGAAACTCAACATGAGCCAACAGTGTGCCCAAGTGGCAAAGAAGGCCAATGGTGTCCTGGCCTGCATCAGGAATAGTGTGGCCAGCAGGACTAGGGAAGTCATCATTCCCTTATACTCGGCACTGGTCAGGCCGCACCTTGAGTGCTGTGTTCAGTTCTGGGCCCCTCAGTTTAAGAAGGATGTTGAGATGCTGGAGTGTGTCCAGAGGAGAGTGACAAAGATGGTGAAGGGGCTGGAGCACAAGCCCTATGAGGAGCGACTGAGGGAGCTGGGGTTGTTCAGCCTGGAGAAGAGGAGGCTCAGGGGAGACCTTATTGTTCTCTACAACTGCCTAAAAGGAGGTTGTAGTCAGGCAGGGGTTGGTCTCTTCTCTCAGGTGACCGGTGACAGAAAAAAAGGACACGGTCTCAAGATTTGTCTGTGGAGGTTTAGGCTCGATATTAGGAAAAAATTCTTCACTGATTGGCCATTGGAATGTGTTGCCCGGGGAGGTGGTGAAGTCACCGTCCCTGGAGGTGTTTAAAGGGGGATTGGATGAGTCACTTAGTATCATGGTTTAGATGACAAGTAAGTGTTGGTGTTGGGTCATAGGCTAGACTCGATGATCTCAAAGGTCTTTTCCAGCCTTGTGATACTCTGTTACTGTGGTACTGTGATAGTGAGAAGACTGTGATTTGAAAATTTCATAAGATATACTTAAAGCACCATAAACAACACTCTGCTCTTAATCTATTCTGCATACAGATAGTCTTCAATGGCCAGAACTGTCTAAAGGCATTGGGTTTGTCAAGGGTTGTATCAGGAAGTGGGATAGGGAAACAATATTTTAAAATATTCTTCTGCAATTTATATAAGGACATTTAATTCACAGATTTAGAAATTTCCCCTCCTAAAAAAAAGTAACTTAAAATAGAAGTAGTTAAAAGTTTTTCCTTGCTTTTGAGCAGAGGAACCTAGGAATACGGAAAGTATTTCTTGGCTCCTATTCTTTTATCACTGTGATTCCTTTTTAGTGGTTTGCAATAGTGTGCTTACAGTCTGAGGATTCAAAATCCTTCCTATAGCCTTTCAGCAATACTACTATCTAATAGCTGAGATATGTAAAGGAAAAAAATCTCACCTTTTGCTTTCAGTTACTTAGAGGCAAGAAAACTATTGGACATCCCTAATGGTGTGAAAAGCAAGCGGTCAGACAACTTCCTATATTTCACCATCAATATTCACATAAGACATGTTTGTGAGTCAGGAAGAGAAAGTCAGGTTACTTCCCAATGTGCTGTTAAGATGACTATCTTTAAGTTTATCTCATAGTATAGACATAGTCTGAGATTTAGGTGTTCATCATGATGAACAACTATATCTGAAGTACTCAAAGAAAATGAAGGATACAGAGAGAGAAAAGAAAGTCCCAATGGAAGGAGAAGGCAGAAGTAAGAATTAGAAAAAGAACAAATAATTATTGAAAGATGAGGCAGCTTAAGTCTCCTTGGAACATCCAAAAGCTTAGGAGACTAGGAAGTTCGTATACAACATAGATTCCAAGAATCAGGAACATACCAGCTCGTTTTTAGTAAAAGAAGGAACTCGTAGCTTGGTCAGCTGGTTGGTTGGAACATTTACTGATCTGGACAGTAACCATTGCAAGACCTCTCATCTGACAGTGGGAACAAGCAAGAAAATTAATATGCCTATGTGCCAACGCAGTATTTACAGCACTGTTTGACTTATAGATTTTAATTTATTTTTCACTACCTCAGGAGCACAACCTTTTAAAAAAATGCCCCAGGGGTAGCTGAAGAAGCCAACAGTTAGGCTGACCATACCTGAATGCTGGTTAGTCCACAGTTAGAGAATGTTAGTAGCATATACTTTCTTTCACTGTCAACTGGAAAATATTAACACTGCGCAGCTGCTGTTGAATGAATTAACTCAACATTTATTTTACAATCCAGAGACAGGATTGGGAAAATAAACATTGCATGTTATAGGCATTATTTATTTAACTGCCTAATCATGAAATCAGACTAAAACACAGTATTCTGATTTGTTAAATACAAAGAACATCTGCGTTGTCACTGGGAATAACTAGGTTTGGGTTTTCTGCTGCAGAATTTAAACTTTTCATATAAATCTCAGTGTACGTAATTTGCATAAGAAATAAATTTTCTGAAAAATCATGGATGTCTTTTTCTGCCCTTTTTAATACCAAGAATCTGGGTACTCCTGTTCAAAAGTTGTTTTGTTTAAAAATGGGTCATATATAGATATATATACACACACACACATATAAAAGAATATCGAGTTGAAACATTTTCATGTTTCAAATGTCAAAATTTTATTCTTATTTATAGACATAGATTTTTCAGTAGATATTTTTTATTAAATGGGTATTTCAACTTTTACACAGACCTAATCTCTAGTAACATTTTTCATATTATGGTTAAAACACTCTTCAGATTACTAGGATTTGAAAAATAATTTCAAAATGGAATTGTGTTTTCTAAAGGGAAAATCAAGGTACAGACTCAAAAAGAAATTTTTATTATTTTTTAAAATGTTGTGCTGATTATCAGCAACTCTTCTACCACGTTTGTTGTACTAAACATCTAAATATTATCTACCAAACCTTACTTAATATTTAATTGATTATCAAAAAAAAAAGATTCAACATCTTAAAACTGAAAGAGTAGTAGACTAAAATTAACAAAGTTGAAGATGGTCTTTGGAATAACCAAGTAAAATAAAACGCTAGATGCTGTGTAATAAGCGAAAATACAGTAGTTTAGAATACGCCATTGGATGTTGGTTTGGGAGTATTTGTCAAGGTTTTTGTATTGGGAGGGTGCTGGTCATCTATGAGAAGAAGCCAAGGGGTTGTCCTTTACCAGACGCGGATGATTCTAGTTGACTTCAACAGACCCACTGCAGGAAACAGTTATGTCCCTCATCCAAGATGATGGTGCCTCTGTGGAAATGTATTCAGTAAAGAGCAAAATGTTACCTAGTGAAGTGAGGAAAAAAGTATGAGAAGCCTGTAGACAACAAAGTGAGACAAGAAGGAGAAAGAGGACATGCTCCAGGGATTCCCCTGTAGCTTCTGAAAGAGGATCATGGTGGAACAGGTAGATCCATGCAGCATGTGGACATGACAATACTGGAGCTGGTATTCACACTGCAGCCTGTGGAAAAACAGGTAAAGATTCCTGAAATTCTGCAGCCCATGGTGAAAGCTCATGCCAGGGCAGGGCATGTGATGGAGAAGAAGCAGCAGGGAGGAATGGCTGTGTGCATTACCACACCCTACATCTCTCCTCGTGTTGCTCAGGAGGAGGGTGAGAGGAGTCTGGAGTGACAGAGCGAAGTTAAGCCTGAAGAGTAGGGAGTAAAGAGGTTGCTTTACAGTTTGCCTTTGTTCCTTACTCCACATATCTGTTTTAATTGGTAATAAATTAATTTTCTTAAAGCTGAATCTCCCACTACCATAACTGGCAAGCCATCTCCATGTCTTTTTCTCAACCTATGAGTCTTCTTACCCTATTTTATCCCTCTGTCCTACTGAGGAAGTAGGGAGGGACTAAGTGAGCAGCTGGGTTGGCATTGTACTTTTAGCCAAGTGCATATTCAGATTCTACCTTATGTTCATTATATATTTGCTTGCATTCATCTTACCCTAATGTAAATGTAGTCTTTAGTAACAGTAATTCATATTACAAAGCCAATCAGTGTTATGAGAACTGAAATCAATTCAGCTGTGCAGGCTACATGGTGAGAAATGATATAATAGCATAGGTAAAGAAACAGTTAAGGCTGTTGAAACAGCTTGTCTTAAAGTAGCATTCTAATTATGAATCAAAATATTCAGTAAATACTGCAACAGAAAATAAACTTTTAAATACGTACGCTCAGCAATACATAGCATCCACCTTGTGCAATACAGAAATTATCACTAGCAGTTAATTTTTAGAATCATAGCATCATAGACTGAAAAGACTTTTAAGATCAAGTCCCAAACATTAACTCTGACACTGCCAAGTTCACCACTAAACCACATTCCTAAGCTCCACATCTACACGTCTTTCAAATACCTCCTAGGGATGGTGAATCAACCACTTCGCTGGGCAAATACTAACATATTCCAAAATCAGATAAATATGCTTCATCCTCCATAATGTGAAGGATGATTGAGTAACAGACATCACTGTATAGCATTTGTAGAACTATTATAAGAGTACAGTGAGTATTTTGATGCCCCCTAAAATGCCTTTAAGATTAACTCTTGATGTATGATTGTATTAGGTCTTCCACAGTATATTGTTATATAACAATATCTAACTGAGAAGAGAGAAAGTAAGGCTACTCTAGAAGGCTTCTAATAACTTAAGTTGCCAAACATGAGATTAGTTTTAACTAAAATCAAAAACTCAATCATAAGGAATTCTTCAAGGTTAGGGATAGATCCTACAGATTTTCATACATTTGTTTTTCCTGATTCTTGATTTCCCCTTTTTAATGCTTCTGCCCCTGCATTCCATTTTTTGTCCTTCCCACCCCTGTCAGCAAAACTTTTCAATGTTGACATAATATTTTCAAATTCTGTGGTATATACACCACCAGCTGTATTCTAAAGGTGGGAAACTTTTCTACTGGTCAAAATTCGCAAGTGTTATAAACAGTAAACATTATTAGAGGAAAACATTAAGATTCATATCAAAGAAGTCACTAAAATAAGAATGTATTTATTCCTCTACTGCTTAACACAAGTCTTACAAAATACAGAAAAAAGTAAGGGATACAGTGCCTAGGACACCTAAATAGTTCAGTTGGAATCAAGATTTATAATCAGCAACTTTCTCATTCAAAAGTCACATTTTAATCGTACCATAACAATGTATTATGGAGTAGCAAGACAGAAAAAGACCCTGCTATTGCATTTCTTAGGATGTAATGTCTACTATTTTTTGCCTGTCATATTTCCCTGTATCAGTGATCTCCAGGTCAAAGATCATGGGCAGTTTGCCTCTCTAGAGACACTCTCATGTTGCTTATGGTCATAAGACATTAAACACTTAAAAAGAAGATGCAACAAAAAAAAATGTTGTCCACAGCTCAATATTTTCTTATTTTATTTGTTCATAGGCCAGCAAAAATCGTAGATCACCACTACATATTTTTCAAATTGAGCTTGATGAGAAAAATATGCATGACATTTGCTTCGAGAATCAAAGTACCATGAAGTAAATAAACCTTCTTACTGGGGATTAGATAAGACTACTAGAAATCATGATAGACATAAAATAAACTCAGAAAGAGTGATAACCAATATTCTGCTGTGATTTTTGGTTTTACATATTGGACCTAGATCTAAAAATGATGTAATGAAACATGTGCTGACTGTATTGTCTTGGCATAAAACTAGTGACAACTTGCCCTTGGATTTTGAAGTTAACTTTGGAAATCAAAATAGTTGTTATGAATAATAACAATGGATCTCATGATTTCTTAGTTACAATGTATTTTTAAAAATTGTATTTTTACAAGTTACCAGCCTCTAAGTATTTAGTTCTATTTTATTTAAATGTATGACTTATACAATATGTATTGTATACTAATAAATAGTGAATTACATTATATGAGAGGCAAAAGAACCATAAATAAACTAACTGTCCACTAATAATAAGGTTTTTCTTTTTTGTCATTTCAAAATAATTAATAAAAACATTTATTCTGCTCAAAAGAAGATGAGGTCAATATATATAAAAATTTTAAGAATAACTAAATTGATGGGGAATTATTTTCAGTGACTGAAGTGAAATGTTACCTGCTAATAAATTTTCCTTACTGAGGTTTTTATTTGCACTGAAATATCTTGCAGTTGTGTTTCAGCTACTTAGAACTAATAGCGAATTAACATAAATTTAAATGGCTACTTACATCTCGGTAAATCCATACCAGCAGAATAAGGATACTGAACAATAATACTTTAGACAGATAACCTACATAGCATAACGTAGCTCTGTATCTTCTCTGCATAACATCTCTCTGCCCTGACAGTTGTGACATATCTCTGCCACGGATTTTTTTACTGGATGATAACTTTGACATCTATGTTACAGAAAAATGCTCAGTTAAAAAAAGAAAAAAAAAAAGAGAAAGACAACAAAGAATTTTCAGTTAGCTAAGGATACCAGAAGAACAGGCAGAATTTTAACAGTAAGACCAGACAATCTGTACAAGTCTTGTGAAATAATACAATAGACTGAGGTTGCACTGTGAGGACGCAAGTCTCTGATGGTCAATAAAATAAAAGTAAAGCCTATTGAGATGACAAATCCTCCAACACAATCTTTTAGAGGTTTTGCAACTAAGAAGTGATCAATAATTGAAATGATGATTTAGAATGGAAACCATTACATAACCTCAAATGTTAGTGTTGCTATTACTGTACCAGTCAGAAAGAAAAACTTAAGTCATGTTATTGTATGGTAAGTATCATTTCATTAGATTCATATGAGGAATTTTTAAGTTCATGGTGAGATCACACTCCACAAAAATAATGCTGTACAGTGAAGTAAGTGCTGTAGAAGGAAAAAGTCACAGACTCAAATGTTGAATTTCAGTCATATATCGAATGCTTATTATTACATTATCTTAAAGTATCTACCTTAAATGTACAAAACTGTGTATTAGTTAGCACTTAAACATTTCAAACCTTGAAAAGAACATATTTTCATTGTATCCATCTAGTAAATACATAAAATTTTAGTGCATTATTTAAATAATTCTTTTTTTTATTGCTACATAAGTGCTGAAAGTTTCCAGTGTATAATTAGACTATGGGATATCTCCTAAAAATCCTCAATGGATTTTTCATTTTTCATTTTTTTCATTTTTCATTTTTATGTAATAGAATTAAAATTACTTTGTGAATAATAATACATATACATGGAAATTCTTTCTATAAGTAAATGAATCGTTATTTGTGTAGGTGTTCAGGTGTGTAAAATAGCAGCATGACCTTGGGTTCTAAAAATAAAAGAAAAAAGAAAACTATCACAGGTGAATTGCTTTGCTTTGCAGGAGGTGTGTTGTGGTGTTGTGGTTTGTTTATTTTGTTTTGGTTTGGGTTTTTTTGGTTGGTAGTGGGCTTTTGGGCAGTTGAGGTCAATTAGAAGAATTTTTCTGGTCTGTTTTAAAGACTACAGGAATAAAGTTCCAAAATGTGATCTTATCAGAAAAGTTGTGTCCAGTTGCACATACATAAAATTCTTGACAGCTGAGCTTGCTATACCAGATAGAGTCATTGTTTTTGATTTTGCTTTCATCAGTAACTCACTTAAATAATTTCCTTGTAATCTATTGAGATTCAACAATGAAATTTTAACAAGAAAAAACCTCTAATTTGTTCTCTCTGGGCTCAATTAACTTTAACATCCACACAGAGCAAGGGACAGCACTTTACACTGACAGCAGATTCTATGAAATGAACTGTGATCCAGGGTCATAGGTCATCTCCTGTTCAATTCTTGTTCTATAAAGAAGTACCTTCAACTCTTCATACAGTTGCTTATGAGTTGCTGTCATGTGTTCGCTTTGTGATAGTGACCAGAAAAGAAATGAAGAGAGGCCAGGTCTCTCGTATTCTTCTTTACCTTCTTCTTGCACGCATGACAGTAGACTATGATTAAAAAAAAAAACGTTTCAGTTTCTCTTCCATCATGGCATTCACAGTTGGATGAAGTACTAGAAGGGGACTTACATACATGACCAAGTTTATACATAAAATTATTCTGCTACTGTTTCTTTTTTATATTATAAGAAATTGCAAACAACCTTTCTAAATGGATTTCGTTCACATCATTCATAGTTTTATGAAAATCTATCACTTTCTTCCTCAAATATTTTCCCTTCAAGCTAAAAATCTATTACAAATCTCACATTGAAGTTGTTTCGTAGTTTTGGATGATCACCATTTTAACACTTATCTCTAACCACCGTAGGAATTTCTTTTCTTCTTTTTTCTTTCTTTTTTCTTTCTTTTTTCTTTTTTTTTTCATAGAATCATAGAATCACCTGGTTGGAAAATTCCTCTCAGATCATTGAGTCCAACCGTACCTGTCCCGTTACCAACCTATGTCCCCAAGAAACTCGACTACCCATCTTTTAAACACTTCCAGGGATGGTGACTCCACCACCTCCCTGGGCAGCCTGTTCCAATCCCTGACCATCCTTTCAGTAAAGAAATTCTTCCTACTGTCCAGTCTAAACCTCCCCTGGCGCAACTTGTGGCCATTTCCTCTCGTCCTATCGCTTGTCACTTGCAAGAAGAGACCAGCACCCACCCTGTCACAACCTCCTTTCAGGTGTAGACAGTGATGAGGTCTCCCCTCAGACTCCTCCAAGCTAAACAACCCCAACTCCCTCAGTCTCTCCTCATAGGGCTTATTCTCCAGCCCCCTCACCAGCCTCGTTGCCCTTCTCTGGATGCGCTCCAGCCCCTCAATGTCCTTACTGTAGTGAGGGGCCCAAAACTGAACCCAGCACTCGAGGTGCAGCCTCACCAGTGCTGAGTAGAGGGGCACAATCACCTCCCTGCTCCTGCTGGCCACACTGTGTCTGATACAGGCCAAGATGCCATTGGCCCTCTTGGCCACCTGGGCACACTGCTGGCTCATGTTCAGCTGGCTGTCAACCAACACCCCCAGGTCCTTCTCTGCCAGGCAGCTCTCCAGCCACTCCTCCCCAAGCCTGTAACACTTTCATGGAAGAAACCAAACAGAAACACAGAATTAGAATAACCAAACTACAGGTCTTTTGTCCTTTTGACCTTAATTTCTTTCCTACTAATTAACTGAACCTCAAGTATTATTTCTGTGGGAGAAAAAGATACAACTTTTTCACTTTCCATTGTTAAGTTTGTTATTTGTAGGACAAAAGCACAAGAAAATGTCAGCAAAATAGAGTTCTGAGTTGAATCCACACAAGTTTCAAAATAGTTCTGGGGATCACAAGAAAAGTGTATCATCTAACTACAAAAAATTAAGAAAACAAAAACGCAAAAGAATTTTTTTTTAAAAAAAAATAGTTATATTTGATAATGAAATCTTTTTTTATAATGATAGATTTTTATTTATGGAAATATATTATTCTCTGGACCTATTGATAACAAATGATAACAGGATTCTAATTCGTGAAAAATGTATCTGGAAAGGAAATTCATACAGAGTCTGATACTCAGTACTGAGTACATAAAAACCCAGAATTCATGGGAGTTTTGCCTTTGATTTCACAGCTTTTTTCCCACATGCTTTTACTAATCTGGCTATAGTTTTGCATGAATACATGGAATATTTATATATATATGTATTTCCGTAGAGTGATTCTCTTCCTTAGATCTTTTTATGCAGGGTGATACAAACATAACAGTTCCAAAAATATGTAAACGACCATAAAACCTGATGATTCTTCTTACTTCTTGTATTTACTTAATTCACTGGATATTTAAATTAATATTGAACTCTATACATACTACTATGTGGAACACACATGGAAATTTGCCAGCAGCCATCAGTGCTGTAAGATCTTTGCCCTTTGTATAGGTGCCTGATTCTGTTTTTACTTGATTCTTTCAAGATCAAGAGTGCTCAAGAAGCTTAGAATTCCAGAGAGTTGTATTATATCATTTCTAATACTCATTCTGTCCTTTTTAGATAGTCACCAAAAGCATAAAGAGTAAGGGCCATTCACTGGAAAATATTTGCCTATATAGCTAAGACTGAAATATCTCATTTCTGTATCAGTATTGCATTACCAGTTACTATGCTTACCACTTTAACTTTATTTCAGGAATTTATAGGAAACAAGTAAAGTTAATTCAGGATGTGTAATAAGAAAACCATTGTAGCAATTGTTGTTCCTGAACAGACTTTCATGATACACTCTGTAAAGCAATGAAGTGATTTTAGATATCAATTTGGATTTTAAAGATGCCTAAAATCCCTCCAAACCTCCAAAACAATAACTCACAAAATGAGAAAGCTGTATAAGATAGAAAAATTAAAGACTGGTTTGTTTGGGGTTTTTTGGAAAATATTAGAAAAGTCTTTAATGAGAATTTTATTAATGCTTAGTATTCCCTGTGCTCTTCAATAAGAACAACAGAACACTGGACTTTGTATAAGGATACTTAATTTCTATTTTTAACTCAGCTGCTCCAAGTCTGACCTTGGGCAAATCATCTCATATCTCTTAAGTTTCATTTTTGCCTTTCATTCTTTCTTCTCATTGTCTCTCTAGATAATAAACACCTGATTCAGTGCAGCAACTGTTATATTATAAAAGCAAAATGTCTGGAACTGCAGATACTCAGTCCGGTGTAAATGTCTAGACTATTATACACCTAAGTATACAACTCTGTATTCCTTTCTCTAAATTTACTTTACATTACATTTGGTGCTTTAGACTGACAAGTTTTCTTCTGTGAGATAAGGATTTTTCATTAAAAATTCTGAAATGTTTACTATTGCTTATTTATAAAGAAGCTACTGCATCTACCTCTCATTTAATATTTAAGTTTCATATTTTCAATATCAATTGAAAATGAAAGGAGTCGCCATTTGGCTAATCCCCACTCACTCAAATGCAAGATGGGTGAGTTACCCCACTTTGTTCTTCAGATGCCCTTGTGACACAGTAACATAAACATCAGACTGCAAATACTAAGAAACTGAGATGCTGGTAAATTAAGAAGCATGCCAAAAAGGTTTTGGCTCACTCTGTGTTGCAGAGCTGAAAGCCCTTGGGAAGTACTTGGTCAAAAAAATCTCAAACACATAGATAAAACATAGATACACACATAGATAACACATAGAAAAAAAAGTATTGCAACAGTGTGATCTTTCTAGATTGACTTACTACTTAAAAATCAAGAAATAATGCTTTTTAAAAAAAGAAGCAGATGAGATTTTATAACAGCTGTAAGTAGATGGGGTAGAATGAAGTGCTTAAGATTTTCATTCAAAAACTGTAGACTTGCTCCTGGACACATAGCCCATAAATAACACCAGTAACAGACAATAGCAAATAACATCTGTAGTTACACTAACTGCGGAAAAAAAAAATATTACAAGGGCCATCAATCTCCATGCTTTAGGGTTTAAGCTGATCTCCAGCTGACATCCACAAGCAATCTCCCTCAAGGCCTCATATTACACAGTAAAGTAGATTACTATTTTTTCCAGCTTTGGAGCAGGAACCAATGTTGAATACAGGCATTGACAAAGTATAAGACTAAAGGAACCCTTTTTGCAACACAAGATTGTTGGTGCTTGCTTGTAAATTTGAGATGATCAAGTATTAAGTTACTCACTGAAGCTACTTAACCAATGAGTCTGTACTCTGAAAAGTATGTTAAAAAAATAAAAATTGCAGGCAAAAATAAAACACTTGGATTTTAAGTCATACAGGACACGTTCAACCATCTGAAATAATACCAGGTAATTAATTAGATCATTAAAGGAGATTCCTCCTTTGTCTACAACCTATGAAAATTTAGTAGCATGTTTTCTTAAGAAGGTTTTAAGCTACATAATGTTTTCTGGCACTGAAGTAAAAAGACTGGCCTTCCTATGAAGCTGGGTAGAAAACAGGGAAGCCCTGTGTAATGTCAGTCTGCTTTTCACATTTTGAACATGATTCCCCGTTGTGATTCTCACAGGAGTTAAACTTTAGAATGCATTTTGAGATGGATAAAGAAAAACAAAAAATCACAGGGTAGCACTAGCAGAATTTAGAGATTATGAGAGACGGAATTTGAAGTCTCCAGCATCATCCTAATGGGAAGTTGATGAACTGAAAGAAAATATGAGCATGTAATGTGTTTAGAAAAATATGGAAAAAAAGCCCTAAAACAATAATTAAAGTTAAGTAGTGCATCCAAAATATTACACATCTTTACTATGTAAAAATGCCTTCCATTAATTTAGTTGTGAATAATTTGGATTTGAAACCATCAAAACAACTGGACACCTCTGCTATCTGTCATAGATTTATTTTATAGTATACCTCTCCTGTGGTTAATTTGATTTACACTGATGCAAGATGCATATAGTTGAGAATTGAATGTGATCTCGTTACATACAGATGAGAAAAGCATGGGCAAGATTTTCCAACCAGAAATTAGGTCAGTGCAAGAAACATTCCAGGACACTAGTATTATAAGAAATACCTTGAACGTTATAAAAGAGAAGTAAATTATTTTAGAAAATACCTGATTAACGGTAAAAACCACTCTTAAAATTTGATACTTAGATTCTAACAGAAATTTCCTTTTCATCTCTAAAAACAGTTTGGATGAGGTAGATGACCAACTTATTATACTTGTTTCTATGTCCTTCTCCATTCAACTCAAGAATCATGGAACAGAAGAAAAGAATAAACAGAAGAACTAAATTATATAGCCCAATGAGAAGGAAATACCTGCAGAAGGCTGGGCAGGAGTGTCTTTGGTCTCCTTTGTCTAGGGGCTATTTCTGTTCTTTTTTGTTATTATTATTTTTATCACTAGCATAAAAACCATCAAGAATATCGGGAAAAGATTCCACAAAGAAAACTTTTTTGCTACTGGTTATAAAATAGTAAATTACATGTGCCCATGAATGTACCTGAGTACTAGGGTCAGATGGCCATGAGTAGTAAGTTCAGATGTTGGCAAGTTAATCTGCAAAGCTACGTGTCTTTTTGCAGAATTTCTCTTGGAATGATCCCTAGCAAATTCTAACACCTGAGAACTGTTCAGTGGAGACTCTCCTGTGGGAGACTGCTGGTTGGTACGTGCCAAAACTATTCTGAGGAATATTCTAACACTTTTCTAGTATAAGAAATTGTGTTCCAATGCTTGACGATGTTCCCAAACACTGTTTAGTTTATTTGTATGGAAGCAGTTTCTAGGAAGAAATTCTCTCACAGATGTCTTTCATATTAGAAGCTCCATATTCACATTCTCTCTTGCTCATTCAATTCCATGCATTTTCAGTCCTGTAAACTCTGAAGTCTTTTGCCACAGAGTGAGACAGAGTTAGTGAGGAGAATGCAAAGGATCTCTTCCAAATTTTTAGGTAGTTTGTTGCTTCAATTGTTTTCTTAGTAAGACAGAGTTCCCTCTGTCTGACGCAGATTCCTCACCTGGGATGAATTCATTAACCAACAGAAGTTTATGGAAAACAAAGTGTCTTTTGCTTTATAGTCATCATCAAGGGAAAATCAGGTATTCCTAAACTTGAATGGACAGTAGGAATTTACCACATGCCTCTTAATCAGCTACCTGTTCTGATAAAGCTATTTATTTACTGTTTTCTATTGGGTAGTTATTGGCAGTGTCCAAGTTGCTCGCATATATCACTCGAGGTCAATGAATTATTGAATTACTCTATGTCAGGAAAAAAGGGAATTTCCTCATTTAACTCTCTTGAAACATCCTACAGAGACCTGTATCTCTCTTTTGGCTGTAGCCACTGATCTTTGCTTAGGACATTTGGATTACTCAAATGCATGCTTTTAGATATTACGTAAAGGGTAAGTTAAGAACCTAAAGCAGAGATGCTGAAGATCATCCTATACTTTATCTTCTGGAAGTGCAAAGAATTCCACTGAGAAAAGAATCAGATTTTATTGTATACAGTGCACATCAAAGGTTTGTCCTGCTTCAGAAATGCCTCTGTATTATATTTCTATCCTAAAATACAGAAGACTTTTTGGGATATATTTTTTTTTTTCACAAATACTATATTTTACGCAGAAGAACCAAATGAATAGGCAACACCCTCTGAAGAATCTCTATCACTGCATTAACATTTTTATACACATACTATAACATTCATTATAACACTGGTTTTTATTAACTAGAAACTTTATTGTTATATTGATGTTATAGCTTACCAAAAAGGGGTGGAGAGTAGTTTTTCTAAACTGTACAGCTGTTCTTTCTTTTTCAGAACCCAACTTTCACCAGGGTAATTAGTATTAGAAAAGATCCGTAGGAGGTTTTACTAGCCTCTACAGCATGCATATTAACAGCTTTGTAAAAAACATTACCCATTATATGATACACAGAGCTAGAACACAATCATCATGCCCAAACCCTAAGAAATAACCCCTCTTTAACAAATAACACTAAAATTGAACAGAAGAGTTCCATTTGTTATTAAAAGAACCAAAACAGAGAATCGAAGTCAAACAAAACTTATTCCCTAGAGACAAACATTTCACACTTCAGAATGCAGCAACTGCAGCCTAAGAGATTTAAAGCATTGCCAAACAGGATTTTTTTCATGTTTAGAAGCAAATGTCTTCAAAATGGCAATGATTACTGATGCAAACTGATTTTCATACTGAGTATTGCAGTCTGATGTATAATTCTGTAAGCTGGTCTTTCTTTCTAATCTACTCTGGAAAAATACTGGCAAAACAGAGTGGAAAAGTCATACTGTATTTTTTCTATTCATAAAGTGGTCCAATACTTCAGTCCTTGCTTAATTTTTTGATTTATTCAAAGCTTTATTTCAATGAAAACATTAGGACCATGGTTGAATCAATTCCTATGGATATTGCTGAGATCTGACATGATTTCAAATATTTTCATGAGTGGTTTTCTTTAGCATTGGATTAGAAATTAAATCTTCATACACTGGTAAATTATAATGTTCAGAACAAACCTACTTTTAAAAAACCTTCAATTTCTACATGTAGGCTCAATAACGTGGCTCGGTTGTATCTGTACTTCAGTATACATGCAGAAATACCAATGACTTTTTGGATTCAAAACCTGCTAATATAGCTGTGAAGTAACTGCCTCTTGATATCTACAGAAAAACATTTATTCACTGCCAGAACTACAGGTCAGCTTGTCTAGAAAATATTTCAAAACAATGTGTCAAGTTACCTTGAATTATCCATGGTAGTACAGGTATCACCGATGGACAACACGGGACATGACAAGAGCCATGTCCACAGCTTTTGGCAGAAGTCCTATCCCCTTCCCAGAAGCCTCCAGAGCCGTTTGCTCTGAAAGTCATTCCTCTTTCCCCATCTGTGAGTAGTGTGGCCAACAGGAATAGGGAAGTGAGAGAATAGGGAAGTTAGAGCTGGAGAGGCTGCACCTCAAATACTGTGTTCAGTTTTAGGCTGCTCACTACAAGAAGGACATTGAGGTGCTTAAGGATGTCCAGAGAAGGACGACAAAGCTGGTTAAAGATCTGGAGAACAAGTCTTATGAGAAGCATCTGAAGAAACCGAGGTTGATTAGTCTGGAGAAGAGGAGGCTAAGGGGAGACTTTATCAAACTCCACAACTGCCTGGAAGGAGGTTGTAGTGAGGTGGGTGTTAGTGTTTTTTCCCAAATGACTAGCAATAAGACTAGAGAAAACGACCTCAAGTTTTGTCAGGGGAAGTTTAGTTTAGATATTTGGAAAAATTTCTTTATGGAAAGAGTGATGAAGCACTGCAACAGGTTGCCCAAGGCATTGGTAGAGTCACCATCCCTGGAGGTGTTAAAAAACCATGTAGACGTGGCACTTCAGGACATGGGTTAGTAGGCTTCATCGTGTTGGGCTGACGTTTAGACTTGATGATCTTAAAGGTCTTTTACAACCTTAATAATTCTATATTTCCCACTTATGTACCCTGTTGTGATTGGCTGGTAGGAACAGCCATCCCTACCAGTTTACCCTGGAAGTACGTCGGACCCAGGGGGTATTTCCTTCCTTACACTGGGGTCACCATTTTGGTTTGACCAACATTTAGTGACAGAATGCTAATGCTGAAGTGCTGCTGTTGTGTTAAATATCATACTTCTCTGTGATTATCCGGCGGTATTTTTGACACAAATATAACATGTGTTCTCAAGCAGCCCTGTGATTTGCTGGCAGGCAGGATTGTCTGGCAGAACAAGCTTCCTCTATCAGTGTATCTTGAAGAACATCAGAAAAAGAAGTGCCCTGCTGTTACCTACAAGGAGGTTGTCACTTTCAACAACATTGTTCCCCATACGTTTCCATACTTCATTCTGATGGGCTGGCAGATGTTTCTTGACACTGTCATACCTTCATGCTCTCAGGCAGCCTTGACATTGGTTGTCTGCTTCCTTCAGACAAGGAATTGTTTAGATATTAAAAAAACCCCAAGCATTTCTATGTAATAGATGTATATAAAAACATATAAGAAGGAACCTACAATTATTTATAAACATGCATTTTTTCATATAGACAGTAATTTTTTTAATGTATTTCTGTATGTGTATATAGGCAAACAACTATATATATACACACATTTATAAAGCTCTAGAAATTAAATACATATAGTGATAAAAACATGAGTATGAAATAGATAAAATATTATTTAATAGGAGTTAATGAAATGAATAATTCAAGTTTTAATGTCTACAGGATTTAATTAAACAAAAGTAAAAAGCAGGTTCAGGTACCCCAATTTGCCTGGCTGCAGAGAAAGCCACGACATATCTACAGTGGGAAGGACACTTCAAGAAGGGCACCAAAAGGCTGGAAGGGGAATGGACAAGTGAGAACATGACCAAGGTCTGTACTCCCTCATAAGAAGCCCACCAAGGGGCTCCTACTGTAAATCTCTTTATGTGCAAAAAATGGCCGAGTCCTTTGAGCCCGGTAAGGAGACCCCTACATTCAGGTCCAGCCCAACAAGATGATGATGCAGTATTACTAGGGCAGACTTTGGTCTGCACAGCAACACACGGATGACACTGTGCTCAGAAACTGAAAGCCAGAAAAAAAATGCCAGCTTCAGAAGAACAAGAAGGAAAGCACACAAAGGGTAACCCAAAAAAAAGCCTACATAATCCGGAAGAAACAGACAATGGACCCACGAACCACAAAATGGATTTTGAGTTAAGCGTCACACAGAGAGGATGGGTAGTATTGGAGAGACTTCGTTTTCCTATGGTTGTGGTCTGCAAGACCACTATGGATTACAGACTGGTGTAACATGAGTTTCCCTGTCCTTAGGCTGATGCTACAAATAAGATGCAGCTGTAATTTTAGACTGTCCTGATTAATGTAAAAGAAACAAGACACAGACTTTGGGACACAGACTACGGTCCCATTCTTTTCCAGACAACAGTTTCTGCAGAATGAGTAAATGCATCAGGAAAAGCAATACTTCACATACGCAGGCAAGTGTTCAGCCACTTCCTGGAAAGCAGAGTTCCATCAAACATAATGGTTACTTGGAAAGACAAATGTCACAACCCAGAATATCCCTCTTTACTTATTCCTTTCCCCAAGCTTCTGTTGCTGAGCATGAAGGCCTATTAGAGGATATCCCTTTGGACAATTTGAGTCATCTGTCTTGGCTGTGTCCCCTCTCAATTTCTTGTGTAACCTCACTTGTGGGGCAGTGTGAGAAGCAGAGGAGACCTTAATGCCACTTAAGCACTGCTTAGCAATAGCTAAAGTAGTATCAACTCTACTTTGGTTCAAATCCAAAACATATAAACATATGGTTATAGTGTGGAATAGTGTGGCCAGCAGGACTAGAGAGGTTATCATTCTCTTATACTCGGCACTGGTCAGGCCGCACCTCGAGTGCTGTGTCCAGTTCTGGGCCCCTCAGTTTGAGAAAGATGTTGAGATGCTGGAGTGTGTCCAGAGGAGAGCGACGAGGATGGTGAAGAGGCTGGAGCACAAACCCTATGAAGAGCGACTGAGGGAGCTGGGGTTGTTTAGCCTGGAGAAGAGGAGGCTCAATGGAGACCTTCTTGCTCTCTACAACTACCTAAAGGGAGGTTGTAGTCAGGCAGGGGTTGGTCTCTTCTCTCAGGTGACCAGTGACAGAACAAGAGGACACAGTCTCAAGCTTCGTCTGGGGAGGTTTAGGCTCGACGTTAGGAAGAAGTTCTTTACTGAGAGGGTGATTGGTCATTGGAATGCGCTGCCCGGGGAGGTGATCGAGTCACCGTCCCTGGAGGTGTTTAAGGAGAGACTGGATGAGGCATATAGTACCATGGTTTAGTTGACAAATAGGAGTAGGTGTAGGTGTTGAGTCATAGGTTGGACTCGATGATCTCAAAGGTCTTTTCCAACCTTATGATACTGTGATACTGTGATATGAGTTGTTGTGAAGATAACTCTTTCTCAACCAGAGCCAGTACATGGTCAAAAGAGTTTTGGCTCTTGAAACAATAATACAAAAATGGAATTAATGGAGCCATGATTAGAAATTATATTTATAGATTTTTTTTTTATTAATGGTTATGACTCCTTCCAGTTTCGTGAAGGAGTCAACAAGTACCTATTTAAGATAATCTCCTCAAATTTCTAAAATATGTCAGCAGTTACTAAAAGCTTTTAAGGAAGATAAGCAGCCTGAGAGAATAGGGTTATTGATAGCTAAATTATCGATTAGAAATTAGGAAACAAAAGGTCAGAGTAATTTTCATTTTTCACAGTGAGGAAGATTGCTACTAGGATCACTAAAACATCTCTGCTGGAACTCATGGAGTTCAGCAGTCATAAATTACATAGAAAAGACAGTAAGGGTAAAGAGAGGGTGAGAAAGTGTTCTGGTGATAACTGAAGAGACAAAAATGAGGGCAAATTGTAAAGTATTACAGAAGAATCATAGGAGACTTAGTGACTATGGGAAAAAAAAATGTAACTGCTAGTTGTGTTGTAGATAAATGTAAAGTGTTGCAAACAAAAAAAAAAATCATCAGTACAACATCATAAAAATCCCTACTATGCCTTAATACCAATAATGAATGACTAAGTAGTCTGAGATTCTTTACTTTAAGGCAAAGAACTCGTGGACAAGAGATGCGATAGAAGTCCACAAGGTCACAAATGGCAGAGTGCAATTTTCCCAGTTAAAAAAATGTGAAACATCGAATAGAGATGACAGTTTCAAACCAAACACAAGAAGGCAACTCTTTATAAAATTTTTACCTAACCTGCAGAACTCCATGACACAGGTTTTTAAATGTTTTAAAAGCAATGAAACTCAATGCAGGCTCCAACAATGATACAGAAGAGAAATCCTTAGAAATCTATTAAATACAAAGACTTTACTTCGAGTTTGGAAACTAAAAGACTGACACAATCTTATAGACTGAGATGATATGCTGGAAAACTGTTGCTGTATGTTTGTTCTGATTTTGTGTTCTTCCCTAGACTTCCATGTTTGACTGCTATCAGAGATAACTTCGTGATATAAATGTACTTTGGGGTAATGAAATATGGCTATCTTACATCCTTATGCCTGGTGGTGTTTCGATGATCAGGGTTTTATGTAGGATCTACCTAGACCAGAGATACCACATTCACGGCTCCTGCTGTGCTCCTGCTCCTGCTTCTGCAACGTAGCACATGTCACACACGCTGTACACGACCAGCGTACTGGCAGGAGTGTAGGGGCAAGAAGCTCGGCACTGCTGCAGGGTAGAAGCAAGGTGCCAGACTGGATAAAACAAGGTGGAGGGCTGGATTTGGCCCACAGGCTGCTAGTTTGACACCTCTGACCTAGACAGTGCAGGGAGTTACCCAAAGGATGAAAATCCCTGAAATCAAAAATAGTAATGAAAGTGAATTTTTAATGATTCTTTTCTGAGCAGTGTTTTTTCTAGATATTTTTCAAAGGTTAACCAACCTATTGGGTTTTTTTGTCTCCACTCATCAGTTCTGTGAGTCCTTACACAGGAAGAGTTAAATGAAAATTAGCACTTAGATAAATGAAAGAAGGGAAGTAAGTCCACAATGTGAATTATGAGTAGAATTAGACAATACTTCCTCTTAAAAGAGGTTAGAGTATTTTGGTTGATTTTGCATATCATATACTAGATTTATTGACATTTTAGATTTATCTAATGATAATTCCCAAATGGATAAGGAAAAAATAAAAAAAAAAAAGAAAAAACCCTCTTCCTATGCAAATAATAGGCAAAAGGGAAAATTATTTCATGGCATGACATAATATATTACTGATAAGGCATTAAAAATAACAGAAAGCCTTTATAAATGTTTTGTAAAACTGTTCAAACTTCAAAGACTTTAGTAAAAGTGGGAAGACTTACATTTCATAAGCCTCCTAGATTTTGCAGAAAGAAAAGGAAAGTATCAGCACTTACACAGTAATAATAGTAAGTGAAAACTGTGATTTCAGAGACAGTTTGAATAGATCCTTTTTGAGGGAGATTTGTTTGTACCATAAAGAACAAATTTATAAATCCAAAAAAAGGTACTATCAGATGTCCAGGACATGTGTAAAAGAGCTCTAACTGAGTCATGTTAAATGATCGTTGCCTCTAAAGACATACTGGAAATCCAGGGTTGGTTCCTTTCAATTGAGACAATATTGTTATTATAAAGTAAAATAAATATAGAAAAGGAAATGCCGTTCCAGTACTCAGTAAATTGAACGCTGTCTGCATCAGGTAACTTAGACAGGGAAGTAAGTAGGTAGAATTCAAATCTCATGTTAAGTTGTGCCATAAATAAAGTACAGCAGTTATATTTTAAAATCAGGCAAATTAAGTCAAAGGACAAAAAAGAGGCCAGATAGACTTGGTAATTCTGATACAAAACTCAATAAGACAGTCATGTTTTGTCCCAGCCTTTCTTTTAATGGGTGAAACATAGAAAACCTTTCTCATTTATGGCTTTATTTTGTGGAGGGGTGGGGTTTTGTTGAGTTTTGCAGAGGATGTAGCTATGCTGTCGCTGTGTTAGAACACAGTTTCAATGTGAGAGTATAGTAAGAGAGTGTTTTGAAGGCTTGGTCCTGACTCTTCCTCCACTCCTGTTTTCACATCCCCTTTTCAGTGTAAAAATGAAACGAGAAGTGCACTGTAACACCTTCAAGTAAAGAAAATCTCTCTTCTACATTGCATATTTCAGCAGCTCTTTTGTAGAATTTAAAAACTGACTGTAATACAGCGTGAGAAACCAGAAGTCATTATATTAACCACCTCTTCATATAATATCATGATTAGATTATTTAATCAGAATATGTTTTACCTTCTACAAACTATTTTCACTGTGTCACATTACAAATAGTTAGTGTTCACCAGAAAGGCCTTCATTTTAGTGATTACATTTCTACATAACCTCTTCTGGAAAGACTGATTATATTACTAAATTGCTTTAAAATAGTTTTCAAGCAACCTTTCCTTGGATTTGAGAAAAAATACTTGTGATGCAATATACCATTTCTGAATCTTTATGTACAACATTGTCACATACCACAAGAAAAAAATTCTCAGTTTCCACAGTGCAGAAAAGTAAAACATAGAGTTTAACAATTGTCCTAAATTCCAGCTCCTGATAGAAGTATGTACTTGTTATATATATATTCCATTTTAAAAAATGAACTTTACATTTTGTTTCTAAATCATATTTTCTTTCTATTAAAAATTTGATATGCAGAAACCATCAGTTCTCCTTCAACAAAAATGATTCACCATCTAACTGATTTTTTTATGACAGTCTTCATCCACACTTCAGGGATTCTCAGCTGCCACAATATAATTCAAATAGAACTTCCTTTGAGAGACCTTGAACTCTTCCAAAAGGGAAATTACCAAACTTTGTTCTTGATAAAGTCCATAAAAATACTGTGAGGCAAATATCCAGCACTATGTGAATGAAAGCCATAGTCTGAGCTCCAGAACTGTACGGACCTCATTTTCAACAATGCATAACTTCTAGGTCATGTCCTCTATCTGTTCTATTCTTCTCAAAACTTTTGCAAAACTTGTTAAGGCAGTAAAGCCCTCAACTACCTCAGGAAGAACCAGCTGTAAAACAGAATCTCATGAGGAGGGATCATTTTCTGCCCCTCCCTGCTTTGATAAGCACAGGCATAGAGAGGGGAGTATTTTCCATGCTAGGGACACGGCATGGAAACCTGGACATCCCTGGGCTGTTGGTAGCCTTACTTTCAATAACCCTCTAGCACTCTTTTCATCAATACGTTTGGTTTGTTGATTTAAAGTTGTTCTAGTTGTTAGCATCATCTTAGCTTTGTAAAGCATGCATATGATTATTTAGTGTAGTCTTGTGCTGTATTTCTTTTAATTAGTCATTTAAAGTTCCAAAAAGATACTTAGGAAGCCTCATTTTATCTCCAGCTATGGCACTGAAATAAGACATAAATGTGGCTGTGTTCAAAGCTCTTCTGAGATAAGAGTTTGCTTTTTATAGCTTACATCTACATTCTGCTTCTTTTCACCAGGTCAGTGGTAATATGGGGTAACAGGCAATACTTGCTGTATAGGGTAATGTGATAATTATTTTCCTTTTAAAACTTAGATCTTGAGTACCGTCTGTTGTCTGTGGTATTCTCCAGTAATCAAACCTTTCTGCAGATCCCCGGGAGTACTAGACTTAACTAGAAATCAAATTTAGGCTGGAGGACTATTTTTGACATAAGCCAAGGAATTAGTTGTTTATGTTGTTCATGTCTTGGTCATCATGGAATTTGGAAAAGCTAGCTGTAAGTGCCTTCAGGCTGGGTTTTTTTCACCTGTGAAAAGTCAGAAGAGAGTATAAATAAAGCTTCTTTTAATGACTTTTCCTGTTCTACTGGTATAAAAAATGTGCCTTTGTATCTCTGCTTCATTACATGAGTATATTTTTCCTCCACCTTCCATTTTTTTCTGTGTTTGTAACAGTACCTTTTGATACTCTTAGGATTTTGGTCATGGCAAGCCAAACTGGGAGTACTGTCTGAGTGAAGAGTTGAAGCACGACGTACTCGTTTTAAATCTAAGCAGATCACTATGACTACAGTTTTATCTAGCTGGAACAATGGTACTACTTTTACTAGAGCATTTAATTTTGCATGCTGTACTAAATGTGTACTGTCTCTCAACTGTGCTCATTCTGGCTGAACAGAGGGAACCTTGACTATAAAAAATTTGATAGTAATGCCTGCTTAGACAGAAAGACTTAACTATACGCAAACACAGTTGAGCTCTCACAGTGTAATGTGCCATTACATCCAGGGCTAATATCTCTGCAAAGTGTTAACTGCACCCTTATCTATTGCACCAGGTAGTAGCTCATTGGTTGTTTTTCCAATACACTTAGAATGTGGCAGGTAGAGGTGAAAGTTCCTAAGTAGGGACTGATTTGTGATTTCTGTCAGAATAATATCGACTTTGTTAATCCTGCAGAAGACAATGGCTTTAAACTGGAAGAGGGGAGATTTAGATTAGACATTAAACATTAGAAAGAAATACTTCACAATGAGGGTAGTGAGACACTGGAACACATTGCTTGGGGAAGTTGTGGATGCCCACTCCCTGGAGTTGTTCAAGGCCAGGTTGGGTGGGGCCTTAAGCAGCCTGGCAGGAGGACTGGAACTGGATGATCCTTAAGGTCCCTTCCAATCCAAACCATTCTATGATTCTAAGATACAGAACCATCTCTGATTTTTACTTATATATTTATTTATTCATTTTCCAGACAGCATTTTAAAAGAATGTGGGAATTCACTTCTTAAGTTTTCTCAGTTTCGTACTTTAATCTTTCTCTCAGTCACTTTTTTTGTAAACTTTCAGCATTTGCACAGCTACTGCAGAAATAGGTTACACAATTTGAAAGTACAAAGCTACTACACACAACATACTCCTAAGATTAACAAGCCACTGCACTGATCAATAGTATTTTCAACAGTCAGTTGCACAGTGAAAAATGAGGTTTTGTTGCATTTTGGACTGGGAAGACCCTCTGTTGCTGACTTGCTCTCTTCTAATTGATCTCCTGTTTGTGGGAGAGAGGGTTGGATAAGATTTTGGTGCCAGTATTTTTCCTCTTGAATCTTTGAACTACAAACTCTCCCCATTTCACGAGCTACCCTTTTGCCTGCTTTTTCACATTTTATTAATTTTCATGGTTTTAAAGCACTTTTTCATACTTTAGCAAAAATTTTCTCAGTAAAACTCATCCAAGGTCACACAGCTGCTTTGAATGAAACTAGGCCTTGAATTGGAGACAGCTGGATAAGGTTGAGTGTGGGGTTACTTCAGATTGAACTAAATTAGTTTCTCAGCTGAATAGCAGTCCTGGATATTCAAATTATTGCAATGATTCATTTGCCCAAATATGCGTGTCATGCTCTGTGAGATGCCTTAACATAGCCACCTGGCTTCTGGCTATCACTCCATGAGTGTCGCTTCCTGTGTATTCTATGACACACCTGACTGCTCTCTGTGGATTTATTTGAATGCTAAGGGCCTAAAATATCTCTGGACTTTACTCAGAGTTTGCATACCTCATTCATATTCAGATACACGCACTTAGACTCTTCAATTGAAGTGTCTAGAATCTGCAACTGAATCCCACCCTTAATTTTTCCTGCCCTTTAGGTGAATCTTATTCTCAGTCACAGTGTTATACTGTAAACATCAGTTTAAATAATATCCTGAGAGAGGTTTTTTAGGCTGTGGATATTATGCATAACAACAAGAAATTTAGGTTCTTAGCCTTTTCTGTCAACAGCATAGAGTATAACTTAAAACTTTTGTCACTACAGCCTAGCAACCCTATGGTTCTGATTTCATGAAAAATGGGTCATGTCCTAATAACTTCTTCATTTGTTCTATAACCAGTTGTCAATGGAGGTACTCATGCTCCTTACTTCAGCAGCAGCTGCGTCCAACGGGTACATTTAAATTAAATATAGACTCATGAATGCATGGCATGCATTATCACTTTTTAAACTACACCGCAGTTTCCTCAAATGTGTTTGGTTTATATTAGTAACAAATCTGATGGAAAGCTCTGTGGAACAATGCTCAGTTCTTGTACATTTTCAAATAAGTCCCAATTCTCAATATAGTTGCTATATCCCCTACAAAAAAACCCCTAGAAACTTTCCTTCACGTCATCCTAAATGAAATGGTATATATATATATATGTGTGTATATATATATGTATATATATACATATATATACACACATATATATGTATTTATATATATGTATATATGTATA
This sequence comes from Neomorphus geoffroyi, assembly GCA_033558235.1. Taxonomy (NCBI): domain Eukaryota; kingdom Metazoa; phylum Chordata; class Aves; order Cuculiformes; family Neomorphidae; genus Neomorphus; species Neomorphus geoffroyi. The sequence goes on from JAUMJM010000005.1 coordinate 23,746,391, forward strand.
TATACATATATACGTATTTATATATACATATATATGTATTTTTATATATACACATATATATATAAATACACTTCTTGTAACACAAGTTTAGACAGATTTATATTTATTATAGAAGTAAACTATGTATCTGGGAATATTTTTTCTTTAGATAATGAAATAATTATTTGCAATTGCAAATTCAGATATTAAGCACAGACTGCAAACATCTCCGTAAAACTAGGCAATATTACAAATTCTGAAGACCAGTGTAGGACAACATAAAGGATATGACTTCATAGGCAATCTTCAAATAACAAATATAAAATAAGAAAATATATATTTCTTGATTTATTTTTTAGAGGACTGTAGGTTCAACGTTTTTCATGTTAAGCATAGGTACATGCTATTAAAGTTAAGTGGTTCTAAAAGAGTTGATTGTCTCATGTTCTTTAGCAGCCATTACATTCTGAAGTAATTTCAACTTTTCCATAAGTTTTATTTGAATATTAGAAAAACGAATGTCAATTTCCTTTTAATGTGAACCGATATCACATCCTTTTGATACTTTTGTTTACTTCAAGTGTGAAACACTGTGGCAGTTTCTGCAGACTGACTAGAAAAGTACTGAAGCTGAAGGATAACACTTACTACAATGAACATTTTCAGTCAGAAAAAAAAACCACTCTCCCTGACACTTCGCATGTCAAGTACATAAACTGCAAAAACCTATCTTATGTCTGCTCCATAGTGGAAAAGGAAGTGACAACTGCAGCATAACAGGTCATAACAGCCTCAGAGGCTAATATGGTAAGAAAGAAAATACAGAGGAAAAAATCCTTCACAATGAAATCCTTCATTGTAAAGAAATGAGAAAGAACAAGAAATCATCTCTGCAGTGACAGCAAACACATGAAAATAACAAGAGAAGAAAATACAAATACAGAAAGGCAAAACAGAAAAGAAATCATAAAAAAAAAGAAAAAGATTTTATATGTACTTAGAAAAATTTACAAGCACCTAGAAAAAGAAATGCTCCTGGAAGCTAGGGAAAAGTTTGGGAAAATTAAAGTTAGTGGCAACTTAGAGCCAGAGAGACAGTAAGAAACAGACATATTCTAAACCAATTCAGTCTTTAGCTGGGAAAAAATAATTTAATTCAAACAACATTCACAAATATTTACCATGTCAGTTCCTGTGGCTATGGATTATCTAAGTTTAAATAATATTTTCTGTGTTATATTAAAAAATCAATTTCAAAGCAATTTCTCTTATTTCTGTGCATTTGCAGAACCCCTTGAAATACTGTATTCAATAAAAGGAACTAGTCCAAATCACCAGCATCAATAGAGATGTACCTGTTCACTTTAAAAGGCTTTGAGCACTTCGTAAAGTAAAACCTCTGCACTAGTACATAGCTACAGAGATAATAAAGAAATCTTTTTTTAAAAAAAAATAAAAGACATTTAAAGATAGTTCCCTAAAGGAAGCTTCTGAAAAACAGATTTCTGATACTGAAGCAATAGCTGCAATTTAATATCTGATCTTATCTACCTCCAAAAAAAGCTTTTGCACAATCTGACCTCTGATGCTATTTTATACAGAGTTACATCCTGTATTAGATTTCAGAATTGGTTCCGGAAAACTGGTTCATTTAATACATTATGCCTATCAGGGACAAATTTTATAGGTCTGGAAACTCTAGCCTTTCAGATAAATGTAAAAATTTGAAGCTGATCTGAAAATGTATAAAATACAGTGATTAAAGGGATAGGGTAATAGGTAACATGAGGAAATGTGTTTCTGCCTATTAAGTCAGTACAGATACAAAATTATCTTTAAAAGCCTTCTTGTCATCTCATCTTTCAGGAAGCTTGTGCTTATGAATTTCACCCTAAACCGCTCTGTTGCAGAATAACTTGTATCTTCAACTGCATCAAATGAAGAGGAACATCAGGGAGCCTGATTACTGCTTATTAATAGAGATTATGAAAATGACTTCATGTGATTTGCTAAGAATGTTAATAATTAGATCTAGGAAAAAGGGAAATACAATGGAAGCTAGAAGCAAGAGCAAGCTTATCTTCTCCCCTGAATACAGAGTATGAAGCCCTATGAAGAACAACTGAGGGAGCTGTGGTTGTTTAGCCTGGAGAAGAGGAGGCTCAGGGGAGACCTTATAGTTCTCTACAAGTACCTAAAAGGAGGTTGTAGTCAGGCAGGGGTTGATCTCTTCTCTCAGGTGACCGGTGACAGAACAAGAGGACACCGTCTCAAGCTTCGCCAGGGGAGGTTTAGGCTCAACGTTAGGAAGAAGTTCTTTACTGAGAGGGTCATTGGTCATTGGAATGCGCTGCCCGGGGAGGTGGTGGAGTCACTGTCCCTGGAGGTGTTTAAGGAAGGATTGGATGAGGCACTCAGTGACATGGTGTGAATGACAAGTAGGGGTAGGTGTAAGTGTTGGGTCATAGGTTGGACTCGATGATCTCAAAGGTCTTTTCCAACATTATGACACTGTGTCAAAAAATTCTTCACTGAAAGGGTGATTGACCATTGGAATGCACTGCTCAGGGAGGTGGTGGAGTCACCATCCCTGGAGGTGTTTAAAAGAAGATTGGATGAGGCACATAGTGCCATGGTTTACATGATGAGTAAGGGTTGGTGTTGGGTCATAGGCTGGACTCTTAGATCTCAAAGGTCTTTTCCAGCCTTGTGATACTGTGATACTGTATTATTTTGCCATATTAATGCCTTAACTAAAGAGAAATAACTATTATTTTGTAAATAACATCCCCACAAATCAAAAATTGCTACATATTTGTGGTGAGTTTACCCTGGCTAGATGCCAGGTGCTCACCAAAGCTGATCTATCACTGCTCTCCTCAGCTGGGCAGGGGAGAGAAAATGCGATAAAAGGCTTGTGGGCTGAGATATAGATAAGGACAGAACATTCACTAATTACCATCAGAGGGAAACCAGAGTACACTTGGGAAAATTAGTTTTAATATATTACCAATGAAATGGGAGTAGGTTAGTGAGAAATAGAACCAATTCTTAAAACACTTTTCCCCCACCCCTTCCTTCTTCCGTGGATCAACTTTTCTCCAGATTTCTCTACCTCCTCCTACCCAGCAGTGCAGGAGGATGAGGAATGGGGGTTGCAGACAGTTCATCACATTGCCTCTACCACTCCTTCCTCCTCAGGTGAAAGTACTCTCACACTATTCCCCTACTGCAGCATGGGGACCCTCCCATGGGAGACAGTGTTCCGCGAACTTCTCCAACACGAGTCCTTCCCATGGGCTACAGTTCTTCACAAACTCCTCCAGCATGGGTCCTTTACACAGAGGTGAAATCCTTCAAGAACTGCTCTGCCGTGGGTCCCTAATGGGGTCACAAGTCCTGCCGGCAAATGTACTCCAGCGTGGGCTCCTCTTTCCATGGATCTATAGAATTTGCCAGAAGCCTGCTCTAGCATGGGATTCCCATGGGGTCACAGCCTCCTTTGAGTATCCACCTGCTCTGGTATGGGGTTCTCAGCAGGCTGCAGGAGGATATCTGCTGCATTGTGTATCTCCACGGGCTGCAGGGAGACAGCCTGCCTCACCATGGTCTTCATCACTGTCTTCACCACAGGCTGCAGGGAAATCTCTGCTCCAATTAGTGAAGTACCTCCTCCCCCTCCTTCTTCACCAACCTTAGAGTCTGCAGAGTTCTTTCTTTCCCATATTCTCAATTTTTGGCTGCAGTTTTCTCCTGCAAAGTTTTCCCCTGCCTTCTTATATATGTTACCACCGAGGCACTACCATCACTGCTGATTATGTTGGACTAAACCAGTGACAGGTCTGTCTTGGAGCTGGCTGTCATTGGCTCTGTTGAACACAGGGAAAGCTTTTAGCATCTTCTGTACCATTTCCCCCAGTTCCCCAAATCTTGCAATGTAAACCCCATACAGTATTCCAATAATATTCAGAAACACAAAACTTAAGATGGTCTTCTGGGAGAAAGTATGTGCGTTTGAGTTTCTGGGTACACTGTTAAGTATTTGAGTCATATTCCTCAAATTCACCTGCATAACAAATTCTCGAAGAACAAAAAAAAGATAGGTTTTTGTTACTAGCAGATGAATAAGCAAGTCTGTTATTTAAAAACTTGCAAAGATGAGAAGAAAAGAGCATTTTGATTTTTTGTTGTTTAATAATATATCTGCTTCTAGTCAGCAAGTAATCTAGCAATTAAAACTGCCATTTATAGAAGTGGAGTTTTTCAGTTTATGCATTAGAATGAAATCATCATTCTTATTTCTGACAAACAAAATTATTTGTCATGATAATATACACTGACAGCAACTAGAGGAGAAAATTTATGCAAAAATCATAAAACTATACATCCTATAAATTATCCCATTAAAATATATAAAAAAACCTAGTATCTAAATAAGTGAACGGCTTGAGATTGATTTTGCTTTAAGACCTCTTTTTGAAAAGAACTGACAGGTACAGACTTGGAAGAGAAAAAACTATGCACATTTTAAACACAAAATAAATGTTAAATTCTAGGGTTTATACGGCAGATGATGTTTCTTCCTTACGGGCAAGAAAAATTAAAGAATGACAGTATTGCTAATTACATGTTAATTAATAATATATAAAATATATTATGTTATGTATTATTATATATTATGATATATGGTTTATTATAACTATTCTGTAATAATATATAACAAAATAACATAATGTTATTGTTATTGTTAATATTATTGTGCATATTCTTCTCATAGACTGAAGAAATTAAAAACAACTCAATACATTTTAGAAAGAAAGATATTGTTCTTGTAATACTATTTTGTTCCTTCATGTTTAGGAGCAGAGGCTATGTTTTACATAAGATTGTAGGTTAAGCAGGATTTAAATTAAAACTGTGCTCTGGAATGTAACATACTTAAATTACAAAAAGCAATTGTTAGATTTCTATTTCTCTTGCGTACGTTCTGAGTGGAAGACACGAAATGTACCACTGGCCATACAATCAGTAAAGGGAGAGTGGAGGGGTCATTTCAGAATGATTAATCCAGAATGAATTTCAGAGCCTGCCGTGAACCGAGACTGAACGGTCTCCTTTCTGTGAAATGGGAATGAGGGGGAAGACAGACCTACCAGCAAACTGAAATAAATTCATCAGTAGCTCTAATGCTATTAGGTGAATGGAAATTTTCCATCTAACTCAGTTAATTCACAGTTCAGCCTGCTATAGAAAACCTAAAGAATTCTCCATCTCATTCATCACAGCTGCTTGTGTATAAGCCAATACAGGGGTTTTGTATGTATAATCAAATTTGGGTGTTTTCTATTACTCCGTTGTTACTGCTTTTACCTAAAGGTATGATGACAAGTGAGACTGCACTACTTCAAGTCTTAACATGCTTCTATTTTGGGGCTTGCCAATGAATACCTCCATTCTACTGTGAAAAAGCCTGAACCATAGAAATCCATAAAAATCTATCTGGTGAAAAATACTTGCCAATAAATGTCATTTTTTTCTAAATGTAAATAGAGGCTACAGAATCACTATATTTTTGTTACAGTAAAACCAATTTTGATACAAAAACATAATTCAGTGGTATCAGAATTTTATTAAGATTATTGGAACAATAGTGCACAATATGTCAAAAGATAAAGAATAACTAATATAAGTAAATAAAATAATTGGAAGTCGGCCTGTACTGCTGAGACTGAATATCTGTTCTTACTTCTGCATTAATGAACGAGGTGTTAAGAAAGTTACACTCTGAAGTTTCTCGGAGTTCGGAAAGTTATGCTCTGAAGTTTCACAGTTTCACATCCTTCGACGTGTAGCTCATATGTCTTATGAGCTACAAAGCTGAGATTGCTAACTCACATAGAATCAGTCACTTATCTTTGTAAAGATGGTACAAAAATCAAAGTTTGTGACAGAAAATGAATTAAAAAAAAGGAGGATGAAAGAAAAAAAGAAAATTAAACTAAAATGGTGATTATAGTGAACTAAAATGCGGGGATCTGCAGTCTGATACCAGTATTACTCTGAAGAATAAAATACACCACTTGCCTGCAAACCAAGATACCCAACAAATGAATGGTCCTGAGAGAACTGGAAGACTTCCTAAGTGAGCACATCAATGGTACCTTTCCTCCATGAAAAATACCCACCATTAACTTATGCTGACTTCCTGATGCCTTTTGACTTCCAAACTGAGTTTAAAATGATCATCTCTCATACAGGAAAAGTACTATATACAACAACAATATTTTGCCTGGGGCAGCACCTTTGAGCCCTAACCTACCACTGACCTGAAACTCTGCACACATCTTCCACTTCTGAGAAACAGTAACTTCTACTTCAGACTGGTGACAATTCTGTTATTTATCCTTTCTATTACAATAATCCCCAATACATCTGTGTCCAAAGGAAATCCTCAAAGTAGAGAAAGAAGAATAAAGACATTCCTGGCCATCTGTTTAAAGGAAAAGTGAATGTGTTAATCCTGCTCATAAAACAGAATGAGGAAATACAAAACCTCCATGGACTCAATTCTGTACGTCCACACAGTTTGCTGCAGTTGTCAGGGACACTAGCCTGGGCTAGAAGCACTGCAGTCAAGCAGCTGAGGAGTTAGGTCAGTATCGAGGTAAAAAATGGACATTCTGTTTTTCTTTACGAAATAGGCACATGTAAGATCAATCTTTTCTATGAAGTATGTGGTACTGTAGGTATGTTGAGAGGAGTTAATCTAATCACACGTAGGCTTCTGTAGCATAAGCATAAACAAAATTGCATCACTCGTGCAAATTTCACCTTAGAGATGGAAACTGGCGTTTTTGGTATGTTATACAACACCATTTATCTCAGTCTAAATTCAACATCTAAACCTGGTAAGATGAATAGAACTCTACTTGTCTACATTAATTATAAAGTATTCCTATATCAACTAGCTCAGAAGTAGACATCTAAACATAGATTAAATATTTTCCACTCAACTTTCTATTTCACAGAAAGAACAGAACTATTTTCATCTGTGTTTAGATGTCTATTCTGTGGAACACAGAAGTAATACATATTTATTTTAACAAGTTTCAAACATGTTTCAAGGAAATTTCCAAAATATTTGCTCATTTTCATATTATTGTTGCATTTCCATTAGTCTACAATATATCAAAACAAAATAAAAAAAGTACAAGGAAAATTCAACAGAAAATAGAGGGTCATAAAAATTCTTATTTGAAATTTTAGGTCTCTTATCTTGCAGTATTTCTCCATGTTTTACCCTGGAGTGCATCTTGGTAAATATGATAGTCAGTAGACTTGCATAAAATATAAAACCAGTGTTCCTCCCATGTGTCTGTACAGTTACTAAATATCAATATATCACCTTGGTATAGTCTCAGGGTTATATGGAAAGTAATCAGTGGTAAAGATAAACATAAAGCCTCATTCATTCCTCTTCAACAGGTCTAACACCATCAGTTCCAGTATTATCACCACTCACACATTCCTAGTTGAGAGAAGAATCAGACCTCTCATTTGATACGTTTGTGTAGACCAAATTCACAGCAGCTGTAGCAGGGCAAATGACACTACTGTTAAAGTGTTGAACCCAAATACTTCAGATTTCAATTTGACACAATTTATCACAAATTCATATTTGCAGTACTAGTTTGAAAGCAAAGAATATAATTTCTATGCACTATGGAGGGACTTAAAAGAGACAGGCTGAATTTCTGAGCTTCTAACTCTGACTCAGGTTCTTTTTGTAATCTTGGAGAAGTTACCTAGTTGAAATGTTTTACAGTTCATTGCAAAATAATGGATATCATCTCCCTCTTCTCTCCATTTATCCTACAGTCTTCTTTTAAATAGTTTTTTAGTATTGTAATTATTCTGCAACTTTTTTTTCCATGATTTTAATATAAGGACACAATATTCTAAACTAAACATCCTTTAGTTGTAGCATCATAAGAATGGTCACATAAAGCATAATAATTGAAGAAGTTACACTGATTTAGCTACAACAGTATAATTAGGATAATAAACATATTAACTTTCGTATGTACACAAAAATTTACATTGCAAACTCTCTAGGGAAAAGATTTTGTAATATATTATGTGTGTAGCACAACAGTAATTTCAGGTGTGTCACAGTTTAGCCTTGACCCAGCTAAATTTTTGACTCACTTGTGCAGTTGAACTCCCAAACTCCATTCTCCTCCCGCAGGGCAAGAGAGAGGAAAATGAGAGAAAAGAAGCTTGCGGATTGTAAATCAAAGCTACAGCTTTAATGAAATTATGAAAATAATAGTAATAATGATTTAAATTATCAGAAAGTAATGAAAACATGTACAAATATCTGAGATTACGCCCCCACCCCACCCCTCAATGACTATAGTCACCACAACGACTGTAGAGCAGACACAGGAGAATGGGTCCACAGCTAGGAGGAAGTTGAACTCAGAGACTGGATTCAGGGATGCAAGGATCTAGGTCAGGAACAATCACAAAAACAAGGTTCTCACTGGACATTGGCCATTGCAGAAAAGAAAGAGACCCTTCTGATCTCTCAATTTTATACTGAATATGAGATGGAATACTCCTGTTTGTCAGTTTGGGGTCACCTGTCCTGTCCGTCCCCCCCTGCAGGTGTAGCCTTTTTTCACTAGCTAGAGGATGGCCTTGGTTACTGGAGGAATAAATATAAATATTGGTCTCTCTGCATACCAGTATTCTGTTATCACTGCTAGAGAGAAACTGCCTGAAAAACATGCAGTGTGTTTATCAGAAAATGCAGTTACTTTAGACTAAGGCCAAGGCAGAGTAAGAAGCACCCCAATTAACTTAAATCATAACAAGCTGAGAGTGAATTTCCTTTTTGTGAATCAAGCAAATTGGTAAGATTTTGATCTTGCAGACTTTTTGCTTTAGAGTGGTTCACAAGACCAGCTGGATTTGGAAAGAGTATGCATATACAAAAAATGCACAAAATTCTGATTTCTTATAGCACAGACAAAAGCAAAGGCAGGCAAGTTACTATTTTCCTTCAGAGAGCTAAATTTCTTTACACATAACCTTTTTCTTCATTGTTTTCTGATGTATTCCAAGTGACATTATTACACTAAACTGACCCATAAGAACTCTTTCTCTATATCCTTAGATGGAGTCCATGTACTTGATAAAGTCATTTATTTCAATGTGGTTTCACTGTAAATTACATTAAGACACATCATCTCACAGTTATTGCTGGCTTAGTATATTTATTTAAAAGACAGTTAAGTCTTTAAGATGATCTATCTCTCTTGTAATTATATGGTGTTAGTTTATGAAATCCTTCCACAGTTGCCTGTAGCTATTTTTCAGGTGTGTCAGATTTACAGTGTAGAGTTCTTTGGCCTTTGTATTCCAATTGCCCTTCTGCACCTGAGTGTCTTCCTTCTTTATAGAGAGAGACTTTGGGAGACAACATGCTTTGAATTGGTGTACATTCTGTTCTGGCATTTACTGAAAGATAGGATTTCTTTTCTCATCTTCCTTTGGTCACTGTGTTATGATGGTAAGCATTCACTTATTAAGCATCGGGAATCTGATTGCATGTACTTGCCCTCAGGTTTTATATACTACTGTTCCCAGGATCAGTTGTTATCATAAGGTCTTTTTTCCTAATCCCTCTGAAGTTTCTCACACGTTTATGTTCTAAGCTCTGTGTTAGTTCCTAGAGAAATCCCCAAAGTCACCCAGCTGAGTTTCTGCTCAAACTGTCTTAATGTGTGCTTAAATTGGCAAGCTGCTTTTACCTGCTTACGTAAGAAAGACCAATGGTATCTTAAAATTATTTTAGTCGTAGAAATGTGACTAGAACTCCTCTTAATATTGAAAAGAAAATAACAAAGAAACCAATCAAACAAGAACTGAACACCCTTCAACAACAACAAAATAACCCTAACGGTGTTTTTTTCTTCTTTGTTTCATAGGGATTTTTTCTTTGTTTTCTTTTTTTTTTTTTCTTCCCTGGCTTGGCATGATTCTTCCAGGACAGCCTTGTTTCTGTAGCTTAGCTCAGTGGCAGACAAGATATACATTGTCTTCCACTACTAAAATTGAAAGGAATCCTTTTTCCCTTTCTTTCTTTCTGTAACAAATCTGTATTCTATTTATTTGAAAAACAAAAACAAAAACAAAAACAAAAAACCAAAACCAAAACAACAGTAAACTTCATGAATTTTAGAGGTCTTTTACTGATAGACAAAAATAAGAAGCAACTGTAATTAGTTTACCAAAATTAGCTTGATATGTAAAGGTTATTTAGAAAAATCTTTCCTCAAGCATATTAGGGATGGAGGAAAGTTCACAAATTACATCATGAGACAGATGGGAAGAGAAGAACACACCAGATTGCTATTGTTTTATTATATGAGATGGGTTAGAAAGAATTATGTCAGCTGTTAGTTCATTTGAGGAAATGATAAAGAATTTAATACCCAAGTGCTTTTGAAATACACTGCAGTTTGGGAAATTTGCCACCTACAGTGTGTACTTAACCCAGAGGTAAGCATGTATTATGTATCTTCCCTTTTTGGCTGAATCACAGAGGATATGAGTCTTTTCTAGCCCCCAGGTATAGACCTAGTCCTTTCACTGAAACTCTGGGGGATCATGACTTAAGCATTGGAAGTTCCTAGATCACAGCTAAGACAACAGCTTTTGCACACATGCTCACGTAAAAAGAAAGAACGCTGCACAACAATGAAAACCAAAAAGGAAAAAACATCAGATGCTGGGCCTTGACAAAATGAAAGGTGTAGAAACAATACCCTTCCCAGTCGTCAAGACTTTTACCATATATTTTAAACTGTCTTAGACTATAAGAGAGTATGAAAAAATACTGTCTGCTGTGCAATAAACTTATCAGACCTTTCGCCATGTGGGCTCACTGCCAAAAAGGTGTAACCTTTCAAAATTGCAAAAGCTCCAATGTGCAAAAGGAAGACATTTAAGTGTGACAGGTAATTGAAATTAGGCTCCTAAAAGATTATGTCAGATATTCAACAAGACATTAGGCATCATTCAGGTGGAATTTTTTATTACCTTGAAGAAAAGAAAAAAAAAATCAGAGACAATTTGCTGTCATACTCCAATTTCTGGCATGCAGCTTCCACAGGAAAACTTCTAAAATAAACAACAGAGAAAGAAAATGGTATTCAGTAATGTCTTCCTTTCAGAAAGACAGCAGAACTGTGTATTCCCCAAGAAGCTGCTTCAGCTACCGAATTTGAGATTCACATTTCACACGGGAGAGTTTAACATGTCAGAGCTGAGCATATTGGCTGCTTTGAATAACAATTTAGGTTCCTGTATTTGGTGTATAGTTACATCTAGCCACCTAAACCAGCACCACAAATTCAGTTTTGTGTACCTACATTTTGAATGTTGCACTGTTTAGCATCAATGTGCTGTCTGTTTACTCCCCAGCTGATTCATTTTTCAAAACAAGACTAGGGTCTAGAAAGAAATAAGGCATTAGGTATATAAAGCAGGACTAAAGTGTGTAAATCACTTACTGGCCAATCCGTGCTGAAGTAATGTCTATCCTGGATGTGTGCAAGATACATTAAGATTGTCTCAGATCTGAATTTTTTCTGTGTTTTCTGTACTTTCTATATATTACAGTTCTACACACGTTTAGATCTTGTCTAAGCAGACATGAAGGATCTGCGCTATATAAAGCTGCCTTCAGAGGGTAAATCCTGTTATCACACCTAAAAAATACGAGCAAGAGCAGGTCTGTTACATTTTTTCATTGCTTGTTTCATAGTAACAACATAGCTGAAAACAGTAGCATTACCATGCCTTCCTTTTTCCTTCTCATCTGTGACCTGGTGCTTAAAAGAATTCTTGTAGGAAACAAAAAACGTATCTGGGCAGCTCAAGAGGATTTTTAATATGATTTCTTTACTTGCTCTAGGGATTGGTCAAATACTAGGCTTGTTGTTTTCATATATATATGGAAAAGAAGCCTGCTATTATTCTTCCTAGATGAAAAATATGCATAATTATATATTTCTTCCTTCCAAAGTATTTTGAGGGGATTATAACATTTTAAATGAAAGTTTATTATTATTGCTGTTATACTGTATTATTACAGCTCTTATTATTAAGACCTGTAAATGTATATAGTTTTCTTCATATGCATTATTTTTGCCTAAAGCCTTTTTTGTAGGTTTGAACTACATAACTGCATGGAATAAAGTATCATCATTATGAATTATTTTATGATGTTTAGTGTTGTCTTTGCTAATGAAAACAACCACTGCACTTAGTGACATAGTGTAACTGACAAGTAGGAGTAGGTGTAGGTGTTGGGTCATAGGTTGGACTCGATGATCTCAAAGGTCTTTTCCAACCTTATGATACTGTGATACAGTGATACTGTGTGATACTGTTTTCTTAAGCCCAAATGAGTTACTTCAATACACTTACCATTCCTGTCTATCACTCAGGGAAAACAGCCACCAGCAAACAAGGTAAGTTACTAGAAGTTAAACTCAGTTGTACAGCTGTATTTTGTGTTTCCAGCTGAGGAAGAGTCCAGTGTTTAATTTCACATTAAAATAAAAAGCTATTTCTTTCATTGTACTTGATGTTTCTTATTGAATAAGATAAAAATCAAAACTTCACAATTCCAATGTGTTTTCAGTGAACTATGTATATAATGCAGAACTGCAAATCATTGAGGAATGCCAGACATATCTCCAGATGCTAGTAACTGAAATCCAGATGCGATGATGTGATGTGCCTGTGCAAAAGTTTGGGTTCAGTGACAATTGTGCTTCCCTAAATAAAAAGAGATAATTTATTATGTTACAAGAGCAAGTCAGGAAAAGAATCTCAACATTTTGTATTCGCTACAAACAGCTTTGTGAATGATCTGAAAGCTCACTATGTAGCTTACAGGAATGCTTTCAAGCACTTTTTTTTGAAAAAATGAACAAAACTTGTATCAGATTGAGCTATTTCTCCTTGACTGTTTGGTTTTACAATGCTTTTGGTATGGTATTGCAAAACACTGTAATTCAACAGTTGAGTTATACACTGGTGTTACTACAGAATCTTGCTACATATAATACTACTGCAAACACTAACGAGTGCATGCAGAGAAAACGAGCGAGAAACATCTATTATGTATAGTGCAGACAATGTATTTTTGTAGCTAGCTGTTGCTTATCTACTTAGCAAGAACATTTCTACTCCGCTAAATAAAAGAATTCACGCAGCAAGATGAAACCTGATTATCCAGGCTGTTTAATTGTCAGGCCACTCTCTAGATCTTTTGTGGACAGTCTTTAAATGTCAATCTTCTAGAAAGCTTAGAGGAAATTAAGTCCAGGGCTGACTCCTAAAAACAATAGGCAAAAAATATTCAAGGATTGGGTCCCTTCACTCCACATGTGTCTCCAATGATAGCTTAAAGAGCTTTGTACCCTGTGCTACCACTACATGTCCTCATGTCACAAAACAAAATATAACATATGCTCACTGAGTTTCACATGAGAATGGAAACAGTCAGCAGAGCCTTTCCAGCTTTCAAAGCATTTTGACCTGAGGAAAAAAAAAAAAAGGGGGGGGAGGGGGGGAATAATAATTCTGTCTTAAAATCATACAGCTGTTATAGAGAGTCTGGAGCACTTCCAGAACCAACTGCTATGTGGTGGGATGAAGCAAACTACTCTACAGGGACCTAGCCTTAACAGTGGGGGAATGCTGTTCTATTTATCAATACACATAGCCTCAGTGATATGGCTATTGTGAGCTTTCCTTTCACCTAGTGAATAATGAAAATTCCTGATAATTATTCTTACCCATGGCGTGATCATATTTTTTATCCTTTCAGCAGAAAGAAAAGACCAGAAAACAACTAAAGCATTCATCTATTTTTTTTCTGTAATCATGCCAAACACTCTCCAGTACACTATGGTACATATTATACTATCTGAGCTTTAATTCTTTCTTTCCCCTGAGGGCTTTTTTGCTTATTTAGCCTTTCTTCTTAACTATACACAAAGACAGTATTGCATTGTTAAACATACCGTGTAACGGAAGCTTCTGTTTAAAAGGATATCTCTTTTGTTAGCTTTTTAAATGTTACTATCTACTGCTCTTGTAAAGAATTTCTCTTGTTGCAAGCATATTTAATTCTTTTCACTCAGATAAGCTGACTTATCTTTCTGTAATAAAGATACACACATTCCTATATTCAACTTTTATGCCTGTAGCAGCTGCAGCTCAGTTAGAGATGCCTGCACTTGACTATAGAACAATTGTTCATCAATTCGACTGTCTCTATGCTTAAACTAAAGACAACTTGAAGACTTACGAAGTGGAAAAGGAAAAGGACTTACTATATATGGCATAAAGTTGCCAAGCAGTGCAAGCCGAAATAAAATAATAAGAAATCAGAAAGAAGTAGAAAGAGCTATGTTTTGTTTTTTTTTTTTTTTCTTCCATCACTGGTTCCTCCTGCTTACAACTCTGTACTTATTTCTAAAGTCTTTCAAAATATGTGAAGACAAAAAAAAAAGGCAGTTTGACATCTGGGAGAAACATGAGAGTGAAAAAGAGAAGAAGAGAGGAGAGCGGAAGGAAGGAAGGAAGAAAGGAAGGAAGGCAGGAAGGAAGGCATGTATAATCTATCAGTTTTTTGAAAAGTACAGATAAGTTCTAAGACAATCATTCCCTTGAAAGTTGAAGATTATACCTCCTGTGATAAAGTTAATTTACCCCTTTAAATAAAAATGTGGAAGCTAGAATATAGAGTGCATTTGATGCAGGAATGTCTAATACAGAATAATACAAGTATAGTCTACAAACTGGAGAAAAAAAATTAAAGTGTATGAATATATTAATACCTCCTGTGAAGTAAATGACACTATGCAGATAATGAAATTGTTGGTATCATCGACCATAACAAATCTGCAGAAAACCCCTATTTTTTTATCACCATTCAAATAACTGCAATGAGTTTCAGCTATAATTATTTTTATATTCTGATAGCAATTAATAACTCTGTAAAAAAATGTGGTCATTCAGTACTATACTCTTCAGGTGTAACCAAGAAGGTGTAATTAAATATATGGATATACAATTAATTTAGTAATGAATTCTGTACAACATCAGTTAATTCTCCCTCCCCTTGAATTTAAGAACTGGTAAGGTTGCACGAAGCAGCCAGACCAAGATATGAAATGTCATGCTCAAAATTCATGTTTTTTCACTCAGCTTAAAGAAATAAGTGAACCCACATCAGTGCAGAGAGTACACAGATGGAAAGAAATGGACATATTCTGCAAGTTTGAAAATAAAAACCACTTAGGTCCTGTGCACTGATTATCACTGCTGACACAGACCACTAATCCTACAGCAGCTTTGAGCTCTCAGTGCATGATGTGTGGTCAAAACTGAGGTCTGAACACACCAGAATATAAAACTAGGAAAACTTAACCAGTTCCCTATTGTGTCTACTATACCAGAGAAAACAAAAGCAAATCCATTTTTGTGCACGATTCAATACAGGCTACCAGCTTAGCAAAAACAAAAAGACAGACAATGAGGCTAGATATAAAAGATTCAATTCTTATTCATAAAATCTTATTTATATTTTCCTCTTCTTTAACTCACATCATATTCTACCTCCTTTAAATAGTGGCAGTGACAATATTTAAGTTCATCTAATCATATGACATATGTTTATGTGGAAATGATATAGCTGTGGATATATGTCACTTGCTTTAAAACTCCAGAACTATTCCTTAACTTGCCTTGAATCCCTTGCAAAATTCCAGCTCATTTAGATTTAGCTATCCAGCCTTATGCTTTGGATCTCTGGAAGTATAGGCACTCTTCACAGTATCACAGTATCGCAGTATCATAAGGTTGGAAAAGACCTTTGAGATCATCAAGTCCAACCTATGACCCAACACCTACACCTACTCCTACTTGTCAACTACACCATGGCACTAAGTGCCTCATCCAATTTCTCTTTGAACATCTCCAGGGATGGTGACTTGACCACCTCCCTAGGCAGCGCATTCCAATGGCCAATCACCCTCTCAGTAAAGAACTTCTTCCTAATGTCAAACCTAAACCTCCCCTTGAGAAGCTTGAGACCATGTCCTCTCGTTCTGTCACTGGTCACCTGAGAGAAGAGTCCAACTCCTCCCTCACCACAACCTCCCTTTAGGTAGTTGTAGAGAGCAAGAAGGTCTCCCCTGAGCCTCCTCTTCTCCAGGCTAAACAACCCCAGCTCCCTCAGTCACTCCTCATAGGGCTTGTGCTCCAGCCCCTTCACCATCCTCGTCGCCCTCCTCTGGACACCCTCCAGCATCTCAACATCCTTCTTAAACTGAGGGGCCCAGAACTGGACACAGTACTCAAGGTGCGGCCTGACCAGTGCCGAGTAGAAGGGGATGATGACCTCTCTAGTCCTGCTGGCCACACTGTTCCTGATGCAGGCCAAGATACCATTGGCCTTCTTTGCCACTTGAGCGCACTGCTGGCCCACGCTGAGTTTCCTGTCCACCAGCACTCCCAAGTCCCTTTCTGCCTGACTACTCTCCAGCCACTCTGCACCCAGCCTACAGCTCTTCATGGGGTTGTTGTGTCCAAAGTGCAGAACCCAGCATTTGGACTTGTTAAACCTCATGCTATTGGAGTCAGCCCATCTCTCCAGCCTGTCAAGGTCCCTCTGTAGGGCCCTCCTACCTTCTAGCGGATCGACACTTCCTCCCAGCTTGGTGTCATCTGCGAACGTGCTGATGAAGGACTTGATCCCCTCATTCAGATCGTCAATAAAGATATTAAACAGGACCGGGCCCAGCACCGAACCCTGGGGGACGCCACTAGTGACCGGCCGCCAGCTGGATGGGACACCATTCACTACCACCCTTTGGGCTCGGCCATCCAACCAATTCCTAACCCAGCACAGTACATTCCCATCCATGCCACGGGCTGCCAGCTTCTCCAGGAGTCTACTATGGGAGACAGTGTCAAAGGCCTTGCTGAAGTCCAGGTACACCACATCCACAGCCTTCCTCTCATCCACCAGGCGAGCCACACGGTCGTAAAAGGAGATCAGGTTGGTCAGGCAGGACCTGCCTCTCCTAAAACCATGCTGGCTGGGCCTGATCTCTCCCTCATTCTGCAGGTGCCGCATGATCACACCCAGGATCATCCGTTCCATAATTTTGCCTGGGACTGAGGTCAGGCTGACAGGTCTGTAGTTACCTGGATCGTCCCTACGGCCCTTCTTGTGGATGGGCGTCACGTTGGTCAACGGAAAGCGGCTTAGTAAGCTTCTTGCTGAAGTCTCCAGTCTTAACAGAACACAGTGGATGAACATAAGAAGGTACGACTGCCAGCCTGAGAAGCGACATCTCCTATTCATACTGAATACACATTACAGCTGGTCTTAGAAACCTGGTTAATAAACTTTTACATTAACTCCTGTCAAGCTGCCTGGTTCAACCTTAGAAATTACTCTTAATATTACTTCTGCAGACTTTTTATTGCCTCCTTAATTCTCCTTAATCTGCCTACCCCTAGTTTTTCACTGATTTTTCATTACATATCTTCACAACGGAATAAAAAACCTGCATTGTTATCCACATATGAAGTCCTTTGTGTATTGTTTCTTCAAGTCTCTGATTACAAGCAGCAATGTTTCCTACACCTGTTATATTGTCATGTAAATCCAATGAAGTCTTGCTGTTCTCACAAACTCCCTTGGTCCTCCTGGGCCAATAACGTACTTTCTGGTATCTTTCACCACCTTTGATATTGGAGAATTTATTTAAAGAAAAAAATCTATTTTGCATAACGGGATAGAATGAAAGATGCATTTTATGTAAATGAACTTAAAAAATCTTCAGACTTATTTACTTGAAGTGATTAAGAAAGCTGATGGAGTGCAATATGCATGGCGGCATTTCTCTTGCCACTTAACAACTGAATTTTGATTGGCTAAGCTTACTGTAGCACTGTGCATGCCAACCAGGAGTAAAATGATTGTTAGCACTAGGGAATAATCTGCTAATAAGACAGACTTAATGTGCAATAGCCTGTATGGTATGGATGCAAATTTAGAAAGTTTTAAAATGTAAAATGGCTTAACAGCTTTGCAGTACGTCTGTATAGACATACCCCTCCATCCATCAGTGGAGCTTAGTATCAGTAAAGAGGGACATTCAGCAGTTGAATATATTTCCCATTTTCTGTGAATGTTCACTGACATAGTACTATTAAACTGTTATGACACTGCATTCATATAATTATATTCTGTAATTTGACCTTGAGAATGTTTATATTTTGAAGAATGTATTTGAAAGGTACACAATATGCGGAAACAAAATAAATCCAAGCTTTTAAAGTAGTTCCCTTTGGCTATGGCACTCAGAAGCATTTGAAACAAATGTCTTGATTAAAGCTACTATAGAAGGGGAAATTCATAAATGAAGTCGGCTGTTGGCAGCTGTTTCACAAGATGCTACTTTTCACCTTAGCTTAGTAAATTTATTAATCTTCTCTATGTCCTAGCATTGCTTAAGTACTCTCATTTTTAACTGCAGAGAAACAATTCTGTCTTTGTCACTCTGTACTTTCACATAAGCAACGATGATAATATTTTTCCTTATGGATATGCTAAGAATGAAATATCACTGTATTGGTTTTTTCTGTGTAAAAGAAACACTGGATTCACACCCCCATACAAAATCCCTTCCATCTCAGGAAGAAGATAGGTTTATGAGATAGGATTCAGCTGAGATAGACACTAGAGAGCTAGTCATTAGGAGACAAAAACATAGGATCATTTTAGTTGCTTATTTTTATAGCACCAAAGCCAACCATTAATTCACATACAAGCCTTAAAGGATTAAAATGAAAAACTAGAGCAAAGTATGTTTCACATACCATTACATTTTGCTCACTGAACTCAAGTTTATCTTTGTGATGACTAAAGATTTCTCACTCTTTTACCAATGTGAGCGACAAGTGTGATCCACAGTCCTTGACAGATCTCACGGTCCTTGTCAGACTCAGTCTTTTTCTCTGTTGTCTATACAGTGGATAGATACAATGCACACAGTCATGTCACCATGCTACTACTGCATGGGAACAGCCTCATCAGCAAGGTGACACAGTGATGGCTCAGCACTTCATACGGTTTCTTCTTACATCTTTTTTTCACTCAAAACTTTCATAAATATGGGTACACAAGAAATACATGGATGAGCTCCAGGACACATAAGTCTTGTTATTAAAATAGAATGAACTTCCACCAAAAAAAAAGAAGTATTTGAAAGCTCAAAATTCAAAAGTAGAGTCTTGGCAGGTTACAAAAGACTATCTCCCTAGCAGTTCCAAAACTTTTCTCTGCATTACAGGAAAATAGTAGATGGATACAATTTTAATGAGGTATGATTGTGTTTCCAGGGACATACTCAGTAATTAATTTTCTACCCCAGATACTCTCAGCTGTTCACCTGGACTACAATCTAAACCACAGGTGTACATTCTACCACTGTCCACCTCACTACATCTTGACATATTTTCTGTTTCATTTTAATGTATTAACTATCTCAAAGTGCTTTATTCTAAAAATTGTCAGATTGACAGATTACGTTTGTCTTTTACTGTCAAATGTAATATAGTTTAGAGTCTTTTTTGTATCACTTGTCACCTGGGCTAGGGAAAATAGGGGCATCAAAAATGTTCACCATTCCTTATGCAGCCCTCCTATGGAAGCAGGCAGGAACAGCTTTGATTCTCATAAACTCCTGGCTTGATAGTCACCCTCGGTCTGTTACAGAACAGCAGCATGACCACTCCATAGCATAGAGAAGAGGAGGCTGAGGGGAGACCTCATCACAGTCTACAACTGCCTGAAAGGAGGTTGTGATGGGGTGGGTGCTGGGCTCTTCTCACAAGTGACAAGCGATAGGATGAGAGGAAAAAGCCACAAGTTGTGCCAGGGGAGGTTTAGATTTGGACATTAGGAAGAATTTCTTCACTGAAAGGGTGGTCACGGATTGGAACAGGCTGCCCAGGGAGGTGATGGAGTTGCCATCCCTGGAAGTGTTTAAAAGATGGGTGGATGAGTTCCTAAAGAACATGGTTTAGTAGGCAGACAGGCATGGTTTGCCTTGATGATTTCAGAGGTCTCTTCCAACCTTATGATTCTATGATTCTAATATTCTCTGATTCCTACTTTTTTTCAGCTCTAAGCTTTTTGCGACAATATGTGGAATATGCAAATATGTTTCTGCTGACTAAAGGTACAACAAAGCCAAAGGCAAGACTTCATGCATCTCTGAGGTCAACAGTGCTTTCATTCTTCTTAGGATTAGGGCTAAATGCATAGAGTTCTGCAGTTGGCAGGGCTAGTGAAGAATGACTACAGTTATGAAAAATACTGGAAGGACAATGAAGAGATATGCCTGTTAAATCAGTAAAAATCTGTGCTCCCTGTACAGGCAGTCTTGACATCAAATCATGTTTGGTAATACAGATACACTATGAGGACTAACTTCTGAATAGATGTTGAGATTCTCATTACTTTGGAGAATAAGTATCAATACAAATGGCAAATGAAATTTCTCATGGTCGTATATTTATTAGATACATTAATTTGCAGACATCATGCTTTACATGTGCTTTGTTCTGTTTTTAACAAAAATTGGGAGGGGGAAGACCTGCCCCTCCATAGCATAGTCAGATTTTTATAATAAAATATTAGTATTTGGCTTGTATTTTGTAAATGGCTTGTCTTAAATAATTCAAGGAATTATTTGGAAGACTTTTAATCTTCAAGCTTGTGTCTTAATTCTCATTGCTGGATGAGAGTGATACGTATGCATGAAAGAAAAAGAAAACTTTTCATATTGTTAAACCTCATTGTTGATATTTTAATGGGTAAAATAAAATTATAAATCTATCACTCAGGAGTTTAACACTCATAGTGCAAAGACGACATCCAGGTCAGCTCTTCAAAATGAGATCAAAATAAAATTCGCTTAATTTCACTTTAGCCACAAAGATGCATTTATTTTCCTGAAGCAAAGACTTGTCGTGTATTCAGATGTTCTATCCCTTCCCCTAGAGAACACATATGTCAACTCCATGCTGTCTCAGCCCACTGAGGGAGTAATAATTTTTAGTAAGACTGTTATAAAAAGACTGTTTAATTTGCATGTGAAAGGTTCTGTTATGAGAACAATTAGAAAGAGCAACCATGATTACAGATATCAAAGCAAACAACCCTGAAAAAAAATTAACATTTTATCGTCTGGACAACATTGTCAGACGACTACCAAATTGCAAGGGCAAACACAGTATATCAGTTGTTTATCGATGAGATGGAATACAATCAAAGCTAGTGACTGCAGTAGTGGGAACAGTAGAACTAAAAGTTCTTTGAAGGATATAAAACTGACATATTTTGAGAAAAATAAAGCATACTTGCATTTTTATACCTTTCTTTACTTTTTTCTTTGTTTCAGAAAATATCTGCATGTCAAGTATAGGAGATTATATCCTACTTGCAAAATCCAAAGATGACTGTATAGATTTTTTTCTGTGTTCAGATCTAGATGGTGTGTGTTCAGTTCATTATATCCTCCGACAAAAGAGAAGGCACAATGAAACATTCATGGCAAAATTTTGCTTTTACCAGTAGTGAATAAACATGATTTTATGTATTACTCTATTGGCACTTTTCATCACAGAGTTAAATGTAGCAACCTCTGTCTGGAAGGGAATAGTTGGAAATAAAGCAGAACATCATAAACTGTACTTGCCTGTCAAACACATCTAGCAATGCCTGTCAATGCACTTAGAGTCTGTTGAAGAATGGTATTTTAGTTTTAAATTTGTACATTCAGAACAAGATGTAACTACTTATATCTCCATAAAAGGTATAATTAAGACTTACTAAGATGATAGCATTAATTTGGAAAGTCATTCATTAGATATACTCTCACCTACTGGAAAGCATTTATAAGGGCAGGGTTTCACTGAGGCACTTTCAAAGCCACCAGGCTTTTCCCACTGAGGAAATGTAGGCCTATTTCAAAATAAATAGCCTACTAAATGTTTATAATCTAGGTTCATTAAAAGTCTTTGATTTGTATTGTATGAAGTGTTCCTATTATCTTCCTGAACATTATCTAAAACAAGTTAAATTAAAGTCTTCGGTCATCAGGGTACCTTATACAAATCAGATTTTTTTTATGAATTCAGTAGCTAAAATACACAGGTGGTTACACCCTCAAGTTAGATAAGTTACAGAAATATAGCAAGACAGAATCTTTAGATTAAATTGCTTCAATTCTGTAGTATGGCTGTGCAAATAATTCTGAAAGAAGTCAGCTGCTATTTGTCAATTCGATGTGTGCTTCTCAGTTCAAAACACTCAATGGATGTTTTTTGACACAAACTCATACTTCTTCTTTGGTAAGATTTTTCCAGACATCTAGCTCTGCTAGTAATTGTGAAAACTAAGTGTGAAAGACAACATGAGACACTGTCATTCTATCGGTTCCCATTCTCATGAAGGAGAATATTTCTTCACCTTGAAGAAAAATGATTTTACCATATGAAATTACTATCCTTGTGTATTTTGCCTTAACTGAAAACAATTACCCTTTCCAGAAACATTTCAAATATTTTCTAGCTTTTTCTACTCAGATGAAACTACTTCCCTAGAAATGTTTAATACAACCCTTGCAATGGAAAATGTTTACACTTCCCTTGAAATATCTTGCTTATCAAATGCTAATCAAATTACAATCACCTTACACACATTTTTCAGGGAATTATGTAAGTTTGCTTTCTTGCTTATCAACTGTAGAAAAATATTCACAAATAATCATCTTTCAAAATAAATCTCTTTTTTGAACAGTGGGAAATATTACTTATACAAGATATTTTAGCATTTCAGAGCCTATAAAGGTGAAGAAATTTTGTTTGGTATTTTGGTGTATGTGTTATATTTTAATCATGTAATGACTAATTAACATAATGCTTGCAATGGCTACATGTTTTCCTGAACACTGAGATTATCTCTTTGTTCACCAAATTTGTAAATGCATGCATTGTGAACTCTTAATCAGAGTTTTTAGGTTATTCAAGAATGTACTCAAGTTCTTTAATTCTCACAGCAATTAATAGACCTATTTAGAGAAACCAGTGCCCCAACACATTTTTAATCCTCGAGTGAGTCTTTTGCAACCACATATTTTCATATTTTTTTTCATTTTCTAATTCATTAAAAAGAACATTTCATTCATACATTTTTAGTGGGAAAAAGGACAGATTTGAATTTTGTTGTATTATTTCTTCTTTTATGTTGATTTTCTTGATGCAGCCTCCTAGCCCACTGTCTTGTTCTACTTTAAATTAGTAAATGTCTCCTGCACTTTCAAGCTTATAATTCAGTTCTTTTTGCTCAAACACTGTTAATTGCTGCTAGAATTCATTGTTTTCTGTGCTGTGCAAATCCTCCTTGCTCTTGCAAATGCTAACAAAACCCATTGTAATTCTCATGTCTTTTCCAAAATATCGAGTATTTTCTCACCTTGTTTTGTATAGCATTGCACAGTCCCTTTGTTTTGTCTTGCTATTTGTCATGTGACTCCAACTCTGAACTCAGAAAACACCTCTGTTTCTATTTTCCTTTAATAATTTGGGATTATCGTTATTACGACAGAACTGGACTTTTGCAGACACTGTATGTTCTTCAGTCCAGACTTCATGACTTTCTCGCTTGGCAAATTCAATTTTAAAGGGTTAATTTCAGTTTTGTAGCAGACGGATTTTAGCAATGTCTCCTGTGTCTGAATTAAATTAAGATTTTAAAGGAAAAAAGTCCACATATAATCCATAATAAACTACTGAAAAAATAACATTAACTGGGTTGCCTTCTTCCTGCTGTCACTGCTTGAAAATTCAGAATAAAATAGTCTAAACTTTTGCCGGCTTTTCTCTCCATATTTAAAAGTTATTAAAAAGTTATTAACTGCTAAAGTTATTGTCACAGTACTTAATTGTCTGGGATTTAACTGATTCATTAACTGAGATTTAACTAAACTCACATATCTATAAGCCACAAGTGGCTCCTTGTAGAAATATTTCACTTTCTGACTGGTACTGCTTCCTAATTCCTTATTATTTCTAATTTATTTCTATTAATAATAGCAGCTGCTCCCCAACTCCAAGCATTTGGACACAATCCCAAAGTTTTCAATCCCGTCTCTGTTTCTACTCAAATATTTGTGGTCAACCGTTTGGGAGCACAGGTGAAAATATTCCCAGTGTTCTTCTTGTCCTTTTCATCCAGAACCGTATCACATGTGCGTGTGTTTACAGAGAAAATCAAGTGCCAACTAAACTTGAACAAGAAATAAAGTGAAATATTCTGGCCAGCAACAGTAATTTTAGGATGTGTATCAAGTCACTAATTTTAGGCTGGCAGCATTCAGTGAAACCAAAAATGTTTTGTGGCATTTTAATGGTTATGGATGCACCTATCATGGCCCTTCAAAAGAATTTTCTTAATCCTCTAGCAAGCAAATCAGAATGCCCCCTTAACAAGAATGCCTCTCTTTTAAAACCTGTAGGTATCTTCCTTCTGTAAGTTTGCAAAAATTAATTGAAACACACTAGAAAATTTCGTAATACACAAAGTTCTTTTTCTTTTCTTTAAATAATATAATATTTGCTAAAGACAAGTTATTATCTGGTTTCATGCTTCTGAAATAGATCGGAAAAGAAGTGAAAGGCTGAAATTTGAAATCCAGGTTTGGAAGATCAAAGGCTTTTGGATTAGATCTGCACAGGCTTTTGTTTTCCATAAATTCTATTTGGTATCAGCTGGGTTGAGTGAAAAACAAATACAGCCCTTTACCTACTAGGTTAATGAACAGCTTGCTGTGGGACTCCAGAGTGTTAATGAACATCTGACTAATTTTCTAGTGCATCACATATATCTGCACATGGTCAGAAAAAAATAAGTAGAGGAACCAGCTAAGCAGATGCTCTCACTATTAGAAGTACAAAAACATGTCAGTGTAAATTGGATAGTTTCTGCTTTTTTCTAGTGCAGTTAGCCTACTCATGTGCCAGTTGGAAAAATCAGGTCAAGCTTGGATGTTATAAAATTTCAAATATGTCCAGGTTTTACAATGCCAAGCAGGCAAGTGACTTCAAGGTGTAATTAACATAGTAAAAGAAAAATGCACTAGAGGGGGGAAAAAAAAGTTCTAAGATTGAATGAACACTAGCCAGCATATTTGATGTTTGAAAAAGGAGCCTTCAAAACTGTATATTGAGAGATGTTGCAGCAAAGAATCTATCAGTGTAGTCTGAACAATTTCCATCATTGAGGGTTCTGATAAAGCTGACAAGATGCTGCTGTGAAGAAGCTTGTAGCAGTCCTGAAGCACAGCTGCCATTGGAAACGAGATGCATGAAGTGAAAGCATTCACAAACATACACACACAAAAATAAATAAAATGGCAGGACACAAACTAAGCTGAAAAAAAACATAAGTTAACTTGACATTTTAAATATTCCTCTTTTAAGATATCAGTGCCCAAGGAGAAACAGATAAGATAAATTACCTGATTGTCTATAAATGGAATCCTTGTTTTGGGAACTCTTAGGAACTACTTTAAAAAAAAAAATCTAGAATGATGAAGAAAATGTAAGAAAGCTTATTTCTGTTTATATTAAATTTGATGTTGTTTAAATGCAATAAATGGAGGCATGGCGAAGAGAAAAGAGAACATTCAGTGAATAAAAAAAACTAATAGATATCAAGCCAGATGAGATTTTTATTCCATAAGAAGGCTATTGAATGCATTTCATCATGCAGAAAGTCTTCAACAAACACAAGACAAAGACAGGCTGTTTTTTTCATTGACTACATAATAGGAAAAAAGTGATCTGCTGTGTAATAGTTCTCCACACTATATCACATCTCGGAGCCTACATATCTCATGCCAATGAGGTCTGTGGTGCTTATAGTTCACAGCTTCTTTATTGGATAGCTTGCTTTTAGGACAAAAAATCCTATAATTTAACATTTGCCAGAGGAATAATGGAATGGTGGGAGAGCTCCCCTGAATTAGGTGACTGCTCTCTGGAATTTGATCACGTTTTTCGCACTAATTGTTAAGGACAGAAAAGGTGCTTTAAAAAGACTTGCAAATAGTGAAAAAATACACTAGTATATTCCAACATAAATTCCTGACAAAGACAGTAGGTTTTAAGCCGTTCTGATACCAAATTCAGTCTCTGAGGTTCTACATTATCAGTTAAATCTTTAAGTGTGAAATTTTTCATTTTTCAACATCTTTCTTTGGTCTTATGCCTTCAAATCAGGCCTGGTTTTCCCATGATGTACTACAGTCATGTGGCTTTCCTAATCATAAGATGATCTTAAACCGAGGAAGTTCATTTTCCTGATGAATAGTAAAGCCACACATTTTGGAAAGATAAAGAGTGGCAATTTGAAACATTTGAACTAAATTCTTCAAGGCTTCACCAGAATTTCTAGCTTATCGGTGACTTAGATGAAACCAAAATATTTTCTTTGTTTTAACAAATAAAAAAATATGTATATTTTTCTAATATAGATTCGAGAGTGATTTTATGGAAGCTTCATTTCCATCTAACAGTTGCTTCAACAGAACCGCACTGGATTCCCCTCTGGATTATCAAAGGTACTAATCATCACCACATGAATGATATCAACATGACTTTCGCATTTTCTATGAGGTTTCCTCCCATTACACGTATTACCATGTATATTGGAAGCAAATCACATTTCTTATTGTCCCAAGTAGAAAAATCAATGCATAGACAGTCCCTGAGACTGTATCCCAGAAAACTGTATCTTATTTTGAAACAATGCAGATTTTCCACAGTAGCGAGTACATAACATGAGCACAATTATTTTGTTCACATTTTCATAATCTTCCAGCAGTATAATAGCGCATCATGAAAAAAAGAATACAAGAGATCCTTTCTTTATCTTTCATAATACAAGACCAGAATACATTTACAAGTATATTTTCAGTATACCAAGACTGGGGAAAAAAAATGCATCTCTCTTCAAATGTGTGTATATAAAGGGGCCATAAAACAAACTGTATTTCTCTTGAGCCAAAATTTTGATTCTTAAAAAGAGGTATACAGAGGAACTTAATTGTTGTATTGCATTAGAGTTGCCCTCTGACATTTTATAGATTTCATGATTTCATGCTTTAATAATGTATTTTAATTTAGTTTAACACATGTAATTTAAGACATTTTCTAAAAAATAGCGATCCTAATAACAATATTTATATGAATAACAACAGCACTAAAAGAATAGATTTTTCATTGATGATTCACAAAAAGAAGCACTTTTTTTTCTAAAAGATGTTAAGCATGTTTTTAAAACATAGTTGTTATAATGAATTGGCATATTCTAAAGCCAGACAGGATAACCATGATTAATGTTTTATTCTTTACATAATAAAGCCCAAATAACTTCCTTAAATGAAATGATTTACAAGGAATTCCATGGAATTAGAGAACAAACCCCAAAAACCTTAGCACATAAATCTCTTCATATTTCCTTCAGCATCATCCTTCCCTAGGATGGCAACACAGATGCATGAAGTCTGGAGTAGACTCTTAAGGCCTAACTCCATGAACTGTTAGGATACCAAATGGGCAGAATTTAAGCATTACATGGAAAGATATGATAATGAAAATATCAATTATCATTGAAAAATCCTGGATATTCTTTAACTCCATGAGGAAATTGCTTCCTTTGCTCAGTTTTGTGTTTTCAGACAACTGCTTCAGAGTGAATGGACCAGCATAGTGTTGGACAAAAAGAATGAAGGAAGGCTACATAGTACAGATCTTACAATTTCATACGCCTGCAAGTACATGCAGAACATTTGGTAAAGGTTAGTGGAAATGCAGAGATCACCTTCTTTGCTGGCCCAGGAAACTGAAGTCAAGTTTAGCTTACTTCTGCATTTGATCAGAATCCAGAAATGAACCATTAAACCTCATTTCAGCCTCATCACTAGCTGCAGGCTAATCATAACATGCCTGCTTGTTTCTGTAGCGGAGGGAAGCCTCAAGTGGGATCAAGTGACAAGGTGTTCTCAAGGTGTGCTAACATATGTTGATAGAATCAGGCTCCATACGTGATATAGTATTAATTGACTTCTTCTTTAAAAAAGATGGAGAATGTCAACTTCTATAAAAGGAATTACTTAGGACTTAAAGTAATGACCGAGAATACACAAAACAAATTATCAATTTCCTCTCTGTCTTCAGTGATTTAAACCATTGTCTATCTCTTAAGAATCTTCTACTCCCTTAAGATGCCAATCTTCTGATGTGGTGGTGTTGGGACTGAAAGAATGGGAGAAGTAACTTGCATTCCTCCCTTCCAATTAATGATATCCCGCTGTTTAGGAAAGAATTCTGTAAGCCTGTAAGTCTGTAAGTTTGGTTTTCTTTTTTTTTCTCAGTCATTCTCTCTGGAAATAGAAGGACATGGGTTCTGGTTTTAAGTCTAGAATTCATCTCGAGTAGTGTTCAATTGACCACATGCAACACCTGTTTCTGAGTTAGCCACATATACAGGCACTTCTATGTATCAACTAATATCCCAAGTATACACTCAAAACCATGTCAGATGATTAATATCCTAAACTTGAGCATTTTTTTCCACATACTGTAGAAATCATTGCGGGTAACTTTGTCAGATGCCACTATTTATATTCAGGATATCTGAAGTTAGGGATAAGGATTCTTGCGCTTGTGACTTTTGTAAAACATAGGCACTACTTAGGGACCAGAGGATGTTTTGCTCTCTGGTAAACCTTGAGGTCGTTTCTATGCAGTGGACCTGCATTAACAGCAGTGCTCGAAATTGATTCTGAAACATTCTTAAAATGAGAAGACAACTGTCTCTTGACAGGAGGGGTAGCAGTAAGTGCTGAATTTTTATTTTCCATGCAGGATGATACCCCAATTACTTAGAAAGAGTATTTGACATTTAAAAAAGTAAATGTCACACATTTCTTTAGTAGAAAGGCAGATGCACTTGCGGCTGGAGAGTAACACCTAATCTATGCTGGTAATGTCTCTGTCTAGGTCTAAGAAGCCACCCCAGTGTCAAATTAACTTGGATTCTAAGGCTGTTTAAATGTTTTCATGTGTTGTATAAATATCCCTATTTCGTTATGCTTATTTAAAATTACATCTGATAACTATTTAATCTTTAAAATATTCAATATCAATCATGTCAATAACATATTTCTCAAAGGGTACATCATGGAACATGCTGGCAGTGGCACACAAGCATGCAGATATAATCCTTCATCACTGAGAGCAGTATGATTCAGATTTCGGTTGCCATCAAAACCAGATATTAAATCAGTTTAAACAGATTTCTTATAAACCTGTATAAACTGGCATTCATAAAAACTTTACAAATTATGTCAAACATCATCAGCTGCATTATCATGCTTGGGATCAGTATCAAGATGAATAGCCTGTAACTATCCATGTCAACTCACCTGCCTGTTGTATACAATAAACTTGGTCCTTGGCAAAATGTTATAAAAATTTAGTTGAAAACTATTCAGATATGATAATTTTCAAGTCTAATTTTAGTAGTTGACATTTTATATCCTTCTGGCTGATGTGAGGATGGATCATATGTTGTCATCATAACAAATACATTTTCAAAGGCTTTTCTTCAATGAAAATATATTTTCAATGAGAACATTTCTACCTATGTTTGATTATTGCTGTTAGCAGTTCAACAGGTGTCACATTTCTTTTAAAAGAGAAGACAAGTGATTTAGAATATGTACACATTTTAGGTAGCTGGAATTTTCCACAGATACAATAGATGAAGAGCCAAATGGAAGAGGAAACAGCAGCTAAACTATAGCATTGCATTTTAAAATGAAAATAGCTGTCTTAATTACACCGATTTTATTTTAAAGAGGAAAAAGAGCACTTTTCCTTAATTCTCCTTAGTAATGAAATGAATTTCAAAAGGTAGAAAAAAATGCCTTCTTTATTTGAGAGTAAACACCTCCCTCTTCTGGGACTTCCCACGAAATGCATGGTAATTAAAATTCTGGACACACTGCATGAAGCGCTGTTTAGTTCTCTGTGCACATATCCTATAGGAAAGCTGGCCATTTATTCTTTTAAATCTAATGTGTCATTATCTTGAGGAAGTATGGAATTATTTTTTTTTTCTATTTATTCTCCTTGATATTTTTTATCTCCTGAGGACCTAATTTTCTTTGTTACAGAGCTAGTCACAAACTTCAAAAGCAAGGCAAAAGGAACATATGTTTTTAGAATTCTTCAGTTATTAGTGACACTTTATTAGCGTACTGCAAAATCCTATCCCTTTCTTCTTTTAAATTATTAAACACTCTAAGACCAAATGAAAAGGCACTATCTCTTTATCAGACAGCTGCATGTACTGTGTTAAGTGGTTGACCATTTTTATGAATTTTTAATAAACACAGTAATTTAGCTGGAAAAAAATTTATTAATGTCTAAAGGAATAATAATCATAGCCTGGCAACCAGTCTTCCTCTCTCTGTGGAGCAACTGTTCCCAATCTGTAACCACTGACACCAGGTACATTTTTGAAATTTTAGGTGCATATTTCTAGTACAGTGCTCATCAAATATAAATTGATTCTCAGACTTATCAACAACTGCCAAAGTCAATAATATAATGTTATTATAAATGTGGCTGCTGATGAAATCATCACAGGTGTAACAGTACCACATTATGGGAAACTACTTGTGACTGTTAAAAGTGCTTCTACAAGGACAAGGGGCACAGACTTTATCTACACTTCTAGTACTGACAATCATAATTTGTGGGAGTAATATCTTATAACAGTGAAGCTTCCAAGATTTAAGAAAAAATTAACTGTGAATAACTCTCAAGTATATCTCATAGTTATTTTCTCACAAAATACTCTAGATTCTGTCATGAATACATTTATCTCTAACTCTAAATATTTCAATTTATGTGTAAGTACACAAATATATGCATATATTTATGTACAGATGCACAGCAAATGCAGTCTATGAGAAAATATTTTTGTGTCTGCATAGATATATGAAAATTATTAGTATTGTGGGAAAAGTTTTATTTGGGGAGTTGATGAGTGTGAATAAAGAGAGTGCAAATATAGATTATTTACTGAACATATACATATACTGTATTAATCTTAAAGAAAATAATTTATGGTCTATACACCATGAAGGTGCTTATGCTGTTTTCGTTCTTTTATTAAAAGTAATAAATTTTGTAGGAAAACTAAGCATAGATTTCATTTAAAAATAACGTGAATCTCCTTCTAATTAACTAACTCAGAAGGAGTAAAATAATTAATACAGTGAAAGTTTAGCATTTTTTACAACAATTTCATGCATACTTAGGTGTTATTATTTACAAATATGAAATACAACAATCACTAAAAATCATAGGTTTGAGGAGTTTCTTTTCTGTAAATTATGGCCTCATACCAAGAGAAAGAGTAGTATTTCCAAGACCAGTAAAAAAACTATCATGATCTATCAGTGCACATTGGTTAGACCATCTAAGTCACATTCAAGCTAAAGTTACTTCATTTAAAGTATTTCAGAGCAATCTTTTTAATCACTGAACTAAGTATTGACATCTTCTTTGGATTATTTCAACATGGATTTAAAAAGCCTAACTTTGGAAATACTTTCTTTTCCTGTCACTTGTGAATTAAGAGTGTTCTTTTTACTGCTCTGACCAAGGAGTATATTTAAAATCAACCTCTGAATTCTGGAATTAATTTTGTACCTCAGGAACCCTGTAAATATTCAAAATAGTTGTCGCTTTGTGATATATGTAGTTATAAACATATATGCATACAAAATACATATTTATAGAACATTTGTGAATATGTCCGGCATACAGCTGGTTAAACACATAATGCAATGGGTGAACAACTGGCTGATGGGTTGGGCTCAAAGGGTCACAGTAAATAGGGTTACATTGGGCTGGTGACCAGTCATTAGCAGGGTTCTGCAGGGATCCACCATAGGACCAGTACTCTTTAATATCTTCACAAACGACCTGGATGCAAGGCTTGAAGGTTTACTAACCAAATTTGGTGGTGACATGAAGATGGGGGAAACTGTTGACACTCTTGAGGGCAAAGAGGGCTTTCAGAGGGATCGAGGCAAACTGGAGAGCCAAGCAATCACCAATTGCA
The DNA here is from genome assembly GCA_033558235.1 of Neomorphus geoffroyi. Classification (NCBI taxonomy): domain Eukaryota; kingdom Metazoa; phylum Chordata; class Aves; order Cuculiformes; family Neomorphidae; genus Neomorphus; species Neomorphus geoffroyi. The sequence goes on from JAUMJM010000005.1 coordinate 23,778,747, forward strand.
TGAAACTTAACAAGGGCAAGTGCCGGGTTTTGCATCTGGGACACGGACATGGCAACCCTCGATATACACACAGACTAGGGTGTGAGAGGCTGGAGAGCAGCCCTGTGGAAAAGGATCTGGAGGTTCTGGTTGATGGCAAGTTGAACAAGAGCCAACAGTGTGCCCTGGCAGCCAAGAGGGACAATCATGTCCTAGGATGCATCAGCACAGCATTGCCAGCCTACGCTGCACTGCTGTGGCCCCACCTCGAACACTGTGTGCAGTTTTGGGCACTGCAGTATAAAAAGGATATCAAGCTACTGAAAAGTGTCCAGATGAGGCCACAAAGTTGGTGAAGGATTTAGAGAGGAAGTCGTATGAGGAGCATTCCTTGCAACCCAGATCATTCTATGATTCTGTATTTCTTGTATCAAACCTGTAACTAATCAGTTCATGAACTACAATTAGATGCATGCAATTTATAGGACAGAATGTAAAGAATAGCTTCAGAATCTATACTAGCAATAACACAGATTTGAGTATTTTCCTAGTAAGAGTTCAAATGATGAAATACTTTTTTTATGGGCTAATCACAGAATCAAAGAATAGTTGGGTTTGAAGGAACCTCTGGAGGTTATCTGGTGTAAACCTCCTGCAGAAGCAGACTGCCTAGAATAATATTCAAATGGATTTTGAATATCTCCAAGGAGTCTCCACAACACCCCTGAGCAATCTTTGCCAGTACTTAATCACCCTCACAGTTAAAAAATGTTTCCTAAGGCTGAGATGGAATCTCCTGTCTTTCATTTTGTGCCCTTTGCCTCTGGTCCTGTTATTGGGAACCACTGAAAAGACCCTTGCTCCATCTTCTGTACTCTTTCCCGTCAAGTGTTTATATACTTTGATTAAATCCTCCCTGAGCCTTCTCTTCTCCAGGCTGATCAATGGAGCTCTCTCAGCATTTCCTCGCAGGAGAGGTGCTCCAGTCCCTTAATTAACTTTGTAGACCTTTGCTGGACTATCTCCAGTATGTCCATGTCTCTCTTTTACTGAGTAGCCCAGCACTGGTCTCAAGACTCCAAATACGGTTTCACCAGTGCTGAGTAGAGGGGAAGGACCACTTCCCTTGATCCGGCAGCAAACCTCTTAATGCAGCCCAGGAAAACATCAAGTCTTTTTTTCTTCAAGGGCAAATAGCTGGCTCATACTCAACTTGACGTCCACTTGGACTCCCAGGTCCTTTCCTGCAAAGCTGCTTATGTTGGGGCCAACCGGCTAGAATATTGCTACACGGACCTGTTCTTCCCCAGGTACGGTATTTTTCAACTCTTCTTCGTGAACTTCCTGAGTTTTCTGTTCGACCATTTCTTCAGTCTGTTGAGATCTTTCAGGATGGCAGCACAAACTTTCTGGCATAACAAGCACTCTTCCCATTTTTGTTTTATCTGTGGACTTGTTGAGGGTGCACTCTGCTCAATCACCCAATATTTCATTAGCTTAGCAGCAGCTTTGGCAGTATGTTATTGGCAGAAGCATTTTTATGAACAGCAGCAATAATAACAGTAATCCTTATAACTTATTTCTTAACTCAAACTGCCAGCATTCAAGTTTAGGATCTTAACCCATGTTATATTCAAAGGAAATCTGAGCACTAATACTAGCGGCATCCTGGATTTTGTGGAAGGACCAGATTTATGTTAGAAGAAATACAGAACTTTTAATTTCAGAAAGTCAATGCGGCATCAACAATAGTTTCGCTTAGATCCCTGGGATTCATTGTAGACTAACAAAAATAAAAGAAAATCAGATATGAAGAACCTCCAAACCACAAATCAGCTTCATGTGTGCCCATCAAGAACTGCTTGGAAATGCAGGAGAAACTGAATTAAGTGGAACTTTCTCATACCTGAGAATTAGTCATAATCTCTTTGTGAGCAAGTAGGAACTTCATGCACGTGAAGAGCCAAGGACTGTTGTTGGCCTAACTGAAATCTTCTATATCTAACCAAATAGTGTTATCATTTTTATTATTAATTAGTATTATTAAAATAGGAAGGCTCAAATTAACACTATTTCACTATTAGTGTTCTGAAAAGTGATCTGCCAAGAAAAGTGACCATCACCAATCTCTCTTCTCTGGTGTTACGCATCTGTCTCAGTTTAGATGAAAACTAAGATGTGCTATCATAAATTAAGAGATTTTAATCAGGGAAAAAAAATATAGAAAGGATAACAGTTATTAGCTACAAATATATGTATATAGATATAAACCCACAAGTAGAACAGAATTAACAACAATCATAACTGAAACCTTAAAACGAATCGAGTCCTGTACCCAAAGGCAAGGCGCCGTGCGCCTCCAGCAGCAGGATATGGGGGAAGGAAAGGGGAAGAGGGAGAGGTCAGGGTAGCAACTGCTCTGCACCAGGGCGGGTCTTCCAGGAACTCGCAGCAGATCCAGGTAGAGATGCTCGCTCCATCCTTCGAGGACCGCACAGGACACGCAGAGCCGGCCGCCTCCTCCTTCCCATGCGTGTCTCCAGAAATGGAACCCGTCCTCTGCCCCGGTTCCCCTGGAAACTTCCTCTCCGCACCCCCTAGCGTTTCTCCCCTAAAGACCCTCTATGTTGGCAAGGGAGAGAAAAATTCCATGAAAGATACAAAACTATAACAGCAATTCTCCCTATTAGTCTTCTGAAAAGTGATCTGCAAAGAAGAGTGACTATCACCGATCCCTCCTTTCTTCTCCTTTCTTCTCTTACGCATCCTCGCTATGGTCCCTTGGGTCTCCAGGTCACTGCTGCCAGTCCCCCTCAGATCAACACTGCGGGTCTTGTATGAAGGGTCCCCACCAGGAAGAGGGGTGGGGATGGCATCCTTGGCTCAGGGATCTTGTTGGAACTGTTCAGATGCGTTTCTAACCCCATCGCTCCCCTTGAAATGAGGTTAGTCTCATTACTGCTGTCCTGTTGTTTCCTGAGCAGAAGCTGCACCATCACCACTGGGATTCTAGTTTGGGGTCGTATCAAAACCTGAAGCTTTCTACTTCCACAGGACTTGACAGGTTGGAGAGGGGCTGATTGCAACAGCATGAGGTTTAATAAGTCTAAATGACGGGTTCTACACTTTAGATACAACAACCCCATGCAGAGCTGTAGGCTAGGGACAGAGTGGCTGGAGAGCAGTCAGGCAGAAAGGGACTTGGGAGTGCTGGTGGACAGGAAACTCAACATGAGTCAGCAGTGTGCCCAAGTGGCAAAGAAGGCCAACAGCATCCTGGCCTGCATCAGGAATAGTGTGGCCAGCAGGGCTAGAGAGGTCATCATTCCTTTGAGTGCTATGTCCGGTTCTGGGCCCCTCAGTTTGAGAAAGATGTTGAGATGCTGGAGTGCGTCCAGAGGAGAGCAACGAGGATGGTGAAGGGGCTGGAGCACAAGGCCTATGAGGAGCGACTGAGGGAGCTGGGGTTGTTTAGCCTGGAGAAGAGGAGGCTCGGGGGAGACCTTATAGCTCTCTACAACTACCTAAAAGGAGGTTGTAGTCAGGGAGGCGTTGGTCTCTTCTCTCAGGTGACCGGCGACAGAACAAGAGGACACGGTCTCAAGCTTCGCTAGGGGAGGTTTAGGCTTGATATTAGGAAGAAGTTCTTTACTGAGAGGGTGATTGGCCATTGGAATGTGCTGCCCGGGGAGGTGATCGAGTCACCATCCCTGGAGGTGTTTTAAGGAAAGATTGGGTGAGGCACTTAGTGACATGGTTTAGATGAAGAGTAGGAGTAAGTGTTGGTGTTGGGTCATAGGTTGGACTCGATGATCTCAAAGGTCTTTTCCAGCCTTGTGATACTGTGATAGTGTGATAATGTGATTTAGGAATAAAAATACTTTCCCTTAGTTTTACTGGAAGCAACATTGCCCCTCGTATTAGTATAGCTAATTCTAATATAAGAAAGGAAATAGTATCTTTCACACACTGTGATTTATAAATACATGACACATTTTTTTCCAAAATGGGTCAATGATTTACAACTTGAAAAATAAAATTAGAATGTTACTTACATTCACACTAAGCAAGCAAGCAAACAAACAAACAAATAAACCCAGCAATGACTCTTCCTTAGGAGTTAGAATTATTTTCTTCTGATCATGGATTAAAACACTCTCTGGTAGTTTGATTGTTTATGCACTCTCTGATGTGACATCTATTCTAGCTTATCAGCTAATATTTAAACATTCTCTGTGCAGCCCCTAGTGGAGAGACTTCTGTACAAGGCATTATTTAAGTGAGAAAACTTAACAATTAACTGCAACAATATCTGCATGCTGTTAATCTACTCTTTTTTCTACTAATAAATATTAAAAGTCAGATTTATACACATAGTAAAATTTGCTGAATCAGAGATAGAGGAAATTGTCATGTCAGTGTTGGGAAGAGATCTGTACATCACACATGAATCACATTCTGCTTCTAAAAGCATACATCTGGTGGAAGTCCAGTGAAATCCATAGAATTAGAGAAGATAATAGGACACATAACAGAGAACAAATTGCATGTGATAATTTTTCCGATATTAATTTCACTTACAAAAATGAAAACTTTTTTTAGCAGGTTTTTTCAGGCTGATGGAAAGAACTTGTCCAACAACAGCTCACTTGGGAAAGTAAGTAGAGCACATTAAGACATTTCAACATCACAAAGAAATGAAATACTGAAATGTGTTTAATGTATTAAATCTTATAGTTTTTCAAAAGAATTAAGCCTTATATACTCAAAAGTATTTTTGTAGTACAGCCTAGGCGCACAAAGAGAGATATGAGAGATATTTAAATTTAAGTTCAGAATTTTTCTTCCCAAGATCACTTTTCTGTTGTATAACTCCAGACTTCTTTAATTCCTCAGTTTATTAGAAACAAATTCCATTGTTCTCTACACTGATACTACAAAATTTAGACAACTCTGGCAAAATCATCAGATTTAGTATACTTTTTTCTTTCTTGCACTTGACACAAAACCTGTGGGTTTTTTTTTTAGCTTAAACTTCTCATTTTCCTTCTTCTGCTCTCTTTTCCTCCAAAAAAAAAAGGTAAAATGACCTCACAATATCTCCCAGTTCATCAGTACCTGGAGCACTTGTCTAAACCCTGGGAAAATGTAACCTAGTCAGTAGTCTCGCTCCATGTAGAACAGAGACTTGAATACAGATATTCCACTTTCACCAAACACTCAGTAGAGTGTCTGTATGAGGTATTTAAACAGAGCCAGAAAAAAATACGGAGAGCTGATACATTACTCTTAGCATGCTTCTTGGCATAGTTTGGCCAGTGCAAACTAGTGATTGTTAACAGTGGTGAAACACGAATCCCAAGATGCCACATGCCAGGAAGTATTCTTGAAAGAGTATAGATGAAGCTAGCCTATTTTTGGAGAGAAATAGATGTTTTTAGGCAGGAAGATACAAGCAGTACTATGCTGTTTATCCTTACAGCCAGATCTCTGTTTCCATATGGACAGAAATGTAGTTTATGATATTGTAAAGATGTTTTTAAAGTCTCCTTTGGTGAGGTTATATCTCTTTGGAATATGGTTATGGATCATCCATCATGCCATGAAATCTTTCTTATTAGTTCCAAAATGTACAGAATAATGAAATATATCAGGGACATAGCTCCAACAACATTAATTCGCAATGTCCTATATTCTAAAGAAATACCTATAATAACTCACTTATGGGTTTGGTGCAGGTATACATGCAACTCTAGTAGATTATTGTCTTGATCAATTTGTGTTATTTTCTAGATGTCCAATCTGATTATCCAAGCAGGTTGAAGACCACTTTAGTCATTCCAAGAGATAGGCTTATATCTATTTTTGAAGGGCTAGACTAAGGTTCAGAATTTTGTACTGGCTGTTTTCTACAGTTCACCACTACAGCACAGGTTTAATCTTCTTAGGTTGTGTAAGTTTGACTCAACCTGCTTACCACAACTTTCTGAAGAAAAAAACCTAATAATAAAGATTGATCTCCTGTTAGTATTGGAATTGTTTTCAAATACTTACAATGGTGTGATAGCACTAAGGAAGGAAGAATTTTTTCATTGATACAGCCAGCCCCTAGGAGAATACAGGAGTCTTAAAAATTTCACAGGTCTAAGAGTAGGTTGGTTAAAAGAAAGAGACTGATTAAAATGTACACAATTTAATATTGCTTCTTAATTTTATTCTTCCATAGTGGTTCTTAAATTTAGGAACCTAAAACATCAGAAATTGGAGATAGGCATTGTTGTTAAACAAGCACGTGCTTTTAAGACTCTCTGCTTTGTTACGGATTTGGAGGTTTTGTTTATTTGTTTGTTTGCTCATTTCACTGAGGTGATGTGAAAGAACAAATAATGTAAGATAAACAAGCTTAATATTGTGGACTTGCCCAACTTCCCAAGGCCAATCCTGCAAGAGAGGACAAACACTGAAGTCACTGTGACTTTGCAAAAGGGAATGGTTCTACTTGAACAACTTTATCTTGTAAGAGATGGATCAAGTTGTGGTGTCTTAAATCAGCTGAGCCTCACCTAGGGTGAAGAGGAGGACTCATAGCCTGATGTGCTTCAGTTAAGAACAGAAACACTCCCAAAAGCATTTAGTGATCTCTCCTCCCTAAGGGTGCGGTGAACTGCTGAGTCCCTGCTTCTGAAGACACAACCAGCCAATCAACACCTAATAATTGACTTAGTTCCACATTGCCAAGAGGTGGCAAAGAGTTTTCAAAAAGTATAGAATTGACACCTAAACATCCTTTTGTTCGGAAGGAGTCAATGACCATCTTAAGTGATGGATGAGTTGATAGGCCTGTACCTCTCTTCCTCCCAAGAAGAATTGCCTTTTTCGTAACAGTCACGTGTTTCTGACCTTGTCAGACATTCCCTGGGAAAATAACTAACTTGAGTTTCAGTTGTTACTTCTTATATTTGTGTATATGATCACTGTTTACCGGTTATTAGCATCTAGTGCTAGTACAGCAAGTGAATTAATTAATGGCAATTCCAAACTTACTTTTGTCTGACACTTTAAATAAATTATCTACTATTTCAGCATTGCAAAATTTTCTCAGTGAGATTCCTTGGAAGGGCTCTCACTGACATGCGTTGCAAAACTGTATAAACTGTTCCAGTGACAGCCTATTTGGCTCCCCGGTAGTAAGTATTAACCCTTTGGGTGACAGCCTCTGAAGAGGTTACCTCACAGGTAATACTAAAGTCTGCCTGGTGGCTAACTCTGATAGATAATCCTTTAGTTATAAGCTGTTGTCCAAGTCTGGGACTAGGGATGAACCCAGCTGCACCTAGGCTGGAAGCTTAGAAAGTAAAGGGGTCCATCCTGAATGTCTTGACTTAACGGGAAGGCATCCCTCAGACACATGGCTCTCGACAAATACAGTGGCTTGGCTCCGAATGCTCTATATAGTAACTAAATGCAACATCACTCACTTCAAGAAATCCCCAGAGCTTTTAAGACCAATAGATTTCCAATAGCCATGATGCAACAAAGTATGATTTTTTTCTATTACTTCTTCAGAAAAAATCCTGCTTTGCTCTTATCTGCATAACTAGTGTCTGAGTTGTTTTATACTGTCAGGTAAGTGCCTTTTTTCTGTCTTCCCTGTTTATCTTTGAATCAGTATGAGAATTGTGATAAATGGAGCATGTAAGTACCTAGATTTTACATCTCTTAATCACGTTTCTTTTTCCTCTCCTAAATTCTGTGCAATAAATGGATAAGGTCCTAGAGAATGGGAATCAATGTACAGAAACATAACTCTTTTCACTTTCATGTACATTTATGTGTAGGTCAAAGGAAGGACTTTGGAGCAGTTTTGGTTGCCCTTTGTAGTAGAGTCTAACCTTTTCTAACACAGTAAGTACTATTATCTGTAGGACAAAACCTGATTTTTCTTAATACAATGTTGACATTGGAAGTTTTATAAGGAAAATAAAACAAAAGAAAATCAATAGCAGAATGGCTTTATTGGAGGCGTAAGGGAAGAATGATGCGTTTTCTCTCAGAAATACATAACCAGAGGGATATTCTATGCCACTGTAAATTGCATTCTGGCCAGACATATGTACCTAGACAGTTTTCTTATTTTTTTGTTATGGTTTGTGCTAAAACACAACCAGTTCTCTAACTTTGCAGCTTAGCCTCTTATGCGTAACTTCAGTTTCTGATAATTCATAACAAGTTTTTCAGACAATGTCTGCCTCCAGAAGCGATAATACCTGATGTTTGTCACCAAGGTAACAGGGCATCAGTATATAGAGAGGCTATTGCTTATACTTATTTCTATGTAAATAAAGGTCACCCTAGAGCTGGTGAAATGTCGTAAGACAAAGTGTGAAAAGGGGGGGTCACAGGGAGGAACAGACAGGACAGGTGACCCCAAATTAACCAACAAAATATTGAATTAAAATCTAGAACAGTTTATATTTTGGCAATAAATGTTTTGTAGTACAAGAAGTTGTTTTTTTCCTAGTTTACTTTTTTCATGTAAACGAATGGAAGATATATTTCCAAATACCACAAATTTTATCCATTTAAAAAAACTATAAAATAACCAAATGCAAAATATATTTCAGTTAATTGCTTCTTTAAAAATATAGTGCGTACTGGTCATGAATGACTGTAAAAAACCTAAACCTTCAGAAGTATTTGACAGCAGTATTGACCTGTCCTGTGAAACCAAGGTGAACACTTTGCTTGTACAGCCTTTATAATACTTAGTCTTCTGTCTTAGCATTCTGTCTTGAATCTTACCTAATGCTTTAATAACATAGCTGGAGCAGGGGCTGTTGCAACAGATGGTATTTTTACCATGACAAATTATCCTGGTTTCATTGAAGTTTAAGTATAACCATTGTTTAGGAGCTTGTATAGAAGAGCTGTTAAAAATGCTTGAGTAATAGGACTACCGTAAAGACCATATCTATTATTTAGTGATGCGAAGTTTTAATAAGGTGGCTGTCTCATTGCCATTCATGTTGCTTAAGATACCTTTTCTGTAGTCCATTACCTCATTCAGCCATGTCATTAGAGTACAGTTAATATGGTGTGCAAAATTCTTCTATTATTCCTTCCTGTTTCGTTTAATCTTGTATTTCCTTGCTAGTAAAATATAAACCATTATCACTCAATACAATCAGGAAAGGGAAAATTTGAGAACCATGAGGATAGACCTTGGAAAGTATTTTGTTCATCAACCCTTTGGTGTTTCGTAGCTGAAAGGAGTCCAGATATATCTTCTACACCTGCTGAAATATATTTGTACTTAGCAGATAGTTTGAAAGGACCAATGTAATCCATTTCCCAAGTAGACCAAAAAGTTTTTCCTTTCCTAATGTGCAAAGGTGATTTAGCAGCGTGATCTGTTTGTAATTTCAATTTACAATAAGAAGATTCTGTAAGGATAGTTTCACAAATTTTCCTGCTAAGAGACCAGTCTTGGCCTTAGGCTGCAAGTGCATCTTGGCCTCTGTGGAAGGTCTAAGGACTTTTTAATTTTTATTTTACTGATTTTAGTCAATTCCACATTTTCGTTCCAGACTGAGGCTATTTTGCTAACATTGGCATGAGCTTTCACCCATCCCACCTTAAAGGGTGTTTTTCTGCCTATGTATGTCAAATAATAATTGTCAGTCCTCTGTTCTTTGAATCAGATCTATTTATTTTTTAGTTTAAGGCTTTCCATTGACAAAGCCATTGCATGGCGACAGCCCAAACACCACAGGACTTTTTGCTTCATTCTGTGCTGCTTAAAACAACTGCTCCTAATTCCCCAAATTGAAAGCTCCCGTCTTCTCTTAATCACTGTTCATTGATGTATTGATGTGAATTTCTAATGTAACTGCTTTATACCGCCATCTACTGTCCACTCTTTTTACTGAGGCATCTGTAAACTGGTCCTCCAGTTTGAATGGGCTCTTCCTGATAAATTATTTCAGCTTGCTTAATTGCACAGACCAAAGACAAAATACCATTTTCCCTGGGCTTGGTTTTTGGTTTTGGTTGGTTTTTTTGTTGGTGTTTTTTTTTTTTTTTCATTTGAGCTAAATAAAAAAGAATTTTTGAGCCCTCAGTGAGCTTGGAATAGATTACTGTAACTTTCATGTTCTACAAAACCCCATTTGCGAGACTGGACTGGTCCTAGAGATTAATAGGTTTTTAATTCCTGAATTAGATTTTTAATTGTTTCTTCATGCTCTGGATCCTGTCTCCAAGGTTTATCCTTTCATTGAAGTGAGTAGAGTGGATGAGCAATGATAGACAAACAAGGTACATGCTTTATTCAATAGTATCAAGTATCCATTAGTTGTTGTAATTATTTCTTTGGACTGGGGTATTTGTGATTGTTCTAATTTTTCTAGAATATCCAGAGGGATTAAGGTGCTACCTGTTATCCACCAGGTGCCCAGAAATTTAATTTCTTTGCTTGAACCCTGGTATTTTTTAAGTTGATTTGCAATTTCAGCTTTATTTAATGTTCCCCATTCTGTGACTCTCACTTCTGGAACTTTTTCAGGGGAGAATCCTCCAATTAGAATATTTTCTATATACTGAAGTATTGTTACATCTTGAAAGAGTGAAACTTTTTTTAAAATTTCATTAAGCATAGCACGAACAATTGTAGGGGAGTTTTTATTTCCTTGTAGGAGTCTGTAAAAAGTATATTGTATACCTTTCCAAATAAGAGCAAATTTTCTTTCATCTATTTGTAAAGGAACTGTGAAAAACATAGCTTTTACATATAAATGTGAGACTGCTTGAAGAGTAGCTCTAAGGGATGCAGTGTTAGAAACTGCAATGGTCAATACAGCTGTGATAATCAATTCTTAAATACCATCCGTCCAGTTTTCAGATTGGACAAACCAGTGAATTGTATGGGGAGTGAGCTCTGGAAATAATGTGCTGTTTTTCTAAATCAGCAATTACTTCAGAATTTCCAGCCTGTACTGAAGCAGAGATTGAATATTGTGAAACATTAATGATCTTTGATTCAGGAAGTACAGGAGCTGCATGGAGCACAGGTTTTACAACCACGATTTGCAGATTTTTATTAAGACTAGGATTACTTTTGAATGAAAAGACCAAAAACTAGCATCTGGTAGATGTCAGATCTGACCATTCAAAATGTTGACACCTAAAATATTTTCACTTTTCTTTAACTGCAAAGTGAATAAATGCCATACGTTTTTCACAAGGGAGCCATAAATTAGCTTTGTCAGTTTGAAACACAAGCTCCAGCGACTCCAGTGATTTTAACTTTCTGCCATCTATGCAGTATGCAAGCTTTATTTGCATCATGTTTTGTTAATATTGAAAACTGAGTCCCTGTATCAATTAATAATTTTGTTAATTGTTGTTGTGGATCAACAGGAATTAAAATGTAAGGGCCATTTTCATTTAGCCATTGATAAGCTTCCTCTGGCCAGACAGGGCCAGTTGTCATCCTGGCACAATCATTTTTTTTGATTTGTGTTTGAAAATTAATCTCTGTGGGGAAAGAGAGGGTTATTTTTTCCTCTAGGAGATGGAGATAGAGTAGTTGCAGTGTTCTCTTTACTTTTGACAATGCATTTCTGAAACGCTTGGATTAAACTCAGAATAATGCTGGCAAATTTTCTTTGAATCATGTCTTTTGGAATACTGAGTGCCAGGGCTTGTCTCCATAATTTATTTCTCCATTCCTGGTCCCTTAGTTGTCTCTCAGGGGATTTTTTGTTCTTGAGAATTATTCTTAGAGGAGTGTGTTGATCTAATTTGCCTGAAATTGCGGCCAGTATTTTTTGTTTCATTAGGTGTATCATCCCATCCCATTCCATTTCTCACCTGCAACTAATGATATCATGCATTAATTCACCTGCTGCCTCAGCCAAACTTGCTATCTCCTCCCTTAACCACACCTACCGGGCTTGCACAGTTAAGTTTTGGCAAATGAAGTGAGAACTTTTTGGGCCTGTGCAGTTAAGCTCTGGCAAGCAAAATGAGAACCTTTCAGGGTGGAGATTGGCAACAGTCCTTGGGACAGGGCGAGAGCAAGGTGTGTTGCTTGGCATAAAAGATGGACCTTCAGCTACCGTGCCTTTGAAGACAAAGATGACAAAGAAAATGAAGACATGGAAGATGAAGAAGATGAAGAAGGTCTTCCCTACTAACAATCACAACGATCGGAAGGATTGGCGGGATGCTGCCAGGACCTGGGAACACAGGGACACCTTGGACCCATGGTGGTAGCTATAATCCTGTTTCGTCCTTTTACTTTACCTTTTCTTTCCTTTCCTGTCACTCTTTTCATCTATCATGCGCCACTTTATGGGCAAACCAATAAAGGTGCGTTGTTTGATTGAAGCATAACCCCTTGGTGTGATTGCCTGCATTTTTTGCACTTCAAGATCATGGTAAATGAACCATCACATTAAACTGGCATCATGGACAGGATCAGAGCCACTGAATGGCCTGAATGCAGGCAACTTTTGTATTAGCTGCAGAGAGGTCATTTAAAAACCTGAGAGGTATTAACAAAGGTTCTCTAATAACTAAGCTAATCCTTTATCCCAGAAAGTTAACTGCATTAAATATGCTGATACTATTGTTAACTAGACCTATAGACTAACCGCTGTAAGTGGTTCAAGACTTTCCATTGATAAGAAGCCTCATCCTTCATGTCTTGAAGTCTTTCATAATGATAGTATAGTTGGGACAGAGGCAGGGGACCTGTGTTGCTGCTGTCATCTATTTCTTTGTTGGAAACATAAAGGAAGAGCTTTATTAGAATGAAGACATTTGGCATGATAGAAGAAATATAATTACATTATGATAAAACTGAATTCTGAACATGGATAACTGTGTGTGGTGCATTGAATGCTATTCACCTTATAGACTCATGATCGAGTATATGGACTTATGAAATATCAGTGAGGATTTTAGGTATTTGAGAAGTGCTTTGCAAGTAACAAAAATGTACCTTTAATACAACAATTTAAGGAAAGAAAAAGAAAAATTTCACAGACCTTTCCATTCCTTTGGAAATAATATATGCAAAGTATTTTATTTTATATAGACCTTGTGTTAAATAAAATATTACAACATTACATTGGTAGGTACCCAAATAAGAGTCACATGAAGTATTAACCGCTAAATGTGCTGAAGTCAGAAGTCAATGTGCTGGAGTAAGTTTGGTGAGGAGAAATAAAACCAACTTGAAAATCCTAATTATGAAACAGTAAGGGATTTTTAGAACTTCAGCCCCTTTCAGTACTTCAGTACACTTTCATTCTTCAATAGAAAGTTAGATTTACTACCTTTAACAAAAATTTCTAATACTAATAAAAATGATCAGCAAGTCACAGTCATCTACATTATATCCAGGACACTAGAAAAGTTTTAAAGTTACATTTAAAAAAAAAGACCCCACATTAAATTTTCCACTAACAAGCATTTTATATCTTTTACTACAGCTTTAAAGGTCAGTGGAAAATATTATCCTGTCTCAAGGCTGATTGCTGAAAGTGTCATTACAGCCCACCAAAAATAATAAATGACCAGGGGCATAAAACCTGCTAAACTATTTTATTTAAAATGTAACAAAAAATAAGAAAACAAATCCAACCACGGAACACCTCAAACCAACAGTTCTGCAAAGTAATTTGTTTTGCAGAAACAGAATGTGTTGTATCTTAAAACAAGCTTTCAGGCAATAGCATTGAAAAGGAATTTAGGAAACTATCCAGTCCTTTAGGCCCCCTATGGCAAGATCAGTAAAGCATCCTTTTTACAAGTATTTTTTCCTCTATATGTTCTCTAAGACACTAAACCACTGATCAAACACCTGTGTTTGATCCTGCTGTTTAAAAGATATTCATATTTCTAATATAAATGCAACTTGCTTTATTTTAAACTATTCCTTTTTTGTACTGTCCAGCAGAGGTACAGAAAAAAAAAATTGTTCCTTTCCTCTTTGCGGTAGTCCTTTACAGATCTGAAAGTTGCTTTTATGTTCTTCTCAAGTCTTCTTTTCTCTAGACTTAATGACATGGATTCACTCAATCTCTTTTCATTCGCATTTTATAATCTTTATTCATTCATGGTGCCCTTTTAAAATCAATTTCCAGTCCTCTGTATTTGTCCAGAACTGGCAAATTTAGACATGACAATCTAACTCAAGCCTGCTGAAACCAGGCTGGGTAAAAGGCTACTTCACACGCTTTGTACAGAATACATCTAATAATTGCCCTTTTTTTTGTAACAAACATCCTTTACTAAATTCAGCTAATGGTAAAGAATAGCTCCAGACTTTTTCTTTCCCCTACAGAACATCTACTTAGACTCTGCATTCTTGTCATGTTCTTTGCATATATGACTAAAATGCAAAACATTGTTAAGTATTAATGACATACAATGTAAAACAAACAAAAAAAGCGACCCCCTTCTGAAGCAATTTGGTAATTTCAGCTTTTCTTTGTTGTTGCTGGTTTTGCATATTATCTGTTAATAAATTTTCTTATTTTTCTTATAAGTTATGATTAAAGAAATTTATGTGTGGTTTTTTATTATTAATTGTTGTTCCTTTTCTTTGTTTAGTTATTTGAACCCCTCTTCAGAGCTCCACGCCAACAAAGTAAGATTCCCCTAGATCTTGAAGGACCTGGTTAAAAGGATAGCACAGCTCAAATATTGGGGTTTTTTAAATTCCTAAATTGTCATTAGCCAATTAAATTTTAAAATTTAATATTGTTAGTTATTTTAAAGTCATTATTTTCTTTTCTTAAGTGGAAATTATGTAGACTCACATCTTCGTCAGTCTTGTCAAATCTAAGGTTAACCTACAGCTGCAGGGACATTAAAGAACTTATATAACTACCTCTATCACAGTCTCAGGGTATTATAAGTTACCTGGATATGTTATGAAACATTAAAGTGAAACCTTAGTCTGCACTCTAAGAAAGAAAAAGTTAATTAAAATTAAAAAGTGTTCTTTGTAGTAGTTACAGTTAAAAACTGCAGGTTATCTTGAACTGAACTACCAGTTGTCATTGACTATATCAGATACAAAAAGTGCCATTTTATAGCTACTTGCCAAATGTGAAAACATTGATTATTAAATTTATTTCTGTTCTGCAGCAACTGAACTCGAACAATATAATATTTCCAAATAAGTGAATCACTTTTTAGAAAGACTTCTAGGTACTCTATGTAGATTTATATTTACTGTCCATAAATCTACAAATGAAATGTCTTTTTCATATACTATTTTGAAATAACGATAATAGTGTGAGTGTAATTTGCATTGCCGTGTGTGCCGTTGTGCAATATGATTAAGTCAGGTATGTTTCATAGTGATCAGTCTGTTTCTCCTCTGTCACTATTTTCTCACTGATTTTAGGGATTTTATTCAACTGCCATTTGAGACAACCTATAATAACTGAAATATCTACAGAAGACTGGAAGTTATGATGCAATATATTAAGGACGTCCATGTGTACTTGCAGCAACAGCTGAGGCCAAGTAGGATATCATAAAGTGTTTCAAAGAGTGCTGAAATATATGCTAAGGCTACCAAATTGAATTCCAGTTCTCTTCTTTAAATTTTACTTGTTAGCTAGAATGTCTAAGTGGGGTTTTTTCAGTTGGTTGATTTGTTGGATTTTTGTTGGTTTATTTGTTTTGGGAATTTTTTGGTTTTTTGTTTTGCATTTTTTTAATAATCAGGCATCGCAAGGTAATTAATTTCACCTTGTGACAACCTTCAAAGAAAATAGGAATTAATCATTCTCTGGAGATTATTATTTCTTCCCAGTTGCATTAAATCCATCTCTACGCATGGTAGCTTTCTCTTTAAAAAAAATAGAAATTAACTAAAAATGATGAGCAGTAGTTGTAGATTCACATGTTTCACTTCAAACATCTCTACTATAGTTTTGTCTAAGGGAATTGCATTTTAAGGCTGTTACTATTAAATGAAGACAAAGGTTTTTGTAAATAATTCAGATGGTCAAATCCGGATTTCTACCTTAGTGTAATGAGATCTGCTCCAAAGGTAGAAGTCGGAATGTGGGGCTGAAGCCTTCCTAATACAGAGGTCATAAAAATATATAAAGTTAATTTCTCTGTGGAGAATTTTAAGGGTTTACCTTTTTGTTTGATGACAGTGAAATAATAATGGATATTATGACTTATTGGAGACTTAGAAAGAAAGGGTTGTAGCACATTACTGTTATGTCCAGAAGCTACAATAAGTTCCTATTTTAAGTCATTTTGTGGGTCACCATACAAAAACTTCACTGTCAGCAGACATGTCCCAGAAAATGGGCCTGTGGGAACACCACATCTTTTAGTGTCTGGCTAAGCTTCTCCTCAATGAAAGCATTCACAAAACTGATGGCTAAACCCAACTTTGGATGTACTTGACTGGAAAACAATTAAGGAATCAAGATTATTGTCCTAAATTTGAATGTTGACAACCCCCTGTGTTGGCAAGAGAGAGAAAAATTCCCTGAAAGATTTTGAAACTATAGCACTGGTACTGTGGACTCCAAAGAAGCATGAAAATAATCAGAAGTTGAGATAACTTTCTAAGTGAAGCCAAGAGTAATATGATTTTGAAGAGATACTGGGTTTGAAATATAGAAAATGAAGGGAGTCCTCGAAGTCTGACTTTAACCTGAAGGGACTTTTTTTTTTTTTTTTTAAGAAATATAAATTTCTTCAGAAGGCAACTCATAGGACAATATTCCGCACATTTTCCACTTCAACACTGGATAAGCTTGTATCATTTACTACAAAGGAAATTTTGGATGTTACGTTCACTAGACATATCAGATGAAATGTCTGTAAGTCACAGTGTATAAGAAAATACACACAGATTTGTGGAGAAGCAGTTATAAAAATATCTTTGGAAATGGAGAAAGTATGTAAGCAATGTGTTAGAACAAAAGGGATGATGCATAAAGAAGGCTAGGAATATGGTTTTGAAGATAAAAAATCTATTACTCTATTACAATAGAAAAATTTTTAATTTTAATTTTGTCTGAACTATGAATCACAATCTACAAATAAAAAAATGTCATGAAATCATCTAATCCTTTCAAAGTAAATTCAAAGTACTGTTTTGCAGCATATTTGAAAGTCATGAAATCAGTAAGGGGATTTTTGATATAGGTTGCATATATCTACATTGAGATGTTCAGATTTGAGCTCTTCGTGTGTTGCACACCAGTTAAGGTTTTACATCAATCAGGCTTGCTAGAAATACTTCTAGTTCACTTGATTGCAGATTCCTACAGGAGGTGGTGGCAGTGGAATATCTACAGGGAAAACAAATTTCCATTTTAGTTTAACACGCCATTTCAGAAGACAAATGGGGTAACACAAAATATCACCTGAGATGTGACTTCATACATTCATGCACTATTTGAATAGACCTTCTATAGCACCATAAGAACATTTGTGTTTGGTGGTCTTCCACGGTTGCTAGTGTTGTTTCCAGATGATGTTAATTTAGTCCGTTCTCTTCTGGTGTTTTCCTCATTCTGCCATCCTACTCTGGTCATTTTTATATGCAAATATGTGCCATGCAGAACCAATTTCTCCCATTCAGTCAAAGGCTTCATCATTTTTGTGACAATCAGCTCTCACTCTGTATTCACTCCTTCTTCTGCTGGCCTTCAAAACTGAAGCAGTTAGCTTATATTATGTTAAACTGCATTCAAGGCAAGAAACACATTATTACAAGAATAATTATAAAAAATGAAGCACTCTTTATTTGCATTTTGTCAGTTCCTCACTTGCCAATTTAATTGGAATCATGTTTTTTGTGGTTTTCAGTAGTGGACTCCAACATGAAAATATTAGGTAAACATATTCAGAAGTAAAATAGATAGGCTGTATAGCTTTCCTTGGTGAAGTCTTAAAGTCCTTTTTAACTTTAATTTTTCTGGCGTTCTTTCGTATCAAGTATCATATAAAAGACAATGAGAAAACTTTGAGATGCTCAGCAACACTCTCTGACACTTATTTTGTAGCATAGGCACTGCTTGGTTTTGCTTAGTTACTTTTCTCTCCACTTATGTGTTTGCTCTTAAGTTACACTCTGGATTCAATGTTTACCACCGTACATCAATCAAATTGCCAAAGCTGTAAAATGTATTCTATAAGTAATGAAATTTTGATTAGTACTGAAATTTAGTCTTTATCCAAATATTTGATATTCCATCCTGCTATATGCCCACATGTATTACTGCAGTAATTCATTTATACGTCACTAAATGAGACTTCTGATCTCTCTGGGAAGAGGTTAAATAGAAGAATAATCCTATTTAAAGTTTTAATATATAATTTAACTTTTACTCAGCTGTCATGCAATTTCAATCAAAGGACACATACACATATCATGAATAGATCTACTAGATTAGCAAGTGTAAGTTAGTACGTCTTATTAAAGTTAAAGTTGTTGGGTTTTTTTTCCCTTGAGGATTTTTAACAATAACACCTGGCAGTTCATCATGAAAAATTTTAATGTTGTTAATATTCCACTTCCTGAAATAAAATATTTTTCTCATACATTGGTAACTGCAGGATGACATCTTATACAAAATACCTGTTCACATTTAAGTGGAAATATGAAGTAATTGGTCACATTGGGGATTCCTTCCTTACTTAAATGACCAGTCCTACTGAAGGTGGTAAGACTAATTATGTAAATTTACACTCACTAACGCAACCAATGGTTCCACAGTCAAGATATAAATAATTCCCAGAAAACATTGTTGTCAGGTAGGCAGTAAGCTATTGTTTTGTGATAAGATAGTAGCAAAGAATGTGGTCGAGTTAAGGGATGTTCTTGCAGTCATGGAGCATCAGCTTATGAAACAAAAGCAAAATTAATGTGTACCTATCATTATAGTCAACCTATTAGAATATATCTTCGTTACTCATATTCCAACTCTATAATCTGAACTAGTTTATCAAAAATTATGTCTGTAGTTCATTTTAATATACAGTAGACATCATTATAAAGTCAAAATTATTGAGTAGAATTCTATTCCAAAATACTTCTATAGGGTAGATAAAGAAATATAGTTTAAGTTCTAGACACAAATGTACTGGGAAAAGTAGGGAAAACAGAGTTGGGTGCCAAATAAATATACCTGTGTTTTCCTAGGAAAATGAGTAAACTGTACATCAGAGTATACATTGCATATATTTTTTAATAGGAATTATTTCTGTCAAAATATAATCATAATTCACTAGTTGGGGGAATATATTTTGCAAGGAATTACCACAGCAAATTAGTAAGAATTAACCTTGAAGATTTCATGTCTTATTTTTAATATACTTTTCTGTTTTTTGACAATTGATTTATTTTTATTAATAAGAAATCATTGGAAATAAAAAAATTCAAACCCCAAAACAAAATGAAGATGAATGTTCTTCTCATAAAAAATAAATAAAAATTGTATTAAAGCAGATCACATTGATGAGAAACCTATCAATTTAACATAAATATCGATCACAGTAGAATCGGCTGCTAATTTCACAACATTGTGCTGTAGTACTTTTTTCTAGGAAGATCATGAATGACTAGGAATTTCTGAATTTAATATTACCACTACTGGCTTAACTAAAAAAAAATTAAAATATTTAGGCTCCTTTAATGTTCTTTTCTTACTTACTAATACTTTTAAAGAAAATTAATTTATGTATTTATTTATATATGTAACATACCTATATACCTATATATATAATTAAAGCTACAGTATCAGAGAATTGTTTTCTTTTCTATGGAATATCTGCATAAAACCCTTTGAAAGTATTACATAATAATCTGTGATGCATCTGTCATTGACAAATTTCATATATATTTGTGTGCAGAGAGGTAGGGTGATTTTTCTTTTTTTTTTAATAACTACTGATTAATACCACACAAAACATTAGTAACTCTTTAATATAATAGTTCAAGCACTTAAACTTGTGCACAAAAAATGTGTTTACATACATTTATAATGCAAAATATTCCATAATGAAAATTTCTATAACTCAGGTTTATTGGGATCGGCTCCTCTATCAGAAAATGACTTTGAAATATCTCTACGATACAGCCATTGAAAAGACAAAATATACAAACAAACAAAAAATCAAGAAAGCTAGTTATTTCAGAAAGCAATAAGAAAATGTTATTAATGTGCTGTCAGTTGGAACACGATACAATGTGGTCATCCATGCTCAAGGGTTTAGCTCAAGATTTAAATGCTAAAGCATTGACTGCTATTGATAAACGTATTGGAGAAATCCAAAGAGTAAACACTTTGGAGGAAAAGTAACTATCTACAATAAAATACTTTGCTATTACAGCACTAATCTCTGTAAGCTCCAAGTATAGTTAGACTGGGAAATAACAATGTGTTCCTAATACCAGAATAATCTAGTCTCTATCTGTTTTCCAGTAGGAACAGAAAATTTGAAAGGGATATAAAGGTGTATGTGAGTGCATTCAGATTTTCTAAAAGAACCATTGTTAGATGTCGGAAAGATGCAAGATGCAGCAATAAACATTCATTGCAAAAGTCGGCTAAGAGAAAATCAGCTTTATGTGTTTTCAGATGTTGATGAAAGCAAATTTATTGTGGTTTTACCATTTGTATGAAACTGGTTGCAATGACCCATCTTCTTCACTCCTGGCCTGCAAATATATTTGTTTATTTTCTTCTCATTGCTTCTCATTTTCCACAAGTATTTCCACAAGTATTTTTAGTTTTCCACAAGTATTTTTCACAAGTATTTTCCACAACCACTCAGTTTATAATTTCTTTTATTTTCACATATGAAAAACACACACTGAGTTTTATGCTAAAATTCTATAGGACTTTTATCATACTCTGTAATAGTCTCTGGAGTAATTACTTTTCATGTGACTGGCTTTTCACTTTGTATAAACAATAGATTAATATCTAATATCAGTGTCTATTGTTGATTTTTTAATGTTTCAAGTATAGATGAGGGAAAATTTTTTTTTCTGTGTCTCAGATAACTATTTTGTTCATTGGAATTCAGCATTCATACTGAAAGGCTACTGATATAAATTTCCATTTTAATCATTTAGTACTGCTAAAGATCCTATTTCCATCTTAAGAAAATAAGAAAGGGCATCTGTTGTCTATATTTTGACAGAAACTCATGTACAAAGACTTCTTAACTAAACTGGTAAACCTTAAGTGTTTGTTTTAGTAATGTTATTGCAGTTGCTGGAGCTCCAACGATCTTAATTTTCACTGAGATCCTCAGTCTAAATTATCTATTTGCTTGAAGCAAAATCTAATATTTATAACAAAATTGCATTCAGGATTAGATGATGACACAAGAAGTAGAATACTAAATAAAATACTGCTTGGCAGAACATTTATTAAGGAACCTTCCCAAACCATTTACGGCACAGATGCTCACTGTTCCATGCCTACTGTTATAACTGGTTTCTTCTTAATATTTTTCCCTCAAACTCTTGCTGTCATCTCAACAGAAAACAATTTTTAAAATATTTACACCTTACTGCTTCTTTCATCCAAAGGCTCAACTATATTTGTACCTGTCTACACTGCAAGTATTTGCACTGAAGCATTTTTACCATATACAATGCATGTGGAAGACACTGGATGTTTTCATTTACTTCTGCACATCCATCTATTCCAATTTCTTACAATAACTATTTGCTGTGTAAAGTTTATTTAATGCATTTTAAACCAATAATCTTTGGACAATTAAGCTTTAGCCATTGACTACGAGTCAGAATTTCAGCACTTATATGTAACTTTAGATGATGACTTTAGATGATGAGATAGGGCTGATTACTTACCTTTTCTTTAAAACATATCTGTTAAGTAGCCCAGTTTCACAGCTAAAAGTGCTGCTACAGTAGTAGGTAAAATATTTGCCCAAGTTTCAACTCTCCTCACAGACCATAAGGTTTTGGGTTTATAGCTATCAGTACAACTCCCAGTTAAAAGGAAGGGATTTCTCCTCCATCATTTCAGTCAAATCTGTGTCAGTATGCAAAGACACATATAGGCACAGATACTAATTAATTTAAAAAAAATTTGTAAATTGAAATTTTGAATTTCGTCTGAGCTCTATTTTCTGGAAGGGAAGGGCACGGAGACTGGAACTATAAATCAGGAAGTGAGACACTTCTTTGTCTCAACAAAACAGTACTGCATCTGATTGATGAGATAACCATTGCCAGAGACCAATTCTACCATGAAAACGGTATACCTTAAGTCAATTGTTTATGGCTGTTGACTTACAGGAAGAGGCAGGTCATGTGAAGGTGAGGCAGTGACCCTCTCTACCACCTTCCTTACATTAGAAGCAGCATGACTACGCTTGCGTGTGGAGAAATCTCATACTGCAATCCTGCCAGTAGATGGAGCAAGGATCAAAGACCAGAATCATTTCCAGAAGCTTCCAGAAGGGGCATTGCACAAATGCACGGAAAAAGCCACCGCTGGAGGACCCTAATCTATAAATCATAGAACCATAGAATGTTTTGGATTGGAAGAGACCTTAAAGATCATCCAGATCCAACCCCCCTGCTATGGGCAGGGACACCTCCCATTAGACCAGGTAACTCTCTAGAGATAACGTCAGCACGTGTCCACCATTTTGGGATCCTGAACATAGCACTGGAACTGCAACAGTAATACATTACTACTTTCTGTCTCTCCTTCCTCTCTCCCTTCCTTCCTCCCTCTCTCTCTTCCTTCCTCCCTTCCTCCCTTCCTCTCTTCTTACTTTTTTTCCTTTCTACAGTTTTTAAAAAGCCAATGCTTAACTTATTTTTGAGATTTAGACTGTGTAAATTAATTACTTTAAATTGATTGTTTGATGATGCTTCATCTTAATTTAGCTGGAGAGGAATCCACAAGTTTTGGGGGGAGCGGAAGTAGGTCTCACCCAGCAGATCCTAGATGCTCCAGTTTGGGTATCAACAACCATAATTCAGAAAGAAAACTGAGAAGAAGACTTTAAAAAAAGTGAAGTTAGAGAGTAAAATTTGACTGGGTAGGGAAGGACAAAATAGGATGAAAAACTTATCACAGAATCATAGAATCATTTAGGTTGGAAAAGATCTTTAAGATTGTGGAGTCCAACCATAAAACTAAGACGGCCATGTTTACCACCATGTCCTCAAGTACCACATCTACACGTCTTTTAAGGTACCTCCAGGGATGGTGACTTCCCTGGGCATCCTGTTCCAATGCCTATCGTTGAAGAAATTTTTCCTATTATCCAGTTTAAAGCTCCCCTGGTTCAACTTGAGGATTTATCATCTCATCCTATCTCTTCTTACTTGGTAGAAGAGACCAGCATCTGCCTCCCTACAATCTCATTTCAGGTAGTCATAAGGAGCATTAAGGTCTCTCGTCAGCCTCCTCCAGACTAAGCTGCCCCATTATCCTCAAACCGCTCCTCATTAGACTTGTGCTCCAGATCGTTCACCAGATTCGTTGAACACTCTCCAGCAGCTCAATGTCTTTCTTGTAGTGAGGGCCCCAAAACTAAACACAGTATTCGAGGTGCAGCCTCACCAGTGCCAAGCATAGGGGCACGATCACCTGTCTAGTTCTGCTGGACATACCGTTTCTAATACAAGCTGTGATGCTATTGGCACACTGCTGTCTTATGTTCATATGGCTGTCAATGAACATCCCCAGGTCCTTCTCTGCCCGTTAGCTTCCAAGGCACCCTTCCCCGAGCCTGTAATGTTGCACGGGGTTGTCGGGACACAAGTGCAGGACTTAGCGCTTAAGCTTGCTGAACCCCATAGAGTTGGCCTTAGCCCATTGATACAGCATATCCAGATCCCTCTGAAAGCCTTCTTTCTTTCAAGCAGATCAATACTCCAGCACAAGTTGGTAATGCAAACTTACAAAGGAAGAACTCAATCCCCTTATCTAGATTATTGATAAAAACATTAAAAAAGACTGCTGCCAGCACTAAACCCTGGGGCACATTACTTGTGACTAACCACCAACTGGATTTAACTCCATCAGCTACAGCTTTCTGGGTCTGGCCCTCCAGCCAGTTTTTTTCCCCATGAAGCCAGTTTTTCCAGAACGATACGGGAAATGGTGTCAGAGGCTTTACTAGTCTAGGCAGACAACATCCAGAGGCTTCTAGTCTAGGAAAGCAAACTCTCATATCTTTCATCTTCTAAAAAAATTTATACTATCATTTCATTATATTACTATGAAGAATATTACTTTAGTTCTAATAAAATAAATTTATGTAAGAAGTTAAAGATATATACTCTAAACTTAAAGAATCAATTCTAAAAAGAAAAAAGTAACTTGAAAAGAAGCCTATGCTATCAACATTTATGCTCCTTACTATTGCATTCTTGTTTTTATTGTCAAAATTATCTGTTTATTATCTCTTTAGAGCTCTATCAGAAAATAAAAAACAACACATGAACTTTTAACGGGATAAAATTACATTGAGTTTGAAAGAATTTTTAACACATTAAGACATCTCCGTATGAGTGACGAATTTTATACTTTCTATTTGGAAAACATGGGCTTTATTAAGCAATTTCTAGATAAAATATATAATTAATACAGGAGTATAGGCAATATACTTTTTTCTACATATAAATTTTTTCATTTTCTTCTGATAATTTCCAGAAATAAAGAGAAAATTATTAAGTATATTGACAAACAGATGGAAGTAAATGACAGACATCCTAAAGGAAAATAATTGTAAAATAATTAAAAGAAGAATTACTTTCTTTTGTTAAAATTTACTCAAGTACAAAAAGTACTGTACACATAAATACAGCAGACATGTTTCCAGAAAGTAGGAAAATGCAGACATTTTCAGTGTAACTGTCATTCCAGATCATACTTCACAGATATACTGTATATTACAGCTGTGTTACTGAAATTGCACATAGATAATTATCATGTGTAATGCTGACACAATGTCAGAATTGGTAAGAAAGGAGAGGTGTATGGAAAAGAAATGTTAGTTAGATTAGTAACAAAAATAATAATACAAAAAAGCCCAAATGTTATTCTAGTTCAGAAGCAAGAAACCAGGGAAGAGAAATGGAAAATATGTTGTGACACGTTTTGATATGCAGCAGCAGCAATTATTGAAAATACCTAAAAATATTACCAATTGTTATTGTCTCTATGGTACAGAAATATCATGGAAGAAGGAAGAACAGGAGTTAACTCAAGTTCATCGAGGCCAATGGAAAGAGTCCCTATTATTCTGGTGAGTTATCATCTTTGTTCCCACAGTCTAAAGCTCTGAAAACACGTAACAGCCGTCAGGGGGAAATGGAGCAGAAGATGTCAGATGCCATACTTCAATGTATTTAATTAAACCTTTATTTGATAAGGCTTTATTTAACTAATCTCCTAATCTCCTTGTGGCTTTTTGCAACTGTTTTTAGTCCAGATTGTGCAAGCAAAACACAAGAGTACAAGGAAACACTTACAAAAATCCTTTGAAGGATGATTCTTTAAATGTTGGTCGTTTTACTTGTCATGTTGCTTTTGATGTGATTCTCTTTTTCCTTCTCTTTTTCAAATTTCTTTTAATCTTCCAACTTGACAGCAAATGACCCTGTAAAGATCAACTTCTTTATTTGTATTTTGTGTACATGTCTTAAACATAGCCTGATGCAAGGCTGGGAGTGCCTGGGGACTTTGTGCAGCTTGGCAACAGCAGATGAGAGAGGGAGAGGTATGGAAGTAGGTACTGCTTCCACCCTCCTCAACATCCCCCAAACTGCACTGTGGCTCCTAATGCTGAAGAGGCAGGAGCACTCCTGACTGCACATGCACAGTCCAAAGGATTCATATAGAGGTTATTTCTGGCAAGGGCCCATTGAAATGCCAGGGACCCCAAGAGCCCTCAGCCCCAATTCAAGAACTTTCCTGAAGACACTTCCATGCACATACCAATTTGAGAACTTTCCACAAGGAAACAGTGTAGGCATGGTAAGACCACTCCTCAGATGCTGATAGGGGAAGGAGGTCCTCTGTAAATAATCCCTGACAAGAAGCACATGCGCATGTGCCCCCTGCCCTGTGGACCACTTTTCCTGAGGCAACTCGATGGTCTCAAAGGTCTTTTCCAGCCTTGTGATACTGTGATACTGTAACTGCTGTTGGAATCCATCAGAGCGGTGATTATTTTTCTCTTTTCCCTGGTACTTCTCTTCTTTCTCTCTTTCTCTGCCTTATTCCTTCCCTATTCTCTATCATTTTTCTACTGCATCTACTGCATCTTTTTTCTTGGCACCTTGGGTGAATGTGGTCATATTCATAGAATCATAGAATCATCTGGTTGGAAAATACCTCTGAGATCATTGAGTTCTGTTCCCTTACTAAACGACATCCCTAAGAAACTCATCTACCCATCTTTGAAGTACCTCCAGGGATAGTGACTCCACCACCTCCCTGGGCAGTCTATTCAGTGCCTGACCACTCTTTCAGTAAAGAATTTCACCTGCCCTGGCACAACTTGTGGCCATTTCCTCTTGTCCTTTCAAAGTTCTTGTTGTGGGCTGTGAGTGACTTTGACCATGTTCAAAGTGCAGACTGATAGCTGTTTTATTACTTTGGCTGTTTTCAAAGAAAATACTGGAATTTGAGTAAACCCTGTGAGTGATTCGTCACTGCTCCAAACTACCACACACATACAATAGAAACCAACCCCTACCTCATCCTATTCTACTGAGCAGGTTGGTCAGGGTTGGGCCTTAACAGGCGTGTGTCCCGACTAATGCAGTTGATAGAATTGAAAGGAAGCTTTCAGCTTTAAACTCCTCATACTGTTACATGAGTGATGTGTTTTACTGTCTTCATTATCTGGGTATATATATTCTTTGGGTATATATTCTCTGGGTATAAACATTCTTTGAAGAAACAGGATGGAGAACTGAAGTTCTCTTCTTTTTGGCCTTATTATCTGGATTTTTTTCACTTTTTGGGACCTTGTTTTTAATTTTTTTTTCTGAAAAAAAAAAATAAATAATTACTGGTCATTTTAAAGATATTTTTTTCCTTGCAGTTACCAGAAGTAAGGTAGAATTCTTTAGCTTATAATAAAAATCCCAAACCATTTTCTTGTAAAGCATGTTAGCAAGATAACAATTCTTTAAACATGCTCATTGAGTGAGAATTCAGTGATAATGGAATCTTGAATCTGCATCATTCTATCTGAGTAATCTGTGAGAGGGAAAATATTGTCTAGTGGTCTTTTTTTTTTTAAAAAAAACACATTATTGATGAACTAATTCTCTAAAATATTTGCAAAAGCTCAATAATAGAAAGCCATATACAATTCTGTGGAAAACATGTTACATTTTTACAAGCCAACACAACAATCATTTTTTTTTGTTCTGAATTCTGGACACCACATTGACTCTAGAATGCAAGTGTCACTTCAGAAAGAAGAATATTCTGACAACTGTCCTTGTGAAACAGCATTTTTGTCCATGATTTCAAGCAAATATCTTCTTAGTATGTTAATTAGATAAATGTACATAACATATCTAAAATTTACAACCATATTTTTGGTGGTCAATCACATTTGTTATTATCTATCTAATCATTTAATGAAAGTGTTAAAATGTAGTATCTTTGTGAAGATATTTTTTGACGACAAATTGGACTCAAGACAGTAACAGTACATATATGGTTGGTGCTTCCCTCAAACAGTGGAAGAGAGTAGAATAGCTGTAGGAGGGGAAAGAAGGCAGTAAGTTGTTCCTCTAATAAGATGTATGACAAGCTTTGTGAGCCGTTATTGGAAGACAATAAATGAAGAAATATCCTTAGGTAGTAAGTACTAGTAGTACTTAGTAGCTTAAACTGTAAAAGTTCCCACTAAGTTTGTACCAAAAAAAGCATATCTAGTGGTCTTTTTTTAAAAAAAACCTTTTACTTTACATAAAGGAACATACAACTTTTGAGTGATTCTTATTCTCACACGAAATCCATCTGAAATTGATTCATTCAAACATGTGAATAAGCTAAAATGACCAGAATCACAAAATAACAAAAATGCTAAAATATATTTTTGGACAAGCAGGAACAGATAAGTGACGATATTTAAATAATACAAATGTCTAAAGAAATATTTCCATGATGTCACCACAGCTACATCCTTGGTCAATAAGACTGAAAAAAACAAAACAACAAACCCAAGTAATAATTATTGATCTAATCTAACCCCCAAAATCTGCAAGCATTTTACTCATTTTTTAATATGCTGTAAGACATTATTCCAATGAAAAATGATCATTCATTCATTCTTTCACTATCTCATTTTTTTCAGTGAAACAATTACCTGTGGTCACAGATTTATTTCACATGTTCAGTGGTTTGTTTAGGAGCCCTTTGTTTTGTATCTCTGCAGAATAAATGTTTACTTGTATTTATGCTCCCCAGTAAAACAAGTATTTTATCTGATTTATTGCTTAAGTTCTGTGATACTTAAAAACGGAAGGGGAAATGTAGGCGCTCATTGATGTTCAAATGGGTGTGAAAGGGCTAATCTGAATGGCTTTAAGAAAAAGCTCAGTTTCTCTTGAAGTCAGAGATTTAAAAGAAAAAGTACATGACTAAATTTACCTGATTTTTTACTGCCGAGTACATCTAAGTACATTCTATATTATAAAATATACTTCAGATTTTAGCCACCTCCATTTTTCCTCACATGTATCCTTAGTCCGTGCTAAGTAAACTTCCATGCTACTTAAGTGAAATGCCATACAAATTACATTCAGGAACAAAGTTACTTTCCTTCCAGATACAACTTAGAATCCAGAAATTGCATATTTCTATTTAAGTTTAATGCAAATATTACTTTCAAGTTAAAATAGTAATTGTCTCTGACTTCCTTCTCTTCTTTCATTTGATTGCATATAGAAAGTGACATTCACAATACACTGTGCATTGGGGAATATTGCTTTATATACTCCGAAATGGTTTGCACTCCAATTTACCCGATGCTGCACATTCAGAAGTGGCTAATATTACTTGTATATAAAATCACTTAGAGCAGGATCTGCCTTGCCAGACATAAGGTTCTGAAACAGGTTTCTAGACTAAATGGAATAAAGAAGCTTCCTGTCTCCTTAATGACAATAAATAGGCATTGTGTGTCCTCATAAAATAGAGGAGCTGGAAGTGGGCAAATATGTTCCTGATTCCTATACATAATTGTTATTAATGTATTTTGGTTTAGCTGTTAAAAATTATTTATTACACAAAATAAACACACAAATAAATAATTGAAGAAATAAGAAATGATAACTTCGATAATCAAAAAGTATTTTCATGACCTGAACAAATAATTTGCATTTAGAACTTGATGAAATGCAATATTTAGGCAAATATTTTGCCTATTCTTTTATTGAACTATATCCTTCAGTAGACTATTACAACATTGATTTCAGATGAGTTGAGCAAAGGGAATTGAAATTTTCACATTGTATCTCTTCCAAATATTAATATGACACAACTCTCAAGTTATTAGCTCTTCCAAGCACAATAATTCGTTACTTAATTTATGATATTTTATGTAGATGGTGACATTTTAGTAGCAACGGGCTGCAGGAGTGGCTTCTGTGAGGAGAGACCAGGAGCAGCGTTGTGCAGGACAAAGCCTGTTCCAGATGACTCCAGTAAACCCACCACAGGCGGAGCCCTTTTGCCAAGAGAGTGTAGATTTTCTTGCAGCCATGAGAAGACCATGGTGGAACAGTTATTTCCCTGCAGTCCATGGAGACAACCTATGATGGAGCAGGGAGAAAGTGTGAGGAGGAAGAAGCAGCAGAGAGAAGCCTTTATGGATTGACCACAACTCTCCATTCCCCATCCTCCTGTAATGCTCAGTGAGAAAAAAGAAAAGTCAGGAATGAAGGAAAGAAGTTGAGTCTGAGAAAAGCAGTGGGCAGAAGGTGTTTTAGGGCTTTCATTTGGGTTTGTATTGTTTATTTTTTTAATCTCCATTTCTAACTATCCTATTCTATTTTAATTGACAATAAATTAAATTATTTTTGCCGAATTTGAATCTATTTTGCCCATGAAGGTAATTAGCAAGTCATCTCGCTGTTTTTAACTCAACTTTGCCCATGACGGTAATTAGCAAGTCATCTCCCTGTTTTTAACTCAACCTACAAGCTTGTTCCGTCTTGTTTTCTACCCCCATCCTACTGAAGAAGGGGAAGAGAGCAGTTACATATATGCTTGACAGTCAGCCATGGTCAAGCCACCACAGTTACCTTACAAGGAAAATGACTTCCTAAGATAATTTATTTTCTTATACAAAATTCAAACTTAAGCATATGGAATAAATTACTTCTTATTACAGAGTGTTTGAAAATCTTATGAAAGCTCCAGGTCAAAAGACAAGATAAAATTTATTTAGAAGAGGACAGATTAGGTGGTGGTTTGTCACAAATGGCGTTCCCCAGGGCTCAGTGTTGGGGCCAATCTTGTTTATTTTCTTTATCAATGACTTAGATGAAGAAATGCAGTGCTCACCTGTAAGATTGCAGATGACACCGAGATGCACAGGTGTGTTGACTTGCTTGAAGGAAGGCTTTCAGAGGGATCTGGATAGGCTTTCAGAGGGATATGGATATGCTGTATCAACGGGCTAAGGCCAACTGTATGGGGTTCAACAAGCTTAAGCGCCAGGTCCTACTTGTGTCCCAACAATCCCGTGCAACATTACAGGCTCAGGGAAGAGCGCCTTGGAAGCTATCGGACAGAGGAGGACCTGGGGATGTTCTTCAACAGCCATATGAACATAAGCCAGCAATGTGCCCAGGTGGCCAAGGAGGCCAATAGCATCACAGCTTCTATCAGAAACGGTGTGTCCAGCAGAACTAGACAGGCGATCATGCCCCTATACTTGGCACTGGTGAGGCTGCACCTCAAATACTGTGTTCAGTTCTGGGGCCCTCACTACAAGAAGGATGCTGCTGGAGCGTGTGCAGAGAAGGGCAACGAATCTGATGAACGGTCTGGAGCACAAGTCTAATGAGGAGCGGTTGAGGATACCGAGACAGCTTAGTCTGGAGAAGAGGAGGCTGATGAGAGACCTTAACTACCTAAAATGAGATTGTAGGGAGGCAGATGCTGGTCTTTTCTCCCAAGTAAGAAGTGATAGGATGAGATGGTAAAGCCTGAAGTTGCTTTAAACTGGATAATAGGAAAAATTTCTTCACTGATAGCATTGGAACAGGATACCCAAGGGAAATGGTGGAATCACCATCCCTAGAGGTACTTAAAAAATATTTAGGAGTGGTGCTTAAGGGCATGCTTTAGTGGTAAACGTGACAGTGTCAGGTTTGCAGTTAAACTTAACAATCTTAAAGGTCTTTTCCAACCTAAATCATTCTATGATTCTGGGGTATTTTGTTTTATTTTTGCTTGAATATCAGTCAGAAGAGTATTTGTCAACATTTTAAGGTCAAAGTAGTTTTGAGTCTTATTACCTCAAAAATCTTGCAGAGGGAAATGTTGGGGTTTGATCATTTTTACTTTCAACTCTTGTACAATTTTAGACCTTTTTATCCTCCTTTGCCATACCTGAAAATATATACAATTATTGCATTTCACAAACCCTACTGAAAATAACAGCAGGACAGGGCAATTCAAAGGTGTTTGCAGTAAAAACACATTAAATATTGATAGCCCTTCAGAACCTAGACAGTTCATCTCAGTGCTTTTACTAGCACTGAATTGCATTTGAGTTATCCCGGGACTTTCATGGGACTATGTAAGGTTGAAAAATGACATGAGAATCTGTCCTCAAAAGACTTCTATAACCTCTAAATCATATTTCTGATATACTTTCAAAGAAAACCACTCTGAAGTACATGACTTTTTGTAGATTATCTCAGCTACACATTGCAGAAATATGAACTGCATTTCATCATTACTTTCATTTTTCAGACAGTTTTTTTTCTCCCATGAATTAATGCCTAAAATCTTTTCTGGTGCTTTGTGAAGATTTTCTTTCCTTCATGAACTCATAGAGTTCACTTATCCCAAGTAAATACTTCTGATGCTCTCTGAAATTCTTATTAAAAAAAAAAAAGGAAGCAATGATAAAATACTGCATAAATAATCATCATTAGATACTTCAAATAATTACCCAAGACATACCATAGCTGGCATTATTATGTATCATGGCATGGCTTGTTATATGAGTCAGCATAACTCAGGATAGTTAGCTTTAAAACTGCTGTATTTCTTCTACTTTTATTAATATGTTTTGATACATATATCTGATGGAGGCATTTTTTATTTTTATTTTTTTATCAAAAAGCTCTGATGTGCAAATTTATGGAATAATGTTTTAAGCAGTAATGGAGAAATGTCACGGCTTGCTGAATGTAGGGATGCTCTATTAATTTTTTAGAGGAGTTGTACATTTATAAATATTCAGCTTTTTAAGGCAGATTTAAGTTACAGTGTCTAAGCAACTAAAAAACCTCTAATTTAAATTGCTACATGTTGCCTGTTTAGGAATTATATTCAGCTGAATTTAACCAGATTTTATCAGCAGCAATTGAGGCCCATTCTATTCAAAACTATATCATTCCATAACATGCAGGAAACTTGGGGATGAGGCCCCAAAACAAGAGGAAAAATGTATGTTTACAAGTGATTTCTTTGTGCAAGGTGACAGTCCTAGTGAGTGCCGGAAAGAGACTTCTCAATTTTGCACGGTGGGTTTCATGTCGATTCCTTTTGTGTTCTTCAGTGGTCCATGTCAAGACCCTGAAAGCACCACCAGGTCTGGTTACCCCTGCCTCGCTCCACCAGCCTGTGGCTTCCCTCATCCTTCCGATGGCCCAGGACCTCGTTTCAGCCCACTGGGCCCATTAGCCCATACCCCTGTAACACCACAGCAGAACTGGCCTCCAAATTCCCACAGCCCTGGACGTGGGCCCCTCTGAGCTGGACCCAACCGTGGGGCCACGTCCCAGCCCAGTCTTGGCCTGTTTCTGTCAGGTGGTGCCTGATGCCTGGGGCTGCCCCAAGCTGTCCTCCTGGCTGAGGTGGTAGGACAAACCTTGGCTGCCAGGCCATGCCTTGATGGAGCCATGGAGACCCTTTGACACTCACAGTGCCACAGACCCAGGGAGCAGCCAGCCATGCTGTGCCCTGACTTTAACTTTGGACTTGCTAGAGGACAAAGAATATTTGCTTCCTTTGTACTTTTCGTTTGCCATGTGAGATCTGTTGTGTATGATACATAGGCAAATATTGTAATCAAGAAGAGAAAGGGGATATGTCAGAGCCACTCACCTTGACAGCCTACATAAAACAAATACATAAAATAAAAACATAAAATCTGTTGAATTCAAAAAGAATATCACACTCAATTTCAATTTTCTTAACATAAATCCCCAAATTTGGTATTTTATTGGCCTCTATAACCCTTGCCCAAGTCTCATACATCATTTCAAAGTCTAATTATTTAAAAGAAATTTAAATTTACTTTAGTTGGTAAACATCATGGACTTCTTGGTTTTGATGTTTGAGTTTTCATATGGCTTTCTCATATCACATTTTTCTTCCACAGATATGAGATTGGGATCAAACTTTAAAACATAATCTTATCTGTGGGAAATAAATCAGATGATTGCTCCAGAAATATTCATAGAATTTATATAACATTGTTAATCCTGGTAATACTGTAGTGTAACTATAAAATAATTCATATGCATACACACACACATATACACACACACAAATATAAATGTCTGTTAGTCATCAGGTTCAGTTTCCTGAACAGATGCTATCAAATATTTCTTTAAGTGTGTTTCAGAAGCAGTTAAGATGATTTCTTTCCTTTTCTGTTAAAAAATCCTTTTAAAATTTGAGCCCTAAGTGTTCATGGTACTTAATTTTAAAGTATAGAAATTTTCAAACTGGGCCAATCTGTACTGTCCATTCAGTATTTTATCACAGCATGAAATTTATCTTAGGGGATTTAGAAAAGATAGGTAGCAGTTGAGTTTTAAGTTATGTGTAATCTCATCTATGGGAAGGACTTGTTTTAATGGGTAACATACGCATAACTCTGTGGCACAGTGTTCTTCTACCAGATGAGTGTTTTAAATATTTTTGTTCATCCCAAAATTATTTTCTTAGCATGCTGTCTAGCTAGCAAGGGGAATTATATTCTGCAACTAAAGACATAGCTTGCATGCACACTCTTTAGTACTTTATTTTATTCAGGTTTAATGTTCTCCCACTGCAATTCAATGCAGTACAGCAGGAGTTGTTAGGATAAAGATTACTCTTGAATAGCTACAATTCACACAGTTTTCTATCATTATTAAACTCAGTGAAGTATAAAAATGGGGGGAGGAAGCAAAGAAATCTGTCAGAAGTTCTTCAATGTATTAAGTGAACATGATGATCTTAGTCAAAATTTTCCACAAATGATTTCTATTTCTTTAGAGAATATTACTGCTAAATTGTTTTTTTTTAAGTACATAAGTATGTATTTTGAAATCTTTTGAAATTCTGAAAAATGCTGAAAGGAACATCTAAAACTAAATGATTAAAGAGCAAGGAACACAGTTACTTCATGAATTTAGGTGAAGGTCAAAAGTCAAATTTGTGGTTTCGGAAAAGGAATTACAAAATATGAGTTATTGACAAAATATTCAGGAGTAATGCCACAGACGTCATCTTCTGTTCCTTTAAACCATACATTGATATATAATTCACTTTCCCATCAATAAAAAATTAATATTGTGTCACCACTATTAATATGAATGTGCCAGTGACAATACGAGAAAATAAATGTATACCCTGATCTTTATATTCTTCATATCCAGAGTCTTCCACCTTTATTCAAAGCATCTTATTCTATTCAGAATATTGAAGAAAAAGTTACTCAATATTGCTAAAACTGTGGATTACTTATTCAGGTGACCATTTGAAAGTATCTACAAATCAGTTGAATTGTCTCAGTGTAAATCAGAATCAATCTTTCTCTTTTAGCTATGTATTCCAAATTAGAGAGAACTTACAGAGTTAATATTCCATTACTTCTAAGGGGAGAAGCATATGGAAAATTTGAAAATTAAATTATGATCACAACAATGGAATTCTATCCCATTTAGTATTATCTGACAGCTTCACATAGGATTTTAAAT
This sequence comes from Neomorphus geoffroyi, assembly GCA_033558235.1. Lineage (NCBI taxonomy): Eukaryota > Metazoa > Chordata > Aves > Cuculiformes > Neomorphidae > Neomorphus > Neomorphus geoffroyi. The sequence goes on from JAUMJM010000005.1 coordinate 23,813,968, forward strand.
ATTGTAATTTGTAATGTGTAACTTAAATGTGTTCACTGAAGCTGCAAGCACATTCACATGGCCCAGTCTTGGCAAAATGGCCTGGATAACAACAGTTGGTTAGTCAGAATGGGAGAGGAAAATGTCTAAGAATGGGACACTCAAAACTGATAAAGCTGAAAATGACCATCAAATAGTAATGGGAATTAAAAAAAAAGACACTTTTGAAATAGAAAGTCAGCTTGAAATAATGTAGACAAGATCCCCATTAGGTGGAGAGGGTTCCTCATGACCTGGAAGGGAGAAGTGTGTCTGAGAAGGAAACAGAACCTCTTTGGGATCAGTGTAGAGAGGGTGTTTCAGAGTTTATTGGTGTTCAGTGATTTTAAATATTTGTGTGGTGTGTCTGTAGTTTCGCTGATATTGATGCTGAACGTATAGTTTATTGATTTCTCATTAGTTATTTGTTCTCATTAAAACACTTCAGTTGTGATCTAACTTTAAATGATGTTTACTGGACAGCTTTTCCCTGTAGCAGAAGCCTCTTTAGTCTGACTCAGAAATGCTGACAGATTATTCCTTGAATGAGGTAGGTGGTGATATGCTTGTCTTTATATGCCCATTAGCTTTAGCAGTACTTTCCCCAAATATGTACTTTCCTTGTGTCTTTCACTATTCTTTTCTCCACTTTTCAGCTCTTTAAACCCTACTTCATTGTTTACATTTAACTGGCTATTTTCTTTGTTCATTATTTTTCAGAGATGTTCTCCAGTAGAAACAAAAATCCACTTATTTTGATAAATTATAACTAAACCTAAATGTCACTTAACAATAAAGGAAAAAAAAAACAATGAAAAATAAAAATCTGAGTTTCTCAGGTATAAATTGTGTTCTTTGATAAACAGTATAAGAATGTGTATCATAATACTGCTTCCAACAGGTTTTTCAGGATGACAATTAAGACTTCCTATTATTTGATTTTAGACTCAGATGCTACAGGCTGCAAATATATTTTCTTCTATTAGTATTTCTAAAGTATCTCTTTAGTTGCCTCCATAGGAGACAAATGATAATGAAGAATTAAGCGACATCTCCAACCTCTCTGCTATTACTTCTATGTACTCTCATCTACTCTGATTGGGAAGTTCCAATTCTGAAACATTTTACAATGAATTTTTAAATATTATTATTAGGTTTTATGGACATTAGTTGTTATTAAAATTGCGTGTTAACATGTAACAAAGTGTCTGTTGCTAACAGGTGTTTCCAGGTATTCACAACCTTAAGTAAAGATTTTCTTTTCTTTGATTTAAGATAGTAAAAATTATTACCATTTAGTAATAATAGTAACATTCTCTAAATCATCTGATAAGGATGTTTTTCAAATAAAAATAACAGTAAAAAGAGAAATGTAATTCTCATAGAGAATGAAAAGAAAAAATTTTGAGGGATAAATTATTCCTGGATGAAGCATTTACAGAGTTTCAGCTTTTTTCACATTCACCCACAGTCACCATGCAGTAGCAGCTATTATGTTAGAAATGTCAGTTGTTTTTTTGGACGTAGTTTCAGTTGACACAATGCCTCACATTTATATGAGAGGCTATGCCAAGGTACCACTAAAAGATCAACTAAGGAATACTTAATAGCTTGTTGTGTAACTCTGAGAGCTGACTGGAACAAATTTTGTGCCGGAGCTACAGTTTCTCACTCCTGCAGGACAATATTTAATCATCCAGCAGAACATGTGCCTGCTCATTGTCAAGCATTTTAACCTTCCAGCGATTTCACTGATACAAATTATTTATTTACCCACTTCGACTTTCTTTTCAAATTTCTGCCTTTGACTCCAGTCCTCCACACTGTGAATGCCTTCGGACCATTAGTTTTAATGCTATACATACATGTCAGGTATTTCCCAAGCTTCGAAAAATAAAAGGCAAAAGTTAAAGCAAATGGTCAAGTAAGCATTCTACTAAGATAGGGATAAGTCGTGGCTCTTTTGAGCAGATTAACCTGAGTGGTGGGATTAGTGATCAGTATTGGTGCAAAACTTTGATGTATTAATTTTTTTTTTTGTATTTAGGTAGATGTAGAGGTCATCTTCAGAACATTCAAGGGAAAACTTTAGCTGCCTCAAATTTCAGCATTGAGTTAGATCTCAAGACTGTAACTAAACCAGGTCCTTCTGTCACTACACAGCAGTTGAATTTGCTTGGATTTTTTTTCTTTTATTATTCAAATAAAACTTCTTTGGAAAATTATATTATTGCTGCCAGCCTAACTAAGCACATTGTGAATGTACTATTTTCAGTCAGCTTTAAGCATCAAGATGAAACCAAACCCTTCTTATACTAGTGTTTCAGTGTAACTGCATAAAATAACATTTTAAAGGCAGTTTGCCCCCTTTCTCCAAATACTTACAGATCCCAGAAGTATAAGGGAAATTTATTTACAATGCAGTGCTTTTGCACAATAAAAGTCATAAAACTGCTATTTTTATTGCTGAAATCCATTAATTATGTGAAAAAATATAAACATTTAAATATTTGTTTCATGCAGATGAAATGGGTTTTTTTAACTGTCCTGATCTCGAATATTCTTTTATCTCTATCCCTTTAAAACAGTGAATTACTGATCTGTGAAGATATTTTAGAGCCCTATTCTTCCTTATTGGCTCTGTTCTCTATGTGACAAGTGCTTTCATAATTCAGTGCAGATTTTGATTATCTTTTAAATATTCATATAGCCTCAGATGCATTGATAGAAATGGAATAGACATACTGACTTAAACTTGAATTTCTGAAACTTAGTGTAGTATCATAAACTCTCTTTTCAGTCAATACATGGAAAGGAAAGGAAAAAGGAAAAAAAAATTAATTAACCTGATCATACAAATTGTGACTTTACACTGGGTAAGAAATCAAAGTCACAGAGGAAAATGGAACACCAGGCTCAAAAATTGTGTAGAAGATATGGCAGGATAATGCAATTGAATGTAGCATTGATTTTGAGGAACTGAAACTAAACTAATAGTAATTGAAAAATTAGTTTCAGGAATGTAAAAATGTCTCATTTTAAAAACTGCTGGAATAAAATATCGTGTCATATTAATGAAATAATTTTTATAATTTGTATTATTATTTTTTATTTATTTATTTAAAGTAAAATATCTTGGAATCTTGAAATAAGCTTATCAATTGAAGAGAGATGTCAGGTCACATGAAATAATAGCTGCTTTTTGCTAAATCACCCTTGTAGTATTTTCTGAACTGCAGGTTTATAAATCTGAATTCCTTGTCATTATTTCTCTTAATATAGCTAAGAAAAGTTTCATAAAGAAAGACACATACTGGATTTAGTACCATTTATTTTAAAAATCTATCATATTAGTGATGATATTTATTGATATTCTCTGTTTTGATTAGGATTCGTCTTCATTTGAGATATCCATCTTAATCTATCTGTCCAAACACGAGACTAAAAATAGTCATTATCATTTTAATTTTTTTTCTATGTAACTATTACACAATCAAATTTTTCAGTCTAAAGGAATTTGATTTTCCATTTTATTTAAGTTTTAATGCTTGATGAACTAAATAAAACCAACCAAAAGCAAACAAATCTTGAGAAACAAAATAAACTACCACAAATAACTGTTCATGAGCTTGATCAAGAAATAAATAGAAGAAAGAAGCTGATGAAAGTATATAGTTATTAGGGAAATGAATAGGTTCTAGATGTAGCAATTTAGTCAGTGACAACACATTTTTCATTACACTGTGATCAGTGTTTTCATCTTAAATAGAGAAAAACTTTTTTCAGTATCTCCAGGGGAAGTGAAGGTCTGTAATGAATGAACCAGTAAATGGGTACATATATCTGACAACAGTAATCCATCCTTTCGTTTCCTCAGGAAGACATCCCTGCTTTGCAAGCCATTAATTCAGGTTCACACTGCTAAGCAACAAAGGTGTATTGTCTTTTTTAACAAGTGATACATCCTTTGTTCTTTCAAAGTATACTTGCAGGCTGCTTTGCTCCAGAGAAGACCTTGGGTTCTATTTCTTAGCTTCTGTGTTTAATTCATTACAGCACACAAGCAGCAGGAAAAACTTCAAGTATTGCTCCTGAACTGCAAAATTTAAAAGCCATTTTTTAAAAGCAAAGATCCTACATTCTAAAAATTACCCTTTAATTAAATAAAGATCTGAGTAGAACAGTTCTTTGAAATCAATGTCATAATTTGAACAATTACAGTGGAAAAGCCAAAACTAAGTTCTTATGATACTACACTAAGTTTCAGAAATTCAAAAACACCAGTTCTTTTGGATTGCATGTCTGAGGCATGAAGATGCCTTAGTTTTGTGCTGAATTGTGAGACTCTGAACTACATGTTCTAGTTTTAAAATATTTGTTTCTTATATTGTATTTTTCTATAACATATGCAGTGCCATCCTGAAAGTGGTACTATTTTAGAGGGAAGTAGAAACTCTGTATGAGAAAAGATTTCTTTTTCTTTATGGGATTCTCAACCTTTTAACCAGATGTCTGAGATTATTCACAATTTTTTGTGCTTTTATTTTTTTTTTTATCATATAGTAGATAACCCCACATTTTGAAATACCTTTCTTTCTTTTAACTTGTCTGTCCATAAGCAAGATTTAGATTATTGTAAATATAAGTAGTGTGCTGGTATGAAAAGCTTCAAGATATTTCAAATCCAAGAGAACTGGAATTTTTTCTGCAGGCTGACATGTCTGTTTTGATTTTAGCTACCTAAAATTTAAATATGTGACACAAACAGCTCATCTTGGCACTCAGTATAGTTAATGGAAGGAGGCAGTCAGACTGACTGTTAAACAGATAGAATGACAGTTCTTCCTGTTGTAAAATAATGACCCAAGACAAGTGGAAGAGATTTTCCATAGTTTAGAGACAGATCTATATGACTAAATTATGGATGCCTTAAACTATATAAAATGAATCCTACCTTTAAAGTCCATTAGACAACTAAGCCATAAAATAAAGAACCGTTTAAAAATTTTGATAAAATATGTAAATATCGCTTTTTTTACCTGTAGTAATGGATTGTGGTTGTATCTACTATGACATTTTGGCTTAGGTTTAACTTGGTGAGCCTCCTGCCTACTAAGTTAGCACATGACATTACTTGTGAATTAGCAAAAAAGCCAGAAACAAACTCATCAGAGTTTTTTGTCTGGTTTGGTTTTCTTTTCCTGTAGTTCATCTTGTAGGATGGAAATTGGCTTGATTCTTTGCCAGACCTGTTCTACTTCTTTTCCATTTGTGAAGGGGAAGTTAAATTACACAAGAAGATGACCAAGAAGTTATATTCGGGTTATATTTCCCCCTGAAATTCTGCCACCACATCTCTCTTCGGACATTTCTTATCAATCATGAGAACAAGAGTAGATCAAGCATGGGGAATAAGAAATTTTATATGTTAACTGCCATTTCTCAGATGACAAACAAGGCTTACCTGGTAAGCCTTTCTAAATTTAATTTCAAAATCAAGGACTGTTAGTTGCAGTTTGAAAGATATTTTGATATAATGTGTTAAATTCAAATGCAAACAGACTATGTGCTCTCACACACAGAGTTATGTTCATTATTGTGGTGGGTTTACCCTGGCCAGAAGCCAAATAACCTGGTTGAAAAACTGAGTTAACATTGTCATGTGAGTACCTAGACTGAAATTATAATAAATTATTTAAGTGCTATGTACAAAACTGTGTCTATTAATAACTATGAATGAAAAATAATTCTCTGATTATTTATGTTTACTATTTTCAAATTTGTCAATAATCTAAATTCCTCCTTTTGAGAATTCATCTTAAACCAAGGAATGACTATTTCAATGGAGAGAATCTCTGTATTTACTAGTTGCCCAGGTATTTCCTAGACAGTTTTTATTAAATTAACAGGTACCAAAGAGGTATTTGATAGATATTCATAATCATTCAGGCAGAATTAACTTGCAGGTAAACTCTTCCCGTAGTTTCCCTTAACTATGAAAAAACACTAGAGAGAGTGTTAACATTCTCTACCCACCAAAAGTGCTTTACAATTTGGGTAAGGGCTGATGAAGCTGAATTCATGTTTAAAAGTATCTGCTAAGATTTTTGAGCACTGAACAATTTCAGCAGTCTTAAAAATGTAGTCTTAAGGTTCCTTAGTTCCCTTTGTTGACATTTCTTTTTTATTAAATTGTTTTTTTGGGGGGACAAAAAGGATTTGTTTATCCAGGCTCCTTAAACTGTAACATCAAGAGTTCAATTTTTCTTTCTACTTTATTGTTTTTCCCTGTGAAACTTCAAAATGAAACTTCAGTTCTGTTTCTAAATTATACTGCTGGACTTCGTAGCTTTTCCAGCTTAATACTTTCTTGACAATTTGAAGACAATTTTAAGTTCATCTTTTCCAAAGTTTTCTCAGAAAAGTTGTTGATCTTATTGAGAAGAAAAAAAAATGCTAGTTGAAAAGTATTGTTTGTGTGCTAGTGAAAATCCTGAATGAGAACGGCAATTTTCCTTTTTCCTTAAATCTTACCCTTGAAAAACAACATTACATTCTGAAACAAGATTTGTTGACTAAGTTTTTAAATGAAGTTCATTTAAAGTCTTCTGCAATATTTTATTTAGTTTTGGTTTATTTCCTTGTATTTTCCCTTAACTTACTGTACTTTATTTAACTTTATTTTAAAGTACTTTTAGATGATTAGAGAAGATAAAAATACTTTTCTGATTATAAATCATTTCAACCAACAATGTAGACATAGATTAGCTACATATATTGTCTTTAAAAGAAAAACACTGATAACTTGAAAAAGATTTTGATGATAACATGAGCTATGAGATAAAGACCACTGATTAGTTAAATGTCATTGAGGCAGAAAGGAAATACTCCTATTTTACTTCATTCTTTTTGCACAGGTGTATGAGCTTTATGGAAACTATGCAAAACAAAAAGAAATAAAAGACAAAGGAAAAGCAATATGTATCAGGATATTAACAGAGACATAAATTCCTTTCATTCTTTGTATCATTAAGAATGCAAAGAATAAAAAATGGAATTACTGAGTTTATTTTCAGATACTATCTATGAAGTAGGATATCAAAATTATAAAGTAAGGTAAAACTGTTACTTAGCTAAAAGATAAAATGAATAAGTGAAACCAGAAACTCGAAGAGGTTTTCAGTTTTTGCAAATAAAAAATAGCTATTCATACTTGAAGCTAACAAAATATTTTACACATTACCCATCTCAAAATAATTCATTACAACTGACATAAAACATGGAATACATTAAATTATGGAATGTGTCCTTCTACAACTCGGAAGGAAATGTCCTTTATGCTCTTTGTTGTGCATGGGCACAGGATTCAAACATTGTATAATTTCAGAGCTAGTGCATGATTAAAGTTTTGACTTATGGCAAAAGGGCAAAGTCTCCTGTTCTTACAATGAATTGATTTCAATGAAACTTTTCAAGCTAAAAGATAAAATGTGAAACCTAGATTTCATGTCATTGTATAAATGTGTATTAATTCTTATGGAATGTGATTGTATTCTCAAATCTCATTATATTTATCATTTCCTAATGGCAACATGCTTTCATATGTTCAAGTTTTAGAGTCTCAAAACCAAATTTGATTTTAAAATTATGAAATAAGTTAGATGTATTTGTCAAAAAATCCTAAAGCAAGCAACTGAAGATGTAAATATGGATGTTGTCATAGATTTTTCTACATAAATTAAAGAAAAAATATTTTGTATACAAAATTTCTAACAGATTTTGAAAATTGTTAAGTATTTCTGATTACATTTCACTGACTGTTGCATTTAAACCAAGAAAAGTAGTTCTGAAGTCTAGGAAAAGTGCTTAGAATTTTACATGCATTTATGATACAGTAATGTTTAGAGTAATTGTGACAACTCTATTATATGTATGTCAGAACTAATACTGATATCATTATTAAAAGCATATAACCTGGATCCAAGTCTCTTCTCACATAATTCCATCAGAGCTGCTGGACTCCACAAAGGTGTAAGAGTTCACAGCAGCAGTATCAGAGAACGAAGAAAAAGCATATATGCATGTGTGCTTGTATTTGCATAGCTCTTAGAGAGTTCCAGCAATTGCTAGAAAATAAGAAAAGCTTCAGCACTTGATATGAGAAAGCTTCTTTGTCAGTGGTTTGAAGACTGATTACCAGGCTCTAAATTCTTCTGCAGATTTCATAGGGACGTATAGTCTGTACATGAGAGAAAACCATATTTCAAAAGACTGAATTGTTCTATATGTTTCATAAGTGGGGAACTAAACCATGCAAACATTATGAGACTTCCTCAAGGCACATAAGAAATCTAAGACACGGAATGGCTTTAGCTGTATCTCCAACATGGCTACATGGTAACCAATTCCTCAAACTATCTACAGCAGTGAATCTCAAAAACATAGTTTTCCACCTAAGAATCTGAAATCGTCCTGTCACAGAATGGAATTTATAGATTTGAACACTTTCATGATTGTTGTCTTCATATACGCGTATCTTATGCTCTTAGGGATACAAATTAGTGTAGTTCCTTTATTTCAGTGGAACAAGAGCACTATCTATAGGAAAGGATCTTCTTTTTCTCTTTTCCTGAATGACTTACAAATGACTGTATTTTGTTAATGTTAATGCACTTAAACAGCTGACAAAATGTATCAATGTTCTGTTTGTATTGCACTCAATTTTCAGAGCACGCTAACAACAACTTTTAAAACATAGAATGCTTGAGGGATTTTAATTCATTTGTCATAACAAATTGGGTGGATGTCTGAATGAATAATTATGATTTGAATGTGCTCGCACAATATTGTGTCTTACCTTCCAATTACAGAATCATAAAATTATAGAATCATAGAATCATGAGGTTGGAAAAGACTTCTGAGATCACAGTATCACAGTATCACAGTATCATAAGGTTGGAAAACACCTTTGAGATCGAGTCCAACCTATGACCCAACACCTACACCTACACCTACTCCTACTTGTCAACTACACCATGGTACTAAATGACTCACCTAAATTCTCTTTGAACACCTCCAGGGATGGTGACTCGACCACCTCCCTAGGCAGTGCATTCCAATGGCCAATCACCCTCTCAGTAAAGAATTTCTTCCTAATGTCAATCCTAAACCTCCCCTTGAGAAGCTTGAGACCATGTCCTCTCGTTCTGTCACTGGTCGCCTGAGAGAAGAGTCCAACTCCTCCCTCACCACAACCTCCCTTTAGGTAGTTGTAGAGGGCAAGAAAGTCTCCCCTGAGCCTCCTCTTCTCCAGGTTAAACAACCCCAGCTCCCTCAGTCACTCCTCATAAGGCTTGTGCTCCAGCCCCTTCACCATCCTCGTCGCCCTCCTCTGGACACCCTCCAGCATCTCAACATCCTTCTTAAACTGAGGGGCCCAGAACTGGACACAGTGCTCAAGGTGTGGCCTGACCAGTGCCGAGTAGAAGGGGATGATGACCTCTCTAGTCCTGCTGGCCACACTGTTCCTGATGCAGGCCAAGATACCATTGGCCTTCTTTGCCACTTGAGCGCACTGCTGGCTCATGTTGAGTTTCCTGTCCACCAGCACTCCCAAGTCCCTTTCCGCCTGACTACTTTCCAGCCACTCTGCACCCAGTCTATAGCGTCAAGTCATCAAGTCCAACCGTACCTGTCCCCTTAAAAAACCATGTCTCTAAGAAACTCATCTACCTGTCTTTTTAAACACCTCCAGGAATGGCAACTCAACCACCTCCCTGGGCAGCCTGTTCCAATACCTGACCACTCTTTCAGTGAAGAAATTCTTCCCAATGTCCAGTCTAAACCTCCCCTGGCACAACTTGTGGCCATTTCCTCTCATCCTATCGCTTGTTACTTGTGAGAAGAGACCAGCATCCACCCCATCACAACCTCTTTTCAGGTAGAAGTGATGGGGTCTCCCCTCAGCCTCCTCTTCTCCAGGCTAAAAAATCCCAGCTCCCTCAGTCTGTCCTCATAGGGCTTATTCTCCAGCCCCCTCACCAGCCTCATTGCCCTTCGCTGCACACGCTCCAGCCCCTCAATGTCCTTCCTGTAATGAGGGGCCCAAAACTGAACCCAGCACTCAAGGTGTGGCCTCACCAGTGCTGAGCACAGTGGCACAATCACCTCCCTGCTTCCTCTGGCCACGCTCTGTCTGATACAGACCAAGATGCCATCGGCCCTCTTGGCCACCTGGGCACACTGCTGGCTCATATTCAGCCGGCTGTCAACCAACACCCCCAGGTCCTTCTCCGTCTTTTATTTCATTGATTGTGTAGTAGCATGAAGAAAAACAAAGTGCTAGACTTTATGAAGAATATTAACAGAAACCCAATTAAAAGTTGACCTTTTTGCTGTGGAACACATCAGAGTCAAAAAGTGAAGATTTCACTTCCAGGGTTTAATTCACATGTACAAGTGCTCACGTTCCTCATATTCTTTATAAAGAAAGCTTAGAACTCATCACTGCCCCTGAGATATGAGTTAGCACGAGGCAGGAGGTATCAACTCAAGCCCAGTGATGAGAGCTGCCTACATGAGATAGACTGGGGAGTAGGTGGAAAGAATGAGTCTTTTTGTTCATGTAATTATACTTTAGAATTGGGTTAAAAATCTGTTTACTGTGAGCAGGAAGGCACTTCACCCCACTAACAGGAAAGGCTTTTCCAGATGAGGCATGCTGCATGTAACTAATTGGATTTTATATCACCCTGAAGCTGAGTAATAAGCTTGCCTTTTCCTCACTTTCCTCATCTTTCTCCATCCTTACCACTTCTCCTCTCCTGCTCCCAGCAGCTTTATCTGCCTTATTCTACATATCAGACCTGATTCAGGGCCGTTTAAACTTAATAAAACCTCAGAAAAAGAATCCATGGATTTTTTTGATAGTTGTTTTTTGTGTATTTGGACTGATGAAATTGCAGCACAGAGGGATAAAATAAATTCTTTTCTGGCAGTATTTATCCATTAATTATGCTTATGAGCTCTAAGTAACACATGTAGCTTCCAGACTTCTAAGTTAGGGTTAGATCAATTTTATACGCTATAGTATGTATATCTTATGAGGATACACACCTCACATCTGAAAAAAGATCTGGGCACTAATAAGATCAAGAAGACAGTGTCATAAGCAGAGTGCAAGAGAAGTTTAAAAGGAGCCTTCAATAACAGAACGAGTTATATCTGCGATGATCCTAGAAGATATCCTCAACACTTCTTGGTATCTGGCAATGAAGTATGGGTTTATGATTTTATTCATGTAAGAAGGCTAGGAATCTACAGTTCTATAAATTATATGCAAAATAAACATAAGTCGTGTTCATCTGTGCAGCTGTGGAACATTTTTGATTCTTTATTAAAATATATTAACTCTTGGTGATGCTTAATCCTTTTGCATAGCACTCATGGAAGGATCAGATAGCATTTAATCTGAGAACAGAACAGTTTCCAACCTTTCACATACTTTAGGAAGGATATCCACCACAAGTCAATGGGTATTCTCTGGTCCTTCTGTTAAAAATGTGCCACTGAGTAGCCAGAAATCAAATTTCCTGAAGATAAAAAATGTTTCAGCAAATGAGAGTTTGACTACATGATATAATTACTAGAATATATCCCTGAAAGAATAAAGACTTCTTTCCATTACTATTTCCATGTAATCTTCAATGTAAAATCAGAGGTAAGAATTCCAGAGTGCTATTTATCTTAATAATTTCTTTACAACTTCAGTCCACATAGTAACGTTTTTGTTAGTTTTGTGGGTCAGGTTGATATTAGCATCAATCTGTCTCTATTCTCTAATCATTGAAGTTAAAGTGTACGTACCCTCACGCAATTTGGCAAGAATAACTTCACAAAATGAGTGTTAAGTGACAGCTACTTTGTATAACTACATCAAGATGATAAAAGGAAGAAATAGTTAAGACAGATGTAACTTTTGTGCACAGAAAAAAATAAAAGAAGGACAAAGAGAAAAATGGGGAGAGAGATATGAAGAGAAAAAGAGGAAAAGAAAAAGAAAAAAAAGGGAGAGGGGGAATAAAAATAGAAAAGACACCCTACCCACAACTGAAGGAAAATTATAGAAAACTGTTCTGAGAAATAATAAAAAGGAGGATCAAAGCAAACCAACAGAAAGCTCAAAACATATCTGTGAATAAATGGATTTTGATCAGTTTAGTAAAGAGTTTATATGGTAGAGTTGCCTGCAGCAGCAGACTATAACTGGTGACTCAGAAGGCTTCTTCTACTCCTGTTATGATTTACTATGGTATTCCAGTTTTTTAATATTCCACTCTCCGAATTTATTTGTATTTTAGTCTGTACTTTAAGATAACAGAGTACTAAGTGGTGTTACTGATAGTAACTGATAGTGGCTTAATTTTAAAAAATCAATCATAAAGCCAATAGCATTTAATAACATGACTCTTTTTGATGCATTTTCTTCAGGAAATATACTGCATTTCATTTAATTTTGGACATAAATTATATTCCAGAAAAACATATGTATATGTATATGTGTATGTGTATGTGTATGTGTATGTGTATGTGTATGTATATGTATATGTATATGTATGCATATAATTTTCAGGGACCTTAAATTCAACAGAAGTTACTTTAAGATAGTAATACTATGCAGAAAGGTGCTAAAAATTCCAGGGAAGTCTGAGGGCTGGCCACATGTGATCTGTTAGAAGAAATATTATCAATCACAAAAAAAGTCTTCTAACCAGTGCTGAGTGGAGCTACTAGAGCACTTTTCTGGTCATTTCAAAAATCAAAGATTTCCTGTTAAGATTTCTTTCAATTTTCTTTAGAATTCCATATTCATAAGGGAAAAAGGAATGATCATTGATTAAGTGGAGAACTCTGCCCTATCAACATTTGCCAATATTTATTAAGCCTTATTGTAAAAAACTGCTAATGCCTAAAGCTGTGATGATTTGGGCTGGAGATTCTAATATTTTTTTATCCTTTGCTAGGCCTCAATCATATAGCATGATTTATCAAAAATGGTTTTAGATTGTAATTATTCTGGAAGCCAAGGTTATGCAAGTTTTTTTATACGCAAGTGAAATCCCCAATTTTAAGGACAGTAAAACTATATTAATTCTCTATAACATTCATTTACAAATGTTGTTATTGCTACAATTAGAAGATAAGTATCTAGGAAAAAAATAATTTCTCAATTATTACTTAAAGAGACATTACCTATTGGTTTTCCAGAACAATTCTTCAGATTCTTTTTTCAAAAAGCAGTTGATGTACCAGGTTTGGGTCAGCTGTTCACATATAGAAAGGTAGACAGTACCATTTGAGTTTCCCTATGGTATCTCAACTGTTTTCCACGATTTTTCTAAAGGAGGTCACAGGTTTTCTGCCTATGTTCAGACAAGAGATCTGAGCCCTAAGACCCTGTATGCTTTTGAAAACCACCGAGAGAGACCCTGAATTTCTGATATGGCATGATTGAAGTATTTAAGAGGTAAAATGAGTAGCTATGCTTGTTCATCTTTAGGCTGTTTATCTCTTCTTGTGGTGGCTTCTACTGTGCTATGGTAATGGTACGATTCAAATTATGGAGAAAGAATGCTAGATGAATACTGATGAGGAGAAAATGCAAAAACTTGTTCTCATGTGCAGAGGTTTAATTTATAGTTAAGTTATTAGGGGAAAACTGGAGGACTAGATTCAAATTCCTCTTACGAGAAGTATTATTATGAAATTTATTAGATGTTCACAATTTTAGAGTGAGTATAGAACCTTTCTTAATATTTACTGTACAGAACTGAAAGAAAGATTTCATGAGTTCTGGACAAGTTGTACAACTTGCCTTGTTTTATTCGCCTTGAAAATCTCTATATAATTCCTTGTAACTTAAGACTTACTAGTAGGAAGTAATTTGATTTTGATAAGAAAGTTTATCTTTGTTCCTCTGAAATGAATTGCCTTATGCAGTTTAGCCTATATTGAGCAAAAAAAAAAGTTTTGCTTTTTACTTGGGTTTCTGTAATAGCTTTAAAAATTAATTTCCAAGCTGGTGATGACTCCATAGGTAGCAATTCAGAAGAACTGTTAGTATCAGACCAACATATCGGCATATATTGTTACCATATATATGGCAACACATGCGTTGCTGGTACCATCACGTGTTAGGTTAACAGGTAGCTTAGCAGTGACTGCTGCTTATGCTGATAAACATATAATTATGAAAGATGTGGTAACCTAAGTATTAACACCTTTTGCCTTGCCACTTGTTGTCATGGGCAATGTTTGAACAACTGTCACAGTCAGGCATGTTGTAAAGTCAGTGCAAAAAAAAGGAACAAAGAAAAAAGAATCATGTAAACATCTTGTGGTTGCATCTGCTTATAGTTTTTAAAATCAAAATCAGGTATCATTTTTCATTACTTTAACTAGTGGAGCTATAAGACTGAAAATACTCTCTCAAGTGGATGAGCAAGTAGCATCCAGGAGTACAATAAGATCCTGAGTCATATTTTAAAGTTGTCACACAAGTTAGGATTCAACTTCCATAATCATAACCATTCAGATTTGCATCCCTAACATTGTAGCTGCACCAATGTGTACTGTGTAATTTAAGATTCATTGAGAAGAATGAAGAACATCATAGCCTATAGTTTGCAGCAATAGCTAACATTTTCTCTCAACCTGATTTATAAGAAAGCCATTTAATAAGTACAGCCATGGGGGCAAAGCTTCTGTTCAAAGGAATGAGTCCCTATTTTTACATTTTTAGTAGAAATCTTCAGAGACCTGAGATGCTCTTCTAGCTGTAGGATTCATAACCTGTTGGTTGTAAAATATACTTTGTTCTTCAGTCTTCTCACACTGAGAATAAGGAGATAGAATTTGTGATCTTGCAGTCCTGCGCTTAATAGGTTATTGTACAGAACAAACATAATAATAATAATAATAATAAAATAATAATAATAAAAAATCTCTCCTTACTTTGAACATCTTTCATAAGTAAAGTCTTTATGTTGATACATTTTTTTGTTAGCTATTCTGTATGCCTACGTTGAGCAAGCTTCCAAAATATCTGCCAAGAGGATGTAAGCTTCATTTCAGCAGTATCTTCCATTTAGACAGGTGTCTGATTATATGCTACAGAGGCTAAGTCTGTCTGTTCCTCGGGGGAGCATTCATTATAATCAAAGGCATATAATTGAGGGCATTGTATAGAGTGCCAAAAAGGACTGCAGTGAGTTAACCAGAGCCAGAAGCTGAGCAACCACGCAACCACTCTTAAACTACCCAAAGCAAACCAGCTACTCTATGTAAACCAACACAGAGCATATGAAGTTCAGCAAAGGGCTTCCAAACCTGCTCAGTGCAGACCATCAGATTCCATAGTCACATCTCATTAGGATGAATAGAAATAAAATGACTAAATTGTTGATTAAGGCTAATCAGACCAAAGGTTCTGATTGTACCAGTAGACAGAAGTAGAATGACAAATATTACTGATGATACATTATAATTTAATTTGGAAAAGAAATAAGCAATTTAACTTTCCTTAAAGAGTAACAATAGAATATTTCAGTTGGTGAAAATAAAGCTGATTTTTAGATAAATGCCAATGGAAGTTCAGCCTACATATTTTCATTCTGTGAATTCCTATAATCTTGGCAGGTAACTTCTTTGAAATATTATTAACCTCCAAATGGCCAGCTTTTGTTGTACTTCACAAATGGTTTACACAATTCTGTCAGTGCTATTGTGCCCACAAATTTGCATTGCCACAGTTATTCTATTAGTTCAGAAGACAGAAATACTTAGGTATACCTTCAGTTGGTGTTTCTGCCTGGTTATATATATCATCTTGTGCTATAGTCCACAACATGTGGCCTTTCTAGTCTAAAAATCGTGTTCTATCTATATCAAAATATTAATCAAAAAGAAGATATTTTAGTGTCTACATTTTTAGAAATGTGTGAGACAGGAAATCTAGAAGAATTATGATCTAGGAAAAGGTTTTATTCACTATTATGGCAAATGCTTCACTAATATAAGGATAATTTTAAAGTATATATTGGTCAGATAAAGACAGAGGAAAGATAGATTTAAAATAGAAGTTAGGAAGTATGTGTTAAAAATCCCACTTCTACTCACAGTTATGTTATTTTCTGAAAAGACAAGATTTACTTTAATGATATAAACTGATCCTCAGTGAATAACTTTATTCTTTGGGTACAGTCTCTTTAACACAGCTCTTAAGGTGCAGAATTTCAAAGTTTAAAAACTCTTGAAGGGCACTACCAAGTGTGCTTATGTTTTTGAGAAAGCTGGCAAATTTTGTATCTGCATTTATTATTTATTTGTTTATTTACTTATTCATTCATTTGATGGCTACAAGAAATAAATGTGGGAAAAGCCATGTCCGTGATAATGAAACAATCTGACCATTTGTCAAACTGTAATATGGAATTCAAGGTAAACATCTAAATTGCTTACTGGCTATAGAAGTATTTTAAAATTAACTAGAAGTTATTTAACATTTTTACTTTTACTTATTTTTCTGATTCTTCATTCACAGAATGGACAGGCAGTTGTTTATCTTTTCAAAGCTGGAAGAATCAACATGGATAAATAAGATGAGCAGAGGAGTCCACAAGCATCACCACTAGGAATGTTCAGAGAGTAACAGTGCTCTGTTTTTCCCTTTTCCTTCGTTCTTTCATAACTTTGCTCATTTTCACCTTTCTCTTTCTGTGTTCCTCTTCTCTCTCTCTGCTCTCCAATTGACTTCTACACTACGAGTACAATTTAGATGACTAAGTGTGAATGTCTAATGTAATTTCTGAAGACATTGTCGTATATCTCAATTACGATGTAATGCCTATGTTTAGGTAGTCAAAGCCTGATCCTGGTGTTTAATGTGAGCTGCCTGCAGATACCTGCTTAGATGCTATGCAGCCAGTGCATAAAGTTTGATATCTCTGATGAAAAACATCCTATCCTCATACAATTGACTAAATCAAGATGCATTACCATAATGAGAAGTCTATATTTCTACATTACTCATAGAAAATGACAAATAATTATACCTCTCCTCCTAAAAAAAATAATGGAAAACATCTTACTTCAGAGACTTGATTGAGTCAATCAAAACCAGAAATCTAGTGCCATTTGGGATATAGTATCTATACGATCCTCCAACTGCTGCTCTATAAGCACACAGATTTCTACTGAGTCCTCTTCATATTTCATACTCATGTAGATTCCTCTGACATCTGACATCTCAGGTAGTACATATTCATGTACAATATGATTGAGCCTTTGTTTAACAGAAAAAACATAAGAATTTTAAATTAAAAAAAAAACCCTCAGTAGCTCGAACAGCAGTGCCTTGTATTCAAAATAGTCAAACTAGACTTAAAAAAAAAAAAATCATAAAATTGATCTGCATATTTTGGATAAAAGAGTTAACAGGGAAATGAAAGGTTAAAAAATTCTCAGCATTCTTTTTCTTTTTCTAGCAGCTTAGTATGTATCTTAGTGAAGTGAAATGGAAGTTGCTCCAATAAACAAATTGGATAGAGCAAACTTCAATATATGTCAAATATTATGAAAATATTTCTTTTATCAAATATACGTATTTTTGAACTCCGTTAAAACACTCTCTGTTATTTTGGGAGAGGATATTTTGCCTTCATTAAGACTGCATATTATGAACACGAAAAGTTGAAAATACATGGAGAAACAAACAAGAATAATATAGTTTATGAATTAAGTCAGAACTACTTATATTGAAATAAAATATTGTCAGAACATTGTTTAAGACTCTGAATATATAAGATACTGATGTCACTATTCTGGGTGTTTATCATTGTTACAAAAGTCATTTAAGTGTCATATTTCAACATGAATCCTGATTACCTAAAGACTTCAACTATTTATACAGGGAACACCTATTTGTGATGCGGTTATTACTACCTTCAGTTGTTTCAAAATCATTCAGAAATACACATTCTTGATAAGACAATTTACTTTTCTTAGTTGGATTCATTGTCAGTCTTCCAAAAATTCCTATAAGTTGTCAGACTTACTATTGAGGCAGTTTTAGAGAAATTAGGAAGATGTGCTGAGGTTCCACATTGAGACAAAGTCATGCAGTACTAGTGAACCAGTTAATCTAACAGTTATGTTTTGACAGATGTCACTGATTTTGCACAGGCAACGCATCTTAAACGGAAAACAAAATAGAACAACCAAGCTCCCCTTATATTTTTCTGTTGAAGATCTCCTTTAGCAAAACTTTAACCATATTCAACTTTAAAATCAGAGCACTATTTCAGAGAAGGAGGTACATCCTCAGCTGTAGATTTTCTGAGACATCTAAAATGATACCCTTTAGATTTAAATTGGAGAGATTGTGTATCAACAGGAAAGCTTGTGGATTTAGTATTTATAACTGCAAAAAATCATTGGTTTTATAGCTAAAGACATAGATATATTTAACAGTTCCTTTGCTTTTGTTCAATCAATGTACTACTTTTACCATATTTTCTAGTAAAACTTAGAAGTGGGATGGGTTCAAAAAGAAAAGGTTGCATACTCAGCTGTCAGTTGCAAGTGTTCAGATAAAAAGCTTCCTGTAGCATTTTACTTTTTGCTGTACCCTTCTCTTTGTTTAGAAGGCAGCTATATAGCCCTATATCATGTTATTCAACATGGTGCTACCAAAAATGCAGTCAAAACTTTTTGGCTTTCAAGTCTAAATTCATAATTGCATTTCAGTTAATTTGTGATTTACTTATGTTCACATTCATTGGTTCATCTTTCACTGCCTCCAGGTATTTTTTAAATTGAATAGTTACTGAAAAAGAGACTAGCAGTATGATAAGAAAAAGGTCTGTGAAGTTTTTGAGGCTTGAAACATCTCACTGTCATTCTTTAATCAAGGTACTTGGCTAGTTGCTGCTGGAACAAACAGTACAAGACAAGTACTACATTCCCCTCCACTCCAACATCTCCCTCCTTGCCCCTCATTAGGTATAATTTTACAGTCATTTAATTCATGTTCAGCAAAATCACAGAGGATGATTGTGTTTACACTTGTTACAACCTAAAATTGCAAAGTAAGCTATAGAAAAACAAGATTAAAAAACATCTTAGAGTAACAGTTTACATTTAAGTGTAGAAATGGCTAGGAAGAGACAATTACTGAAACTGTGCTGCTAAATAGATCATTAAGCCATGGTGATTTATAATCTTCAGTCTGTAAGTTGCTTCAATTAGTCTGAATTATCTTTTTTGGTAACATTTAGTGCATTAGTATAAAGACTGCATAGAAAAGATTTGTTTAAGTTTTTGTTTTAAAAAGCTGAAGTCCTATCTATATATTGAGTAGTTTGTGTAAAAGAATAGATTCTTATTTCACTCTTCAGATATTATCTTCCTGGTGACTAAAAAAAATGTATTTATTGAACTTGATTTAGGTATGTAAAAGATGTTTCTGCTCCCATTTGAGACAGCCTAGTACCTCTAGAGCATTCCTTTGGAGCTGGTAGATATGATCAAGTACCCACATAAGAGCTGTGACTTCCTGAATTGGCAGAGTTGGGCTAGCGTAAGAGTCGGTCTGAAGAACGGTGTTTTACCTCAACATCACCATCAGGGACTTGGAGAGAGACCAAGAAGCAAAAGCCCTGAGAGAAAAGAACTGTATGGTACAAGCAGCCTCTGGTACCTGGGACTGCAAGCAACGACCAAGATAAGGCTGTATGGCTGCTGTCCAGAGGATGGATTTCACCTGCTGCCTCAGCCAAACTTGCCCCACCTCCTCCCTGATCCGAAGCCAACAAAGAAGAGCATGTGCAGAGACTCACAGAGGGTCTTCAGGTTACCCAGTGGTCATGAGAGGAAGATGAGGTGAGGAAGAAGAAGACCCCCAAATGCGAGATGGTGCAGGCACAGACAAGTTCTGGCAAGCGAAGCGAGAACTTTTGGGGCCTGCGCAATTCAACCTGGATTGTGAAACGAAGGCGGAAATTGGCCACAATCTATGGGAGAAAGGAGGTGTGTTGTGCTGCTGCTGAGCATAAAAGATGGTTCCTAACCGAACCCCGGTGAGATCTCCCCACCTCTGGATCACGGATCACACCCATCGTGATGACGAGTCACGACTGAGGACCGGCAAGATGCTGTTCGGGGCCTGGGACCATAGGGACACCTTTGGACCCATGGTGGTAGCTATAATCCTCTTTCCTCCTTTTTTCTCCCTTTTCTAAACTTTGTCTATCGCGTGCCGCTTTACGGGCAAAAATAATAAAGTTTCTCTTTGATTGAATTATAACCCCTTGGCATTTTGGTTGCCTTAATTTTGCGCTTCAAGATCAAGGTAAATGAATCATCATGAGTCCACCGAGTAGACCGTGACAGCTAGACAGCTTAACCAAAGCTTCTCAAATGGCTGCAGGTGCTTATATTTTACGCAACTCATTTGAACCTACCTTCTCTTCAAATACCAGCCTCATCTGACTTTACAAAAATAAACAGTCTAGTTTTAGCAGGGCACTCAGAAAATCTGTCTTTGAATCCTTATTTAGCCTCACTTCTCTGACACAGTCAAATAAAAGATGATGTCAGCATCATCTTCTGGATCTTTGCACAGAGGAATAAAGTTCACAAGACAAGAAAAAAAAGTATACAATTATTCTGAATGATATCACCTGCAACAGCAGATGTAGACAACTAAAATAAAGATTAATCATAGTTAAATAGGGAAAGCAAGCAGCTGGGGTTCACATCAGTGTGATATCTCTTATTTTGAGGCAAAATGCAATGAAATCTTGAGCAAAAATTACATAGGTTCTTTCATAACTTCTCACTAAAGGAAGCTGTAACTTACCTCCCTTAAACAGGCACATATTGAGACAGGTAAACAGTTGAGACAGGTAAACAGCCAATATTTTGTGACTCTGAGATCAAATTTTGGGGAAGTTTAAAAAAATCCCCATTCAATAAATACTATTAAAAATGTGTATTCACTCTCACTTTAAAATTTGCTTTAGCAACCGTGCAATTTGTACTTGTTCTCTGTTGATATTCCAGTGAATAATTTACTGGCAGTATGCTCCAGATGCATTAAGTATCGCAAGATGTTAGAAAAATTATTCAAATTAGAAATAGGAAGCCTTAGCATTGAAAATATGCAAGATTAAAAAATTACAATGACAGAGCTAGAGCATGAGAAAGTTGTGACTGATGAGTCCAATAACAGCTTGAGTTTCAAGTAAGTGGATCCAACAAACCCATCAAAAGCTATTTGCAGAAATCATTCAGCAATAAATTTAAAATAAATTAAAGCAGAGCACATTCATAGATAACTCACTACTGAATATTCTAAGAAAGTTTCAAAGACTTGTTAGAAATGGGAAACATAAATTGCCCTGAATACCGTAGTAATTGGTAAAGTCATAATGTTAAACTTTTCTGTATACATAGAATCACAGAATCATAGATTCATAAAGTCATAGAATATTTTGGGTTGGAAGATGCCTTTAGAGGTCATCTAGTTGAACCCACCTGCATGTGACAGATGCACTCGATCCCCATTAATCAAACCAGTGTCAGTTTGGTACAGGCTCCAAAGGAGGCAAAGGTCTGAGCCATGAATGGGCCAAGAACTTCTCTAGGAAACCCAGAAGGAGCAGAACAACACAGGAAAAATAAATAAGCTTTTTAATGAGCCTTATGCAAATCTCTCCTACTGAATGAAATTTGACTATAAGCCAACCACTTTTATCCCATAGATATGACATCCTAACTGAGCCTTCTTCGAGCTCTCTCTGCTAGGTAGTGTGTGCTATGGTTTGTGTTAACTGGTGTGACTCTGACTCTGGCTCAGCCTTAGTCTAAAGCTAGCTGCATACTTTTCAGTTTTTCTCTAGAAGTGATAACATGGAACATCGGTATGCAGAAAGGCCAATGTTCATACTCTAGTAACTAAGGCCATCTTCAAGTGGGGACCTCATTTGTCTGATTGCTTCAGACTCCAGATCGGTGAGTCCCGGGAACCAGTTCCTGAGTTCTGCTCCCACCTAGCTGTGGACCCATTCCCCCGTGTCTGCTCTACTGCATTTCACAGAATCATAGAATCATCTGCTTGGAAAAGACCTCTGAGATCATCAAGCCCAACCGTACCTGTCCTTTTAATAAACCATGTTCCTAAGAAACTCATCTACTGGTGTTTTAAATACCTCCAGGGATGGCAACTCAGCCACCTCCCTGGGCAGCCTGTTCCAATCATTGACCAGCCTTTCAGTGAAGAAATTCTTCCTAATGTCCAGTCTGAACTTCCCCTTCCACAACTTGTGTCCATCTCCTCTTGTTCTATCGCTTGTCACTTGTGAGAAGAGCCCATCACCCCCCTCGCCACAACCTCCTTTCAGTGATGAGGTCTCCCCTCAGCCTCCTCTTCTCCAAGCTAAACAACCCTAATTCCCTCAGCTGTTCCTCATAGGACTTGTTCTCCAGCCCCCTCACCAGCCTTGTTGCCCTTCTCTGCACACACTCCAGCCCCTCAATGTCCTTCTTGTAGTGAAGGGCCCAAAACCGAACCCAACACTCGAGGTGCGGCCTCACCAGTGCTGAGTACAGGGGCACAATCACCTCCCTGCTCCTGCTGGCCACGCTGTGTCTGATACAGGCCAAGATGCCGTTGGTCCTCTTGGCCACCTGGGCACACTGCTGGCTCATGTTCAGCCGGCTGTCAGCCAACACCCCCAGGTCCTTTGTGGTGATGTATAGTCATCAAGGGGTGGGGGTGTGATCTCAGATATTTGTACATATTTCATTACTATCTAATTATTATTATTATTATTATTATTATTAATATTAATACTGTTATTATAATTTCATTAAAGCTATAGTTTTAGTTTCCAATCCTCAAGCCTTTTTCCTCTCATTTTTCTCTCCCTTTCCCCTGGGGGTAAGGGGGTGGAATTTGGGAGCCCAACTGCACAGTTCTTAGCTGCCAAATTTAGCTGGGTCTGGGCTAAACCATTGCAATGTGGCTGAATGGCGATTGTCTCTCCTTGCTCTGGGACACCTCTCAAGGTGCTCTTTGAAGCAATGAGATCTTTTACCATTAACAGACTGCTGGTGAGCCCTATTTGAACCCTCTCTGGAATGCAAATTCACTGCACACCAGGCAGTTCTCCTCTTTAGCAGGAATTAGTTGTTTAGCTTAAATAAGTAAGATGTTAAATAGAATATATCATTTGAAATCACAATGTTTTATGATTTATTACGCTATTCACTTAGCATTCTTGACTTGAGCAGCCAAGCTTGATGAAGTATTAGGCCACAAGATGAAAATTTCCACCTGAAACTTTCCCAAGGTGTACAACCTGCTTTGTCAAAACAGGACTCCAAAGTGAACATAAGTCAAAAGATATAGAGTTTTCAAGGATACACATCATCAAAACCAGCTGCACTAAGACAACAACCTTTCCTGAAAGAGAGCGAAGGAATCCAATGAGGAACAAGAAGATTCCAGACCCAAATATTACTATTGGACCAAATCATCACATGAGGAGTGGATTAATAGTCTGTAAGGGTATAATTAACCAGAGATTTCTTTGTTCAGGTTGGCTGTCTCTGTAGAGCTGACCATACTGCTCTACTAATCTAATAAAATAATTGTTCTATGAAATCTAGTACGTGAAAATTTGTTTCATGAAAGCCCAAATATGAAATTTGGAGCAAACTAGATCAGCCTGCTCAGAGTCCCATCCTATATGACCTTAAACGTTTCCAGGAACGAGGCATCTACCGCCTCTCTGGGCAACCTAGTGTTTCACCACTCTCACAGTAAAATTTCTTTCTTACATCTAGTTTAAATCTACCATTTTTTATTTTAAAACTGTTACCCCTTTTCCTATCACAACAGGCTTTGCTAAAAAGCTTATCTACATCTTTCTTATAAGCATCCTTTAAGTACTGAAAAGCTGCAATAAGGTCTCCCCAGAGTCTTCTTCAAGCTGAACAACTCAAATTCTCTTATCCTTTATTCATGGCAGAGAATTCATGCATTCAAGCTTTCCAATATAAAACTTCCTTCCTCCAAAAAATAATACTGTTTGAATATCTATTTTTAGTATATTTGCATAACTACTAAAATGAAGTGTTTCGTCTTCTCAGGTTGACAGTATTTATTTAATGTACTTATAATGCAACCATACAATTATCCTGAAATAATTGTGAACACGGATGAAAAAACTGTCCCACAACCATGTTTAAAATGGCTAAAATATTATCATATTTTTCAATTTATTTTCTGCTTTCCTTGATAGTTTTAATGCCTGAAGAATATAGACTTAAGACTTTTGTTTTGCATAATTACATTTATATTTATCAAATATATTCTGAAGTCTTTGGAATAATATCCATTCATGCCAACATTTCTGTTCTGTTTTATGTAACTGTGGCACCAATTCCAATTTTAACCTCACAGAAGAAATGAAACTTGAAGTGAGAAAGTCTGTTTTTCAAAGAAGTGTATATTGTGCATTTTGCTTACAATGAGAATGAGTTTTGAACTGATGTGGTTTACTGTCTGTGGTGTGTTGACCTTGGCTGGCCACTAGGTGTCTACTAAACTCTCTCTTACTCTCCTGTCAACAGGACAAAGGGAGAAATATGATGAAAAGCTCATGAGTTGAGAAAAGGACAGAGAGATTTCTTATCAATTACCATCATGAGCAAACCAGATTCAACTTGAGGAAATCAATTTAATTTATTGCCTGAGAAGGACAGCAGGATAATAAGAAATAAGAACAACCTGAACTCACCTCCACACCCCTGCTGCCTTAGCATGAGCTCCTCTTCATGGGTCACAGCTCCTACTAGAAGCCCACTTTAGTGTAAGGTCTCCAGAGGCTGCAGTTTTCTTCAGGGTATATCCCTCTGCTTTGACATTGAGTCTTCTATGTGCTGCAGGATGGATATCTACTCCGCCGTGGTCCTACATAGGCTGCAAGGCAACAACCTGCTTCACCACGGGATTCTTCAGAGGCTGCAGGGAAATCTCTCTTCTGGAGTTTGGACCACTTCCTGCCCTTCCTTCTTCACTATCCTTGGGAACTGTAGGGTGTTTTTCCTTCATCTGTTTTTTCACTGCTCCCTCCCAGTTGTTGTGGAGTGGGTTTTGCCCCTTTTGGGCGGGTGCATGTCCAGAGAAGGGCAACAAAGCTGGCTAAGGGGATAGAGAACAAGGTTTAGGACAGGTGGCTGAGGCAACTGGAGTTACTTAGTATAGGGAAAAAAGGAGGCTGAGGGGAAAGCTTATCACTGCCTACAACTACCTGAAAGGAGGTTGTAGTGAAGTGGCTGTTGATCTCTTCTCCCAAGTAACTAGTGCTAGGATGAGAGGAAATAGCCTCAAGTTGCACCAGAGGAGGTTCAGATTAGGAAAAATTTCTTCACCGCAAGACACTGGAACAGGCTGCTCAGGTAGGTGGTTGAGTCACCATCCCTGCTAGTATTTAAAAGACAGGTAGATGAGATGCTCAGGGATATGGTTTAGTAGTGGACAGGTATGGTTGGATGTATGATCTCATACGTCTTTTCCAATCAAATGATTCTATAATTCTATGATTGTATGAAATATATTTTTATAGAGGCACTACCACCATCGCTGATAGACTTAGCTTTGACCAGTGGTGGGTTCATCTTGGAGTTGTCTGATATTGGTTCTGTCCAACACAGGGACACCTTCTGGCATCCTCTCACAGAAGCCACCCCTGCAGCCTCCACACACGTCAACTAACAAAACTTTGTCATGTAAACACTATACACAGTCTTTGGTAATGATATTCAGTTTATGTACACAAACAAAAGAGAAAATCCAAAGTTTAAAGTATTTTAACTTCAGAATGAAATCTCAGATTCAGTAGTGTTATGTTCTCTCCGGATCTCACAAATTCCTTCCTAAACGTGCCTCAGTTGGGCTTCCTGGGCCCAGCCATTCAGCCATTGATCATTTATCATAGCCATTTTGCTATGATAAATTCAAAAGTGGATCTCATTAGAATGGGAGAAAAAAAAAGAAAAAAACCTGAAAACATTCACAAAGATTTTTTGACAGCATCAGTAATAACTGAAATGTTTTACATACAGATTACAAATTCCACTGAAAAAGGAAAGAAGCCATTAAGGACAAAAAAAAAAAAGAAAAAAAACCTTCATTTTTGAGATGTGATCAGGGTAGCAGTAGTACAGAAACATTTTTTGGTTTAGTACAAAGATTTCAGATTTCAGCTGAAAAATGCATTGCCGTTTTTGCTGTAGAAATAACCTTCTGCAGATCATAAATATACGTCAGAATTGGGACTTAAATCCTAATGTGACTCATCAGTTTATGATTTGAATACAAAACTGTGCAAGTAATACCTGACTGCAAATGAAGCCTTTACATCATAAAGGCTGTAACAGAGGGTTATATTAATCTTAAAGATGGATGCACCTTGGAAAATCTCCCTGCAAAGCAAACTCACCAGCCTATCGAATGTGCTCTCAAAGACTACTAGCTCAGCAGGGTGATTCTAATGTATTGCTTTCAGTGAGCAAGCATGAAAAATAGTGGTTATCTCCAGCTAGCTCATAGTTTCATGTTTTGTTTACAAAAGTACATAAGTCTAATTCCTGCGTGGATTTAATACAACTTAGGTTACGTGGGGCTTTTTTACTTAATATTTTATCTATTGTCTTAACTTCACAGACTTCAGTCATTTCTTTGTCTCTGCCTTTCTCTCTATCAGTTATTGCATAACCAATATCAACATTTGTGATTTTCATCCACTTTCATCTGCAGGTTCTTTTATTCATGGCAATCCCTTCTTAACCTTGTCTGTTAAATGTCAAACCACTTCATTTTTCAAGCATTTCTTAAGTAGATTCTTAGCTTAATTGTCTTTTTTTGAGAAGCATTAAGTTGAACAGATCTAAAGGAACTATTCTAAAATTCTGAATACACAAATAAAGGAATCCTAATATTAATCACCTAACATTTTTGGAGGGGTTGTCATTACACCTTATTTTTTTTATGTACAATTTATCTATCTACCTTAGCTTTGGGGAAAAAAAATATTATTGTTTCCCAGGACAGTAACTGTCCCAGGAAAATTGTCCGTAGAAATTTTATTTTCTGACTTTGTGAAAGCAGGAAAGGTAACACTATAAGGAAAATAAATAACATTGCACAGCAGTGTTACTACCTTATATAGCATTGAGGCTCTCTCTAGCATTTTGTTGCCTCAGAACGGATCTCCACTAGTAAGGTTAACCTAGTACTCATTTGTAAAAAGATTGTTGTTTACAGTGAGTTTACTAAGGATTTCTTAATTATTACCAGTTGATGGTTTTTTAGAACACAGAAAACAACAAGCATTCCTACAAACTGGTTATCTAATAAAGAGGTATTTTAACCTTTTTTATGTCTACTTTTCAAGTCCTTTGGAGGATCTTGCACATTTTTGAGAGAAAAAAAAGGTCTAAAAGTTGAATTTTGGCCATACAGGAAAGCTACAGCTCAGAACAAATAGGTAAAACTTTAAAACAATTTTCCCTCCAACGAAAAAAAATAAAAGTCGAATCACATCTGTTCCTCTTAGAGTACTAGAGAAAACAGGACATGAAAGCTTGTGGAGTTCTTCTAGTATTTCCATTCATTAATTTTCTCTTGGTGAAAGGATCACTGCTTAAATTACTCAGAATTAACAAAAGTAACATGTATTTTCAAGTAAAAACAAATGCTTTTGTTTCCTTTCTTAGGTTATTTTTGAGGGTCAGAAAAATCAGAATATATTGCAAAGGAAAATAGCTATCTACTTTCATTTTTCAAAAATTAACAGCTGCCGTGAGTGATATCAGAAATACAATTAAGATCAGTGTCAATGTCCTTTTTTGGGTTTAGTTCATATAAAATATTCGTTATCCTTCATCTTAATCTAAATTTATCTTTTCTGGATTATAGTACTATTAGTTTTTATTTCATTTTATTTACTAATTTTCAGTATTCTCATTTGCTTTCCCTTCTCGAGCTATCTTAGCTTTTAGCAGGTGCCTTCAGTTTATTACCCTACCCCTTGGTGCAGATAATATTCGAAAAGAATAAATAAAAATGCTTTCATTGTTTACTTTCACTGTCGCTGTTTCACTACAGATTTACTGAAAACAGTCTGTTCCAGCTTCATGTTTTGTCCCTTCTGGCTTATTGCCATGCTCTGTAGTGTCAATATGCCTAGATTATTTTAAGCTTGTATTTGCTCTATAATTCAGTGAAGCTCTATTCTTGTCATCAAGAACAGAAAAATGTTATTTGTACAAGTGAATTATGAAATCTTCTTATGTAGATCTTGTCATAAATTCAGGCTTTGTTAGCAAGAAATCCTGGATAAAGAATTTTGGTAGCAACAATATGTGCCTTTCCCTTCTGTTGGCTCTTACAGGGCATAAGACTCTTCTGTGACTCAGTTTGTCAATGATGACTGGAAATGTGTTCACTTACCTTTTTAATTATTTTTAGATTTGTTTTTTGCTTGTTTAGTGAACTAAATCAGCCAAATAGAGGTTCAGGAAATACCATAATGAACACAGAGGAACTGATGAAAGTAAGAAAGAGTGCCTTTCAGTGAACCATCAGCTCAACAACGTAAAGTTACTGTAGGTTCAAATAAAGATTTGCAAACATTATTACTATTCGAACAGTATTTCAATAAAGCAATCATATAATCAGTTGTCACTTTAGAACTTAGGAAAAGATAACTAACTCAAAAGATTTTTTTTCTTAATATTTGAGACAAATAAAATTATTTAAGCTATTAAATATTTTAATTCTATGCCTTGACTAACCTCTCATCTGATTGATGAGACTTTCTTCCAGAACTTTCTTCAACTTAAATATTTTAATTTATTTTCCTTTTTTCAGTATCACAAGTTACTGCACATAAATTGTGCTTGTTATCATTCTATAGTAGTTACAGATGATGCTGTAAAATCTGTCTCTCTGTTTTAAATGAAGAGGGAAAGTTAACATTTTGTATCTTGTGACTTACAAGCGTTTAAATTAATGCTACATTACCAATTTTTTTCTTTACATAACAGAACACTTCGGATAAATATTGATTTAATGGAGCTTTTCTTTGATGTCTCTGACACACTTTTCACTTCTATAAAACTGTTTGCATTACTTCAAAGTCTGTTGATTTATAAATATGCAAACTGCTAATTTATCATATCTCTAGCATGCCTCGTAACTTTCTGAGTTTGTGCTCATTGTTATGCTTGTATTTGTTTGCACATGATGTCATTGAAAGAAAACATTCTTCAGCTAAAAAAGATTTTAATTTAAACATTTTTGGATCTAAGAACACTGTCTTCATCTCAGAATCATTACTGGCTTGGTCATGTTTGTAAATGAGGTTCCTGTCATAATGATAATTTTTTGCAGTCATTCTCATAGCAACAAAGACATCATGTCACTCATATTAACATTTAAATAACACTAATTATTTATTTATTTTCAGTTTTTCTTTGTTCACAGAGAATGATTTTCTAATTAGTAGTATGCCATGGCTATTAAAAAGCAAAAACCATTACATATTCTCATCATTATTATAGTTATGGTGACCTTAGTGATAACACTTTTTAAGAGCAGAGCAAACATAGTACACAGTGTATTGAGAATCAACTCCTCACAATGAATGAGAAGTCAAATCAGTGAAATAGTTTTAAGGATCCAATAATTTTTAATATCTTCATCAGTGACACAGATGGTGGGATTGAGTGCACCCTCAAAGAGGTTGCAGGTGACACCAAGCTGAGTGATGCTATTGAAAAGCCTGAGGGAAAGGATACCATCCAAAGAGACCTGACAAGCTTGAGAAGGGGGCTCATGTGAACCTCATTACTTAAGTGTTGTATTTCTGCAAAGCCTTACTAAGCCGTTTAAGCCCACTGTGTGGACCAAAATTGTGGGTAAGAGCTAGAAAAATCACCATTTTTGATAGCTTACTTTAATAACATTTCTTAAGTTTCTTGTCTAGAGGAAAATGTGGATCAGCTGCATCAAGGAGCTGATGTGGCCATCTGGCCCCAGCAATGCTCTTATTAACAAAAAAAGACAGTATTCCTTTATTGGGATATGGGCACAATTTCTTTCAAATTGAGGAGCTCTTGCACTAAAGCTGAAATGTGAATCCATGTACATTGAAACTCACATCATTAAAGGAAGTAAGCTTCCTCGAATGCAGGTCATTTTAATTTCTCTGATGATAAAATATAGAGGAACCAATATACTATTACATAGTAATATCAATTTAATCTAAAAATCGAGCATAAATTCTGAAGCATCTGGGAACTGAATTCCCAGTATTCCTTAATTAATAAACCTCATTTCGAGATTTCAAGATGATCAGGAGCATGGAAAGACTTTCATTGCATACCCAAGATTACACTGTGCTTTGTGGATTAATTTTCAGTTGAATTTTTTTTCCTTAAATTCAGATAAAATTTAGGAGAAGTTACTATAATTTTAAAGAGTAGATGTTATGTAAGAACTCATTTTAATAACATGAATACATAAAAAGGATTTTAAAAAATAGCATTATTCTAAAAATGTCTTTAATAAATATATAAAACATCTTCCTTTGAGGGAAAATACCCAAAAGCATGCACAAGTTGTATACGTGAATGATTTTACCTAGGGTATATTGCATTTCTGTGTATTTCTAGTGTTCAGTAATATCAATTCAACAGAGATTTCTCTACTGGGGATTCACACCAATATCCAGATAATGCTGTTTTCTAGGATTACATTGATTACACTAGAATACACTTTTAGGTAGAAAAGAGGACGATCACGTGAATGGAAAGCAAAACATACGGAAAGAGATCATACACTGAAAATGAAGATGATTTTAAGTGTTTCTTTTTTAAAATGTGTGTAAACTTGAAATATAAAACTACTGTAGAAAGGAAACTACAGAAGGGCATTTATCCAAGCCAAACCAAACCAACAAAACATCTTGAAAATCAAGAATGATGACAAAATCAAGTAACATCCATGCAAAATGGAATAAGATATAATAAAAAAACTTTAAAAATTGTGGATTCATCCCTAAGACAATATATTGTCTATGGCCTTAAGAGATTTGCAGTTTAAGTCAAGTGCAGACTTAAATCCAGAGGTCTAAACTTTACAGGGTATAGGGAGATTTATTTTTCAGTGCTACAAAACTATTAAACATAGTAATCTTTACTCTGTTGGTAGCTTGTAGAGGATCTAATATCACCTGAAAGCAATTTTATTCAAAATGTTGGATTCACAACCCAGCATGCAAATAGACAATGTCACATGCCAAGTTGAAACACTAATTTTGTTTCAGCTTTACACAAGAGCATGTGCTCAGTGCATTTCTACAAATCAAGCATATCTGTCCAGAGTCTCTGTACGCCATTTGTTACAAAAGTTACAAAGTGAATATACGCCAAGTACTTCCCTCTATAATTGATTGGTTAGTGATTTACATATCATTGTAATAAAGTTAAATGTGGTCTTATCATACTATTGCGAAAGATTGTACTGTTCCAAAATCTTGATAAGCAATCAGCAGAACACACTAACATTTGTTAATATTAACTCAAATGAAATAGCAAACTGTGCTAATCAAAAGAACAAAGCATGCAGAGAATCTGATAAAGTACATCCTGATAGAGTACATCTTGCACATCTGGACTGGGGCTTTTTACTGATTAGAAAATAAAGATCTGGTAGAGAGCATCCTGGACATCTGCATTGGGGAGGACATATTAATCAGGCCTTGCCATCAGGCCTGACAATTTGGCAGAGGAACATGAGAAACCCATCTCCAGAAGTAGGTCCCTGCTCACTGAGCATGCATAGTAGAGAACTTGTATGATGCTATCATGCCATCACCTGCAACTTTATGTAAATCTCTAACCAGTCATTTGCAAAGGGAAGCACTTGGCTTTTGTTCACTCCGTAACTTTTGTGATAACTTGAGCACAGAGACTCCTGTCAGGTGTGCTTGATTTGTGGAAAAGCCACTGAGATCCTAGACTTGAGCAAATCTGTAATAAAATCAGTTGCTCAACTTCGCGTGTGAGACTATTTGCATGCCAGGTAATGAATTTGACTTTTCGGGCAACAACACAAGTTTTCTATTGCACATATTTGATGACTAGGGCTCTGCTTCTGGGGGTGGGTTTTACTTGAAGGTGTGGTGTGGTTTTGCATGTATACGAGCATATAATGATATAGTTCATCTAAGGGCACTTTACCCAAAGGTTTTCCTGCCAAACAGACTTGGGGAAGAATGGCTACTGAGCTGTCTGGCAGAGAAGGACCTGGGGGTATTGACAGCCGGCTGAACATGAGCCAGCAGTGTGCCCAGGTGGCCAAGAGGACCAATGGCATCTTGGCCTGTATCAGACACAGCGTGGCCAGCAGGAGCAGGGAGGTGATTGTGCCCCTGTGCTCAGCACTGGTGAGGCCGCACCTCGAGTGCTGGGTTCAGTTTTGGGCCCCTCACTACAGGAAGGACATAGAGGGGCTGGAGCGTATGCAGAGAAGGGCAGTGAGGCTGGTGCAGGTGTTGGAGAATAAGCCCTATGAGGAGAGACTGAGATAAATGAGGTTGTTTAGCTTGGAGAAGAAGAGGCTGAGGGGAGACCCCATCACTGTTTACAACTGCCTGAAAGAAGGTTGTGACGGGGTGGGTGCTGGTCTCTTCTCGCAAGTGACAAGCAATAGGATGAGAGGAAATGGCTGCAAGCTGCACCTGGGGAGGTTTAGACTGAACATTAGGAAGAATTTCTTCACTGAAAGAGTGGTCAGGGATTGGAACAGGCTGCCCAGGGAGGTGGTGCAGTCACCATCCCTGGAGGTGTTTAAAAGATGAGTAGATGTGTTTCTTAGGGACATGGTTTAGTAAATGGACGGGTACCATTGGACTCAGTGAGCTCAGAAGTCTTTTCCAACCAGGTGATTCTATGATTCTATGAAAGGGAAAATGAAGATAAGCCATATAAACTGACAGAGTTTTCTCCTGTACGAAAAGATTAAACACTAAGAACCATTGGTAGCTTCAACTGCAGCCCTGTGCAGCACACCTGCATGTGGTCTTCCCACAAGGTTGAATGTAAGATGTCACTCCTAAAATAAAGAACTTCTGAGAGAAAGGAACTAGAAACTCTGAGTCTGATAAATGCATTTATCAGCCTGGGATGAGAATTGAAGGCCAGTCATGATGAATCTTTGAAAAGCTTTTACCTTCTTCTGGATAACTTAGGATAACTTAATTAAAAAAAAAAGTAAAGTAGATTACAAACAAATTTCCCAATTTGCCTCTGCATTGATGTGAAAGGAGAGGATTGAGTTTGGTTTGGTGGTTCTGCATTCCCTATGTATAAATGAAGGTGCATAGCATTCAAATGAACTAGAAGTACTACATGGAGTATAGGGACTGGTGTTATTAGCAATCAATCAGCTTTGTTGCTACTAATTCATTGATGATCATCTGGAAGATTGGAAGTTGGCCAACGTGACGCCCATCCACAAGAAGGGCTGTAGGGGTGATCCAGGTAACTACAGACCTGTCAGCCTGACCTTGGTCCCAGGCAAAATTATGGAACGGATAATCCTGGGTGCAATCATGCGGCACCTGCAGAATGAGGGAGAGATCAGGCCAAGCCAGCATGGTTTTAGGAGAGGCAGATCCTGCCTGACCAACCTGATTTCTTTTTACGACCGTGTGACTCGCCTGGTGGATGAGAGGAAGGCTGTGGATGTGGTGTTCCTGGACTTCAACAAGGCCTTTGACACTGTCTCCCACAGCAGACTACTGGACAAGCTGGCAGCCCGTGGCATGGATGAGAATGTACTGTGCTGGGTTAGGAATTGGTTGGATGGCCGAGCCCAAAGGGTGGTAGTGAATGGTGTCCCATCCAGCTGGTGGCCGGTCACTAGTGGCGTCCCCCAGGGTTCGGTGCTGGGCCCGGTCCTGTTTAATATCTTTATTGATGATCTGGATGAGGGGATCGAGTCCTTCATCAGCAAGTTCGCAGATGACAACAAGCTGGGAGGAAGTGTTGATCCACTAGAAGGTAGGAGGGCCCTACAGAGGGACCTTGACAGGCTGGAGAGATGGGCTGACTCCAATAGCATGAGGTTTAACAAGTCCAAGTGCCAGGTCCTACACTTTGGACACAACAACCCCATGGAGAGCTGTAGGCTGGGGACAGAGTGGCTGGAGAGCAGTTAGGCAGAAAGGGACTTGGGAGTGCTGGTGGACAGGAAACTCAACATGAGCCAGCAGTGCGCTCAAGTGGCAAAGAAGGCCAATGGTATCTTGGCCTGCATCAGGAACAGTGTGGCCAGCAGGACTAGAGAGGTCATCATCCCCTTATACTCGACACTGGTCAGGCCGCACCTTGAGCACTGTGTCCAGTTCTGGGCCCTTCAGTTTAAGACGGATGTTGAGATGCTGGAGTGTGTCCAGAGGAGAGCGACGAGGATGGTGAAGGGGCTGGAGCACAAGCCCTATGAGGAGCGACTGAGGGAGCTGGGGTTGTTTAGCCTGGAGAAGAGGAGGCTCAGGGGAGACCTTATAGCTCTCTACAACTACCTAAAGGGAGGTTGTGGTGAGGGAGGAGTTGAACTCTTCTCTCAGGCGACCAGTGACAGAACTAGAGGAGACGGTCCTAAGCTTTGCCAGGGGAGGTTTAGACTTGACATTAGGAAGAAATTATTCACTAAGAGGGTAATTGTTCATTGGAATCCGCTGCCCAGGGAGGTGGTCGAGTCACCATCCCTGAAGGTGTTCAAAGACAATGTGGATGAGGCACTTAGTGACATGGTGTAGTTGACAAGTAGGAGTAGGAGTAGGTGTAGGTGTAGGTGTTGGGTCATAGGTTGGACTCGATGGTCTCAAAGGTCTTTTCCAACCTTATGATACTGTGATACTCTGATACTGTGATAATATTCTCTGGAATCCTAATTTCCATGAAGGTCCATTTCCCATTATGCTAGCTTCTATTGCAGCATAGAAAGTATATCTGATTTTTATCAGTCATTCACACAAAGAACAAAAAAGTAAGTGTTTCATGTACATGTCAAGACTGAATCCAGGTTTAAGCAAGATGAGTATCATCTTTGTGAGTTAGGAATAGCCAATATGCATTTTGAAAAGCATTGTAAAGTAGAATAGGAAAATCACTCATCCATCTCTTCAGCTATCTGCTGGCACTGTCACTGAAACACAGTTCCTTCTAGTGTTACGCAAAATAGATGATCTGCAAAAATTGAAGTTCTTGTGTACTGCTAAAGGAGCAGTGTTTCTAAATAACTCAGTTAAAATTCCACTAGTTTCACCTGCAAGAAAAATACTACAGCTTAGCAATACACTTAGACTGAATAAAAAAAAAATGCTGTGCTCGTTAATGCATGATACCTGAAGACATGAACTCATACAACTATTTGGATCCCCAAAAAGGATAGCATGTGAATTTAGGCAAAGTCACCATGTTTCCACTTTCAGTAGCTTAACAAGTCTGATTACTTCAACTTCTCAAAATTTGGAGGCATTTTTTAATTTTCCAAAAGCCCCCGAGTATGAAAAAAACAAAATCAGAGGGGTCAATAGCCAGCCTTCTTGGTTTGTTGAATAATTGGAGATAAATATGTTTTTACAGAAGACGTGTAATATCCTCCATTGTTTTTATTGGAGGCTTAGTGGATTATAGCGATGCCTTGAAACACCAGTTCTGCTTCTTGTCCTTCATCAACTTAGTAAACACCATATGGAAGACCAATAAGACAATGCTATTCTAATCTTTTTCCAGAACTCCATAGATGTTACAGTTACAGGGATTCATTTAATATCTGGTGACCTTTATTTACTTAAACATTACATAAGTTTCTTAGTAGGCTACATAGTGCACAATGCATCTATTCTTAGGCAATAGATAAATAAATAATGAAGTCTCAATAGTCCATGACTTCAGTCTCTAACTTCCATCTGAGAAACTTTTTGTACATCCAACACAGCAGAATGAAAGGTAAGATACAACAATTAAAGTTCGGAGGTGGCATGGATAGCAAAACAGAAAGAAAAAGAACTTTCCTCTTTCCCAACGGAAATTATGTTGAACAAAGATATTTATCCATCTGTATTAAAAATGTCTGCGGTTGGTTATCTATAAAAGATCTTACCAAGATATACCTGAAGGTTGCCTCTGATGTGTCTCAACACTATGATGGCAGACTCCACAACATAAAGACAAACATTTCAGCTAATTTTCAATCCGCAAATCAGTAAAAGTGATTTTTGGTAGCAAAAGGTTTTATCTACTTTATATAACCTTTCAATACTATATCAAGAAAATGCCAAGGCCAAGGTTAATACTGATTTCAAAGATATAATCAGTTAATAAAAGCATATTTCACCTGACTTATATGTTGTCATTAAACAGCTGAAAAATTTATAGTGAAACACAGTGTTTTCTTTTTTGAGAACTGGAAGTGGAAGAGACTACTGCCAAAAAAAGAAAACACAAGGCGTTTGTTGGTGGCAGTTTGGTTTGCTCTTTTGTTTGTTTCATATAATTGGTTTAGATCATTGTTTATGCCAGAAAAAAAAAAAGAAAATCATGTTTCAGTTTCAGTGCTCTCCAAATGTTTAAACTCTATTTCTAACAAAGATCTATTAAAATGCTTCACTAGAAAGAACAAAGTAATGTTGGTTTGTTATTATTAGTATTTTTGGACAATTTGGATTTTCTTAACCATTTATGAAATGGTCTAACTTTAGGCTAACTCTCTACCTAACTCTCTGCTGCAAAGAATAAACTGCTCAATAGTAAATATTGATAGCTTGGAGAAAATAAAGATTTCTGAAATTTTATATTGTTTTCAAAAGACATCAATATAACTGAAAAACTACAGTGAATTCAGTATGGCCAGGTGACATATTCAAGACTGCACAGTTACTGAAGATCTGAAGTTTTGAAAGACCCATCAATTCAAATAGCCATATCTTGTTAAGAAGAAGCAAATTTTACACACTTAGTTCATTATTTTCAACTACTTTAAAACATTGAAACAATGAAGGAGAATGAAGAAATGTTAAGCTTGTAGGAGTACATAATAAACAAAAAACAGATCGGAGTGGCCACATTTGCATTCAGGGAACTTCTATTTGTTGTGATTACACAAAATCTATATTTATGAAAAATTTTCAATACATTCTTCTTGGAAATATATTGCTTTCTAAGACTGTTTGTATAGTATTTCTCTTCTAAATTTCAAAATGCTCAACATCTTAGAAGAAAATCTTATATGATCAGGTTAATCTCTACACAGAAATGTGGATAAGAAAACATGTAAACACTGACTCAAAGTGTCATGCTTTCTGAATTTTCTTGCTTTCACAAAAGAAGGTTATATAAAGAAAGTGTCTTTTGATCTTTATTTGAATCTTTATTTGAAACGATTTTGACATGTCTTAGTATTTATCATTTTTAAAGGCTTTTGTTTATTGGAGGATTTCTGGAACTGTTCAAGGTGACAATACCTTATGACAAACGTGAAACAAGTTTAAATGGCATAGCTATTTTCTGCTGCAGGATATGGGCATAAAGTTAAATGTGTGAATAAAGCTATATTTGGCAGTGGGCCAAATGTGGGGAGAAATGGGAAGACTGAAAGTTTCCTGAATACAAGGCAGTTTTTCTTTAAAAACAAAGTCAGTTGAGAAGCAATATGGCAGGGGCTGCATATTGTTCATCAGAAAGAAATGCAGCAATGATCTTTGGCACTGTGAAGTGGGGGTGGGATGCTTGGAGGCAAGCACAACCACCCCCTGCTATCAGTAAGGCATGGTAGCCTGGCACAACAGACAGTTATCTCCCTTCAAAGAAGATAAGTTACATCTGGTGCTCTGACAATCATAGAATCATATAATTGTAGAATGACCTAAGTTGGAAGGGATGCACAGAGATCACAGAATCCAAATCCTGTCCCTGCATAAGACAATCCCAAAGTTCACATTGTGTGTTTGAGGGCTTTGTCCAAACGCTTCTTGAATATTGTCAGGCTTGGCACTGTGACTGTTTCCCTGGAGTGCCTGTTCCAGTGCTTCACCATCCTCTGAGTGAAGACCCTCTTCCTAATATCCAACCAAAACCTCTCCTGACACGTCTTCCTGCCATTCCCTCAAGGCCTATCATTAATCACCATAGAGAAGAGATCAGCACCTGCTCTTCCTCCTTCCCTTGTGAGGAAACAGATGATGGCTATGAGGTCCCCCCCTCAGACTCCTCTTCTCCAGGCTGAACAGGCCAAAGGACTTCAGCTGCTCCTCATGATTTCTCCTCTAGACCCTTCACCAGCTTTGCGGCCCTCTGCTGGACACTCTCCAGTATTCTGATGCCTTTTTTATACTGTGGCACACAAAACTGGCCACAACACTCAAGGTGAGGCCTCATCAGTGCAGATTAGAGTGGGACAATCACCTCCCTCGACCAGCTAGTAATGCTGTGCTTGATGCACCCCAGGACATGGTTGGCCCTCTTGGCTGCCAAGGCAGACTGTTGGCTCATGTTCAACTAGTCGACCAGAACCCCAAAGTCTCTTTCCTCAGGGCAGCTCTCCCGCCTCCCTCCCCAGTCTGTATGTAAATCCTGGGTTACCATGTCCCAGGTGTAATACCTGGCACTTGCCTTTGTTAAACTTCATACAGTTGCTGATTGCCCAGCTCTCCAATCTGTTCAGATCCCTCTGCAAGGCCTCCCTGCCCTGCGGAGTGTCAACCATTCACCCTAGTTTTGTGTCATCAGTAAACTTAGTTAGTAAACCCTTGAGTCCAGGTTGTTTATGATGATATTAGATAGTACTGACCCCCAAATCTATGCACTCCAGCCAACCTTTGCTCATTAAAATATCATTGTAATATCATTATAATACTAAAATACATCTCTATACATAATGCTACTTGCTTCTTCCCCACCTCTGAAGCAAACTCCTCCCAAACCCAGTCCTACTGGGCCTGCACAGTTTTGGGAAGCAAAGCGAGCACTTTTTCTCCACTAATCAGCAGGGTTTGATGTAAAGGTTTTGGTCACCCAAGCTCCACCTAAACCTCCAATTTACTATGAAATTTACTATGAAAAATTTGCGAACAAAGAAAGGATGGACATTAGGGTGGAAATATCACCAAAACATTTGGGATTAGACGACAGGCTGGAACCCATCTCCCCTCCCCCCGAACACTGGAACATTGTCAGGATAAGGTCTTTGTGTTATGCATGTGAAGTATATATCCTAGTATCAAGCTGATTATCAGTATCTCTCTATACTTTGAACTTAACTACATATTTCTTTCCTGTATATTGCTCCTTTCTACCCTCAGATACTTGACTTTCAATGTATTTTTGCAAACAATATCTTATTCCCAGCTGCTACCAAACAGTTATTTAGACATAAGTTGTTATAATCTTAATAAAATAGACTTTATACTTACACAAGTTTTAGAAACTTTACTGTTAGAAGGTGTTTAAAAGGGAGTTTTTTATTTAAACTTGGCAAGATAGACAGAAACGATTGTCTTCGCGAGATTGCCGAAAATAATCGGAGAAAGAAAAAATGATTTGGAGCAAGCTGGATGATACACTATTATTCTTGCGTTATTCCTTAATTTTACCATATTCTGATGGGCTGGATGAGTTATTTTTCTACCTTGTGAAATCATCAAATAGAAAAGGAGTTCAGGCCCAAGAAATGCAGTGAGCCATAAGATGGTCATGATGAATAGCCTTGTGCGTTTCCTCAGTGTTTTTGCTGTGGTAGGCTTTCAGGAAATAAAAGGTTAAGCAGATTGCTAACTCTCTCAAACTCTACTACCTCTCTTTTTAAAGTCCTTCCTGCTTTTAAAATTTATTCTTTAAATGTGACAGGATATTGCAACTTCATCTTATTTGCCTAATGGCAAGCTGCTTTTTTCCCCATAATATCTTAGTAAGCGATTTGTGATATGTCTCTGCAGGCCGTCAAAGTACTGTGGAACAAGTTTGGCACTGAAACCCTGATCTGCAGTTAAATAGTAAACTTATTCCATGTCTTTCTCATGGTTAACTAACTTCCTCAAAAATCACTTTCACTGTGGGAAAAAAATGATGCCAAGTGGTGTGATTAAAAAAAAAAAATCTGAAGCAACTTAACCTTCAGTAGATATCTGACCTTTCATTTAGCAATGTAAGCATAGACCTGCATGTTGTTATGGGTTTATATTTCTTTCCAATTTTTTAAACTTTTTTTAAAGAAAAATAGATACTTAAACTACACCTTTTAACAATGTGAAGTCCATGAACTTCATCAGATATCCTTAATCTTTTGCTTTACAGAAGATAGATTCTCTTGACTTGGATAAATCTGGGATATAGACTGGGATCCTTAAGTCCACGTTTTTCCTCTTTCGTTTCTACTTCATACACTTATGATTCAGTTTAGCTTTTCTCTCCTCCCTCTCTGATCAACAGAAAGATAAGACATTGACTACCTCTGTGGATCTCAATAATGCATTTTTTAATAACTGCCTCGCATTTCATCTTCCTTAAAACTCTTCTGATACCATTTGTGTTGTTATGTGTCATCTAACTAAGGAAAGACAAATAAAACAAAACAATACAAATGAAACAAAACTCCTCTTTTAACCTCTTATAAAATAAGATGAAGAGGGCTTTTTTTGCATGTGAAACCCCACTCAAACTATGCCACAATTATGTCAATACTGCAAAGGTCTGATGATTTACCAAATCACTCGTCAATTTTCAGGTCATAGAAGTGAATTAAGTGATTCTAGTTAAAGTCAAGGACTCAGAAGTAGCTCTATTCATTTAATTTTCCAACACTCCACCTACCAATTAATGACTGTGTTTATGTATTTTTATATTCAGTTAAATGTATTTCAACATGAAAATATACAAACTGCTGCTGACTTTGTTGTTAGGTGTTCTTAAATGTTAACTCAGAATCTCATTACTGGCCAAAGGGAACACACTTTATGTAACTGAAGCTCAAGGTTTTATTGTTAGCCTAATTATAATCTTAACAATTTAACCAGTATACAACAAATACTTACCACTAACCTTGCTAAAATATTATTAGTAATTATATTACAGAAATCATTGTTTAAAATCTCTCTGACATATGTCAACAAACATTAATATTTTTATTTAGCAAGCGCAGTAACAAGAACAATTATTTGTCTTTTCCATTATCTCAAATTCTTGTAATATTAAATGTCACTGCCTAATTAGAGCAACTATAGAGATAAGGCTTTCCACTTTACGCATTCTAGTAAAGTTAATTTATGTCAAGGGATCAATTCCCTTGATCCAGACTCAATGGGATATGTTCTTGAAATCTCCTTTTTAGTGGTTTGATATGCTTAATCAATTCTGAAAATGGTAAAGAAATTGTAAAGAAACTAAACTTATGTAGATAAAAAAGACACAGTCTTATCCATATTTATTATTATTATTACAAACAGTTGTCTGATTATTGATCTAAAGTTTGTTTATTCAATGTGACACAAATGGGATTTAAGTGATAATGAAAGATGACTCACAAAGTACAAAACTTCCATCATTGTTAAGTTTCCTGCATGATTTTTTATTTACTCACTATATAAAAGTACGTCTACTTTTGTGCTGACTTAGAGTAAAATCCTCCAAAATCAACTAAAGATAATGTCTAAGATTCTTAGAATCCCTCTTCTTTCTCCCTATTAGGTAAAAAATCCTCTAGTTACGGAAAAAGATTTAAGAAAAATGGACTTGACCAAGACTGATTTTTTTTCTAGTTCAAGAATTGGAGGTACCACCAAACTTCATTTCCCACAAAATATGCCAGAACAGGGAATTATGAGATGAAGGGGGTAATTGAATAAGCATGTTCAGTTGCAGTTGTTAAATTAATAATGTTCTGGTTACTTTTGCCCATAGTAATAATAATGACCTATTGATATTGATTAAAACAACATTGTAATATTTCTGAGATATTTTGAGATAAAGAAGATTTCAGAAGTTACTTTGTCCTCTCTAAGATGAGTCCTATGTTGTGCTTTTGAAAGGATGAAGAATGTCACTAACTTGCATATTTCTATGTGTTTCAGTTCTAATTTTAACATTGCCACCTTTAATTCAGGATTTAGAAATGTCGGTGATTTCAGCCTATCTGTATATTTTTCCACCACAGACTGAACAGATCTATGATTTTGTACATGTACTGAACAGATCTGCCATGTTTTCTTGTGAAAGTACAGTAGAGGATACATAAAACAGAAATGTGCCACCAAGAAGTTAGGCAGTATTTCACAAAACCTCTGAAAAATCTCTTGCATCTGATTTATAAATAATTGGTAAAATCAATTTTGTGTATCACGGCAAGAAAAAAAGAAAAAAGATTCTTTGAAATTAGAGCTTGAACAGGAGGAGTGAAGGAGTAGTGACTCTTCCTTACACTCTGTTTCAATATTCAGCATTTACAAATATCTGTGGATATGTTTGCCTTTTATTAAAGACAGTTACTTCCGTTACTGTTACTTCTATTATCTTTTTCCTGTGTGCCTCCTGCAGCCACATAAATAGGTGCCACACACAGATACAGAAATGTAGGAAAGCACACTCACTATATCTAAATTATCATAGTTAATGTATGCATTCATGTTACTATTGCTGAAGGCAAAGCAGGAGCCAAAGCTAGGGTTGTTTTTCTGTCAAAAACTCTAGCAGTGATTAAACTAAAACTTTTCTGTTTGCAAGGATTTTTCTTGAAATCTTTCTTTATTTTTGAGACCTTGTCAGAATAGGCCCTTTTTATACGTTCAGAGAAAGCAATTTAATACAAATGTTGACAGTATTTGTCATTTTAAAAGCAGAATTGGGCAAAATACTAAGTAGTTAAATTCAGTGAATAAATTAAATTATTTTAAAAAATAGATTTTAGGACATATTTTGACACCGCAGCCTTACTATACACACCTTTATTTCTAAGATCTCTGAATTAATCAACTGGAAACGATAAATAAAATTTTCTGCATTATATATATGCCAATTATTGACACACACCCCTAGAACGGCAAGATATTACTCATTAAAACAAAGTTCAGTTTTACTTTTCAATTAAACCTTAGGAGGAAAATGTTTCTCCTACTTCAGAGAAATTTCAGTGTTTTTGTTTGTCAGTAAGGCAAAATTCATTTTTCACCTCATTGAAATTCTGAACCATAGGAAGTTTTATTAAGAAAAGTAAAGAATAAGGTCATTCTGTCCTCTCCATAAAGAAGATTAAATAGCTACTGCATAAAAGCATTAGAAATGAGATTACCTTGAGATTCACTAAGGAACTTCAGACATCCCATAATAAATTTGCTCTAAACCTGTGCAGAGAATAAACAAAAACTAAAGAAATGGCTGGTCTGCTCTTTTTCCTATTAATGTCCTGAACAAAAGAACAACAAGATGTATCACTGAATTTAAACTTAATTCACAAGGACATATCTTTTTTCAAATACTGTTGAAATTAAGCACGCAGTTTAAATTGCCTCATACCACTAATGAATAGTGTGATGCTTATTCACAATAACTATGATGACATCAAAACTTTTTTTATAATATTGGAATAATTTCGTACAAAAATATGTTTAAAAACTCATGCATATGTAAAATATTTCAGTGCAAAAAAAATCTATTATTGTTTGAGTGCTGAGGATAAATGAAAATGAACTTTCATGACATATATAACATTCTTCTACCTAGGAATCTAACATAATGTTCATGACTAATGCTAACCATTTAATAACCTTCATCCTGGCTAAGCATGTAAGCAGTCAACTTAGTGTTTGTAAATTCAGAATATTATGTAAGTGTTTGGCAACTGTATTGTGCTACAGTTCATTTGTGGATGAACAACATCTTGTCCTTTAATTACAAAAGAAAAGTATAAATCCATGTTTTCTCTCTATATGTAGATGACACACAGGTGAAACCAAAAGTCCTCTGTTTTAGACGTGGACGAAGACATGATTGCCCATCACTTAGATCCCTATGCTACACGAGAGCAATCCTATCAAAAGTAACCCGTGGAGGACATATACAGAATTATGCTTCTGCTGCTACCTTCAGGAGAGATCTTGGACTTTCATACCAGACATAGAAACTACTTATTACTCAGCTCTGGATCAGAGCCAAATATATATCCACAATGCTCTGGTTTCCAGGGCAATGAAGGATGAACTCAGAAATTAACATTTTCAATTCATGAAGATACACCATCTAAAATAAAACTGGAGACAACCATGGTGAATCACCACAGAGCTATATATCCTGAATTCTGTCTATTTTCTTGCCACTTGGT
Organism: Neomorphus geoffroyi; assembly: GCA_033558235.1. Lineage (NCBI taxonomy): Eukaryota > Metazoa > Chordata > Aves > Cuculiformes > Neomorphidae > Neomorphus > Neomorphus geoffroyi. Next base: position 23,858,492 of record JAUMJM010000005.1, read on the forward strand.
CATGATGTATCTATTTAAAAAGTATTCAGAATAGGTTTATTGCAATGGATAAATGCAAAGAATTCCTAAAGATAAAGAAACCTACTAGTTCCAGATGAATTTTTTAACACAGAAAATAAATCCCATCGTATTTAATGTGTTCTTTTAAGTAGATCAAAATTTGAATTCCACTTTCTGGGAAAAACAAATGTCTTAGCCCATGTTCCTGATGAATACATGGACTTTGTCTTTTGTGGGATATTTTTTCCTTACCTTGGCTTCTCTAAGTGAAATAATTGTTTGTTATGATAGACAATATAGGAAACAATGTAGATTAAACTTGACTTGTAGCATTATCAAGATCAAATTCCAGACAGCACTGAGGATTTTGTTATAGGCAAAGTGCAGGGAAAATATTGGGCCTGGTGTCAACTTGTCAAGATAGAATAATAGCCTCGGGAAAGAACTGCAACTTCAGAATTCTCAGTCTTGTTCTTACCAGTTTTCAAAAGTTAAGGTCAAAGTTTGATAGAAAACTTCAGCACATATAATTTAAGAGTACCTTAGAAGAAGCATCTGTCATTACTATCACACTACTTCATGCAAAGGATTCAGTACACTGACAGTTCACAGCATCTCCCTCGCGTTCCTCTTAAGGAACTCATGGAAAGATGAACGTAATACCAGAAAAAGAGGAAGATACTAAAAGGGCCTTTTTTGTTTCACCATTTCTGACTGTGATACCGTTAAGGAGAAATTTTAATTAAATAGATAATTTTGATTGTGAGTATAAGTATTATTGTAACTGAATTACTAATTATAGATGGTGTATTTTTGATAAAAAGCTAATATTTTTCATTACACAAACATAGTCTTGATTTCTTGTATAGAGCGTGCTCTTCTTTTTGCTGACAACAGTATTCTGAGCCTGACACTCCTCTTGTCATTCCAGTTTAGCATAGCTTTGAACTTCAGCAGAATCTTACTGCGTTTGTCCAATACTAACAAAATGAAACATTAACAAAACCAAGACTTTTCCTTAAACTATGATATACCCTGACCCAAAAGGTTAAAAACTGGGGTACCATCTCACTAGAGGAACTAAAGTTTTTCACTCTTTAATATCACCTGGGAACTGAAATGTCTTGTTTAGAGGTAATTCCTTTTACTTTGAAAAAAGGAATGGCCTGATAATCAGCAGCTTTTGCTATATTTCACAGGTTGGGTTATTTTGATGAATTCAGCTGAGCTACCATCATCATTGAACATGCCCTTTCACTTTTTCTTGGTTTTGACACACTGAGATTCAAAGTAGCTGTTATCTACCTGAAATTCAGAAGGCCCTGCATTTCCTAATTTTTATAAAAACTTTCTTGTGAGCTTAATACTGTGCAGAACAAAAGAGGAAAACTGCAAACTGAACATTAGAAGTGTTTACAGTGGTGCTTTAAGATAAAATATCTCAACTTTCATTTGTCCTCACTTTGCTCTCTAAACATATTGCAGATGTGACAGTTACAACAGCATTCAAACCATACTTTTACCTCCAACTTCGATATTGCCTAACTTTGATAGCAATGTAGATATTCCCTATCCAAGGACTTCCACCTGCTCTAGTGAAGTCTCTTGACTCAGCTCTGGAGACATTTAGCAATTCTTAGTGTCATGCTGACACATTGTCTTAATATCACTTGAGACCAAGGAATGGAAATAGAAATCAAAATTATACTTGAGATTCAGTTGAGGGATATTAATTAGGTATTAATCAGCCCTCAGATGTACAACAATCAATACAGTAGGAAAACAATAATGAGTCTGTTTATTTGATATTTTTCCACAGAATTCTCCTCTAAGATGATCTGGATTGAAGCACTTTATGCCTCTTGCTCTGAAAACATTTTTCTGTTTCATTGGTTATTCAGATGTCCGGTCTTAATTGTCTCTGTTTCTTGCTCGTATCAGCCAATATGCCCTGCTGCATATACATAAGATCACTATTGTTGTCGTCAAAAAGTACTTATTACAAGGCATATCACTGTGTATAATTACTTTTCACTTCCGTTATTTAGTTTCATGCTGATGCAATAATGCTTTTAAGAAAGATACCTTATCTTCAGATAGAAGCCAATGACCACTCTTAGCTGTCATGGTAGTGAACATTTTGCTGAAGAATTGTGCTTGATGCCATTTAAATAGGAATTTTCTTTATGGTTTTCAATTTGTTAAGGAAGTTTCTTTATACTGAAACATTCATGATTTGGATCCATACAAGTAATCCCTTGCTGCTCTATAGTTTCAGAGGATCTAAATTAAAAAGAAGTAATTATTTAGGTGTCATCAGTATTTGAAACATAAGAAAGGTAACTTTGTAAGAAGTTAGCTTTAAAGGAGAAATTCTAGATGCTACAGTTCAAAATGTTTTTCTTTGGTAACTTCATGTAGTGGAAAGCTAAGAAAGCACATATACAGAAATAGATAATATCAGAGGGATTCATGGGTCTGTAGAGATGTTTGGCTTGATTAAAGTTCAGACAACTGGATTGATAACATTCGTTATATAATACACGCTGGATATATAATGCTACCTGTACCAACATGAAGACTTTGCAAACAAAAAATATTAAGGGCAGTTCAAAAACACCTTCTTGCAGGGTGAAAAAAAGGATAATAATCCAGATTTTTCAGTGTTATCTATAGAATCATAGAATCACTAGTTTGGAAGAGACCTCTGAGATCACCGAGTCCATTCTCTATTACCTGTACAAAACAATTTGAATTTTCATAGATTAAGTTAAACAAAATTATGTTAAACACTGCTTAAAATCTATCTACCCATTTGGTCCTTTATGTCTCTATGGAAAGTTTAAAGAAAAAATTTTATATGTTAGTCACAGATGAGTATGAGCTGATGAAACCAGGAAACAAAATCCTCTACTGTTTAAAGGTTTCTATTATGAACTCAACTCTTTCAACAACTGTTGAAAACCAGGAGTTATTCTAAAGAACACGTTCATTGGTTTGTATATGTCAATGATTGAGAGCATCAATGCCCATTAAGATAAACACAGAATCACAGAATCACAGGTTCACAGCACAGAATCACGGAATGGCTGGGTAGGAAGGGACATCTGGACATCATCTTGTCCAGCTCTTCATCTAAAACAGGTGACCTACAGCAAGTTACACAGGAATGTATCCAGGAACATTTTCAATATCCCCAGAGAAGGAGAGTCCACAACCTCTCCATCGCCCTCACAGTAGAGAAATTTTTCCTCATGTGGAACTTCCTGTGCTCCAGTTTGTACCCATTGCCACTTGTCACATAACTGGACAACATGAGAAGAGTCTGGCCCTATCCTCTTGACATCTGCCCTTTAGATGTTGACAAGCATTCACATCATCCCCTCTCTGTTTTCTCTTCTCTAGGCTAAATACATCCAAGTCTCTCAGCCTTCCCTCATAAGGCAGATGCTTTTGTCCCCTAATCATGTTTTTGGCTTTCCGCTGGATTCGTAAGCATTAATAAGTATCTGTCACTTAGAAACACTTAAGTGTCCCTTGAATTATATAATCTACCTTGTAAAGTACCTTGAATATCATTAATTTTGGATTTTTATCAGAATAGGCAAGCTACAAGGGTTGTAAAATTGATGATCTTTTACTGAAACAAAAGATCTCTAGTGGCTATCTGCATAAATCTGTACGTTTTTATTTTCCTGTCTGCATCTTTCTAATGTGATCACTTTTCAGACACACAGAGTATTTCATCCTGTGTTTCCCTTTTATCTTCCTCACCCCAAATGAAAAAACAATCTGACTTCTAACATGACATTTTCTTCCAAAAATTGTTTAATTTTTGGAACAGACTTCTAGCACTTATGTCTTTAAAGGTGCTGTAAGACTTTCTACTTTTTAAAAAGAAAATATGAAGTTTGATTAATGTTTTTTTTAGGATAGTACCACTTGATGTAGCTTTTTTCCTTTCCTTAAATGTTTTTCTTAAAGGCATCAAGAATGAATTTTAAATCAATATACATAAACCTAATATAAAATTATTTATCAAAGTGACATCAAGGCTCAGGCTTGGGAATTCCGACAGATCCTGAATAAGGAGCACAGCCACTGAAGTGGTCAGAGGTACATTGGAAAGTTACCTTCTTTTTTAATTAGGGGTACTGATTAGGAGGGAAAATTGACAGTAGATAGATGAGACTGAAATCCAGGGAGTGTGCTGGAGTTAATTTCTTTCTTAAAGTCAAGTGTTAATAAAAGTTAAATTATCCATGGTAAAATATGTCTTGTTCTTTCTTTCTGCTTGTTCAAAGTTAGTTAATTCAAAGGTCATTATATTCAACTGTCAGATTTATCTGTGAGTCAGAGAACTGTTGCAATTCCTAGAGACCTAACATTCATCTGCTAAAAAAGAAAATAAAACATGGAAATATTTTATTAGTGTTTGAAAATTACACTTTAAATATTATATTCCAGTAACCACACTTACTTTGTAGTTAATACCAGAATGCTGCAAACAATTTTATCTTTAGTTCCAGAATTATGTAGTGCTTGAAAACTTTTACATCAACTTCACTACTGTCCTCAGGAAGACGTGTCTCTTGTATTATCTCACTCAAAGAGATAATCCTCCCATAGTGAAGCTATGATTACCATATGAATATAACACATCAATTTTACTGCAGGAATTAACTCATAAGTATGATCATACACATTTTATTGTTAGTGAGTTCTGACTTATTTTGTCAATTGTCGTGGTTTAACCCATTGGCAACTAAGTACCTCGCAGCCAGTTGCTCAAATTCCCCCCACAATGGGATAAGGAGGAGAATGAAAGAATTAAAACACGTGAGCTGAGACAAAAACAGTTTAATAGGACAGCAAAAAGGAGACATCATCATCATCATCATCAAATATACAAAACAAGTGAAGCACAATACAATTTCTTACCACACAATGACTGATTCCCAATCAGTCTCTGAGCAGCAATCACTGGACCTGTCTTTATACACTGAGTAAGACATGGTATTGCATGGAATAACCCTTTGGCCAGTTCGTATGAACTGTCCTAGCTGTATTGCTTTCCAGCTTCCTGTGCAATCCTGCCTTCTTGCTGGCCTGCCAGCAAGAGAAGCTGAAAAGTCCTTGATTGCTTAGCGACAATTGTAAACATTGCTGTTTTGTCAACTTTATTTTCACCCCAAATCTACAGAACATATATGTACTACACAGCTGCCAGAAACAAAATAAACTCTATCCCAGCTGAAACCAGCACAAAATTTTGTATATTTCCATTTACTACATAATGGTTGCAAACAATTGGACTGAAGTCAGGTCTTTTAAGATGTTTGCATGAGAGGAAACGGAGCACTGGAACAGACTGCCCAGAGAGGCTGTGGAATCTCTGTCTCTGGAGATATTCAAAACCTTCCTGGATGCTTTCCTGTGGAACCAGCTGTAGGTCACCTGTTTTAGCTGGAACATTGGACTGGATGATGTCCAGAGGTCCCTTTCAACCCCAGGCATTCTGTGATTCTGTGATTCTGTGATTCTGTGATTCCGTGATTCTGTGAATTGGAGTGGAAATTTCTAAAATGTTGAGTGCCAATTGAAGAATCTGCAACTCAAGACAAGGCTACTGCAGCTCTATATCCCCAGGTGCAACCAGTATGGAAGCTAAGAATGCATTCCCCCACACAGAGCAGAATAGATGTATGCACCACATATATACACTTACACACAGCCGGGCACACAGAGATCACGAAGAGATATACTCAGCACTCATGAACACAGGCAACATCAATAGTCTCATCCTGCTCCTGTCTCTGGTTGAGCATCAGAGATATCCACCGGTGAGAATACACACATATATATGTAGATATACAGTACATGGTGGATTATACATGTAGTCTGCCCAGTATATGCCCTGGATCCCAGTCTCCCCAGTTACTGGAACATGAACGTACAAGACCCTCTGTCCTGACAGACTGTCTGACTGATAGTCTGAACAAGCACACACACAGAGACACACATATACACACACAGACACTTGCACACCCAGAGATGGCCAGGACATAATCAGCACACCTGATAGCCAATTCTACCATAGCCTCACCCTTAAAGACACACGACACTGGTTTCTAGACCTCTTCATCTACTTGCTGACTAATCCAGCTCGATCTTTGCTAGTAATCACACACTCACTTCTACACCTGCACTTGGTCCCGTTCCTGGAAGCATGGACACATGAGACTCTTTGACCTGAGGTCCCACTCTAGTTGTTGGCACATGTCCACTCACTCTAGGCTCCCCGGTACCTGGCACTATGACTCTGGTGTCCACTGACCTGTGATCTGATGCCAGGGACTGGCACTCAGACTGTGTGCGTAGGCCATCACCATAACACTGAATAGAGAGCCCTTCCACCACAAAAAGCTAGAAATAACATTTCATAAGGTAAGACAAACTATACTGAATAAATGCAGAACATCACCAGACAAACATACAGACCAACTGTGTTTATACGCAATCAGCCCTTTTTATCCCCTTATCCTTCTATTTTCCCATGTCTTGTCCTCTCTGAATCACCAGGACATCCCACTTGTGCTTCCTCCCTTAACCATGCCATAGTAAGTCTTACACAATCCCAAATGCTCTTCCTCTGCCTCCCATAATATGTCCCATACCTCTTCAATTTCAAAGGTGCTCTGGAGAGCTACTCACCTTGACCCTTCCTGATGGGTTTCACACCTTGGAACAGCCCCGGGAAGGGCCTGGGCAGAGTTTCCTTACATTTGGGTTTCTGCCTGGCTTTGTGCCCTTCTGCTTCTTTGTAGATGTATACATGAGATTTTATTACATAACCTAGCAACCTGAAGTGTCAGTTTTTATGTACTGACAGGTAAATTTCGCAGCGTCAAGCAGTGTCTTTGGGCCAATAGTTTTTACAGACAGATTACCCCATTATCCTTGTTTTCTTCAGGCATGAACATAAAGTAATAGTTTATAAGCCAGAATAATCTCAGCCTGGTGCACAGTTATTGTCCTTGCTACTCGATTTTAACTAAAGAAAAAGCAGATATTCAGTGCTGCGTGAAGCAGTTAGAAATCAATTTTCAATCTGAAAATTGACAATTACTATTAATTTCATCACATGATCACCTGAAGGCTGAGGGCTAGTATTTTCCCTGTGAGTGCTCAGAATATCCATCCTTCCAGTGTGATCAGCCACAATCTATATTTGGGTTAATTTAATGTATTCTTTATATTCTGTTTGAATATGTGTTTGTTTGGATTTGAACAAGATGGCCTAGTGTGAGCCCTATAGCTTCTGTGGATAAATAACTGTGGAATCATGATTTCTGAGACTCATTATGTAAAGTACTCCCTCAGATCCATATAATACTATATTTGAAAATCATTCTACATATTCAAATATTCATTTTAATAACACTTCATTTTTTCCACAGACAACTATTCAATGAAGATCTGTACAACAGTGTGACACACTGGTATAGTCAGGTGAATTAAACAAGATACGTGATCCAAAGGCTTTTTGTTCTCTGCAGCGGTTTTCCTGATAATATCCCTGCAGTAATTATGAAGAATCTGCAATGATGTGCAGAGATACTCTCTCGCCAGATACCCCAGGGAATTCTACAAAGACATGTCCTTGGACTTAAATAGATTAATGCCCTACATGTCTTTTTTTTAGTACAGTGTATGTGGATAATTTTTTATTCTAATGTCTATGGAGCTCTTCAGAGTGATACCCTTGAACCCATGCCAAACTGATTCCCTGGAGGCCCTGTAATAGACAAGCATGATTTGTCCCAAATTTTTCAAAAAGTGAATTTGTTGCTCTTGGAGTTTTTTAAGAAGGTGATGACTCCTGTAGTGCATATTTGCCTAAGCTTTTAGACTGATAAGCTTATGGAAACATTCCATGTGTGTGTTTTGTCACTTCTATTAGTTGTATTCATATAGGGTTTTTTCCCTCCTCGTTCTCACACATTATCACTGACCATTCCTCTCATTTATTAAAGCTCCAGCATATTTTGTGTTTGATGCCACAGCCTTATCAAAGACTGTTTTTTATTAATAGAGTACAAGCAATGTAACAATGATGCGGCAAATGTGTCTGAAGATCTGTACCTGTGGAAAAACACCAAAGCTGGTATCATGTAACTCATTGAACACAACCTCCCAATAAAATCAGGAGAGATGTGTGACTTGGGCCAGACAAGTTCACCACTTATAGCTGGATGTGGAGCAATACTGAAAGAAGTGAGAGGTAAATATTATTCCTTTCATGCTATATGAAATAATAATAAAAAAAGTGTTGGGGAGTTAAGATGATATCTCTGTCTTTCTTTTCAAGATACTTCCTAGGGTAACCGGGGAAAATCTGAAGATACTCTGTCAAAGAGTTGGAGGTAAAAAGATGGGCAATGAGCCCTAGTACTGATGAAGTTAATCTTGGCTTATTTTACAATCCCCCAGTGAATCAAGGAACATAATACCTTTCAACTTTCAATGGGAAAGCGAACTCCAGTGATTTAACTGTTGAAAGACCTGCCTGCATAGGTATTGCAGACATTTCTGATGACTGCAGAATTTCCCACAGGTATTTATAAAAGAGACACCAACTAAGGGCAGATCTAACTTAATATCCTTATCTCAGTTTTAGAATAAAATTATATTAATCCTAAATGCATTGCTTGCTATCAGTTGGTTGATTTCTATTTTTTTCAAACTTATTTAAATATATTTTCTTGTGTATTGTAGACATATACATGCACATTTTTACTTAATAACTTTGTCATGTTTACTAAAGAAAATAAAATCACAACCTCGCTGTTGCATACTTAAAGCCACAGGACTTAACTAATACATTAAAAAACATTTTTATCGGACTGTGACATATCTTTCCACACACTTTCTGTCCTACAGCTCCTTGAATGCGACTCCATTAAAAACAGTATATAAGGATTTGTGTGCTTCTTATGTGCCTGCAGGATTCTCACTGAAGATAGTAGTAATTAGGCTGACTAATGCAGAAGAAATGATACAGAGTTATGATCTTATGCCTTTTCTGAGGATATGTATTTCAGACTTTACTCCAGGCATTCTACTCATTCTTTTCTGTTCAATTGATTCATGTGTCTACTATCTAAATCCAAAGCTCATGACTTCTAAGTAAGACTAGTGAAGATTTGTGACATGGAAGAAATTATCTAACATACTCACAGGCTCACATGGAAATATAATCACATAGAATATTTATTCCAGATCCACAAAGAAATGACCTAGTTTAGAAATCATATGCAACAAATGTAACCTCAGTGAGATTAAACTATTCAAAGTATCTGAGATAAATATTTAGAAAGAATATGTGTTTTAAGCTTTGCATTTTGAGGTTTAGCAGGGCCAGAATATTTTAATGGAAACAGACTTCAGTACTGGCAGAATGGCAATGTGGCAAGAAACTAATAATGATCTTAATCCTTTGTAAAGTTCTCATAAATCTTATTTGAGGACATTCACTTTTATCTGCAAAAAAGGCACAGTAAGGTTTGGATAAATATAAACACACACACAACTAGGGTGTATTAAAAATAGTTTGATTCTTAACTTCTACCTGGCGTTTAGAAATACTGTTTTCAATAGTATTTAACCCTCCCAAGTTTATGGTTATTTCTGCAATGGTAGTATCTCTTTAGAGCTTCTGAAATGGAAAAGCAGCACTGTAAAATTGTGAATAGTTTTCTGTTAGCCTAGTGATTTTCTAGTATATATAATTTCAACCTGTTTTTTCTATAGCTTCATATTAATACTTGTGTATAAGCTATGGGGAAAAAATTATTATTTGCAATGGGGTTGAAAGAAGTAGCGTATACCAAATTGGCATGTGGGGTAACAGTTTAGGTTGTTACAGAACATTAATTCAAAGAATGTATGAATGCTAAAGCTCATAATATTCTTTGAAACACAAAGGAGATGCAGAGGTGAGTGAGCAGTGTGCCTTCCTTCCACTGAAATAGAAAAAAGGAAAAAATATTCTTGTTTATCTTTCCTTTATCCTGATCATTTTCATAATTAGACTTGATGGCTATATGATAGGTATTATGAATTCACAGTGACTTAACATGTCATTATTTGTTTCCAAAATATTGTTTCCAAAATACATCAGTAAACCCAGATTTAAAGAAATTAGACTCATACAAATAATTCAGTAGCTATGTCAGGTATCAGACAGCAGACATGAAACTCTCATACTGTTGGAAAGCCTTCTCACCGTAGCTTTATTGCCACTCTGTCCGTGTGTGCTGTCAGTTTGCAAACTTTTCATGAAGTGGTTACAACATAAAATTTATATGAAAAGCCACGAGATCTGGAACCAGAATACACCAATGTGCTTTACAAAAAGGGTCTACTGCCACTCAATAGAATGGTCTCTTCCAAGTTTGTGTTTCACAGGAACAAGGAAAATCCATACCTTTTTTAGTAGCCGTACGCATAGTTATATCAGGGTCTTAAACTGAACTTAAATTTGTCCCTGCACTTTTGAAGTCTCTGAGATTCAGCCTCTTCTTGAGTATTTCTTACTGGCTACCTCTTATTAAATGCATGCTACCTCCTTCGTATTTCAGCCATAGGCAAATTGTCCCATCTAACCATTGTAACCAGATGTAAATTTTCCTTATTGTTCTAATTCTCTCCATATACTGCATAGGGAACAGAGGTATCTCTACTATAAGTCTGTTGTCTAAAGATATGCTAAGAACTTCAAAATTACTTTTTTTCAATATCAATTAACCAGATAAATAAAGCATATATATATATAAACAATCTCAGAATAAAAATCCTAATATTTTTTCATTGCTGATCTTGGAAAATATATGTGTTTAAATGTTAGACCAAGATATTGCTCAATTCAAAGATTTTTATTGTTTGATATACATTTTAGAGAGGAAAATCCAAGGAAGGGCTAGAAATGGAATTCCTGGTAAAGTTACCAAAAATCTACAACATTGCTTATATACTGTATTTTTAAAATTTATTATGACTTTTTGATGGCTTGAAGCAATGAAGGACTGTATTACATTTTGGCTATTAATATTATTAATCTTTTAATTTTATGCTGAAAATCCTACAAATTTTTTGAAGATAAATGACCTATTGTTTTTTATTATTATTCTAGACTTTTTGTGTTTATTTATTTATTAAGTTTATTCCTAAGTTAAGTAATTAAGGTAGGCTACTAAGTTCAAAATTTATGAACTTGAAAAGGAAAAGGAAAATTTATATTCATGAGTTGGACCCACCTTAAAATTTAAAGCATAAGGGTATGAGTGAAAAAGTAGCTGTGTGAATTAAGGAATCAACACTACAAACACCATCAGTGAAATATTGAACATGATCTAAAATGATATTTGGACAACATAGAAAGAGTATAATTGCTTTTTTCTTGCAAGTTTGCATGTTCAAGTAACAATTTGGTTTGTGAGAATAAAGATTATGAAAATGTAGAATAACATAATGAGACTGAGAGTATTGCTGTCTTCTTTTTTTTTCCTTCTTTCTTCCCCTATTCTTCCCTTCCCCAACCCCCCTTATTAAATGAAGTCTGCAATACTGCCCTACTACATTGGCAAGGCATCTTGGCTAGGGTTTAATTCAGCACTAGTGCTGTCATAAAGCTTTTGCTCAACATGAAGTATAGCAGAGACCCTCTAGGCTTACCCAGAATAAACCCTAATATGATTTCTTTTTATCTGAAAAAGGAAGAATAATGACATTCTTTTTCTAAATTTTTAGTAATATATATAAAGATATCAATATCAATCAGCCAGTCGCTCCACCTCCCCCACAAATTAAGCTTGTAAACCAGATGCTACTTGTGAGAACGTTCAGCTTAATAAATAGTGTATTACTTTCTTTCATGTACAAGAACTTATACAATCTTTAAAATTATACATACTGTGACCTGTCACAATGGAACTAGTGTACAAAACATGAGGACATCAATTTATATCTGTCATTCCAGGAGAATGGCACTGATTCATTGTCATATTTATCCACTAGGTTCCAGTTACATTAATTCATTTTTCAGTATGAGCACCTCGAAGTTTAAAGAAATCCTGATAAAATCGTGCAATGAAAAGTTCTGGAAGTTTAAATGTTGTCTAATCACTGCAGGATTATTTTAACACTAGTCCTCTAAAATTCAACATTTAATTCAAAGCAATTGTCTTAAGTCTAAAAATTAGTTCTTCTAGAAGGACAGAATTATTGATTTCAAATAGAAGTAGAAAAATAGATTTTATGAATTGTCTCTATAGATGCATCTGACTAGATCTGCATAAGCAGGTATATTCAACGGTATCTCCTGCAGTCATAGTCTCCAGCTGTCACTGTTACCTGAATGAAGCATATAACAGCTTTCTTTCAGTATCCATGCAAAATTTCCTTTCTGTGGAATTGTGAAACAGTAGGGAGATGTTCCTGAGCCTTATTGTAACATAGAAGGGGCAGCAGAGAAGCAGTTCTCATGTCTACCTTAGAGCTAAAGCTTTTCTTTCTCTGCTCACTATGCATTAGACCTAAACAGCTAGTTTTGCACAGGTGCTCTACTTTTAGCCAACACGCTCTTGATGAATTTGTTAGTGTAGAACTTCTAATTTAATTTTTTAGACACTTTATGCTGTGGAAGTGTGAATCAAAGCTGTTCATCCTATTTTCTGTTTATACTTATTGGAGATATAGGGGAATTGTAGCTTGTTCATTTGTGCCTAGATGGTCCTAGCGTTGGGTGCAGTAAATCACATTCCTAGTGTGCCTAGTTTTCCTAGTGTACAGAGAGTGACTGAAGCATACATAGATTTCTGTATGTAGGCAGGTTAACACAATCTTCTGTGACAAATATCCCCAAATCTTAACAGATACAGTGTAAAACATGGGAAAAACAAATACGGAGTTTTTTTGTTTCTTAGAGACTAAAACCGTGCCACAAGAACAGTTTCTTTTTTAAATCCTTGTTTACCCAACCACAGCGTACGAAATATTAACGTTGTTGTAGTAATATGTTGTTTGTGGGTTTTTTCCATTTTGATAGAATTTAGAGTAACTGGAAGATCAGAATGTACTGCCACAAAAGTTTCACCAAAATCTATCAGAACTTAGATATTAATAGTATACAAATCTGTCGTTAGATGCAGTGGCTTATGCTACAAAATGTAGTAATCGAAGAAGATCGCACAACAACACTTCTGTGTTTGGTTTAAGATAAAAATTAAAAAAGAAAAAGCAATGTTACCTAGCATTTTAAATATTTTCTTTCTGCTTAATGCATGTATATGAATCTCCTGAGGACTGCTGTGTTATTATATGCTTTCTTCCACAGGTACTTGTATTTAGTAAAATCAAACATTAAAGACATTATTTTAACACAGTATCTGAAAACTTTTATTTCTTTTGCCTTTAGACTCTGGTCAGTAGAGTTTTGCAACTGCCTCAGAAAGAAAGATCAGTCTATGCTCCTTAGAATTTATTGTAACAAAAGTGAAAAATAGAAAGGTGGAAGTAAAAGCAAATAATGCTGGGTAGGAAATGTATGGATGTGTTCTCATCACTAGTTCACAAAAATCAGTTTATTGGCATTAAAGATTTCATGATGCATAAAAGAAGGGCAAAGCTTGTTGAAGCACACAGCTGACATTTCTTTCTGATGTTCTTTGTGTTAGTGAAGTTATAAAGGCAAGGTTATTATTTAAATTATTTTGTAAGTGAACATAATACCTCCAAGGTGCATTTTGTTGCAGTTCATGAAGTTGCTATAACATACAGTGATGGTAAAAGAAGCATTTATAGTCAATCAAACAAAAGCATAAAAGAGCTGAATAAAAATCCTCTAGAGCCAGAACAAGACAGAAGGGTCCAAACCCGATATTTCCTTTTATCTACTGTAACTGAGAGTGACATTCTGCTACAAACCTTATATAAGCTTTCATTAAAAAAAAAAATTGCTTCTTTTATAAAGATTAATGTTTATCATGGCACACAGCTATAGAAAAGAAATGTAAAATTGTTTTAATCTGATATTCTCAGAAAAATTAACACACCAAGGATACGTATCCAGCATGATGCAAGTGAACTTTTCTTTCTTTTCTGGCTGGTTCTGCATTGATCATTATAGAAAAGGATATTTATATTTATGAACTTTGCTAATGTCTTTTACTTTAAAGAAAAATGGCACAAAGCAATCACTGCAAAAGAAAGTCATAAAGACGTGTGTCTGGGGCATCAGAATTTAGACACTGAAAAGAAGAGAAATAGGACAAGGAACAGTAATTTTTTTTGCACTTGGGAGAAACTTACTGGCAAAAGTGATCAGATACTGTAGGACAAGCTAGAAACAGCAGATCTAATTAGGATGAGGTGAGAGAATTGTGTTGTTTCTCGAGGTACTGTAAATTCTGGTGAGAGAGCACTCTCTGCTCTCCCAAGCAAACAATATGGTTGCCCTTTAGAAATAACTTGGCAATTACAAGCTCTTTGAATTAAACACAATGTTGTTGGCAGTAACAGTCCTTTCAAAAGAGTTGACAATTGCTACAAAACGAAGACAATCTGGAAAGGTGGAAAATAGTAACAAGAAACATTGTCCTCTACAGTATAGAACTGTGCAGCTGTTGTTACATTGTAAGGAGGAACTCTGAGGTCAGAGGAAAACGCCACTCCTTTCAGTATGTAATTGGTGAGACCTGGAATATAGTACTTTGAAATGAGTTGAGCGGTTATACTAATGTAACTAGAAAACACGGTTCTGAAAAAGTTCAGATTGCAACCATGAGGATTGTTAAAGGTCTGTGTTTTCAATGTCTGAAAGTGATTTTAACTTCTACTCACTGCACACCAGGTATTTATCTGTATATTTGACCTAGGTTTCTTATTTCTAAAGCAGGAGGTCGTTCACTCACACAAGCTCCATAGACAAGGCAAGCAAACCAGAAAGCATTCAGACCATAAAAGACCTTTGTTGTACTGACCAATATTTCCTGTATTTCTTTCTGTTATCAAAAAGACCTTTTGTCAGGATTGCACTGTGGCTTAGCTCAGAAAAGCTGATGGAAAGTTCTGACAGTGCCACTATGCTTAAAACAATAAATAGGAACAGAGAACAGCAGAAAGATTTGAGAAATATTTTGAATGCTGATTTCGTAAATAAAGCTACAAATATTTCTCTCTGATTGATGGCTTCAATGGCTTTCAGCACAAAGAACAATAATTTCAGATCACTTGTTATTCTGGCAAAACTATGCCAGAATCTCAGTATTAGGCTAGTGGAAGAGGGAGATTGATTGACCCTCAGAGCAGCAAGGCACAGGGAAAACCAAACCTTCTGTATTTGCTGTCCTTGACATATTCTAAATCCCTAAGGTTCTGGTTAAGTGAACACCTGTTAACATGGGAATGTATCAGTTCATGACAATTCTTGTTGTTGCCAATATAGCTCAAGTCTCAATAACTGACAGAAAACCAGGCTATTGTTTTTGTGACAAAAGTTGAGGGAAAGATACGTATCTTTAAAGATACTTCCGTCGTCTTTATATAAATGTACCGACATACATACCAAATTTTCTGACTTATGTCACTGTATACCACTCCTCATTTATTACTGACAAAAAGCATTAATTCGTTATGCATAGATTATTTTTTTTAAACAGAAAGAAAAGAAAACTCACTGCAAACTTTCTTTGAAAAAAAGGTAAGACAGAATATTTGGACTTTTTTTTTGAGGTAAAGAAGATAAAACATTACTCTGTGGTATTCCAAGAAAATGTTCTTCTAGTGCTTTCTTCTTCAGAAGCAAGGTCAGTCTTTCCATATCTCTTTCCACCCATTCCTGTAGAGTTCCAGACACCATCGCATTATTGATGAAGAGGTTGCAAACCTGTACCAGAGTTTTGCTCTGTTATTCAAAATGATTTCAAGGCAATCTGTCCTTTAAGTCTAACTATTATTTAAGTTCTACCAATCGTTTCCATAAAGAAACATTAAGATTGTTTCCTATTTTTGAGGGTGGGGGCAGGGAAGAAACTAAATCTTACACAGTGAGAGAAAAATTAATGTCTTCTCCAGATAAACATCTCAAAAATGAGATCAAGCTCTCAATGAGAAAATATTGATCCCTGCATAAACCTGGCTTTTGGAAAATATGTATTATATTAGTATAAGCTGCCTGATAATACAAGAATATCTGGCTCATTTTTTTCTTTATTATCAAGTTAATGCAGACACAATTAATTTTTTTGCATGTGACCATGATTACCAGTAAGCACTCAAGTACCACTAACATGAAAAAAGGTTATGTTTATACAGAATCTTTCTGCAATAATAACTCATGGATATTGAATTGATGTCAACAAGAATGACAACTCATCCTCACCGTTTTCTAAGAATGTTTCAATGTTTTGCAAGTTTCCATTCATATTTAACATTAAATCAACATGCAATTCAAATTGACTGTCTGCCACACAGATAAGTTATCATTTTGAATTAAAGAAAGTGTCTAAATGTCATATTGATAAAAACCCATAAATGTTTTTGGTAGATAGATGATTGCAAAAAAATAAAATTAAGATGTTTTCACATAAAGGACACCATATTTCAGAAGGAAGCTCCTTTCCAAGGAAAGTTTGTACCTATTTCCACTGAATAACGGTAGAGTCAATACTTCACAGCAAGGTTAATTGTCTGTCTCTAGGTGGATGTTTTAAGGGAGCAAATCAGATAAAATATATCACTTCTCAGAAAGCTATCCACTAATATTTTGAGTGGTTGTGTATCTGGATAAAATATGTATTGTGTTTACTGTTCCACTGCAGTCCTGTTATGACTATATATATTATATTTGTTTTTGTTCAACTTCTTACATTCCCGTAGTCTTCCCTCTAGTTTTAACATATTCAGATTCCTGCTTCTGTAAAGATTACAGAAGCAAAGTAGTCTGCCATTTTTTTCCTAAAAGAAGTGAACAATGAAGGAAATTTTGGCAGTATTTATTGTCTAACTGTAAAGATCATATATAAACAAACAAAAAACTACGAGTAGGTGAAGACTCAGATAATGCGGATGTTAAAAGTAACTAAAAGTTGCATGTTAAAAGTAAGTATTTCAAATCAAGAATGTTATAATTTATTTCTCATATAAGATTAAAAATTTATGAACACTAATCTATACAGAAAACACTCAATAAAGGGACTTTTCCTTTTAAGACTGGTATTGAAATGAGACATAAGTAGGAAATTGATTCTTAATGTATGTGCTATCTAGTCCCACTCACCTTTTCTATGTAGAGATTGTTTGAATTCTTATCTAGATGGCTGTTGACCATGCTCTCTTGAGCACTTTGTCAGAATGTAATATATTAACAGTTATGATAAACATTCCAGGAAGACAGAAAATGTATGAACACTACCACTGAGAAAAAATATTTTGATACATCATCTACAAAGTCCTATTCTCTATCTCCATCTACTGGAGGATATTTAACCACTACCGGACTGCAGATTTTTCTAATTCTTTCTCTACATCATTTATTTTCAAGGAAAACTAAATCTTATTTGAGAAAAAAGACTTAAGGCTATCTTTCTTGAAAATAACATTTTAAACATAATCTCATTAGCTGAATCATCTCTGTTTAAACATAAATATTTTTATAAACACCTAGAGCTGAACAAAATAGAGTTTAGTGACCTAAATATATAAGTAATCATTAAAAGTAAAGCAAAACAAAACAAACCACAACCCCCCCCCAAAACAAACACCCAGTACCTTTCAGGCTTAGGCAATTGAGACTCCCAGGATCCCTTCATCTAAATAGTGAAATTCTATACAGTCCAAAACAACTTCAATTGTAAATCTCTAGCTATATTAGTAGTAAATATATCTCAGTGAATAGTACAACAAAGCAGCTAGCGGTGGGGATCCAGCATCAACATAACATGCGTTTTTCAATGTGTTATTCTGACATGGTTGTAGTCTAATTCCGTGTACTGAAAGACCATCAGCAGTGGAAACACCTTAGCTATTAGTGTCACATCTTGTGGTAAAGTGTAATCTGAAAGATGTCCATTGCCTACATCTTGAGACCACTCCATAGCGAGTGCCTTAGCACAGTAAGTGAGGACAACCAAGCAATTTACTGAAAAAAAGAAGCAGCAAAAAACTGTGTTCTGATGTTAATGTTAATGCCCAATGCAGTTACGGTGAGAGGGACCATTATCCGAGCAACGCTGAGCATCTCTCAACCTATCCTTTGCCTCATGTCATTTGAAATTCAGAGTTTGTTTCTAAAGGGGACCAATCAAGTCAGCATTCTTGAAACTAACTCAATACAAACATACTGCATCACATTCAGCATAAAACGCAGCAGTCACAGTCACTTTTATTTAATATCAATGGACAAATCGGAGCTGTATATTCATAAGTGGGAGACCTGTTTTACAAGTCTTCCTAAATTTCGGAGTGTAAGCCCACAACCTGTGTTCTTCCAGCAGAACATCATAAGTGGCTGAAACACAAGTTCTTTGGATGAAGACTGAGTGATGCACTGATTATGTCAGCATCTCCTGCTGAAATTGAATCAATTCTGAGAAAAACCCAGACTCACAGGCTTAACTCAGAAAATTAGAAAGAATTAATGATTGAAAAATAAGGAAAAGAGGAAATTTGAGGGTCTGATTTGTGCTCAAAATTAATTAGGATTTTGGCTTAAAAAACTATTGAAGAAGCTACTTATATAGTATGAGGAGTACAGACTGGAAATCAACCTTCTGCTATGACTAGAACTGTGTTCATTAACTTGCAAGGTTAGTCTCTGTCTTAAACCCGTAATCATTCTCTTTATGTGGTACAACTGTCAAATTAGAAAATTTGATAACATATCTCTATCTTTTTGCTTGGAAATACTTCTAGAGATGCCACTCTCCTAGCAAATGGGTGAAGTAGTTTTCAGAGACCAAAGACTAAATAACTGAATTCAGAACTTAAAGAGATATGTCTAATCATGACCCTATTACGTAAACTGGGAAATGATTCCTCTTCTTTTTCCCGGTTTCTCTGCTGTGTGTTCTCCATCAGTGTACATTAGATATTCTAAATGCATGTCTTAATGATTAGGCTGCATAATAGAATCAGATACAGGGAAAGATGGCTTGTAAATCCTTAGCTAGTTTAGGCATGGTTTAAATAGCATACCTTTTAACATACTAAATAAGAGCATATTCAATAACAGAAGAATTTAATAGTTTTGGAAGCTAAAGAAACCTGCTGTAAGTACTCTGGATAATAAAAGTCAGCATGATCCAGGAGTATTTGTATCTGGTATTATATGGTCAAAAAATATACACCTATATACAGTTGTCTGGGTAAAATGCCATATTTTAGGTCCCTTCTTTATGCTGATGCACCAGAGGTACTGCATGTGCTTTCCATCAAGTCAACAGTACACTAAACTTTTTTGGCTTTATATAATGTATGTAAAATGAATGTGGGTACTTCCCCTGATGCTGAAGAGACGAAAAACAATGTTTAACTTCATATTTTCAGGATTTCAAGGGAGTCCATCAGTCTTTTTAAGCTGGGATTGGCAAACTAAAAATACAGTAAGAAAATGAAGCTGGAGCCTTCGGCAGTTTCGAACAACTTCAGTGTTAAACCCTGGCAGTCAATAAATAGAACTTCCTTCGTTTTATTATTCAGTCTGTCTATTGATAGATTGAGAAAGAATCATGATGAAATCAGTAAATTTGGGGAATTACTCTTCAAAATAGTATGAGAAGAGATTTTTAAAAATAGAAGGTTGCATAGGGAACGTAGATGAGCAGTATTTTTTACAATGTAGAGAGAGTCTGTGTTACACAAAACTGATTTAGTGTTCGTGCTGTGTGAATTTTTAGGAAGGAATTCCTTTCACTAAAATCTCAAGCAATAGCTGCAAGAATCTTTCACTAGTCGCAAGTAAATAAGCAAAGTTTTCCATATTACATTCCTGGTGTTAGGTACTTATATTTAAGTATTTATATATTTATATATAAATATTCTAAGTATTTATATTTAGAACACCTAAACTCTATTCATATTTTCATGTAACACAAATTTTATTATTTTATGGCTACAAGGCATAATTCATTTTTTTGTCAAAATCAGCACAGTGTTTCCATTAATTTCAATAATAATTGGACTGAGCCCATACAGTTCATCAGAAAACTTGCTTACTCAGGATCTCATACAGGACAAAAAGAACATGATACGGAGAACACCTCTACCTGTGCTCTCGGTGCTCTCATCAATAGGCTTTCATGACATACAATTGGAGGTTTAATGTTAGAGTTATTTCTTTAATGTGATTAGGACAGGTTATTTTATGACTTCTTTTCCAGTTCAAAATTCTTATCTCATTGTTTATAGCAAAATGCCACTTAAAGGAAGATTTGATGCAGACTACAAAGAATAATTCTGAATTCTTTTGGCATGTAAAATTAGTGAAAAAATTCACACTTTGAAGTTCACAATATACTCTAAATTTATAGCTGAAAGCAAGAAAAAAAATCTCTTTTTCCTTTAAAGGAAAAATAACGCTGTCTAACTTAGTTGAAATAGCTTCATTATATTAAAGAACCCACATCTTTAACTGTAAACTACTAATGAGTAACTAGTTAATAATTATTGCTACGTATTTTGGTTGACATGTTTCCTTAAAAAGATCCCTTGCATTGGTAGGCTGTACTTTTCTACCATTTCTGTCTGTATTCTTCAAACATTTGTCTTTTCTAGATGTTTATCATCAGGTTTTAGACCATCTACATCCATCAGTGATTTCTTTATTTGCCTCAGGAATTATTTCCACACAACTAATTG
Source organism: Neomorphus geoffroyi (assembly GCA_033558235.1). Classification (NCBI taxonomy): domain Eukaryota; kingdom Metazoa; phylum Chordata; class Aves; order Cuculiformes; family Neomorphidae; genus Neomorphus; species Neomorphus geoffroyi. Next base: position 23,879,408 of record JAUMJM010000005.1, read on the forward strand.
TGCTCTCTTTTGCTTTCACTCTAATCTGCAGAATTGAGAGTCACAATTTAAATGTTTTGTTACCAAGTAAAACAAATGCCCACAAAATGCAAAGGTAAATGACAAAACTGCGATTTTTAATATCATATTTCTGCTACAGAAAAAAATACAACACTGAAAGTTTGGAATTGTATAAAATAATTGCAATTCTTCAGACCTCTAAAGTACTTGGGATTGCAAAAGCAGATGAAAGCCAGAGCGTAATAATAATTAAATATTTTTCCTCTGTATAGATAATGAAATCTTTGTAACTAACAACCAGAGTACAAACCCATTACATTTTAATGCTGGGTTTGACTGAGATAGAATTTTCTTCACAGTAGCCAGCATGGGGCTATATTTTGGATTTGTGCTGGGAACACTGTTGATAACACAGGAACGTTCTAGTTATTTGCTGAGCTGTTCTTAAAGAGTCAAGGCTTTTCCTGCTTCTCACACCACTCCACTGGTGAGCAGGCTGAGTGTGCCCAAGAAGCTGGGAGTGGATGTAGCCTGTACAGCTGACCCCAACCGACCAAAGGGATATTCCACACCATATGGTGTTCATATGGTATGGAATGTGTAACAATATGAAACTGGGGCAAAAAGAATGAAAGAGGAATATTTGAAGTTACAGTGTTTATCTTGCCAAGTTGTTATGCTTGACGGAGCCCTGATTTCCTGGAGATGGCCCTAACACTGCCTGCCAATGAGAAGTAATGAATGAACTCTTTGATTTGCCTTGCTTACATGCACAACTTTTTCTTTACCTATTAAATTGTTTCTATCTCAACTCAAGAGTTTTCTTGCTTTTATCTCCCGCATTCCACTGGGGTGGAGTGACTGAGCGGCTCTGCCATGCTTAGTTGCCAGTTCAGGTTAAACCATGACAATTTTGTAATTGTGCTCACTATGTTTTGTCTTGGCTCACAGGCAAGCCTTTCAAACTGAAAAGGCCAATTTTAGTTCAAGAGCAAGTTAAAAAATGCATCTTGCAGAATGTTACTGATTATATGTATGTGAGTAAAGTTTAAAGGTTTCAAGATATGCACGAAAATGAAACAAATTCATTATCCTTGTTTATTACCCTCACTTTATTCGTGGATTACTCATCAGGACAGTTTGGGGATTTTTCTTTGAAAATCTCTGATATTCAAAAGAAAATGAAAAGGCATATAATCTTTCTGAAAACTCATGAAAAGAAACAGTTTTACTGAAAAATAATAATACATCATTTTTAATGTACGTACAAGGGAGTTTATATGTATATCTATTATATTAAAACCTACAAAATTAATGAACAATTACATTTTTTTAATTGCCTTATTTTGTTAGCATATATTTTTCCTGTAGGAGAATGAAGGACTTCTGGCAATATTTAAGAATGTGGCAGCTACAGATACTAATGACTAGGTGTGGTCAAGTAATTTCTTTAAGAATTCACAGAAATTAAGCTCTTTTGTTAAGCTGTACAAGCTGAAGTTGGGAATGTGTCAGCATTTTAGTTCAGAGAACTGCCGTTCCAAAGCAAGTCCCCTGGTCATCCTCTCTTACTGTGTATTGCTACAAATTACATGCACTGGTGCATGCAAGCCAAGTTCCTTTCAAATGGAGCAAAGTGTCAATTCTATTTCAGCCTAAATCAGGACATTGTGGCAGATGTAGTGACTTGTTCTTTGGGCAACTTTGAACCAAATGTTCAGGCAAGAGAGCAGACAAAAACTGACCCAAAATTAAAACCTGTAGCCATGAACACTGTAGATGCAGGGATTTTACATCAGATTTCTAAGATCTGCTTCTGTTTTACAAAGTTAATTGTTAGTATAGACAGACTGAGAATACGATGCCTTCCAGTCAATGATGATATAGTCCTCGCTGTATTCAAATCTCCATTTCATCCACCAGCTCTTATCTACTGATATGTATATTTCTTTATTATAGTTGACAAACTCGAAGATTTACACTATTTCCTAGTAATTCATGTCAACCATTCCTTACTGGCCCTTTGAGGTGACATTAAGCCCTACCATAACAAATAGCAATAAATAAATACTATTAATGTTAAAAGAAGAAAACAGAAGAGATTAGATTAGTAATTAAGCATTTAGGTAATTACTAATCCTGAATGTGTTTAACAATGAGAAGTTCTATATTTAGTTTCCTTAAGTAAAAAATATCTGCCAACTTCATTCAAAATTTCAGGAAAGCACATACGCAACACTATAACTGAGAAAAATTGGTTTTGCTTATCTAAAGCCATCTGGATAACATGGTTTGCTGTATAATTTTCAAGGGTAGGAACAAGATTCACAATATGTTACAGAGCACCTTGTCTAACCATCTTTCAAATATCAGCAGGGATGGTGAATCAATCATTTCCCTGGGCAGCCTAATAACCTCATAACCTTTTCAGTGAAGTAGTTTTTCCTGATGTCTAATCTGAACCTCTCCTCGTGCAACTTGAGGCCATTTCCTCTCCTCCTATCTCCTATCACTTGGGAGAAGAGACCAACATTCACCTTGCTACACCTTCCTTTCAGATAGTTGTAGATGACGATAAGGTCTTCGCTCAGTCTCCTTTTCTCCAAGCTAAACAACCCCAGTTCCCTCATCAGTCTTGTTTAAAGCTTGTTCTCCAGCCCCCTCACGAGCCTCGTTGCCCTTCTCTGCACACATTCCAGCCCCTCAATGTCCTTCCTGTAGTGAGGGGACAAAAACTGAACACAGTATTTGAGGTGTGTCCTCACCAACACTATCCAGTGGGTTTAAAACCAAATTATTTAGAGCTCATTTCTTACTCCAGACAACAGAGGAGAATTATTCTTGGCAACTTCTTCCAAGCACAAGGCAAAACAAATACACAAATTTCATTCTGGTAGCTTCACTAGTTTAGCAGCACGATTTACTGAGGTAAGATATACCAAAATTTGCATTTCTTAGATTCTCTAAACCAGAGCTGATTATATGAGTAACTAGTGCTCATCATGCCGCAATTGATTACAAACAAGACAAGGCCCACATCTGATACAGACTGACAGTCTGATTCGCTTACATTTCTGCAGGCCAAATTTACTGACATTTTACACAAATTCGAAGCTGACTGAGCCTGATGAACCTTTTATACCTCTATGCTTTACAACCAGAAAAGCAAATCTCCCCTTTACTAATTCAGCAGTGCATCTGTAAACTATGAACTTCATTGCCTACTCATCAGCTACCAGTCATAAAAGTACATGAAAAAAAAAGAATGAAAAAGAAAATACACAAACTGCAGCCTTTCAAAGTCATGAAATTAAGTCTGGAAGGGCCCTTCTAAGAGAAACATGCCAGTTTCTAAAAGAAGAAACAGAAAAAGCAGGACAAGTCGGTGGACCCAAATTCAGTAAACAGCATTTTTACCGCGCTTTCCAAAAAAGACAATATAAAACAAGAGCACTGGCATACAAGCACCATGAGAAAAAAAAAAAAAAGGAAAAAAACCAAACCAGAAATTAAACACAGTGAGTTTAGTCCCTATCACTAAGATCACTGCACAGTATGAAAAGCAGAATGCAAATATATTGATTCTGTACTACAGTGTAACCAAGGTTAATAACGGGAGAGGTTTAACTGCAGGAAATCTCCACTAGAACTTCATTATGTATAATATGTAATCAGGTTTTGCAACCCTATCCTACAGTTGGGAAAAATACTCGCTTCCTGTTACTGTTACCGTTACCTTCCTACAGAACGACGTCTGTCATATCTATCACTTAAAGCAGGAGACACATATATTCCTTCCCCACATTCATATACAGTGGCTTTATTAACTTCATGAGACTGTTGTACTATTGCATTATTTTAAAGGCTGTGTTTGTGCAGCAATATATCTGATTAACTTAATTTCACAGATTTTCCTGGGGTTGTGGGATCCTGAATATCTCCACAGCATCTATTCTAGCTCCTCAAGGCTCCTATTTGTGTGCAATTAACTAGTACTCTCCAAATATAATTGCAAGAACTGCTTCTCAAGAGCTTAATCCAGAAAAGCCATTCCAGGTGGCTAGTCTACTCCATATAGGTAACCAACACTATTTTAAAGACCTTGCACTTCAGACAACCCTAGGTGCCTTTGTATCACACACTAACATACACCGTTAGACCCACACTGTTTAAATATTACATCTCAGGGCTAGTATGCTGCTTTCATATCATTTAATATGTTTTTCACTAATATGCTTTCCCAAACCAAGTATAATAATACTTTATTATAGGTTCCACAGACATATAACATGGGACTCAGAGAAGATCTATGCAGAGTGCTGTGCAAAGTGAGCACCGACAGTCCAATCCAGAGAGAACAATCTAGCAGTGTAGAAGTAAATCAATTTTGAATACTTGGCAAAATGAAGAGAGGCATTTTCCTATGGAGAGGAAAATCCCCTGTCCTAGCATATGTAGCTTATAAAGTCCTGTTTCACAGCTACTGAGGAATATGAGGGTGGCAGCTTCAAATATATTTTTATATTTTATATTTGAACCGGTCTTAGAAAAAATAGAAAAACATATAATTTCATCAGGAATCTTACCTTATACAAGACAGATGCAAAGAAGCCTTTAGGGACAGTTCTTCAAGGATTGAGTCTTGCAGAAGAGCAAGAGTAAATATTCCAGGTGGCTAAAAGCTTGTTAACATCCATATTTATCTCTGTTTCAAAGGCATATGAAGAGTAGTTTGAGAAGAAGTTTACAGTAACAGAAGTCTTTGAAGAAAAAATGTATTAAAGCCCATTTCACTTGCACTTGTATATCTCATGCATCAAATTGCTGAAAAGGATTTTAGTTCCTTCAGTCAGCTGACAAACAACAAGGAAGAGAGTAAGTGATAAGATCTTGAGTGAATGCAAAAGCCAGTGATTTACTGCATTCTTGTAATGGTAATGAAAAGGTGAAGAAGAAAAAGTTGTTGAATTTTACATTATATAATTCAGTGGTAAGTAACTGCTGGTACTGTTCCAGTAGTGGTGCAGTAGTCTGTTGCACCACAGTTTGACCACCCCTTCTCCATATTAGTCACAGAACAAGGCATTTTGGCAGTAGAATTGACCTTCTATTAGCATTTAGAAGGAGAAAACTGTATTAACAAAATCTGCTTGAACCAAATGTGAAAAGGTATTCCAGGCCTGCAGAGCTAGGACATATGTACCAGGAATGCAGATCAGGCAGACATAAGAAAAGTAGTCTGAATTTCATCTGACATTGTCTAAAAAAACCAGTATACCCTTAAATCACAGAAATGAAAGTGCTGAAAAGCAGTGCAGGGCTGCAAAAATTCTTACTGTCAAAATATTGAGCAGATGCTAACTCTTACAGATGAAATGAATACTGACACTACATAGGAATGCCTGAAACCTCTCAGGGAAACTCTACTAAAACGTAGACAAGTGACAGAAATGGATTGAGAAGTATAGATTTAAATTTCCACTGAATAAACTTTAATTAGGAAATAATAAACAACTGCAGTGACGGTGAGTGACTTTTCTTTGCCAATGCAGAGTTTTGCTGACATCAGTTGAGAAAGAACTAATTTACGTACCATGAAGTACAGAATTTGCTCTATAAAAGCACTTTTGAAACACAATGCTCATTACTGTTTCTATTGAAACAAGTCCAAAATGCCAGGAGAATTATGGTAGGACTCTAACTTGATTAGACTTTTAAAAGGTGTCTATCTGTCAAAAATTTGTTGTTGTTGTTTTGGTAAGCACTTTCAAAAGATAAAAGGCGCTCTATATTTTATTATATGGTAGAAAAATAACTTTCAAATGTAGAGGAACATCAGAGGAGGTACAAATAAACCAAAAAGAATCTTGTGTCCTTGCAGGCTGAACTTTTGCCCCTAACTTGATTTCAGTTGGCAACTGAGTTTATTTTTTCTATATTAGGTTTTAGACAGTCTGTTCCAGTTCCTAGGAATTCTTTCTTTCTTGCGCTTTGACCTTTATTTGCCAAAGTGTTTAAAACTTTACTGTACCACACACCTAGGACATTTCTTGTCTGTTGTCTTTTTAAAGCAAGACAATATACATTGTATGAAACACATAAAACATCAGACGGTGCAAAAATGAAAGTGACTGTTGCACAATAGTGTGTCCCCCCTATCCCACTTCTCTACCCTCAGTTACGTTGTATTGGGAAGGCCAGCAAACAGTTCTAGCGAACAGGAACCTCTATAGTTCGCACAACAGCTATTTGTTGTTAACAACAAAGATAAGTTTATGTCATCTGTTTGCTCTTTCCTGATTATGGAGGACCCATATCAAGTCCTTTCTGCATGGGGAGCTCCTAGGCAACCACAGAGTATTTATTTAACTGTTGCTAGGAATGACAGCAACCATGGGCAGCAAAAAGAGATTCTGCAGTCAACGTGTCAGGGGAGGTGCAGATACTGCTCGAATTGTAATAGGATTGCCAAGGTTGGTACAACCATAGTGGTAACACACCACAGGATGCAGTCCTGGGTGGCATTGATCAGAGCGACCTGCAAGAGCAGATCAGAGGGCTTTACCCTGCTGAGTCCTGTGGGAGGACACAGTTTTCTGGTGCTAGGTTGCAGGAAATGCTGGACTCCTCCCTGGCACTGGGCTGTGATGGTCATGGCTCCCACCCTTATGTAGGTAAATTCCAACTAGACACTGAGTCACTTAGTGAAAGGGCTCCAGGAAGAGTTAAATAATTTGCAAAATACCAGAAAGGGCCTGAACGAAGACTGGTGAGTTCTTCACAGAGAACCTGAAAGTGTGACAGCCTCAGCCCTGCTTTGCTACAGAAGGTTACTAATCTTGGTTAGGACAGACTAAAAGCCTTGCTGTTCTGGCATCAGGAAGGATTTTCTCCTCTTGCAGAAGTGCTCTTACAGAAGAGGAACTGAGCCCTAGTAATAGATGAAAAGGAACAACTCCCCACCAGGAAAGGCCACTTATGTTGCCAGGTATGATCATACACTGACACAAAGACAGAGCTGTCTGTGCTATTGGTTGAAAACTTCCTTCTGGCAAAGTGAGGGTGGGGTGATATTGAAGGCGCCATCTAGTCACCAACTGGGCTTGCTGTTTCTCAGGGTCTTATATCCAGGTTGTGAGGAGAAACTTTTGAGGTCTTGAATGAGTACCTCTTACTGCTCATCCATGTGCGCACCAATGATACCATCAAAGTAAACATTGACCATACCAAGGATAAGCACAGGGCTCTGGTTGTCACAAAGAAATCACAATAGTTCATGTGGTTGTGTCCTTCCTTCTGCCAGACAATGAAAATGATTCAAATAGCTGCAGCTGCAGTCTGCCGGTCAATATCTGTTTGGACAATTGGTGTCATATACCATTTTTTTGGATCAAGAACTGTCTTTCAGGAATAAGAATGGCTAGGGAAATGCAGGATATATCCTTGAGAGTGGATATCCTTGCCCAGCCTGCTATGGAGGTCTTCTAGCTATGCTTGTTGAGGCAAGTAATACAAAGCCAAGAGAGAAGTGAGGAGGCTATCTCACTTTCATTGAGACAGCAGTGTGACTGGGAACCCAGTTTGACTGACTATGGACAGACATGCACCACAGAAAACAGACAGAAGGGATTTAAAAGTCTTTGGGTAAACTTGAATGTATAACCCCACTGAGATTACAGAGATGTGGTAGCATAGACTACATGACTGCAGAGCTGTGCTGGTTCCAGGTTCTTCAGAAAGGGCAGATCAGGAAGGGGAGGACAGGAGTTGCATTCTGAACTCAAGGGAGGCTCAAATACACAGAGCTTTGCTTGGGAATGGTTGCTTAACTGGCCAAGAGCTTTTTGCTCTTGGCTCTTGGCTCTTGGCTCTGCAAGGCAGGGTTTATGTGAGTCAATAGTATGCCCTTGTTGTGGTGAAGACCAATAACATTCTGGGTTGTATTCCTAAGAGTGTAACTAGGAGGTTAATGGAGATCATTCCCCTTTGGTACTGCACATGTGAGAAATGTCTGGAACAATGTCCAGTTTTGAGATCCATAGGAGAAAGGCACTGAACACTAGGGTGAGTCCAGCAGAGGGCCACCGGCATGGACAGGAGGCTAGAAAGCATGGCCAAGGAAGATAGACTCTTGGAGGTGGATTTTCTCAGCCCAAAGAAGACGTGCCTCAAGGGAGGATTGTGTTGCTGCTGTCAGCCGCACAGTGAGAGGGTAAAAAGCAAGGGGAGACAAACTCCTCCGAAATATTCAGTGATAAGACAAGAGGAAAAAACACAAACTGAAACATAGCAAGTTCAGATAAGATACTAGCAAAGAGTCTTTGCAATAAGCGTAATCAAATGCTGGAACAGACTGCCTGGAGAGGCCGTGAATTCTTCATCCCTGGAGATGCTAATAGGTTGACAAGAAAAGTCTGTAAGCAACAGCTTCCAGATTAGAGATAGACCCTGTTGTTCACGGTGTTTCAACTCACAGTCTCTACAGCTCTCTTCCAAACTGATTTATTTTAAGGTTCTGTGCTCCTGAAAGATCAAGTGCAGGAGTCAGGTGAGTCTTGCTGAACGGTGGTGGCTAGCCATGTCTGTTGAGAGAACTGAACTTGAAGAGTGTTCAAGAAGAATCAACAGTCTGGAGCAGAGAAAACTAACGGATAAACTGCATGTCAAACAGAGATGTTAAGAGGATTAATGTCTGACAGACTTTAGTGGTGTGGGAAAGGAAAACTTCCTAGGACCAAAAGAGGATTTTTAGAGTTGGCTGACAGTCAGGAAGCGGCTGATTTTGCTGACATCAAGCCTGGAAGTAAGAACATACTTAAAAGAACACTACAGGAAGAGAAGAATCTCACTAATATAAAGCTAGTAGCTTGGAACTGGTTTCTTTTAAAGAATATATGATACAGGTTTAATATATAATGCACTGTTATTTTGTTTTTTATATAAAATATAATAATAATAATAATGTTCTAATAAATAGTACAATGTTGTGGGTTTGTAGTTTGGGGGATTTTTTTTTCTTCTTTTCTTTTTCTGTTTGTTTGGGGTTTTTTTCCTTCTTTAATAGAGTTTGTTTTAAGGAAAAACTATAGGAATTTCAAGCAAATTGCTCTGAATGAGTTGGAGTGTAGTCTCTCATGCTGCAGTGCTTCAAAACTGAAAAATCTCTTAAAAGGATTCAGTGAAACTGCTTTGCAACATAGTTGAAACTTACTGTATATCATACTGGACATAAAAAATAACATTATTTGGATGGTTATAATGTGGGGATTTTTTTTTTATTTTGAAAGCATGATTCTGAAAACAAATTGTGCAAATACTGTTCCTGAATTTTGAAAGCTAAGAAGAAATAAGCTAAAAGCAAGAAGGTTTTTATTTCTCAAGTTGTGTGGTGGTGTATTTTTCCTTTTAAGAGGTGAATGAGAAAAGATATGACCACTAGAGGGCAGAGATGGATAACTTTTTAATCACATTAAGGCAACATCCTTCTGCAAGTACATTTTTCAGGATAACCTAGTAATTTTGTACTGGTAATGAATTCCTCAGCTAGCTACAAATTGAAAATTAATATAGGAAATTCAAGTTAAAAAAAGTATTTGAATGCTATTAATTAAGGTATGTCATTCAAAATAATTTAAGATAACAGCTAAGACCATAATTTAAAATAATTACAAAATTACTGATGTGACATGCAATCAGTAACAGAACTAAATAGTGAGGGGAAAAATATTAGCTTTATGGAATAATTGTTAAAGGAAAAAGTAACAATATTTGGGAAAAAAGGAAAGTAAGATTTCCTGATGTCCTGGGTGGAGTGGGCAGAAGTGTTTCAGATTGTTATACTTATTGAAATAAAATTAAATGTTTTAAACTGAGTATTTTCCATATGACTTATTTCGTAGCTTACTAACAGAACTTATCCATACTTTTGCATTTATGTAGCATATCCTTCAAAATATGTTGATTATTTCACAATTAATCTTATATAAGGATAAATATAGAGAATATTATGTTCAGTTAATATACAGATTTCCCAAGTAATACAGTAAGTGCTTTTTGCACTGTCATGATGCTGTAACACATAGCTGAACAGTCATTTGTTGGCTGAAATTCAGCTCAGGGGAGCTCACCCTGAAGCATCTAATTTAAGTGGGAGTATATTTTGACATATACATTACCACAAGATGCATATTTACATCCCAGCTTATTTATAGCCTAAGCTTTCCTGCCTACATCTCTGCTGAATGTTGTTTTGCACTCTTAATTTTTGTTAGATTGTTGTTCTAGTTTGAACTAAAGCATAACCAATTTTCTGACTTTTCAGCTAAGCCTCTTCTAAGTAACTTCATTTTCTGAAAGTGAACAGTGTCTTTCTCTGGAAGTGCTAATGCTTAATATTTATAGTTATCACCAAAGTAACAGAACATTGCTGTGCAGAAAAAAACATTGCTTACGCTTCTTCCTATAGAAACCAAGGACATCTTTGAACTGGTGGAATGTCATAAACCAAAAGTGCAAAAAATATCACACTTAAAGGAAGGAGCACACAGGATAAGTGACCCCAACCTGACCAACAGAGTATTCCATTTCCTATGTGTCTTACTTAGAATAAAGCTTAGGTCAAGCACTCTTCTTTGGTGGACGGCATCTAGTAAGCACTTCATCCATCCATCTGCTGCCGATCCCAATCCATACGTTCCTGAATCTGGTTCTCAAATGCAGTTCCTGAATCCAGCACCTATCTGCCACTGAGGCCAGCCCAGGACTTTCCAACCCACAAGTTTCCCTCTCTCTCTTTGCTCTTTCCCTTCTCCCTGAGTGGGATGAAGGTGAAATGGGACCACGAATACACCATGTTTATCTACAAACCAAGTGGTAACCTGGTCAATCATCTGGAACCATCATTTTACTCCCCTAAGTCTTTTTGAGTTTCTCCAGAGAAACATCATCACAAAAAGTGGGACAGTTATTAATTCCTCATGGTCATTAAGTCCTAAATTCAACCTTTACCAGGAATGTAACACACTAAATGTTAACTGTTAAGTTTTCCATTTCATCTAGAGATGTGTGACTGCAAATAGTAATGTTTGATCGATCACCACATGGTAACTGATATTTTATTTAATGATGTTAAGAATTCTTCCCTTTTTTCAGGCTGTAGTGTCATTATGCACCTTTAATATTTCTGAGGTTGGTGGGTCAAATTTTATAGTTTTTTTCTCACTCACAAAACGCAAGTCTACATCGTCTGTTTAATAGACAGATCTACTGACCCAAAATGACGACCAGATGAGTTTGTTGTGATGGGTGAATGAATTCAAATTACCAGCCCCTTTGTAACAAGGCATCTTGATATAGAATGACACATTGTGTTACCACATATCACCCAGAAAATCTGAGTCAATATGTGCCTAATTTTTCACAAGCATGAAAGTTAAAAGTTGTTCAAAGTAGAACTGTAACTGTAGCTACAGTAGCTGTTCAAAGTAGATTCTCTCAAAGGAGTTTTATCTTCAGTGTTGAAAGTAAAATAATTACATTAAATTAATACAGGGGATTTTTAAATCATCATTGTAGTAACAGGTCTACATTCTGCGACATATGGTAAAATCTAAAATTATTCAGAACGCTTTATAAAAATCATGAAATTGTCTCTAGTTATTGTATGCCTATTGTGGCTATGTGTGAAGAACCCAAAAAGATGCATAACAACAAAAATACCTCCCATGTATTTATCTAGCTGCATATATTCCAGTTGATTTCAGTTTCAGTGTACATTACAGGAACTTCAGTTTCACTCTATTCAACATGCATATATTCCATAATATAATCCCACTTTAATGGAAATAGCCTACGACAGTTTCTACTATCTAAAGAAGAAATAATTATTTCTATACTCAACTTTCATTTTGAGAGCTGATATGCAAAATCTTAATTATATTATTTTGAGTGAGAACAACATATATCTCATTTAATTTTCAAGGACATCATAAACGAGTTAAAGGATTTTCCAGTGTAATTAATGGAATGTGTACACCTTCTTTACATTATAATTAGAACAGTTTACTAGAGCAAAATAAGTGACTATTTTCTACTTACACTAAACATATTAATTTATTTATGAGAACTCTGCAATTATTTATCAAACATGCACTGGTTTAATATCATGGATCTTTTTCTACCTAAACTGTGATAACAGCAAATAGGCAGCAGAAATGTTAAATATATTTGCTTCTTTGTGAATATTTTCCCAGAAAAATTTAAGCTTCTCGTAACAATTGGCTAATGGTAAGGTGACTCATGTATCCAGTGACTATTGTAACCTATTTTAACTTAGGTTCTGTGTATAAAATATATAGTACAGGTCTGAGAACTCCAGGTGGTCATGGTATAACAAACAATAGCCCTTAAGTCAGAATCATAGAATCACAGAATCATAGAATCATAGAATAGTTTGGGTTGGAAGGGACCTTAAAGATCATCATCCAACCTCCTTGCCAGGTTGCTCTAGAACCCATCCAACCTGGCCTTGAACACTTCCAGGGAGGGGACATCTGCAACCTCCCCAGACAACATGTTCCAGTGTCTCACCACCCTTATTGTGAAGAATTTCTTCCTAATGTCTAATCTGAGTCTTCACCCTTCCAGTTTAAAGCTGTTCTCCCTCATTTTATCACTACAAGTCATTGTAAGAAGTCCTTCCCCAGCTTTCCTGTAGCCCCTTCAGGTACTGGAAGGCTGCTGGTATCCCAGAGCATTCTCCTCTCCAGGCTGAAAAAGCCCAGCTCCCTCAGCCTGTCCATGCAGCAGAGATGCTCCAGCCCTCATTCATAGCCCTCCTCTGGACCCAATCCAATACTTTCATATGTTGGGGATTCCAGAACTGGACACAATACTCTAGGTGGGGTCTCACAAGAGTGGAGAAGAGGAGGAGAATCACCTCCCTCGACCTGTTGGCCACACTTATTTTGATATAGCCCAGGACACAGCTGACCTTCTGGTCTGTGAGCACAGATTGCCAGCTCATGTTAGATGAGCCTGAGGGAAACTCAGTCTTTCACACTTCCACTGGGAGCTGATGACAAGGAAACAGAGAAGAAAACTAACTAAGAAAACAAACCCAAGCAAATAACAAGATTTAAGTACAACAAAATAGCCCAGTGGTTTTGCCCCTGTTGGCTGCCCCTCTGCCACAATGGCATTTAGATTATGTTGGCCACCAGAAGAGAACCACACTTCTCCCACTGTTAAATTCCCATTTTTTACCCAAAAAGGGTGTACATAGGCTTAAGTTCTGAAGAATGATGAAAAAAAGCATTGAGCCTTTAAGCCTATCCTAGGTGGCTCCATCACTTAGTCATCTCCCTTATCCATTAAAGATACCCACATTTTCCCTGGCAAACTTTTCTTTTATTGTAAAGAGAACCTAGACAATCTCAAACCAATGCAAGATTAAAAAAAAAAAATCTTGTAATATATACTTTTAATTAATTAGAAAGTCAATGGAATTCTAGTTGATGTAGCAAAAATTGTATTTCCTGGGCTGGAATATAGATAATAACTGGACATATTCATATTCATAAGGCTGGATGGAGTTCATCTGTGGGTACTGAAAGGGCAAGCTGATGTGATTGCAAGACCAACTGTGGTGACTGGGAAAAGATTTCTCATTGGAAAAAAAAGCAAATGTTATGTTAAACAAAGATGAGAAGGAATACCTGAGGAACTGTAAGTCAGTCAGCTGCACCTTAGTCCATGTCAACTTTGTGGAGGACAACTCCTTGGGATTAATTTCCAAAGACACCAGGTAAATATGATTTTACCATTTCTCCTAAAAGGCTGTATTTACTTGACAATGCAGGGTCTCAGGATTTATCTGAGCTTGGTTTAGCCTGAACTGATTTTAATTTTTTTAGATGTAACAGCAATCGTGTAGCAGTCAGTGAACTGTGGACTACTGTCTAACTAGTTCTAGATTATCTTCATGAATATCACAAGTAGAGTAAAGGTCAGACAGACCTATATGGTCCTGGAATAATAAATATTAGCTTTGCCTATTAATTGTGCTTTTGAAAACTATTATGTAACTTTAATTAATAGCTAGTGGTTGAAGTTCAAGTTTCATACATCAATCACTGGCTAAAGATCAAGCAAGCAGAACAAATTCTGTGTTAGGAAAACATGAAATTACCCGAAGCAGAGACAACTCAAAGGACAAAGGCACTCTTGACATCAGCCTCAGCTTTTCACAGTGAAGAATTCAGGACATTTAATAAGGCATCTTAACCTTACTTGAACAAGAATGAAGCCAATAACGTTAGGGCAAAGATAAATTCTGGAACAAACAGCAGAAAAAAGAAATATTGGATAGTTCTTTAGTAACTGAACTGTAATATTAATTAGACTTCTTTAATAATTAGATAATTCTGTCTATGAGTGTTAGCCCATTTACAGTGAAACTTGTACTGTTTGCTTTCATCGCTGTCACATAATCCATAAGTCTGCCATTTCAACAGACGAGCTCCGTCTATTGACTTATGGATCCATGGCTGATGTTACCGCAACTGCTTTGGTTTTTTTGAAAATGGAATGGCCTACACAGCACTGGGCCTACAGGTATCAAATGGGAGCCACCTTTCTCAAAGAGGTAGGAGGGACTTCTCTTAGGATCTTGCAGGGCTCATTGACAGGGCTTTAAACTAGATGTGAGTGGGGAGGGGGATAATATTAGGCTTGTATATGGCAAGCTTAGTTGACACACTATGGTTAGAATCAAGGGGTGCTACTATGGGCCTTTCACCTGCTCCCCCAGGGTCTGCTGGGGATGCTGCAGAACAGCTGAAGTCTTGTGGAGATAAGATGAGGGCTCCTGATATAGTAGGAATCAACAAGGAAACCTCTATGCAACACCTTAAGGGAAATAAGGGGTGTTCCACTAAGAAGGTGACTGCCCAGCCCAAGTGCCTCTACACAAATGCATGCAGCTTGGGCAACAAACAGGAGGAGTTGAAAGCTACCATGCTGCTAGAAAGCTACGATCTGGTTGCAGTTACAGAAACTTGGTGGCATGAATCCCACAACTGAAGTGTGGCTGTTGATGGCTACAGGCTGTTAAGAAGGGATGAGCTGGAAAGGAGGAGCAGAGGTGTTGCCCTCTATATAAGGCAATTGATTGAGTATAAAGAGTTGTCCCTGAAGAAGAGCCATGAACAAGTTGAAAGCTTATGGGTGAGAATAAAAGGCTAAGGCAACAAAAGGAACTCTTTTGTTGGTGTCTACTGCACCACTGCTCAAGGGGAGCCTGCTGATGAAGCCTTCTTCCTCCAGCTACAGGAGACTTGATGCTTGCAAGCTCTCATCCTACTGTGAGACTTTAACCACCCTGACATCTGCTGGAAAAGCTTTAAAAAGGGTAGAAAGGAGGACCGTGGGAAACACTGACCTGTCAGACTCCCCTCTGTTTCAGGAAGATCGTGGAACAGATCCTCCTAGAACCCATGCTAAAGCACATGGAGGACTGGGAGGTGAGTTGAGACAGCCAACATGGCTTCTACAAGGGCAAGTCCTGTCTGACCAGCATGGTGGCTTTCTATGATGGAGTGACCCCATCAGTGAACATGGGAGAAGCAATGGAGGTAATTTATCTGGACTGTAAAGCCTTTAACATGGTCCCCCACAACATACTTCTCTCTAAAAAAGAGGGATATGGATTTGATGTGTGGACTGTTTGAAGAATAAGGAATTGCTTGGATGGTCATATTCAGAGTGTAGTGGTCAATGGCTCAATGTCCAGATGGAGATCTGTGACAACCAGTGTCTCTCAAGGGTCCATACTGAGAGCAGTGCAGTTTAACATTTTCGTTAATGATATTCACAGCAGGACAGAGTACACCCTTAACAAGTCTGCAGATGACACCAAGCTGAATGGGGCAGTGGTCACACCAGAAGGATGGAATGTCATCCAGAGGGACCTGGATAAGCTGGAGAAGTGGGCCTGTGTGAACCTCTTGAGGTTCAACAAAGTCAAGTGCAAGGTCCTACAGCTGGGTTGGGGCAACTCTCAGTATTAATACAGAATGGCGAATGAAGGGATTGAGAGCAGCCCTGCAGAGAAGGACTTGGGGGTGCTGATTGATGAGAAGCTTGACATGAGCAGGCAATGTGTGCATTTACAGCCCAGAAGGCCAACCATGTTCTGGATTGCATCAAAAGAAGGATTGTTAGCAGGTCAAGGGAGGTCATTTTTCCCCTCTACTCTGTTCTTCTGAGACCCCACCTGGAGTATTGTGTCCAGTTCTGGAAATCTCAACATAAGAAGGATGTGGAACTCTTGGAATGGGTCTAGAGGAGGGCTACAAGGATGATCAGAGTGCTAGAGCACCTCTGCTATGAGGACAGACAGAGAGTTGGGCTTGTTCAGCCTGGAGAAGAGAAGGCTCTGGGAGGAACTCATAGCAGCCTTCCAGTACCTGAAGGGGCTACAGGAAAACTGGGGAGGGACTTTTTACAATGGTTTGTAGTGATAGAATAAGGGGAAATGGCTTTAAACTAGAAAGGGGGAGATTTAGATTAGACATTAGGAAGAAATTTTCCACAATAAGGGTGGAGAGACACTGGAACAGTTTGCCCAGGGAAGTTGTGGATGCCCCCTCCCTGGAAGTGTTCAAGGCCAGGTTGGATGGGTATTGAGCAGCCTGGTTTAAGTGGGAGGTGTCTTTGCCCATGGCAGAGTGAAGTTGGAACTGGATTTTCCCTTCCAACCCAATCCATTCTATGATTCTTCATAGAAGGCAATGATGCTGGTCAAACAAAAATGTCTAATCAGATTTATTACAAGTGAACTAATGATAATAATTTTTTTACCATCTCCATTGACTTCTATGACTCAATGACTGGCTTTATGAATCATGGGAAAGTGACAGATATACTTGACTTTGGTAAGATCTAAGGTCTTTGTAAGCAAAGGAAGTGTGGTCTGGATAGTATATGAGTATAGAAGTAGCTTTATACTCAGGGCACAGGGAAGTGATCAGGATGTTGTGGCACAGGTATTAGCTGGTTACAGGCAGAATGTGCCAGAAATGTCTAATGGGTTCCATATTGTTCAATAGTATCAGCAACATAAATGGAGAGACAGAATCTGCCCACAATTGGCAGAGACTGAGAAGCAACAAGTCAAGTGGCAGCCCTGAAGAAGAAGATTCAGCAGCAGACCAAATAAGACAGCAGGGTCTGTGGCAAGTGTAACCACCCTGTCAAGAATGTGATAAAGATTTGAACCTGATAAGGACCCTATATGGCCTGACAAGGACTTGACAAAATCATTTTCTGTCAGGGACCTGTGAAATACTGGGCTTGTCAATGACACAAAGAACAAGACTTTCTGCTGCTGGCAAGCTAATTACTTTCTTTCAGGTTTCAAGGAGAAGCAGAGGGAAGTACGGGGACGTTCTTTCACTGTAGAGCACATTAAGGTCATGTTGCAGTCAAGAAAAAAAGATGTCAGTCCTTGCAGACTCAAAATTCAGACACTTTAAGAAAAATAGTCAGAAGAAAACTAAATCTGTCAGGATAGGCACTAGCTGGTTAAGTATCTTCCATGTGTTTTAGTCCACCACATAGCTGATCAAAACCCTCATTGATAGAACAAGAATTATTTTCATTTCAATCACATTCTAAATTGAACAAACGTCTTGATTAATGGAAATAAAATAATTGTTTCATATATGATGACATCTATTTATATAATGCTTCAGCTTTCAAATAATTCAAGATGTTTATGGATTGCTACAACAAATGTAAATGTCTTGTGTTCTTGATTAGCTTCTAACAAGTATCAGAAAACATACACCACAGTCAGCTAAAAATAGAAAAAAGAAGGAATATTCTTGGTGAATTAGCCTGAATATAGATATTTAGCAAGAATGCCTAGAACAGAATACTTAAAATAAAGCAATAACACTTAAACTAGCCATAATCTACTGTTGTGTGTATTTGTTACTGTCATTTATTACTGGAAAGAAAAAAGTGATCAAAGGCTGGTAACCAAAGAAGCTTTTCTGAAATGTTAACATCTACAATATAATGGAACGGGCATAATTTGGAAAAGATTAAATCAGTGATAAGGAACAACCTAATACAGGTTTGCACTTCATATTGTCTTTCTTACTGGGTGATAAACACAATGCATATTAAAGATCATAACTCTAGGCTTTATATTTCAACAGCCAAGTCATATTTTATCATTGCAATATTACATCATGTACTTTATCAACATTTCACAATATCTCAATAAATTAAGAATGTATAGGTATTCAAAAAGTACATAATGATCATTTATCTGGCTTTGAGTTTTTTCCATAATGAATAGTTTACCTTGTTTCTATTCTTATGTTGGAAGTATGGAATGACATCTACTAATTTGTGGGACAACTTAATCAAGGCTTAGGCTGAAGCAGTCTTTAAAGATGCAAATTACTCATTCTTCCAGTAGAATGAACTTATAAATCAATCAAAATCCAATTAGGTTCTTATTCAGTGAAGTATGTAGAAACATCATCAAAAGTTTCATGGACTTCCTATCTAGAAAAAGATCATTGTTGAAAACTACAGGGCGAGAAGAGATTCCTGATTATCCTTCTCTATCTTCTATTCTCTTACTCCTCATGAAAATCTTGATTATTTAATATATATTCTTTCCCTCAACACTGCACACCTCCTTTATAGTGCAAGAACTTGTAGCTTACATTGGATGGAAGCTTCAGTTTTATCACTGGCAACAAAGAATTGCAGACCCAGGTATAGATCTTCCTCTAAAACACAAGTGCTATTTTGAACTAAAGATGATGAAAAAAGTAATTGTATATGGCATCATTATATGTTGACTGTGAGTAATTCCCACTTCCTTTAGCAAGATAATATCCTAATCCATATACATGGGGCACTTTACATTGAAGCAACTACCAGTTTGCAGATAACTTTACTCCCTAATAAATTAACAAACCTATTAGAAGCATAGAAAGAATTTTCTGGGTTAGGTACACAGAACATTGTTCTCTTTTGTGAATTAAAACTATTAGATTTTACTGTTTCTGTTCTCCGCTGTCATGACCACAAAAACTGTAAACTGTTTAACAAGATTTGAAGGGAATGTTCATTCTAGGGTTGAACCCTAAAAACAAATTTTGCATTGTTCTTCATGCCAGAAATCTTTTATTTTGAATTTTCACATTCATATGCTTATTTATTGATTCCAGATGACCTTTACTGCATCTTTTCTTTTAAGCTTGTCATGAATGGATGAGTGTTACTGCTTTTACAATGTATTTCTTCACAGAGCTATTGAAATTTTGTCAAAGACAAAATCAGTATTAGAAACTGATTGTGATATGAAACACATAAGTGCATAAGAAGCTATTCTGAAGAGTTTACAAAGCAAACACAGAGAAGGGAAAGCTGCTATCTGTTCCTCAGTAGTGTATAAATTGGTAAGCTAAATACCTTGCTTTTTACTCTCCCCAGCGTTTTCCCTGACATTTGGATATCCCACATAAATCAACCAAGGGAACAAATAATGCTTTTTTTAAATGGTTAAAATGTAATAGTGTTAACTAAATATAGTTTGGGAATTATCTGAAGCTTGGCCAAATTTATATAGACTTTCTAAAAAAAAATCTAAAATGGAATCATTGTAATTAATGATGAAAACATACTACAAGGTTTACCTTTGGTAGATTACAGTTGTTACGAAAAAAAACCAAAATTCTTCTTCTCCACTAAGTTAAACATATTGTTTGAATTAGCAAAAAGTGATGGACGCATTTTAAAAACAATACAAAAAGACTTTACAAATTTTCAAACCCAGGGCATTGATGATATTTTAGTTCAAGAATGCTACCAGGAGAGGGTGATGTTGAACTGTAAATCTAAAGCAATCTCATCTGCCTTCACTGTAAGTTTATTCTTTACATGAATCTATGTACTTTATTTTGCACAAGAAAGATAGTGAAACTTTCCATTTTGACAAATACTTATCAAAGACAAAGGCACCATAAGTTTTTCAAGTATACTCTATGTAAATATTCAGAGAAGGAAAAATATCTCTGTTGAATTCCCATCCTTCCAACAACAAAACCAATCATTTATAAATGAGTCATGATAATATGATTATATATTATCAACATATATGTCTGTTTAAAAGAAGGACTTATAATTACTATCATTGTTTAAGAAGTCATTAAAATTCTTATGATTTGTTTTCCTGTATTCTTCAATCATTTTCCTGTTGTAACTTCTTATTCAGTTACAAAGGAACTACAGATTATAAAAGACAGGTGATGTGTAAAAATATGATGTAAATTTAATTCTAACAGCTCTCTAATCTAAACTGGAAAATAATAAAAAAACCCTACACTATTATTACTGTAGATCTTATCAGTCCCTCAGTCTTTACTTGGTAAAGCAATAGTCTGTAATATGAAATAATAGGTCACAGACAGAAGACATTTTTGCTCTGTGCCACTACCTGCTTCTCAAGTCAACCATACTGTATTTTAGAGCTGGAATTTCATGCTGAGGATATGCCAGCACCTTCTACAGATTGATCAGTGTTCTCTTTACTAATAAACAAAGAAATTTTTGCAGAATTTACATTTATATCTATCTCATTGATCTCTACTTCTCCTTCATATGTTATTTTTATGATGCGGGGTAATAAGTATGAATGCATTATACTGGATGAAGAAAACAGATTTTATATAGTCTGAGTATCTTTTAATTCAGAACGTTAGGTATCAGTATTTTATGGTCTTTTCTTCCTTGGTAGGTCAAGTTTTACAGAACTGAAGACAAAAATGAAATTAAAGTTGTAAATTCGCACTGGGAATAATATGAGCACATTTAATGACAGAATATTAGCTAACAATGATTGGTCAATTGCGTGTTTATATAATACTAAAGATCTGAAAAATTTTGATAAATGAATGTCTTTCCAATAGCTCCGTAGGGTCAGCAAAAACTTTGGTAAAAATTAATGTGTGGATTTCCTGTTTGCTTCAGTGTTTTTGAGTTTTCACCAGTTGAAACTCAATCAAGATACCTGGGAAAAAGCTACTGGACAACAAGATAACGCATAGCCAACACACTCCTTCTCTTTACAATCATATGGAAATACCTATATATATACAATAGTCTATATATAGATCTAATTTTTACTTATGCACTTTGCATTATTTTGCTTTGCTGCTTAAAGTACATATTCAGACATTGCAGTTATTTACTTTGTTTATTCTCTGTATGTATAATAAGTCCATTAATGTTCAAGCTCTTCAACCGCTTCCACAATTGAAAAAATGCAGTTAAACACTACGTATGAAATCTGATTCATATTTAGAGAAACTGAAAAAATTCAATGCTAACAAAGTCAAAAGAATAAGAAAAGCTAACTGTAACTGAAACATAAAAACAGCTAATGCAGAAGTTTGAAGACAAAATGTGGCATCACTGTAAGGGTGGAAAAACACACTTTATTTTTTCCTGTTTCCATCAACCAAGACAAAAGAGATTGACTAATTCTAATTGTGGTGTGTTAATACGCAAGTGTAATTCATTTTAATAGAAGCATATCCATTTAAGCATGAGATAAATAATTACTTAAGAATTGTGTGTGTTCATGCTGAACGGCTATGAAAGATGATTGATATTTTTATAATCAGTGTACTGACGTCAGCCTGTTGATCTCCAGTTCTTACATGTTTCATGTGTTAAATATATTAAATAATATAATTTTGATTCAATATTTTAGAATTATAATTATAATGACAACTGGATCAATTTGATTAATTTTAGGGATAAGACTAGGTCTTCAAGTTAAGTTTTGTGTGTATTTATGATTTCATCGTTATTATAGCTAGCAGGTCCTCAAAAGTGTCCAGTACTTCTAAACAGACACTTATTGATATAAGAAATATTTTCTTTAAAATAGCTTTAATAATAAAGTGTATTTGCAAAATTACACAAAATGTCACAGTGCAAGCATTGGGGTTTTTTTTTAAAGAGCATAAACTAATATAATAGTAGCTTTGTTTGTTTTGTAGACTGGAACAAGAAATATTAAGTAAAGTAGCATTGATGGCATACATTTTTTCTTAAAAGGATATCTTTCAAAATTAGACCAGGTCATTATTTTCTGTCATGAGAAGATCACTGTCTATGTTCCTCTAAACCATTCCAAATATTAAATTGTCCTAGGCTACTCCCCCAGCTCAAGCAAGGTCAGCTACAGCAGTCCTCCCCGTAATGTGTCCTTTTTGGTTTTGTATATCCCTAAAGATGGAGACTATACTCTCTGGGCAACGTGCTCCATGGTTTGATGTCATGATATCAGTAATTGCATCATCAAAAAGTATTTTGTGAAGGGATCTGATCAACTGAGGGACTGTTCTCACAAAACCATGATAATCAATCTTCCTTCCTTCCTTCCTTCCTTCCTTCCTTCCTTCCTTCTCAGCTGACTCTAATAGTTTTTGGTGTTAGAAGCAAAATAAATTTTCTTATTTTTATATAGTTGGTTCTGTATTTTTAATGACAAGGAATATTTTTAATACTATAATATTCATTAACACAAACCAGAGATTTGTGAATAAAGAGACTAAGGAATTCTCTGCAATATTGCTAGCTAGATGCAATGACAAATTAAGAGGAATTCTCTGCAGGTATTAATTCAAACATTATATAAATTTAGTTGAAAAAAGTGATAGATAGTGGTAATGATAAAGTTGATCATATGCCAGAGTTGAATAAGAAAATGTTATATTTTGTCTCCTGAACTGAAACTATTTCCTACACAATGTCATTAGACAGACAATATTGTCTTTGAGAAAGAGGAGGAGGTTACTGTGGCTCTTGAAATTAATGTAGCTCTGATAGAGAACCTTTCTGATAAAACAGGTGCTTTAGGCTGCAGCTGCAGACATTGACCACACGAGTGCCTCTTTGACTTTGCTCAGTGTAGTTTATATCTTCACTCTGATGTTAACAGAAACTATTTCTTATAGAACACCTGCAAGGAGATTAATGCAAGGAAACAATAATTTGACCTACTATCTTTCATTTTCTCTGATGCCGTTAATAGTGATTTTTTTTTTTTGCTTTCTCATAGACAGAGAGATTAATGACTTGATACCTAAAAACCTTCATTCAGTTTACGGGAATATTTTATCCCTTCAAAATAGCAATAATTTCAACATGTGCTATATACTGCATCTATCTTTGCTTTGACAGCAGATGAAGAAAGAGAACCATATATTATTAATTATATCTAGAAATACGTTTGGAAATATATCACACATTTACTCTTTTGCTACTTCTTTCAGGATATAAAGTCTACAGGAGTTTACAGTGCAAACTGAAATTTTATATTCATATTACTGATATATCAAGGAACTTATCAAAATCTTAATAGATTTCATTTTTTGTTTCCTGTGTGACATTAAACTATTCTATAAGTTTTCCCTGAAGTATGGAGAAGAAATCTGTGCTTTAAAAAGCATGCACATTTCATTTGTGTGCATGGTAGACTTCTAAAAAATATCAGATATCAGTGGAAAAAATAAGTTCAGTTTTGGCATATATATTGTCATTATTTACACACAGAAAAGTCTCTAAAAAAAGAAAACTCTTTTCAGTAGTGAAGCTAGATATTTAATTTTCTAGTTAAGATGGATAATATGCACTAAAAGTACTCTAAACTGAAAAAATATGGTTCTTTCTGAGACTCTTTATATTATTGTTCAAAAAGGCCTCATGCTGTAAGTGGTTTCAATGAAAAATATCCACACCTAATGTCATGTAAAATACAAGGCTCTACTACTGACTCAATAACTGTCCTACAGTGAAGCTCACATCTGCTCATGATCTGTGATTCAGTAAAATTGCAAAGTAGATGGTCAGTCTTAGACCATTAAGTCAGATAAAGATTTAGGAAAAACAAAGTCTGAAAATGAATTCTTACAATGGAATCTTAAAAAAAAAAGCCATTTTATAAAATGCTACATGAAAATTAGTCTAATTTAATTGCAAAGGTTAACTGTTCATAAAAAGACTTTATATGTAGTCATGGTAAATTGCAGATAGCATGTAGAGCAATAGATTTTGGGAAACAGAAATAATATTTTTGCCTACTGTATCTGTCAGTGTCACTGCAAAAGGGGAAGGGTGTGCAACAATGTGACCACAGCTGATGAGATGGACTCTCTCAATAAAGTCTCTATTTTACCCTGTTCTCATCTTCAATAGCAGAAAGAACAGAAAGTTCACTTTCCCTGACCTATTTTCTACTTTTTTCTTTACTGGATATATTCCCATTCCTGTCCCTCACCCCTGAGGACACTAAATTGATTTTTCTTTCTTCATCCTAAAGAAGATTTTCTTCTCTTTTACACGGGGAAAGTGTTTGATTTTGCTGTATTAATGTTTTTCCTAGTCCATGTAAGAAACCCACATTCAGAAAGTCTGAACCAGAAAGGATATTTCAAGATAAGATGCGGTCTGTTATTATTGAATAAAAATTCTTACTTTCACCTCAGAGATGAACCCAAAGATTCATTTGGTTTGCACTATTTGACTGCGTAGACACAAAAAAGGAGTCCCCATCTGCCTAAATAAAAAAATAGAACATAATGTTAAAGAAAGTTATGTAAGTCCATTCCTAGTTTGGAAGTAAACCAGAAATTAACCTAATCAATTTGATGCTAGAGCCAAAGTTTTGCCATCAAAATGACAGAATAAACCACTGATATAGCATCCTGAAATTATTGCAAATCCACCATCCAATGCTTTTCAACACCTTCTAAGGACCTGAGGCATACCTTTTTTAAGTAGAAATCTGACAGTCCTTCTGAAATAAATGGGCATAGATATAGCAATGTACTTTCTTCAGTAAAGAGAAAGCCCCTGGTAACATTAAACCCAATATTTCTTGAATTCAGAAAATTGTATGCTTTTTACTCTACCCATTGCATTTTTCTTCTACCTGATGTGTTTATTTCTATAGTGACTAACATGACCCTCACATTTTTAAAAGTTGCTTTCTAAAAATAAATGGTTGTTTGAGAATAGAAGCCAAAAAATTAAATCATTGGCAGATGTGGGTTTGTGCGTTTTTCCCACTTTGACAGAAAGACTGAAGTGAGTTCTAAATCTGGTAGATTTGATTTCTTTAATGGAGTCTATTTCCTTGTGATAATAGCATGAATAGAACCAAAGAGTAAGACTACACGGAAAAATGCAAAGCAAAGAAATCATTCTCAAGGGGGTAGCTGCTCATAAGAGTGTCTAAGGTTTTAGAAATAGTGATTAACTGAATAATGCTGGCCTCCTTGATATATTATTTACTTTTTCATACATTTTTAAACAAATTTAAAAAATCCAGGTTAGTCAACAGAACATATATTCATGACACTTTTCCGGAGTTGTATCTGTAGTCAGGTATATTCAGATTCTTTATAGTTTGTATTCTTCCCAGTCGGCCCAATTCTCTTACAGTCTCTCTTGTGTGTAACAGCTGTGCCAGAGGAGGATAATTTTATCTAGAGACTTGGGGAGTAAAGGAGAACCGAAATAAGGAGAAGAAATTTCTAGTTCTACCACTTCCTGAAAAGTCTGACTACTGAGATATTGTGCAAAAAAGGAACACAGCCCCTGAGAGTTTAGAGAAACAGAGCTTCATTGGACCTCTGTGTCATGGGTTAACCCAGTAGGCAATGAAGCACCATGCCATGCACTTGCTTATTCCCTAACCCCAGTGGGATAGGGAGAGAACAGAAAAAGCAAAACCAAGAAAACTCATGGGTCAAGACACAGATCATTCAATAAGCAAAGGAATGAGGAAAAAATCATAAGAAGAAAAGTTGCAAAGGCAATCACTCACTATCTCATGCAAGCAGATCAATGATCATCCTGTCTTTCAGCAACAGTTAGTCTCCAAAAATGGCTCTCTCCTCAGTTTTCTGCATTCTAAAGATTGGCATTTTAATGTAGGCGAGACAAATTATTCCTGATTTGTCCATGCATTAAAAAAAAGGACAGTAGGCTTATGAACTTAACTAACAAAATTGTTTGATTGAAAATTAACTCAATTCAATCCTATATTGGGAAGTCAGAGCGGTGAGAGGCACATTTCCAGGTGTTGAGATCGACTACTCACTTGAACGTGACCTATGACTTTACAGGTCCAAAGTATGTTCTTTGACTTGTGCACTCACTTGCTTCAGTTCCTATATTACATATTCAAAATCAGAGTTCAGAATACAGGTCAGTGCCTCTGTAAAGGATATGCGTTATCAGAAAGATGAACTCATCTTCAAAACAGAGCTTAAATATTAATTTATTAGCTCATTCGACTTATGTGGGGTCTGTGACTTTTACTGAGTATGTAATATACTCAAGAGAAACTGATTGAATGCTATGGCTATTTGCAATCTGGTGATATTCTAAACTTGATTGATTACTGCAGAGTTTACTCTTCAGGTGTTTTCAAGTTGCCTGATATAACCCTTCTCTCCTAACTAGAGAGATATGGCTTTATTTGAGATGTGGACTGTTTGGTGGAACAGTAATAGATTGGATGGTCACATGCAGAGGGTAGTGGTCAATGGCTTGATGTTCAGTTGGAGGCTGGTGGCAAGTGGTGACCTACAGGGGATTGTTTTGAGGCCAGTAGTGTTTAATAGCTTCATCAGTGACATAGATAGTGGGACTGAGTGCACCCTCAGCAAGTCTGCAGATCACACAAAGCTGAGCGGTGCCATTGACATGCTTGAGGGATGGGATACCATCCTGAGAGACCTGGACAAGCTTGAGAATTTAGCCCATGTGAACTTCATAACGTTCAGCAGGGTCTTGCACCTGAGCGAGGTCAACCTCCAGTATCAATATAGGCTGGAGAATGAAGGGATTGAGAAAAGCCCTGCGAGAAGGACTTAGGTGTACTGGTGGATGAAAAGATGGACATGAGCAGACAATGTCTACTCACAGCCCAGAAAGTCAAACATATCCTGAGCTGCATCAAAAGAAGCGTGGCCAGCAGATGAGAGAAGGTGATTATTCCCCTCAACTCCACTCTGGTGAGGCCCCACTTGGAGTATTGCATCAAGTTCTGGAGTCTTCAGCACAAGGAAGACGTGGACCTGTTGGAGGGGGTCAAAAGCATAGCCACAAAAATGTTCAGAGGGCTGGAACACCTCTCCTATGAAGACAGGCTGAGGCAGTTGGGGTTATTCAGCATGGAGAAGAGAAAGCACTGGGGAGACTTTTTTGAGGCCCTTCAATATAAAAAGGGGACTAAACACTGAAACAGATGGTCCAGAGTGATGTTAGAAGCCCCATTCCTGGAAATACTTAGGATCAAGTTGGATGGGGCTCAGAGCAACCTAATCTACTTGAAGATGTCCCTGTTCACTGCAGTGAGACTAGATGATGTTTAAAAGCCTCATCCAACACAAAGCATTCTACAATTCTACATTTCTATGCTATATGTTAGTTGGTAAGGCGTAGGCATGCATTGTCATGAATATGCTTAAGCACAGTCAGTATGTAGAAATTAAAATCTGTTTAACAGGATGTTAATGTTAAATATCAATGCATTATTCGTAGCCAAAAGGGAAGTAAACAATTCTACACAGCATTTTCCATATTTCAAGTTTTCCTATTCAGACCTATGAAAAAGCCTAAGTATAGTAATTTTTTAAAACTGAAAGAAAAAATGTAAACATAAGTAAATTATGTCATATCCTTTGTTTTGATTATTGATTACTGCACACTCAGTCATTATTTTTTCCTTTTTTTCCTTTTCTTTTAAGGGGTTTATAACATACTAGTATATCTGCATTTTTGTGTGGAAACAGTAAATTTTTTAAACTATTGACAGATGAATCTAAAGCTAGCAGTTCTTCTGGAAGTGTGTGCAAAGTAGTTGTAATCTGAAAAAGAACATCATGTGTATATTTGTATTTTTCTGCTCTCCATCTTAGGAATAGAACGGCAAGCAATTTTGGTTTTAAAGAATACATTGCAGAAGATACAAATATTCCATTACTTCATTTAAAAGTTTTACACAGTTTTTGTAACTTTTCTTGCACCAATTTTAAATTTTGATTAGATTTTTTTTCCAAAGGTCTTATGAGGTACTGACAGACATGAATGTCAGAAAAGCTGACTATACTTCAACTGGAATATTTGTAACTACAATGTGAGGCAGACTACTTATGGGTGCAAGTGGTAACCAATTGGCTGACTGTATTATACTACAAAAAGAAAAAAAAAGTAAGCAAAACTTAAAATTTTAAATTTAAAATTTATTCAAATATACCTTAAATGATATTGACTGGAAGTCTAGAGAAAAGAAGTCAAAGCCCAAAGAAGCTAAAGAAAATTCTGTTGATTTCACACTGGGTTTTCTTTCCTATGTGAACAAAAGTAACTTTAACTTTAAAAAAACTTCCGTTCGCTATGTGGGAGTGCAGAGGATCACTTAGTTCTAAAATTACAGCAATTTAAGGTCACTGGACAATAAGCTTCTTGGATTGCGAAAGCTACTAAGAAAAGGAAGCACAGGTGGATTAATACAGAGTTTTTACAGGCTGCTAGCATGCTGTACAATGCCTAACCATGATTCGGTTTTGGGGGGCGGGGTTTAAGCCTTTTATCATTGGCAAGAAGAGTATATTAAAAAACATATGCACCTGATTCATTACAACTGAACATTGCAATGCTCAGGTGACTTTTGATCTCCAGAGACTCTTCATATCTCTAGATATTTTGTTGAATTGACATTTAAATATTGCTATGCTAAGAAAGAGAGAGGTATCTATCCGTTTCAAAAGGCTGATTCAGATCAAGGGACACCTGTCCGTCCAACACCAAATTTTATAAACATAGTGGATTATCTCAGAATAGAATCATAGAATCATAAGGTTGGAACCGACCTCAGAGATCATCGAGTCCAACCGTACCTGTCTCCTTACTAAACCATGTCTCTAAGAAACTCATCCACCCATCTTTTAAACACCTCCAGGGATGGCGACTGCACCACTTCCCTGGGCAGCCTGTTCCAATACCTGACCACACTTTCAATGAAGAAATTATTTCTAATGTCCAGTCTGAACCTCCCCTGGCACAACTTGCGGCCATTTCCTCTCATCCTATCGCTTGTCACTTGTGAGAGAGCCCAGCACCCACCCCGTCACAACCTCCTTTCAGGTAATTGTTGACAGTGATGAGGTCTCCCCTCAACCTCCTCTTCTCCAAGCTAAATAACCCCAATTCCCTCAGTCACTCTTTAACTTTGATATTAAACTCTTTCTATATTGTGCAGAACTGTGAGTTCTCTGCCAGTGAGTAAATAAAACATAGAGAAGTTTCAAGATCTATTGCACAGATTAAAGAAGGAAATAGCACAAACTGAAGAAATGTTTACACATTTAAAATGAGCTGAATAATACAATAAAGAAGGATTACTAAAGAAATAGAATGCAAGATAAATCAACTTAGTTTCAGCTGTTTCCAAAATAAGACAATTTACAGCCACCGTATAATATTTTATTAAGTGATTAAGAATCCACTATTTTGTAAGGAATCTTGTTTTGAGTAAGATGTATCCCAATGCATAATATTTTGTGTAGCCGAACTGAATAAATGAATGCCTAAAAAATAAAATCCTCTCTTTCCTAATGCTAATCCTAGTTTCTTTCCTGTTCACTAGACTGTCATGAAACTTACAGTTCAGGAAAGCCTTTCCTAATTTCCTTTGTCATTGGAAAGAAAGTCTCTGCATTGATTTTAAGGTAGACATTGATAACTTCCATGATTGTAGCTACTTTGTATTATGGGAGGGGGTTTTGCTTGTTTTGTATGTGTGTATATGTATGTGTTGCATTCCCTGATCCTACTTAGTTAAGATTTATCCTTCATGATTGTCTTTCCATTTTTAATTTTCATGTATACTATGTATATGAATTTCAACAGAGTGCCTCAGTCTGCTTTCTCAGATATGAATGTTCAGATGCTACTTAGTTGTTCAGAAGACTTCTTTTCAGAATAGTATCTTAAGCTCTCTGAACAGTACTTATTCACAGTTCAAAGAATTGATGTTGCAAGAAATGTAGTTGAAGAG
Organism: Neomorphus geoffroyi; assembly: GCA_033558235.1. NCBI lineage: Eukaryota > Metazoa > Chordata > Aves > Cuculiformes > Neomorphidae > Neomorphus > Neomorphus geoffroyi. Next base: position 23,909,574 of record JAUMJM010000005.1, read on the forward strand.
TTGGTGATGTGGCCTAGCAGCTTCTTGCAGGCAGGACAGAATACATTAATTGACTTATGCATCTTATGTGGAATTTATGGCTCCTTATGTTCATACCGAGAAGCGGCAATGAGTTGTGAAAGAGCAGGTAGGGGAGCTTTACCTTCTGCTGAAATAGCAAATGCAGATCTTTATTCCTCCTGAAACTTTTAAGCACTGAATTCACAAATAAATGAGTGGAATATAATGAAAATTCACATGTTGAAGACTAATCTTTAAATTGTGGGCCAAATTTCTGCATTTGAAATGTATATCCTTTATGTGGAAAATGCTCTTCAAAGTAATCTAGAAGTGGTACCAGTAAGTTCTGACTGAAATGGTGTAAGCTTTTCACTGCTTCTTATGGCCATAACTGTAACCTTCAGAATTTTCCTGAATGTAGGGAATGTATTGCTAAGAAGAAAACAAAGGGTTCCAGAAAAGCTTTCCAGGGCATATTCTGGTCATACCAAAATTTACATATTATGCAAATCCTGTTCAGGTGTTTCCTCTGTGGTGTATACAGTTAAAGAAACCTGAACAGCTTCCCATATAATATGCACAGATATTAATAAAACCTCCCCAAACCCCCACATTGTACACAATATTAGAACAACCTGTTTTAAGGATTGCATACAAGGCCTGCATACTTAATAGCATTAAAACTTCTCCCTCTAAATGTTTATACTGATAAGAAATAAAACTTGCTAGCTGAGGGAGAATTCTGCACAGTATGTGTATAGTTAAAGGGGTATATGGTCTCATTTCTGATCTGTGGAGCTGCTATATTTTATGAAGAGGTAAAGAGGAACGACAGAAAAGCTTAAGGCCTTTTGGAAAGTAAATAAGACTGACAGGTTTAGATTCTGTTTATACAGATTCAAAACTTTTAAAATTGTCAGAGCAATCGATAAAGGTGTATTTATTTAAAGTGTATCATAAAAACTCCTTGTCAATCCAACACTGTCTATGCAGATACACTTATAGAATCATACTCCTTATAATAACCTGCTTAATGATTCATAAAATTGTCATAGAAAAATGATCATTAGCCATATTTTTATTATCCTGGTAAATATACAATTTGTGGAGTGATAAACATTACTGACAACCATTCTTAGAGTTTTTTTCAGTTGTGTACGCTTAGAAAATGCTCTCCTATTTTTAGTAGTTGAGTTCTGGAAATGTTTTTGTGATCAGCTTTTACTCTTGTGGTTGTTGACTGAAAAGCAAAGAATGACGTTTTCACTTCTGAAATATTTTTGTGATCAGCTTTTACTCTTGTAGTTGTTGACTGAAAAGCAAAGAATATGTTTTCACTTCTGAAAAGTATTTTACATAGAGATATTCTCCATCTCAGTCAACTACAAGTGAAGTAAAAGGGCTTGTAAAATGTTCAGTTAAAATAAGAAAGAATCTGACTTGTAAGTCATCAATTCAAAATGAATAAAGTATGTAATGATTTATTGGACCAGACACAAATAGCTGAGAATCTTCGAAGCTTAAAAGTAAAATGACTGCAAGTCAAGATGGAGTGGCAAGGTTCTTTAAAAGTAGCAAAATGCAATCAAATAAATAATTTGTTGAAATTAATAGAAATCAAATTGTTACTGTTTCTCAGGAATATTTTATCTTTTTATTATTTTGCTAAATGACACATTTTATCTGACAAAAATTAAGTACTAAAGAACTCATTCTAATTAACTAAAGCATATATATCTATGCTTATGTATATAATTATGTGTGTATATGTGTGCATATACGTAGGACAAGATCTTTCTTGATCACATGGAGTAGTACATGACCATACTCCTTCAAAGGGCAATGAGGCCACCTGGAGAGCTATCAGCACCAAAGAAGTTACTGCAATCTGACTGGTACTGAGGCTGTAATAAACAATCTATAAAGTAATCCAAGACACAATAAGAAAAAAACAGAAATGGTATGCTCTACAGGGGAAGTATGCTGAAGCACCAGATCTATTGTTGCTCATCAAAAGGTTTTGTGGTTCTTTGGCAGTGGAATCAACAAGGAAGTGGAATTTGCAGCATTCCACACAGTGCAGGAGGGATGAGGAAAACGTTCCCTGCATGGAGTAAACACTTTTCTGTAGCCTCACTGTATCTTCTAATTACTTGTTTATGAGTACAAAGAAAGTAATGCCTTAAGCATGATACATGCATTCAAGAATACACCTCCCTAACCCCCTAAACCAGATCACTTCTTATCAAAGCAATGTTTCATGAAAATACACTACAATCCCACACATTATGCTCACATCTGTAAATCAGACAATTACAATCAGCACAGTTTTCTTTTTACAGAGCAAGTAATGCAGTTTTAAAACAGACTGATGGCAATAATTGTACAAGCATAAGCACGAGTATTCCATTATTTTATTTCTGGAAATAAAGTAAGTGCAACTGTACATGTTTATCCCTACCCCAGTCACATTTGTTGGACTGGATCAAGAGCTGTACTGTCTCATTTAGATATTTGAATAATCTTGCACTTCATTGTAACAGACATATTTTCCAGAGGACAAGGTTTCCCTTGTGGTGTATTTTGCGGAACGTATTTGGGCTGGAATGCTTTCAGCTTCTAAAGCAAGCATTTGCAGATATAAACTAAATGCAAGATCTACCCAAGAGAACAAATTACCAGTGCTGCACTGGATGTTTACTGTTTTGCAAAATCAGCCATTAGCAGATCTTAAGCAATCTAGACGTTATTTAGATGATTTTTTTCTTTCCGGGGTTCACTTAAACAAGGGAAAAAGGAGGTGAGAGAAATTGCAGGAGGAGGAGCTGATCTGTCTCAAGGTGGAGCTGTATCTTGTATTAAATGACACTGGCAGATTAAAGCTCTCTGGTGGGGAAGGGCTTAAAGGCTGAGTCAAAAGCCAAGAAGTCTCTTTATTTACGCCTACCTCCCAGCCCCTGGCAATCTGACTAATAACAAACTGAGCGAACAAGAAAGACTAGAAAGAGCAGAGAGAACACAGAGGCAGCCTGGATCTAAAAATCTGACAAACCAAGTGATCAAGTCAAGCTCTGCTGAGCATCTTGTCTGTTTACTGCATCCAAATGCTTGCAAACAGTTAAATATATGCAGAAAAGTCAGCATTGCTGTGAAGTATGCTGTGAATTTTAATTGAGGAAAAAGGACAACTGCTTACAGGATGGTCTAATGTGCACGCTGCCTGGAAGATTTTTTCAATTGAGCGCTTTGTACTTTGTCTTCTGAACAAGGATTTTAACTTTCTGGAGCTGTAGTGTTACAAGAGCTTGCAGAAAAGTGAAACTCGGAAGAAAGTGTGCATTTTTCACAGGGAAAGACTACGTCGCATTGAAAGAGCTGCTCCAACTGTGCTTTGCTGGGTGCTTCAGGGAGTGTTACTGCTGTACAGGTAAGAAAGATTCCAGTTAGTTAATTATCTTAGCATATGAGAATATAATTTCTCAGTACCAGTTGAATTTAATTTTCTGCATGACTTTGTATAACTCTTGTGTTAAATGATGGCAGTTTGCTCTGTATTTCAAACAGTCTGCCAGGTGCATTTATTCAAACTGCCAGCTGTTTTAGAATGTGTGTATTAAGGAAACGCTGATTTCAGGTCCCTTGAGGGGAGAGGAATGGGTGTTTAGTTTTATTTCCTAAAGTGCAAGAATGGTCTTAAATGCATCATCTGACTGTGATTCCCTTCAGAATTTAATAAACAATCATGAAAGCTTTTAGAAGTTGCCAATTCTTAGCTTGAGGCTTTGGAATTCTTCAACAAATGTTTTTTAAATGTCTGGATTAAAACAGACAAACAAACAAAAAACCCAAAGTAAAATGAAAAAAGCTATTTCAATATTTTAAAAATATATTGATTATTATTTGTTAAGCATGTGTTACTTTTGCATTAAGGTGACTACTTCTGAAAGTATTCAACTTTGCCTCACAGAAAGGACTGTGATATTTTTCAGTCTTTCAGAATTCCTTCTGCAAAAAGCTTAGTTACAGTATGCAGTTAGTAGTGATTTACATGGAAACAGATAAAAACAATGAATTTAAGTTACCATGTAGAATTTGCTGAAAAACTTCACCACATGAAACAGAAAATGTCAGATTCATTGTCTTTTGAATTTTATTTCAATGTGAATTCTTTCAGTTAAATGTTGATCATCTGTTACTTGAAAGTAATTTTTATTTTATGATATTAGCCTACTGAGTGCTTTATTACATATTCCTGAGTATTAAAATTCAAAAAAAAAAAATGGAAAAAGGAAAAAAGAATACACTGTCCTATCAATTTTTGCTGTGTGTATTTATATGTGTGTGAGAGTTCCGGCAGTGCTGCCTGGAGAAGTATGACCATGATTAAAATAGGAATGTTTTCAAATTGGTTACAAATGTTGCTACTTTCATCTCTGAGAGGAAGGCTTTCATTTTTATAACCTAGTTTCTCAATATGCACTAGAATGCAACATGCTTTCCAGATTTTAATTTGTTTTTTCATTTAATTTTGCTCAGGGCCATTAAAAGTGCAGTTAGAATTTGATGCAGATTGAAGCTGGAATTCCTTCAGAGAAAAAGTGTACAGAAATAAAGTCTAATTAGTCATACAGTAGATTTGAAGATGGCATCTGTGTCAAGAGCCTGCATTTTTTACCTTGGATCACTGGAAAGGATACTGATGCATGTTAAGCAAGAATAAATCTCTGGCATAACATGATCCTAGAATTATTCTGCATACTTCAATATAACATCTTTACATGTTGCCTCTTAACCAGTACTTCTTGGGAAAACAAACTTAAAGACACATATACTAAACATAAGCAGCGAGGTTTCATGGAGTGTTATATGAGACAACAAAACTGTTCTGCTGAAACAAAGATAAAAGGTCATGTTTATAGGGACAATTTTCTCACCCTGTAAGTTCCACTTACTACTCCTCATACATCTACTTGCACTTATCAGGAACTACAAATGGAGAAAAACGTAATTCACTGTGTACACATTTGCTGCTGTTGCTTTTGTGTGTGTGTGTAATACTCTTATGACAGCAATTAAGTGTCTGCAAGTACAAATCTTTGCAATCTATTTTAAGGGAAGCCTTGATGAATGGTGTTGTTAGTAACAAAGGTACAAGATAATTAAAATGTACATTGATGAGATGCTATCATATGGCTACATTAGAAGAATGTTCCAATCATATTATTGCAAAAAGTTCTAATCTTTCAGAATTTAACCCTTCAGCTGGTTAATTACATAGAGACATTGTGTACTCTATGTTTCAATACCTTACTTTGAAGTTCAAGTGACGTTTTTATTAGATGGATTACTTAAGAAACCAGCTTAGTTCAATCCCAGAATAAATAGCACACCCCTTAAAAACTTCTTGTGTTTTAAATTATCCATTCCATCATAAGGTTTTCTTTTTTTTTAGAAAAAGTGGAAATACTTAATTAAAGATAATAAACAGTGATTTCACTCTGTCTCATATATGAAGAATCACCATTGTTCTTGCTAATTAGACAGCCTTGACAGAAAGAAACAGAGCATCTGCAAATGGAGTATAGCATAAATTAATTCAAACCAACAATAACAAATGTTTGACTTCAATGTGCAAATTTTTCTTCTGATTCTATAGTTGTACTGTAAAGATGCTTTTATCAGATATTACAAAGTTCAAGATTAACTTGACAGGTGATAATTTACATCACATAATACATGGATGACACTGGTGATAATTTTTAACTCAAAAAGCAGAGTTAGTTCCATGTACATTTCAGAAATCATTATAATTCTTAATTACAATAATTGGAAGTAGTCCATTAATTAATCTTAAAAAGTTTGCCCCTTGTCTAACCATTTCTTCTGACATGTACTTCTTTGTCAGTTCTGTTCTTTTTTTATTTTAATTATGCACATAATTAATTTATGTATATATTGTATACAGATATTACATTACCCTGTGCTGTGTTCCCACTTTCACTAAATATCCCAAAACTATAATATATGCATTAAAATTTAAGCAAGGAAAAAGAATTATTTTGTCTACTTCCTTTTCAGTTTGAAGGTACAAGGATTGCAGAGGAAATACCTCTTGATTCATATACATAATGCAGAACCAAAGGAGTAATTCCCTTTATCCTGACTGAATGGGCTTTTGCTTGAGCCAATTCAAATCATATTTCTTCTCATCAGCGTCTGGACAATATTTAGTTGAGCTTAGCAAGGTACTCCTTAAAATTGCAGTGCTATATGGTGACTCAAAACAATGATCCAAAATGTTGTATTAGTCTTGATATAAGTTGCTCTGGGCAGTAACTTATTATTGTATTCCACTGGCAAAATAGTCTATATGGTATAAATGTAAAGACGATATACTCGTAATTATCTCCTCTTTCGTTGAATCAGCATGAAACTGCTGAAGCACTCCCCTTATGACTATTCTTATTGATTTAGTGCATTAAAATAAATATTTTTTTTTCTGATTATAAAATCATTCAAATGTTTTGCACAATATAATATTGTTTAAGAGATGAAGTAGCTCAGTGATAAGTACTTGGAATGGTTATTGTCCCCTCCTCCCCCGTCCCAGGAAAAAAAAATCAGCCTTGTGAAATCATGACTCTATTCCTTTTTCCTCTTTTTTTTCTTTTTTTCTTTTTTTCTTTATTTTTCCTATAGAATCTTCTGGGCAAGATGAAGCTCTGGATTTGTATTTTATTTTCAGTTGTGGCTGCATCTGATCATTTCCAGTCACAGCCTTCTTTTTCTTCAGTTAGAGGATCATGTCAGAGTTTGTGCTCCTGTGAAGAGAAAGATGATACCATGATTATAAATTGCGAAGAAAGAGGCATCAAGATGGTAACGGAAATAAATGTCCCACCATCACGGCCTTTCCATCTTAATCTGTTAAACAATGGCCTGACTACCCTACATGTGAATGATTTTGCTGGACTTGTTAATGCTATCTCTCTACATCTTGGTTTAAATAATATCGCAGATATTGAGCCTGGGGCTTTCAACGGTCTCAGCCTTCTTAAGCAACTTCATATCAATCACAATTCTTTAGAAACACTTAAAGAAGATACGTTTAATGGATTGGAAAATTTGGAGTTTCTTCAAGCAGACAACAATTTCATCACAGTGATTGAAGCAAGTGCCTTCAGCAAACTCAACAGGCTTAAAGTGCTTATTTTGAATGATAATGCCATTGAGTATCTTCCTCCAAACATATTTCGTTTTGTGCCATTGACCCATTTAGATCTTCGTGGAAACCAGTTACAGACACTGCCCTATGTTGGCTTTTTGGAACACATTGGTAGAATATTAGACCTTCAGTTGGAAGACAATAAATGGGCCTGTAACTGTGATTTGCTGCAGCTGAAGATATGGCTAGAAAATATGCCTCCTCAGTCAATAATAGGTGACGTTGTGTGCAATAGTCCTCCAATTATCAAGGGTAGCATCTTAAGCCGGTTGAAAAAGGAATCACTTTGTCCCACTCATCCTGTGAGTGAACTTGAAGATCCTTCAGGGTCACTGCCCTTGGTTGTAACCACCTCTATTAGTGATAGCCATCTATCAACTAAGGTGATTCCTATCCTGAAAGCTCCTACTAAAGAACCAATCTTAGTGCTTCATACTTCAAAGCCCACTACGCAGTTTCCAGGAATCAATTGTCCTGTTCCCTGTCACTGCACCAGCCATATGCTCTCAGGGGTTCTTATGCACTGCCAGGAGCGAAATATCGAAAGCTTATCTGATTTAGGACCCCCTCCTTCAAACCCTAAAAAGCTTATTCTAGCTGGAAACATTATTCAGACATTACTGAAATCAGATCTTGTGGACTATGCCAGCCTGGAAATGCTTCACTTGGGGAACAATCGCATCGAAATCCTTGAGGAAGGATCCTTTATGAATCTGACTAGACTGCAGAAATTATATCTCAATGGAAATCACCTTACAAAGCTAAGTCAGAACCTCTTCCTTGGCCTCCAGCACCTTGAGTACTTGTACCTGGAATATAATGCCATCAAAGAAGTTTTACCAGGGACATTTAATGCAATGCCAAAACTTAAAGTCCTCTACTTAAATAACAATCTTCTGCAGACTTTACCACCCCATATCTTTTCAGGTGTTCCACTCACCAGATTAAATCTGAAAACAAACCAATTTTCTCATTTGCCTGTAAGCAATGTCTTGGATGAACTAGATAGGCTGGTACAAATTGAACTTGAAGACAACCCCTGGGACTGTACCTGTGATTCAGTTGGTTTGCAAAAATGGATACAAAAGCTGAGCAAGAATACAATGATGGGTGATATTTTTTGCAAATCTCCAGGACACCTAGCAAAAAAAGAACTGAAATCCCTGAACAGCGAAGTCCTGTGTCCAGATTTAATAAACAGCCCTGCCCTACCGACTCATGCCAGTTTTGCAGTTGTGACAACTTCTTCTACAACCACCAACACCGCGGACACCATCCTACGGTCCCTCACAAATGCTGTCCCACTTTCTGTTCTAATATTAGGACTTCTGATTGTGTTTATAACTATTGTGTTTTGTGCAGCAGGAATAGTAGTTCTTGTTCTTCATCGGCGACGAAGGTGCAAAAAGAAACAAGTGGATGAACAAATGAGGGATAGTAGCCCAGTTCACCTCCAGTACAGCATGTACGGGCATAAGACAACTCACCACACAACAGAGCGCCCAGCTGCAACTCTCTATGAGCAACGTGTGGTTACTCCTATGGTTCAAGTCTACCACAGCCCATCCTACAGCCCCAAGCATACTGAGCAACAGGAGGAGGGAAATGAGAAGGAAGCTAATGATTCCAAACATCTCCGCCGAAGTCTCCTGGAAAGAGAGAACAGTTCACCCCTTACAGGTTCAAATGTCAAATATAAGGCTACAGATCAATCTGCTGATTTTCTGTCTTTTCAGGATGCTAGTTACTTATATAGAAACATTCTTGAAAAAGAAAGAGAACTGCAACAACTAGGGATCACGGAGTACCTAAGACAAAATATTGTCCAGCTCCAGCCTGACATGGAAGTTCGTTATCCTGGAACACATGAGGAGCTGAAGCTAATGGAGACACTCATGTACTCCAGGCCAAGAAAGGTTTTTCTAGAACAAACTAAAAATGAATACTTTGAACTCAAAGCTAATTTACATGCTGAGCCTGACTACCTGGAAGTCCTGGAGCAGCAAACATGAAAGGATAATACGTTGAGTTGGGGCCGAATTTCTGTAATCCTATTTTAATTTGGAACCGTTATAAAAAAAAGTGCCTTATAGCAACATGTCAACAGTCAGAACACAAGCATAGCAGTAATCCTAGCAAAAAATACCCTCAGGGAACACTGTGGGAAGCCATGGGGTTGTGTGCAGGCAATATGTCTCACCCCAAGTTAAACATGAACTTTGTGTGACTTTGAAAAGGTGTGTATGACACTCTTCATTCTGTACCAACCTATGGAAAATATTTCTTACCTTTATTTTTTCTTATTTCACTCAGTTTAATTAGATTCCTTTTTTTAAAATAAAATTAAAAAAAAAAGAAAACAAAAACCAAAACCAAACAACAAGCAAACCTGTGTTTGTAGTTATAAGGATAAAGTGTATTGGTTAGGTTAGTACACGCACTGCATTCATGACCATTGCCTACAACTACACCTAGCATACCCTTATAATAAATATAAAAGGAGTTGAAATGTTGTCATACTAAATGTCAGTTAAAAAACCCAAACCACAAGAAGAAAAGATTTTTTGTGTATGCATCCAGAGCCTGCAAATATTTAAGTACTTTACACAAAACCTCATCATGTGCATTCTGTATCAGTGTATGTCAGGAAAAATATGTAACTATTTTTACCCAATATCTTCAACAAAGGAAAAAGCAAGCGCTTTGTTACTTTGCCTATCTTACAGCTTTACTTAAGTTTGGACTATCTTTTCTTGAGCTGCTGCTATAAAATATTGTGCATCACTGGTGTTTCACCTCATAATCGTGGGCAATTTGAAAAGCTACTGAGAATCAGCTGTAAATATGTTGCTGTGTTTAATAAGTTTGGGGTTTTTGTATATCTATATAAAAATAACTTCTGTGCTGGCTTTAAATACTCTTGGAGGAAATGAGTTTGCTGTGGCTAGGAACTTCCAAGTACAAATACAGGTCCTTTCCCACCCTGCCCTAAAGCAACCCCCAGACAGAATAACGTCAACAATACACACACACGAGGAAGAATAATAATATTTAGCTGTTTGTATAAAAATATGTTATATTTTCTGAAATTAGAAGAAAATAAAGTGTTGTGGGAAAAATAGGTTAAAAAAGTTGAAAACTGCAGGATTATTTTTGCAATGAATTCTAGCTAGATTTATATTTACTATTTATTCTATATAATTTTGTATTTTGTTTTCAATTCACAAGAAAAGAAAAATCTTATTCCTGGCTGTCTTTTACTGAAATCAAGGAACTGCTCTCTATCAATGAAAAAGAAATAAAGAGTTTTTAAAATATCTTTTTCTTAAAGGTCACTTTTTAATGAAGGCGGCAGCTTCTGCATGCACAAGTTCATAACTGTTTGGGAATTAAACACAATGCTTCTCACTCTTGTCACGTGGACAGACGCATCTTGTCCAGAGTGCAGTAAGGCCATTCAGTTTCTGTGCATGACTGACATGGTGCCAAAACACAAATTCTGACCTGCATTTATCTTCCTCTAAACAAATCTTTTGTAAACTGACTATGCATGAACTATTTTTTTTCTAATTTCTATTTGTAGAGTGAAAGATCATCTTAATTGCTACATGTCTACATGTGTATGCTAAATTTAGCATTGAAGTCTTGACAAATTCAAGTAAAAAGATATGTTCTTTAGATTATATTACTGTTGATGTCTTACTTATTTGTATATACAAATGTGAATTCTTCATATTCTTTGTACATAAGTTTCTGACAGAAAATTTTCCTATATTACATATGGAACTCAAATTCTCGGTTCTTTCAAATTTACACAGAGGTAATGACTTTGATGGTGCTATATTAATTTCTGTAATCTGAGGACCTGATCACATGTTGTTTCTGTTAACAATTCGACTTCATGATATATATTTTTGAGGTGTCATCAATCTTCCAATGAGGTCAAACTCGTTGGCTTCCAAAAATATAAATGTCAGTTACTAGAGAACAAGTATTATTTCCTCTTTCTATGAATAATTTAGTTCAGAAAACCTGTGTGTTTAGATTGGGAAGAGCAAATCTAATGATAATGTATTTGTTTCATTGCTATCTTTATTCTGGAAAAGTAAAGACAACACTAAGTATCACTTCTGCAGGTAAGGGTGAGACAAAAGGGAAAATGCAGCTACATTAACTTAGGTATCTAGTCATATTGTAGCTGCCCTGGAATATTCAGGATGTGAATGTGAATGTAAATGGGCTTCAAGGACATGCCATAGAACCTATTGAAATCCCTGACGTGATCTGGAGGAGCAACTGGAGCCCAGGTGGGATGGCTATATTGAAACAATTTATTTTCACATATAAAATATAAGTAATTTTATTATTTGAAATAATTACGATCCAATGATAAATTTAATTCAATCAATGGAGTAGACTCTAGAAAACTTATCAGATTGATAATGTTATTTTTAGAATTCTCAGTGATCTCAAATTTGTGTAGAGAAAAAAACAAACAAAACTCAATAGAAAATGTACATCGTATTTGATAACAGAGTTTTGTATTTCGATGTCTTTCACTTCTGTAGTTATTTCCATTATTAAAAAATGGGTGTAAAATCATACCTGGCAATTGGCAAGATACAGGGAAATGATGTTTCATGCCCTCAGGCTTAGATTTAAGAGAAATAGCTTCAGACTCAAGACAATTGCCACATGCACAGATGTCACTCTGCTTAGCTGCTAACAGTTAGTTGGCAGAATGTTAAGGACAACTGTGTGGCAAAACATTTTTCTTCATTGCAGTCTCAAAGCATTAGAAAGAAGAGTGAGCTGAATTCGTGTCAAAGCAACTCAGTTGTACAGCTGTATCAGAGCATCATTCAGCTCTTTAGCTTTCAGCATTCTCTCAGCAGGAAGGTTCACATCATTCATTATATAAGGGCAACGGTACTCTGTGGCACGCTGTAACACTGCAAGTAGTTTTGCAGTATCCAGGAATCATTAGAATGTGCGACATCATCCACTTTATTCGTCCTTACTGAACTACCATTCAGTTAAACATTGTATGATGAGGAGAGAGAAGTCTACCTATAGCCATACCTCTTGATAACATTCTGAGACAGTGCTTTTCCAGCTATGAGAAAACATTATATTGGAATAACAAAAAGGGATAAGGATTTGGCCTTATATGATTATTCTTCAGTTGAAACATATCAATATCTGCAGATAAAAGCAAAATCTTGACATAACAAAAGTATCACATACAAAGAAAGAAATATGCAGTATCTGTTTCTTAATGTTCCTTGAAACATTTTTATTATAACTATTATAAATGTTTATCATTGATGTTTGCAGAAAATTGGAGGGGTATTCAGAATTCTTTTTGCTAAAACCATTTTCTCATATGTAGGTTTTTGGTTGTTTTTTTTTTTTTTTCAGTGATAGGCACAGTTAAGTGGTTTGAGGCACTTAGCTAGAATAATGGAGGTTAGAAGGCAAAATATGTTTGACAATCTACAACAAAGTGGATCCTTTTTTCTTCTGTCAGCATGATAGTTTTATTGAGTTCGAGAATAGTGCTTCCTCATGCATACTGGTGTTCATGGCATCTATGTTACTGTTGGTAGGGTACCTTAAGATAACTGACATTATCATATTTCCCCCCACATTTTAGTGAAGATAATATATTAAATAACACTATAGACCTGATATAAATGTATATTAAAACAATTTATTATACTTTTTTATTTTGAAATATTTTTATTTTTTCAGCTTAATAAAAGTCAAATATATTTCTCTTTCTTCTCCCTGCTACAGGTATTTTTCATTCAGAATTTTAATACTGATACTTGAATATACTATCTGCAGTGACGCCTCTCCAAGATTCTGAACATAAAAAAACCCCAACCCCCTACCCCAAAACCCCCTTCCAACAAAATTTACAAATTTACAGATAGTTTAGGATGTTTGCCTATTCAGAAATGGTCCAATATTGTCACATATTCTTCTCCATTAGAATGACAGATCGACCTTTCTGTAACCAAATGCTAGACTGAAAATGAGTTCATACTATTTGTCAGTGACGTGTCAAAGCCACCAGATTTGAATCAAAAGATTTTTCATCTGCACTCGTTTTTGTCTGTGATTGGAATCTTAGGATCGATTTTTTTGCCCCTCTTTGCATGATAAAGTAGTCCCCAGTATGACACCAAGTAGAGGATGTTTATAATGTGCCACTCACCTACAGAGACAAGACTGAAAAGATGTCTCATAAGTTTGAAAAGTTAAGTTTGACTGGGGTGGCAAACCATCGTATAAAGATTAATTTCTGGTGTGTTAAAAAAGTGTATTTACCAAAAATAAAAAAATATTTCACTGGATAATGTAATAGTGGCAAGGGAAAAATGGAGACTGAATATTAAAGTCATCATCAGAAGGGGTTCTGGATTATCATTCTTAGGATATTATTGCCTACAGCAATATACTGTTATGAACCACATCAACATAGTTTGCAAGTTTCACATAGATGTACTGAAATTATCATGAGGGAAAAAGCAACCAAACACCTGTCTTAATTCAAAAGATCAGCTGAGAGACTTTCTTGAGTCTGGCCCATTTCTTTGGTCCGGTGCTCCCTGACACAGATTACCTGTATTTCCTTTAATGAATTTCCTGCTCAACAACAGGCAGAATTCTGGCAGTGCAATCTACTGTTGCAGTTGAAACCTACTCCTTTGAGAGTTTTTACAGTGTTTGCAATTGCCTTCAGCGGTCAGCTCTTCCGGGACTCTTCTATTTGGTGCATCCGGTTGAATTTGAGACAGGGAAGATGGTTCTGTTACTGACCTTGTATTATAAATCCAAAAAAAACCCAGTCCCTTTTTGATTTTCTAAAGTTTGCAATATTCTTGAACTTGTTTGAGGAGTTGGTATCAAATCCTTTTGTTCCTTGAAACAGAAGCAAACTGTAGCTTGAACCAATATGGGGAAGTTAATTGCCATACTGAAAAGATACAGCATGGTGTTTTCTTTCCTGCACATCTCCTAACAGTCAACTTTGGCTTTTTGACACAACAGAACAAATTCTTAAGAGCCACAGTGTAATGGAAAGCAGCTTACCTCAAGGAAGAAAGTAAAATGCCAGATGTTGTTCAGCTCTATGAAAGCAAGATGCGATGAAGAACTTTTTTTTATTATTTATTCAACTTCACCAAACGGAGTTTACATACATGTGCACAGCACATTTCATAAAACATTTACCAAAGCTTTGTGTTTTAAGACGTTAACTTCAAAATTATTTCCAGTATGTTCTTCCTATTATTATACAGAAAAGAAGAAACAACTTGGTTTAACATTTCAAGGAGAAATGCTATTAATTGTAACTTCAGCTGTTTGCCTTTGTACATCAATTCATCCACTTATTTTAATTTTATATAAATTGCTTTATAAGTTAAGAATTTTTTAATTCTTCCAGTTGTAATTAATTACCAAATAAGCTACAGGAGAATAGATAATTAATGGTTCAAACAGAAAGAAATCTAAAACCTTTTATACATGCAGAAATACCATGAAATGTTAGCATAAACTTTCACTTTAAATAAACTATAAAATTAATTTTAGCTCATAAAAGTTAGTATAATTTTTAGTTCAAATTAAGAGACACCTCAGCATTTTTCCTTTTTAAAAAAAATTCAAAGCCAACATAACACTTTCATAATGACACATATTTGGGTTAAATAAGTATTAAATGGTTCCACATTAAAACTTACTAAACAAAAATAACACTGTCAAATATAATCTGATACTCCCCCCATGTTTCCCTGCTGAAACTGTAATGTGCTGTCGAAAAAATACATGTTTCCAGAGCAAGGAGACCAAACAAGAAAGTGAATTCTGTTGTATCTTTGTTCTATGCACTTCTTGGGGAACAAAGTTTTATGGAATCCCATCTCTGTGGTGTGGTATGTACACACAGTTCATATGAGGTGTAATTATCTCACAAGTTCAGACATAAAACCAACAAATGCATTATACTCTTAACAGAAAGGAATGGTTTAACTAGTGGTCTATGCAATCATATTCTTCTGTAAATGTAAGGTTCTTGCAATTTAAATTTCTTTTCAAGATCCTGTGTATCAAATATCCTTTGAATATATCTGATAGATCAGATCTCAAGGATCCTCTTAGATGAGAATT
Organism: Neomorphus geoffroyi; assembly: GCA_033558235.1. Classification (NCBI taxonomy): domain Eukaryota; kingdom Metazoa; phylum Chordata; class Aves; order Cuculiformes; family Neomorphidae; genus Neomorphus; species Neomorphus geoffroyi. The sequence continues at coordinate 23,924,977 of JAUMJM010000005.1, forward strand.
ATGAAACTTGATAAAACGTAATATTCTAGGCTGATAATTCTGAGGTAGTTTATGTGAATCCAGGCACCTTGGATCTTTAGCTACCTGGAGGACAGTGAAAAAACTCTAAGGTCATATCTTAGAGAGGAAGAGTTTTTGAGCAACAGTTAAAGATTTAGATTTATTGTATTCATCTGACCTGAGGTGTTTAATATTTCACAGCATTGTACGATACGTTTTCATGATGAATGTAAAACATTAAAAAATCAGAAATGTAGCATTTAGATGCTACTGTTCAAAAAAGGTAAATGATTCCTTAAGATTTCATGAAATGAACATTAAGATATCAAGATTTTAACTGCTTCATGTATTATGTAAGTATCAGTAATATATCACTTCAGGAGAGACGGTGGGGAGATGGTGTTTCTGTCTATGGATCACTCATGCAGTCAGATTTCCTGAAGGGAAATGCTGTGTGGAGGATAGCAATGCCATACATGACATTTTAAAGGCTGAATGATCTTCTACAGATTCTAGAGTATTGCTTATTACAGGCTGAAATCTATCACTATACTAAGCACTCGTGTCATCTGAAGTCAAATGGACTTCTTCCAGGCTCAGATTCCATGATTATTTTTATTCATAAAAATGACCACAAAATAAACTGAAGCTTTATTATTATCCTATATAAAACCAATCTTGTAAAGAAAACTATGCCTTCTGAATTTTTGATCCGTGTCCTGATCCAAGGTCCATTAAATCTAAGGAAAGATGTCTTTTGGATCTGGATTTATGCATTATCATCTTAGAAGTTTGTGGTTTTGTATGCACAGATGTATACAGAAAAAAAAGTGTGCAAAAACTTAGGAGTGTTGCTGCACCAAGTCATTTTCCAGTCAGAATGAATATGAAGTAGACAAGACCAAGTAGACAAGTGACTGTTCTTAGCCGTAAGGCCCAATCATATATTAATTTCACAAAAATTATTCTTAAGATTCCCATCACTGAAAAAGTGAAAGGTATGTATCTGGTTTTTCTCCTTATTTTTTCTAACAGTTAAGTTTGGGAAGAAGGTCACAGCATAGGTTATAAAGGATAATATCAATAGTAAACAGCTAAATTATTTTTGGATATTAAGAAAACATTCTTCACTAGGAGAGAGAACACAGCACTGAGATACATAACCCAAAGTGTCCACAGAACCTTAGTCCCCAGGAGATTTTCATGACTTTGCTGTACAGTCACAGCTGGTCTAAAGGAAACAATAGTCCTGTTCAAAGCAGGAGGTTGGAATAGACAGCCTCTGGAGGTCCCTTCCAGGCAAAATATCTGCGGTTCTAATATGATTCTGCAAAAGATGTCTAAGGGCAAAGTGGAAGAGTCTTTCTCTTCTATACATAGGCTTCCTGAATATGAAGTTAAGGAAAAAGACAATATTCACCAAACACTGTCATGAAATAAAAGCTTTTTGACTAACTTTTGCAAGATACAGAGAAGTAGTATTATTGATGCTGCACCAAATCAAACAATATTTCTCTGATGTCAGTCAGAATGCATGTGAACTGTGGATACATAAGTTTGTTGTTAAATGTATATTTTTTTTAAAATAATCAGTGAATTTAAATTTCTAAATAAAATGCTTAAACTCTCTGAAACTCTTGAAGTGTAATCCATTTGTCGACGAGTTGAATTAATGAAGCTTGTTTTCTTGACACACTGGTGCTTTAATTCTTCATACATTTCAAAGGTAATGGTAATCTTACTTTTTCAAAGGATCTTCCAGGCTTTACCAGTTCTTACTTTACATATTTTATTTTTCAGAATGCCGAATTAATATGCCATACATGACTAATTTACATTCTAAATTAAAAAGAATTTTTACATAAATTCTACTTTAAGTCTCTTAAATAAGCAGTAGTTGGAACAAGGTCTTTCTCTAAATGTAACTGATTTAGTCAAATCAGGATCTCTTTGATAGTAATTGATTTTAATTGTTAAAAATCATATGACAATTTGCTTAGTTCTACAGACAGGGATTGGAGAGGGGGGTGTGATTTTTTTTTGCTTACAGTATTTCTGGCAACAGTTACCTCAAGAAAAACTTTTGATACTCCTGAAAAAAAATAATATAGTAATATAGTTAAGTAGGATTTAGAATCACTATACCTAAAAGTTATGCTAAAAGTATTCTCTTTTCAGTTTGTTCTCTCTACTCCCTCGGTAGGGAGTATACTCAGCTTTTATTTCTTCCTCAGCTTAATTTACCACTTAGCCAGAAACTATAACATAATCATATAATGCATATCCAGACACGCTTATCGAAAATCTGTTACATATTGATTATCGTCACATCAGTTAATTGTCTTGGTTATTACCATCTTTTTGAGTAACGAACCTCTGCAAGTAATACTGTATTACTTTCTTTTCTTCATCACAAATCTAAGAGTGCTGCTCTTTAAGGAAGATTGCTATTAGAAAACTTTAATTCCTTTACACGCAATGCAAGTATTCAATGGGGCTATTTAAAAGGACTTATTTATCCATATGTTTTCTCAAGTGGAAATCTTTTTTTTTAAGTTGGGCTTCAGATTATCTCAGAAGATAGGTCATGCCTCTTCAGCTCTCAAATCCTATGTTTCCTTAGAGTGTGTTGTGGAAAGTTACCAGTATAGCTTAACTGGAAGTTAACAGACAATTGCCAATACAAGCTTGTTGCTTTGAAACTCCCTAATAACCACAAGATAGGTTTGAAACATCCTATGGGCCAAAATAGACAGAGATTTGCCAACCCAGGCTTGAGCAAGGATGCTGCAATGTGCTGATCTTGCTGAAAAACAGGACTTTGTGGTCAAATGCTCAGACAAAGGTCCACCAATTCTGGTAGCTGAACAGCAGTGGCCTAGCATTGCAGCAACGTGGCCAGAAAAGCAGATGATGTGGGTTCAACAAGAATGGAAAGACAGTCTTGACTGTGTACCCAATGGCCCTCTGACTGTCATTTCAGGCCCCTCACCCTTGTCCCCCTCCCCTGTGTCTTTGCACAACAAGCTTTGATAAGATCAAGTCCATACATGCTAATTTTGGGTTGAGAACCAATCAACGCATGATAATTGACTTAGCCCCACTTCACCAAGAATCACCAAGTTATTGAGACTATAAGTATAGTTTCCTGCCAACACTTTGATAAGTGGAGAAACTTCAATCAGTTGAGGAGTGAGTGGTTTTAACAGATCCCACTCTTCTCTGCTCCTTTGGGAAGGATGCTTTTCTTGGTAAGAAACTGCAATTGTACCTCTGCAATATCACAGATGATACTCGAGTATCTTACTAACTTTCATACTTGTTAGCTGGCTTTCATTTTAACTAGTGCTAATTCAGCAAGTGTGTTTATCAAAGACAATACCTTAACAAATCTGTAATATCTGTTGCTTTAATAAATCATTTAAATTAACTTTCAGAAAACATCTCAGCAAAAGTCTTGGGTTGGGGTCAGACAACATAGTCAATACCATATTTTTCCATTAAAATACAGCTTAATGGAAAAAAATATTTTCAAAACCCCAAATATTTTACATAGACTTTTTTCCAAAAATAATATCTCTTTATTTTCAGTTGAACACAGTTGACAATAATTAAATATATCAGTTTGCCAGATTGTTCTTTTTCAATACTATCCACCACTAATCTTTCAGAACACTATAGAAATTGTAGGAAGTGAGCATATAATTTTATTTGAGGGGGTTTTGAGTTGAAAAAGTTTATTAATTGAACAACACTTTCATTATATCTTTACAATTTTCCATATTTCTGGAAGGCCTGGCCACACAAAAATAATTGGAGCGTAGGAAATATAGAATAGATGATGGCAAAGTATTAGGGCATTTCTGATATGAATTTCAGCAGCTATATTGGCCAAAATTAGATCCGGCAAATGAAATATAATCTTTTACTTTAGGAATTATATATACATATATTTTCATAAATATTTTGCTCTTTTACTTTCTGTTTTGCTACAAGCTTAAACAAAGCTGAAATTTAAACTTTTATTTGACCAATTGTGTTTGAAACACAACAAACCATTTGTATAGTATTCTAATACAATCAAGTCTCATGAACCTAATATAAGAATATAAATTACTAGGTTTGGGTGCCAGACTCCCACCTGACTCGGCATGTCCCCTGCCACTCCAGAGATCCAGATGGGTTCTGTGCCCCTGTGCTCTAAATGGTACCAGTGTACACTGTCCCTATATTGTGTCTTCTAAAATCTTATAATTCTGTGGGTCTGATGTACCAAGCCATCGAATCCACACAGTCCAGTACATCCAGTCATCCCTTTCCTCCTCGTGGGCGAAGGCAGGGACCAGCTGTTCATAGTCAGAGTATTCACTATCTTATTCTTACAGTGCCAGACCAGAAGTCCCCTCACCAGAATCAAGCCAAATGATCTCAGTTCTACATCTGGAAAATGGCTAATTGCTGCTTTCTTTCTCTGCAGCAAATAAGCTGAGAGCCTTCTTAGGTGGCCCCTTTTTAACAGTTGTCTTCCCTCTCAGTTCACTCCTTCCTCCAGTTTCTTTGTCAAAGAACTGGCTTCTTGACCAGACCTTTCTTTTTCTTCCTCCTCCCTTACTAATAGTATGAACCCATTGATTTCCTTGTCCACTCCTTCTTTTTCACTAGTGGGGCAATTACTGTAGTTGTTTGTGTACCTGTCTCAAAAACAGACCTCTGAAAGCACTGAACTGTGGCTTGGTAGGCACGCACTAGGCCCCAGTAAAGTGCTAGAAGTTGTTGCTTTTCACCGAGTTGAGCCAAGCAGCCTTATATCAGGTGGTGTGTCAGTTTTTCAAGATTTCTTACCTGTTCAAGTGTAAATTCCCAGGTTAGAGGAGGTTATAACCAGCCTAGGAACCTGTACAAATCCTTCCACACACCCTGCCACACAGTGACTAGCCCACATCAGGGCACATTTCAATATTGTCTCACCCAAAATTTGTCTTGCCTTATATCAGGACAACAAGAGATTCTACAAACCCCATAATATGCTAACGGTATAAGTTTGTAGTGTTAAACAAGACATGCAAGGGTGAACAAGAACCTCAGGATCTTGCATCATAAAACCATTCACATCAGTTTTGGGTAGAAAGCGGTAGGTGTATTCCGTCATCCTCTCTACAATATAACTCTCCCAAAAACCACAAGCCCATCAATGCCAGGGTGAAACACAGAGCTGTTATTTGTATTAACATGTTCCCAACCTTGGCAAAATGGAAAGCTAAGCAGTGCAATTGACGTATTACATGACCTGCACAGAAGCTTCCCACTTAATAATGTGGCATGTTTAGTACAAACCTGCTGTTGTCTCAAGCCCCATGATGGGTACAAAAAAGAACTACAGTGAGCTGACTTTGGCCAGATACTAGGTGCCTACCAGGCTGCTCTATCACTGCTCTCCTCAGCAGGACAGGGAGGGGAGAAAATCAGACGGAATAATCCTCTGTTCAAGATAAAGACTGTAAAATAAAACAAAAGCAAAGACCATGCATGCAAGAAAAGGAAAACAAGATTTATTCTCTACTTCCGATCAGCAGGTGATGTTCAGCCACTTCGTGGGATGTAGGACACCAGCACATGTCGTTGTTTCTCCGGAAGACAAGCATCTTAATAACAAATGCCATCCTCCTCCTCTAACTGATATGTTATCAACACCTTTCTAGCTATAAATACAAAGCACAGCACTATGAGGTCTGCCATGGGAAAAGCTGATTCCATCTCAGCCAGAACCAAGGTAATATCCACCCCTTATTCCATACCATTTGTACCATGCTCAGGTCTCACATAATGAAGTACATGTATGTGTATACTCTAATCAGCCCATTGTATTTAATTGTCATTACTGAAAGTCCTTCTTACCAACAATTACAACTTAAATAATTAAACCATCTTTATACCCAACTTACAGATTCATGCATTCTCATTAAATACTATCCCCTTTCCTTTAATATATAGATATTACTCTTCCATTCCATGGGCTTCCTCCACTTCTCTTAATGTTCATAACAACAGGCTATGACTTGGTACCCATCTGTCAAGATGGGTGCTTAGGACAGGAGAAACAATATGGTTAATTGGGAGGCACCAACACTGCCTTTGTTTGAGTCATGATCTGATTCCTTGAAAAACTCATTCTTCAGGTCATTCTTGCTACATTACTTCCTACTTTGTACAACTCACATCAGAGTGTTGTTCCCCCAGCGTTAAGTCTCCTTGAGGTACCCACTGTGTTTCTCCATCCTTCTGAATTACCCACCAAATATACACAGGTCATTGAGCAAAGACAGTCCAACGACTGGGTTTGACTTTTCCCACAGGAGGAACAATCCACACACCACTTACACCAGTCACCAGGCCATTTGGAGTCCAGCTGAATTTTTACCTACAGCCCATGGAGGACTCCATGCTGGAGCACATGGAGGCACATGAAGGAGGCTGTGACACTGTGGAAACCTATGCTGGAGTAGATCACACGAGACTGTAGCCTGTGGGAAGCACTCACATTGGAGAAGTTTCTGGAGGGTTATTTCCCACGGGAGGGATCCCATGATGAACCCATGTAGCGCTGGCTGCAAGATGAGTAGAGGGGATATTTTCTTTAAACATCCAGTGTAGCATGAGCAGTTGTGGTCCCAAGAAGAGATATATTTCCCTACCAACAACTTCTTAAGTAGCTCAAAACCCATCATACTCTGCCAGCATGTCCTTTTCAGTCAAGGTGTAGTGGGCTTCTGAACCTCAGTATCCCTGGTTCCAAAACCCTAATGGTCAACCTCAGGTGTTTCCTAATATTTTTTGTCCAGAGGCTCCAGGTGAGACTATGCTCCCTAGTTGCGAAGCAGGGTGTATTTTGCACAACTCATCCTGTCCAGAAAGGCCCAAGAACTACTGCATGAATTTCTTCCTATTTCGTATGCTCAAAGTCTTGTTGTTGCTCAAGACCCCACTCAAAATAATTCTGCTTTTGGGTACTTGATAGAGAGAGCTCTCAAGTTGACTATAACCTGGAATATGCATTCTCTAGAATCCCGCAAAGCCTAGGAAATCTTGTGTTGTCTTCTTGTTAGTGGTGGAGACTTAGTTGCTATCTTGTTGACCATGTCAGCAGGCACGTGATGGCACCCATCCCGCCATTTTATTACTAGTGAGACACTTATTAAAAATAGTTATTTTTCCTGCTACCACCAACAAAACAGAAAAATATCTGCAGGGAAATGAAAAAGCTGCTCTGCTAGCATTTATCTGCTGGGCATGTATGTGTGTTTCTCTGCCTATTTAACTATTAATCCATCTTAATCTCTGGACATAATAATGGATCAGTTTTTCCACCCTAGCGGCTGTTACATGTGCTTGTCAATATTCCTAGCAATGTGTTGGAATACAAAAGTCACCTGGCCCATCAACCGATCAAGCTTCAAATTCAGGATTTTCAATAAGGAGTTTCACCTTTGGTGACAGGTTTGAATTGTTTGTATAAAAGAAACTTCAATAAGTCGTCAAATATTTTAATCACAGTTAGTAATGCATGTTAGGTATATTATCAAAAATGAAATCCTAGAATTACCTAAAACGATCACAGGGATTATCGGACCCTTCCAAGATCCAGAGAGCTATGACCCCTCCAACTACTTACACGAGGACCCTCACTTGCTTTGATGCTTAACCTAATAAAACTTTAATTAGAATAACAATAAATTCTTAACTCCGTGCTTAAGATATTTACCTTTTGCTTATAAGAAGATTTGAGTACACATGTGAAAAAATCCTAATTAAGTAGCAGCAAACAGAACTACACAGTACATATAGTACAGAAACCAAAAATAAGGTTAAAGTAGCAAGATAACATTTAGACAGACTGGCTTTTATAGTGTACCGAAACCAATTTCTTATCAGCAAAACTGAATGAGAGCTAAAAATCCTGTGATCAGTACTGTCATTTTTATTTATCATGACAAGAGCACAATTTACAATAATCTTCTGCGTCAACTTTAAGCTGTAAGGTGGACAAATCTTTTTGGTTTGGATTTTTTTATTTGTTTTAGTCATTAAAAAAAACGGGAAGTTGTTACAGTGATGCTTTTTCTTGAACTAATATTTAGTGGTTTCCAATTTTGTCCAGAGCAAAAATCTTCCCCCCATTTTACATTCTACATTTTAAGTTCTCAAGATGATTTTTAAAAAATAAAAAAATCTCTATTTCCCCAAAGCTTATATATCTACATTTGCTCCTAGAACCTCATTTTCCAAACAATGGTAAGACTGAAATCTGTGTCATTCAACTGAAGAACTACTTCTATTCATACACACAGTGGAATATTTTATATATGTTGGGGTATAGTGGAAACAAAGGTAGTGTTCTAAGAGGAGGCTGTGCAAGGGTTAAATCACAAGAAAGAAAAAATACCTAACAGCTCTCTGTTCTGGAAATCTAAGCTTCTAAATAGGGTATGTTTTAACCAAAAAAAAAAAAAGTAGTAATGAGAAATATATGAACCTTATATGTTTTTAATAATATTACTTTTTATATCCAATTGATTGTCTTCTTAGTCATTGAATTCTTCTTCATTGCCCTCTGTAAAGCACCCAGACCCCCAGGAATGCTCTGTAGTTAGCATAGTACATTAAGTATATATGCACTGTACTGGTCCAGCAAACCCACAGGAGATAGAACTTGAGCAAGTGTAGAAACAGAGTCTGCTATTTTAATACTGTTATATTAAAGAATATATTAAAGGTTTATTATTTCTGAAGTATAACTATTGAGAGTTTAAGTAGTAAATTTAGTAGGTTTCCATGATTATTAATAGTTTACTGTGACACTAGTCATATTACTCATTCATACTAGCAAAGGCTATAAGATAGCCCTGTAATAAATAAGTATTTTATCAAATATATTTTACATATAAGAGATAACAATATCCCTGAAATGATAGCATAAGTTCTTTATTTCCCTTCATCTCTGTAGTGTGCTTGTGCCCACATGAATGTGGAAGAAGAAAAAAAATATTTGTCTTTGATGCTTGTTCGTATTGATTTGCAGAGTTGAATAGGAAAAACAAAAGCATAATAAACTTACAGTGAGTTCTTTATTTTCCAGAGGTCTTTGATAAAGATAACCTAAATGGTCAAAGCTCTAAAAGCACTACTCATTCCTTTTTCTGAATATCTTCAGATACAGCTTATAAAAAATAGAAAGAAAAAAAAAAAACAGGCTTTTTACCTGTCAGTCTTGTTAACTTACTGTGGGATTCGAAAGGCAAATGACATTTTCCTTGGTTTATTGAAAAATATCCCATTATAAGATTTCATATCATAGTTCTGATAACAAGAATTTAACTCTCAGAGATGTGTCAGCTGTACAGTATCAGTGAACAAAATGTAGCTTCATGGTCTTCAATAGTCATAAGGTATTACATAAAGGCACATTTGTAGATTGACAATTAAATTAAATAACTGTGCGATTTTTTTTTTCTTATATATTTCAGTCAAAATTCAGTAATTCCAAAAATATTCTATTGCTTAAAATATGTATGTTTGAATTTGCTCTGGCACATAACACTATTTGTGCAATTGATCCTCTGCAGACATGAAGGAGAATGGGATTCACTTTCCCTGATAGAATCTGGATTTTTCAGTAGTGAATCAAAAGCCCTTTTCATTTAAGCTACAGGAAAGCTAAGGTAGGACAAAGCAGCTGTGCAGTGCAAACCCATTTATTTGAGTGTGATTACATTTACTCAGTAATAATCATGAAGAATGTGGGGTTTTTTTTTTATTTGCCTATTTGATGGAAAACTATCAAGATGTTTGAAAGAATCAAAGACATAAACAAAGATCATGTTCTAAAATATTTATGCATGTGTATGTATTTTACTTGCATCTATATGCATGTAGAAGTACAGGTTACACATAAAGAAAAAAACTGGATCCCTTGATAAATTTTAAGGGGGTTTTTGGTTGAAGCAGAACAATAAGATATCCAAACACTAGTGGAAAAAAAAATAGATAGCAATTTTGAAAAAATGCCATTTTCATAGTGATACATGAGCCGACCATGATTAAAGAAGACTAGTTTTCCAAAGAAAATGGATATGCAACAACCAGTAATGCTTCCTTTTTGCTCAAAACCCGAAAGACTTCAGCTAAATTACTATGATCAAGTTTGTGCAACATACTTTAAGAATGATTTAGTGCACTTAGAAAAAGACCAGGGGACATCAAAAGATGAACACTGTCTAGAAAATATAATTTTTATGAAAAAGTTTAATGAACTGGGACTGTTTATCCTAGTGAAAGAAAATCATTGAAGGAACCAGCTGACATTCTTTTTTAGTGCACAGAAATATGGTGAAAAGAGAAAAGAAATAATTTCTAAGATAAGAAAATAATACTAGTCTTAAAATGTAATGGGAGAAAATTAGGTTAGATGTTACTAATAAAAATCCAATGGAATTTTATATGTAGCAGAACATTTAAATGCACTGTCTTCGGGGCTGTTAAATCTCTGTTATGAGGGTCCTTAAATGAAGCTGGACAAATATCTGTCAAGAATATTATGAGCATAATTAACGCATCCTTAGAGTGGGAGCTTCACTTCAGCTCTAGAGATTCTAAGAAAATTTGGGTTTTACATAGCTAACTATTATAATAAATGTTGAATTTTAAGACATGCAGGATTGGGAAAAAAAGACAAGTCCTTTTTTTCTTCTTATAGCCATTATGACTAAATATATGTTTATAATGTGATATAAATTCTAAAATCTGGACAGAAAGACACAGTATCGTGGGCCAAGTACTATATCTGCACCAAATGTTATTACCGCTATTACAGGAAGGGAGAATTCATGTTTTCTCATGAGAGAAGACTTTTAATCCACAACTCAGGAAATTGTTGACTCTTTCAATCACATCAAAATGTAAGTGAGATAATTAATTAACAGGTATATTGTACTCCATTTAATGTTAAGTTTTTGTGGAGTTTTTCAACTAAAGTGTTCATAGTGTTCAGCAGTATCTGTTTTTTTGAAACCTTAGTGTCCCTTGACAAATGAGAAGTCAGAGCTAGAACTTGTGCTGCATAGAAATGTATTTGTTTGTACTATAATTACTATCTCATCTTTAATTATAAAACAACTTTGAAAAGTTCTGTCCTTTCATATATGACAATCCTGTTATCTACCACCACTCGGAGGAGAGCTGAATTCTTATCAGATCAGGCATCATGTTAACTTGTGCTTCAAGAAGAATTTACTGAAATAATTTATTCCAGAAATGGAAACATCAAGGGTAACTCTGAAAAGCTCTAAATCCATTTAAAAAGTAACTTTATTTGAGATCTTTGTAAGTGGTGGAAATTACCTTTTGTGTATGTATGCAAGTTTTTTTATTTCAATCATAGTCATTCTCTGATTACTTTGAAAACATTTTAGAAACATTAACTGTCAGGTTCAAATAGTTCTTCCATATGCATTTTGCTGACACTGAATTTATAATATTAGTGGTATTTGGCTTTAATTATTAGATAATTTGCCACCATGGAAAGTTACATTTTTGTAAATTATTCTGTTTTCTCTAATGCATAAATCCAAAGAAGTGTTTTATTATCATTAAAGATTCTTGGACTTTGTGTCATTAACATGTTTTTCTTCATTGAAAGTAAACATATTTAGAAGTGATAGATGCTAAAGGTTATGTATTCAGCTCAAAAGAAATTTTATGATAATCAGCACTATTTTCTCCCAAAAGGAAAACTCTCATATAGAGCTTATTTATTGGAATGGAAATATAAAGCTTTGATGTAAGTCGTTTAGAAAGTGAAAAAGAGGCTAAACCAGACACGGTGGTTTGTATAGACAGTGTGTTTCCAAATCTTTTTGACATGCTGTCCAGAAGAATCAACCAGGCAATGAAGGGGATTGAAAGGAGACTTCCTAAGTGTTTTTAAAAAGTAATACAGTTCCTTAATTCATCAACTGTTATTAAATTAGTGTGCTCCCTCAACTGTCACCTCGGGTTCCATTCAAACACAATTCTACAGTTACATCTAACCGCAAGGCATGTATTCATAAAATCATTTAAAACACATCTTTTTTTGCAGATGTTTTCTGTTTATTGTTCCACACTACAATTTCTTTGTAATGATTGCAGAATAGTAACACTGTTAAGAAGATAACATTTAATACTGTAAATTACCTCTACAGTTTAGGACTCATCTTGTATGTCAATTGATGGACATATCTATCTCTTTCAAAGTAAGTGCTATTACAGTAACTTTGAACGGAAATGAATGAACAGTACATTTGTATGTGTGTAAACTGTGTAAACTATGCACAAATATTCATGTGTATATGCATGCACATCCATACACTGTTTTATCCTTGATACCTTTTTAAACACACCATGTCTACACAACAGCCATCACCTGTATCCCCCTTCAGGTCACATCTGAAAGCCCGTTTGCCATTATGCCTCGAAAAAATATTAAGCCTGTCACTTTTATTTGTGATAAGTAAGTGTCCCATTTTTTTGTGGATTAAAATATTTATACTTTGAAGGAAGTCAGTTAGCATACAGGCCACTGGACAGAAAAGGCTCTTCCGTTCTCTGTTTATTTCTCGCTCTCAAGAACTAACTGTATGACCTAGAAAACCTTACCAGATAAAGATAGGAGATCGAATGCTCTCATCTACCAGTTCTCCTAGTTACTTTACATTTGTACACAATGCAGTGGTCTGTAAATAACATCAATCTATAAACCATTGGTTGCTATGTTTTATTCCCCTGGTAAAATTTAGAGGTAATTGCTTAAGGAAAAATTCAGGTTATCATTGTTATAATCCTCTGGCAGAAGAGGAAGAAATGGATGGAAATCTGCGTAAGCGTTATTAGGAATGTTGAGGCTTGAGGGAGTGCAGCATGAATTTGGCAGCCCAACAGAGGTGGGATTGCCACAGCTTCATAACCCTAGGTAAATTAGTAGCAAGGCTGAGTGTATATTCCTAGTAGACACATACACACACAAATAAACACAACACATGCATATGTATATATACATATATACATGCACACAGAGGAAAACACAGACAGTTACACTCAGCACTCAAATAGCACTATTGACTTCATCCTGTTTCCCTCTCTGCCTGACTGGGGTGAAGGTCAGTTAGTGGGAAATATGTATGTGCATGTGTACCTATATGCAATGGGGATACCTCCAGCAGGTGACACTCAGTTTGCTCAATAGCTGCCTCTGGATCACATTCTCCCCAGTTTCTGGCACCTGGACATATCCTGAAGCCACTGCTGGTACAGAATCACACACACCAGACCCCTTGGGAGGTGACTATGGACATTGAGTCAATCCCCTACGTCATCCAGGATCCTTCCCAGGACATAGCAACACACACACTAAAAAAGCGTGTCTCCAAGTTGAGTCCCCAGATCCCAGAGATTCTCCAGCAGCTGGATGGGACACCTCTGGTCCCTCCAACAACCAGCTCACCTTTAGAGACACACACATGTCACTGGCTGCCAGGTCACTTCACCTGCTCACTCTCTAGATCCGCTTAGTCTTCACTAGTGCTTGCACCGCACTCATTTACACCTCTTTGGTTCCTAGCAACAGACACACAGGCCCTTAAGCTCTGAAGTACCACATCAGTTGTTGGCATTTTAAATCACCTGCATTCCTTCCTTTCCCTGCTTTTGTTTCTTCCCATAAACATCCCATCCCAATTCTTGTGCAATCCCCATATGCTCTTCCCCTGCTTCCAAGAGCGTGTCTGATACATCTACGCAGTGAAATCCCTTAATCCCAAAGACGTTCTGGACAGCTGTTGCCCTTGAATCTTCTTGATGGGATTCAAGCCTGGTCATTTTTGTGGAGTGTCTTCTGGGGCAGTCCTTCTTCTAAGACCTTAATTTGTGTTCCAGCCTGCTTTTGTGCCCCTGCGCTGCTTTCGGCTTGTGGAGACTGGCTTTTGATGGAGTTCATAGCTTCTGTGATGGGCTTGACTATAGCTTGGCCAGATCCCATTTAGGCTTGTCTACCTGTCTTAACTCTCTTGTGCTCCTTTCTGTGTGTACAGATGAGTTTATTTTAAACATAACCTATCAGGGAAAATTTTATTTATTGATTTCAGTCCTTTTAAAATCAGTATTGAGAAGGACATTATGATGTGTGAAGACACATGATTACTTTGTTGGTGTCCCAGTTTAGCACACCACCCTGGCCAGGTCAGTAACTAAAACTGGGCAACTTTTAGTCCCAGTCCCCCTCCCCATAGGAGATGGAAAATGGAAGTGAGAGACAGACAGACTTGTGGGTTGGAAACTAAAACTAAACCCGTTTTAATGCAACAACAGTTATAAAGGCAAGAATAAAATAAGAAATAATAAAATATATACAAGTATACAAAACCAATTCAGACTCCCTGGATAACCACATATCACCGCTGACGCTGTAGGGCAGGCACAGGGAGGGTTCCAGACTGGAGTCAGGGTCTGGAGTCAGAAACTGAATACGTGCACTAGAGTCAGGAATAGGTGGATGGGTTCAGGGGCAGACAGGCATGGTCTTCCATGAACTTCAGCCACCGAAGAAGAACACGACCCTCATGGTCTCTAAGCTTTTATACTGATTGTGATGTGTATGGCATGGAATACTTCGCTGGCCAGGCTGGGTTGCCTGTCCTGTCCGCACGTCCCAGCAAGCACGATGCCCTCCTTCATCAGCAGCTCTGGGATGGCCTTAACTTACTTCGGTATAGGTGTGTGCAATGGCCTCTCTGCACACCAATGGACTATGGCCTAGTTCATAACTATCAGGCTGAAAAGTCAGGGAAAGAAATGCTCTGCTGCAGCCCAAACCAGCACAGTCGGAAATACTCAAATAAACTATTCCAAGAATATTTAATTGTGGTATCAGGACTAGTGATCTAAGCTTGGAAGACATATAAACGTTAGTAATGCTATAGAGATAAGATCTGCCATCAGCTTATTGCTTAGTACCTGTCTTTTTTTTTTACTTAACACCCTTTTTTTCTTACTTAACACCCTTTTTTTCTTTTAGTGAATGTCTAGTTCTCTTCAAGGTAATACACTGCCTTAGTAGATCTTCAGAACATAACTAATTTCCTGTCATTTGTTTCACAACAAGGAATAAATGTCTTCCTTTAGATGTGTCCTGAGGTGACAGGTAAACTGAGTGAATCCAGTATATTAGTTTCCTTTGCCTCCTTCAAATATTGTTAATGGTTCAAAGGAAATATAAATTTCAGTGTCAGTACGCCGTGATTTACTCCTCAGTAGGAAGCCAGGAATCTTCTTGCCACTTTGGCTACGCACCAATGTGTTTCTTTTTATAGGTAAATCTACCTATATTATAAGCCATGAGGAAGAACGCAGTGTTGAAATCAACTTTTTGTCTTCTAGTGAAAATACAGACACTAGTCTGCCTTTTCACAAAGCAAAATAATTAATGCTTTTAATATTTTGATGAAAATACATAAAACAAACCAAGAGAGAACACATTGTTTTGATGGTGAACATGAAACCTGTATTGACATGATTTAAAAAAAATAGACAAAAGTGTAATTTAAGAGGTGAAGAACTTTTGATACAAGAAGTGGTTGTTTTTTGCAGAATGGAATGTTCTGACTGAACTAGAGTTGGTTTTTAGTAGAATTGGTTTTATACCTTCAGTTAAATGATAATATAAGTGGCAATACTTTTGAAAGTTAAACAGACACAAACTGTTCTTCTCATAGTATGTCTTCTTAAATAATGCTGTTTCTAGACAGTATTTCTTCACTTACCTAAAGAATGCAAGACTGGACAGAGAACTAGCTTCAAAGCCCTAATGAGCAGAGACTTGGCTGTTCTGAAGTTCATAATAAAATTAAGATTAGTCCTTGGAAAGTAGCAGAATATGCATGAGGTTGCTGGGAGAATTTATATGTGTACATGTAAGTTGGATAAATAATCTGTAACCAGCTCTTGTCTCGTTGCCCATGGTTGATGGAAACCCTCATGCATCCAGCACCGAAATAAAGGATGCTGCTTTCTAAAACTCCAAAATGAGCCTTGGAGGGTTCATTTGTCAGCATTTATAGTACCACTTCAAAGCTATTTCTTTCAATAACTGAAACTAAGTTCACTAGTTCTAGGTTAAAGTTTCATTGCATAATGCAAATGACTGGTACTCCAAATTCAAACTGGAAAATAAAAAGAGTAATGGTATTGTTCATGCTTTCTTAATTATGCTTCTAGTCTTACCTTTTCTCACCATGTAGTATATTTATAAAATATTTAGTTTGCTTATGAATTATCACAATTACTGTGTCTCTTACAACAGTGACATAACAAACCCACAGTCTTAAACCTGTGTCTTTAAATATATTTGTAGAAGAGCAAAAGCAGGTTTGACCTGAGGACATACTTTTCTTTTGGATTTAGTTTCAAGATCCTTTTTTTATGACCCTGCAAATCTGAACATTTCTCTTCATCCTTTTATAAGATATACAGGTCTTCATGTTATGGGGAGTTCATTAGTAGATTCTTATATCAGAATTATTTGTTGATAATTGGATCTATCAATTATATTTCAATGTTCAAAGGTTAATATTATCTATAAACCCTGTGCAACTAATAGTGTTTCATATTTAATTCTCATGATTCTTGTGAGGAGAATGGCAGGACTATATTCCTCGTGTTATAATTTGCAAAAGAAAGAGATGCAAAATAGGATTCATCCCAGGCTCTTTTTATGATTAACAGAGAGATATATTGAATTTTCATAATGTAGACATTTAAAGTAAATTTTCTCTAAAAAATGTTTTTCTCTATAGAATAGAATGTAATATAATGGGTCCAAAAATTATATTCTTCCTTCTTACTTTTTTTTTTGTTTCCTATTAATGGATAAGATCCTCTAGATTTCTCTCTCCTTCTTTACCATTATATTTTTTCCTTTCTATACTAATTATCTATAAAATTCACTAGTTGTTCAAATCATTTCCATTTACCATGTATCTAAACTGTAATTGTAAAATACTGACTGTGAATATCTCTCTTAAGTCTGTATTTGCCTCATTATTTTAGTACAAATAGAGGAAAATAGTTTCTTTGGCTTAATTCTGCACAGCTTTACATCAAGTGTAATTATTTTTGTGTATGTACACACAGTACAAAATAATTTTCAACAAATATTTTTCATTCAATTTGCATGACTGCACAGTGACCTAGAAACAAAGAATTGAGACCGTGATGTTTATGAATTTACTTTCCCAAACAGAAAGCATTTTAGAAGGCTGACTTTTCATATTACTTGGTGTTTGTTTTTCTTTCTAAATGTAGTACTTCCTGTGCTTGTGCCCCTGTGCTCAGCACTGGTGAGGCTGCACCTCGAGTGTTGGGTTCAGTTTTGGGCCCCTCACTACAGGAAGGACATTGAGGGGCTGGAGCGTGTGCAGAGAAGGGCAACGAGGCTGGTGAGGGGGCTGGAGAATAAGCCCTATGAGGAGCGGCTGAGGGAGTTGGGGTTGTTTAGCCTGGAGAAAAGGAGGCTGAGGGGAGACCTCATCACTGTCTACAACTGCCTAAAAGGAGGCTGGTATGAGGTAGATGCTGGTCTCTTCTTGCAAGAGGCAAGCGATAGGATGAGAGGAAATGACCACAAGTTGTGCCAGGGGAGGTTTAGACTGGGCATTAGGAAGAATGTCTTCACTGAAATGGTGGTCAGACTCTGGCACAGCTGCCCAGGGAGGGGGTTGAGTTGCCATCCCTGGAGATGTTTAAAAGAGAGGTAGATGAAGAACCATGTTCTTAGGAACATGGTTTAGTTAGGGGGCAGTTATGGTTGGACTTGATGATTTGAAAGGTCTTTTCCAGTCAGATGATTCTGTGGTTCTGTAAGTGAAAACACAGAGAAAAGACTAGCGACTCTGCGCCAAGAACACCAGTTACTAACGCTTCAGTGGCTGAAGGTGGGCTGCAGGGCATGATAGATGAACACTGCATTGTCTGTGCTTCAGTAGGTAGGATGTGTAATTGTGAAAAGCAATTTGAAATATTTTACTATGTTATGTAATTCTACTTAATCTATAGGCTTTCACCCTTCAAATATTTTACTGTTTTTTCTTTCTGACACACCTATGAGGATTCCAAGCTTCCTTTTCTAGACTTTACCAGATACAAGACTTTACTTGCTATGGAAACAAGTCTTTTTTATACAAAAAAATAAATTATAATAAGATATATTTTTTATCTTTTTATGCAGATCATATGAATTGGAAGTCAGAACAAAGGAGAACACAAGTGAATGATAACATTTGGATAATAAATGTAAAAAACTCTATAGACCTGTGGAAGATAAAGCTGTTACTGACAATATGGAAATTCGAAAAAAAAAAAAACCAAACCAGTGTTTAAAATTTTATCTCCATAATGATTTTGTCCAAGTGTGTCAACTGACAAAAGAAATATTTTTTCCTCATCTGGAGGAGATAATTTCCAAATATACTCAATTCTGAATAGTTTGTAACATAGTGACAGTGGAGCTAACTTGTTTTCCTGGTTTTTGAAAGAAAGCATATTCTAAGAAAATGTAAATGTAATATTTTGCAGTGAATCAAATTTATAGTCCCACCAAATAATTAAACCTATTTACAGCATGTAAAATATTCCAGACTATGGACACAAACTCACACTAGAAATACACACGTGGTCACACATACAGACTGGTATTTAAAGTATATTCTCTTAGAGCTGATGTTGCTAACAAAGGAAATAGTGTAATTACTCCCTATATTTGAATCTTCAGTAATCATGTTTTGTACTCCAATTTTCTATTATGTAAAGAGTGTAGAAATATAGAAAACTCTTACTGGATTGTGGCCACAGTGTTTACTAAAAAGGTATTTCTGGACAATTTCCCTCCTTTGTCTCACTTCCACTAGTTCCCCATGAATTAATAATTTTAGTACTATTAGGTTTAATAATCACTGAAGATGGATTCAACTTTAGACTAGACAGACACAATTTTAATTATCTGAAAGCAATTGTCTGTTTAACCACCTCTCATGTTCAGTGAAACTCTAGGTAAAGTGGGGCCCAGAGACTAGTCAGCTGGTCAAATGTAGGTGCCTATTTAATGTGATGTATCTCCCTAGCCTCTCCTACCAGATTTCTGACTGTTCCCTAACTGTTAAGTAAGTCTGTACAGCTCTCAAGGCTGAACATCTTCATTGTTGGGTTACTAGTTACAGACACCATCTTTCTCTGGTATAATGAATTTTGAATTTTCTTCTGCCTGTAGAACAACTTCAGTAGCAAGTGTCGAGAAGATTACTGTGCTATGAAGTTATTTCATGACAAAATTCACAAAAATTTACACTATTCTTCAGGAAAAATGAGGAATAATTGCAAAGACCCTATAGATGTCCAGAAGGAAAAATCAAATTTCTTGTTTTTTTTTTTATACTGAAGAAGAGAACAATGAAGAATAAATATGTTAATTAACTTTAAAGAGATCAAAGAAAGGATACTGCACGGACAGGCAGATCAATATGTCCTTCAGGCTGTTGTGAAGAAAGCTGGAAACAATTGAAGTGATGGACAAATGGGCAGTTCAGCTTTAAATTGTTGCTATAATCAATGGCTTAAAAGGCTTGAATTTAACGGTAGTATTACCATGAATTTTAATCACCTGAATTTGTTGGGATAGATTGTGTTTTAGTCTCCGCATTACATACATTTCTCTGGCATTTAATCCCTTAATAAATCTAACTTAAAAGCAAAAGTATTTATTTCCACAACAGAACCTCAATGACTGCTGTCTCTGTTTGGAGCTCACAACATCTTAAATCTACATTATAATGTCATTAAAATTTAAAACTAACTAAAATCAGTATAAATCACAAACTACATCTGCTGTTTTCTCTCTGTCTGTATGTTTCATCCCTCGCCTATTCACAACCTCTGTAATAGGATATTTTAGTCAATATGGTTCCCAACACACACAGAACAAATATTTTCACACAAAATATGGGAATATATATGCTAAGATCTCACCTGTTTGTCACTGACATATTCTGATTTGTCACTTACCTTACATGTGCTGTTTTTCTGCCTGTACAGACACAAGCTGTTTCTTGAATTATATAATATAGAAACAGTTGTTCAATTCAGAGACATTAGTATTACTAAATAGGTTTTGTCATCTCATTTACATCATTTTACATAAGCATTTGCAGTCAAATGAATGCCTAAGATTTTCTAAACCATTCTGTCCTACGGAAAACTGTCAACATCAACAAAGTTATCTGTGCTAAGACATAGACATCCATATTAAGAAGTAAATACCCATCTCATTCTGTGGAATATACAAAAAAAGTTTAATCAGTTCTTCCACCTTAGTGGTTTATGGACAGCAACACCTATTTTCCCTCTAGGAACCACTGCAATGCTTGTTCTTGTTTAGACGTAAATAGTATATTTTAATTATGGAAAAGATTTATTCATTGCAGGCTTGCATATACAGGCACAATAAAGATATGTGCAGTGGTTTTGCTGGAGATGTCAAGAACTTTAACAAATGTTGCACCACAGTACAGGAAATTTATAAGTCTAGCTTTTACATAAATACATATGATATAAAATTAACTTTATATATATACAACTTCATTTATATAAATGGATCTTTTAAATGTTATAGGATACATAAATAGCTATATTTGAGGTTCTGGAATACTTAGTGAATTTACTATCAAAAACTTCCTTTTGTAATTAGTGTTAAAGCTAAAATCAAAAATAGGGTAGAGAAAAAGGCAATTACATGAGAATGTATACTTTCTGTGAGCTTTTCACAGTGACTGGACTTAAGTAACACATATTTGAAATAAAAATCCATATAAATAAAAATAAAATTCTGAATCTGAGCAATGACCTGACTTTGCATTCACATGGATGAAAAAGGTAATATGTATATGGATTATTTTTGGTTACTAAGATGATGGTCTTGATTTTCACTGCAAGATTGCCTCTTTTTATTATATGCACCCTGTTAGAAGATTCACGTACAAGTGTCTGATTCTTATAATTTCCAAGCTTTCATATCATGCTTTTCACTGGTGAACTTGAACAAAATGAGTAACACTTTATATCAAATATCTGTTCAGTGATAGGCATGACTACACCATTTTTATTTTATAGCTACATGATGTGATTTGCCTAAGGGGCCTCAAAAAGCCAGAGGCTATTCTGTTTTAACAATTGCTGGATGACTGAATAAAGCAGAAAAAAATTAATTACAGATTGATGTTGTGTATTAGAATTTAAATTAATGTATTCTAAAAATTTCTGCTCTGGACTCAGCTTTAACAGATAAAAAGGCCACATCATGAGAAGCATGACATACTTGACTTAATAGGAAATGCTAAACTATCTAGTGGACATGGACTCATAATTTGAAATAGATTAATTTGCTAAGTTAACTGTTTAACCTTCGTAAGCTTTCCTGGATATTTTACAAAATCAATGGAGAGTGATAAGCCCTCTAGCACATTCTTTAACTGTGGAATGAATTATACCTACATATTATGGCTTTTGAAGCCTTACACATACTCAAATGAACCTTACCTTTTCTGATCCACTACTCAGGTGCACCTAATTCTCTCTAGCATAAACTCTGGCTGTTATATGCATTTGTACAGTGCATGTAAAACTATGAGTTAGACATAAAAAAGAATATTGGTGCCTCTGTGCTCAGTGGTACCCTTGGAAGGCAACTGAGGATGCTATGTTAGAAACCAAGGCTCTCTACACAGTGCAAGAGGAGAGGAAAGTGAGATCCAAAGTTAGCAGCACATTGATGTAGCCACTGCTGAGCAGCAGAATGTCTCTTATATCTGATGCCACATCGGAGACTGCTAGTTCTAGAGTGAAAATAGGTACATGAAATCACTCTTCAAAAAAACTGATAGTTACTGAAAACAACTTGTTAGCTCTGGTCTCATCTGTGTCACAGAAAATCAAAATTGAATTTATCTTTGTAGCTATGGGAATTCACACACTTATTTGCTATCTTTGTAGAAGTGCCATAAGTCCAAATTTAGGATGTTTTTAAAATTCTAGCACTCTTTACTCTCCTCTTGCTTAAGATGGCTATCAAACCATAAATAATTTTTAATTACCTGATTAAGAAGAGACCATTCAAAAGCCAGCAGGGTGTTTAGGGAAAGAGGACTAAAGGAGACGACTGGGCTTTATTTCTTTGCTCACAGCCTTCTTGACATTTGCTTATATTAAAATTCATTAGAAAATAAAACTCACATTAAATTATTGCAAAAGGAATGGGAAATTGAGGGTTTTCATCTCTGCTTAAATGTCATAACTCTAAGCTAAAAACACACATTTACATTTCCTTTTTTTCCCTGGCCCAATAAATGTTGACATATTCTGCTAATACAACGTGTTATTTAGAGAGAAGGAAAGTTACTACCCTTTCTTCTACCCAACTGACAGCCTCCAGTTCAGAGTTTAAGTGACTGTCATGAGGATGAGAAATGTACATTTGCAATCTTTCATGCATGGAGAGAAACTGAAGTTCAGGTTTTTATTGTACAAATAGATACTTCAACCTGTCAGTTTTCTTTAAAGGCACTTCAAAATCTTCCATCAAAAACACTGTAGAAGAATACAGCTCCCTCAACTATATTTTAGATGTTGTATTATTTTTAAGTTTGTTTTTTCAGGAGGAGTAGGACAGATTTTAAGTTGTTCAGGATTTTTAACTTGGAAAAAAATTACTGGGTTTATAAGGCTGTGTAATTTTACCACCTCACACTGAGGAGTCTTTTTTTTTTTTTTTTTCAAAACAGCATTTGCCAGAGAAGTAAATGTAGCTCAAATAAAAAAATTAATTCTATTTAGTCTTTTATTTCCTTCAGGAAGAAGTGAACAAGGTCTTAATTTTGTTTTGGTTTTGATAGTTCAGAATTTTTAAAAAGGTTGAATCGCACGTTTTCTGTAGATGTGGATTGGAAGCCATTCAAAACTATACTAAGCCAGACAGAAATCAGGGAAAATTGTGCTCCAGACAGAAGGGTGAGAGTAGTTGAACTGTGTCATCACTTGCAGTCTATGAGCCTTCAGTTCCTTGGTTTGAAGAACTGTGATTGTAACTGACTTGGGAGACAGTCAGAGATCTCTTCCCATTTGTTCTTCTCAACCCATAAAAGATAGACAGGAAATAAGGAAACAGTTTTCTTGAAAGTCAACATACAGAAAGAGAGAGGAAAGATACTGTGAGAAAAAAAAATCAAGGGTAAAATTTCAATGGGAAGAGTTCAAATATATTTGAATTTCAGTTCTAGAAAACTCATGGAGATATAGTTGTACTTGGGAGGTTTAAAATACTTTCCCACTTACGTGCAGCCTCAAGCAAATTACTTAATATTATTAGACTTTCAATTTCTATTTACTAAATTAGGATATTATTAGATGCTTGAGTTTCCTCTCCTTCCCCTTCTACTTCCCCTTTTCATCTTCTTTTCCTGCTTCCTCTTCCTGATAACTATATTATAATTTTGTCACTTTTGAGTAGTAGGTGGGGCTTGGGGTTTTTGGAAGAGACCTCTGAGATCACCAAGTCCAACCATGCCTGTCTCCTTACTAAACCATGTCCCTAAGAAACTCATCCACCCGTTTTTTAAACATCTCCAGGGATGGTGACTCCACCACCTCCCTGGGCAGCCTGTTCCAATCCCTGACCACTCTTTCAGTAAAGAAATTCTTCCTAATGTCCAGTCTAAACCACCCCTGGTGCAACTTGCAGCCATTTCCTCTTTTCTTATTGCTTCTCACTTGTGAGAAGAGCCCAGCACCCACACTGTCACAACCTCCTTTCAGGAAGTTGTAGACAGTGATGAGGTCTCCCCTCTGCCTCCTCTTCTCCAAGCTAAACAACCCCAACTCCCTCAGTCACTCCTCGTAGGGCTTATTCTCCAACACCTGCAGCAGCCTCGTTGCCCTTCTCTGCACACGCTCCAGCCCCTCAATGTCCTTCTTGGAGTGAGGGGCCCAAAACTGAACCCAGCACTGGAGGTGCGGCCTCACCAGTGCCGAGTACAGGGGCACAATCACCTCCCTGCTCCTGCTGGCCACACTGTGTCTGATACTCTTGGCCACCTGGGCCACTGCTGTCTCATGTTCAGCCGGCTGTCAACCAACACCCTTAGGTCCTTCTCTGCCAGGCACCTCTCCAGCCATTCTTCCCCAAGCCTGTAACGCTGCATGAGGTTGTTGTGTCCCAAGGACAGGACTCTGCACTTGGGCTTGTTGAACCTCATCCCGTTGGTCTCAGCCCATCGATCCAGCCTGTCCAGATCCCTCTGCAGAGCCTCCCTTCTTTCAAGCAGATCCACGCTTGCACCCAGCTTGGTGTCATCTGCAAACTTGCTAAGGGTGCACTCGATCCCTTCATGGAGATCATTGATAAAGATGTTGAACAGGACTGGACCCAGCACTGATCCCTGAGGAACACCATTCATGACCGGTTTCTAACTGGATTTAACTCCATTTGCCACAACCCTTTGGGCCCGGCCATCCAGCCAGTTTTTAACCCAGCAGAGGCTGTGCCTGTCCACGCTTATGGCAGCCAATTTCTCCAGCAGGATGCTGTGAGAAACGGTGTCAAAGGCTTTACTGAAGTCCAGGTACACCACATCCACAAACTTTCCCTCTTCCATTAAATGGGTCACCTTGTCATAGAAGGAGATCAAGTTGGTCTGGCAGGACCTGCCTTTGGTGGACCCAGGTTGACTGGGCCTGATCACTTGGTTGTCCTGGATGTGCTGTATGATAGCACTCAAGATGACCTGCTCCATGACCTTCCCTGGTACCGAGGTCAGACTGACAGACCTATAGTTACCCAGATCCTCCCTTCATTGGTGTAATGACCAGTCTCCAGCCAAGCAGCACTTCCCCAGTCAGCCAGGGCTGTTGGTAGATAAGGGAAAGGGGTTTGGCGAGAACCTCTGCCAGTTCCCTTAAAACCCCCAGATGGATCCTGTGTAGCCCCATGGATTTGTGTATGTCTGGCTGGTCGAGTAGGTCACTGACCAAGTCCTCCCAAACAGCTGGAGCCTCATCCCCACCATCCCCTGGCTGAGGGGGCTGGGTATCCCTAGCACTTTCCCCTTTGGGGTTAAAGACTGAGGTACAGATGGCGTTAAGCACCTCTGCCTTGTCCTCGTCCCTCATTGCTACTGGCCCTTTGGCACCCAGCAAGGGAGGGAGAGCCTCCTTTTTCTTCCTGTTGCTGCTGATATATTTAAAGTAGTTCTTTTTATTGTCCGTGACCGAAGTGGCCAGTTGAAGATCTAGTTGGGCTTTAGCCCTTCTGATTTTTTCCCTACATGCTCTCACCTCACCCTTGTAGTCCTCCTGGGACACCTGCCCCCTCTTCCAAAGCTTATATACTTTCTTCTTTTTCCTGAGATCAATACTAAGCTCCCTACTCAGCCAACCTGGTTTTCTTCCCCACCGACTCGTTTTACGGCACACGGGGATGGCCTGCTCTTGTGCTGCCAGGATTTCCTTCTTTAGGAGCATCCAGTCCTCTTGCACCCCTTTGTCCCTAAGAGCCACCTCCCAGTGGGCTTTATCAAGAAGAGAAGAGAAGAGAAGAGAAGAGAAGAGAAGAGAAGAGAAGAGAAGAGAAGAGAAGAGAAGAGAAGAGAAGAGAAGAGAAGAGAAGAGAAGAGAAGAGAGAAGAGAAGAGAAGAGAAGAGAAGAGAAGAGAAGAGAAGAGAAGAGAAGAGAAGAGAAGAGAAGAGAAGAGAAGAGAAGAGAAAAGGAGTTTGTGCAGAATTTATTAACAGGACAGATGCCTAACATGCTACTGTAATATAACTAATATTAATCTTGTTCATAAATACCACAATTCTGTCTCACCGGAGGACTATCCGGAAGATTTTCCTGCATGAAATATTTCTGACTAATTTTTTTATGTCTTTTAGCTTATGATGTAATAATATTTTATACATCTTTTAAATGCTTTGGTGTATTCTTTATTGTCTGTGATATCAAAACGTGTATAAACCACAAAGCTTTCCCTAAAACAACGCTCAAGTTTTCTTTACAAATCTTTGGTTGAACATGACTTAAGTTGGTAACAAGACTCTGAAACAGCAGATTCTGTATGATTTTGTTTTAACAATTTAGGAGTGCCTTTAGTGACTACAGTTAAAGTGCTTGAAGTCAGCCTACTGCTATGTTCATACATTAGCTACTGATAAACTCTCTAATAATGGTATAAAATTATGAAGTTTGTCACTGTTAGGGATGTCCACGTGTTTTAAAAAATAACACTTTAGATGTTCTTGCAAAATGTGCAAATATAGTATTGACATAAGAACGTTAAAATAGCATTCAGCATATCCTGTCTTCTGCATACATTTTAAATGAAGGTCTCTTTTTCTGATCCTTAAGAATATGGGAAGATACAGTTGTACTTCTTTCTAATCACTGCTCAGCTACGCCTTGAGCTGCTTGAACTTCTTCTAATGAGAGACTGGTAGAGCTATACAGTTCTGCCTCAGGTCTTCCTGGGGCTCAGAAGACATTTCTGCACTGGCCTGGGCTCCTCACATTCTGACCTCTCCCAGCCAGCTCCTACACCACAGAACCAGATGGGTTTCCTGCAAGCTTGCCTGAGGAAAATGGAGATGAGAAAGAACAGGCAGATGAGCCTGATCGAAAGCCTGCTGAAGTCAAGATATGTCTAAAAAATGGACTGTATAAGGGTTTAGCTGAGCTGTTATGATTTGATCTTGATCTGACCAGTGTCAGTGATAGCTGTGCCTGTTTCCTATTTGAATTATTCCTTTGTGCAGGTAACACTACATGTGCAGAAATTTGCTGCTGGTAGCTAAAATTGATCCAAGAAATAAAGGTAAAAAAATAAATTATGCAGAAAATAAATGGTGCAGTTGGTGTCCATATGCATACAAAATAGACTTGCTTAATATGAACAATAAAAATCTTGACTAATTAACTAAAATAAGCAATATTTTAAAATGGAAATGCAACAGAAAATGTGAAGTGTTTAGCAAACAGAATATGTCACATTTAATCATAAACATGTTTAAAATTAAGTACCACTACTTAAAGTTAGATGCAAATCCTTCTTTGTCTCTCCTATACTAAAAGCTCCTTGAATTGGCTCTGATCTTTTTGACAAAATAAATCAGACTGTGAACACATTAAACAGATCTATTTGTTAGCTTAGAAATGTTTAATTAATGTTGACAGTCTTGCCATGTGTGGTTAAATCTTGAAAAGTATATCAGACTATAGTCTGATCTTGGAATATGTCTGCTTTATGTTTTCAAGATGAGCATATTTCTCTCAAAGAACTCTGATTTGTTACATTTAGCTGAAGAGTTGAAATATTTTGTTACAAAAGGTTTAATGAGACTTCATTAATTCATATGACTAAATTAAATTAATATAAATGTGTCAGATACCCAACGAAAGCTACTTTAAAAGTTCTGAATACTGTATGGATTACCACATACATCCAAAATTTACCGAGACATTATCTAGCTTATTTTTTCACAGCAAATTTCATAAATCCTTTTTAAGAAAAAATGCATTTATATCTTCATAAAATCACAGAATTGTAGGGGTTGAAAGCAACCTCTGAAGATCATCTAGTCCAGTCCCCCTGATAAAGCAGATTTACCCACAGAAAGTTACACAGAAGCATGTCCAGGTGGGTGTTGAATATCTCCAGAGAAGAAGACTATACCACCTCCCTAGACAGTCTATTCTAGTGCACCATGACCCTCACAGTAATCAAGTTTTTCCTCAGATTAACTTAGAACTTCCTGTGTACCAGTTGGTACCCATTGTCCTTTGTCCTGTCACTGTGCATCATTGAAAAGAGCCTGGGCCCATCTTCTTGACACCTGCCCTTAGATATTTGTAAGCATTGATAAGGTTCCCTCTCAGTCTTCTTTTCCACCATAAACAGACCAAGCTCACTCACCCTCTCCTCTTAAGAGGAGTGCACCAGTCCCCTGATCTTCTTTGTGACCCTCTGCAGGACTCTCTCCAGTAGCGCCTTTTCTTTCTTGAACTGGGGAGCCCACTACCGGACACAATACTCCAGATGGAGCCTCACTAGGGCCAAGTAGGGAGGGAAGATAATCTTTCTCAACCTTCTTGCTACACTCTTCTGTATACATTCCAGGATACCATTGGCTGCCTTGGCAGAAGGGCATGTTGGTGGCTTATCATCAATTGTTGTCTACCAGGACTCTCGGGTCCTTCTCTGCAGAGCTGCTTTCCAGCAGGTCAGCCCCTAACCTCTCGGTGCAGGGGATTATTCCTCCCAAGGTGCAGAACCTACATTTGCCTTTGTTGAATTTCATTAGGTTCCTCTCTGCTCAGCAATCCAGCCTCTCCAGGTCTCGCTGAATGGCAGTACATCCTTCTGCCGTATCAGCAGACTTGCTGAAAGCACACTCTGTTCCCTCATCCAAGTTGCTAATGAATATTTTGAACAAGACTGGGCTGAATATTGACCCCTGGGAAACACCACTGACCGCAGACTTTAAACTAGACACTGTGCCACTGATGATGACACTCTGAGCTCTGCTATCCAGCCAGTTGTCAATCCATCTCCCTGTTCACTCATCTAACCCACACTTCCTAAAGTACCTATGAGGATATTGTGGGAGGCAGAGTCAAAAGCCTCGCTAAAGTTGAGGTAGACAACATCCACCACTCTCCCCTCATCTACCCAGCCAGTCATGCCATCATAGAAGGGTGTCAGATTGACCAAGCATGATTTCCCCTTGGTGAACCCACGCTGACCACTCCCAGTAACATTCTTTTCTTCCAGGTGCTCGAAGATGACATCCGGAATGAGCTATTCCTTCAGCTTTGCAGGGATGGAGTTGAGGCTGACTGGCCTGTAGTTTCCCAGGTCCTCTTTCTTGCCCTTTTTTGAAGATTGGAGTGACACTGGTTTTCTCCAGTCCTAAGGCATCTCACCTGTTCTCCATGATCTTTCAAGATGGAGGCTGGTTTAGCAACAGCACCTGCCAGTTTCCTCAGCACTCATGAACGCATCCCACCAGGACCCATGGATTTATGAGTCCAGTTTGCCTAGATGATCTCTATTCTGATCATTCTTTCTCCAGACAGTCTTTCTTTCCCTCCTTTTCCCTGGAATTCCTTAGGGCTGGCCTTAGCAGTAAAGACTGAAGTAATGAAGGCACTCATCTACTCTTCCTTCTCTGCAACCTCCATGAGGGGAGCAACCACCTCATTCAGCAGCAGACTGTTTAAAATACATGCAATGCTATTTTTATCAGATTCAGAAGATCAATTCACTTTTATTCCATTCCATGATGATTCACTACTTCAGCGTGCACTACAATGGAAAAAAAAAATTATACCAATGCTACTAAAACCATTATATCACTCCATAATTTTTTAACTGTTGATTATGCAGTTCTGAAAGCATATTTGCTTTCTAAGTTCTTGTCTACTTTCTAAGAAAAACAAATATCTTTGACTCACTATCTCTATGTATATTTAAAATACTGGAAAGTAGAACAGCCAATCAGAGAAGAACTTTTTCTGATTTGATGATAAGTAGGTTACACAAAACTCGTATGAAGCTCTTTGACCCAGACTGCAGATTGTCATTCATTTTTCATTCGATAATAAAACATTTGAGATTGGAGGTCTTAAAATGTCTGATGTGGCCATTTCTTTTTATTTCATACATTTTGCCATGTAGTAGAATACATACTCAGTTTTCAGCGTACAACTCCCATTAATAGTGCTTGAAGAGAGTTACAGACTTAAAGTAAACCACAAAGCCAGACTGCTGAACTAAGCAGAGTAAACTTGATACCAGAAAATGCTGAGGAGACTTGCAGGACTTACCCCTCATTTCTTAAAGAGAGATGCTTTATTCTGGTCTGAAAAAAAAACTTCTCTCTCAATTTAGGAGTCATTATCCAACTCCTGACGTTAAAGACCTTTAGCGTATGCACAAAGAAATCTCTCAGAGGTTGTGGTACCCTCAGTCTCCTTGTCCAGTACATTCTGCGTTAATGATTGGAGAGCATATTTTGATACCATAAGACTTTTATCGGTATCCTTCTTTGTCTGAGGGAATTTAACCTGTGTAATCTATAAAGCTATAGATAAGACATTTTCTGTCTTTGCTGTCAGTATCTTATAGTTTGAATGGTATTTTCATTATTATTGTAAGATATTAAATTTGAGCTTGAGTGCAAAACATTAGAGTGCTGGTCTCGTCTCAGAAGTCTGGAACAGGTTTCTGTTTCTGTGTGTATTCTGCTACAAACATTTTAACATATAGTGTCTGTTCTGATACATGAATTTTGATCACACTCATAGGAAGCTCATAGAGAATGTTACACTGGTCAGCACACAGCCAACTTTCAAATTAGCTTTTTAATCAAATGACAAGATTAGTGTCTATTTTTTTAGGTAGCATTAATGCTCTAAGCACCTTTGCACAAAGGTATTTCATATATGACAAAATGTCTACTTAAAAGTAAGCAATTTATGTATAAAAAAAAAATGCAGTGTGCTATAGATCATTGCACCTTAGACGGCATGTACACGGCTCTAGCTTTTGTTGTGAATCTTTTCCCAAATAAGTGCTTATTTCTTTATTTATTCCTTTACAGGACATTTATTCTTTTTGCAGCACTTTCATCTTTCATTTATAAAGAAAGGTTACATGTGTAATCCTTTAGAGTGCTTTCAGTATTCCAGAAAAAAAAGGCTCTTCTGTTCTTAAAAGAAAGTCATGGAAAGTTTGTCCTTGTTCTCCACATTGACACAGATGTCAGCTTGTAGCCACCTCTATTTAATTTTAACTAGCTTTGCGTCTTATTTGGGGGGGAAGAGTTGGAAGAAACCATAAGCTGAATCATTGTCATTATAAAAGAAATCTAACACACAATAGAAATCTGTTATAAAAGGAGATCTCACTGAGGGAAAAGGATTTTTTTTCATGATGGAAGGATAATGTGAAGCTTTAATCTTTATAAAGGCTTTCTATGGATATGAAAGTGTGTTACATTTTGTGTTGGGTTTTGTACTGAGACTGGCAGGTGGCTGGAATAGGACTCAGGAGAGGTTAACATCTGTCTTTTCATAGTTTAAAGAATTCAGGTTTCATCTTTAACTTATTTTAACTCTTAGAATGTTGAAAGTATTTGGATTATCTCAGTCCTTTTCCATCTTACAGCACCACAAATGATATATGCAATTATGTTCCCTATCTGAGACCAATTTCTAATGAGAATTATACATACATGTACACATAGATACATCTGTATAATTTCTTCTTCCATTTAACTGCTCTCCATTCAACTTAATTAATGATTGAAATGATTTAAAGGTAAAATACAATTATAACTTCTCACAGTAAAGTTTCTCTCATAATTGCTATCTAGGTCTTTGAATATTATTTTTTTCTTTTCTTTTCTGTGAAGTGTAAGTGAAACTGAGCTGAAGGCTCTAGACAAATGTAAAGTACCTTTTTTCCAAATTAGTATTAAGTGTATCATAGAATCATGGACTGGTTAGGGTAGGAAGAGACCATTAAAGATCAGCTAGTCCAGCCACACAGTCCTGGTGATTTTCACTAGATCAAGAGAGCCCACTTAGCAGGGCTTGATCAATGGTTGGTAGAGGGAAGTGCTGATCTCTTCTCTTTGGTATCCAGTGATAAAACATACAAAAATAGTTCAAATCTGCATCAGGAGTGATTCAGACTCAACATTAGGAAGCATGTCTTTACTGAGAGGGTGGTCAAACACTGGGACAGGCTTCCTAGAGGGGTGATTGATGCCCCAAGCCTGTCTGTGCTTAGGAGGTGCTTGGACAATGCTCTTAATAACATGCTTTAAATTTTGGTCAGCCCTGAAGAGGTCAGGCAGTTGGATTAGATAATTGTTGTAGATTTCTTCCAATTGAAATGCTTTGTCTTATTCTATTCTATTTTGTATTTATACTGTATACGTAGTATATTACTATATAATATACTACACTACATATATATATATACTCTATAGAAAGCTATATGTATTATATATAGGTGTATACGAGTGTGTAATTTTTCGGAGATGAGTGAATGCACAACAAAATGTGACATAAGTCAGTCCTTATGATCTTAGACTGTAAAAAATGACACAAAGAACAATCCATCCTATGGTATTTATGTTTTAATTATAGAGTAGAAAACTATAGGCGGTAGATTAACATTATAGAGAATGGGCAGAGGTGAATGCTTTAAGTTCCTCAGTCCACAACTACAGGAGCATAGAAAACAAGAGGAGTGTAGAAATGATACGCTTTTCTGTAGCCTCTTGTACTGTAGTGATATGAACTATGAAACTGAGCCGAACGGACCACTGATTTAGAGCAGTAGTAGTCATTCTTTGTGTTCATCTGTTCTTATTGCATTTCTGGCAAAGATGACTAAACAAGTCTGTGAGCAAGTAATAAAATTAAACTTTTTCTTTCAGACAAACACATTGTTATGTTGTTTGGGGTTTTTTTCTCATAAAGTATAAATATGTCCAAATACTGTGTCATGACCATGTTAACACATATTAGTGGTCAGATTATAATTAGAACGAGTAAATCCTGTGCTTTTTGAAATGAAAGAATCATGTGAGAAGTACATTTAACCTGTTTCACTATAAATTTTAAGGGCATGGTATATAGAATAAAATTATCCATGGAAATAATTATTTACATCTGTAAAAAAAGTGACATTGTGGAAAGGCATGATGAATGCCATTCATTTCATGGCTTTCTCCTAGGCCCTTACTTTCTGAAAAATTCATTAGATAATGTATACAAAACTAATTATTTGCCTAGTCTACTAACTAAATAACAGGAGATTATTTATCTGTGGTCAAATGATATGAACTATCTCACATCTATATTGCTTAGATATAAACTAAACAGTATACCTTTTGGACATATCTGACTTGTAAAAAGCCAGTTGGAGCAGCCCCGAAGACAGGAAACAAATGTGTAATCATCAAAATATTGAAGATAATCAGACATCCAATGGTTTAGATACGTTTTTGTCTGTGTTTAATTACTAGTGTAAATGAAGACTGAGGAATTTGTTATTTCAGTCTTTCAAGGATACAGAGAAGAAAGGCGTTATAAGAAAGGCTTATTTCTATGACAGAGGTAGTGAGGTATTTGGATGCAGACACTAAAGCAGTGAAACCTAGACATCCATCTCAGTCACCAGACTATACATCAGTCTCCTTGATTAAAAACTTCAGAACTTTGTCTCTTGTCTTATTTTGTTTTATCAATATATCTGTCCAACAACCCTATGTCTTTGCTCCTGCCCTAACTTGTTTTCATTCCCTGCTTTGTGGCATACCCTATGCAAAATTATGTAAAGTAACTTTGATCGCTATAGAAATTGTGCAAGGAATTATAGGTGAGTTTTAACAATCAGTCACTTCCTTCCTTTGTCTCAGACAGGGTGGAAACACATTACTGCACTACAGTTGGTAAGTCTCAAAAACTCCCAGCAATTATGTGGTATAGATGGAAAGATGGAGTTGAGCTGCTACACAGAAATACTCACTCATAACAACTCCACGAAGGCTTTTGTGGGAGCAGACAGTGAATGCAAAGACTACTCCTTCTCAGCAGCAGTGGGAATTGTGATTCCCTCCTGTCCTTCAGATACAGAGAATGTTCTCTTCATCAGTGCACAAAGGATAAAAAAAATCAATATGATTGTTTCAACCTTCCAGAAGCTAAACTTTGTGCATAAAGAAAACATTGGGCTTTTGTAGATGTCCAGTAAATTCAATATAGTATTTCTTAATATTTTTTCACATTTAACTTTGACTAGAAAACAAGTATGAACACTCTTAGTTTGTAGTTATAAAATATAAAACAGTTCCCTTGTCACAAGTGGAAGTGATAATGAAAACATCTAAACTGGGAATGTGAGATTGTCTGGAACTGTTTACACAGACAAAGAGACATGGCAATTGTATCTATTTTATATCTGTCTTCCCCTATACAAACATTCCCAATCTGTGTATATATAGAAGTCAATAAAGGATGGGAGACGGGGGAAGAGGGACTCAACCTCCATTTTCAAGTGCTACTTTTAAGTGTGTTTAATATGAGCATCCTGGACTTAGCTTTTTGCAACTACATTGGTGGGCTATGATTAGGTTTGTAGAAAAGTCTTTGTTGAATTACAAAGGCAGAGAAAAATCAGATTGTTTAGGGGTGAATTAGTTATGAAAAGAGCCATGTGAAGTAAATAACAATTCAGTGGAAAACCACCTCTAACAAGGTATACTATTCCATTTTGTACTTGACAGTTATTAGCTACTCGTTAACACTTGAAAAATCTTATATTTGAAAGATTCTACTTCTAATTGTACTTTTCACCAGCTATTTTATTCTCCTTAACTACGGGAACTATGCATATATAAATGCAAAACATCTAAAACTTTTGAGAACATTTACTAATTCGGCAGAGTCTTTCTGTGCGGGAGGTAAAAGAAAAGTCAATAGTATTGTACAATATAAATCATGTCCAATCTTTTATTATTTGTGCTATGCTCTTATCAGTGCCTAACGCACTAACACACTTGCTTTTGTCTGGAAGCTTGCAAATGATAAGCAAATTAAAGATAATTTTTGCTCCTTTAACCTGTCTAAACTCAGTTTCCAGACTGAAAACTGATTGTCAGAATTAGTTGTTTGCAGGAAAAATTAACTGGTAGTCATTTGTACCACTTCTTTTGGTGATTTATTCTTGCATGTTTTGTCCTGCTCTAACAGACTTGATGATTTGCCATAGTTTATTGCTAGATGGTTACCATAACTACGAGTTGGTAAACAGTAGCTTTCTAATCTATACACTTGTTGATTCTAACTCCGAATGGAGGTAAAGGGCTTACAGATGGGTTTATTACCTATAAGAATTCTAAAAGGAATGTACATTTTGCAAGTTTACCTCTCATACCTGACACTGAGATTAGGACTGAAACCTCTGTAGCATACTCAGATAAAAATAACTCTAAGCTTATTGGTTTGTCCATAAGATCATGAAGTGCATGGCCATGTGAGCATGCCAGAGAGCCAACGGTTTATATATAACAACCCTTTTTACCGTCTTATCCTCCTGCTTTCCAACACTTGTTACTCCTGAATATGTCTTTGTCTTTCCATTTGACATTGATTTTGTGGCAATACAGCACCTCTCTAACTGAGGAATATTGGTATCATAGTGTTGAGGACTCCTGGGAAAATCAGAGGAGTGAATATAGCACCAAATAAAAGGATAAATACATGTTGTACTCTATCCCAAAGTAATACTTTGTTCTAGAGTATTAACTATCTGTTGTAATATGTATTATTGTAAATGCACTTATGATAACTGTTATGATTTTAGTAGGTTTTTTAAATTTTAGCTGAGCTAACAGTAAAATGATTCCATGTATATTAAATTTTTGCCATTACAAAGATTGTAATTATACAATGGACAACGATTTTCATTGTGAGAATGCAATACAAGTAGACAGTTCCATGAACAACACCTCTTGCACCAGTGAGCACCAAGATCTAAACTATCTAAACTACAATACGTAAACTGTCTGGAATCAAGATTAGTCAGACTCTTTCCATAAAGACACTTCAAGGGTTTTCTTCCTATGAGCTGATCCTGATCTCTTTGTTTATTGTTCACTTCCAAGCAGATGTGGAAAATTTATTCTTTGGAGATAAGCTGTTGCAATCACAGCTATTCTCCATTCCATACTGTGGGTTTATAACAGAAGTTTGAAGTCTTTTTTTAGTAAACTTATTTCCCACAGAAACAGAGTTTATGACACACCCTTGTTTGTTTGTCTGTCTTTGTGATCACACCCCTCACCAGCAAACTTTTCAAGTCTCTCTGAAACTTCAGCCACATTGAATAAGTGGTAAAGATCTCAAAGACAATAAAGATGGTACAAGTCTCCAAAAAAAGTTGATGGAATTGTGCGGAACTTTACTACCTGCCTACTTTACTACTACCCATGATTTTGTTTTGGTTTGGTTTGTTTTTTTAAAAGCTGTCTTTGTAATGTATAATAAGAAACTGTCATTTGTTTCTTCCTATTTTCAGATTTGAACAGAGATGCCAAATTGACATCCTTCCCAGGACAGTATCAAGGTTTCTCCAATCTCTGTTTCTAGCCTTTGACACACTACCTGTTTAGAGTTATCTATATTTTTCCTATTATTTTCTTTCCTTGATAATTTGGTGAAAATCTAAGATTTCTTAGAAAATCTAGTCGTATCGTTACAAACATGTTCTGTGCCATCTGACAATGAGTGAACATTTTCATATTTTTTGCTGTGACTGTTAAGACAGATCAGAATGAAGAAAATGAATCACAGCATTAACCAAAATAATTGATTGTATTGTTAGAATGTATGTTAAGAAAATGCTAAATGTGCACTTACAGAGCAATGATCCATATGGAACTGTTAACTCTGAAGATAAGTGACAGAAAACAGACCTTCAGCTTGGATTCTTTCCTCCTCCATAACACTCAGACATCACAAAGATATTTGGTTTTGAAGGTGAGAATATCTCAGACTGTAAATGGTTTCACTTGATCTTACATTATTGAAGAAAATTAAAATATTGCCATTGATTTTAATGAGCACAGATGTGCACCAACTGCAGAGAAATAAATTAACCAAATTTTCCAGCTAAAGTAGAAGTGTCACCTTCCTAACTCAGCCAGCAGAACAGCTGTCCACTTCGTATATATCAGAAGTAGAAAGAATAAGACTATAGAAGCTGACAGTTTCTGAAGTGTTGAGATTGCAAAACTCACTTACGTCTTTCTCCCAGCATGTCACGTTTAAATTATTTTATATGCAGTGTGATTTTTGGCATAAGCTCCAAGCAAACAAAAGCGTGAACGGAAATAAATGAATATCACTAATATTTTGTAACTGTATACATATATGCCCTATGTAATTGAGAATTCATTATACTAGCAGTCATAAACCAGCCAAAAGTCACCCTTGCATGTCCTCTGAAGCATAAGTCAGTAAAACAGTATTCCACCTTCTTTTCATTATAGGCTCTGTTCTGATCCCTTAGGACAGTACTTTCCACTACCTTATTCAGGCAATCATCTCAAGATGTTCAAGAGATCTATTTCTGTTTCAAAGAAGACAAAGAATTAAGAGTTAACCCTGTCCTTGTTGTTCCACATCTGAGAGAAAAAATATATTTAATTTTTGAAGAAAGTTTATAAAACTAATATTACTAAGTTGATTTAGAAGTAGTTAAGCTCAGCTGCTTTAATTTTTCTCATCTACCTGTGCTGTCTCATCTTTGTTTTCTGCATTTTGTCTAAAATATGTTGATTTAAATTCATTGTAAAATCTCAGAATTATTGACCAATTTAGGGTGAAATCATATGAAGAAGAAAGTCAATCTCAGTATTCGTAGAATATTAAGCAGTATATGCAATTTGGTTATCATTTGGTCTTGACTTGAGTGTAGTCACAGACATTTTACTACTCAGTATTCCTTCTGTTTTCGGTACTGACAGCCAGTCACAAAATTTGTTCTCTCATTTCTCTCTCCTAATTAGATTAGTTTAATCTCTCTGAAAATCTGGCTATATGCCATATCTTGTGATTGTAATATGAATTCACTGTTGGATATCCTGCTTTATCTTCAGCCCAACAGATCTGTGCATCTGATCTTCTCATTACACCTTGGGCCATCACCGGAGGTAGCTACTGAAATTTCTTTAAGACTCCATCATACCAATGTCATTCTTACTTGCTATTTATTTGAAAACCACTGAGCAATTTGATGCTTGAATGCTTCTCTAAATCTGAAGTATTAGACAGCTGATATGATTAACTTTCTATAAGCTTCTTTGAACAGATCTGCTTTTTGGAAGTATCTGTGTTTTAAAGAGCAGTCCTAAATCTTAAGGGGTGATGCTTACCTGACAGTCAAAAGCAGTTAGTTAGCACTCTATTGTCTTGGATTTTTGTTGCCTTTTGTAAAATGTGGGACATACTTCTTTAAGCTATAGAAATATTGCTGTATTACTTGTAGGAAGACCCACAAATCTGACATTCCAGAGAATACAAGCTATCAGAAAAGTTGTTAAACATTCATTTAATGCAAAGTTTATTATAAGCTTTACTAGAAATACTACTATATTGGGTTTACATGGCAGGGTTGGGACAGAGGCTAGTGGGGTGGGGGTGGCCTGTTTAATGAATATATTGACCAAGACTGGGATGAGTACTGCTCCCTATGGAACATTCCTGGCCACAGGCTTCCGACTAGACTGTGCCGCTGATGACAACCCTCTGAGCTCTGCTATCCAGCCAGTTGTCAGCCCACCTCACTGTTTACCCATTTAACTCACGTCCTAAATTTACCTGTAAGGATTTTGTGGGAGACTGTGCCTTACTAAAGTTGAGTTAGACAACATCCACTGCTCTTCCCGCATCTACCCAGGCAGTTCTTTCTCCCTTATGCATGCCTTTAAAATGCTTTCTTCATTCATCCCATGGTGAAAAACTGGAATCAACACTTCAGTTTTGTCATTCAGTGCTTGAAAAGTTTTCCAACCCATAACTTTTCAGAAAAGTTTTTTCCCCTAGCTTCAGTCAACTTAGTGTCCCAAAGCATTACAGCTGATATACTCTTTTTGAAGGCTTGTACTGTAGTTGTATGAACAAACATGATATGCTGACTGCTTAGCAGTCAGTTCATGTCGCAGTTCTTGTCACAGCTTCCTAATAGATGTTTCATATCTTAATTTTGATTCATAGGTTTCCCACATGTCCAGGTGACTCCTCCATGCCTCTTTCACACTGTAGGAGAAACCAGAGAAGAAAAAG
The DNA here is from genome assembly GCA_033558235.1 of Neomorphus geoffroyi. NCBI lineage: Eukaryota > Metazoa > Chordata > Aves > Cuculiformes > Neomorphidae > Neomorphus > Neomorphus geoffroyi. The sequence continues at coordinate 23,964,010 of JAUMJM010000005.1, forward strand.
AATGTCTTTTTTTTTTTTAAAAGTACTTGAAATACTCAAGTTAAATAATGCATTTTTATGTGTCACTTAAAACATAAACCAGACAGAGAATGCAATGTTTATAAGCCTCTGATGTGGTCATAACCATCACAGCAGTTTCCCATGAAATAAACATGCACCGTTTGTTTTTTCCCTATTTTAAGGAAAAATTCAGTTTAAAAGATCTATAAAAATGATAAAAAAAAGCTTTGCAAAAGAAAGATTTAGCAGTGGAAAAACAATTCCTGAAATGAGAAGCAGACTGAGGTTAATGGCTTGAAGTTTGGTTCAGCATATTATAACAATAAGGGCTAGAGAGGGTCTAAGTTTATAAATTCATTTTCAAAATGCCAAATGTTGATTCTACCTTGATGGGTGAAGGCTTAATCCATACAAAACCACCACCACCACCAAAAATTATATATACCTATATTCATTGCAGCATAACAAACTCAAATTTTATACCTAAAATTCTTAGTGTTTAATTATTACTATCTACAGATAATATCTGAAATAATAAAAAATTGCACTAGGTAGATTATCCTAGAGCTATGACGGTGTTTAAATAATTACTGGTAATTAAATATAAAAAAACCCCAAGTATCGCAGATCACTGAATTCAAATCAATTACAATTTTATCAGTTCAGATGACAGTCTTCTTGAGCTGTACTTTTTGCAGTACAGTTCAAATGTCTTCATTTAGCAATATAATTTACTGGTGATTAAACCTGCTTGCTTTAGAAAATTGTGTGAGATTGTGACTGAAGGGTATATCTTTACAACTCTTTGTTAATTGAATATAAAGAAGCTGACAGAAACTCTATTCATCAAGGAGAAAAAAAAATAACAACTCACTTTATGATCAACACCAATAATATTAAGTGTTGGAATGAAAACATTTGTATCTGATACTCTCGAGTTACAATAGCTGGATAGGCTTATGTCAGAAAATAGAGTGAGAAATTCTACATTAACATGAAAAAGGTAGCACAAAAATGTTAAATGTAAAGCAAGAGCAAATGATGTATTCTGTATACTCTGTCTAGACTGTTTTGCCACATTAAAGTTCGGGAGTCGCTTACAGCTGTCCTCACGTATTTCAGAACTCCTTGTTTCTTGCTTTGGGCTTAAAGAAAAAATACATTAAATATTACCAGTTTTCATTGAACTTTATTTTTTTGTGATACATGGCTGACCTGTGACAGTCCTCCTTCCTGATATAGCCAATTCTAGAAAATGCATAGCTAGGCAAACTCTTTTTTCTATGTGCTGACAGTCTCAGAGAAAGGTTAAATAAGTATTTTCATTATGACACCGGTATTATGCAACACAATTTGTACAGTTCCAAGGCACTACTGAAGTTATAAACAGGTTATACATTTATCCCTGTTAAGATTGCAGCTGAGTGGATTCCATTAGAAAGCTCAATAGCTGACTCACATCCTTAGTATACAATTCCTCTGCTGCACGGCATTTCCAGAGTCTTTGTGTTATGATGACTACTGGTTCTACCTAACTTCTTCTTGTAAGGAAATATTTAGTCATTCAATAAACTGAAAAAATCAAATCACCATTCTTTATAACATTCCACTATTTGTGCTTTTGATAGTGAATACTAAAATTTATTTATATTTCAGCAGTGGGTCAGGGCTGTGTGTGTATGTAGTAAGCAACAATAAGTATGCTGAGGCTTTGTTCTACATATAGAAGACCAAAAGCAGATCCAAAAATGAATACTGCATAAATAACTGGCAAGCATAAGAGTGGTGAGTTGCTTGCCAAAACACAGGTAATTCTTTCTTTTGTGGGAAGTACAGGAATTCCAATGAGCAAGATCAAAGCTTGTAGTAGGGCTTCACTGCTGTATTTAAATGCAGTGTAATGATTTGAGATTGAGCAATGATAGCAACAAAGGGACCTGTAGTGAGTTTTCTTTTAAGAAATTAAAACAATAAAACTTTTTCTCAGATGAGAAATTTCGATATACTGTTTTAATATTTAGAAAATAAAACCTTATTTCTAAAGAATACATATTAGAACAGCAGCACTGAATACTATACTAAATTATGGAGTTTAGACTCTAATGTAGACATCTTAAAAATTATTTTCTAAACATGAAGATCAATCTCATTATTTATATAAGACAAATCCAGAAATTCTGAAAAAGCCTTCTCAGAACTATTCCTGACTACATGAAGAACTCCCTGTTTTATAAGAAAGACATGTTTGTGGTCTCCAATTTTTCAATAGTGTTCTTTAACACTAAAAAAAATTAACAAGTTACAATTATGGCAGAAAAGAACATTTTAACCATGGGAAAAGGATGCCCTCTGTTTTGGCCCTTACTATAATACATAGGGAAATATAAAAGGCCCGTGTCATCTGTCTTGTTCAGTAGGAGAGGTTTCAGATTATGTTAACACAATTCCAGGTTTACACAGGACTTGCACAATTGCATTGTGCCAGCGATTCTGTTTTTACCCCAACACTTCCAAATCCTTCTCACTATTCATTTCACTTCTAAAGTCACATGATTCACACTGAACTCAAGTTACATCAGGTTACCAGAGTATCACAGTGCAGATGTAGCCTTTAAAATCTCTAACTTTATGTTTCCCTTCTGAATTATACTTACGACTGTCTTCTTTGACATCCTGACCTGTGCATATTAACACCTTTTCTATGCTGATGTAAACAGAAGTTTTAAAGAGAAACAAATAAGACAAAACCACACTATAAGACAAAGTGAGAAATTCCTTGAGTCTTTTTCTCCTGTATATGTGGATGTGCTGTCTGCAGACTCACTAGATGTGTAGAGCAGATGTTCTTATATTCATGATCAAACTTCACTGCCAGCTCAAAATTTCATCTTTAATCTTTCTATGGGTTTGAGTACTATGGTTTCAGTTTGAATTCATGACTTTGCAGACAGTGATGGAAATATTTAGACATCTGGCTGCATCATAGCAGTGTCTGAACATGATAGTCATGTAAATGGGGCCTGTGCGTAAGCAAGGTAGGCACTCAGAATTCTAAATCAAATGACTCCTAGATAATGACTTTATATGAATCTTTTTTTTTTATAACAATGAGAATGAAGATGTGGAGCAAGTCAGCTAACAGTCCTATCCAAATGTCTTGCTTTGAGTAGGTACGTTACATTGAAAATTAACCATCTATTCACTGCTAGGAAAACAGGAGCATTGAAGTTCATAATAAAAATATTGTTAGGAGAACACTGAATATAACAGTGACTGCCCTAAAGACTGAAATCAGGATGAATTGTAGTAATTCTTTGGCTCAAACCTGTTAGTTGTCCATAGAATTAGCTGACATTTCTTGAAGTCTTTCATGATATGAAATAGCAGAATGTGACAGCTGACGCTGAGATCCCTCATTTAGCACATTTGGACACAGCTAGGTCTTTTGTTTTCCATCAGTTTGTGATGGAGTAAATCAACTAGGACTTACATTACTCACTTCTACTCAAGAGCAAAAATACCCAGACTTATCCTGAAGAGAGGAAACTCCTCAAAGATTTTAAATATCTAAAAAATGTCTTAAAATAGTATCCCCTATCAGGACTAATGATGAATTTTCCTTAGGTGAAGTTCTGGTATTAGATATCATACCATTCTAAGTATCAAAAATACAGTATATTCATCATATAGAAAAAAGGTACAGATCATAGATTGTGCTCTATCAAATTAATAAATTCACCTCTATTGCTATATGCTGTTTGTGGGAAAAATGAAAGGTAATTATTTAAGAGGCTATATTTTGATGAAGATCTATGGGTGAATAAGATACTATTTGCATGGGACCAGATTTAGAAAGGAACCATATGAACTGTGGCTGTAGATAATGATGATTTGTGTAATCTCACTATGGGGAGATGCTGTGTTATGGAGAATAATTCACTTTTTCATGTGCTAGACTCCACCTGTTTCTCATTCCCTTATCATGTGGCTAGACTTTTGGAACTGGCGGTTAAAAATATAGACATTTTGTTTCACATTTGGTACATTATTGGCTCATTCAAGACTCCTGGAAGCTTCCTTCAGGAACTACACATCAATGTAAAATAAGTTTTATTAGTGTCTGATTTCTTTTATTACACTGTAGGTTTTCTCAACTGCAGGAAGTGGAATTTGGGCCACATCCTTTTGAATCAGAATTTCTAGAAATCAGCCTAGGAAGAAGTAAAGAGTGAGTTAGTGAAAGAGTCCCAAAACCTGATATTTGGAATTTCAGTCACAGTACAAAAAATAATTTTTAAACCTGGACTGAGTTCCGGTGGTGAGGAAAGTCTAAGCTAGAAAAAGGAAGAGGGAGGGAAGTAAGAAGACAGCCAAAGTAATTCTGATATCACTGAATGAACATTACGGGGTATTTAACTAGGAAGGTGATTTAAATGGGGAGAAATAGAAGGATGCTAAATCCCTTGAGTATTCTGAAACGCTGAAGTGCATTGAGCAGCAGAAAGCTGAGTTCCTTTGGGGTTTGATTTGGATTGGTTTGGCTTGGCTTGGCTTGGTTTGGCTTTAAACACAGCTGGAGTTTCAGGTGGCAGATTACAAGCTTGAAGATGTTATAAATATTCAGCAATATGACTGACGAGGAATGTATTAAAAAGGATGTTATTAACTATAGGAAATGCCAGTTGCTGGAAAAGAGGCAACTACAAAAAGTGGATGATCTTCTGACATATGGTGGTTTCCAGCACGGTTTTGAGGCCATCAGGAAAGTGTTCTCCAAAGAGCTGCATCTGAAAGCAGACTTAGCAGAATGTATGTCCTAAAGACACTGCAGAATGGAAAATAGTCTTCGTTGCAGCAAGAGGACAATGTTTTTTCCTGTCTCTTGAATTTCATAATGTACTATGTCTATGGGCTCCTGAAAAAATCTATGAGTTTATTTAGGATGTTGCAGAGATGTAACAGTAGTTACAGAGAACTGCTTTTTCCGAGCAAATAATTTTTGGTATAGGATTTTGTTGTCCAGTAAATATTATAGATTATCAGATGCATTAAATAAAGATTTAGTTATAAAGCACCTATTGTATCTCATTTGGTGTGATATAACTGAAACAAAATCATAAGATTGCATTATTATACTGTTCAGTAGCTTTGTTTTTTACTTATAGGAATAAAATTATGTTGTAAAATTATCTTACTAATGGGATTTAAACAAAGATTGTTTGGCACAAGAAAAAATAAATATAATTTTACTAACAAAGAGAAAGGGGCAACTTGGGAAAGGGAAAACTAAGACTATAAGTGTCATTCTACAAGGTATATCAAAAGGAAACAGAAAAAAATCTGAAAGTTGAATTACGTCTGGAAAACTCCAAAGGCATTTTCCAAACACAAAAGCAGCAATGTACAACTTCATAAAGTTCTTTCTTTTAGAAAAGAAACAGATTTTTTTTCCCCTTTCTTATGATTAACTAAATGAAACAGAATCTTTTTTTGTGTCGATGAAAAATTCATAATGCATTTTTCCTGCTGTGAGGGAAATCGGGTTCAAACCTTACGACACCCAACATCAATACACATTAGTGATGCCATTTACATATAAGAATTCAAATAAATAAGATTTCTGGAAGATAGTGAGAATGTGTACAACTTGGATTTGATATAGCCTGATACACTCTGAACTATATCTTGCATTGACAAGTAATAAAAGTGACAATCCTTGAGGAGAAATGTAATGTGTCAGTCTCAAGACATCTGTCAGCCAATGAAGAACACAAAACTGAGGGCCTCATTTTTACTAGTCTGTTAAATGTTTGTCATGGTGCTGCTCATGGCCTTTCTGCTAAGGCTGGTAAAATTATATCATATTAGTCCACATTCTCCGCAGATGTCAAATGTACTTTTTGGGGTTTTTTTTAATTGATTTTCAATGCAGTTTTTAAAGCCACTGCCCCAAGTTGCAAAGAATCATTAAACACCAAACAAATTACTCTGGAAAAGACATGTCTTTCTACAGTGAAATACCTCTCTTTGCTAATGGTAATCTCTTCTACTTTCACTGAGTCTAACTCTAAGGTAGTTTTTTAACGGGAAAAAAAGTTATATAAGGAACCTCTCTATCATGGGTGAGTGGTGAAAAACTGCACTGTTAGGTTTAGCCCTGTACCTATCCCGTTTTAGAATATGAAGTTGAATTCACCTTCCCACATGCTGTGAAAATACATTGTCCAGGAACAGATGAATCTGTTTCCTGTGACAGCTCTCTCTCTATCTGTATTCTTGTTGAATTTCTTCTACACTTTATGACCAGCTGAGTACCAGCTGGACAAAGATATGAACCTGTTTCCCAGCGTGTTAGTGAGGTCTGTAACAAATAGCTATAGAACTGTTGTTCTTTCACAGCTTTTTCCAGTGCACTGAAAATTTAATTAAATAACTGGAGCAGATCCAAGGCCACAGCACTAGAGTATTTTGCACTCCAGTCTTAAAAGGATATTTTGCTGGTTTATAGGAAATTAATTACAAATTGAAAATTAAATGAGTGAATGTTCTTTCACCTATATTCAGAGTTAACAAACTTAGACATGTCTGTGTATAATGAAGTTTGTTCGATGGGATCATACATTACCTGTTGCTTTTTCACAGTTAGGAGGCATTTGTTTTAAGGACTCATTCCTAGCTAATGAAGCAAACATTTATTTATGGCAAAGAACTCAATATCAAAAGGTCTACTTGTGCTGCCAAAGAACTGAGCTCTCCATACCCAGATCACCTTATCATTCGTACTGTACGAATGTTAACTTATTCCCAGACTTAATTTTTAAGTTAAAGAACAAGTTATCAGTGGAAGAAAAAAAAGTAAACTCCAATATGGTTCTTATGACTGGGACGGTATCAAGCTTATATTCTTCCAATCTACACAGTACTCCAGAGGCATTGTAGTAATCCTGAGATCCTTATACAACAATCTCTGTCACGTAAGATGTATCCTCATTTTTCTACAATAAAAACCCCTGGATTTGCTCATCACTATTATTTCAGGCATTTTATGGTGAAAGAAACATATAAAACATTATAATTACATCTTAAATCTGCGGCACACCATATGGAACTTGGACAGCGATCCAGTGTCAAATGATTTGTAACACGGGTGTGTGGCCTGTCTCCTTAAGGAGAAGCTACTGCCATTATAGATTAAATAGCCAACAGAGTTTATGCCCTTTGCAGTGTAATTTAAGTTTGTGTATCTAATGTTTAAGCAATGAGGAGGGAAGAGAGAAAAAAGAAAGAAAATAATAGGATTGTTTGTTATTTTTACTTTCCTCAAATGAGGAAAGAAGTGCAGACCTCCTTAAATATAAGAGTGTTCGTGACAACGATTTCAGTATCAAAAAAGGTTCAATATTTGCAGAAATGTTTACAGAACAATCCCCGAAATGACCAAACCCATTCTAGGGATAAAGAATGTTGACGTTTCTTTGATAGATGCTCTATTATTGTTTAAAGTGACTCCTATACGACAGGAATGCCATTGTTAGCAAATCCAATGCTTCTTTTGTTTCAGAAATGACATCAAAGACTTTCAGGTCCTTCTAAACTGGTTTGAAAATGCAGCCTCTTTGTTATTAATTTCTTAATGTATCCTTTTTTTCCCCCCCACTTTTAAAAGTCTTATTTGAATTAAACTGTCCCCAGGATCAGCTTGGTAAACTTTGTTGTGTCTTTCCCCTTTTATTTTTCCACAGGTTTCACAGTTCCGTATATAATCCATTACTATTAAGGTTGATGAAATGCTAACAGCAATGAAAGGGCTGCTCAGTTTTTAGAGATTATGAGTCATTGAAATGACATCTGAAGTTTTTAAATCCCAAATAAGTTTTAATATACTTAGAATTTGCCTGTTTGTTAACTTTTGCTCTAAATATCAACCGCTTTTTCTGACAAAATCTCCTTTCTAATTTTAATGTGTCAGAAAAGACCAGGAAAATGCTGGATGTTGCAAATTTCTGTATTATACCTTTCCCAAGGTACAAGGGAGCATGATTTATTGTCTCATATTAATTATTCTTTTCTAGTCTACCAGGTACAAGAGAAGATCAGAAAAAAAGACAAGCATGCTGCATGTTTTTAAACTTCTGTTACATGCTACTTCTTTTTTTTTTCTTTTTACACTTGGTTTTATTGAGATGTAGCATTTTTTGTATGAAACTATTTCCTAGATAAATTAAACCATCACGTTTTTATAGCCAGTTTGATATTCTGGGGTCTTTTTTGTTTGCTTGTTTGCTTTTACATGAGAATATGGAACTGTGTATTTGTGTTTTATATTTTGCTAAGAGTATTTGGCAAGTTCACAAGATCAGAGCTTTTTAAAGCAAGAAAATGGTATTACTTTTGCAGTTACACTTCCTTACACTGTGCCATTTGTTTAAGATTATCAGCAGCTTAAAACTGTCGCCCTTGAGTTTGCTAGGAGGAAATAAAGTGACTTGGACCACATGTTGAAGACTGCACTCCATCAATGCCCCTCTGTGTCTCTTCTGTGGATAGAGAGATTAATTTTCCAGTATTCTAAGCGCTTTTACAAGTATCAAATTGATTTTTAAAAGACAACCAGTCAAGTAACACAGAGCTGCAGCTCCATTGCAGAAATCGTAGATCACAGAAGCAGGACTTCAGTTTGTGTGCTTGATTGCCAGAAACCTAAATCACTTTTTGTACACCAACATTTTTATGTAAGGACTGGTCCATAAATCAGACAATCCAATGCAACATATACTTCCACTATTTATCTAACACAATGATCGTATTATATAACTATTAATTATAAGGCATAAACACAAAAATACTTCTAGATACCAAATGAAATGATCTTGCTAACAGCTAGAGATGAAAGAATTTTGTTTAAACCCATACATACATGATGAAAGGAGGTTTCAGCAAAGCAGCTAAAGACAAAGTGCTCAAAAACTGTTAATTTTGAAAAACTGTTAATTTTGTAAAAATTGTTTAGTCCTTCAGTTTCTAGAAAAAAGTGAAAGAAACATTGATAAAGTAATCCATTTGATTTAATTTATTTTGAAATATGAATTTAAAAATATGCTAACCTACAGTGTTTATGAAGAATAGTGTGTTGTGCTTTAACTAAAATGTCTAAATTAAAAGTAGAATTGCCCCAGACATCTTTTTTTTTGTTGTAGATTGCACTTTTAAGTATCTATTCCTATTGATTGTGAAGAGAAATACTTCAAATTTAAACATCTAATTTTTAGATGATCACAGCTTGTTGAGATTAATCTTTCCCACTGTGTCAATACCAGTAATTCTCTGACTATGGGTGATCCTCAAACAAACCAGCCCCCATTTTCAACATACTTCATCTGTTGTGGAAAGCATAAAAAAAAAACCCTCCAACAGGTGAACCTATAGTATAGAGGATCATAGAATTACAGAACACCCCAGGTTGGGAAGAACCTTGGAAGATCATCTGGTCCAGCCTTTCATGGAAAGCGGACCCTAGATTTTCTAGCACCTAAGCCAAGTGTACATTGAAAATCTTATGGAGAAAGAACATAGAATCAAATCAGAAATCAATAATAACTTGAATTCGTAAGTCGACAGACAGTTCTAACATGAATGCGTGTAGATTATGGTGTGGAGCAAAGACAACTTTGTGGTTGTCCCTTCCTGTCCACCCAATGATCTTATTGCAGCTATGGTTTGAAACACAGATACGTGGACTTCATGGGATAATAGAAAAACTTGTGTGTAAAAACATCATTGTTAAAGACAGTAAAAATTAAAAGAAATTTAATTCAGTGGTATAGATTTGTTCTGACTCTGAAATTCATACAATTAGGGTTTTTTTTTTATGGAACTACAATTGCTTGATTTTCCTGTTCTGAAGAACAGCAATATTGAAGAAACCTTGAGCTATGATCAAGGGTTATAAGTTGTCTAAAATCTAGAGGTGGACTGCACAGAAATATCCCTTATATTTCAGGAGCTTGCCTTTAAAATAGGTTAAATGTTCTTGCTAGAACATTCTTCCTAGATTTCTTAGTACCGTAGCATTTGAAGAATGCATTTTCAGCATCCTTCTGAGCAGCAGAAATGATGCTTCCTTTGTGCCAATAGAACAGAAAATTGAGTTTCAAATTATGGTTATCTAAATTTGGTTATGCACAAAGTTGTATCAAATTATTAAAACACCAAGGAATTTAAACAAGTATATGAAAACTATTGATTTCAAAAAACTAGTAAAGCTTACAGTAACCTAATGATTTATTTGAGGGTAATGAAAACTTATATTCAAAAGGAAAGCACAAGCAATGTAGATGTTAACTGATGTGATCTTGAAACAGTAATTTAAAATGTAGATCTTTCTTTTCTATCTATAGAAATTTTTGGTATTTATCTTCACTACTTTATTAAAGACATATGTCTATCTTGTCTCTAACTACACATTAATGTACTAAATCATACTTCACTGGTACTTCAACAGTATTTTCAGTGTCATCTTTTTTCCTGATTTGGTTTTCAAAGTATTTCACAAGCAGAAAACCCACACACTGTATCAGCAATCCAACAGGACTAGTGTTATGATTTGCAAGGTTATTTTTATTTTGATTTTTTTTAATTTTTATTTTTAAATCTTCCAGATGATGTCGAAGTAGAAACATTTAGTTACCAAGAAACTTAGATTGCTTCTCTATTCAGAAACCAGGATGAATTTAACTCATCCCCCACAGTGGTCTGAAAATCTAATTCTAAGCAACGAACAATATGCCTTACACAAAAAAGGTAATAAGGAAATTCATTCTTCATTTCCAACTGTGCAAACTACAGCAAAAATTAATTAAAAAATACACTAACATAATAAATTAATTTCCATCTGAATAATCAGAAATATCTGAAACAACCCTAGAATATTGTGTCTATACACTATAATGATTTTATTCCAATCATTTTTTCTGTACTATATCAAAAGTATATTTTTCTACCAGACAATAAAAACCCATTTTGACTTTACCATTTTAGAATGACAATTCAGCTGGCCTGCAACCACAATATCTCTTTCCCATGACATTATTCTCCCATTGATAGTGTTAATTAATAACTTTCAAAGTATTAAATTATTTGTTATAATTTAAAACATGGAAATTAATGGAGCACATCCAGTCTTTTATAATATTAACAGATTTGTATAACCTTTACTAATCTGCCTCATTTATTAATAATAATAGGAAACAGATCAGTTCTATCTCATGTCACAGCTGCATGCAAGAGCTGAGAACTTTAGGAACTTTCACAATAGGCGTGTGCCGTAATCCATCTCCCACAACCTTATGCTCCTAGAGCTAGATGAGAGGGATGTGGCACAGTATATTAGCTTCTAATATTTTCCCAGACACTGCCATAATGAAAAAAAAAAATCGATGGCATTATCCGTTCCAGATACATTCACCAGCCCAAAAATTTAGCATCAATAATAAATTTATTTTGTATGATTTTACTCACAGAGACAAAACCTAAAAATGTACCATAGAAGTATAATTTTGATTTTTTATATTTCTAGAGTAAGCAAATGAACAGTAATATTTCTCTGCTTTTTCATAATTTCTAATTGCTTGATGCCCTCCCATACTTGAAATAACAGAACTGAAAACTCATGCTTCTCTGAATCACCCACCCAAACTAATATTCCTTATAAGCACAACATGATATGAAAATAGAAATTTATGATTTAATTCATACACCACGGCAAGTCTTTTCCAAAACGTTTATGCTGGGCTTAATTTTATTTGAGTGAGGTTTTCTAAACCTTTTGAAAAGTGTACTTAACTTTCAACTTTTGGGAAAAAAAAAAGGCAAAAACATCTAAAAGGAAAATTAAAATTTTAAAGTAAAAAGAAATAGTTTATTCACAAATGGAATATTTTTTATTTTCTCCCTTTTTTTTTTTTTAATAGATAGCACATTGCCAGTTACTTTTATTTCTTTCTCTTTTTTGAATTTTTTCTTCACACTACCGAGTCTCCCTCCTCCTACCATTTGTATTTTTTAAAATGTTAAAAAGTCTTTTGTGTCCAATGGAGTGATTCTGATTCCAAGAAAAAGCTACATAAAATTTGCTATACAGCTTTGTAATTCTTCTGTAGTTTGTCAGTGTAGAAACGTAAAGCCTTACCAGCTTTAACAGTAAAGAAAGATGCAATTCCTTGTGACATTTGACCTTTTTATTGATCTTTTACTAAGTTCCACTGTTTCATACAGTGTGAAAAATCTTGATGTAAGGGTCAAAAGCATAGATTAGGTCAAAGCAGATATTTATTATCTCTTTTTTTTCCCCTTCAGAACACATCTGGAGAATGCGATGGCAATGCTTGTGAGGTGACATATCCTCGTGGAAGAGTTAGATAATGAAAGTCTCCAGATTCCTTTCAATCATGACACTGACTTTATGTAACTTTTCATCGTGAAGGGTCCGACAATTGTTACTAGAGTGACAGAACTTCTTGTTCAATCAGTAACATATTCCGTATTTCACAGTTCAGTTAATTCATCTGCATTTGCCTTTTGTCACTTGCAATTGGAGAATTCTACTGTTTAGCTCATAAGAATTAAGTAAAACAATCTATTTCTTAAAGGCTGTGAATGCAAGGAAAGTCATTAAGTACACTATTTTAATGACTTAAGTCCTTCATCAAGGTGCTGAGTCTGGCTGCAGTGGGCTGAATTTTTTTTCATAGCAGCTTGTACGATTGTCTTTTAGATTGTGACCAAAAGACTGTTGATAGCACACTGAAGTCTTAGCTGTTGCTGAGCAGTGCTTGCACAGCGTGGCAGCCTCACTCTACCTCCCAACAAGTAGGCTTGGGGTGGGAAAGAGGGTGGGAGAGAACACAGCTAGGACAGGTGACGCTCAGCTGACTAAAGAAAAATCCCATAGCGTATCACATCATGCCCAGCAATGCAAACAAGCAGGGTAAACAAGCAACTGGGTGGGGAGTTACCTGACAGCTGGGGTCAATGTGCCACAACGATCATTTAGGGAAAAAAAAATAAATCAGCAATATTCACATATATATACTTTTTTGATAGAAAAGCACGAGACTCATTCAGCCTTACTCTGGATCTTTCCACATCCTTGATTTGCAGTATGAATGTTTGACCTGCATTGAATTGCATTAGTCTCTGGAAAGTTCATGATTTTATTTGTAGTGATGCCTTATCTATTATTTTGTACAATTTCCATTTTCTTATATGCGTCACATTGAAATATGCTCTCTTTCCTGAATTATCTTTTATGTAACTGTACTACCTAGGGGCCTTTGTCACAGTCTAGGACTCCACTGAGCAATACAAACACTGAACAGAAAAGATGAATAAATCCCAGACATTTCACAAGCTAAGTATAAAAGAAGATACTGCAGAATGACACAAGAAGTCTCATTTGGAAAAAAAGAAGCAGTGAGAGGGTATTTGTCAGGATGTTAGGTACTTTTTGGTGAACAAGATCTCTTTTTTAACAACAATACAACTGTTAAGACCAAAAACTATAAGACAAAAATCAGATTTTTCAAAAAATTATAATGGGGAAAAAATTACAAAAAGGACAAAAAAGAGTAAAAGAGATTTGTTATTTTAATTATTTGGTGCAGGTCATAAAGGACTTATTGGATCATACTTATTTATAAGTGCAGAACATTTTAAAAATAAACTAATGAATGTGGCTAACTCACTAATTTGGAGCTTTTCAAAACAAGATGTCCCTTTATAGGTAGGAACTAAAGACCAGTGGTCACATACACCAACAAAACTAAAATTATTTTTAGACTAATGGAGTTAAAAAGAAATGTGATGAAATACTATTTAAAAAAATCAATATATTTATATAAAATATTATTTTTATTAAAGTGATGCCTAGAAATACCAGACTGTTACTATACAAACAGCAACATAATCACATTTGTATCCAAAAGGATACAGTTTATTTGATTTGTCCTTGTGACTCCATGACAGCTTTAATCTTAGGTATGAGATTTGACACAAAAAAACCGAGACTAACCCTATAGCTTGGGAACCAAGGGTGGAATGAGAGAGACATAGAGATGGTTATAGAGTATGTTCAAACCTATCACAATGAGACAAGGCTCAACTCGATCGTTTCACTAAAAATGAGTGGTGGCATGCTCAAATATAGAAGTTTTCTCATCTTTGGTCAGAAAATGCCAATGTGCAAGAGTGAACAGCAAGTTTACATCAAGTTTCTTGTGAAACTGAAAAAATTCCAAACTGAAATTTTCAATTATTGACTGAGGCTTATGGTCAAGTTATCCCAAAGATCAAGTTGGTGCTCAATCAGAGATCCTCAACAGCTTTTCAGAAAATGATCTGTGGAATGACTGAGCATTGGAAATATCATGTGCAAATATATGTCAACTCAGAAGGGAATTATTTTGAAGGTGATCATAGTTGTTTTTCTTAATTTGTTAAATAAAAATAGGTACAGGCACAGTCTTCATTTGGGGTGGGTTTTTTCTGTATGTTGTTTCTCATAGAACTCCTTAAGAAACATTATTTCTTCTTGAGAAAACAAAGGGTATACTAGAATCTGGTGTTCCTTTTCTAATTGCACTGAAGAATATTTAAAAAAACATATGTTCTATGGTCACAATAGCATGTTTTTATAATCTAGCTAGTATTTCTTGTTGTTTATTAATTACATGGCTGAAGACTATTTAGAGTATCACAGTATCACAAGGCTGGAAAAGACCTTTGAGATCATCAAGTCCAGCCTATGACCCAACACCTACACCAACTCATCATCTAAACCTTGCCACTAAGTGCCTCATCCAGTCTCCCTTTAAACACCTCCAGGGACGGTGAATTCACCACCTCCCTGGGCAGCGGATTCCAAAGGCCAAACACCCAATCAGTAAAGAATTTTTTCCTAAAATCGAGCCTAAACCTCCCCTGGCGAAGCTTGAGACCAACCCCTGTCTGCCTACAACCTCCTTTTAGGCTGTTGTAGAGAGCTATAAGGTCTCCCCTGAGCCTCCTCTTCTCCAGGCTAAACAACCCCAGCTCCCTCGGTCGTTCCTTATAGGGCTTGTGCTCCAGCCCCTTCACCATCCTCGTTGCTCTCCTCTGCACACACTCCAGCATCTCAACATCCTTCTTAAACTGAGGGGCCCAGAACTAGACACAGCACTGGAGGTGCGGCCTGACCAGTGCCGAGGGTAAGGGGATGATAACTTCCCTAGTCCTGCTGGCCACACTATTCCTGATGCAGGCCAGGACACCACTGGCCTTCTTTGCCACTCGGGCCCACTGCTGGCTCATGTTGAGTTTCCTGTCCACCAGCACTCCCAAGTCCCTTTCCGCCTGACTGCTCTACAGCCACTCTGTCCCCAGCCTACAGCTCTGCATAGGGTTGTTGTGTACAAAGTGTAGAACCCAGCACTTGGACTTGTTAAACCTCATGCTATTGGAGTCAGCCCATCTCTCCAGCCTGTCAAAGTCCCTCTGTAGGGCCCTCCTACCCTCCAGCAGATCAACACTTCCTCCCAGCTTGGTGTCATCTGTGAACTTGCTGATGAAGGACTCGATCCCCTCATCCAGATCATCAATAAAGATATTAAACAGGACTGGGCACAGCACCGAACCCTGGAGGACACCACTAGTGACCGGCCGCCAACTGGATGGGACACCATTCACTACCACTCTTTGGGCTCGGCCATCCAACCAATTCCTAACCCAGCACAGTACATTCCCATCCAAGCCACGGGCTGCCAGCTTCTCCAGTAGTCTACTATGGGAGACAGTGTCAAAGGCCTTGCTGAAGTCCAGGTACACCACATCCACAGCCTTCCTCTCATCCACCAGGTGATTCACATGGTCGTAAAAGGAGATCAGGTTGGTCAGGCAGGACCTGCCCCTCCTAAATCCATGCTGGCTTGGCCTGATCTCTCCCTCATTCTGCAGGTGCCGCATGATCACACCCAGGATTATCCGTTCCATAATTTTGCCTGGAACCGAGGTCAGGCTGACAGGTCTGTAGTTACCTGGATCACCCCTATGGCCCTTCTTGTGGATGGATGTCACGTTGTCCAACTCATCCAGGACCTCACTTCCTCAGTTTAGGAGGAAAAGATCTTAAATGAGAATATTGATAAATTATGAAAAATAGTAATTTGATTTTTTTGTAATTCATGTTAAAATGTGTTGCATAGCTATTTCATTAACAGACATACTTCCATGAATCATATTATTTATTCTGAGTCTGCCATAAGTTTCAAACAATGAATATTTAGTGAGAAAACAATTGTAGATAAATAACAAGCTTGGTATCATTCAGCTTTGTTATAGTATTACTAGAAAGGTGAGGAAATAAGGGAAATAAAACAAGCTATATTCAATGACATATTTCCTATTCTTGAAACTTAAAGAAAAGAAAATTCTATTTAAAGCCACATACAATTCTCTATATTTCACAAAGAATATTTCTGTATATTTTGTTACAGAAGATGCCAACTTTATGTTGCCACTCGCATACAAGACACCCCACCTTTGTTTTAGAAATTGCTAGATATGTTTTAAAATGTTATGAAATATCAACAGGAAGAATGCACATGCTAAAATGTCCAGCAAGAAGAGAAATATTTAATACATCCCCTTAGCGCTGAAAAGCCAAGTTCAGTCTCTTTCAAAGATACTTAATACCAGAATAACAAGCCATCTGGGTGTAAGAAATGCCTCAATTAAGTCTACAAAACAGTAAGTAATACAGAGAATGATAGGTAGAGAACATGTGGTGAGAGATGTCTGAAGAGAAGCTTTAGTTACGCTTCAGTTGAGGCTAACAATTATACAGCAAATGATTCCCGGTCTTTGTTAAAGAAAATAGGCTAGACTCCTTTATTTATCCAAGAATGTAAATAGAGAAGTCCATTGGACAGATGGAAATCCTGCAGCATTTGAAAGGCTGGAAAATTCTATAGGGCTTCTAGTGATTCACCAGATAATATTAATAGGACTGATATTGAGATATAAATTAGCTAGAATGAAAGAAATTCTAACTGCTTTTGGAACCTTGGACAAGTCTGAAGTGTTTTTAGACATGCTCGGTACTAAGAATACAATAATTTAGACAGAAATCCATACACCTGTCTGACACTGTCAATGTTGCAGCTACGTAAGAACAGCATTGGTCACCTTATTCATTAATTGTAAAGTGTTGTTTTTTCACGTCACAGTTATAAGGTGTCAGAGAATACCCAGCAGTATCGATATGCTACTAGAGCTGAATCACTTTTTTTTTTTTTTTCACTTAATTAATTTTCAGAAGTATGCTTTTTACTTGATATAATTACCGGTTCAAAACCTTACAGTTAAAACTAAGTTATAAGTTGGTTTGAGACATAGCATAAGCTCTCCATTTTACTTGGACACTACACATTGAAGCACGCTCAATCATATTTCTGACCAGGTTCATTCAGAAGTTTCAGAATCTCTGGAAAGCCTTCTGTTTAATAATAGCTCTATTTATTACACATACCTACTCTTTAAAACAGACAATCCGTTCTAAGTTTCGTCTCAGAACTGTATTTAGTTCTAAAACTAAATAACATACATTTTTTAATTAAGTAGAAATAACACACTAATTGCAGCAGAAATTACATTGTCTGATTTCACTTTTGTCTTCACTGTAGTTATTTCTTTTCCTCTGGATTTATCAATATTTTCTGTTTTCAGTTCTCTGGTACATCAGGTTCTTGAACCTCAAGTGCTGTCGGTTATTTTCCTGTTTCACACACTGTCAAACTTGGGAGGCTTGCCATACAAATGAAAATGCATGAATAGTTCATTATTTTCTAAAAAAAAGAAAGGTAAAGAATAGTAACAATAACCTATAATATTACACTGGAACAATGGTTCAAAAGAAACTTTGAATTGTAATAAACTGTGGCATATAATAGAAAATATTTTGTCAAAAGTACTCTCTGTAACAACAAATAATAGAAAATTTAAAAAATATTTTCATTTGCAATCAGATTCCTCTGTGCGTACTATTGAGACAATTACTCCCAGAATGAGATTGTTCCTTCTTTAAGGGAGTTACCGAAGATATCTATTTCAATGTAAGAAAAAGTTATATAGATTGGACATTTAAAGCTTGGCAGACAAAAGATAGCAGAGAGATATTGAGCAGGGAACACAATTATTCATCGTTTTACTAAGAAAATATTTATGACTCATTAAATGTAATTACTGAGTAGTACATTCCACAACCCACTAAATACTGTTAAGCTAAAGACCTTGTTGTCTTATTAGGTAATGGAAGGAAAATTGAACAAATCTTTCTAAAATACAAAGAGAAACACAAATGTGTCTCCAGAAATCCTTTAATAAGGGAATTTTGGCAACTGAAGAAGGTGTTCTGAGGGAAGTGTTATTTTATATGTTCTTAGAACGTTTCTGGTAGAGGCAATCAATATCTCTTAGAGAAGTTATTAGTTAATCTGATAATTGATTACTTACTGAGAAGTATATATAGACATATACAATGTATATGTACATATATATACAAATATAAATACATATATACATATAAATCTATACACATTTAGTTAATTATTAACTCTAACAAAAATTGAGATGTGACACTTGACTGGAGGAGTAACCTGAAATTGCGCAGCTGCAGCAGGATGGCCAACTTGGACAGTAACTTCTTAATGGCTAAAATTAACTTAGAAGATTTCCACCACTAAATGGCTAATTTAGAAATGTTAGAGAGAAAATTTAAAAAGTTTTGGTTTGTTTTGTTTTTTTGTTTTTGTTTTAATTTGTAAAAATGAAGTGGAATTGTGTATGTAAGTTATTTGGAAACTGGAAGAAATATTCGTGTTCCAGACAATCAGTTCTGATTTAGATTTAGTTCTTAGTAATTTTCAAAATTAGAAAAACACATTGCCTAATATGAGTATAAAAAAAATTCACAAAAGTAAACTGGAAGAAATCATGTGATATTTCCTATTTCTGACATGTCCCAAAATGCTAGGAATAAGTAGTATTAATATTACTGAAATCTGCTAATGCTGTAGCATGTAGTTTCTGCCTCAGACTTCCAATATTGTAAACAGTGTTCCAAAATTTTCATTTTAACTGCATGAAATAAACTGAGATGATAATTCTAATAAGTCTGAGCTCCCAATGCATTTAAGGAAATATGATAGATACCTGCACAGAGTGATTTAACATAAGAGCTCAATTTCACTCTGGAGAGGTATGTGTATTTGGAATTAGTTCAGATGAAAAAATGTTCTTTTACTTTCCTAAAATGACAATTACTAGAATTATTTTAAATGAAGGTTTGAACTAGGAAGATAAAGTGAATATTAGGCTTATGGAATTGTAATTTAACCTACATTCATTAAGAGCTACAGCCCAGACAATTATCTTCAGTTTGATTGCCATGAGGCATTTGGATTATGTTAGTATTCTCTTTATGAATCTATATGTTTGTCCTTTGGAAAACATTGTTTTGTTATAATTAAATTCTACTTCTATTTCTTTGTCTTGCATAATAATGCCAAAGACTTATTCACATTTTTCATAAACTATTACAAAAGTTTATTTTGTTATTTTTCTTGAGGAATACATATTTTTTTACACTAAAATGTTGTTTCATAATCTACAGTGTTTGCAAATGGCCATGGGCTTCATAAAAAAACTCATACTGAGTTGTCTAGAAGATAAAATAGTAGTCTTTTAATGTTTAAAAGCTTCAACAGTAGTATTGAGAATAATCCAGTTACTAATCGTATTCCTTTAGTAATATTATTTAAGTGTTTAGCAACATGCAGTAAAAATCAGCCAGTGACATCTACATCTGAATTTAGGATGCTTTGAGTTATGTCCTACTGACAACAATTGTTAACAAAGCTACTATCCACAATCATGGCAAACAACAAAACCAGCTGATGCACTATATCTTAATACTTTAAATGTCTTAAACAGAAGCATAATAAAAAGTATCTTAATAAAATATAACTATGTCTAAGAGATCTGAAAATAGTAATGCAATAACTTTATTAAGAAGAACAGGCAAAATACTAGGAAAGGAGCAATAGAATGTTGTAGATCTGATGACAAAGAATAAGAGTTTCTTCACAGTCCAAAATATTAGTTTTCATCGCTTTCCATATTTAATATTTCACTAGGACCTGCTTCCACTTATGAGTATGGAATCAGATTAATTTCTGCCTTTGACAATACGTATTTGTAATCTATAGATTACAGTAAGCTTTATATACAATAAGTTGAGTAAACTAAACACTTCTGAATCTGTCACAGAATAAACCTCTCTTTCTAGGGTGCCTAAACCTAGAGGGGTAGACTCTCTGAAAATTGTGGCAAATTATTTCTCTCCTGACAACACAGAGATCCTAGATATTTAGAATGGAACAGATCAGAAAAAGAAAATAAACAAATAAACAGACAAAAGTCCCAACACCTGAACTAACGGTTATACTTTTGTTACAGCTAGTGGGTAGAAACAGGAATGTCTGTAGCAAAATTCATCTTATTTGAAAAGTGAAATCTAAAATAGTTTAGGTAAGTGACTGTTTTTCTTTCTTCATTCTCAGTAAACATGGAGATAGGATTCAGTTGCCTAAACACCATTCTCTAGAATAATTGTAGACTTGGTGGAACATCCTGCTTGGTCTCAGCTCCTTCACCCTGTATGAGGATGTGTCTCCTGTAAGACTTTTGTCCTAACTGCAGTCCTATGCAGACATCTTAGTTGTGTAAAATTTCTAAAGTAATAATAACTTCTAAAAAGTTATATTTTTAGCAAAATGAATCCATGGGAGCTGATTCTTAGAGACAGAGATATCTATATTATAAGGGCTTAACTCAATTGCCCATACACAGGTGTTTAATGTCATTAGAGGTAACTAGTATATCTGAGAAATTTCAGTGCCATGAGGCTAGCAGAATCCATTGGGGTGGCTAAACCATGTCCCTAAGAAACTCATCTACCTGTCTTTTAAACACCTCCAGGGATGGTGACTCCACAACCTCCCTGGGCAGCCTGACCACCCTTTCAATAAAGAAATTCTTCCTAATGTCCAGTCTAAACTTCGGCTGGTTTAACTTACAGCCATTTCCTCTTGTCCTGTCGTTTGTCACTTGTGAGAAGAGCCCAGCACCCACCCTGTCACAACCTCCTTTCAGGCAGTTGTAGACAGTGATGAGGTCTCCCCTCAGCCTCCTCTTTTCTAAGCTAAAAAACTTTGAGTACTGTGGGGCATTTCAAATACTGGTAACTTATGGGTGGGCAACTCTATTGAAGCCTGATTGATAGGATGAGAATCAGCTCAAATTAAGATCCTTAAAGCTGTGTGTTTATACCTGAGTATTAAAATTCTCATTATAATTAGTGGAAAACTAAAGCTTAATTCAACTGCCAGCTGTACACATCTAGTGACAATTGTCACATTTTAAAGTGCCTGAGATATCTAGAGAGCTGGCACATACACCACAGATCTTAAAGAAGGCACATGCTCTTCTGGAGCAGAAGCTGACAGCATATGCCAGATGCGGCAAACTGTTGCATTCTGCAATAGGCAACTGAGTCTTACTTCTGTGAGTGACAGTACCTTATCAACTGAGATGGTCTTCGGGTTTCACTTACTGTAACTAGATTGCCGTTCATGGTAATGGGAGGTCAGATTCCTGCCTTTGCATGCCAGCAGCTGTATGTAATCCTTAAATACGAGCATCTTGATCTTTACCAAATCTAAAATGAATATTGGTTCCCCAAAGATGTGTATTCATAGTAGGTCGTACAAGACTTTCCAGTTTTAGGTACACGTTAATTGAATCGTCTGTGATTTCTACAGGAAAGAAATCTAAGTGCTCCAGCAAACTAGGAATAAGAGTTTAACAGCAGATTCTCATTTCTAAATGAAGTGGAACTGAAGGCTGAAAGGTGAAGAGGAGTACATATTCATTTCAGTTCTGATGCAGCTGATGTATTGGAAAATGGTAGTAAATGATGTTGCTATGTTTCGCCTCATGGCTGAAAGACATTACTACAAAACTAGCCCAAGTGAAAGAAACTCTAATTACTCTTACTACCTGAGACAATGACTCCTAATATTGGCTGAGTAGTTTGTAACAAATTTCCACCATGCTAGCATCCCTATTGGTCTCTTGTCAGATCCTGAGCAAAAAACTTTCCATCTGCCTGTCATACATCCCATAGAACTCTGTACACTCTACCTGCTTCTTAAGATAAATGGCACCCCCTCTGACCCTCTTCTTCCCTGCCTGTCTTTTCTGAAGGTCTTGTACTCATCCATTGTAACATTCTAGACGTATGAGCTGTTTCACCATGTCTTAGCTCTTCCAACAGCATTATAGTATGTAACTTGATGAGTTGCTCTAGTTATTCCTGTTTGTTTCTCAGGCACTGTGCGTTTGGGTACTTACATTGGAGACTGGTGTCCTTTTTTGCCCCAGTTTGCTATCCCTGAGGTCACTTGTAACTGTCTTTATGCAATGTTTGTTTCTACCTTTGTCAACTATTTCCTCTCTTAACTATGTGTTTTTATCTCCCTCTTTCATTATTCCCATTTAAAAGCTTACATCACCAGTTTCCCCAACCTGGTGGCAGAGATGTTTTACTGTATAGGTCAGGCACAGCCCATCTCTTCCTAGTAGTCATCAGTCCTAGAAAAGCTCTAACTGGACTCCAGTGCCCTTGACTGTTGCATCCAGAGGCAAATATTTACTCTTGATATGCTGAGGTCACTGCAGAAGTACCATTGGTGCCCACACAGTTGAACAGCAAGGAGGTTTAGTTAAGTTTTGGACCAGTGTCAGCAGTCTCTCTGCAGCATCCCTGTTCAAGCAGCAATGCATCCCCAGATGACAAGTCAGGTCGGCAGATGGGGACTTCCATTTCCTGCAGTCAAGAATCTCTCATAACTACCACCCACTGCTTCCTCCTGATGCAGATGTGTAGTTCAGGCTTGCCCCAATGCAGTGCCTAACCAGGAAGAGCTTTATCCTCCATGCGTGATACCAAGGCACTAAACTTACTCTGCAGTTGCATGTTTGAGTGGAAAAGGAGACATTCTACTATCAAAAGTCACACACTCCCAGCCTTCACCATTGCAGGAGTCTCTATTTGCCACCTGAATGAGCACTGTCTCTGGCTGTTCCTCCTTCTGTGCAGCTGTGGGTTTGGGCTCTTGTCTCCGAAGGGTCTCTGTGAGAATTCTGTCAATCTCTTTTTCATTTTCTCTGATGCTACACAGTTCACTCACTTCCTTCTGCAGCTTTTTTACTGGATGAGATAGCTTCTCAGCCAGAGCATGTGTGCAGCCATGGGAACCATCTTCACTTGCTTCAGACTAAGTAGGAGACCCCTGGGCTCCCTGCAGCCCAGGCTTTGTCAGAAAGGAAGTCTCTGATATGCTGGGGTAGTTGCTTTTGTTGGGGCTTGGGTTTTGTGCCCTCTGGCACATCATCACTTGTTGAGCAGTCCCATGCTGTTCTCAGTAGTTGCTGGCTCACTTCCACGTGCCCTTCTGCACACGCTGCTGTGCAAACTATTGCATCTGTGAGCCACTTCTGTTTGCTGTGCTAATACCTGATGTCACCCCCACTTTAGCCTGAAAAGATATTGGCCAAGGTTATACTGAAGGTGCAGATTTTGCTTTGGCTGGGATTATCACATCACCAACAACAAAATGACATGGCAGGGATAAAAACACACTCAAAATTACTGTAGAGAATGAAATATTTATTTTTTTTTTTAAGTAAAAATGGCATGCATTTTAGCTAGAGATTACTGTCAACATGCTGCGATTAGTGTCATGGCTCGGCCTATTTGCTTTCATATCTACATGTACTGGCTCTTTATCCCCGTGTCCCTTGTTGCTTAACACTTGGGTTTAGGGATTTCAGATTTCCCCTTTAGGACCATCACAGATTTGCCAGCCCTCCGTGAAATCTTTCTGGAGAGTTGGCTGCAAGATGAAGATGTCAAGGAGTACCTCACAGAGCCATAACCCTATTTAGAAACACAGAATCACAGAATTACTTTTGGTGGAAAAGGACTTCAGTCAATTGTCTAGTCCAACCCTTTCTGCTTGGAGCACAGTCAGCTACTACATGTTGCTTAAGGATCCGTCCCGTTGGATTTCAAAGGACAGAGACTCCACAGTCTCTTGGAGCAACTCATTTCACTCTTTGACCACCCTAACAGTAAAAATGTTCTTATTTTTAAATGCAATTTCATCTATTTCCATTTGTATCCATTGCCCCTTGTCCTACCACTTGTCAGACAAGTCTGACTACAACTTCTATACTGCCCCTCATTGGGTGTTTATGTATATTGATGATACCCTTGTGCCTTGTCTTCTCCAAGAAGCCTTTCTTAACTTGACTTTTGCTCTAAGTCCTTGATCACCTTAGTGGACCCCCTCCAGTATGCACATGTGTCTCTTGTGCTGAGGATCTCAGATGTGGACCCAGCACTCCAGTTGTGGCATCATCAGAGGGAAGGATCGCTTCACTCTCAGGAGGGGAATAATCACATTCCTCAACCTGCTGAAAATGCATTTCTTAATGCAGACCACGATGCTCTTATCTTTCTTTGTCACAAGGGCACCTGTCTATGTTTCCACTGCAACCAGATCGGACAAAGAAGTCAGTCTCTGGAAGAGCTCTAGTTGGCATTAAGCTTGCTGTCAATGTTTGCTGACAAAGCATATAGGACTATGGAACTATGCGAGGAAGCTGGAAAAGGAGGAGAGCACCCTTAATCTGCTGTCTGGTGTGTTTGCATGCCATATGCAGAGTAAGGAACCATTCAACTCAAGCTCCTTACCTGAGAATGTGGTCATAAAGCCCATTTAAATCTACGAGGTGTGCAATGAGTGCCAGAGAGGAGGGGTGTATTGCATATCATGCTGCCTAGTCATATGGGTGGATGCGTAGAAATGGCCCTAGGATACATTCCATCTTAAGGTCTGTGCCCTGTATCTTGCAATGGGGACATGAGCACAGCATTTTAAGACAGAGTAGATTACTAGTCTAGGCACGAGCTGTGTTATGCCAGCTGCCCTCACTGCCAGGCATTTAGTGTACTCATATGGCTATAGAAATAAAATCATAGATATATCTATAAAAAACACAATTCAAGTGATCATTCTAAATCGTTTATCTTTATTGTCTCCAAATTGTGTCTTTCTTTAAATAGTTCCTGACATAACCTTTAGTTTCAAGTCCACCGAAACTGATTTTTCTCAAAAGATGACACAAACACGAAGTATTTTATGTGCCAAGAGGAGTTTAAGGTTAGAAGAAAAATATTTATCTTGGATAAGATTAGTTCAATATTGAATTAGGTGATCTGTTGTATTCTGAAGTACAAGATAAAGGACGTTTTTAAGTAAAGCACATTGTTTTAAATGGAACAAATTCACAATGAATTTTAAGAAATACTACTCCCTTAAAGGGTGGTTTTAGGTAATCAATAAATACATCAACTTTATCTGAAGGGCACTGAAGGGTACTGGTAAGCTGGAAAAACTTGGATTTACGTACAGTCAGCCACACTAGGTAAGTGCCAGAAGGGAATTCCTGACTGAGCATACTAATTTCTTCCTAGATTTGCAATGATTTATTTCATATAGAATTGCTTTTTTTGTTTCCACATAAACAAACATTGAATGATTGTTCTTTTATGTTTTTAACTTTCAGTCCCTATGGGTTGATGTGGACAAATTACTTGTAAATTATCGTATTGCCTATATCAAATTTGACATTGCTGTGTACTATGATATTCTTTCTACTCTTGAAAATGAAATATAAATCTCAAGACAAAACCATGCAGTACTTTTACAACATCTGTACAAGCTGTTACGATTTACTGGAAATAGCTTTCACGAATACAGTCTTTATTGAGGATCCTGTATGCAGGTGTTCAGAAGGAGTATACATCTGGCTATGTTGGTCTATGTTTTATATTTTGAACGCGTACTTTTCTATGACAGATTTCAGACAGCCATTTCCTACATATCTATATACAGGAACACTCAATCTAAGCAAAAAATTGGGCAGCTTATATAGCTAATTATAAGGTATACAAATATGTATTTGCATCTATTAATAAAATATATTCTGTGTTTACAATCCCAAGGAAGAGATTTTTGGAAGAACATTTCTTCATAACTAGTCTGAATCTATGATTATCTTAGTAATATATACATTTATTTCACTTCCTGACCTTGTGCATGCTGATCAAAATTCTTATTAAGCAACAGACTTGCCTACTATATTAGAATACTTCCTTCTAAAGAATGCTCTAGGTGGTCAATAATTGGACTCATCACCTTCTGGTTTTTAAGTGAGAGAAAGAAGCTAAAGCACCTTTGGTGGGGTGCCCCTTTCATATTGGCTTGTCCACTTACAAATGTGCCTTCAAAGTGCCTTTTAGCGCAGCTGGAGACGTAGTCCATGTTAACAAGATTTCTCTGGTTTTGAAATGTGGGACAATTTATCTGACAAAATAGATCAGACCACTTTTCAATTTTTTTTGAAAGCAGGTTTCAGGAGGAGGAATGAAAACTCTGGAGAGAGAAAATACTTTGATTTAGCCGGTTGCCTTTTTTCAAATATTTCTTATAAAACAGCTATTATGCATTGACAATAGATTTACAGATTTACAAACAAAAATTTATTTAATATTGTTTTATTTAATACTGTTCTAAGTTTGACAGTTGTTTGTGAGGATGTAAAAATCCTGACATATTTGATGAAATACTAACTGCTTGCTAAGCTAAATATATTCATAGTCCAGAGGGGGGAAAAGTAAAATCCCTCCCAATGAAAGCAAACTTCTTTGATACATTTGTTAAAATTCAGATGACAAAAAGAACTAATATACATATTTGAACATCTAAATATTTACATTAGTGCATTATATAATAATTTTTGCATAATTTCTTTCACAATTAGGAATATATTATACTATTTAACAAAATTAAATATTTGGTGATTTGAAACACTAGAATCAAGGCGTGCATTGTTTTGTGCATGTCTAATAATTTTTTAATAGCAGAATAACATGGACTAAAATTTATTTCTTATGAATTCAGCCCATAAAACTTAAGCTTCTAGTCTAAGCTAAATATGTAGTTGCTCTCTATGGTCACTTCAAAAAGATATAGAGGTGAAATTACTTGTCTTTGTGTAATACTTGCATCTCTTTAGAGAACTGGACTGGAGTAGATGTTCAAGTTTTACATGACTAAAGATAAGTAAGATAAAACTTTTCACTCTTCTCTCTCTTCCTGTCCTGCCCCGATAGTGATTTTTTCACGAAAAAGATAGTACTCTGAAAAGAAATCATGATATCATGGGGAAGAAATTATTTGTTAGTAGGACTTCTGTCTTATTTACTGAAGAAGTTGGAGTTCCACTCAGGGAAGAGGTGGAAACAACAGCCCAACTGAATTGCATTTACACTAATGCGTGTGGCATGGGCAACAAACAGGGGGAGCTGGAAGCCATTACGAGGCAAGAAAACTACAACATAATTGCCACCATGGAAATGTGGTGGGATGATTCACACAACTGGATTGCTGCCATGGGTGGCTACAGACTCTTCAGGCTAGGAAAGAGAGGTGGTGGGGTTGCTCTCTATGTTAGAGAATATTTTGGCTGCATGTAAGTCAATAACAGTAATGATAGGGTTGAGTGCTTATGGGTTAAAATTAGTGGAACGTGCAGTAAGTCAGATATAGTGGTGGGAGTCTGTTATCACTCACCCAGCCAGGATGAAGAAACGGATGAGCTCTTCTACAAGCAACTGGGATAAATCTCGCAATCACTAGCCCTTGTTCTTGTAGGAGATTTCAAACTTCCAGATGTCTGTTGGAAGTATAATACAGAAGAAAGGAAACGGTTTAGGAGGTTCATTGAGTGTGTGGAAGACAACTTCCTAACACAACTGCTGAGTGAATCGACTAGAGGAGGTGCCCCACTGGACCTGCTGTTTGTGAACAGAGAAGGCCTTGTTTGAGAGGTGACTGTTGGAGGACGCCTGGGGCACAGTGATCACGAAATGATAGAATTCTCAGTTCATGCAGGAGCAAGGAGGATCAGCGGAACTGCCACCTTGGAATTCTGGAGGGCAGACATCAAACTGTTTAGAAGGCCACTTGATAACATTTGTTGCGAGGCAGTTCTAAATGACAAAGGAGCGCAACAGGGATGGATGCTCATCAAGAAGGAAATCCCGGTGGCACAAGAGCAGGCCATCCCCATGTGCCATAAAACAAGTTGGCAGGGAAGAAAGCCAGCTTGACTGAGCAGAAAGCTTTGTATTGATCTTAGGAAGAAGGAAAGTTTATGAACTTTGGAAGCAGGGGTGGGCATCCCAGGAGGACAACAAGGGTGAGGTGAGATGATGTAGAGAAAAAATTAGAAGGGCTAAAGCCCAACTAGAACTTCAGCTAGCCAGTTCGGTGAAAACAATAAAAAATGTTTCTTCAAATATATTAACAACAACAACAGGACTGAGGAGAATCTCCCTCCTTTATTGGATGCAAGAAGGACAGTAGTGATGATGGATGAGGACAAGGCAGAGGTACTTAATGCCTTCTTTGCCTCCATCTTTTGTATTAAGGTCAGATGTTTTCAGGATACTCAGCCCCCTGAGCCAGAAGACAGTGAGAATGAAGCTCAAACTGTTCAGGAGGATTTGATTAGAGACCTGCTTGGCAAATTCGATGCACACAAGTCAATGGGGCCAGATGGGATCCACTTGAGGGTATTAAGGGAGCTGGCAGAAGTCCTCACCCCTTTTCCGTCATCTACCAGCAGTCCCAGCTGACTGGGGAAGTGCCGCGAAACTGGCAAAAGTTACACCTATATAAAGAAGGTTATGAGGGAGGATCCAGGGAACTACAGGCCTCTCAGTCTGACCTCGGTACCGGGGAAGGTCATGGAGCAGATCATCTTGAGTGCTATCATACAGCACATCCAGGACAACCAAGTGATCAGGCCCAGTCAACATGGGTTTATGAAAGGCAGGTCCTACCAGACCAATCTGATCTCCTTCTATGACAAGGTTGCCCACTTAATGGACGAGGGAAAGGCTGTGGATGTGGTGTACCTGGACTTCAGTAAAGCCTTTGACACTGTTTCTCACAGTATCCTGTTGGAGAAACTGGCTGCCATCAGCATGGACAGGCACACCCTCTGCTGGGTTAAAAACTGTCTGGATGGCCGGGCCCAACGGGTTGTGGTAAATGGAGTTAAATCCAGTTGGAAACCAGTCACGAGTGGTGTTCACCAGGGTTCAGTGCTGGGTTCAGTCCAGTTCAACATCTTTATCAATGATCTCCATGAAGGGATCGAGTGCACCCTTAGTAAGTTTGCAGATGACACCAAGGTGGGTGGAAGTGTGGATCTGCTTGAAGGAAAGGAGGCTCTGCAGAGGGATCTGGACAGGCTGGATCGATGGGCTGAGGACAAGGGGATAAGGTTCAACAAGTCCAAGTGCAGAGCCCTCCATTTGGGTCACAACAACCCCATGCAGTGTTACAGGCTTGGGGAGGAGTGCTTGGAGAACTGCCGGGCAGAGAAGGACCTGGGGGTGTTGGTTGACAGTGGCTGAACATGAGCCAGCAGTGTGCCCAGGTGGCCAAGAGGGCCAATGGCATCTTGGCCTGTATCAGACACAGCATGGCCAGCAGGAGCAGGGAGGTGATTGTGCCCCTGTACTCAGCACTGGTGAGGCCACACCTTCAGTGCTGGGTTCAGTTTTGGGCCCCTCACTACAGGAAGAACATTGAGGGGCTGGAGCGCGTGCAGAGAAGGGCAACGAGGCTGGAGAGGTGGCTGGAGAATAAGCCCTATGAGGAGCGGCTGAGGGAGTTGGGGTTGTTTAGCTTGGAGAAGAGGAGGCTGAGGGGAGACCTCATCATTGTCTACAACTGCCTGAAAGGAAGGAGGTTGTGATGGGGCGGGTACTGGTCTCTTCTCACAAATGACAAGTGATAGGACAAGAGGAAATGGCCACAAGTTGCACCTGGGGAGGTTCAGACTGGACATTAGGAAGAATTTCTTTACTGAAAGGGTGGTCAGGGATTGGAACAGGCTGCCTAGGGAGGTGGTGGAGTCACCATCCCTGGAGGTGTTTAAAAGACGGGTGGATGAGTTTCTTAGGGATATGGTTGAGGAGGGAGACAGGCATGGTTGGACTTGATGAGACCTTTTCCAACCTTATGATTCTATAATTCTGTGAAATATATTAAGGGACTAAAAGAAAAGAAAAAAAATGCTTACAATTTCAGTGTTGACAAGTGAACCGGTAGTCCTGATTGATATTGTGAAAATTCCAGGAATCAAAATATGTACAACATAGAACATTCCTCCCAACTTAGAACAAATATTGCCATCTGATCATCTCTCTGGATTCCACTACTTATATTACTGGAGGGCTCATTTTTGCTGCTAGTATGGGCACTGCATGTTACGAAAAAATTGCCTATGAGCTTGGCAAATGTTTGATGCTGATGGCACAACATGCATTCTGCATGTGCTTCAGTAGTATTACTTCACAGTTGGTGCAGTCTGGTCCCAGAGACTGAACATTTCTGCAGCTGGAATATAGTGGTGGCACTGTTATGGCACATCTTCCAATTCAGGGAAATCAAGAGCGATCTACTTCATGTTTCCTGAGACCATTGCAAAATGACCTAACACAGAAAGCATAGCAAAGTGGGAGATTTGCTTCAGAAACTTGTGGCTTATCAGAATTCGATTGCTCAAATGGATGTCAATAGATGATGATGTGCTGCATCATCAGTCTGAATGCAAAGGACTGGAAAATGCTGAAGAATCATATTTGCAAATAAACATACACAGTTCTATTAGTATACTACAATAATTTTAAGTTGGATACCCATAACTGTTTGATGATGCTAACCTTAATTTTTGTGTTCTTTGCATCTCAGAAGAAAAATTACATATAATAGTATTTTTTGACTTAGTAGGGAGCATTAAATTCTACTTTAATTAGCTCTAAACAAGTTTTTTATTTTTAATTACAGATTAAAATGTATCCAGTTTGATCTTTTACATTTTGTTCATGAGACAAAATATGGGACAAATTTTCTCTATCCTGTTTGAAATATTTGAGCTATAAAATTTTTTTGGAAAAGTCCTGTGTAAGGGCTTCTGACATTATTGTAGCAAAGATTTGTGTTTGTGGGTTGAACTATATTATAAAGATTATAATCTCACTAAATGAAGTATAACCATCTAGATATAGAAGTAGGAGAACACTGATTTTCACTTTTGCTTTTGTAACTGATAAATACTTAACAATATTACAACATAAGCAGCTGACAGAGTTTCAATTCATGTTTATGGTTATTATTGAAAAACACCTAAAAGATAACACAAACATTGGTCGGAGCCAGTATGCATTTGTAAGGGGA
This sequence comes from Neomorphus geoffroyi, assembly GCA_033558235.1. Lineage (NCBI taxonomy): Eukaryota > Metazoa > Chordata > Aves > Cuculiformes > Neomorphidae > Neomorphus > Neomorphus geoffroyi. Next base: position 23,995,545 of record JAUMJM010000005.1, read on the forward strand.
AGGTCCTGTCTGACAAACTTAATTTCTTTCTATGACAAGGTCATCCACCTAGCTGATCAAGGAAAACCAGTTGATATAATCTTTCTGCATTTGCCTAAGGCCTTTTGACAGTATCTTTCACGGTATCCTCCTAAACAAATGTGCATCATACAGCTGGATAAACACATCGTGAAATGAGTTAACAATTGGCTGACAGGTCAGACTCGAAAGGTCATAGTAAGTGGGGTTACACTGGGCTGTCGACCAGTCACCAGTGGGTTTCCACAGGGATCCATCATAGGGCCAGTACTCTTTAATGTCTCCATGACATGACCTGGATCCAGGGCTTGAAGGTTTACTAACCAAGTTTGCTGATGACAGAAAATTGGGGGGAACAAACCACAACACTGTTGAAACTCTTGAGGGTAAAGAGACCCTACAGAAGGATCTAAACAGATTAGAGAACTGGGCAATCATGAATTTCATGAAGTTTAACAAGGGTCAGTGCCGGGTTTTGCACCTGGGACACAGCAGCCCTGGATATACATACAGACTGGGGTGTGAGAGGCTGGAGAGGAAAGACACCTAGGGGTTCTGGTTGATGGCAAGTTGAACATGAGCTAACAGAGTGTCTTGGCAGCCAAGAGAGCCATGTCCGGGAGAGCATCAAGCACAGCATTGTCAGCTGGACAAGAGAAGCGATTGTCCCACCATTCTACTCCACACTGCTGCAGCCCCACCCCAAGTACTGTGTGCAATTTTGGGCACGATTGTATAAAAAGGATATAAAACTAGTGGAGAGTGTCCAGAGGATGCCACAAAGCTGGTGAAGAGTCTAGAGGAGGAATCATATGAGGAGAGGTTGAAGTCACTTGGTCTATTCAGCCTGCAGACGAGGAGACTAAAGGGAGACCTCATCTCAGTTCACTGTTTCTTCACAAGAGAAGGAAGAAGAGCAGACGTTGATCTCTTCTTATCTGGTGATCCACAATAGGACTTGAGGGAAAGGCTGGAAGATGTGCCAGGGGAGGTTTAAATTGAATATTAGTAAAGGTTCTTCACACAGAGGGTAGCGGAGCACTGGAACAGTTCCCCAGGGAAGCAGTCATGGCGCCAAGCCTCCGAATACTCAAGAAGCATTTGGACAATGTCCTCAGTCACATATGAATTTTGGGGTTGGTCTATGCAGAGTCAGGAATTATACTCGATGATTCTTGTGGATTCTTTCCAATTCAGGTCATTTTATGATTCTATGATACTGTTTCCTGTCTATTAGCAAATATATATAGCTTACATCACTTGCTTAAAAATATAGACACAGATGTTTAAACACAAAATTTTAAAACATTCACTAGTATTTTGGCTGATTAGACTATATGCAGGCATTTCATAACCAGATTACAGAGATTTTCTTTTCAAGTATAATTAACCTGTATTTAAAGTTAATTGTGATAAATCTTGCAGAAATTTTCCATTGTTAGAAATGTACTCTGGCAAACTTCACATCTACAATAATAGCTAATAGCTGTATGCAAAACATACAAAGTGTTTCTATGTTGTTGGCTTTTTTGACTACATTTTTCATTTACTTTTTTTTTCTTTGTGAATAAGAGTAGAAAGTTTCCCTTGGAGGTAAGTGAACAGATAAAAAGTTTTGAACTCAGTGTTTTCAAGGATTTTAATAGGATTTCCCAAATATTCAAATTTAATATATGCAAAGCAAGCTTACCAGGCAAATTCTCTGTTACCCCTGGCAATAACTCTTTGAAGTTTTCATGTAAATTTTCTAAACTGATTGTAGACTTGAAAAAGGTCAACCACTTGACATTTTTTGACTGTACTGTGAATTATTCTGCAAAGATTCTGTTGCCACTTGACATAAAAATGATATTAAGTCAGTAAAGTTTCTCCAGTTTCTGTAAATGCACTTTAAAACAGAAAAAACTTTGGAGTTTGCATCTCCAGGAAGCATTTTCTGATGAATACTTACGTTTCTAAAGCACTTAGAGTATTTCCTCAGTGCAGAATTTTCCTGAAGCTCATCTCAAGTGAGTATTTTGCCTGGTTTTCTTGTGCAAACAAAAGGAAAATTAAGTCATCAGGCTTATGTATTTCCCATAAACATGCAGGATGTCAATAAACTGAAAACCAATGGTTTTATCAGTGTGATGCAAAAAGATGACTGCCTGTTATCATGATTTTGAATTTAAACAGACCAATTTAACGGAGTTTATCCATACTATTTTGCAGCAAGTTACAGAAGGGACAAAACAACAGGCATTGTATATGCATGCATAGGCACAGCTCCAAAAAAGCAAAAACTAAAGCAAAATTAGACTTGACCATTTTTCTAAACAAGAGACTGCTGTGGTTAACATATTACCTAATTTAAACAGTGACTCATGGAAGGGAGCTGGCCTTTGCTGCTTGCTGTTTTCATGAGATCACTGATGATTGGACTGTATGACACCAAAAAGTGGAATCAACGGGAAGGGTTGCTCACTGACATCCTATTGCTCCTTGTTCTTTCTATCATGATGCATGAGCTCTGTAGAAACACTGTGCAGGAACAAAAACCTTCAAGAAAAAAAGGATTCTGATCTGTTAAGGTCTATGATTCTGTAACTCTTATTATCATGGAGCAGAGCCATGAGTTTTCCCACTAATTTAAATGAGATTATATAAAGAATAAGATCCTTCTGTCTCAAAAAGAGGAGGAAAGAACTAGTTGCTCAGCCAAGAGATCCAGAATCTTCTGATAAAATCTGCAGTCTGCTCTTCATCTGCTTGTTTGGAGTTTTTTTCTCTTTATTAAACAGTGAAAACCTTTGACTTATTCTCATAAGGATGAATAACAAGGATAGGGAAAATGATCAAAGAACTCTTCTCCCACATGAAACAGCTTTTACCAGATGCTAGACTTGACAGATTCATTACTAAAGTACTTCTACCTATATTACCACTGAGAAAGTAAACTAGAGATTAGGAAAAATCTGTTTCTGATTTGTACTTGTTCCTCCTACTTATGGATAATTCTACCATTTGATTCTTTTGCTATGATAACCAACAGAGCTAACATTTCTAACAGCCCCCCTATCTGTATGCTTACACCCATGCTGCATACTAATTTTGGGTTTTTATGTGCTCCTAGTCATTTGGAACACATAAACAAGGGTAATCATTCCTTTTTAGCCAGGCTTGCCTCTGATAAACGTCTAGGAAACTTGTTCTCTGGTATCTCTTTTTTTCATAGAAAAACAACCACTTCCATAAAAAGTGATTTCTAAAAATTTAAGAGCCATTTAATGAACTAGATCTCTTTTTCTTATACCCAAAGCGTATGTAGAAACCTTTCCAATGATCAAAACATATCTATGAGAGATCAGAGAAAATAGCTAAAACTAAGCATGAAATTCAAAAAACAACTACTTTATCATTTTAAAAAACCCCTATTTTGCCTGCAACTTCCAATGTTTTGAGCCAATTTTATAAGGATATTTCAGGCTACACAATATTTCACTCTAAACACTCCTATTCAAATTACGTAAATTTGAAATTCTAAAATTCAGGCTAGACTAAATATTAATTGATGTCTGAGATATTTGCTTTGACAAAGTGAATATACGATCATTATTATGTTGTAGAAGACACATTAACTATAAAGGAATAGGATAACATGTTTTAAAAACACTTAAACATCCAGAGTAAATTTGAAGTTCTTCAGAGAAAAAAAAACAGAAACACGTAAGTTAAGTTTTGTTAACCTTGAAAAAGACGTAAAATACTAAATTAATAAATTTATATTAGCTAGAAAAAGAATGATGGTTGTTTGAAGGTTTTAAATATTTGTAAATGAGCATTGAAAGATACAGTAAAAAATATGTTAGTTGAAAATTATATAAATACGAGTGATATTTATCAGATCATCTTTGAAAATATCCATTATGAAACTAAGCTTTCATGTAAAAATTAATTACTGAAATCCATGCGCAGTTAAAAAATACCTGTACCAACAGTTATTAACATACATTCAACTCGAGAGACAACACCAGTGAAAGTTCAGGAAAAAAATGTGTTAATGAGGTTACTGTTATTTTTAGACAGACAAAAATATGTCATTCTTAGTTATCTCTGCAAACAAAAAGATTTGTCAAAAGGCTAACTAATTCACTAAGAGATGCAAATGAGTGCTAGGAGAAGAAGACTATGTCATTTTGTCATCATTTACCAATTCATTCTTCTGAAAGGGTTATTCTGATCAAGAGACTGTAACAAGACTAAATGCTTTCCCTCTTAGTGTTGGAGACATATGTGACACATTTTTTATTTAGAAAGAAAACATGCAGACCCTTTCAATGAGACAGACAGTCCCTGAGGGACAGGAACAGATATCTATTAAAATAGTTGACAAAAGAAAAGATTTGATAGCCAGAAGCAAAGAAAGGAGGCACGCATAGTGCATGCAATGTAGTATTTTCTCTATGCACAGAATCATGTCGGCAGTGGGCAGTGACAACACAATCTTACAAGTACTGGTATGTTTCAGACAAAAGGAATGTTATAAATCTGGGCAAGGCATGCTCAGCTGAATGGCTTTGGTTTATTCGTCTCTTCCTTCCAGTGAGGCTGACTTGGACGTTGCAGAATGAAATTTCTTGTCCAGCAAGGTGAATGTCATACACACTTAGGAAGAAATTTACTTGTACCAAAGATAACCAGAATTTTATTTCTAAACAATTTGTATAAAAGATATATAAAATTTCCTAAGTGATGGAATTCTTAATGTAAATTACCAAAGTACTTGCAATTGTCTGCCTTTTGCAATCACCAGGGTAGATACACATTTCTTATTAGGACATATATCTAGGATAATAATAAAATAGATTGGGTAAGATTAGTCTTCCTAAACCTAAATTTAAACATATACTAAGCAGTAGGGCAGCGGGAGATCTACTTTGAGGTCTATAAATTACATACAGAAACATAGATCCACAGGAAAGTGGAGAGAGGTCTGTAAACACCTCTAAAGATTTGTGTGCTACTATAAACACATTCCTATCTTCTAGTGCTTTCACCTATTATCCTGTTTCAGCCCTGCATCCTCAGCTATGGAGTTTATGCCACTGTATTTTTATGATCAAAATGTTATACTACCATCAAAATAAGGCCTCTAACCCTTTAACTGAGGGTTTTAATTGCATGTCTACCGTGATATCCAAGACAGGGCATAATACATTGAAAAATAGTACATGAGAGCAAGTGCCTAGGTTTTTTTTATTGCTGACAGTCCATTCTGGCCATTTGCCAAGAAAAAAATCCTGCCTTTTAAGTTTTCTTGTCTGACTGATGGACCATAATTAAAAGATTCAGTCCTGTACCTACTGAGAGCAGCGAAATGACTACCTGTCCTTTCAGAGGCCAGTAAATCAGGACCTAAATTTTCTCTTGCTCCCCTGGGACAAAATGCCATATGGCAAGCTGACTGCTCTTGCCCCCACTCCTACCTCAGAGAAAGAAAAAAGGCTATGTGATCAGATATGGGTACTCTGCACCTGCTCCTATCTTTTTCAGCAGCACTTCAGAGGCAAAGCTGCTTTCACAGTCACTGAGTATAGGAAATGAGAGAGAGAATGGCAAATAAGGGCTAGCTGTATCTCTCTAGTGTCACCACAATAATATGAATTTTGTTCAGAGGTACGGAACAAAAAATGTGTGTACAGCTAGGATTTCAAAAAAAACGCAGTTAACTTTTTTGCCTGGCTATTGTACCTGAAATGATTTATTTTTGATGACTTTCTATTGGTTTAGTGGAATAGTTCAGAATTTGTACTATTTCTCGTGCTGAGTTATCAGAAAATCTTTAGTTCTGCACCTACATTTTCTAATTTTGCAGTTACTAGTGTTTTCTTTCTTTGAAAAATAACATCATGACTCTGACAGAACAATTCTTTCACTCCTTACTATACCTGATGACTCCATTTCTTCTTTATATAGAAGATGACAACATTGATTAATCTTAATTTAATGAAAAGACTAAGAAGTCAGAAAATCAAAATGAAATTTAAATCTTAAAATTTATTGTATGTAGAACAATGAAGATCAATCCTATTGTATTAATTTCTGAAATACATTGCTGAAATGCCACCAATTAAATATTGTAAGGCAATATACTGTTATTTGTTTTGTTAATGTTGAACTTGATTGATAAAATATAGGCTTAGATTAGCATAATAAATACAGTAATCAAAAACATCTAGACCAGTATATGCTTCAGCTTCAGTATATAATTAAAAGAACACTTTACTAAGTATTATAGGTACTCAGAGAACTTTAGTGTTGAACTAGTTTTTATATTGAGGGGTTGTTTTCCCACCCTTTGCTGTTAACGCTACTTATCTTTTCCTTTCTCTGTGAATGAATGAATTGTATTTCCAGTGGTATGAACTGCTTTCTTTGAAGATTCAGCAACAATATTGCTGCTGGGATATATCTTCCCAATTACTTCCCCATTCAGCTGTTCTTTATAGCCTTAGATTACTTTTCTGTCTTTGGATGCCTTTTCCTCTTCATACTTAATGATCTTGTTGAGAGCTACTGAACTGACATTCAAGAGACTGAGCTCATTTCTAGACATCAACACGTTTCTTTGGAAGCTTTAGCAGTTACTGAGTCTAAGTTTCAACTCCTCATATGATAAATGGATAAAAATGCTTTCTTTTTTTTTTTTTTTATCTTTTCCTCTTCCATTGTTTTCTATTTATGCTGCAAAATCTCCAATGTAGAAATAGTTTCTAACCCTGCATATAAGTCATACCATAAGAACACTATACCATGGATCTTACAAGATATAACTTCCAGGAACAATACGCTAATAAAAAAATACTCCATGCTGAAGTACACTACTATATCCATATTGAAATCATATGGTTTGTAGTTCACAGACTCTGGGCTTTTTCTTTCTTGTTTTTCCTTTTCTTTTTTTTTTAACTAACATGAATGTTTTACTTGTTAAAGACTCATATTTGGGATTTTTGCACATTTAATGGTAAAGATTTTCTACGCTTTGTCTAAAGCTGCTAGTGAAAATGAACATTTAGTAAGTTAATCATAAAATTATGTGGTTTAGAAATTTTAGATACATGTTTTTCCTTCAGAAAACTATATTTGTTCCTGAGTAAAAACTGAAAATCAAAGCAGGTTTAGCCTGCAAATTTGAAAAAAACCCAAAACCAACCAACAAAAAAACCAAACCAACCCTATAGAGCTATAACTTAACTAAAAGTCTAATATTGAAGATTCACAACAATACAAATTTAAGTGACACAAAACTCCAAGGATAAGAAATCTCTATGAAAGTACTAGAGGCTAAACAGTTCCATTTCACTATATCCTCAGTTATGGGAGATGTAGAACCTGTCTGTGGCAGCTTTCAGAAGGTATTCTGTTTCAGGCAAGTGCAATCCTCCTTTAAGCTCTGAGTTGAGAATAGAAATATTTAACACCTTGTTCCTGCCCATCTTGTTTCTTCCTCCCATTGTGAGATGCAAAATTCCTTGAAAGTTTTCAAACACAGCATATGAACCAAATACATGAAAATTTGCCTTTGATGTCTCTAATACAAAATTTCTGGGAAGAGGAAAAAAAATAAGAAGAAGAAAGGAAAGGAAAGGAAAGGAAAGGAAAGGAAAGGAAAGGAAAGGAAAGGAAAGGAAAGGAAAGGAAAGGAAAGGAAAGGAAAGGAAAGGAAAGGAAAGGAAAGGAAAGGAAAGGAAAGGAAAAGTCACTGGTATGACAAAAATGTTTGCTGTCTATTCTGTCATACCTTTGAACAAAAATTATAAGCCCTTTCTTGTCTTAAACATTCTTTATAAGTAGAAGTATATATTTTATAATAATCTCAGATTAAGATAATAGAAGTCAAGGGAAATTTATATACGTATGCACATTATAACTATTCAACATCACTTCTGAGCAACAGTCCCCAGATAATGTCACCTTAGAAATCTCAGAAATGCTGCAATTCCAAGTCAAATAAATTTGCAGTAGATTGAGGTTCCTACAGTAATTAATATTTTCAAATATTAACTTCATTTTTTTTTTCCTTTGTAATATTTTTCTTACCTTTATTTCATGGAAAAGTTGAGAAAATAAATATTTTATGAAACTATTATTATTAGGCTATTCAGAATTCAGTTTAGGACTTGAAGCACCTTATGTGTCTTTTGTTCAATTGACATATCAATGTGACTCTAACATATCCTTTAGCTCTCCATCAGAGTATCTGTACTGAAATTTAGGTCAGCTGTAACAAAAAGTTTCTGCTTTCCTGAGCCATAGGATCTGTTCCTTCTATTGTGAATAATGCTCCCGTGAGTTGCAGAAAGAAAACCTGTCTTTTTTTTTCTTGAGTTCTCTGTTTTGTTCTTTATCACTGTATTTAATTTTACGTTTCTCAAAACTTTCACAAACCTAAACAGATATATGCAAATGCTTAATGCAACTCTACATAATATTACCTTCTTCTTTTTACTTTCTCTGAATAGAAAATCTCCTTTACTAGCACCTCCAAAATAAGAGTCAGAATCAATTCCATTATTTGTTTTATTAATATAACTTATAATACACATTAGAAGAACCAAAAAAATATATATTTCTACTCATTTACTCAATCCATCAAAAAAGATTAAAATTAGATCTGTATGCATTCAAGTAATTATAAAAATAGGTAGATTAGTGCAATAAACATATTTGGATCCTGACATATTTAATGCCCCAGCAATTTCCTATAACCAACACAGAGAGCAAACACATTCTGAAAGAAAATATTATTATGAGTTCTTAACTATTTTACTAAAATTTCTGTTTCTTGTTCTAGATATCTGGCATGTCATAATCATACTAATTATTTAAATTTATATTCAAATTGATTTTTCATTCTTAAACATGAAAATAAGTGGCATCTAAATGACAAAATAGGGGAATTTTAATATAATTTTAGAGTTGTGAAACCCACACCAGGTGATGTGAAAGTAAAATATAAATGGGAATGAATTCATGCACTCTTGGAAACTCCCTGTTGTGAAGAGTGCTTCCACTATCGTATTACTTAGAATCATAGAATCATATGTTCATAGAATGTTTTGGGGTAGAAGGCACATTAAAGATCATCTAGTTTCAAGCTGTCTGTCATGAGCAGGGACACTTTTCACTAGACTAGATCTCTCAAAGCCCAATCCATCCTGGCCCTGGATCCTTGGAAGAGGGGATTTTTGAATACTAACCAACTATCTTGGGCCCCTTACCCTTCCAAGGCTTTATCCCATGGTACCCTACCAAGCAGATCCCTGAAGAAGCCAAAGTCTGCCTTCCTGAAGTCCAGGGTAGGGAGCTTGCTGCATGCCCTCGTCACTGCCCTAAGAATCTTAACTCCACCAATTCACAGTCAATGGAACCAAGCCTTCCCTTGAGCTTCACATTCCCCACCAGTTTCTCTTGTTCGGTGAGAACGCTCTCCAGCACAACACCTCTCATCGTTGGCTCTTCCAACAATTGGAGAAGGAGGTTATCAAGAATGCGCTCCAGGAACCTCCTGGATTGCTTGTGACCTGCTGTCTTGTCCCTCCAACAGATATCAGGCTGCTTGAAATGCCCAATGAGGACCAAGGCTTGTGAATGTGAAGCTGCTCCTACCGGTGTGTAGAGGGCCTCACCTGCTCCGTCTTCTGCAAGAAGCGAACTCCCACTATGCTGTTACTTGTCCCTGCTCTCCCTGAGATCCGTAAGTTCTCAGTTGGCTCCTCATCCATCCCCCCGCAGAGCTCCATGCACTCCAGCTGGTCATTGACACAGAAGGCAATGATCCCTTTTCATGTCCCTTGCCTGTCCTATCTAAAAAGTCTGTATCACTCCATCCTAACACTCTAGTCATTGGATACATCCCACCACATCTCCATGACATTGATAAGATTATAACGCTGTAGCCATTTGTATGTCACTAACTCTTCTTGCTTATTCACCATACTATGTGCACTGGCTTCAAACTGTTAGAAGTGGGATGGATTGAGGTTTTCTTTTCCTGGCAATATTAGTTTAAAGCCCCCTTCACCAGGTTGGTGAGCGTATGACCAATGATGCTCTTCCCCTTCTCTAACAGACGGACCCCATCTGTCCCCAGTATACCGGGTTTCTTAAAGCGAGTCCCATGCTCTACATAGTCAAATCCCTCATTGTGGAACCAGTCCCGTAACCATTTTTTGATTAATTAGATTCAACTGTCCCTTTCAAACTCCTTCCCTTTGTGCAGAAGGACTGAAGAAGTAAACACCTACGTTCTGGAGTCCCATACTGCTGCTCACAGGGTTCTGTAATCCTTTCTGATACTCATTAGACTGCTCCTGGCTTTACCACTACATGAAAAAACAGCAGTCAGTGAACAGTATGAGGCTTGGTAGCCTCTTGGTGATATCCATGATGTGAGCTTCTGATAAGCAGCACACCTCTCTAGAGTGCCTCTATACCTCTCAGAAGAGAGTCTCCTGTTACTACCCCCCATTGTCATTTCTTAGTTGTGTTGGTTGCTACAGGGGGAGCAGATCAGACTGCCTTACTCAGCTCCATATTTTTTCTGATGTGATGGGTCTTCCCTTTTCAGTCTGCAGAGTGGTGAAGCAGTTCTGCAAGGGCACATCAAGCTTCAGGGGAAGTCTCTTCCTTTCCATAAGAATCTTCCATGCTTCTGCATTATTGCCCCCTGTTTCTTCTGTGTGTGCAGATGGAGGAGTTTTTGGCTGTTTAGCCGTGGACTGTAGGTGCGCTGCAGACTGAGCTTGGAACCAGCTATCTAATTCCTTCTCAGCCTCCCTGGTATTATTCAGTCTTCTCACCATCTCCTGCAGCTCAGCCACCTGCTGCTGTGGGAAGGCACTTGAATTCTATCTGAATTCCCAGACCAGGTAAATAGAGTATTTTCCAAACAAGTAAGAGCTGTGGGCCCTGGGAAAGGACGCTGACTCCAGGTTTACTCACATCACAAAAAATGGAATGAACTTATAATGTAATCTATAAAAAAAAAAAAAAGAAACACAACCCAAATCAAGAAGATACATAAACTCCCTAAATTTTCAATGAAAAAACACTGTGTTTACCTTTAAATTTTCCTGACACTTGTAGCTTGGCATTTGAGATCCCTATTATTATTAGGTTCTTAGAAGGCTGCAAAAGATTGTATGGTGGATATTCTGAGACTTTTGGGGGGTTTAACTAGCTAAATTCCACCTTTCTCCCAGCTCAAGTTCTTCTTACCTATGTTTTGCCTATTCTGTAATAGAAATTCATTTATTTAAAAGAGATTTCAGAACCTGTTAACAATGGTGTTTCTCATTTCCTGGATCCATTAGTTGACTCACTAGTGTGAGCTACATAACTGCTGGGTACTTTTAGCAGTAACTGAAAAATCAATGGAAGATAAGATTTGAAGAAATGAGATGCTACACACTTAATACATAATGCTATATGCTCCAGAAACCATCAGAGCATGTAATTTTTAATTGATCATTTAAAACTAGTAGGTAGTTTGAGTTTAAATATTAAAACTTCAGTTGTTCCTTTCTAAAAAATGACATTATTTTTCTTATAACAATGTCATGAATATAAACTAATTAATGCTTGTATACACAGTGTTTTGATGTTGTATTAAGTCATAGTTCTCCCTTCACAGCAGCGTTCACATAATGTGCGTTGAATAAATCGTGAGTTTTCAAATTGAACAATGAATAGTATAGCAATCCGTGGTCAAAGGCGATCATTAAATCACCATCTGTTCTCCAACTAGAGAGCAAAAGAAAAATATAAATGGGTTATTAAAGTCTATATCACAACGCACATGTACAAGTAATTCAGTCAGCACTGTAGGTTCTGAATGACTGACAAAATATAACAATATTAAGGTTAGTACATGATGGGAGAAGAAGTTTTGCAAGGCATGTGAGTTTGAAAGACTTGGAAGAAAAAGAATTAAAACAACGGTTGGAATGTAGCTTGTGGTTAGACATCTAACTGTAAGTAAATACCTACGTCTTACTGTCTATACACAAGTTAGGTATTTGAATTCCCAGCATAGTCAATAGAAATTAAAGGCTTAATTCATCTATCTGTGCATGGAGATGGTTGAAACACCTAACAGATATGCCTGTTGCAAATGTGACATAGAGCCTGCTGGAAACCTCATTGATAAGGGGCCAGGATGACAGCCACTGAACCCTAAAGTATCTCAGATGGTATAAGATAGTTGTGAGTGGGACACAGTTAAAAAACCCACTAGTTTACACTATGATTTGGCTTCCAAGCTGTCTGAGTTAAAAAACAAGTATCTGCATGAAATAAAACTTCCATGTTGCTTAAATTTAACGTACTGCTTTGTGTAGTCTTGGCCTGTTTACAGTCTCTCAGACAATATCACGGTGTCGGGAACATGGGCCAAGGACTCCTCTCAACAGTTGATATGGATAAGACATTAGATTGACCTGAGATATACTACAACAGTTAGTCTTCGTCTTTTGTGTTTTCTAGTTTAAAGTTCTGTTCACAGTCTTTTAGTGTTTTTTCAGTGAGGATACTTTTGAAACACCTAGCTGTTTCTATAAGCAATAGAATAAAGAACCTAGAGGTGGGGTTTAGATACCATTCTCTACTTACAACACTGAAACATAGAAGTTCTTCATAGACCTTTGAGACAATTGAAAAGAGGTAACTCAGCAAATACAAGTTCAATAAAAGTATATTTTACAATGTACTAGTATTGTCAGATGGATTGATCGATTCATATTTACTTAACAAATATTTACCTAACAAAAATTATTGAGATTCTTCTGTGACTAATAATTCACAAGATCAGTTGTACTATATAAATGATATTTGAAAAATGAAGAGAAGAGGAGGAGTCTATTTACTCTTTCTACTTAAATAATATCATATTTTATTCCAAACTTCGGTCTGAACATGATACTATAATACTTTAAAAACTCATACATAAACATGAAGGAAATATACAAACTGCTGAAAGAGCTTCACTATCATGAAGAATTTGTGCCCGTCTTGTATCTGAAGTTATTTGAAGATTTCCACAATTCAGTGTTTCTATATACAGTACGTAGTGTTATTGAGAACAATATCTAAAGGGAGATCAAGTGAGAACACAAGTATTTTGTTTGGTGTTTTGTCATTTGTTTGGGTTTTTTTAAGGTGACCTGTTCAAGGCCAATGTGTGTATGAATGATGCTGTTACAAGTTACAAGATGAATACTGTCAAATTATCTATATGGCATTCAGCACAGCGTACCATTTATTTTTCAACTCCCTGTGGAGTATCAGACGTATCTATCACAGAAAATCTAAAGTATGCAACCCAGGAGCAATACATATTGTCCACAAGCATTGTACTGTTGTGGTTTAACCCCAGAAAGCAGCCAAGTCCCACACAACTGCTTGCACACTCTCCACCCCCAACAGCATAGGGAAGGTAATCAAAAGGGTAAAAGTGAGAAAACTCGATGATTGATATAAAGGCAATTTAATATGTAATGCAAAAGATGTGTGCAGAAGCAAAGTAAAATAAGGATTTCATTCACTACTGCCTATAAGCAAGCAGGCATTCAGTCATCTCCAGGACAGCAAGGCTTTATCGTGCATAATGATTACCTGGGAGGACAAATACCATAATTCATAATATCTCCCCTTTCCTCTTTCTTCTCCCAGATTTTGTTGCTGAGCATGACATCATATCTACTTAGACTTTAGTATAGCTTTTGACAGCAGTTCCCCCAGCATTCTTTTGGGGAAAACAGCTTCTCATGGCTGTCTTTGCTGGGTAAAAAAATGTCTAGATGGCCAGGCCCAAAGATCTGTGTTGAATAGTTAAATCCAGTTGATGGCCAGTCATATGTGGTATTCTCCATGACTTGGTATTGCAATCAGTTCTGTTTAATATCTTTATCAATGATATGGACAAGGAGATTGAATGCACCCTCAGTAAGGTTGCAGATGACACCAAGTTTGGTGGGAATTGATTTGCTTGAGAGTAGGAAGGCTCTACAGAGGGATCTGGACAGGCTGGATCAATGGGCTGAGACCAATTCTACAAGGTTCAACAAGCCTAAGTGACGAGTCCTGCATTTGGGTCATAATAACCCTATGCAATGTTACAGGCTTGGGGATGAATGCCTGGGAAGCTTCCTAGAGGAAAAGGACCTGGGAGCATTGGCCCATAGTCAGCTGAATATGAGCCAGCAATGTGTCATTGTGTCAGCAATAATGTGGCCACGAGGACTAGGAAAGTGATGGTGCCCCTATACTTGTCACGGTGAGGCTGCACATCAAATACAGTGTTCATTTTTGGACCCCTCACTGTAAGAAAGACATTGAGATGCTGGAGCACATCCAATGAAAAACAACTAAGGTGGTGAAGGGTCTAGAGAGCCGATCTTATGAGGAACAGTAGAGGGCAACTGGGGCTGTTTAGTCTGGAGAAAAGGAGGCTGTAGAGACCTCGTCACTCTCTACAACTACCTGAAAGGAGACTGTAGTGAGGCAGTTGTTGGTCTCTTCTCCTAGGTAACAAGTGACAGAAAAAGAGGAAAGGGCCTCAAGTTGCAACAGGGGAGGTTTAGACTGAGTATGAGGAAAAATTTCTTCACAGAAAATATTGCAAAACATTTAAACAGGCTTCTCAGGGAAGCAGCAATATTTAAAAGACATGTAGATGTGGTGCACAGGGACATGGTTTAGTGGTGGACTCGGCAGTGTTAGATTTACAGTTGGACTTGATGGTCTTAGAGGTCTTTTCCAACCTAAAATACTCTATGATTCTTTGGTATGGGATATTCTTTTGGTCAGTTGTGGTCAGATGTCCTGGTTGTGTACTGTCCCAACTTCTTGTGCAACTCCATCCTGCTCACTGGTGGAGCAGGGTGAGAAGAAGAAAAGGGCTTTGATATTGAGCAAGAATTCCACAGCAGTAGCTAAAACATTTTCTTTTACCAACACAGTTTTCATCACAAATTTGAAACATAGCACCATACTAGCTACTGTGAAGAAAATTATCTCAGTCAAACCTAGTAACGATATTTCATTGCTAGTGGCTAAACTGGACAGTGAAACAAAAATATTTTGCAAAATGTTACGTTTTGTCTCTGCTATGGATCTCTTCCTGCCCCCCAAAAATAGAGGGGAAAAAAAATCTGGGGAGTAAAACAGTAGAAACAGAAGCTGTTTTTCTGCACCACTCACAAATCTGAGGTCACAAAAGTAGTAAGGACAATAATCTTTAACTCAGTGTCTTCAATACCTCTTATGATGCAGCTGACCTGCTTCAATTCTCTCTTCTATAAGACTTTCTTACTACTCATATATTTTAGGTTTTGTTTTTGTGCTAGAACCTTTACACATTGTGTAAATGTTTTTATGTTCCCCTGAATTACTTTCATCAGTCTCCACTACTGAAGGAATAGTTAAAAGCTTACTTTTGTAGCATAATATAACCAGGAAAGCCCAGGTAATTTTAAGATTTCCAATCTGATCCTACTGTATTTTTTTTTTACATATTACATTCAAATTACAGCTTCCGTTGCATGAATTCTTCACCAGTTTATTGCACTGTAACTTATCCAATTTAGGTTGACCAAGGAAATACACCTTATATTGAAAGACAGAGTTTAATGGTTTATCTAAATGAAATCTCAACAGTTTCAATATCTTTTATTCAAGTCTAATTGTTAGACAAAAATAAGTAAAGTGAATATTATTGGAAACAAAACCAAAACCAAACCCAAAATCAAACTCCAAACACAAAACCAGGCAAACCCAAACATTGATATTTTGTTTAAAATTGCTGTGCTCAGATTTCTTATGTCTACTTCTTTCTGCTGTCATGCTCACCAACTGCATCTGTGAGTCAAAGGCTGATGTCCTCCATCAGTGTGAGGGTGGGATACACTGAGTTGTTGACTTTATAAGTCCTTTCTTGGGAGAGTATGGTGCTATGGGACAGTATTTCTTGCCCATAAGTCCACTTGGGGTTGTTTCTACACATTTTGAAACACTCTCCATTTCTTGATTTTTCTTCATTGCTGTGGTAGGTTTACCCTGACTGGACTCTAGGCATCCACCGAAGCCACTCAATCATTCCCCTCCTGTTGTGACCCCAACTGGACTGTCCAGGTGCTGCTGGGGGAGTCTCTGGGCCCTCTCCTAAAATTTGTTGATTCTTCTTGGGATAAATTAAAATGAAACATGAAACAACCAATTTAAAAGGTGTTTATTTACACAGACTAACTCAGGAAGAAGATAGGCATTGGATTGTAACATCTGTGGTAAGGAAAACAAAGAAAGGGAAGGAGAAAAGGAAAGAGAGAGAAAAGGAGAAAAGGAAAGAGAGAGAAAAATGTAAGAAATCAATACCCCAGGCTCCAGCATTGTCTTCCCAATCCCAGAATTGTGGGTATACATGCTAGCATTTCTCAAAAGTGTTTTTTTATAGATAGGGGAACTTCAGCAGTTCGGTGTTCAGTGCATTTGTGGAGTGCCTCTTCCTCAAGGTTCTGGAAGTTCTGTAATTGAGTGTGGGGTCTTTCAATGAGTCGGTGATCTTTGGTGATCATTCTGTCCTTACTGCCTCTACTTGCATGATTGCAGTATGACCTTTCTTGGCACTCAAGCATAGTTGTTCTACTTGCAAGATAAGGAAATTGGCACAGAAAAAGGCACCGCTTCACCTCCATGTGACTGTTCTCCTTCCTGCTGTTCAACAGCCACAAACAATTGATTTAAGACATACCATTTCTATTGCAGAATTAGTCTCTGACACCTCTCCAACTGGACAAGGAACAAAATATAATAAAAACCACACAGGTCAGGAAGAGAACATTCACCAATTACTGTCATGGTCAAAAAAGACTAGATTTGGGAAAATTACCTTAATTAATTACCAATCAAATCAAAGTAGGATAATGAGAAATAAAAACTAATTCTTAAAACAACTTCCTTCCACCCCTCCCTTCTTCCTGGCCTTAACAGGCAGTTGTTCAGAAACTTCTCTAATGTGATTCCTTCCCATGTCCTGCAGTTCTTCATGAACTGTTCAGGTGTGGATCCGTTCCATGGGGTGCAGTTCTACAGGAACCGACTGCTCCCAGTGTGGGTTCCCCACGAGTTCACAAGCCCTACCAGGAAACCTGCTCCCCATTGTGGGCTTTTCTCTTCACGAGTCCACAGGTCCTCCAGGAGCACGCTCCTGCGCAGGCTTCCTAGAGTGACACAGCCTCCTTTAGGGCGCATCCACCTGCTCTGGTTTGGGGTCCTCCATGGGCTGCAGGTGGGTATCTGCTCCATCGTTAACCTCCATGGGCTACAGGACAACAGCCTGCCTCATCATCGTCTTCACCATGGGCAGCAAGGGAATCTCTGTGTCAGCATCTGGAGCACCTCCTCCTTCTTATTCACTGAGCTGGTCTCTGCAGAGTTGCTTCTCTCACATATTCTTAATCCTCTCCTCTTGACTATTGCTGTCATGGTTTTACCCGTTGCCCTGTTTTTTAAATATTTTATCACAGAGATTTTATCACCACAGCTGATGGGCTTGGCCTTGCCCAGCAGCGGGTCCATCTTGGGGCTGGCTGACAATGACTCTGTCAGACATAAGGGAAGCTTCTACCACTTTCTCACAGAAAACACACCTATAGCCCTCCCTGTTACCAAAATCTTGTCATGCAAAGCTAATACAATTGTTCCACATTTCCTCCCTGTATCTTTAATATACCTGTTGGGTTTTATTTACTTTGCATACTTCCTTTGTTCATTCTGTTACAGCTAAAAAACTAGGGCGTTACCTGACTTTCAAGGTTATATCTCTTTAATAGCAAACTATTGGCCATTAGTGGCTTGTTTATAGACCTGAGTCCACTGGTGTCATGCTCACAATTTCAAGACTTGTCATCACAAATCTTCACTTCTGTAAGTTATTTTTTAATTTTAGGGCTGTGGAGAGTTTATTTTGAAGAGTAACTGCTTATAGCACTGCATGTTAGTTATAGGCATATAAAAAAAATTGTAGCAAAGAGACACCATTGAATAAATAGAGGTATATTAGAACAAGTTTAGTAACAATCACCTGGTCATTATGCAATTGCTGTTGCAGCAAAACAAGCTAAAATAAAGTTCCAGCCAAAGCCCAGAGTAAGCCTAGAAACAGAAAACAGGCTTGGATCTGAGTCCTCACAGAGTTAGTACAAAGACTATGGCCTGTTGTTAACAATGACAGTATCATATTTACTGGGTTAAGTCAACACTCCCTGTCTCCAGGCTTGTTATTCTAGCTTGTTTTCGTGTATCATTTGGTAGCGACAAACACAGAATATGCTTTCAGGATACTTGTTATATTTTGTTTCTGGTCACCTTTTTTTTATTATGTTGACTGCAGATTGTTTTTTAAATATTTTATGGCTTCCTTATTAAAGTATTTTTCTACCTCACTTAAATCTGATGCTGAGACAGGTAAGACATGTTAAGTTTTTTTTAAGCGCTATGCTCATCTCTTCTAACACAGTTGTAGTCTTTTTAACAAATTTCCTTTCAATTGGCCTATTTTATTTTTATAAATTTCCTGAAACATCTTTCATAACCTGCCACATTGTCTTGAATATTTGAAATATAACAGTTAATTTTGGTTTATTAACAATGGCTCTGCTTCTGTTTTTCTTTTGCAATGATTTCTTTGGATTGGTATTCATCTTTTGTTTTACTGTTTCTCCTAATGATTTAATTTTCTACTGTTTTATTGGACTTAGAATTTAGGGATTCTCCTTTCAGTGTGTTGGGGTTTTTTTCTCGTTGCCTTATTTCTTGGCTTCTCCAGTTCTTAATCCATGTCAGTATCCCACTGTGAAAGATACAGGCTGACTCACACCACTAGTTTGCAATCAACCATCTTTTCTTCATGCCCGTGCTATGTCTCACCTCCTTCCACTTCCCACAGTGACTGAAACCTGTTCCTTAGTTTAAACTGTAATTTCTCACCATACTGTTGTTTTCATTCATTTTTGTGTTGGTTTCTTTACTATTTTCTCTGTTAAGTTCAGCCTTTTTCAGCTTTGATTTCAATAGTGACAAGACTTTGTAGCTGCTGATGCAAGCTGCTGAATATGCCTTTGCAATTTGGGTAGATGACCTGATTATAAAATTGATACAGATATAATTAGTGTGCGCTGGATTTATTGTTATTGTTGGGTTTTATTTTATTTTGCCATCTGGCAGACTCTGTGTTTCTTTGCATATGGAACAGGATACTCAAAATCTAGGTCAAAAACTTCAAGACCAATTCTGTGAATCATTGCTCATTGTATTAGATATTGATTCCTTTCAGAGGTGAGATATTTTTGGTCATACTGCGGAGAACAGAATGATGGAACTGGTGTTTGCCTTTTTCTTATACGTCTGATGGAACACTCCGCTGTACAGCTGACATCTTCAGGAATCTCGTCCCTATGAATTGCAAATAAGAACAGACAAAATTCCAACAGCTTCTGCTGCTGGCAGAATCCAAAAGCAAATGCCCAGGAAAGAGTAGAGTAACAGAGTAAATACAAAGTAATGCTGTAGAATGTTTTTCTAGGTCCCAACAGCCTGAAAAAGTAGAAACTCTTGAATCAGAAGTCATAGTTTTGTCTATCTCACCGAGGATATCCCATAAAAAATGAAATACTGTCAAGATAATATTTACATATTTTTGTTTATCTGTTGAAATATTATTCTGAACTTGCAGATTAAACGGTTCTCTCTATCTCTCTGCTCTTCAGATTCATCATTCCTACCCACATACCCACTTAAGTTTCTTCTCCCTACCCATGATATATTAACATTTTATATATAGTTTTCAGTAATGGATGAATGACTCAAATACACAGTAGAATGAACATGCATAGTAGGGTTTGGGGTTTTTTTTCAGATTATTTACAAGGGACTGTAGAACTACAGGATTAAAAAGGGGTATTTTAATCAGTAATCATGTTCCAAGAAAAAAACTAGCTATGTTTTTGGTGATACAGAATATCAGCTGATTTTATAATCTATGATAGAAACATATAAATCCTTCTCTACAAATATAATCAATAACAGACATGATAAGACACATCTTTCCCAAGTAAAATCACGTTTTGCCAAAATATTGATGTCCTCAGTGTTCTGCCAAGTAAGGTATCTCTTGACATTACCTCTTATTTGTAATTAAGCCCTTTGAATAACTTCCAAGTCCATTCATGTATACAACTGTCACTAGAAATCAATATAATTATTCGCAGAAGAAAATGTTTTTTCCACATTAGAGCTGCCGCTTTTGGCATGAAATTTCTCACATAGTCTAAAATAGCAACTAACTGAAGTGTCACATTACTATATTCAGATTCATGGAAGGACATAAAAACATGTTATCTGGTATTTGGAGAAACTGATAAATAACAAAAGATCTATTTATAGTAACCTGTAATTCTATCAAAGGTGTTTTTTTAATCTCAACAAATGAAATGTCATGAATACAAATAAAATGTAACCTGCTAGTCTTAATTTGCAATGTATTTATAAGAAAGATATACGGTGGCAACGGTGACCTGTGGCTGAGAGTTCAGTCTGAATTCAAGACTTGGTACCCCTAGGCCACAGTATTAGAGAGCAGACAAATATTTCTGCTCCTTCTGAAATTTGTTTTATTTTCCCATTAGTTGTCTGCTCAAGATCTCTAACATTCAGACCTCTGAGACCAAGAAATATTTTCCCTGTTTACTGCCCTGATCACTTACTGTGTATTCTCATCCTTCCCCCATAGAACTGTGTAATACATTAAAACTGATTATAGGAAGTAAAAGTCCCACATAGCAGCCGACTTTATGATCACAATAACAGATATAAGGGTGTCTGACTTCATAGAGGAAGCTGCTGAACTTGCAATGCAATTCAGTAAAACTATACTAGTGGCAAAGTTATATTTTAAATCAAGAAAACCAATCTACTAGAAAAAGTGCACTGTTAACTATTATTTGTTTCTGACGTCACCAACACTGTCATAGACACTGGTCAGACACCCATCATTTCAGATTAGCAGCGAAAAGAGTCGCGCCAGATGGTACCAGGACTGCTGGCCACGCATTTGAAACCCCTGTGAGGTTGTCACAAAATGATACAGAAATCTGATTCATATCTCAGTTGGCCTGTCTTAGTTTGTCACAAGTTAATTCCATTGAGCGTCTGACGTGCAGAAAAAACAGTATGAGTATATAAGGACAAACCACAACGTGAATGATCAAGGGTGGGAGATATGAATATTTGCATATCTGAATTATTCTTCTCGTCTTAAACCAGATCTGTAACATAATTTGTATTAATCGGGTTCTAGAGATCTTTAAATTTTCTATTAATTAAATGTGTTCTGGCAAACTTTATTCTATGCTGTCCTCTTATTTCTCTCTGAGGAAGTCAGGACATCAGTAACATCAACCATGAACTACTGACATTGCGAACACAAGCAGATATATGACAAAGATTTATAAGAATATCTTTCAGGAAACCTTCATTTAATTATATGGTTTATCAGCATGTAATGCTGCCAGCGTCATTTGCACAAACGTACTAAAGAATTGGTGTAGCTGATTAGATACATTTCCTAACCTGAAAGAACTCAAACATGTCTGTATCATTTCTGGGGATAACACTTTGGGAGAAAGTGTGGAAAAAAGAGCTGATGAAAAGCTGACCTACTTACCTTTGAGCCTTTTAGTAGCAAATAATACACAATTCAGAGGGACAGAAAGAAAACAGGAGTCTGTACAGCAGTTATTAATAGCTGGATCTAAAGGGAGTATCCTGGCTTCTGATTTCTGTTTCCAGGACTATTTATGCATTTTACATTAAGGAGTAACTGCAAAATATCTCCCTCTCTCAAAACCACTACAGCAAAAGAAAAAGAAGAATCCCCAACAAAATTAAAACAATTTACAAGCACAGAATGAAACTCTATTTTCAATATGGCCATTAATCCATTCATCAGACACGTGTATGTTATAATTCTTAATTAAGATACATTTAAGAGATTCTGCATTCTAGTTATCACGGGGTTTTTGTCAATGTTTATAATTTCTAGGCTCTTAAACGAAAGGCAAGGAGTAATATCTTGTAATTAGCTCTTGCAAAGAAGAAGTTGTGCAAGTTGTGTACTCTAGATCTTAAAGAGGTGAAGATGCAGTCTTGCAAATCTGATTCAGGTGCTAGATCTGCAAACAGAGACAGGGATTCAGGCATTCTGTGGAGCTCATGTCTTTGAATAACTAACTTTAGGCAACTTCTTAACCATCTCAGACAGCAAAATCTCCTCGAGTACTAATAACGACATGTTAAGCTGCTATTCCGATTTGAGGTATAATTAAAACACCAGTAACATCTTTGTAGGATCCCATCTGCTGTTGAATGTAGAAACATGAAGAAACAACTGAACCTGAGCCACTCAGTTTGAAAAGTGAGTTACTACAACTTATAACACAGATCACGAGCAGCACATTTGGCACATATCCAGAGGAGTTTTGGGCCCATCTGCAAAAAGCTGTGAAGGAATATCCTGAGTGATTGTAGGATTTAGCAGTATATTGCATAAAGATGTGATAATTACTACCTAGAAATCCATGAATATCCAAGGAAAACCTCTAAAAAACCCCCTAGTTTTGTTCTAATCAGTGAACACCAAATAGATAAGACCAGTAACAACAGAGCCATCTGTGAAAACAGATTACACAAAAATAGTCTCATCATAAATGGAAAATATGGTAGAATTTCCAGTGTCAAAGACAGATAAGCTTCATCTGGAGAATACCATATAATTTCCAGGAGTTATGGTTACCGTGTGTCTAAGTAATTATAATATATAAAACGCATAAGGATTTTTAAAATTTTTTTCCTAATATTATACTAATGAAAATATAAGAATACAAAGAATATAAATTCTCTTTACTAGAAAAATATGGATCTTAACAATGAGGCAGCTTCAACATATGATTAGAATAACTACTATGGTAAAAGTATTGAACTGAAAGAAGGGAGACGAGTTCTATGAACCCAATTGTTTAGTAGAAAATATAGAGACTGAGCATTACAGAAATTCAAACTTTTCAATATGGAAGTTTCTTCAATAAGAATTTTCATTATAATAGTACATACAAAGATCATGATTAAGTTATGCCTTTTTAATGGATAACAGAAAAGATACAAGAAATGCTTAATTTGAATATTTAAATTTGGCTTTTCTTTTAACCAACAGAAAGATTATTTTCAGGAGGATGTTTTCACATATATGAGAATTTGGAAGTGGAATTCCAAACTTCTTCAATATAGACAACAGAGTTTTATGCAGATGAAAAGCAGCTTTTCAAGTCATAAAAGGCCTTACGAATTTCACAAGATCCACCAAAGCTTTTATTAACCTCCTACATACATGGTGTACAAAAAGCTGTATGAAACTGCATCCTTTAACAAAAATGTAAAAATGAAACTCATTGTGCCGTGTTGTTCAGTTACATTCTGAAGAGTAAAATAAAATATTAATGCTCAGACAGATCCCATAAAGAGCATGCCAGATTTTTTATTGTCAAATCATAGTCCCTCTACAATACTTAGTTTCTCATGAGTATCTGAAGGCATCATTTTCTACTAAATCATCTATTCTAATTTAAATCTCTTCTAATACAAATCTAATTTATTAAGTAATCATAGGGTAAAGGACAAGAGTTTGGAATCTCAATATTATATTTGTTAATCTATTTACATTTTTATTTATTTTTTAAACACTGCTTACTTTCTGTTTTAACTTCTTAGATGTTTTGAAAATGTTGGAACCACCATCAACAGTTTCAACTCAAAGACTAAGTTACAGTCCCACATAAAAAATTATTTATTATATGTTTTGTATACAATAGTTTTGCCTATCAGTCATCAGACACAGAAAATTGAAGCTGAGGGTCTGCATGTATCTTTACAGCAAAGCAAAATTAGGAAAAAGGAGATATATTTACTACCTACTGGCCTTTTAACCACGACAATCTGTTACAATAACTTTAGCTTATATACCTGCTTTCTAGGCAATTCTGTGTCTTCTTCAATATCAAGGTTTAAAGTCCTGTAAAGGGATTCTGTGACAGGTTTGGATAAAAGAATTTTGAGGTCAAAGATCATTGTAACTTACAGCTGAACTTTCACAGACAAGTTTTTCATCAGTCTAGGCTTTCAAAATGATTACAAATATTTCCTATTTCTATTTTCTTTAATGTTGTTCATTACATCTGAAATCAATGAGGTACCACGACTAAGAAAGGTGAGACTGAAATGTTGAGAATGTGTGAGATGGGGATGATAAGAGAACAATCTTTTTCCTCTGAGATAGATGCTGTGCCATTGACCAAAATATGCTGATACTATTTTGGTTTCCCCTTTATATCTATGATGAAAATATATGATATGTTCTAGTAACATTGTGTCCCTTCACCAAGAAAACAATAATAAAACTTCCTGCAGTAAGAACAGAGAACAATCATACTCCTAAAATTATCATAGAGAATCAAAAATAAGGATGGATCAAAATATTATGACCATGTATTTAGATTGTATTGCACTCAAAAGTTATAGTGATAAATTATATAGTATGGAAGAAAGCTTCTGATTCTGACTTCTACTTTCATAGATGTAACTACAAACTCTTGGGAAAAAAGATACATTTGCCATGCCTATATGGACAACCCAGTGGAAAACTGCAGATTTCTATGAGTTTAATACTTGTTTTCTCAGATAGCCAGTAAGTAGGAATATATGTTTTGCTTCCGTTTAAAGGGTAACAAAACAGGAGTTCCTAAGGGAAGAATCATGCAGGAGGTTCAGTAAATTTTCAGTCATGTATAAATCAATGACATTTTGTAAACCGTGTAGAAAGAGACAGATACAGGAATATGAGCATCTGGGGAAAAACTGAGAGTCTTTAAATAAAGTACTTGCCACAAACAGCAGAAGGTGGTCAAATTTTGTTCAGAAATCAGATTTGAGTAATTTTTTGGTCTGCATTTTTTCCCCTCAAACACTGCCCAACCATGGTAAATCAAGCACAAAGTTATGTACATAGAATATATAAGACTGTGGTTAGTTTACTTTCAAGGATATGATTGAGGAGCTAAGAGCCCCGGGCAGCTTCATTCTTACTTAGCTTCTGTCAAAAACAGTGCTCTTCACCCAAGCACTCTTTAAATGGAAATACATAATTGACTTATACTTCCCCCCACCGTGATATTTATAACACTTCTGACATCCAAGATAGTAAAAAAGGAAAAACAATCATCCAGAATTTTGAAGACATAAGCTCACAACTCCCAAATATCTTATAGTTCACGACGTTTTCTTGAGTTTCCACATCTTTCTTAGTCATTGAAAGAAAACAGATTTCCATTATTTCAGAACAAACAAATCAAGACTGTGGAGCATAATGATTTATCATCCCCCTCAAAAATATAGCTGATTGGTTAATGGATGGATGGATAGATAGATAGATAGATAGATAGATAGATAGATAGATAGATAGATAGATAGATAGATAGATGATCTACTTGTAAGTAACGTGTCTAAGTTATTCATGTACCCAGTGACAAGCTGTTCGATATAGAAACCTAGAGAGTCATTCATTTTACTCTCAAGACACCTAGGGTTACACTCAGTAACGTGATTATAGGTGTTATTATGACTGAGATGTGTGGCACATCTGTATGTGATGGCCAAATATGATACAAGATGTACAGGGAACCCATGTCTTACTGGAGAAACAGCTGTGAGTCATGTGGAATACCCAAGGGCATCTCAAATGTTTACAGATGCCTATATTTAGAGCGCTGAATTCAGCCCCGAGTAGCTATATATCTCTTTTTTATACTGTACACCCTAGTCTTGAATGCAAATAGACATATGAAGAAAGAAAAAGACAACTATAATTCTGACCTCTCTGTTTACCAACCAGCTGTACACTTTGAGACTCTGGAAAATAATTCTCCCCTCCAGGCAGAAACCTGCAGGATACTTACCCAGGCCAGTGAAGTTCTGCAACTCTTCTTGCTTTGGGCTGTGTCTAAACGACATGCTAAATCTTCACTAAGCTTCAAAATTCTGTTTGTAAAGCAAATTGTGTTTGTCAGCCACATTGTTACCAATTTCTTGTGTATTACAAGGGCAGATTGATAAAGTAGCACAGTATTACATTTCCATCTGTCCTCCACTTTCTTCCATGCTGCCAAAGAAGTATGTTTAATGTTGTAGTAAATGGATGGTACATTTAAAATGTGTCGTATTTGTACAGCATGAAATTGAAAATACGTTCTCATATGTTTTAAATAATGAAACATGCCTAGTTTTAAAAAAATGGTCATATTTATTGTGCAAATATAACATTGGTATATGCCAAATTTTAGAAGCATTACAGCTCCTGCCCCCTGAAATACAGTAGAAAATTACTTTTTTATTTGGAAGACCATGGCTTTCTTTCCTGTTTTCTTCCCATTTCCATCTCCTCTTTTAAAGTGAATGGAGCTGTTGACGGCTAACTTTACAATAATGTAGTTCTGTTTATCAGTCAATAGAGAACACTCAAACCCGGCCTACCTGCAAGATAACAAGATGAAGTGTTGCTGCTGAGACACCTGGACAATCAATGCTTTCTTTCCTGTGCTTTGTTATTGTAAGCTATTGTGTTTGACCTACTTTCTTTATCCTTTCCAATAATGTAGAAAAGTATCACAACCACCTAAGCTGCCAGCGTGGTCTGTAATTTCCAGTTTAGAAAGCAGATGTATCCCAAAGGAAAAGCAGTGGATCACGTTACCATCTCAAGCTGCATTATGCTAGATAACCAAGGGTAAATGAGGCCTTATAAAAGACTTGAAGTCTGACAGCTGATTTCCAGTATGAGGTGTTTTTTTTAAGTTTCACATGAATTCTTCATCTTAAAAATGCAGTTTAAGTGTCACAATTTAGATTTCTTGAAATGGACCTTTACAAGTTCAGCTAACAATGCTAGCTCTGTGAAAAAATATTTCAGTGAAATTAATTACTGGAATCTGTTTAAGATAAAGAAGTTAAACTAAGTACCTCAAGAGTTAGGTTTCTTTTCTTCTTTCTGATAATCAGCCATTTAATTCCTATTCAGTGTTCTCCAAAATAGAAAAAATAATCTGACCTTCTTACATTCCATTTGATGTCTCAATTAATGTGACACAGAAAGTGTTCCTTCTTTCACTTACACTGAAATGGATATTCAGGAAACTTCTGACTGACATGTGAGTTGGGTGAACATTGGTGAAGAACTGGCCCAAGAATTATAGGAAAGCACTTACAGATCCACAGGGAAGGCTGAGAAGTTTCATGCTACAAGAAAACTGAATTTTGAGTTAGTTGAGTCCAAATGACTGTGGAGAATCAATTAGCTTGTCTGGATGCCAGAGAAGAGACTAAAAGAAGCAATTATGCTTGGGGGTATGCTGTAGGGAGACACAGATACTGATTTGCCTTACAGCAGAGAATTCACACCTTCACTTAAATTCCTTTGAAATTCAAGAACATTTAACTGCAGGATGTAGTCCTGAATTTCTGGACATTTGCTTCAATTGTTTCTGTTCATTCTAGACTTTCAGTTTGAGCCTTTAACTAAAAACAATATAATAAAACCCCTAATTATATTAAACACTTGCAGAGATCATTAATTACTGCATAATTTATGCTTTCTAATCTGTATATCATCATTATTCATACTCAGGCTTGGTAATTATGTTTCAGCTCCCTAGGTTGTTTATCCTTTGCCTGGTGTTTTCCCTCTGTTCACCCTTAGAAATCTTGTCAATGCAGGACATTCTGAATTTGGCAAACATTATGTAAATCATTTTAGTTCTAGATTTTTAGTAAGTAAGAATGAATAAGGATACTTGTTCTATTGTTATACCAAGGTACAAGTTTGTAAACTAAGTTATTGAATGTCTAATAATAACATAGATGAAAATACTTATATTCTTAGGGCTAAGAGTTATTTTATTTACATAAAAGCTCAGAAGACAAAACATGTTGTTGCCAATCCATTTGCCCATTACTTCAGAGGTGAGCATCAGTTAATTTCTACATTTCCTCTCCATGTTTAAATATTCACTTATCTTAACCTAGCACTTCTAGTTCTTCATGACAGTACTCACTACTGACTTACCTTTAAGAATAGTTAATATAGAATAATTTACAGGCAATTTTTCTTACAACTTCTTTTTCCTCCTGTTCTTTACATAAGCTGTAATGAGCAGTCAAAACTTAACTATAAGAAAATATTTTTTACGTTAGCTGTTGCTTTACGTGTATAAAGTAAGGGTATGGATGAACCAAAGAATGAAAAAAGGAATGTTAAATAACTTAATGTTTTTTCATAAAAACCAGTTATTCCTCAGTTGTATTATCAGGAAGATGAAGTATGTCTTCATTTCTACTCTCATGCATATGCTATTATTTATTCTAGAACTATTAGTGTCACCAAAGACTGACTACAGAAACACGTGAAACTTCCTAGGCTTTATGTCCGAATGTAGAGTGAAAAAAGCCTCAGTAGATCATTCAATATGAATGAACACATTCAAATTTAATATAATGCATGAATGAGAATTATCTTCACAGAGATACTTCAGTATGCTATGGATATTAGTGCCACAGAGGTCATCGCTTCTTATTCTGTTCAAAAGATAATTCTGGAAGGAATACCAATTTTACAGAAATCTTGTAACAATGGTACTGAAGAAATAGTTCCTTGAAAGCAATGTTGAATTAGGTCATCGGCACAGCCTGCTGTGTTGTCTGTTTTGCTTTTTCCCAAAAGACTAATACATCCCATATAAGGATTTTATGCTTTGCAATGAAGGATGGTGAGAGGAAGATGCTACTTAGGAAAATTTAATCTTAGCAGTCATGGAGCTCATTTATTAATGAATGTTTTAAAATGTGTATGGCACTTAAGAGACTGTAATGAATCAGAGTTATAGATCTCATCATAGTACAAAAGTTCACTGATACTGAAGTTTATACTAAACCTAACTTCACCATAAACATGATACAGTGGACATCAAAATTTATATTATGTTTTCCAGATTTTAACAGTAAGGCACTATGCCTCATCTACACAGTTGTTGTAGATACATATTCTTTGGCAGCTGCACTCAAACTCATGTTGTTTATCTATTATATTAATGCAAAAGAAAAATCAATCGGTTATCTAAAGGCCAGAAAAGTCGAACAAATCATCATAGGAAAAATTTATACACAAGTATTTCTCACATACTGAATCATCTTCTGAATTCACCTTTAAATATTAATTAATTTATGCTTTATTCTGAAAGTGCTGGCAGGGGCCAATTTAGAGAAATAACTTTCACTTTGTCAGGAAGCCTATTCTATTTACACTTTGCTTGCATTGAATCTTTTTGTGTCTTGTCATATAACAAGACTGATGGTGATGATGTTGGAATGCACCCACAATAAATAACTCTAGAGAAAATGCAAGTTCTGTGTAATCCCTTTGGAATTTAAAAGCCTTCAGAAGTTTAGTGTATACTTTGTTCACTCTTTCATTAAAAACAATGAAAAAAACCCTTCAAATGGTGTTAATCAATGTACCTCAAAGTGTAATTCTAGATTATATCAGAAAAAGAAACACATGAAACACATGACCTGCCTTGTTTGAGATATGAACATGAACTGTTACATAAGCCATTTGCTGACGGAAAAGATGTTTAATTTTATTTCATCTTAAATACTGTATTTTTGGATTGACTTTCTGAAGGCGTATAAGTAACAAATCTCTGTTAATGCAGACCATTCCAGAGGAAAAAGATATGAAACAATGAAAGTGAAGATTAGCATTTTACAGGACTTTTTTTGAGGAAAAAAAGATGAATATGTCAACCAATAGAAAAAAAGTGAGTCGATAAAATCCAACCAAATGAGATCCAGTTTGTATCATTCACTGGACTTTCTGAATTTTTTATGCAATAGAACATTACAATCACAGTTAGGTGATGACATTTCAAACAGGATTGTAGAATATGCTTTCCTGGCAGACAAGTTCCCCGCATTTATGACAAGAAACTAAACTTCCAATATCGGCTGTAATTTTCAACCAACAGCAATTTTTTTAAGACTTATAGTTTTTGATTACCTGCATGAATCTAAACAGACAAAATATATTAATGATTTAATGCTAGATTTATACTTAATACTAGTGATACTGCACAGTTATTTTTTGTTAATGCACTGCTGTTTAAACTAAATTAAGATATTTGATAGATAATTTGAACTTACCACAAGCCTTCAAAATAAAGATTTAATCAACATACACTGGATACATTAAGAGTAGGAACTACATAACTAATTAATCTGGGGAAGATTGTTGATAGTAATCATCCCTCTTAGTTGTCTCCAGTATAGATATTTATGGCTGAAGTGTACAGTCTAGTCTCCCTTTATAGACAGTGGAGGATAAATGAGCATTTTTAGGGTGCAATTAATTGGATAAAATACAGAAGTCCACCTAAGGATGACATGAATTGCACCCTACAAATGATTTCTCGTCATTGTCTTTCAAAGGAGATTAGTGTGAACTGTTTGGTGCGAATATCTGCATCTGATCAGATAAATGTCTGTGTTAAATCAAGGAAATTTACTTACCAAGTCTGGACTTTCAGACTTTTAATGCTCATGGTTATAAATCTTACGAATTTTAAATCATATAGAAAGATAGGAGTACAAATCCCAAATTAAATAGAAGTTCACAAAACATAAGAATTTCTGCTATATAGACGTGGGACAACTCAAAAAAAATGTAATGTTTGTGAAAAAAAAGGAAGAAAAATTTCTTCATGCAACCTGCATTTTGACTGTGGAGCTTCTAGGCAGAAAACCTTGCAGTGGCGTTGTAGATTCAAGGAAAGCTTAGAAAAATAACTAGAAGGAAAACCAAATACAGACTATTAGGCACAAAGACTATAATTAGCTATATAGAAGTAAGTCTACAGAGTGTTTCTTAGCCACAGGTCAAATGACACAGACCTGCTTGCAGACATAATATTGCCTTCAAAAACGTATTATCCACGTCTGCGCAATATAAAATTTGGCACTTCGGTCTCCTTAAACCTCCAGTAAGTTTAGTTGGAAAGTGCAAAATGATTAAGAGATCAATCACCAAACCAGTTAAAACCTTGTAATTTGTTGGCAATAGCCAAACTAGTGACAGTGATGAAAAGGAATTGTCTTCTGCTAACACAACCAAGGACAACTGTTGTGCTTTTTATAGGAACTTGAAAGTGAAAAGATATGAAAGCGGACAAAGTAAATCGTCATTTTTTAAGTATTTTCTCATGACCATAGTTATCTGTTTTCACCACTTCCAGCTTCCCTTGGGGTCGATTCACCTTGGAACATTTTCTATGTTGAAGAGATTAAAAATACCTACTGTCTTCTCAGTTCTTTGCACTGTGCTTACTCTTTACGTCAGTCTGGACATTTATACATTTTATAAGTATGTTTCTGTACTTGAGGGGAAATGGGAACTCTTTAATCTCAGGGTGACTTTTTTATGACAGTTGATTATCTATGTAAATATTTCTAGTGGGGGTTTTTTCTTATTTTTCTTTTTACTTCCTCCCCTCCTGCCCCCCCCCCCCCCCCCCCCAGTATTAGTATTTATCTGCACTGTCTGGTTATGTTCATGATTCAAAGCAGAAACAGTGACACGTGGTCAAGAAGGAGAGTAGTATCAGACTTGTGTGCTGAAACTACTGCTGTAAATGCGAACCTTATGAGAGACTCTTTTTTCTTTTTGAGTTTATGGCTTGATCCATAAATTAAGAAGTTATTATATTTGGATACATTTAAAAAGCATATCCATTTTTTCTATGCATAGCAGAACCAAACTTACAGATATTACTTATCCTTTACTGATTTTAATATAAATTATTTTTACATTATTTTCAGTATACTAGAGATGCTATAAAGCTCTCATACGAAGCCCTTCTGAGAAAATTTGTTTTTCTGAACATTGTACAATGCACTATGCTAATTAAACTATGAAGTATATGGGTATTTTTCCTTTACTCTGTGCTCTAGGATCATAAAGTCACACTAGACTCTACAAAATAAAGAAAAATGAAAAAAAGAATGTTGCATTCTTCTATATATTTACTGTGTATTTACTACAGATTATTTTCTTTAATAGGATGCAAAATTAGCATGCTTTAAAGGATAAGTGATGTGCAGTTGAAGACCTAGATCTGATTTTAGTATGTATCAAAACAAATATCAAAAGTAGCTTGATTCTCCCATAGGACATACATGATATTTCAGCTGAGACTAACAAGGAATTTGTTCCATCTGTAAACTTTCCATTCCCTTGCCGTGGCACTGGTGAGTCCTGCAGCACTACAGTTTTCTTGGATTGTCAATCCTACAAACTAGATGAAACTAATTATCCTGACAATCACCTGTAAGTACCATCTAGAAGGTAAAAAGGTATTGTTGTACAGAGTCGTATGATTCCTGTAGTCCAGGAGGAAGAAGTTAGAGACCTGCTGAGCCACTTGGATCCTCATAAGTCTATGGGGCCAGATGGGATCCATCGTAGGGAGATGACAGAGCTGGCGGATGAGATTGCTAAGTCAGTTTCCATCACTTATCAACAGTCGTAGCTCACTGGAGAGGTCCCGGATGACTGGAAGTTGGCCAATGTGACACCATCCACAAGAAGGGCCATAGGGATGATCCAGGTAATTACAGACCTGTCAGCCTGACTTCAGTTCCAGGTAAAATTATGGAGCGGATAATCTTGGGTGTAATGACCGAGAGATCAGGCCCACCCAGCATGGATTTAGGAGGGGGAGGTCCTGCCTGACCAACCTGATCTCCTTTTACGACCATGTGACTCGCCTGGTGGATGAGAGGAAGGCTGTGGGTGTGGTGTTCCTGGACTTCAGCAAGGCCTTTGACACTGTCTCCCATAGTAGACTCCTGGAGAAGCTGGCAGCCCGTGGCTTGGATGCGAACGTTCTGTGCTGGGTTAGGAACTGGTTGGATGGCCAAGCTCAAAGATTGGTAGTGAATGGTGGTGGCCGGTCACTAGTGGTGTTCCCCAGGGATCAGTGTTGGGCCCGGTCCTGTTCAATATCTTTATTGATGATCTGGATGAGGGGATCGAGTCCATCATTAGCAAGTTCGCAGATGACACCAAGCTGGGAGGAAGTGTTGATCTGCTGGAGGGTAGGAGGGCCCTACAGAGGGACCTTGACAGGCTGGAGAGATGGGCTGACTCCAATAGGATGAGGTTTAACAAGTCCAAGTGCCGGGTCCTACACTTTGGACACAACAACCCCATGCAGAGCTACAGGCTGGGGACAGAGTGGCTGGAGAGTAGTCAGGCAGAAAGGGACTTGGGAGTGCTGGTGGACAGGAAACTCAACATGAGCCAGCAGTGTGCCCAAGTGGCAAAGAAGGCCAACGGAATTCTGGCCTGCATCAGGAATAGTGTGGTCAGCAGGACTGGAGAGATTATCATCCCCTTATACTCAGCACTGGTCAGGCCGCACCTTGAGTGCTGTGTCCAGTTCTGGGCCCCTCAGTTTGAGAAGGATGTTGAGATGCTGGAGTGTGTGCAGAGGAGAGCGACGAAGATGGTGAAAGGGCTGGAGCACAAGCCCTGTGAGGAGCGACTGAGGGAGCTGGGGTTGTTTAGACTGGAGAAGAGGAGGCTCAGGGGAGACCTTATTGCTCTCTACAACTACCTAAAGGGAGGTTGTAGTCAGGCAGGGGTTGGTCTCTTCTCTCAGGTGACCGGTGACAGAACAAGAGGACACAGTCTCAAGTTTCGCCAGGGGAGGTTTAGGCTCGATATTAGGAAAAATTCTTCACTGAGAGGGTGATTGGTCATTGGGATACGCTGCCTGTGGAGGTGGTGGAGTCACCGTCCCTGGAGGTGTTTAAAGGGAGATTGGATGAGGCACTTAGTGCCGTGGTTGGTGTTGGTGTTGGATCATAGGCTGGACTCGATGATCTCAAAGGTCTTTTCCAGCCTTGTGATACTGTTATTCTTCCCAAGTGTAGCCTTAAGAGACCTGAAAGGCTCTTATAGGGCCATACTTTCGTCGTCACACCTGGGGAAAGAACTTCATTTCATATGACATAATCTCAATGTTTAACTTCCTTCCCATCCTTGTCAAATTTGTATTCATTCTTCTTTTTCTCATACATCAGTCTGACTTATAATACTTTTCCTTTGCATAAACAATGATAAATCTAACTAGACCTGACATGCAAGTACCATATTCTCCTATGAAGAAGTCATTGTTCTTCTTTTGTGATATCCTTAGAACATGATGCATTTATTTTTCTTAATTTTCTGATTACTAGGGGATTGGGGCTGGGGTTGCGTTGTTAGAGTTTTGTTTTCTTTTGTTTGTTTTATTTCTGGGAAAATAACTAAGAAATTCCTGATGACATACAAAAACGAAAATGTGGCTCATAACCTGAGGCTAATGTACAAGAAACATTCTCTCAATTACACAAGATTTTGAGCAGCCAAACATTTCAAAACTTCATCTGAATTTTACTGTCTCAGCATGCATTTTTTTTTGTTTGTTTGCTTGCTTAGTTTTTTGATAAGCCAAACTTGGATGAGTGGATGTTAAATCTATTTTCATTTAGAGAAGGATGTTTACACTGTGAAAAAAAATAAACACATTAAAACATTAAGTGCTTGCTTCTCCTAGCCCTGTATATGTATCTACAAATATCTTGAAATGCTAGATAATTGCTGTTTGGTGGTAACTGGTAAAACCTACCCTATGAGGCAAGAAGACGCTGAAAATAGACTTGAGATCAGTTGATATTTTATTGATTTTTTTAATGAAATCATGTCATATTTCCTTCAAGTTTTATTTGGAAAGTTATAACATGACTTTAAATTTTGTTTTAAATATAATAATACACTGACTATACCGGTATAATTCACTGCTCTGCCATAGGACATTATTGTAAAACCAGAAGGAAATCTCTAAATTCCTTTTGATTATGCTGCAAAATCCAAGTTTCAACTTTATCATGCCTTGCAAGCATTCTGAATTATTGTCCTTAATCTTGCATCTATTCAAGATCTACAAAATAAGATTATAAATTATTCATAACACTCATATCTCCTACCAACATCTCACTCTGCTTTTAGGAAGGAAAAAAGTGAAATGAATGTGCTAATTTTCCTTCTGTTGTGGTTATTGTTTATTTGTGTTACAGAAAACATAATAGTACTGTGACATTTTGAAATACATATAACCCTTTTATAAATAGAGAGATGGAATTGTGGTTCCTGAGATACTATCTCTTGACATGAGATTACATGGTGAAGCAGGTAACAGTATGAAAAGAGGAGACAATGCAGTCAATTTCAACTCTCTCACAGAGCCAAAGAAATCTCTTGGTGTCCATAAGTTTAAATATTTCTTTCAGTTATATAAGTCAAATAAAATATATTACCTCTCCTTATGAGTCTTATCGCATTTAATTCCAAGCCAAGCAGAGCACGGATTTTTGCCACTTTGTCCAGGTAAGTTAATGTTTGAAATAATGATCGATTGTACCTCCTGACATCTGATTCCAGGAATTATTAATAAACTGTACAATTTGCAAGATTTTATAAATACAATATGAACACACACTCAGAAGAATAACTTCTGCCTATGTGGGCTTTTTCTTTCTCTCTCTCTCTAGTTCTAAACTTTGTCAGTATCTGTCTTTCTTACCTCGTACCATACATGCACAAGACAGCTTTGCTTCATAGCCAGTGATTTTTTTAAAGGAAACAAAAATATCAGAAAAAACCCTCAATGTTCCTACCATTACTTCCTAAGTTCCACATGAGAATATCAGAAAATAAGAAATGTCCTACCAGGTCAGACAGACTGGGTCAGTCTATCTAGCTAAATATGCTGTCTCAGACAGTGACAATGGGAGATCTTATGAACACAAACCAGGACAATTGCTTTGTCCATACCATTTTATTTCTCCACTATCCAAAATCTTGCAATAGAGGATATTATACCATTATATCCCTGCGTAGTCCTTGTGGCAGTCTAACCAGAAGCCAATCAAGCTTCTCTATAACTCTCCCTTTTCAGTAAGAAAGTAAAATTAAAGAACACATGGTCAAGAGAAAGACAAGATCACTCATCAATTACAGGCACAGGAAAAACTGAATCAACTTAGGGAAGATATTTTTTTATTATTTTATTACCAATTATAAAGAGATTAAGATAATGAGAAATAAAAACACCTTCTTTTTAACTCATAGAATCATAGAATCATAGAATTGCTAGGTTGGAAGAGACCTCTGAGATCACCGAGTCCAGCCGTGCCTGTCTCCTTACTAAACCATGTTCCTAAGGAACTCATCCACCCGTGTTTTAAACACTTCCAGAGATAGTGGCTCCACCACCTCCCTGGGCAACCTGTTCCAATCC
Organism: Neomorphus geoffroyi; assembly: GCA_033558235.1. Lineage (NCBI taxonomy): Eukaryota > Metazoa > Chordata > Aves > Cuculiformes > Neomorphidae > Neomorphus > Neomorphus geoffroyi. The sequence goes on from JAUMJM010000005.1 coordinate 24,032,153, forward strand.
CTGACCACTCTTTCAGTAAAAAAGTTCTTCCTAATGTCCAGTCTAAACCTCCCCAGGTGCAACTTGCAGCCATTTTCTCTTGTCCTATCGCCTGTCACTTGTGAGAAGAGACCAGCACCCACCCTGTCACAACCTCCTTTCGGGGAGTTGTAGACAGAGATGAGGTCTCCCCTCAGCCTCCTCTTCTCCAGGCTAAACAACCCCAACTCCCTCAGTCTGTCCTCGAAGGGCTTGTTCTCCAGCCCCCTCACCAGCCTCGTTGCCCTTCTCTGGACGCGCTCCAACCCCTCAATGTCCTTCTTGCAGTGAGGGGCCCAAAACTGAACCCAGCACTCGAGGTGCGGCCTCACCAGTGCCGAGCACAGGGGCACAATCACCTCCCTGCTCCTGCTGGCCATGCTGTGTCTGATACAGGCCAAGATGCCATTGGCCCTCTTGGCCACCTGGGCCACTGCTGGCTCATGTTCAGCTGGCTGTCAACCAACACCCCCAGGTCCTTCTCTGCCAGGCAGCTCTCCAGCCACTCCTCCCCAAGCCTGTAACGCTGCATGGGGTTGTTTTGACCCAAATGGAGGACTCTGCACTTGGCCTTGTTGAACCTCATCCCTTCTTCCCAGAATTGTCTTCACTCTTGACACTTCTACCTCCTTGTCACCCCTGAAGGGAATTAGAAAAATGGGAACGGGATTGTCATCAACTCATAATGTGTTGTTTCTGCTGCTCCTCTTTCCTCATGTTGTTCGACTGCTCCAGTGGGGAGTCCCTACCATGGATAAAGTCCTTCAAGAGCTGCTCCCACAGATCTCAAGTTCTGCCAGAAAACGCACTCCTGCACGGGCTGTCCATGGTCTGCATCTTCCTTCAGGGTACATACACCTTCTGCAATGTGGAGACTTCCAAGGGCTGCAGGGTGGATATCTACTTTGGTGTGGTCCTTTCCACATGCTGCAGGGGGACAGCCTGCTTCATCATTGACTTCTCTATGAGCTGCAGAGGAATCTCTGCTCCAGCTCCTGGAGCACATCCTCCCACTCCTTCTTTCGCTGTCTGTCTCTGCAGGGATATCCCTCTCACATTTTTCTGATTCCTTTCTCATACAGATGCACTCTATCTACCTTGCCACATAAGCCTAATACAATTCACTTCGAACTTGTTTTTGGAGCTGTCCTCCAGGATGACATTTAAACCTTTTTTGGATTTATCATTTTCTTAGTCCTTTTCTAATTCTGCACTTTTCTCTGCAGGATGCTTCTCATGTTCCCTAAGCACTCTTTTTTAAAAAGTACCTCCGTTATATATCTGATACTGATGTCCTTCAAGGCTCACAGAGTGCCATTTAGTGAATAACTGTTCATGTTCAGCTTGGCTACTTCGTCCATGATTTTGTAAATCTTAGCTACATTCCTTCTCACCTTTCTTCAAGGGTTCCAGCTTTTTTAAGCCCATGTTAATTCAGCTACTACATCTTCATCATCATTGTATAAATGTCCTTCTCCAGACCTCCTCTACCTCCATCACAAAGTTCTTGAGGTGGAGACAGTAAAACTAAACACAATTCTCAGGATGCTGGTGTTTTATTTAGTAGCTGATAATGATTTCTGTCTTCATTTTAATACCTGTCCTGTTTGTTCTGAGCACCTCATTTTCTTTCTGGCTGCCACTGTGCAGTGAAATCATTATTTCACAAAACATCTAGTCATAACTCCAGTATATCTTTCCATACTTTACAGCTGGTCAGAATCAAGCTTTCCTTGCCATCCCCTAAGAACCATGCACCCCGATAAAGTAGAATATGGTTAGAGATACAGTCTATTTTTTGCATAGAACCTGAAGTGGTTTTGGACAAAAACAAAGCAAAACCATATTTCTGGAACTCCAATTCTCCAGTGTTCTAATTGATGTGTTAACAATAAAGTCAAGGTAAAATTATTTCTAAAATATCAAAAAGTCAAACAAATAGGTTTTATGAATCTCTTTATGAAAAAAAACCCCCAAAAACAAAAAAACAAAAAACCAAACCAAAATTAAATAACTTAAAAGAACTGTATTTAAAAGCACGTGGTATTGGGTCTTTTGCTTACATGGAGGTTTCATAACTACTGAAAAATTACTATGATGGTATATTTCACTTTAGTATAAAAAACTGAAGGAAAACAAATCTAAGGGTACCAAGAGAAGATTTTTTTAACAAGGTCTAGAAATAGTCCTTAGAATTTTGAGTCCAAATGTAGGCATCTACAATAAGAAGCCAATCTCTCTGACAATACCAAGTTACTTCTGCTTTAGAGATTAAAACAATATACATTTGGAAATAGCAACAAAGAAAGACATATTGTAAACAGGAAAGGCAGTGCTATAAATATAGTTCATACTTTTCTTTGACAAAAATCCTATAAATCAAACTCCAGACTGTTCATCTATATACAAATTCCTGAAAGCTTTTTTTATTATTATTATTTTTATCCCATAGTGTTCATCTTTCAAATTAAGACAGAAGTGGCAATTCATTTGCCATTGTTATTTTTCACATGCTGAAACATTTATGTTAGATGAAATGAATTTAAATTAATTACTTCCTGGCTTTATATTCATGCAGGTCACACTTAAACCAGTTTTATCACTTTCAATAATTGTAATCCTTGAGAAAGCCAGTAGACAATCTCTAGGAGAAAGTGAAATTTATTCTGGTTCTATGATGCTTGTTTATGGTGATATAAATTAAATCTATCTCTACATATGTCCAATACCTTTTTAAAAAATACTACCATTTGTTAATATCAATTTAAGTATAACCAACAAAAATAAGTTGGAGAAAACAAAAATGGTGAAATCTGGCTTTAGTTTCCACAGATAAGCATGTTCACAGAATTTTTCTAAAGAACTAAATATTTTGTGAAGTCTTTAGTTTATTTGGCTTTAATAAGAGGCAAAATTACAAATTGGTCAAATCACTATTGGCTGTATTTTTCTCCTTTGAGAAAAGAAATAGATACACGCTATTGGAATAGTTTGGGAGACAGCATATCCTGCCTCCTCAGACTTGAAAAAGAAAAGGAATCTTCTGTAATATCACTGATAAACACTGACAATGACACATCTTTCAAACTATTCAACTGAATTAGACGTGTTGACAGCCAGAGACATTTCGGCTGCTTTTTTATCAACAGAAAGTTTTTCCTAGCCTTTTTTTTAAAAATATACACATTTTAGTTATTTAATTCTATACATAAGACAACCTTCTTTTTTTTAAATGGATGGAGATCATGAGATTCAAATGGAATTCAAATCTAAGTGATGTAAAGTATAAGACCTCTACCTCTGAAAGCTAATTAAAAAAAAAAAAAAAAAGAAGAAATTATCACTAAACAATTTGGTTTATTTATTGTCCCAATAATATTTTAATTCCAAGCAATATTGTTAGTTATCATTGACATAACAGTTATGAAATGCCATCTACATGAAGATGATGATGCTTAACTCTTTATTTTCTTGCAAACAAATGTTAACTAGACCATGTCATCTTGTTTAGTACTTAACTAACTAGGTTTTCACTGTTTTGATAGCTGCTTCAGACAGGTCGTAAGCACAGTATGATCTGAATTACTCTGGGTTACCATCTGAAGGCAAAGCAGTAAGTGAATACAGCCAGAGTATTGCATACTCTGACAGGTATACATACTACAGCAATTTTTGAGGGTGTGTTTTAGGCTTGCTGTGTGGAAGCCTGGTGAATCTGACCTCTATTGTAGCTTCACAATTTTATCAATAAAATCTTTAGGGAATGTCACTGAACTAGGTTGTGCATGAAAAAAAACCAGTTATCACTGCAAAGATGAGAGTAGTGGAGAAATCAATCCACTGTTGGAGGGGCTGTCACACCTCATCAGCAGTTCCATATGATCTATGAATGGCTGAAAGATTTGTCCATCTGTGAAGACTCAGCATAAAGGGTGATAATTTGCCCCTTTGTGATTTTCAGGCTTATTTTTCTCTTGTCTGAACGTGAAACTATGTACTAGAGAAACAAAACACCAAAACTCCCCCTCAAAGTTGCACACCCTTTAGAAGCTTGTTTTCAGAGAAACTCAGGTCTCCAAGGTCTTAATCACTTTCTAGGGCTTTCACATTAAAAGTTCAGTTCGATTCAGTATTTCTGTCTGTCCTTCAAAGCCCTTTTTAAGACTGATAAATTAGCTAACCGATTTTTTTTGTACTTTTTTTGCTGTGTTCAGCCTACCTGACAGCTATGCCTCATCAGACTTCTAAAAAAAGAAGACAGAAGAATGGAAACAAGATTAAGGAATTCACTAATCTGATGAGAATTTCTTCAAACATCATGATTTTTTTTGAAAAAAAAACCATACAGCTCACTTCTTTGGGTTTTCTTCTCCCTCAGTAAATTCTTTAAGTTTATTAAACAAAGGTATAAAGTGAAATTGAATACAAACAGAGTGTCTCATTGTTTCTTCCTAATGAAGGGAGTTCTTCAGACAATCTGCTGGAAAGTGAAATATAATAATTCAGGAAAGTGGAAAACTCTCATTTGCAAATGAAAGATTCCTTAGCATTGTGGTGAGAATGTTTAATAGTAAATTTTAATGTTATTATGAGATTTTATTGGGAAAAAAGATATGACGTTTTGGTGAAAATCTTCATAACGGAAGAAATTTTAGATTCTGAAAGGAGAATTGGAGAAGATTCAGTCCAAGTGGGCATGATTTACAAACCTGTATGATTCTTGAAATCCTTCAGAATAGAGAGTGAAAGCTTTCATTTTAAATCCATCACAGAAATTTAATACAAAATAATAATAATTTTTTAAAAATAATTTAAATATTTCTAAATAATGACTTCAGTTGCTCTAAAAATATATGCCTTTTAATTCCACTTTTAGCAAATTAGTTTCCTGAGCATATCTGTTTTATAAGACATGGCTTTCTTAATGTTAGCTCATTTTAGCAAACACATAGAGATTATGAGCTCTAGCTTCTAATGAAAGTATAGGTATTGTATTTTCACTAGCCTTAGATGATTTGTCTCAATCAAATGAGTTTACACAGATTGTCTAGTTCTGGTAAGTTTTATTCTGTCTCTACTTTCTCTTTCAGGGTTTTTTTTTTTTTATGTCATCAATCTAAATAGTCAGGTCAAAGACAAATACGTCACTGGCAGCATTTGTAGCCACAAAAGGTGTTGGTTTTGCAGTCTCCCAAAAGGAAAAAAGTGTATTTATTTATTTTCCTCAAAAGCATCCATGTAGGCATTTATGACCTGTTTACTATAAATCATTGCTTGCAGACAGCAAGGAATGGAGGAACAATTCCTGCTTTAGTAAAGGCGACTTTAGAGAAGACAAAATATTTTTTTCCTACGGCAGCTTCAAAATAGAATTAAAATATGATCTATAGAAAGGAAAAATCCATGATTTATATGTATACACATAAACCACTTCGATTTACAACAAATGAATGACAAAAGAACCAACTTTTTGAGGTTCCCAGATTTCTGCCACGCATTGTGGAAAGTAAATATAGTTTTAGCCAGGAATTTACTTGAGATCTTCCCTGACGCATAAGGCCTGGATGCCCACATCCAAACCTCCGTGTACTCATGGAGCGCTTTGTGAATAGGAAGTGGTACTGTTTCTGTGTCTTGTGTGTTAAGGAATGAATTCTGATATGGATCTGTGTTACCAGGCAAATAGATTTCTTCAAGGAAAAATTCAGAGTGCCAGTTATACTGAAGGGTTTTATAGTAGCTCTTTCCCATATGGAAGATATAAGGAAATGTAAGATATATGGACTATTAGTTCAGATGTCAAGCCAATGAAAATATCTCCACAAATACGTTGCTAGTGCTTTTATCACAGAATGAGAAACTGTTCACTCTCCTAACCCTAGCATGTGATACATACTCATGCATCTTCTTTCATCTCAACTAACTGTTCTATTAGTAATGTATTGCTGTATTTTATCTTTATTTAGTATTTTTAAATAAATAACTTATAATCTTAAGGATATCAGATACGTAGAATGTAGTGATAATTTCAAATAGAAGAAATAGAAAACTGAACTTCATCTGATTCCTTTTTTGCAGCTGAACTACTTTGTGGTCAATAATGAAAGAGACAAGAGAAGTCAGTAGAGCTGATTCACAAAACTCAAAAATTTTGCTAAGAGTTTATTTTGGGTAAGTGTTACAAATATTGTGAGGTTTAGCAGTGTTTATTATCTAGGTCTCCCATTTACTCTGTAATGTTATAGTCCAAGAAGATAAAGCAGATGCACATATAACAGAAGCAGTCTGCTTTTCATTTGGAAAAATCTTAGTTGCCTATACAATACTGAATTTCTTGTCCATTGGAATCTAAGGAACTTGATTGCTTAGTTTAGGTTTGTCTTTCAGAAACTAGAGTCCTAAAATGTCCATCTGTTCCTTATTAGTCACATAGTAACTGTTGCATATTCTTTCTTTTTCACTTTCCTTCCTGTATGACCTAAAGACCTTGTCTCTGCTAGAGCCTGAAATGTGCGGAAAAGATGGGAACACAATTATTTGAGAATATATTTAGTAAGACGTGGAGCCAGAACCATTAGAAAGGGGATGTTTGTCCCTTAGTCACTGAGGACACATTATTCCACAAAGGAGATCTTAGGCCTTTATAGTTGAAGTCGTAGAGTGATGACAATGTTATGGGATATAGTCAGACCATGTACTAATGGCACTTATCTTAGTGACCTTAGATACCAGTGGCCAGTTCTTACAGCTAGGGCTAAGAATTCTGCTTCCTAATACCATTACGATGACTGAACTTCTCCAGATTGTCTACCTGCTTCTTTAATGATTTCAGAGTGAATCAAAGTCCAGCAGTCCCAGATAATAAATTAGATTAGGTCCTATATTATTCCATTATTTCACTGTAGTTTGAGTTTGCCTGCCTACCTTCCTCTCTTCCTTCTTTTCTTCCTTCCTTTCTCTCATGCTTTCTTTCTCTCATTCTCTCTTTCCTTCTTTCTTCTGTTCACACACCCCTGTCCCAGGACTTATTGCCTAGAGAAAAATTTCTCTCAAATATATATTTAAAAAATAATAGAAAATGTCATTGCTCGAGAAAAAATACTTTTTATGTTATCTAGTCCTTTTTTATTAAGAAGAAAAGGAAAGACCTGTGAGGAAAAAAAAAAAAAAAGAAAACAGAACCAGAAAGATGATTCATAATAATAAAGCATAGAAAGTTTAAAAATGCAGATTATAATTTTCAATGGAAATTTATTTTATGCAATGTATTTTTAAAACAAAGCCATTAAAACTTGTTTCAAAATCAGTAGCTTTGATGAAGGAAGTTTCTTGATATTACTGATCTATAACAAATAAACTGTGACAGTCTGCAAACCTGTCAGGCTGGCCATCAACGTTTTTGTTATGCAGACACATGCATCCACAACACAATTTCGCCTTGCCATTATTTCTACTTGCATGTGTGAAAAAAAAAAGAAAAAATTATATAGATATGAGCTACTTTGACAAAATCAGCATATAGCAATAATGAAAATGAATAAAGGTGGAAGAAACGGATAGAAAAATAAAAAGCAAATCATAGCTGACATTGATCCAACTTACAGACACCTGATACTCACTCTTGAAGGACAGCAGCTTTTATTTCACTACCCCTGACTTTTCATAATGAGGTAACGAGAAAGTATAAATTATACCAATCTTGAAATAGACTGACTTATGAGGTCATACGTGTTATGTTTCCACCTAACAAGTCTAAGAAACAATGTCACATTTGCAGAATATTAAAGGAAATTCAGCCAGTTGTTGCATGCGTATTTACATCAGCTGTCTGATCATGACAGTCTTTTGTAGACAGGATCATTATTTAATTGCTGTTGCAGTTTGGATTAAACTTTTCAATATACATTTTGTGAAAGTGGTCTGGCCACCTCAGTTCTTCAGGAAAAGTAAGTTATATTGAAAATTTCATTGTGAGGAACCCACTCACTTTTTCCTTTTGTTTCTTTTTGTCTGTCTTGACAATCCAGCAGCCCATGCAGCTTTTGATACATTAAGAGCTGATTTTTATTTACAATGCAGTCTGATTACAGCAGATGAATTTCCTTTCTGGATTTCAGTATAGGATTTTTAGGGGCAGCTGTGTGCACCTTACTGTTAATCTTTATACACTACAACTCTGAAGTTCCCAATCATGAGATTTCACTGTAGTCTGCAGGATGCGTACACATAAGGAAGAGTAAAGCCAATTAGACTCGTCTGAAATTAGGTACTTGAACAATAGAAAGATGTATTTTGGGGTGGTATGAGAGAACAGTGCTCTCAGACTTTCTGCAATGCACATGTTTCAACTTGTAGAAATTGTTATCACCATATGTGACTTACATGTGTATTCATTTTCTTTTGGGACTGCTTGGATACAGTCCACATAAGCATTTTGGTTCAGATAAGGGATGGATTTTTTAATCAGATCTCCTGATTGTCTTGATTTACTACGCTTTTTTTTCTCATCATGGTGTGCATGAACTTGTTTATTTCCAGATGTTGCTGAAGTGGAAGATAAAGTCAGGTGGATGCCTGATGTGCACCAGCTGTAAAAGGGCATTCAGTCCATGGGGCCAGGCTTTAGCTTGCCTAAATAAATGAGGTCTTTGGCAACAAATGCTTTGGGTTCTAGGTCTTCTCCTTTTGATCCATGTTACTTACTATTGTAGGAGTTTTTTCCTAACACAATAGGAAAATTTTCTGTTGAAAATTGCAGACTGAAAATTTTGTTAGTGAATTTACTTTCTTTTATTAATGAAAAAATCCTTTCAGGAATAATCTGAAAAGCAAAATATTCATGTGGATGTCTTATATTTCTGGGTTTTGTGATCTGTGAAGGATCTGTAAAGAGTTCAGCAGCTGAGAATCACAGAATGGTAAGGGTGGGAAGAGACCTCTGAAGATCATCTAGTCCAGGGGTGTCAAATTCATGGCCTGTGGGCCGAATTTGGTCCTCCAACTTGCCAGCCTGGCACTTTGTTTTTACCCAGCTGCAGTGCAGTGTTGCTTGCCCCTATGCTCCTGCCAGCACGCCAGTCACATGTGCAGCATTTCTGATGAGTGTTATGCTGCAGGAGCAGGAGCATGATGGGAACTGTGAGTTTAACATGGCTGGTCTAGTCCAACCTTCCTGATAAAACAGGTTCACCTACAGCAGGTTGCACAGGAATTCATGCAGGCAGACTTTGAGTACCTCTGGAGAAGGAGACTCCACAGCCTCTCTGGGCATCTTGTTCCAGTGCTCCATCACCCTCACAGCTAAAAAGTTTTTCCTCGTGTTGAGGTGGAACTTCCTTTGCTCCGGTTTGGTTTGTGCCTGTTGTGTCAGGCACCATTGGAAAGAGTTTGATCTCAACTTCTTGACACTTGTCCTCTACATCGGCTACTCCTCCCAGTTTTGTCACATCGTCAAACTTGCTGAAGGTAAACTGTCTGCTCATCCAGGTCATTGATGAATAGATGGAATAAGGCTGGGCAAAGTATTAAAGTATTAACCCCTGTGGAACATCCAACTAGACACTACGCCGCTGATGACGACCCTCTGAACTCTACCATCCAGCCAGTTCTCAATTCACCTCACTGTCAGTCATCTAACCTACACTTCCTAAACTTACCCATGAGGATGTTGTGGGAGATAGTGTCAAAAGCTTTGCTGAAGTCAAGATACAAACCTTCACCTCTCTCGCCTTATCTACCCAGACAGTCATGTTATCATAAAAAGCTACCAGGTTGGACAAGTGTGACTTCTCCTCGGTGAACTCATGTTAACCACTACTGATAACCTTAATTTCCTCCTAATGCTCGGAGATGACATTCAATCAGAGCAGTGTAACTGAGAATCTTACTAGTGGATTCTGCCAGCTAACTTTGCTCATTTGCATTTAAAAATTTGGGTTATTAGTATCTCTTAATGGGAGTCTTGGTGCCCGAGTCAGACATGCTTAAGGAGGGACAGGAGGAGGAAGAAACTGCTGAGGACGCACTTGGAGAAGCGCTGTTGAAAGGATACACTCCATATCAAAGGAGGGACACTCCTGAAGGACTGTGGTCCATGAGTGATCCATGCTGAGGCAGGGTGACCCCTGAGAGATCAAGAACCATAGACAACCCATGCCAAGGCACTGCTAGTCAAAAAGCAGCAGAGGAAAATGAGCAAGAAGCAAACAGCAGTAAGAAACCACTATCGTTTGTGATCCCACACTCCAAACACAGTGCTGCTTTTCACCTCACTGGAGAAAATGGGACAGGCTGAGTGTAATCTTCAGTGCAAACAAGGGCAGTAGAGACAATGAACAAGAAAATGTGTTTGTCTTAAACTGGATTTTGAGAATGGGGAGGAAGGCTATTTATGTAAGTATTTGTTTGGTAATATTTTGAAGTATGGTTGGTTATTTTTTTACCCCAGTACTGGAAGCAATGATTAAAAGTCATTGTTCATTTGCCATTAATTGAATTAAGTAAAAATTCCCTTAGTTGAGAATTTTTTGTTGCAAAACTAATTCAACTGGAACTGCTTGTCTTTAAATGGTAGGTTTTTGTAATGTATGACTGGATGCAGAAATCTTTTGCAATGTGGTTTGCTTACTGCTGTTATTATATGTTAGCTGTTTTTTTGTTACAAAGCCTGTTGCAATGACATGGGCAGAGTACTGGGATAGCTAAGGGGGGAAACATATTCAAGGGTTCCTATTCCGTACAATATATGAAGGTTAATGTATATCACATACATCCTTTTTATCCTAACTTCAGAAAGCTGCTAGGATTCCCCAAGGTATAGTTTCTTTTCTCCTTACAATTTTATTTTATTGAGTTGGTTCCTTCCTCTAATTTCCTATATTTAACATACCAGAGTCTTTCAGAGTGAAAATAAATCACACATTAAGCAGAGGCAAACTGAAGACTGCATTACCTTTCTACAGATAGAAGCTGTAGTTTTGTTTAGTAAAGTGTAGAAGTTTAGAGATGTAGATACTTTTTGAGAAATGCTGCATGTCCTGCTTTGTTGTACATTTTTAGCATGTGTCAAAGTTTTGTCTCATATGAAGAGTGAATGTTTTGAAATCCTCAGTCTTCTTATCACAGTATCACAGTATCACAAGGCTGGAAAAGACCTTAGAGATCATCGAGTCCAGCCTATGACCCAACACCAACATCTACTCATCATCCAAACCATGGCAAAAAGTGCTTCATCCAATCTCCCTTTAAACAACTCCAGGGACAATGACTCCACCACCTCCCTGGGCAGCACATTCCAATGGCCAATCACCCTTTCAGTGAAGAATTTTTTCCTAATATCAAGCCTAAACTTCCCTTGATGAAGCTTGAGATCGTGTCCTCTTGTTCTGTCACCTTAGAGAAGAGACCAACACCTGTCTGACAACAACCTCCCTTTAGGTAGTTGTAGAGAGCAATAAGGTCTTCCCTGAGCCTCCTCTTTTCCAGGTTAAACAACTACAGCTCCCTCAGTCGCTCCTCATAGGGCTTGTGCTCCAGCCTCTTCACTACCCTCGTTGCTCTCCTCTGGACACACTCCAGCATCTCAACATCCTTCTCAAACTGAGGGGCCCAGAGCTGGACACAGCACTCAAGGTGCGGCCTGACCAGTGCTGTGTATAAGGGGATGATAACTTCCCTAGTCCTGCTGGCCACACTTATTCCTGATGCAGGCCAGGATGCCGTTGGCCTTCTTGACCATTTGGGCACACTGCTGGCTCATGTTGAGTTTCCTGTCCACCAGCACTCCCAAGTCCCTTTCCGCCTGACTGCTCTATAGCCACTCTGTCCCCAGCCTGTAGCTCTGCATGGGGTTGTTGTGTCCAAAGTGCAGAACCCGGCACTTGGACTTGCTAAACCTCATGCTATTGGATTCAGCCCATCTCTCCAGCCTGTCAAGGTCCCTCTGTAGGGCCCTCCTACCCTCCAGCAGATCAACACTTCCTCCCAGCTTGGTGTCATCTGCGAACTTGCTAATGATGGACTCGATCCCCTCATCCAGATCATCAATAAAGATATTGAACAGGACCGGGCCCAACACTGATCCCTGGGGAACACCACTAGTGACCGGCCACCAACTGGATGTGACACTGTTCAATACCAATCTTTGGGCTTGGCCATCCAACCAGTTCCTAACCCAGCACAGAGCGTTCGCATCCAAGCCACGGGCTGCCAGCTTCTCCAAGAGTCTGCTGTGGGAGACAGTGTCAAAGGCCTTGCTGAAGTCCAGGAACACCACATCCACAGCGTTCCTCTCATCCACCAGGCGAGTCACATGGTCGTAAAAGGAGATCAGGTTGGTCAGGCAGGACCTGCCCCTCCTAAATCCATGCTGGCTGGGTCTGATCTCTCGCTCATTCTGCATGATGACTCCCAGGATTACTCGCTCCATGATTTTACCTGGAACTGAAGTCAGGCTGACAGGTCTGTAGTTACCTGGATCATCCCTATGGCCCTTCTTGTGGATGAATGTCACATTGGCCAACTTCCAGTCATCCGGGACCTCTCCAGTGAGCTACGACTGCTGACAAATTATGGAAAGCGGCTTGGCAAGCTCGTCTGCCAGCTCTCCCATCTCCCTAGGGTGGATCCCATCTGGCCCCATAGACTCATGAGGATCCAAGTGGCTCAGCAGGTCTCTAACTTCTTCCTCCTGGATGACAGGGGGTCTATATTGCAGCCTTACCCCATCCATCACTTCAGAAAACCAGTTGTCCAGTGAACAATTGGCCTTACTGTTGAAAACTGAGGTAAAGAAGGCATTAAGCACCTCAGCCTTTTCCTCATCTTTAGTTACTATATTTCCCTCAATATCCAATAAGCAGTGGAGATCATTGGTGTCCTTCTTTCTTATTGGTCAACTTTATTTATTTCTATCCCAAGTAATTGTTTTTTGCAAAATACAAGAAACATTGCATTATTGTATTTGGCTTGTATTGTCCCTCAAATGCTCAATAATGACAGAACTTTTTAGTTTAAGTCTTAGCATTATCATATGCCACTGATAAATGAGAGCAGATATATATTTCAGTTTGATTGTTTAACATATTTTAAGAATATTTTTTCTGCCCCCAAAAATTCTGTTCAGTTTTTGCTGATTTTTTCTTTTTTAATTGCTGTGTTTTCTTACAAAACTTCATTTCTTTGTATATTTATCATATTTCAAATAAGAGAGGTATAATTTTATGCAAGTTAGTGAGGTACTCGGAGAGGACTAACGTACCGAAGTAATAATTTACTAGGAGTCTGAAGAGAAGAAAATATAAGAAACATTTTGATGGTTGTGTTATGTAGTTTGAACACTGGAAGCCCATGGATAAAAAATTAATTGCCTTTGATGTCATGATCAAAACTAAACACACAAGACAAACCAGATAAAAGTCTATGCTATGATTAAAAATCTATCTGAACATGGTCCTGCACAACTGGTTTTAAGTTGCCCGACTTGAGCAGATCTTTTCCAACCTCAGCTATTCTGTGATTCTGTGAATCTCTAGCGACTAGGGAGTCTGAAAGAAAACGTTTTAATTCCATACGCTGGCTTGCACAAAAAAATGCGAGAGTTACTCTTTTCTGAAGGCAATAGAAAGGGGTCATTATCAGGGAGTGTATCGGTAGGATGAGGAGTAATGGTTTTAAGATGAAACAGAGTAGCTACAGATTAGATGTTAGGAAGACATTTTTTGCTGTGGGGTGGTGATGCACTGGAATATGTTTCCCACAGAAGCCGTGGATGCCTCATCTCTGGAGATGTTCAGCACCAGGCCGGATAAAGCTTTGAGCAAACTGATCTTGTGGAAAGGAGGGTTTGATCTTTAAGGTCCTTTCCAACCCAAACCATTCTATGATTCTATGATTCTATGACAGTTTTAAAGATTTCTTAGGAAATGTTTTCTTCTAAATCATGTAACAGAATGTTAAGAAAGAATGAAAACTCAGAAAATCATTCTTCAGGGAACAATTCATGTACTGGCATAAAAAGCAGAAGCTAACAAGGCAGCAGTTTCACTAAAAGATGAGATTACAGGTCTGTGGTCATAGTAATGTCATGCTCTGCTCTTCCAGTTTTGCATATCTGTATCTAATAGCCACATTCAGTATTTTTGCTTTTAATAACTGCCCTGTTTTAAAACTCTAATCTCATTGTTATAGTGTACAAATTCTTCTTATCTCTTCTATTTTTTAATGCCTTTGAGAGACTTCATATTTCTAACTCTGAATGCATAAAGCATCAAAATGAACAGCAAATGAAAACACAAGTACTTTAGAGATGAATATCCCCACTAAACACTCAACCCAGAAATCTATTTGTTTTTTTCCAGTACTTTCCTTACTCTTTTCAAAACCCTAGGCCTTATTGGAAGTTACCACACTATCTATGAACAATACTCATTGAAAGCAAGACGTATTTGTCAAAATATTGTTTTAATAATTGGAAAATCGGAAAACTGAAACCTCAAACCAAAAAGCAGAATTCATGACAATTCATCCCTCTATTTCCATTATTATGAATAACATAATTCCTTTTCAAAATGCAGAGTTCATCAACACTGACTCTTAAAAATTGATGCTACAGCATAGAGCCTTCAGGGAATACATTAAAGAGAGTTGTTTGGATGAATCTTCTTCAAGAACTTAACCTTGGCACCCAAATAAAATGAGAGACCTGGCTTAAAAGCAAGTTGTTGCTGAGAGATGTCCTGCCTCTGGGAATATGTCAGTAAAAGAGGAGCATGGCCAGGTCAGGCTTTCATTTTATATGATTTGCCAAGTGTCACCACAAAGTAGAACATATATCTGAGCTCAAATAGAGCTTGAATAGCCATAAGCCAAATTCCAGTTGTGAACTTTGGAAAATAACAGAATATGTGTTTTGTCTTCTGAACAAATGAAGGAAAGGACAAAAAATGCTAAGGAGCTAAGTATGTTCAGAAATACAGATGGTATCAGGCTTGAAGATTTTACACCACACATTTATGTCCAATCGCATTTTTTAAAAACCAGTTTTAAAGAGAATTTGTGATTTGAATTATATTCTATAATTAAAAAAAAATAACATTCAATATGCTTTGCAAATATATAACATTTTAAAATTCCCTTAATGAAAAGCCAAAAATATTATTGGAACCCTAGTCTGAGAAAATTTGTTTGTATGTATGGCATTTAGGCCTACACTGTATGAAAGACTTTTAAAGCATAAGATTATGAATGGACTCTACTGTTGGGGTTGCTATAAACTGTAAAATTCAGTGGAGTGCCAGAAACTGCCAGCTGGAAAGAAGACAGGGGAATATCAACAGACTGCATTCAGAAGGAATCCTGATGTGTTGATGTAATAGCCCGATAATGAAATGATTTGCCTGTCTTAATATTCCATTTACAAAGAACTCATTTAGCCTTTGAAGCTGAAAACTTTGGAGATCATATAAACATATTCTAGGTTGAAAACAGTCTCTTTAAGAGCATTATATCTGGCTTTATAAACATTAATTCTCATATATCAATAGCTAAGGTTGAAATATTTAATAAACAATCAAGAAATGTATTTGATATCTTGCTGGTTAAGAATTTAAAAATAAATAGTACTTTTCAGTAAGTACTGGAAAAATCAGATTTATCTGTCTAAACGATGGTAAATATATTGTCATCACATGAATAGTGTAACAGAGTAACTGAAAAGTTCACAGACGTTGTAGGAAACAATGACCAAATCATACAGTTTTCAAATAATTAGGGACACCTACCTCATAAGTATCAAATTAATTCAAAATCCGCTTGTGTTAAAGTTTATTCTCTCAAAATCTTCATGTAGTGTTTAGATGTTAAAGTTTCAGCTAATAATTTTTAGATAAAGATACTTTTACTTTCATATTCCCATAATCTTACTGCATTAGATTCAGCAATGGAATTAAGAGACAGTCTTACATGCCTGAAAACATGATCTCCACCGTCTCATAAAATTTGACAAAACCCTTCCTTATTGCTCTTTTTTTCATCAAAAAAGACTGTACTCATATGAAAAATGTGTGTTAAATGCCACATGTTTTTAACTATAATAATGTTGCGCAACTCCATTTCATTATGAATATTATGGAATTACTTTAGATTAATGCTTTAATATATTTCGTAATAAACTCATGATAATTCTAAAAATGAAATGGCAATTTATTTAAGGGTCTGTGTTCGTTTTTCATAAAATCTGGTACTACTTTATGCTTTGTTAAAATTTTGTCTATAAACACTTTTTGATATGTAATATTTTTCATATAGTGTATTTTAATGTTAGCGTTCTTTTTAGCATCTTTTTGTAGGATAAAGATTTTTCTGAGCCTTCTGATCTCTAAACCTGGAGGAAAAGGAAAAGGAGAAAATGGAAAAGGAAAAAATAAATTCAACCCCTCAATTATTTTCTCACTAGGATCATTCTCCTACAACAAAATTTAAATTTGATGACATTGGAAGAAATCAGATATCATTTAAAAGCAATAGAACTGATTCATCCTTTCACCAAAAAAATTTCAATCTATACCTGATTTTATTCTTTTCCCTACAGGTAATGTTTTCAACTAAATTCTGGAGGATAACAGCTGTCCTCTGCATCAATATTTAATAAAGTTTCTGGGAGATATTCATTACAGTCATGCAACAGTCTGCGTAGGATGAAGGATGACGACTGATTTTTTCAATCCCTAATTCTGCAAAGTACAAACACACACATTGAAGCTAATCCCTTTGATATTAGTAGAATGATGGGAGAAACTTGATCTCCTCCTATGACAAGGTTTCTCATTTAATGGAAGAGGGAAAGGCTGTGTATGCGGTGTACCTGGACCTCGGTAAAGCCTTTGGCACCGTTTCTCACAGCATCCTGCTGGAGAAACTGGTTGATATTGGCCTGGACAGGCACACCCTCTGCTGGGTTAAAAACTGGCTGGATGGCCAGGTCCCAAAGTGTTGTGGTAAATGGAAGTAAATCCAGTTGGAAACCAGTCACGAGTGGTGTTCCCCAGGGATCAGTGTTGGGTCCAGTCCTGTTCAACATCTTTATCAATGATCTCGATGAAGACATTGAGTACACCCTTAGCAAGTTTGTGGATGACACCAAGCTGGGTGCAAGTGTGGATCTGCTTGAAGGAAGGGAGGCTCTGCAGAGGGATCTGGACAGGCTGAATCGATGGGCTGAGACCAACGGGATGAGGTTCAACAAGGCCAAGTGCAGAGTCCTGTCCTTGGGACACAACAACCCCATGCAGCGTTACAGGCTTGGGGAGGAGTGGTTGGAGAGCTGTCTGGCAGAGAAGGACCTGGGGGTGTTGGTTGACAGTGGCTGAACATAAGCCAGCAGTGGCCCAGGTGGCCAAGAGGGTCAATGGCATCTTGGCCTGTATCAGACACAGTGTGGCCAGCAGGAGCAGGGAGGTGATTGTGCCCCTGTGCTCGGCACTGGTGAGGCCGCAACTTGAGTTCTGGGTTCAGTTTAGTCCCCTCACTACAGGAAGGACATTGAGGGGCTGGAGTGCATCCAGAGAAGGGCAATGAGGCTGCTGAGGGAGGGGTCTGGAGATCAAGTCCTGTGAGGAGCAGCTGAAGGAACTAGGGTTGGTCAGCTTAAAGAAGAGGAGGCTGAGAGGACATCTCATCACTCTCTACAACTACCTGAAAGGAGGTTGTAGCAAGGTGATTGTTGGTCTCTTCTCACAAGTGACAAGTAATAGGACAAGAGGAAATAGCCGCAAGTTGCACCAGGGGAAGTTCAGATTAGACATTAGGAAGAACTTAGTCACCGAAAGGGTGATCAGGCATTGGAACAGTCTGTCCAGAAAGGTCATGGACTCGCCATCCCTGGTAGTGTTTAAGGGACAGGTAGATGAGTTTCTTAGGCACATGGTTTAGTAGGGAGACAAGTACAATTCGACTCGTTGATCTCAAAGGTCTTTTCCAACCAGATGATTGTATGATTCTATGAAAATGCCACAAAAAGCTTACATTATTACTGTGAGGTCTAACCTGTCTCATATTTTCTGTAAGTTTTTCACTTGAGTCATGTTATTGCTTGCAATACAATATATCACAACCTTTTAACAAGACTAGTCCATATTACCATGAAACAAAGTGGTTTCAAGATAAATAGGACTAAGTATTCCCAGTTTGCAGAAGGAAAGCTTCTCAAAAAAGCACACATCAGGGCTCAGTTTCTGTTTCATAATGAAGAGTTAATTTATGTTTTTATGTGTCTAAATGTATGTATCTTAATGGTATCTGGATTTCTAAGCTACAATAAATTTAACTATTTTATAGTTGAGAT
Organism: Neomorphus geoffroyi; assembly: GCA_033558235.1. Lineage (NCBI taxonomy): Eukaryota > Metazoa > Chordata > Aves > Cuculiformes > Neomorphidae > Neomorphus > Neomorphus geoffroyi. The sequence goes on from JAUMJM010000005.1 coordinate 24,050,511, forward strand.
TTTGCAAAAGATTTTGACAAGTTATTCAGTTTGCCCAAAATGTAATCCTAATTTTGGTCAAATAAATAATACTTGTGTGTCTATATAAGATGCTGAAATTCAAATTGGTGAAGTCATGAAGGAGTCCTAAAAATTATAGAGCATTGTATAATAATAGTCATTGCTATCAAATTTAGAGTACAGTCTTGCAAAAGATATAGTGTGGTAAGTAAATATTAGGAGTATTATACAACACTAAAAAAAAATACAAAGTTGTTTCTTTTTGATTTACATCAAATAACATGTCATTATAACATCATTTTTTAAATAAAAAAATAACTATCTATGTATAGCATTCCTGTACTATTGAGTAAAAAGTCAGGGTATTTTTATTAAGACTTTTTTATAAATTTTACCCCTAGAGTAAGAATGAACTTGGGGAACAAGACAACCTTGAAAAAAACCAACAAAGCAAAACAAAATAGATTAAGCTGAAATAGCGGGAAAAGAAGAAATTCATTCTTCAACTTTAAACCAGAGGTGGGGTGGAGGTATGGAATGCATCACTAAAAGGTGATCTGTCTTTGAACTTTTCATTTTTAACTTGGGATCTTCTATGAGTAAATCACAATTCCAAGTCCTCCACTAAGCCATGTGATCAACATGCCTGCCCAAATTGGTGTCAGCTACAAACTTTCCGAGGGTGTACTTGATCCCCTAACACAGACCATTTACAAAGGTGTTAAACAGAGCTGAACGCAACACTTAGTTGTGAAGAATGTCACTTGTGACCAGACAGCAAGTGTATTTAACTCCACTCACCACAAATCTTTGGGCCTGGCCGTGCAGCCAACATTTTACCTAGTCAAGACTATGCCCACCGAAGCCATGATGATGGCACTTAAGATGACCTGCTCTATAACCTTCCCCAGCACTGAGGTCAGAGTAACAGGCCTTTAGTTTCCTGAATCCTCCTTCTGGTCCTTCTTGTAGACGAGAGTCACCTTTGTTAATCTCCAGCCAACTGGGACCTCCGTGTTAGCCAGGACTGCTGATAAATGATGGGGAGTGGCTTGATGAGCACTTCCAACAGTGCCTTCAGTAGCTTCAGGTGGATCTCATCAGGTCCCATAGACTTGTGTGTGTCTAAGTGGTGTAGCAGGTTGCTAACCGTTTCCTCTTGAAATATGTGGCTTCCATTTGGCCCTCCTTCCGTGTCTTCAAGGTCAGGGGGCAGGTACCCCGTGAACAGCTGGTTTTACTACTAAAAAAGTGAGGCAAAGAGGCATTAAGAATCTCATCCTTTTCCTCATCCTTCATCACTATGTTTTCCCCCACATCCACTAAATGCTGGAAATTCTCCTTAGCCCTCCTTTGCCTACTAACATATTCAGAGAAAAATTTTTATTGCCTGTTACCACAGTACCCAGATTAAGTTCCATTTGGGCTTTGGCCTTTCTAGTTTTCTCCCTGTCTATCCTCACAATATCTTTGGAGTCCTCCTGAGTAGCCTGATCCTTCTCCTTTTTTTCCTGAACTTCCAGCAAAATATCTCTGTTCAACCATTACAGTTGCTTTCTCCACTGGCTTGTCTTTCAGGACATGGGGATGTTCTTTAAGACTTTTTTCTAGAAGAAGGCCCAGACTTTCTGGAGTCATTGGCCCTTCAGGACTGTCTCCCAAGGAACTCTGTCAAGCAGTTTCCCCAAGAGGCCAAAGTCTGCACTCCCGAACTCCAAGGTGAAAACTCTACCTACTCCTCTCCTCACTCCTTTGAGTATCAAAAACTCTATCAGCTCATGATTGCTATGCCCAAGAAGGCCTCCAACCATCACACCACACACAAGTCCTTTTTATTTGTGAACAAGAGGTCCAGAGAGGCACCTTCCCTAGGTGGCTCTCTCACCAGCTGTGTCAGGAAGCTACCTTCCACTCACTCCCAAAACACCCTACCCTCTCTTCTCTTTGCTGTACTGTATTTCCTGCAGGCATTTGGCACGTTGAAATCCCCCAGCAATTCCATTTAACCTACTTTGCAAAAGTCAGGGTCATTTTAAAGAGAGACCAGTCTGCTTTATTTTAAACAAAGCCTTATTCATCTTTGCAAACAAAGATGGCCTGTGTAGGCCACCCCATTCTCAAAGAACCCCAAATTGTGGTGATGACACCAGCCACAGAGCCATGTGTTAAGATACTGGGGATGTCTGTTTCTTCCAGTGTGACTACTTGCAACTGGAAGGAGAGAGGAAAAAATAAACTGTGCTCCAGATTCCCTTCTCCATTGTCCCAAGGCCCTGCAGTTTCTGTTAATTGCTGTCAGACTACATGTTGTGACTTCATCAACATCCACATGGAAGAGCAATAATGGGTAATACTCCAAAGGCCATCCCAGGCTAGGAAGTTCCCTGATGATGCCATTTGGGCCCCAGAGAGGCAGCGGAATTCCCTAAAGGGATGATCTATCCGACACACGGGACCCTTTGTTCCTCTCAGAAAGGAATCATCTACAGATATAACACTATAGTATATTACGATAAGAATGTAGGGAAAAAAAATAATCACAGAAATAAACATTAATCATTGGTGTTAAGAAGGACTTACTGATTATATCTGCTCAGAGGAAAAAGAAATAAATAAATTTTCAGTAACTCTTCAGAAAAGTAAAGATTTTTTGGAAAATACATGAGGACTTAACTAAAAAACCCATAATTTCACCTACTTTGACCTTCACGATTATATCGTACTTTGCCATTCATTTAAGGATTACAATTAACAAAGATGTTAACAGCAAGACAAAGATGCATTACTTCTCTCCCTTTAGTTAGATGTCTCTGTAAAGATATCTCAGAGATCGCTAGAGATACTCCTTAAAATAGTTTCCTATGTGTCTACTTGATGTACTTAGCTGTGTTTAGCTATGCCTACTTTAAAAAGTGGTCTGACCCAAGAGTAGTGTTTTTTTTCAAAGAAAATGCCTTCTGAAGATGCGGAATTTTGTGGTTCCTTCCTTTGGAGAAATAGTCAGTGTATTCTAGTCCAGGCAGGTAGCCTGGCTCTTACCCTGGCATTTGTGTTGAATACCTAGCATCGTGTTGAATATCCCTGGATGTGTTTCCCTCACCTCAGGGTATATTGTTTTCTCTGTTTACTTCTTTCTAATTTAAATAGCTACCATACACTACTAGTTATCTCATTGGTCATGTCCACCCAAGCCAACCTCTCTGACTTTTTCCATATCTAAAGTGTTAGTTAACACTTGTTTTCTGGTTTACTCTCAGTTTCTGGGCTCTGCCCCAAGTGTATTAAAAGGATCATAGAATCACAGTATCATAGAATCACTAGGATGGAAGAGACCTCTGAGATCACCGAGTCCAACCGTGCCTGTCTCCTTACTAAACCATGTCCCTAAGAAACTCATTCACACGTTTTTTAAACACCTCCAGAGATGGTGACTCCACCACCTCCTTGGGCAGCCTGTTCCAATCTGTGAACGCTCTTGCAGTAAAGAAGTTCTTTCTAATGTCCAGTCTAAACATACCCTGGTGCAACTTGCGATCATTTCCTCTTGCCCTAAGAAGCTTGTTATCATTTGTCTGTGCTTTGTTTTTATTCTACACAGGAGGACGGCAGAGGTTGTCCAAATTTTATTTAGCAGTGCTTGCAAGTAACGCTCTTGTGATAATTACCTGTTCTTTTTTCTTTTCCTGACTCAAATGAGAGTCATTTCTTCAATTGAAGACAGATGCAGTTCAGTTCTTATCTTATTTGAATGGGTAAGTTTCACTCTGTGATTATATTGCTTTAAAAAGACAACAGTTGCTTATATTTGAAAGTTGAAATGGTGTAGTTATCAAAACTGTGCAGAATGCAGTGCTGCATACACCAACAATATGATATACTTTATGCATAGAGATACATACACATATATATAAATACTTATAAACATATATAACCTCTCTTTCTCTCTTTTTCTCTCTCATGTATCTACTTATATATATAAAAATCTGTATATATATGTACATATATAGAAACATATATATTGTGAAGCATTACTCTGTTACGGGAAACGCACCACTATGACATTATTACTGCTTTACACATCATGTAGCACTGACAGCTTAATTACTACACGTGGGTACTAGAAGGTAAATCCCTTGAGCTGCCTGGTGCCCTTACACTACTGAGAAAGCAAAACAGATGCTTAAAGCATAATGCAGTAGGTAATAGGAGGAAAAAAAATTGAATAGACCTGTGAAAAACGTGGGAAAAAATCAGGAGAACAGAATACTCTTCTTAATACGTTGTTGCATATTCAACATCTCTGAGTCAGATGACATTTGGATTCTTCAGTATGGACACAGATTGCTAATCTTAGCTTCCTAGCTAGTCCTGTTTACCCTGCCAAGAATAGAAGCTTGTCTCCCCTAGAGTGAGGTCCAAAGCTGTGACAGCAAATTTGGGCATATGTATTTCAATTTATATAAATATATTCCTGGTTTGAATGTTTTCATTGAAAGGAAATAGTTCAGTACAGTGAAAAAAATGGGCCATTTTTCTTATTCAAATTAACACACAGTTTTTCATTAAAATTAGTGTTGTCACATTGCAGTAATGAATTCTGTATTTTATTTTACCTTTTAAAAAACTTGTTATTGTGAATAGCTTGTACACAACACAATGTATTTTTCTCAAGTGCTTCTCTTGTGCTAACTTTTCTCTCACTTTTAATGTTATTGCAAGTTATTAAGTAATAATATACAGCTAATATACAGCAAACAAAGGTGTTAAAATTGGAAAATGGCTGCTGCCTTTTTTTTGTATTATTGCAGGACAAGAACATGAACTGAAAATTCTGAGTAGCATATTTTTTAAAATAAGAAAAAAGAAAACAAATTTTTTCTTCTCAAATAGTCCAAGTTATGCTTTTCACCGTCACACATACACATACATTTTTAAATATTAGCAGAAATAGAATGAAACAAAACACTCTCCTTCTATATAGAACTACTTAAAATTATGTAGGGGTGGTCAAGGATTTGTTCCACTGCAGATGAATGTTGCTCAAAGAAATATATCATAAAAAAATCAGGAGCATGAAAACTTCTGCAGATTCGTTATCATCTTTAAAAAATATATTTAAATGGAATTATGAATACATTTATAAATGTTTCTTGCTTCAGGTAAAATAATAGCTCTATAGAATTCAACTTATATCTCAATATTAAGCGACAGAGTAAAAAACATTTCAATTTCTACACACGTGGAACATCCTTTCACGTGAGTTAATCTATTATTTTTAAGATATCTGAAGATGTATATGTATTATTTTTACAATTTACCAGACAAACATGAAATAACTGTAGCATGATGATCTCACTCACACTTTCTTCAAAGGATGCAGTAAGCTCATTAAAGGCATTCCATGAATATAAAACTGAAAAGGACATCACAAATCACTCAGTCCTGGAATTTGAGCATGAATATGCACCCTTTTATAGAGAAAATAAAGACTCTGTAAAAGGGATTTGCATCAGTTCATGGTTCATCAAAAAATATATTGAGACTGGCAAAATAGATAGCTCTTTTGTTTGTTGATTCATAATCTGGTTTACCATGGAATAAGTAACAACTTAGTACTGCATGTGTTACAAAAGAAACTTGTCTAGTTGTGTAATGTGAGAAAAAAAAAAAAGAGTGCTTCCTACCTTCACATTCCTTATTTTAATTCCTTATTTGCTTAAATTTATGTTTAGAATTTGATTTAGTAGCAAAACGAAAATAACTGTAAACTAACTTAATAGCAGTGAAAGTGCTTGGCCTTCTAGATATTTCTCAGTTCTTTCATATTTTTTTTGTGAAAAATAAATAAATGCATAATTCCTGGACCTAGAATAGAAGACATCTGTCACCGGTAAGCACGCCAAAGAACATTAATAGCTATCTTGCTCAAATTAGTAATTTCCAACACGATGGGAAATATCTGGCTACAAACTGTGCGCGGAGCACCGTGCTTTTATCTTGCCAGCCATATGTGACAGACACTTTGTTCTCCCCACCACTCATGTGCGTGTGCACCATTGCTGAGCCATCAACCGAAACCTCTTTGCTTGCACAACTGTCGTGGGGTGTTCTCTTCATGCTGCATTACAGAAAGGAAAATATCAGCTCCACATAACTCTAGCTGTTTGTTGTTTGAAACTACTTTCAATTCAATGGCTCTTCAAATAGATATAAAATGCAATCTTACGTCACTTCAAATCAGTACTCGAGGCATTCTATATATCTTCCCTTCATATATTTCTGCAGCCTTAACCAATTTATAGTTGTATTTGCTTTCCTGTTTTGTGTTACAGTGGGTGTAGGGATATAGTCTAGATTTTAGGAAGGCTATTTCAAACTAAAACATGCCAAGAGGCAAAACAAAGGCATAAGGCGCTGTAACATCTGCATATTTCTAAGAAAAGTCATCATTTCTAAGAGAAGTATACCATTGTGCTGTTCCAATAATTCAAAGAAAAGTTAAAAGAGAAAATGTTTATGCCCATACTTTTTTGATGGGAAAAAAGTGTAGCTTTTTGAGACTAAGAACTGTTTAACAATATTCTGAATCACATTAGAATTTAAAAATACTGTAAAAAAAATAAATTAAACTGTTGTAAAATTGTTGTAACATAGACCCTCTGGAGAGTAAATCTGTATCAATATTGAACCATCCACGTGGGATTTATTTAAAAATCTTTGCAAGTGAATAGTGTAAGCCTTTTTTTCTTTCTTTCCCTAAGGTTATCTCTATATTTACCTGTTGAAGGATAGTGCTGCACACTTTGGACTGAGTGTTTAAAGATTTCATCTCCCTAAGAACATGATTTTCCATGGAAAAAATAAAAAAATAAAAACAAAAAAGGTATTTGACATTTTGCAGTATTTCTCCAGTACATAGTTAAGCTGAGGAACATCTGGTCTAAGAAATATGAAATGACATTATATCTCTTAGTCAAAAGTCAGTGAGCAAATCTTTTATTAAGCTCAAAGAAGGGGAGAAGAAAAACTGTCATGGAGGTTATAGTGTCATGATTTAGCCCTGACTCAGCTAAATTATTGAGCAGCTAAAATAATGCACTTGGGCTCCCAAATTCCACCCCGTTACCCCTAGGGGTAGGGAGAGGAAAATGAGAGGCAAAAGGGCTTGTGGATTGGGAACTAAAACTACAGATTTAATGAAATTATGATAATAATAGTACTAATGATTAAAATAATTAGAAAGTAATGAAAATATGTACAAATATCCAAGATCACACCTCCACCCAACACCTCAATGACTATGCATCAACACAAATGCTGTAGAGCAGAAACAGGGAAATGGATCCACAGCTAGGAGGGAGCTGAATTCAGGAACTGGATTCAGGGATGAACGGATCAAGGATCAGGAACAATTAGATAAACAAGGTCCTCACTGGACGTCAGCCATGACAGAAGAAAGTGAGACCCTCATAATCTCTGTTTTATATCAAGTATGATGTATATGGGATGGAATACTCTGTTGGCCAATTTGGTGTCACCTGTCCTGTCCACCCCTCCCTCCAGGTATGAGCTTTTTCACCTCTTTGACTTATGGCACTTCATCAGCTCAAAGATGGCCTTGCCTTCTATAAGGATAAGTATAAACAATGGCCTTTCTGCATACTATTGTCCCATGTTATTACTTCCAGAGAGAAACACTGTCTGAAAAAGATGCAGTTAATTTTCAGAAAATGAAGTTGCATAGACAAGACTTAGCTGAACTTAGGAAATTGATTCTTTAGCTCAAACCAGAACATGTAGTTTCTGACTTTGTGTTAAGCAGATAATATACGTCCAGCATGCAGAAAAGCTGTCCTTTGTCTTATGACATTCTCTGACAATGAAATCATTAAATTCAAAGGCACTAGTTCAGTAGCGCATGGCAGTTAATAAGAAATGACTGCATCACTTTCAAAGACGATGTGGAAATAAAGGATCGGCTTTCTTTAAAGGATTAGATACCTTCATTTGCTGCTTCAGGAGTATAGCCTTTCATAGTAAAATCTTTCCAACGGAAGCTGATAAGAAAATTTCTGTTTTGATGACCAGTTGACTACACTCATAGAGCCTTTAAACAGACTTTCTTACTGGTATTATACTATGTAAATGAGGATTTTCTTAGTAGTTTCAGCATGGCATCACTACCTACATTTCAGAAATATTATTTTGATTAAAGATCTTTTTTATTTTAGCCTCTTAATTTCTAAAGTAGAAATGAAAATTTCTACATTAGAAATGAAAATTTCTACCACAGAATGCATGTTGAAACTTTTTCTTCTAATCTTTCTTCATTGTTTTCCTTTTTGAGTTCTGACTGATGACACAAACTTCTCCATTCAACGTTGTCATTTGTAAAACATCAAGTTTCAGCCTTTTTGATGAATGTAAGTTTTTTTAACTGTTTACTCTTATTTCATATGCTACCTTCACTTTAAAAAAGTATTAAAAATTTGATAAGACTACTGGAGAGAATATGAGATTGTGTCTGCCTTTTTCAGTGAATCAGCAAGCTCAGAAAAAAAGAGTTTCCAGATATTAGGTAAGGATAGGAAGAGGAAGACACAAAAAGCAAATATCTATCAGGTACATAAGAAGCACAAGGTTCTACAACACAACAGTTTTATGATATGGAAAAGTCTGTAAGAAGCTGAGGAGCTACTGAGTCAACAAAACTGTATGTGAATGCAAGTCCCAACCTAGAAGGACACAATGTATATGGAGATACTTCCTTAAATGTCCCTTTTATCCCTATTCTGTCTTCTCTAATCGCTTTGAGTGGTCTCTGTTTCAAAATGCATGAATTATTCTAATCAATTTTTTAAAAATATATGGAGGAGTTTACTTCAGAAAAATATTTTTTATTTTCTTTGGGAAGTTCAGTTTAAGGAGAAAGTTCAGGGAGCCCTATAACGAAATGTCAACCATGCTATCTCTTATGTTATTCCTTAATGCCGCAAAAAACAAGAAGATGAAAGTATCCCACGGCAATCAAGATGACAACAGAAAAATTGCCGTCAGCTATTAAGAACTGCTCATTTGAAAACCCTTTTTCCAAATGTGTTCTCCAAATAGATTGCCCAAAACTCATCCCAACCTACAAAAGGAAACTGATTACAATTAACCATACAAAAGGCAAGAGCATTTGAATTGTTTGTCCATATAGTAAAACAAACTGCACTACAGCCATCAACTAATTTGAGACTTTATCTCACTAAAATCTAGGTTATTAATTCCAAAAGGGTGAAAATGACTTTTCAGTGCTTCCTCTCCACAGGACTAAATTTCATTAAACACATTTGAAGTTTCTTGATTTGCACACGTGGATATTTCCAGTTTTGTGCTATAAAATCAGGGATGCATTAAACAAACACAGACTTTTAACTTATTAATTGAAATAGTTCAATAAATGTACTATAAAATTCCTCTAACGGTATGACTTTAAGAAATATTTCCACCATTTTCCAACTATTGTTTTAGCTAAAGATTTCTTAAAAATGTTTAAATAAGCCAATAAATTTCTAACAGTTAAATCTACAATATGAGAAAAGAAATGACAGTAAGTTAAGATTTTTCAAGAATTTCAAAGTTAATGTGAAGTACTAGTGGCTGTTTCTATTCTTTTTCTTCATTCACTTTTGGACTTCAGCTGGGAAAGTCCTTTGAAATAACTTTATAAGTAAGGAAAAACAGCAGAAGAAGGTTTTGAAATCCATATTAATAATTCTTCAGTGAATTTTACTGAAAGTAAAGAATTGCCATTCTTATTAATTAAGCTGTTACTTCAACTGCTTTATATTTTAAGGTCGTCTTTCCCTTGCAGCATGGGATCAAATACACAATCTAAATCTGGTCTAACTATAAAAACCACACAAAGCATACAACTGAAACATAACCCTACAGATATCAACATATGTTGAAAACAAAATCCAAGTCTTCCAATGAACACATACAGCCAATTTACATTTTAAAACTTTAATTCATATTGTTCTAACATAAAACTACACAAAACCTATGTTTTTAACATCTCGTCAACAAGGTTAAACTCCTAAATTTTATTTTTGAATTTTAAATATGAAGAAATTAAAAAAATATGCCTATAAGCCTCAGTAGGAAAATTTCTAATTGTGTCTTGCTCCTTTTGTCATTTTTTAAATTAGAATCCATACTCTCTCATGCTTTTGCAAACCACACTCTGTTCCATTGTTTGTCACAGCTCAGAGATACATGTAAAAATACTATAGGCTAATTTCATGTCACTTACTAAAAGATAAGTTATTGATGAAGTGTGATTACACAAAGTCAGATTTTTAATTTACATCAAACTGGGTTTTTTTGCCACAAAATTGTTTCTGCTATACAATGACATATCTCTCCATGGTAAACATTTACATTATTTGCGTAAGTTTAAATTTAATATAAATAAATATAGTACTGTAAATTTTAAATTGTTTAAAGTGAGTAGCTCTATAAATTCAGAAATTATTCAAACAGTTTTCAGCTTACAAAGCAAATGTATAAATATATTTGTATATGTATGTGTGTGTTTTATCTTACTTTTTCCACAACTTGAATGTCAATTTTATCGACCAAGATAATGTAAAAAGCATACTGGCACCATCATAGTTAGTTCATCATTACTTCATGTTAGCAATTGTTTTCTGAATTAGGTTTTGGTTGTTTCCTCCAAAAGAGAAGAAATGAGGAAAAAAAAAATAAAAAGAAAATGCTAGTCCTCCCCCCAAAAACACCCAAACCATGAGAGATCATAGTAGAGACAAAATCCTCAGATGCCTAGCAAATCAGCCAACAATTTCATTAAGCAATTTTAATAGTATAGTTATTGATGGCAGTTCCTTCTGTCAGATTTAAACTTTGCTTCCTATTAACTGTTCCTTTCTTTGTAAGTTATGTATCAACCACATAAAAATGACATTTAAAAACTCTATGCAGGAATTTTTATCTTCTCTATTTCTTCTTGTTCCAACCTTGTTCCTGATGCTCTTGTAGCTTTTACAGGATTATGCTGGTTGATTAAAAGGAAAAGGCAATAATTTTAGTATTTCTGAGCTAGTTTATGCAGTTAGGTAGTCTGGTTTAACTGTTTAGTTGGTGAATGGTAACATCACAGAACACAGGAGTTATTCCTCAGTTAATTATTGGTATATTGCTTATGTTTAAAAAGGGTGTAGGAAAGGTAGGCTGGGAATCAAGTTTAAACTCAAAGTACTACAGCTAAAGCTGTATTTTTCCTGAAATATAACTACTGTTGCCACTTGTAATTTTTTGAAAAGTAATTGCATAAACGATACATACAAATAAACTATCCACAAATGACCCGAGGAGATTTCTACTGTTCTAGTTTTTCCTCTAGTAAAATGTATTTAAACTACAAACATGTATACACACACACATTCGTGTATTTTAGTGTTTTCTTTATCTACTGTATCAAATTAGGAAAGAGGTGTTGCAGATAACCCGTTGGAGTTATGCTTAATGTTCATCTGTTGACAGAAAAGTGAAGGAGGATTTAAAGTTGAGAGAGAAAAGATAAAAGGAAACTGTAAAACTGAAATAATGTTCAGAACTTGAATACTATGAGGAACAACCTACCAAGAGGTTAAAATAAAGGTGACAGAGAACCAATTAAGAGATTCACTGATGGGAAGAGAGGAGAATTTCATATACAAAAGTCTAGAAAGAATGAAATTACTTTCTTTTGAAAAAGAAGGAACAGAGGTGACAAAAACATAATATGAAGAATATAATATTCAATGGAATAGAGGAAATAAACAATGATAACTGTTCTGCCTCTTTCATACAATATTTAAAACATTTGGAAGCTAGAGGTCAATTAATGGATTTACTGTCAGCAAACTACATAAAACTGGAAGTTCCCTGATAACTGGTAACTTTATTTATCCCTTGTAATGTAACTTCATTAAGAAAAAGGAATTCCACAGGAATAAATTTATTTTAGCTAAACATGGATAGAAATTATGAGCTGAATTCCAGTTCAGATGTAAACATATAAACTCTTGTATCTGCATGAAAGCAAAAGTTAGGGGTTGAGCTACTGGAAAGCAACTCTGCAGAGAAGGATATGGGAGTCCTGATGGACAACAAGTTAACCGTGAGCCAGCAAAGTGCCCTTATGGCCAAGAAGGCCAATGGTACCCTGGAGTGCGTTAAGAAAAGTGTGTCTAGCAGGTCAAAGGAGGACCCACCTGGAGTATTGTGTCCAGTCCTGGACTCCCCAATTAAAGGAAGACATGAAACTACTGGACATAGCCCAGAAGAGAGCGACAAAGATGATTAGGGGACTAGAGCAACTCTAGAAGAGCATCTTTCTACAAGTAAAGACTGAGTGAGCTGAGTCTGTTTACCCTGCAGAAGACAAGACTGAGAGGGGATCTTATCAATGCTTACAAATATCTAAAAGGTAGATGTCAAGAGGATGTGGCCAGACTCTTTTCAATGGTGCCCAGCGACAGGACAAAGGGCAACAGGCACAAATTGGAGCGCAGGAAGCTCTAAGTCAACACGAGGAAAAACTGTGACAGAGCACTGGAACAGGCGGTCCAGGGAATTTGCAGAATCTCATTCTCTGGAGATATTCAAAATGCACCGGTGCAAGTGGAACTGCTTTATTAGGGGGGTAGTACTGCATGATCTCCAGAGGTCCCTTCTAAACCTGACCACTCTATGATTCCGTGATATGCGAGGGATGAGTCTCAGTTTCCATGGTAAAAAATGGAGTTAATGAATACAAATCCACTGCCTAAACACGAACACTTTCTGTCATTTGGGATATTTGTACTTTTAATTTCCACCAAAGAGTAGCACAGGTCTCCCATAGGGTCTAGGACAATTCTCTGCTGCCAACTCTCTGAGACTAGCACCCTGTGGAACAACTCTCCGTGGAGAAAGATTTCCAGGAGGACAACTCTAACCCTAACTTTAAGTCTAAGCGTAACTCTAAGTCCAATTCTAACTCCAATGACTTTGCAAACAGTTGTCCCTGCTTTGAGTTGTCCCTCTTGAGAGTTGTCCTGCGCAAAGTTTTGCCCATGGAGAGTTGTCTCATGGAGAGCTGTCTGCCGACAGTTGTCCTTTCCTCTATCCGATAAGTTCTACATTATTTCTGCCAAATTCATGTCCTGTTTATGAGGTCTCGTGTTACTAGATACTGATGTTTAAGGAGCATTTAGTAGAACAATTTTTTTTAGATTTCATCCTAAGGGAAACTGAACAACTTCGGGTTATATGAGGCTTTTTTGGCTGCACTGTCAACACTAGGAGCTTTGTCAATATTTCTCAATTGGATGTGTCCATTGCAGAGTTGATTCTTCCCCCACTGTTTTAGACAAGCCCTGTCACTCACTTAACTACATGACAGGTTGCTTTGAAAGTAGGTAGGAATCTAGGGCTATTGGATGTTGAGAAGTATCTTACATTACTGAAAAGTCAATTTATGATAAGCCAGAATTTTAGAGTTCCTAGGAATCTCAGGTGTCAGATTCTCCACCTTATTTATAGTAGCTTAAAGGTCTGGATCAGGGGCAGTTTTAATTTTCCCAGAGAAAGAATTTCCAGGATTTCTTAATTAACACTTAACTCCTGTTTGTTACGGAAGTCTTATGAACATAGTCTTCTTAAAATGGAGACTATAAAAATTTGAGAAAATATAATGAATAAGCATTTCACTTGTCATGTTTAAAGAATTTTTTCACTTTGATTGTCAGCTTTTTTGTAGGAATGAGGAAAAATTCTCCACCATTTGAAAACTTAGACTTCTCAATAGTTCAATTGTTCAGAGGATTCGATGCCATGAATTTTTTGAACTCTTGTTTTTAAATAACAATATGAATATAACAATGTAATTCCACTCTCCACACCAATGAATTCTGAACAGTGTCCTGTGATCTGATTTTAAGTATGAGCTACTAAAACTATAACTGATTTCTAACGTAAATGAATATACAGAATGACTCTACTTCTATTGTTGCCTTAAACATTGATTGATTCTGCTTGTATTGTCTTAAACATCATCTGACTCTACTTGTATTGTTGTTTTTAACACCTTCTTGAGTGCTGTGTCTCCTGCTGGGCTGCCTGTGCTGCTGCAGAGGAGGGGGAGAGGTGCAGCAGCAGGTTCTGCCCCCCCCCACATGACTGCTCATGCAGACCCAGAGAGCTCAGTCCCCGCTCAGGCCCTACCCAAAACATTTGTTGGTTGTTTTGGCCGTGTCCAAAATGAATACGAAGTTTGCTGTTCTGGCTGTGCTCAGAATATTGGTTTGCTGTTCAGGCCATGTCCAAAACGAATACTGATTCCATATTTCAGCCATGGCCAAAATATTGGTTTACTGTTTTATCCATGTCCCAAATGAGTACTGAGTCCATATTTTGGCCATCCAAAACATTGGTTTGTTGTTTTGGCCGTGTCCGAAATGAACAGTGAATTTGTTGTTCTGGCTACGCCCAGAACGCCCAGAATATTGGTTTAGCTCTTTCAGCTGTGTTTAAGACAAATACTGATTTGTTATTTTGGCTGTGCCCAAAATAAACACTGTTTGGATTTACCCTGGGAAGTTTGTTGGTCTCCAATATGCCAGACAGACATCAAAAGACCTGTCATGTGTTCCCCCTCGTCCATCCCCCATCCCCAATATCTCCCAACCAGCTTGAGCAGGTCTGTGAGGGGGCAGGGGGCAGCTCAGGAGGGGGAAGAGGGCACTGACAGTTGATTTCATATGTTCTTCTACCATATAAGAAACTCAAAATCTTTTTTATCCCAATTTGATCCTTATTGCATAAATTGTGAAAGATTATACTTAAATTATCTACTCTAGATATATTTCCTCACAGGTCAGTGCACTGAACCTGAAAAAGTAATAATAAGAGTCTTTGGATCTTTTATTTAGACAAAAAACTTTTAACGCATTAAATACTGAAACAAGAGGAAATGATTAGTACGAAATTTGGTTGCTACCAAATACATTAAAAATTATTAATTTGGTCCAGAATGTCCAGAAGTATTTATTGTCATCAAACACTTGGGAGGAAATCCTAAACCTAAAAACAAAGTAAATATCAATCTTGGTTACAAACAAGATGCCCATAAGATGAATATCTCGTATTACTGTCTTATAAAGACTCGTGTGTTGAATTTATTAACATCACAATAAAAAATTACATCAGTGTTCACAGATTTCACCACATTCTGTTCTGGTGTATTGAGTTCATTCACTCAGTGTTTCATGAGAATACAGAGAAAAAATCTTTCTCAGTGGAAACTTTCAGCCCATTCAGTCCCATTCAGCTATACAATAATACTGACGACAGAAAAAGAAAAGCTTCTTTTTATTATTCTTCTATAATAAAGGGAACATACTTTCATCACAAAATCCTTGAAGGTGATCCAAGATCTAATCTAGCACTACCATGATTAGGTGAATTTCAGAGTTCTCAGTGTAAAAATACCTATGAGGAGTTGTCATAATTCACTGTCTCTTCATTCAAGTTTCCAGGCAGAGGCAAAGACATCTTTACAATTTTGCAAAACATCTGTTTTACCTTGGTTAATCAGGGTGCTAAGATATAAGAGAGAAGGAATATATTGCTGCAAGAAGTTTCTCTAAACATAACAGCCTCCAGACGTATAAAGTGTTTCTAGACATAAAAATAAAAAGACAGAGTTCTAATTCCTGCAAAGTTACTGATTATTAAACACCTGGACAGTTTTTGAAATTTAACACTTTTTTCTTTAGTCTAAAGGTATATTGTGTCACATTTTCAATATCACTGCATCGAGCTGAATAAACAAATAAATAGAACAACACAAAATTATTCTACCCCTCCTCCACTTTAGGGTGTTTCGTAGGTTAATATTTTTCATTTGCACAGCATTTGAAATGAGTTAAACAACATTTTAGACATTTAATAATATAATTTCCGTATTAGACTAAAGATGAGAGATGGCAAAGCTGTAGCCACTGGGAATTTTTACCTAGTCCTTAACAAGGCATTTCTGATCTAGCAAAAAAATTGTTACTACTGCTAGAGACCAAATATCTAGTATCTTTCTTTGTTAAAAGTTAGTAGTTCTTCCAATCTCTACCAAACTAGAATAGATTTATGTTATGCTATGATATATCCTTGATATTTAACAGAACTTAAAACTGAGAATTTTTCCTTAGAACATAATTTAATGAAAAAATATTATTTTGTGATGATTTTGCATCAAAAAGTTTGTTTGTTCTCAGTACTTCTCTTGTTTTTCTTGTTTGTGTTTTGTTTATATTGTTAGGTTTCATTCTTTTGTTTCCTAAAGGTGGATTAAACTTTTGAGTCACATAATATTAACTTTCTTAAGAACAACTCTGCTGCCTCATTGCTGCCTCAATGCCCTGAATCCTGCTTTCCTTATGCATTCCTTTACAAAATAAAATGATGGTTTTTCCTTCTTTGCTTTGACACATTCAGATAATGTCTCCTTCAAGAGGCTATTCCAAGACTTGAGAAAGTTAGTTGAAAATTTTAGATTTATTTTTTTAACTTCTTAGTAAATGCATGAGATCATTTTCTGTAAATGGTACAACATTTCTAGGAGGCTCTGAAGGAGTTCAACATTGCTACTTCTTTGTTCTATGAATTATGTAATTCTTGGTTTATTTTAATATCTATATTTTACTATCTATCTGTATATATGTAAATTTATACACAATATTTATATAAATCTGTGTTTATCTTGCAAAATAAATGGTCACAGAACTAAAAATATCCACATGATGAATCTCTGGTCTTGTTTCTCTCCCGAGTTTGCGCCATTGCAGCTCCTTTCCAAATCAAGCCCAGGCATCATTCTTGGAGCAGATCACTGCAGGGTCACTTCCCAAAATGTTAATATATATTAAGTTACTTCAGATTTGTTTCCATCTGTTTTTAATACCTTTTTCCAAACAATTTTACCTTTAGTTAGTGATTGTAAATAACAAAAGAGATTCCGGATGGACTTTAGGGGTTCTAAAGGAGTGTGGCACCTGGTTTTTTTTAAGTTTTAGAATCCGTGCAGTTATCACTTTTTTCAAAGGTCAGGCAAAGTCCTTAAAATAAATAGGCCCATCCTTCCTTTTAAAGCCTTTTTATGGTGTTTTACCTATCTTAAACCTCTTGTATATTCAGTGCAGGAAACTGGGAATTACTATAAGACAATCTATTAGAATTGGAAGTATATAAGTGGAGATGCTTATGTTCTTCTTTTGACTAAGCTCTAAGTGGTTATCTTGAGTAAGATGAAAGCTGTGAGTGAGAAAGTGTGCAGTGAGCTCAATATTATCCTGAAAACATGTTATATTCTGTCAAAATATCCCTGCTATTGTTTATTCTGTAATAAATCAGTAAGGTAAGATGAATTCAGAGAGCATTAAAACTCTGAAATCTAGTCTATTATTAGCACTGTCATCATCAAGTCCAACCGTGCCTGTCTCCTTATTAAACCATGTCCCTAAGAAACTCATCCACCCATTTTTTTAAACACCTCCAGGGATGGTGACTCCACCACCTCCCTGGGCAGCCTGTTCCAATCTCTCACCACCTTTCAGTAAAGAAATTCTTCCTAATGTCCAGTCTAAACCTTCCCTGGTGCAACTTGTGGCCATTTTGTCTTGTCCTATCGCTTGTCGCTTGTGAGAAGAGACCAGCACCCACCCCGTTACAACCTCCTTTCAGGCTGTTGTAGACAGTGATGAGGTCTCCCCTCAGCCTCCTCTTCTCTAAGCTAAACAACCCCAGCTCCCTCAGCCCCTCCTCATAGGGCTTATTCTCCAGGCCCCTCACCAGCATCGTTGCCCTTCTCTGGACGCGCTCCAGCCCCTCAATGTCCTTCCTGTAGTGAGGGGCCCAAAACTGAACCCAGCACTCGAGGTGCAGCCTCACCAGTGCTGAGTACGGGGGCACAATCACCTCCCTGCTCCTGCTGGCCACGCTGTGTCTGATACAGGCCAAGATGCCATTGGCCCTCTTGGCCACCTGGGCCACTGCTGACTCATGTTCAGCCGGCTGTCAGCCAACACCCCCAGGTCCTTCTCTGCCAGGCAGCTCTCCAGCCACTCCTCCCCAAGCCTGTAACGCTTCATGGGGTTGTTTTGACCCAAAAGGAGGACTCTGCACTTGGCCTTGTTGAACCTCATTCAGCTGGTCTCAGCCCATCGGTTCATGTATTTGTAAGCAACTTGCTTCTGTGTTTCAATGGAGGTGCTAGAAGTGCTCATGCTGGGTTCTGAGAGTGCTTCAGTAACATTTAGAAGTCCTCAATGAAGAGCCCAATAAACAAATATTTTGCAAGGAAAAATACAAGAAAGTATAAAAAACTCAAAAAGTAACTTATGTTATTAAAGCTGGCATAGCAGTTAATTAATCTGTAGCCATCTGCTTCCTTATTATTTTTTCCTCCATAAATTATAAGCAAATTAAAGTCAGTGAAGTAGAATTACACTATGGATTTGGAACATTAAACTTCCACCTTTGTAAGGAGAAACTAACTACAAAAGGAAAATTCTTTCAAATGCTGTGAAGTACATGTGAAAAAAAAGAAAAAAATACTAAAAAATATCCAAGGAAAGAGAACCTGCAGGGAGTTAAGAAAAGAAAATCAGAAAAGTTATATAAAGTCTTGAAGAATGCTACCCTGGGAATAATGGTTATGAGAAATTGCTCTTCTAATTTGTAGAAAAGCAGACATGCAATCTTACCAAAAATCCATAAAAGAGAACTAGGAATATGATAATATATTATTTTCTTTTTTTAGTAAGAAGAAAAGAAAAAAAATATATTTTGAGGAAGCAGTAGGAAACACTTTTTTGATATTGAAGGAAAAGCTAATCTGAAGTTAAGTTTTTAATGAATGATGCTGAGGAAGAATGTAGGGTTCATACTATCACAGAGAATAATGTAGGATTCATACTATCACAGAGAATATTCAAGGTCAACACGTGTCAGCTATAAAATTCAAGCAAAATTTAAATGATCTCATCGTAGTGAACAGTATGTGGTTCAGTGGCTACTGTCACTATAGCTTCTACCTCCAAAGGCATAATCATTATCTAATCAAAATGATTCTGTGTATGCTTACTTACATTGACCTTTACCCCTTCCTTATTAGGTATGCATTATGTAATGTTCACTTTGTAGAATCCATTTCATAAATAAAATAGTTTGTTTAATCTATGCATATGTATCACCAAAGTACATGGAGTTTCATGGAATATCAATGACTTCATTGAATAAGAATCTGTTCGCTCTCTCTCTAAGAAGTTTTTCTCAAAATGTGAGACTATTTCTTCATCTATTTAGTACCAGCATAGTTAGATTGACATGCCTGAAATGCTTTGAAATGAAGAGGATTAAATAATCATTGATAATTGATGTGGTAAATATACAGAATATTTTCAGCACAGTCAAAGGTACGCTGACACATCACAGTAGGATTAAGAAATAATCTTACAGTCTTAATCTTACAATATTTTAGTGTTTATCATCAAATGTTCCACTTAACACTCCAATGTGATGTATTTCATAAGAATACATTCAGAATATTCAGCAAAATTTTAGGATTTTGTGTGTACTTAATCCGTTAAAATCATCATAAAAATATTTTCATTTTAAGTATCTCAGAGGTAAATGAGGAATTAAGTCTATTTAGTTACAACACTTTCCCCCATCAAACTCCTCTCTCTTCTCCCTCAACAGAAGACCCAGGGAAAAATTTAAATCTCATTAATATCAGAGCTTTCATGCTGGATAGGAGTGATACTCTGTGTTTTGCCCAGAGGATAGAACTTTATTATATATTACATCAGTTGCTTTCAGACTTAAGCAACTTTCAGTTGTGTTAACACATATAAGTTAACAACACAGAAATAATTATGATTAAACAATGACATATTTGTTCTCTCAGATTATGTGCTTTGATCTGAGTTCCTCAAATACGAATACATGCGGAAATTTAATGCCCAGGTCTGTTTATTTCATTTTTAAATCCTCTCTGTTTTTTTTAAAGAAAACCTTCTTAATAATTCCTATGTATATGTATTTATGTACACGTATAAAGTGAAACAAATTTAGCATGTATTTAGCATTTTTAGTGTCACACTCCTCTGAAATTAATGCAAAGACTTCAGTTGACAAAACAAGCATCAGTCCTATAAATAGAAGAAAAACAGACAAATTGAAAGTCCTTTAACATTCAATTTATAAATTATTTGTACCTTCAAATGTCATACCTTATCATTCAGATATTTAGATTGTAACTATCAAGTAAAAAAAGGAAGGTGCAAGCTTGAGTTTTAGAATTTTGAAGCATTCTAATAATTTTATAGACACAATAGATAATAATGTGATACTCCACATTACTAAAATGTTTGATATGTTTATATGGAATGGAGAAATAAATACTAAATATACTAACATGAATAATAAATAAATGTAAAATATACCAAAATAAGTAATAGATGCAAATTGATTGATTTTTCAGTCCTATATTTTAAGCTTCTTTAATTCTTATATTCCCTGCATTTTGAATTCTTAGCATCCTCAGAGCACTATATTTGCGTATTCTTAAAATTTTGTAGTCTGCTCTTATTATAAAAATTGGTGTTGAATACAAAAGTAAATTCCTGTGTTCAAGAATACTGATATAAATAAAAAATATTCTCTAGGGTAAATCCATGTCCCGGAATTCCATATGTATCTGCTGCTGCTTTCCTTTCTGTCCATAGGAACAGGCCAGAAATTAATCTCATTGGAAAATTCTCATTGGAAAATTCTAGAGCAGAACAGATCTTTCACTTTATACAAGAAAAAATGACACTGGCTTAGATGCCGACACTTAACATTTTCGTCGTGTAAAGATAAATAATGTGGATCCCTCAAAAGTGTCTTCACTTTTGTCCCAGAAGTACTCTAGTCATTGTAGTTAATTTTGTAGGAGAAATAGCCACACTACAGATCTACAACAATTTTTCAACCTTAACATCATAATTCCTTCTTATGAAAGTAAACTGGTGTTTGCAAGGTACATTCTATTTCTATCTAATTTCCGAAATCAGTAAGTTGCTCTGTGTTTTAGAGGTGACTCTGATAAAACTGAAGTTTCAAACAGCAATTACTCTCTTGTTTCTAATGATTATTTTGCTGTTTGAGACTTGTATTGTGATATTGTACAAAAACTCAGAGGTCATTGCTAACACTCATTGTGAAAATGAGAAAGCTGTTTTCATATCTGAACGTCTTAAAGATCTTTTTTTGTATCCCCACATCTAAAAGACACAGCAGATTTTGTGCACTATTCAGTTTCCCAAAGGCTGATTATACTTCATATCACGAGGCATTTGAAAACAATCAGTGAAGTCTCACAACATAGCAGTGTTTACTGAGGATGCACGACTAAAGGTAAACAACTTGAAAACTGGCGCCATGCGTCATCGAAATACTAGAAGGTTTTGTTGTTCTCTTTTTCAAGTAACAGTTTAAGAAATTCAGAGTCATCCTCTACTTCTACTGGAAAACTGTTAATTGACTCCTTTAACTGTGGCCGGAAGCATAGTAATTCTTTCTTTATTCCATTAACTCAGTATTTTTGTAAATGTAGATTTAGAAGCAGATATTAGAAATGCCATGAGTTTGTTCTAAGTGAAATTGAGGGGCTGTACATTGTATTCATTAGTTTGTGTGACCTACTTAGAAATGGATTAGAAAAATTACCTTTCTGATGGTGCTGAGGAGCATTTTGAGTGTGGAATTCTGGAGCTATTCTGGAACAAAAAAAAAGGTTTGGCTTGTGAAATTAAATAACTTCTGTGGAAAAGAAAGAACAATGCGCAAATAGACATCTGAAGACCTCTAGTCAAGAGGACAGATCTATGAACTGTAAAGCACTGGATTCTTTCTAGACAACCACTGCAAGCATATGGCTAACTTAACTTAGTCTCTTTGGAAGCTGAGAAACAAAGAATACATAGGTTGGATAATAAGTCCTATTGATCAACACACTCAAACAACAGTCTTAGGGAACGTGGCAAGTGAAAAAGTACAAAGTAAATCTCTTTAGTTGGAGTCCAATATTAGATACAGTTTTTAGAAAAAGACACAAGACCCTGTTTTTGCCAGCTACAATAGGAGAGTTCCTAGGATGTTCTGAAATCATCTTGAATTTGGTATCAGTAATCACATCAATATCTATGTATAAACTAGTTAACCTGCTCCACCACCCCTGTTGATAAGAAAAATAGTTGCCTATTCTCTATCGGCGTAGATATCTGAAACAGCTCAAAGAAGTGAAACCCCTCAAAGCCCATCCCTGAATTGACTAGAATGGTTGCTAAAACAGTTAAAGTACTTTGCCTTAAAGAGTCAGGATAAGATTCTAAGTTAGATAAGATTTATCTTACTTATTTGAAAGATTTTGATATTAGAAGTGAAAAATATAATTAATATAGAGGAAGTTATTTTTAGTTTTTCATCTCACTAATGATTAAAGCAATTCTAATCAATCCTAATATGGGAGCGGGAAAACAGCAGAACAGCTCTCTGTCACCAGCTCTTCAGGTGGACAAGTGCCTGTTGGGACTATTGTCCATGGGGAGCCATTACAGCTAGTCTTAGTCTTAGGGTTA
Source organism: Neomorphus geoffroyi (assembly GCA_033558235.1). NCBI lineage: Eukaryota > Metazoa > Chordata > Aves > Cuculiformes > Neomorphidae > Neomorphus > Neomorphus geoffroyi. The sequence goes on from JAUMJM010000005.1 coordinate 24,073,223, forward strand.
AGCTTACGTTTAGGTTTAGCCTTTGTTTTAGGCTTAGGCTTAGGTTTAGGTTTAGGCTTAGGTTTAGGCCTGGGGTTAGAGTTATGCCTGCATACTTGACCCTGTATAGAGTTGTTTCCGTGGAGAGTGGTCCCCACACAGAACTGTCCACATTGAATTGCTTAGACTCTATGGGAGATTATGAAGTGTGTTTCTTTGGGTAATGTGAAAACAGTGGTATTCGGAATAACAAGCTGGACATAAAAAGTAGCAACCTTCTGAATTCTTCTTTATGTTGCAAATTGCTTTCTGTCCACAAGCATGCTTTGAATCTACAGTGATTACAACGCAAAAAACGTTGAGGACATTTGACTAATATATCAATTATACATCATAGCTCTGAGTCCTTGGAGCAAAAGAATTGATAAGAAGTACTCTTCACATTCCTAGTTAAAGGATGTTTGAAGCTCCAGATGAATAAATCAAACAATGTCAATGAAAATAACATAGTTTTTTTAATAATGACTTATGGGAAATAAAAACAGGCATTCTGGATGGCACTGGTAGGTTTTCACTCTCCTCCCCTTTTTGACAGGACACTTATAATAGGGGATTAAAAAGCTTTGAGGACCTGAAGCAAAACAGACATACATGAACTAAAATTCAGTGTAAATCATAAAGAATTATTTTTTGTAAACAACAAATGAAGATAGGTTTATTCTTACAGTTGTAGAGTGGGCTTTTATTAACTCATTGTACTGGTCTCCGTGTTTTGCAATGTAATTGGAAGGTCAATACTTCTAAAAAAACATCAAATTACCATCTTCCCTCCCCTCTCTTTCTTTCTCCCCTCTATTGTGTTTGTATTTTTCCATGTGCAACGATTACTTTTCCTAAAGTATGGTGAGAAATATTTCTTCTAGTTTATCAAGATTGTTTCTAAACATATATTTAAGAAGGTTCTTGTTCTCCAGATGTTCTTAGGTTAAATAAATTTTAACTGGTGACATTACCAATGCTTTTTGTGAGCAAGATTATAACATTTATACTCATATTGTGCAACGTCTAACTATAAATAATTTCAATTAAGTTAATTTTTTTCTGGTTACAATTCAAAGGCTAAGAAAATACTGGCACAGGCACTCAGGCAAGGCAGAATTTAATCCTAAAAATTATGTGCATAATTAACACAAAATTGTTGGGGAAATAGGCATATAATATAAAAAAGAATTTTGTTCAAGTTTTCTGATGACAAGAAAATTAGAAGAGAGATTCTTATGTACCTCTTGAAAAGCAATATTTTTTGTTATTGAAAACAATATTTTTTGTTATTGCATTTCTGTATGTGCTTTGCTTTTGAGGGTAACCAATTTAAACAGAATTACAATGTTATAGAATAGCCTAATTTTTCAGGTAAAGTGGTTTTTACTTATGAGTGATTGCAAAATAAAATTATGAAGACATGAATATTAAGTCATAAACCACAAAGAAAATCAGAAAATATAATTTTCAAGAGCTCGATTCAAATCTACCGAGGCTACCAAGAGTCCTAAGGTTTTTAAGAACGTCAATCTGAAAATAGCAGTATTGAAGTACTGCACTAGTGAGTACCAATGAAAAGAGTCAGGAAATGATAGGAGCAGAAGGTAATTTATGGTGAGGTCCAGTTTTCTGAGCCCTCAGGGAAGGGTTCAATAAGACTTTCCACTTAGTCATTCACCTTTTTTTCAACTTATTTTCTGTTAGTTAACACAGTTCAGTGGAAAAAAATAATTAGAAACAATAAGCTGGTCTCTGTTATCTTTATATTGTCTATAATTCCACTATACTTCATTTGAATGGAATGGCCTTACTCATCAGGAAATATAGTGTGCAGCTTGAAGTGCATCGAAGTCCAGCCATAATTGAAAGACATTTGAAAGGAATGAAGAAAGAAAGAAAGAAAGAAAGAAAGAAAGAAAGAAAGAGAGAGAGAAAGAGAGAGAGAGAAAAAAGAAAGAGAGAAAGAAAGAAAGAGAGAAAGAAAGAAAGAAAGAAAGAAAGAAAGAAAGAAAGAAAGAAAGAAAGAAAGAAAGAGAAAGAAAGAGAAAGAAAGAAAGAGAGAAAGAAAGAAAGAGAGAAAGAAAGAAAGAGTAAGAGAGGAGGAGAAGGGAGGAAGGAAGGAAGGAAGGAAGGAAGGAAGGAAGGAAGGAAGGAAGGAAGGAAGGAAGGAAGGAAGGAAGGAAGGAAGGAAGATAATAGACATGTATACAAGACTGAATCCAGACAGCATGCTCATGATCTGACTGGCACAGAGCTTTTATCTTCAGTATGCAAAGTATTAATTAGAGAATTGTTTCTTTTTTCCTTTAAAAAGTTCTTGACCCCAAATATTCTGTATCTCCTGTTGCTAAAACTTCCAAACATTTTAAAGAATTTTTGAATTTCTTTGGGTATTGGGATTAATAGTCTATATAAATGTTCTCTTCAAGATTGAATCAAGTATTCAAATACATAATACAAAATTTTCATGCTAATGTGTATAATGTAACTCTTTGGGCCTGGCCATGCAGCCAACAATTTACCTAGTGAAGACTATGCCCACTGAAGCCATGAGCAGCCAGATTCTCCAGGAGAATGAAGTCAGAAATTACGCCAAAAGCTTTACTAAAGTCTAGGTAGACAATATCCACAGCATTTATGTCATTCACTGAGTGGCTGACCTTTTCACAGAAGGATATGATGTTAGTTAAGCTCGACCTGTCTTTCCTAAACCCGTGCTGACTAGGCCTGGTCACCTGGTTGTCCTGTATGTGCCACATGATCCTTCCCCAGCAATGAGGTCAGAGTAACAGGCCTTTAGTTTCCTGGATCCTCCTTCTGGTCCTTCTTGTAGACAAGAGTCACCTTTGTTAACCTCCAGCCAACTGGGACCCCCATGTTAGCCAGGACTGCTGATAAATGATGGGAAGTGGCTTGAAGAGCACTTCCAGCAGTGCCTTCAGTAGCCTCAGGTGGATCTCATCAGGTCCCATAGACTTGTGTGTGTCTAAGTGGCGTAGCAGGTCACTAACTGTCTCCCAAGGAACTCTGTCAAGTAGTTTCCCAAAGAGGCCAAAGTCTGCACTCCCGAACTCCAAGGTGAAAACTCTACCTACTCCTCTCCTCACTCCTTTGAGTATCAAAAACTCTATCAGCTCATGATTGCTATGCCCAAGAAGGCCTCCAACCATCACACCACACACAAGTCCTTTTTATTTGTGAACAAGAGGTCCAGAGAGGCACCTTCCCTAGGTGGCTCTCTCACCAGCTGTGTCAGGAAGCTACCTTCCACTCAGTCCCAAAACACCCTACCCTCTCTTCTCTTTGCTGTACTGTATTTCCTGCAGGCATTTGGCACGTTGAAATCCCCCAGCAATTCCATTTAACCTACTTTGCAAAAGTCAGGGTCATTTTAAAGAGAGACCAGTCTGCTTTATTTTAAACAAAGCCTTATTCATCTTTGCAAACAAAGATGGCCTGTGTAGGCCACCCCATTCTCAAAGAACCCCAAATTGTGGTGATGACACCAGCCACAGAGCCATGTGTTAAGATACTGGGGATGTCTGTTTCTTCCAGTGTGACTACTTGCAACTGGAAGGAGAGAGGAAAAAATAAACTGTGCTCCAGATTCCCTTCTCCATTGTCCCAAGGCCCTGCAGTTTCTGTTAATTGCTGTCAGACTACATGTTGCGACTTCATCAACATCCACATGGAAGAGCAATAATGGGTAATACTCCAAAGGCCATCCCAGGCTAGGAAGTTCCCTGATGATGCCCTTAACCTGGGTCCCAGAGAGGCAGCAGAGTTCCCTAAGAGGAGACAGGTTGGATTCTGTTCTTCTCAGAAAGGAGTCTCCTACAACTATAATTCTCTATTATGGTAAGAATACAAAAAAACCCCACAAATGCTGAGAGAAGTATAGATCAATCTTTGGTGTTTAGAAGGTCTTCCTAATTATATCTGCTCAGAACAATAAAAGGAAAGAAATGGATTTTCTGCAACACTTCAAAACCATGAAGAAATTATTTTTTTGGAAAATACATGAGGACTTAACAAAATAACCATAGTTTCATACTAAATTGACCTTCAGCTTTTAAAATTATTTTGCCGTTTCCGTAAGATGTTAAAGATGTTAACAGCAAGAGGAAGATCCATTTCTTTTCTCTTTATTTGGCAGATGTCTCTAAAGATATCTGAGAGATCAATGGAAATGCTCCTTACAATAAAGCTTCCTACGTCTCTACTAGATGTCCTGAGCTGTCTTTGGCTATTCCTAGTTTAGCAAGTAATTGGGCCCAAGAGGAGAGGACTAATGCAAAGAAAATTCCTGTTGAAGATATTCAGTTCTCATTTTCCTCTTTTCACAGATTTTACTTTAGACTACCTCTGATTTGGCATGGTGATCAGAGTGCTTACAAGGACCTGGGGTGTATTAGGTACATTGCTGGAGGTCATATTCTGGTTTAATTTCTTTACCAAAGGGATTCATGAGATCTCTCTACAATAATAACTAAATATGATTGAAGGAAATCTTTCATAAAATTATGTAGACAAAAGAGTTGCTGATATTTTATTAAATTTCCATGTTTTATCACATAAACATATAATAAGAAAAGAAAAAAACCCTCTTGGCTTTATATTAATATACTGTGATTTTTTTCCTTTTCATTTCTCATTTCATTTTCTTTTCTCTCTACGGTAGATATGTCAGAAAAACGATGAAATTTAATTTTGCTCAATGCCTTCAAAATCATTATATATAATATCTGTAATCACTAGGAACTATATAGAAGATATTTCCACTGTGATTGCTAATTGATAATCACAAACCTTCTTAAGGCTTTTTCCAATTTTAATTTAAAAAACCTTTATATACCACAATTTTGCTAGCAAAATGGTTTGTAAGTGGCTAAAGGATGTGAGCACTTAACTAAGGCAAATTGTTAAAATTCTTCTTGTTCTCTGGAGGATTTTCTTCACTTTTAGACTTACGTGAAGCTGCGTTCTTGTAATTAATCTAGAGAGATTCTGTTCTGCACAGAAATTCAAAATTGTAAGTCTATAAGAAATAAACGATTATCTCATTTAAATGGTATATGGCTCAAGGAGTGAAAGTGGTTCTTTATATTCCTTTGTCACAAATAGTTTTACTATTTAGTGATTTCAATAGTGACAGAATGACGATAGTAGCTGTTTCAATAGTGACAATTTCAACAGTGGCAGACAGCAATTTAGCCTAGAACACTTACAGATTCCTCTGATTTAGTAGAAAATCATGAGCTTTATTTCACTAGGAGGAAAGACCTCTGAACAGAAGTCTAAAATTACTGTTAATTTATCTTAACCCACACACATGCTTTGTGCATTCTGAATAAAGATAGGAATCTGAATAGGAATCACCAAAATAGCTGAAGATATCAAACATGCTAGCTCATATACTAAAGCAGTTGCGAAGCAACAAAAGTCTGCAGGAAGAAACTAAGCAGGAAGCTCTTAGTACTTCAAATACTTGTTCGCAATATTTCACAAATGCTGAAAACAGGATTGCTGTTCAGCCTGTGTGATGCAGGGTAATCAACACTGGGGAACCCCTCAGGCCAGGAAGAAAGAACACAAAACATAAACCAGGACTAGCTGTGTGAAACACTCTGTTTCCTCTTTCCTCTTCCCCTCTTTTTCCTCTCACTTTCTGGAGGTTCTTGAATCTAAATGCAGGTCTACTACAGGATTATGACTTTGACATAGATATTGTTCTTCCTTCTTTTAAAGGGTTCACAGTGTACAAATATCATTTACATGTGCTTCTTTTCATGACACAGTGGGAAGAAACTTTAATCTAAAAATCCCATCAACTGGAGAACATGATGAAGTCTGGAAAGATACAGATAGTAGAGATAATATCATCTCTGAACTGGATTGTCTGACACATAGCTTCTATTGTGCAAGACATTAACTGGGGGAAGGATAGTGTTTGATTTGCTGGGATTTATTTTTTCCCCTGGTTTTGGTAACAGCTTTTTTTTCTGCTTTAGAAATGTCCTTCTACAATCAAAGATGGATACATAAACATAGCAATGCGTAGTCAGGAGACTTTTAAAATCCATCATAAGGCATGATACCACTTAAAAAAAAACCAACAAAGCACTTCCAAGCATATCCAATTTTTTATGAGAGAAATATTATCTTTCTCCCTGCAGTCAATAATCTTTTAGATTGCATGGTTGAAGTTAATTAAATAATACACACAGGCACACACACTGCAAGAAACTAAACCATGACAAATCTGCAACATAACACACATATCAGTCTCAGCTTTCCACTTGCTAAGAGAATACAGGTGTTGAGAGAGAATAATATTGATGGAGTGTTTCCTCAACTCCTTGAATGACATTGCTTGTTTTCAATGGAATTTGAGCAACTTCCTGTGCATTTTTGTTGTTATTTTTTATTTGTTTGATTTTATTCTTTAGAGTCTGTATGTGTGAAACACCTGAAAAATCACTTAATTTCATGCAACAGCATCCAAAGAATTAACTCCTCTCAACATTCTGAGAAGGCTGATGTGATCTACAAGAAAACATTAAATTATAATATAAATGAACCTCAGTTCCTCAGTCTGGAAAGAAAACAGCAGCATTACTTCCAAGTTTGCTATAGCAAACAGGCTGCCTTGTTACAAACATACAGGTACATTATGAACAGTGTATAGCTTTGGGGGTAGAAGGGAAAGGAGGGAAGGAAGGAAGGAAGGAAGGAAGGAAGGAAGGAAGGAAGGAAGGAAGGAAGGAAGGAAAAGAAAAAGAAAAAGAAAAAGAAAAAAGGAAGAAAGAAAGGAAGAAAGAAAGGAAGAAAGGAAGAAAGAAAGAAAGGAAGAAAGGAAGAAAGAAAAAGAAAGGAAGAAAGAAAGGAAGAAAGGAAGAAAGAAAGAAAGAAAGAAAGAAAAAAAGAAAGAAAGAAAGGAAGGAAGAAAGAAAGAAAGAAAGAAAGAAAGAAAGGAAGAAAGGAAGAAAGAAAGGAAGGAAGAAAGGAAGAAAGGAAGAAAGAAAGAAAGGAAGGAAGAAAGAAAGGAAGAAAGGAAGAAAGAAAGAAAGGAAGAAAGGAAGAAAGAAAGGAAGAAAGAAAGAAAGGAAGAAAGGAAGAAAGAAAGGAAGAAAGGAAGAAAGAAAGAAAGAAAGAAAGAAAGAAAGAAAGAAAGAAAGAAAGAAAGAAAGAAAGAAAGAAAGAAAGAAAGAAAGAAAGAAAGAAAGAAAGAAAGGAAGGAAGGAAGGAAGGAAGGAAGGAAGGAAGGAAGGAAAAAAATAGACCTCTAACTCTGCTTCACCTGGAAAACATCTCTAAGTATAATAGCATGCAGAGACAGTGCCTGTACAGACAGTACTGTAAGTTATTTTCTATTTAGTGTGTCATCTACCTCTGAAGGCATAATATTACTAAAGGATTATGAAGATCATTTTCCAACATAAGATTTCACTATGAGAACTTCGACTGCAAATGGGTCAGATTCAGCCCTGGCTTGCATGTCTTGGAACCAAAACATTTTACATTATGGTGGCAGAATTAACTTTCATCGCATATATCATTTCACAAACATCACTTCCATCAGTAATTCCTGACACCAAAGTCAAATTAATGTTATTACAACACCAACAAATGTGAACAAATACCACACACTCCACCTTTTACCCCTTCACCATATTAAAACAAAAAAACCCTCAATTATTTGTCCATGGATATTTGAAAGTCAGCATTTCTGTAGGCTATTAAATTCTTCTTACCAACCCTGAAGCTCAATAAGTTGATATAACAATTAAAGAAGAAGAATTTACCACTTTTACTGACTCATATGGTTTTACCTTGTGTGTGGCTATCTCTGCGCCTATGTTGTGAGAAGTACTGGTAAAGTTATCTATTCAGTCATTAATACAATGATGCCTTTAAGTCTCAACATACAGACAAACAAACTAGAAAGAATTTTAGTTTTGTCTTCCTTACAGTTTCGGGGCCTAAAAAAGGCAACTGAAATAATATTGTTAGAAAATTATTATTATTAAAAACAGTGATGTTTTCAGGATATGAAATAATTCTGTCCAATATTTTAATGACCTGGAATAATTTGCAGAAGAGTTCAGTGAATTTATGTGTATGTTCCTTGGTTAAATGAAGACTTAAATGAGAAAAGAATTCATGCTACTCAAGAAGCCTTCTTAACTCAGTTCAGCAAGAATGAACATAATTGCTATAACTTTTGTGATTTATACAAGGGTATTTAATCCTTAAAAATACTGTGTCTTTGCTGCTTTAATAAAAATGAAGCCAATGTTATTTAGAACTAATATCCATTAAAGGCTCCTTACGTACACATAGATAACTGGAATCCTCAGCTCATGATATCAAATTACTCCCTTACTAGCCCATTCAATGTAACAATAGATACGGAGGGATTTAAAATTTATGTAATCGAGTCAATGAAATGTTATCTACAAGTATGCTGAAGGACGTTTTCCCTTCCTCTCCTTTTTGAGATAAGTAAGGAAGCTGAATTGAAGACCAGAAATACAAACAAAGATAAAAATTACTGGGTATTTATATTGTAGATGAAGCAAGTGATGATAATTGCTTAGTAACCTGTATTTACAAGGAGATTTTATTTAACATCTTGCTCAATCTTTTTTTTTCCTTTTGATAATACATTCATTCATTCATTCATTCCTGTGGGCATATCTTATCATTTATTTGCACCACCAAGAAAAGTATTATCTTCTGACCCACTGGCAGACAATAGTGTAACTTTGTCAACTTAAAGTGTTGGAATAGTCATGAATTCAAAATATGCAATTAAGATATTAATATTTGTTGTTCTAATATATCAGAAAAATATAATGCCATGATAATTCCTTTGAAAATCTGAGTAATAAGCTCTGCAATAACAAATTTTCAATCTGAAACTAATTGACAAAACTCCCTGTTGCATTCTGGGATTAGGAGTTTTTATAATTTAGGAGGAACATGCTTCTAGATGCTGGTTGTTGTCTGTAATCTGAATGGCTAAGTGGGTAGCAAGCCCCACCCACCGCTCAGTCTTTCTTACAGTGGAGATTCTGGCTACACTGTTGAGGGTCACATGTTTTTATGACAACACAGTACTTGTGGAAGTACCTTATGTCCTGTCCTAAAAACAAGGTACTACCTAATAGCAATCTGTCATTAGAAAACATCAAACATGCAAATAAAGCAGCCAGCAAACCCAGAAACATTTAATTTCATTCCTATATGCCAACATGGTCCTTCTATCTATTTCTCACTGAAGGCTGCCTGGATCTACTTCAGTTGGAAAATTGTCACCAGGCCCTGTGTAACAAATGAGTCCATGAAAAGTGAAAATTTTTCCACACATAGTAATTAGAGAGAGGTAAATGTAAACCACTGGCTGAATATTGTGTGTAAAATAACTGAAAACATCACAAGCGCTTTTCCTAAGAAATGAATGAAGTTTATGAACTAGTCTCAAAAATACACAAATAAAGTATTCACAAACAAACCAGAAATGCAATCCTATAATAATGCAATCAGAAGTGGGATGCAATCAGAAGAGTATTTCTGTTTCTTATGGTCCAGCAAGGCCATACATAAAATATAACATCAAATTTCAAGAGTGACAGGGGGTTGTACATTGGCAGAACAGTCCAAATAATATATACTATGTGTACACTAGTAATGTATGTACAACCTATAGATAATTACTAGTAATTATTCACAGACAACACTTTAGTTATGACTTAGTAATGGAAAAGCTTCAACAGAAAGCCAGGATATTTTAAAGTTTGATCTGTAGCTAGCTTTATTTTCTAACAAAAATATTAAATCTGCTCATTGTGTTAAACAAGGGTCTTAGTATCTGAAATCTCACTTTTTGTAAACATGAAAATATCAGAATTCACATCTAAATACCTTGCAAACTATATTTTATTATCCAACTGTAAGCATGTAAACAAGTTTTAAAAGGAGTATGGAGGGAAAGATAAAGAAGCATTAAGCCCTCAGAACATTTGTTCTATCAGAGAGAATGAACAGATAAATAACAAGTGCCAGCACTAAAAGCAGGACATGAATGAAATATATTTACAGAACTGGAGGAAACATTTGCAGAAACCCAGGTAGGGAGAAAGAGCGTCATCCAAACTGATGCTTCTACTGGAAGCTGGATGAGAGCACGGAAAACCCACAACCAGACTGAAAACTCAGAAACTATTTTGGGTCCAATAGGGTAGTCATAGTTGTCATGAAGTCTTGAATAATGATATGATGATATTCCTGTACTATGAGAGGAAAATTATTATCCAAAAAACAGATTTTCACAGATGTGTAATGTAAAACATGCCTAGACTGAACTATTCAGTAGAGCATTCTAAAGCCATTTACAGCTACTGCTAGGAATCATAATTAAAGCCAGATTTTTTGTGACTTTCAAATATTGTCTGGCTACCAGTAGCAGTCACAGGTTTGGGTTCTCCAGAAAAATATGTCTGCACCATACGTGAAAAGCCAGGTAAAGTTTTCTGTTTCTCATGGTTTGAGCTTATTCTGGATAGATTTGATTAAGGTACACGACACTTCTTTTTGTACTAAAACATGTCCAGCATTTCCTCTAAATTACAGCTTTAAGCTTTGATTTCCACAGCTTTCTGTAGAAAAATCTGAGACTGATCATTTCATTTTCTTTAAAATGAACATAAATGTGTTAGTTATGATTTAAGTTCCTTTTGTCTGTCAGTTGGTAGGCATTCATGTGTTTTTCAGAGAACAAAAAAAAAAAAAAGATACCTGCCGTGTCGCTCACAGTGGAAATGGTGAAGAAATTCTAAGAAATTATATAGGAAGAGACGTTGCTATTGTACCTGGAGACTTTGAAGTCAATTGTTCAATAGTTATTTCTTATAGGACTTTAAAAATGTCTGTGAACAGGGACAAGCCTCCAAACACACTAATTGACTTTGTTCTACCAAGAGGCATCAAAGAGTTTTCAATAAGTATAAAATTGGTATCTGAAATCCCTTTTTTGGGAGGAGGAAAAACGACTACATTACCTGATGGATGGGTCAACTGACCTTCCTCTCTCTACTCGCCCAAGAAGGGATGTGTTTCTGGTAAGAATTGCACACCTCAGACTTCTTTGGAGGTTCCCCAAGAAAATAACTACTAACTCAAGTTTCAATTGTTACTTCATATGTATGATCATGTCAATCAGTTATAATTATCTAGTGCTAACACAGCAAGTAGGCTTATCAACGGCAATCCTGAACTTGTTTTTATCTGTTGCTTAAAATGAACTACCTACTTTTTGAACTAATTCTAAATGGTGGCTAACTCATAGATGCATAACACATCATCCTTCAGTCTAAACCATAGATCAAGTCTGGGACTAGAGATGGATCCAGCTGCACCTAGGCTCCCCTCTGAGGGGAAGCTTAGAAAACAAGGGAGTCTGCCTTGAATCTTGTGATTTAACAGGAGGACAGCCCTCAACCACCTGACAGATCTCTACCTTTTTAACGTGACACTTGACCTTTAAGTATACAATACATTTCTAAAGGTTTTGTAGTCTGTGATGTAACCTAATAACAATGTGAGTATTAAAGAGCTCTACTCACCTGCTTTTTCCTCGCTACATAGTATGAAACACAATATATGACAGATGTCAGGCACGTATCTGGGATGTACGTACGTACTCCAGTGACAGGTATGTTGAAAGAATATGTATTAAACTTCAACTTACTGTTGTCCAATAACAGTGCAACACAGAAAATAAAATCCATCAACTGTCTTCTCCCCAATCTTCTTAATTTAATCTAAGATAGTCTGTTGTACAGAAAATGTGATTATGAATAAATAAGCTTTTCCTGCCTTTCACAGTACCATTACCATAGCAAGGCATGAACAACAGCAATTAAATGAAGAAGGGAAGGGTGGTGAGCCCTGATTGTTTGCAGTCTTGTGACGGTACAGTGCATACAGTGCATAAGCTGGAAACTCAGCATGATTGTTCTGGAGAATGTATATAGCCTCTGTATATAACTGCAGAGTAAGGTAGTCCATTCTGGATCTGTATTTACCGCCAGAAAAGCAATACTTAAAAATACAGATAGGCTGTTTCACTCACATGATGAAAAAGGATATGCAAATTCATAACTACCAGACTACTTCCTTAATCATAGACCTGGAAAATGAATTTTGCTCTAGAAAAAAAATATATATATGAGTAAGGGAGAAAATATATATTGCAGCAAGACAGGTTTCAAGGAGTATATTCTGAATATCTATATAATTCTTTCATCTGTGAACTTAACATATTAAAGTGTCTTATAACATACGATACAACAAAACAGTGTTGCTAACCGATGTTTTCATTAGATACTTAATTTAGTCAGGCGGAAAGGGACTTGGGAGTGCTGGTGGACAGGAAAGTCAAAATGAGCCAGCAGTGTGGCCGAGTGGCAAAGAAGGCCAATGGCATCCTGGCCTGCATCAGGAATAGTGTGGCCAGCAGGACTAGGGAAGTTATCATCCCCTTATCCTCAGCACTGGTCAGGCCGCACCCGAGTGCTGTGTCCAGTTCTGGGCCCCTCAGTTTAAGAAGGATGTTGAGATGCTGGAGTGCGTCCAGAGGAGAGCAACGAGGATTGTGAAGGGGCTGGAGCACAAGCCCTATGAGGAGCGACTGAGGGGACTGGGGTTGTTTAGCCTGGGGAAGAGGAGGCTCAGGGGAGACCTTACAGCTCTCTACAACTACCTAAAGGGAGGTTTGTAGTCAGGCAGGGGTTGGTCTCTTCTCTCAGGTGACTGGTGATAGAACAAGAGGACATGGTCTCAAGCTTTGTCAGGTGTGGTTTAGGTTTGATATTAGGAAAAAATTCTTCACTGAAAGGGTGATTGGTCATTGGAATTCGCCGCTCAGAGAGGCGGTGGAGTCACCATCCCTGGAGGTATTTAAAAGGAGATTGAATGAGGCACTTAGTGCTGTGTTTTAGATGATGAGTTGGTGTTGGTGTTGGGTCATAGGCTGGATTTGATGATCTCAAAGGTCTTTTCCAGCCTTGTGATACTGTGATACTGTGATAGATACTGTGATGCTGTAATTTAAGAACGCTGCTCAGAGAAATACAAAATACTGTGTCAAGACTTCTGTGCATAGATTTTTCCTGTGCAAGGAAGTGATACTGCCTAAAGAGGAAATATTTGTCTGAGATTTCCAGCACTAAAATTTGAAAGCCTTGCATATATTAAGAAATAGGCTTTCAAAAACATCCTGAGGCAATAGTATTTCAACCTTTCATATTTGGCACCTAGTAAACAATATTTGTTCTTGTCCATAAAAGGCACACTTCATCCCTCTATTTCCACAATTCATCAAGTTACATAAATTCAAAGCAGAGGTAGTGTACTGGCAGATTTGCAGTTTAACAAGAACTGAAACATACTATTGTATTGTTAAATTGATTTTTAAAAAATTTATTCTTATAAAGCTTAAATTTTTTTTCTCTAGAGTGGAACCAAAGAATTACTTTTTATGGTATGTAATCATGTCCTGCAAGTTTAATATAAGCCACAATATATATTTTAGAAACCTTCTGAGAACATTTTACCTGATTATCTTCAGTGTCTTTGGCTATACAGCTACAGTCATTAAGAATGAATACTTTACGGGATAAAATTTCAAATATAAAGAAATAAAATATGTTTTTTGAATCTTTACTCATATTTGTTAATGTGTAACTACTGTGTTTTATAATTGTGCAAATTGGAAAGCAGAGTACAGAAATGGATAAGTATTAGGAACTGGTTTTCCTAATACAAAGTGCAAATCTTATGTTGCTGTACATGCTTAATTCTCTGATTTCATAATTCCTGGATCCATTATTCTAAATCATCATTCTCCCACGCTATTTTTGACTAATCTTGTTAACCATTAGCTAATTAAAATGCTCAGATGTTTGGAAATGTTTATAGAGAATGATATTATCTCCATTTTAACTACATAATTGATATACAGTCATTCAAAATTACCTACATTACCCTTTGAGCTTAGCAACAACAAATATTTTTTACTCTTTTTTTTTCTTTAAATTGCTTCTATGTATGTGAAAAGTGTATTAATTCTACTCAAGCATTAACTAATTGGAAAACAATAATTGATCATTCCTACACAACATGGTGCTTAGGAATTCAGGAGTTGTTTCTGTTTACATGTAAAACCAGATCCAGTGCCTGAAAGTAAGGAATGAATACTTTTTTCCTACCACACTGTGTAACACTATGATATCTTATCTTTTCCCCTTTCCTTTTTCAATAATCTATCACATTAATATTGTCAGCGAGCAATTACAATCATTTGCACCTAAATGGGTCTATATCAATATGGGCTTAATTTAGTGTGCAGATAGTTTTCATACAGGTGCTGCTTATTCATTAAATATAGTCTAAAAGTGTGGTAATTTTTCCCTTGATTCAGAACAATGACATGAGAACACGGAGGGTGGTTTGTGCTCTGTGATTTATTTCAGTGAACGTGTACTGTCAAATAGTGAAATGAATTGTGTATACTGTAAAACAGGGGAATTGAAATAGAACTTATAAATTGTCAATTTATTGAGTTTCTATTAAACTCTTCAAAAAAACCGTACTGCAAGTTTTTTCTGCAACAGCTGCAGCTGTTTAAGATGTGCTGAGATGAAGTGATAATATCAGTGCTTAGTGCTTTATCACATATCATTAATTCATGTCATCATTATGCTCCTCTATTTACACTGTGCTGGCAAGTAACTTATCTGCTTACTTTCCTATAAAATCTGTCTGTGGATTGTTTCCATGAACTTTCATTTCCAGATTTTCTCAAGTAAGTTTGGAACCCCTGTTAGACTCCTGTATGGGCATTTGAAAGCTTTCTTTTCTGCTTCTGGTAATCCTTCAGACACCCTTAGGAAGATAATCAATGGTGAGTTAGCTTAAGGCATCTTCATTCAGGAGGAACCAGCTTGCCCTTCACAACACAGCCAGATTTCTGATGTCTTATCACAAATATAAGGTGCTTAAGGTAGTAGAAAACCTTACCTCATAAGTTAGGCTGCTGTTGAGTTCATCCCACCATAATGATATTAGGCATAAAAAGAGCCACATCCTCTTCACCTGGGAAGAGAAGTAGAACTCTTCCATCTCTCCTGAGGCTAATGCTAATGCTAATGCTGTGTCTTCCCTAAATTGCTCAAGAATGATGCAAACCGCAAGAGACTGAAAAGGTCACCTTGCAGTGCCTCTTGTTTATGTTAGCCTAGCGAGCAGTAAACCTGAGGCTAAGTACAGAGAAAATTCATGTCCCTAAAAAACTGCAAGTAACCCACCATAATATCTTAATCTAAACATATTGTAAATGTTGTCATTATTACTTGTGATTAATGAAGATACATTTTTCCACTTTTTTCATACATTGTTACTTCTTTACAACAGCTGTGCTATTTAATTTTAACCTCATAAATCTCCAGATATTTCACTGGATGTATATCTGCATTGCAATTTTTTAAAACTTTAAAAAATTGTTTCTGTAAGCATTTTCAAACACGAAAAAGAAGTCAACATTATTATGTTGAAATTGAATGTTTAACTTGTGGTTTGAGACACTTGCCTCAAGCATAAGCTACATCTTCAGTAGATTTCATTTGAACACGTAAAGGTTCTGGCCAGCTTTAAATGAGTCCCCACTGACTCACACTGGAATAAGACTATAAGGAATTTACAGCAGCAGACTAGGCAAAATAATAAAAACAAGTTCCATGTAAAGAACTATACTGAGACATTATGGCAGGCAGAGGGATAAAATAAAATGTGCTCAATATTTTTTTTTACATACATACATATGCTTGCATAATTTATTTACAAAATTAATTTTCAAAACATTTGCGTATCTAGAGATCAATGCTCCTAAATCAAAAATTTTAAAATAAACCATTCATTTTTGTGGAAAAAAAGCAAGGAATACTTAAATAAGTGATACTAGCAAATTCCACTTCTTTATATCAGGAAGTCTAAGAATGAAGGGAAAAAAGAAAGGGAAACCACCCCCCCCAAATACAAAAAAGTAAACTCATCACTAGAACTTTGAAACCCTGAGATAAAAAATACCTGGGGCACAGATGTAGAATTATCCTGGCACAGGCACATTCCTCAGGGACCAAGCATAGTTTACACAATCAGAACATGCATGAATCTAGTACTAAGGACATAAGAATATAATACTGCTGAGTATTTTCTTTGGAATATGACTCCAGTTTTTTTGCTTGAAGAAAAAATCTGCAATGTGGAAATCCCTCCATATTTGTAGTGGGTTTATTACTTTGCTTAGAAAACAACCAACCAAGTCAAACTGAAAAAACTTAACTTGGCTCTTGTAATAAATTGCAATGCTGTAGTTTAAATATAGAACAATAATTGGTCTGAGGCAGACAATGGCATTATTGTCATTAAGGAAAGAAAATCTGAGAGCGTTCCAGGTTTTCAGCCCAACTGAGTTGACACTAAATTCAATTGAGTGGCTAGGGGAGAAAATGTGCTTCACATACATCTTTCTCTTAAGGGATACACAGAAAGTACTATGGCTCTTTCCAGGTCAGACCACTATATGTTTGTGCTAATTCAATATCATCCTACCATCCTCGTTTATAGTGAAATGCTCCATCTACTCTGCAAGACCTTGTTTTGCCTCACAATCCAGTAAAGGTTGGAGCCCAGAATTCTACCTAATTTTGTGCATTTTTTATTCATAGGCAGTGTGAGTTATTTGCTATGTCTACAGTTACGTAAATAATGATGAAGCAGTCAGTCTCATCCTACCCCAGACACATCAGCTCCCACTTAGGCTAAGTATCCTCATTAACTGACTGCTGTATGGAGCATTTGATACATGATTATGTTCCTTGAGGAAAGCTTTCAAGACTATAGTTACTGGCTTCTGTTCAAGGGAAAGGATGGACTGGCATAGAATGCCAATCTTTCCCTTCTAGAAAAATATGTTCATCCCTACAGTCAAGCCGCTCTTGGAGGGAAGAACAGCCTGTTCTCTGCTATTATGAGCACTTGCTATGCTTTAATCTATGTTCTTTGCTGCACAGCTGGTGGGAATAGCAACAGGACTGGAACTGAGGGATGGAAGGAGTCTTTCAAGTGCTGTGTCAGGAGACTAATCAGAAGATCTGAAAATACATTATCTGAGTGCAAGAAAAAATGAAAAAAGCCTTATCCTGCTTGAGTAGACAAACTGTTACTTCACATCAGTCGACTCTTCTAATGAAACAAATAATTACATTTTTTTTCTTTTCTCCAGTATGTTATTTAGAATGATTTGAGAAATTTCTTAGTGCTACATTTCATAAAATCGTTTTTTTTAACTTTCTGTGCGTTGTACACTGACCAAGATTCAGTTCTTGACAAATTTTCATCAATGTAGACACACTGTAAGATTGGAGGTCCAGGTATATGTTTGTGAAGTCCCACAAACGTAAAATTTATATTCAATGGTGTGATTGTGTGGTAAAGACTGAATCTCATATTCTGCAGTGGAAGAAATAGAGGTAAATTCTTCATCTCATGTTCAGACTGTAATTCACACTGCCTACCTTTTTAGTATCTACAATCTAAACACCTAGAAGTACAGTAGTCACTTTAGTCTCCTCTTTAATTAGCTCAGGAATATTTTTTGGCTTCTACATTTAAATAGTTGAATCATACCACAGAAATCTGTTTCTCCACTGTAATTGGAGTCTAGATAATAGATCATAATTCTATTCTCTAGAGTCACAAAAGAAAAATACTTGTGTTGAGCAAAGTGTAGAAACCAGGTGCAGCAAAAGCTTTGTTTCTTAGTAAGGACTAGTTAAAAATTCCATATATGCATTCTGAACATACTACTAATAACAAAAGAAAAAAAAAATCAGAGCAAAGGTCTCAGCCCCCCCTAAAAGATTTCAAGATTTAAGATCTAAACCAGTCCTTTTAAAATTACACAAAAGATCTGCCTCCAGTGAGGATATAGTTTCAATGCACGCTCTAAGTGCTTCAAATGTCTGTAACACTGCTATCTGCAAAATGCCACATGGAAAACTTCACTTAGTAAGATCTACAGATATTAAGTATTAAGATCTATTTACTTCTGCCTGGATAATACCTCATATATGGAAATATAAAATGCTGGAACTTTGTATAAAAGTTTACTTGTGAGTTCAGGGAGAGTATTTAATTTCTGTATGATATCATAGTAGCTGTACTAGATGAATTGCATCTGGCAATTGCATGTATTTTAAAAGGATTTTAGAAGTTAAAAGCAATGAATACATTTCTGTAAACAACTGAAGAACGTTTCCGAAGGTTTGTTCTCACTTTTAGCAACTAAAATTTAACAACGATTGCATTAGTATATGCTGAGGGATGACTGGCCATTAGTCAGCGACGTGGCTTTGTCACAAAGAAGGCTAATGGTATCTCTACTGCAGTAGGAGGAATCTGACCCAACAGGTCAAGGGAGGTGATCCTTCCCCTCTGCCCAGCACTGGTGACGCCACACCTGGAGTCCACTGTCTCGTTCTGGGCTGCTCCTTCTGAACATCTAAAAGTTTTTTATACTATGAGGGTGATGAAGCACTGGCACAGGTTGCCCAAGGAGGCAGTGGTGTCTCCATCCTTGGAGATATTCAAAAGCTGTCTGGACATGGTCCTGGGCAATGCACTCTAGACAACTCTGCATGAGCAGGTAGTTTGGACCAGATGACTTCAAGAAGTCACAGATTCACACAGTCATTTCTGTTGGAAATCTTAACCATTCTGTGATTCTGTGAACTGAAATCTAATGATCTCACATGTTTTCATAATACTTCACTCCTTCTTCTTAAATATCTTAATTTTTTAATTAATTTACCTGTTGTCATGTAGCATAATTCTGTACTGTTGTATTTCCTGGAGTAAAATCTGATCCCTAAAAACAAATTAAAAATATACATCTAGATGACGTGCATTTAGAAACTCTGAGTTTCCTACCAAGAACTAACTAAGCACTTTTGGAAAGGAGGTTAGCTGAAATAAGCTGAAGCTAGTGGAACAATGCCACCACCCCATTTGACTCAGATTGTCATTCAGGAGATTACTGTGGCTAAACAGAGCAGCTAAAAGGAGAAAATCTCAGGGACACAAAGCAGGAGCATGAATTATCACTCTGTATGTTTATCGTAGCATCGTGCTAGGAATATGTTTGCAAATGCTAATATATGTCTGGGGAAATACAAGAGTCATGCCTATAACAAAATTTGTCCTTCTTGATGAGGAGCATGAAAATGTCTAACAGCTCCTTCATCTCCACTAAACTTAAGTAAATGTTAGAATCTGAATTCTGACTGACTGACTCTTCTATATTTTTGTTCTCCAGGCACTAAGGCATGTACCTGTCACTGGTTCGCTTCAATCAAAACCTCAGTATCTATTATTGTTCATATCATGTAAGTATAAAGGAACACACTCGATTTCTGAGGATAGGTTGCTTAGTAGTTAGATTTTCCTGTCTATAGCTGCTTATCTAGCAATGATACTAATTTCCAGGTGGGAAGTGATTGTTTCTTTTATTCTCAGCTTCTTATTTATGCGTCTAAATATCCACATATTTCTGAGACATCACAGAATCATAAAATCACATCATACTGGACATTTTATTTTTACTATCATGAACTCATGAATTATTATGACCTTTAATTTCAGTACAGATCCCATGGAGGGAAAACGATGGGAGATGATATGCCATGGTTTTAGTATACAGTCAAGTAATGGCTGGGAAGAAGGATTTACATTAGTAATTTTGCAGTATATGCTCAAAGACACATACAAATTCAGACAAATTTTGCCTGATTCTAGAATGTTTAGTGAGAAGAATTTACTTCTGTATAGTTACTGACTACAAAGGGAATCAAGGAAGACATGGCAACTAAATTAGCTGTCTTGATCACGTGTCTGTATGGAATTAGTCAAATAAGTCTTCCTAGGTTACATTTAGCAAATGCACCAGACTCTAACCTAGCAAGGTAGCCTGGAGGATCCCATCTCTCTGCTGTTCACTGAAGGAATCTTCTAACAGGTAGCCTACTGCCTAAAATACTGCAAATCTTCCAAATTATGTTTATATACATAGTTATTTAGGTACTGAAGCACTAGCAATGGCACATCTGCCACTGATTGGAAACCAGTCATTGTACTACGTGAAAACAAGGAACGTGGGAATGAATTTACATCTTACCATATAACTAAAGACAAAGATAAGTAAGAGTACAATGCAACCTAATTAAGGTTATGCAAGTTACTGTAAATCTGGAATCCCCTAGATTTTTGTTCTTTCAGACTATTATTGGATAACTTTATTTCATGGAAATAAAAAATAAAACATTGATATAAGCAATAAAGAGAAGGAAAATAGAAGTATTTTAAATAGTATCTTGCACAGCTAAGCCTCATTGTGTTCACGCGTGACAAAGAAAAATACTTCTTTACCCCAAGGGATACAAAGATTTAGATACTTACTGTAAACATAACAGATGCTGGCTCTTTCCCTCCCTTCTGCAAAAGCAAACATGCACACACGCAAAAACCAAAGACATAACATAAAAATGACAACCCTACTGGGTTAGGAGGAAGATCAAGCTACATTGTTGTCCTATCTCTCTTACAGTGACCGAGACAGTTATCAAGGAAAGGATTTAATAAAGAATTAAAAATGCAGCAGTATTTTGCTTTGATGCTCACTTGCCTTTCAACAATTTGCAGTTCACAGAAGTAGTGACATTGTAATGGACACTCTTTCTTGGAATTCCTTTGGATAAACTCCACCCTTAAGTTTCTATCGTCTATGAGAGTGGGTGTTATCCTTTATGATGAAAAATATTAGGAAAGCCTAATTATATGCATTGTTTTTAAGCTTCTAGAGACAGCTAATTGTTATTACTCAGAACTCCATTAAAAACAGGCATAATGCCAGTGAAATTATGCCTTCTCAGTGCACACAACACAAAATAACAGGTATGGAGGGAGAAAGGAGTGACCTGTATGTTAGTAGTGACACTGAGGCAGATTTTTTTAAATTGATAGCACTCAGCTGATAAATCTGCTAAAGTATTGATTAAGGAACATAATAACTTCACTTTCTAAGTCTCATTTCACTTAATCCTATTCAATCTTATTTAAATTGCACTGACTACTTGCAAAATTTAAGTTTACATCACAAGCACTCCAAAGCATTGTAGAAATGAAATAGAGCAAGCATAGCAAATTGTAATATAGTCAAACAAGATTTATTAATTTCGTTGTATCACAACACCATGATTTTTCATGCATGTCTAACAGAAAATCTCAATATTATATCATAAGTTCATTTTCAAAAAGGTAGATTCTAAAAGTAGGAGAGCTATAGCCACACAGGACAGCAAACTGACTGTTTTTCCTGTTCCCTGTGAGATATAAACTATGTGACCAACAGGTCCTGTAAACTACTTTTTCAGAGTTTTCTCCTTCTCTTTTTCACTTTAAGGGAAGATTGAGGGTATGTGGTGAGGCTTATTATATCTCCTCTGTCTCTACAAGTCTTAGTGAGACACAGAGAAAGCTCTGTTCCCACAGCTCTTTCTCCCAGCCCAGTCTCTGTTGTACTGTCATGCTATGTTCTTTTCTTTCCTTACGGCATGGCCACAGAGGAGGATGTGCTGGGACTGCTGCAGAAGAAGCAGATGTAGTGAGTGAAGGTGGCTTATAGCAAAATGGGAGGAAATGAGTTCATGGGGAAATGAGATAGGAATTATGAGGGAAAATATTTGTGATATGATGAGGGTCATCTGCCAAAAGAGGAGGTGGAACAAGAGATGATAACAACTGTGCCTCGTAACCCTAGGAAGGAAGAATGTCGGAGGCTAAAAAATGGGAGTAAGAGAGAGCTACTGCCAACCTTCAGTTCTCTGGAAGCCATGTTAATCATTTCTAGCTCTCTAGTTTCACCTTCATTCCCTGAAAAGTCTTCTAAATTTTTCAAACTCCCTTTATCATTCGTGGTCTGCTGAATACCAGCTCTAGACCTTGTCAAATTTCTTCCTGCTACCATTAACCTTCTAAAATAATAATGGACTGTAGGATCTCTTTAAATGCATTTTTCTGTCTCCTGAAAACCAAATCTTGCCTGCACTACTAAGAAGCTTTGAGCTGTTTCTCAGTGTACCCTAGAGCAAATTAGTTGGACAGCCAAGCAAGCAGTCAGATTTCCTTTCCTCACCAACAGCCTGCAACAAAAAGATGCAAAGGAGGAAAATCAGTCATATTCTTCTTGTCTAAACAGTTTCTGACATCTCATTATAATTATTGAATGTCAACGGTGAGTTCAGCCATATGCAAACATACGGACAGAAATGGTTCCTGCACAAGATTCGACTGGTTAAGAGAGATACCGAAGACTCAGTAACATGTACGCTCGTGAAAGAATTTACACACATATGTATGTATGTGCAAATTTACAAGACCATAGTCACTACATTAAAATTACATTTTTTAAAAATATACTTTAACAATGGCTCTTATTACGCTCTACATTGTGTTCCTTCTGAATAAAGGTGCAATATTTAATATCACCAATATCAGAGCACAGTTTCACTTTGTCTATGAGAATATATAAATACTTCAGAATCTTTGTCATTGTCAGCAATTCTCCAAACATCTGAGAAGATTTAATAAAGAAAGAATGTTTAACCCAGGAGTACCTGAATCAAAATAAATCTTCTTTCTCATTTTATACATTTATATTCAGATCCGTCATAATGCAAGTCAAATTCTATATGACAAGATTAATAGTTTTTTAACCATGTACTTACACATTAATTAATATTTTTCTGATATATAATGCTTTTCTCTAAATTTTCCAGTTTTAGTTGGAACACACACAGAGTTATGTCAGTGTTTACAGTAGTTTAAAATATTTTTTTACTAGGAATTACAGTTCTTGTCTCATTCTTATTATAAGATGTTTATACTTTCCCTGTGTCCTTTATCCTCTTTATTCAAGCATTCTCAGTATCTATGCATAAAAACAGATGATCCAAACATTTATTGAGAACGTTAGCTTCAACTGGATTTCCTCATGCAGAGACTGAATTGAGCGAGGTACCTAGAAATAAGTATGATGATAACCGTCATGCAAGGGAGGCTTAAACATCCTTGAATTTAAAAAACCTAATAGGGCTGTGTATCTACCTGAAACTCTGCATATTCTAGGCTTCAGCTGCACACTTGAGACACTGGGACTGAAATTCTGAACCACGTCCCAGGTTTACACAAATGGGTATTTGTCTTTTTACTTCAGACCAGTCTTTTGAATGGTATTTCAAAAAAAAATACCTCTCTGCTCTTCAAATTACTTGAGTGTCCTGAATGTTCCCCTTAATACTGAATAGAGGCTGTAAAAAATTTCTTCGGTTCCTCATTTTTTGGGACTTATTTTTTCTGTAATAACTGGACAGTGATACGGCTTCAGCAATGGGATGGGAGGCTGGTTTCACCGACTGTATGTTGGTGGTGATACGGTGATCAGGGCAGTCTCCTGAGACAAAAGCATCAGTAAACAGTACTAAGGAAAAAGATAGGCACTTAAGTTCCTCTCTTACTGATCGATTTTCTCCATTAGGTGTCTTGCACTTATAGATTTGTCAGGAGATTTAAGAGAAGAAATTACTTTTTGTTGGTTTCTTTGTGCTTTTTGTAGTTGAACTGTGAAGAAGCCATGTTTAATACAAGCAGCTATATATTTTTAGTGCTTTAGGAAGGATTTTTGCCTGTAATTTTAAGTGGATGGGTATTGTCATACACTAAGCAGGTTAAAGAAATTCTCCTGAATGAAGATCGCTAAACTTCATTTAAAGGCAGTTCACCACAGAATGCTTGGACTCACTTAAGTGGAATGTAAATGACATGGACATGTCATAAGGAATTTGTAACAGTATGTTCTAGGGCAGGGGTGTCAAACTCATACCTCCTGCCATTCTCCTGCTCCTGCAGCGTACCATGCGCCACACACGTTGCAATTGTGATTAGCACACTGGCAGAAGCATGGGGGCAAGGAGCTCAAGTACTGCCAGTGGGTAGAAACAAGGTTCCAGGCAGGATAAAACAAGGTGGAGGGCCGGATTCAGACCATGGGCCATGAGTCTGTCACCCCTGTTCTAGGGTATTCATATGTTATAACCTTCTCCTACACTATAATCACAAGGGTCTTCTCTGCCTAGTAAACTAAAAGGAGAGGAAGTTACAACAGAAAGTTTATGCCCTTCTCCTGCAGTGTTGTTGCATCCATCCACATATGTGTTATTTGAGCAGTTATTGATAGTCCATAGTATAACAAAGCACAGTTTTATGTCAGTGAAATTTTTAAAGTTTCAGACTATTTTTGCTGCTCTGTTTAGTAAACAAACCCACAAATATATTTCAGAAACTGGCAACTGGAGTTACCTGTTGTCATTTCTTTTCATGTAAGAACCTGATCCCATGGGAGCCTTTGAAGACACAGGGTCAAGAAAAATAGAGCATTAATTGGAGGTTGCAGATTTGGTTCATTAAGGATTTATTTATTCCCTGTTCGATGGTGTTCAACAGCATCTTCACCATATGTGTTCCCTCTCTAATTTAATGACTACCCCCATCAGTGCTTTTCCTGTCCCTACTAAAGGATAAATAGACTGACAGAATGTGATAGTAACAGAGCTGATCCTGCAGTTTAAAATAAAAAGAAGGCATTAAATGGTTTAGATTGCTATTTTGAAATGTAGACCTCTGAAAAATTTAACTTTTCAAAGTGATTATTCCTTTCTTTTTTTCCTTTCTCCCTCCCTCCCTCTCTCCCTCTCTCCCTTTCCCCGCCCCTCCCAACCCCCCAGACTTACAATAATGGAAACAATGTTTATGTTATAACACATACACACTATATTTTGGAATCAAACAATTAATTTCTATTAATTTTGGCTAAAACTGACTAACAGCACCAAATTAAGACTTAGAAACAAAGGCTAAGTCTACAAAACAGTTGCAAGAGAAGTAACAAAAGAGTATATATTGATATCTAGCCAATCAGTTTAAGCTTTCACTGTTATTTCATAGCAAATTTATGTTAAACACAATACAGATACTCTTAAACTTCCATTCATTTCAGTATTTACACTTATCACTGACCGATTTGATTTTGCATGAGTCTTTTCTACTGCCAATTGAGACATGAATATTAACCTCTACATGTTTGTTTGCCTAAATGAAAAACTGTTTAGCCATATTGCACATTCTTTTGAAAAAAAAGGTCAAGGGAGAGTTTTGTGGTTGTTTAAAAAAATCTGACATATTATAAATTTAACTAAGTGACTTCATAAATAAAATGAGCAAAAATAATCTCACTATTAAAAATTATTGAAGAAATCTAAAATAAAGGGATATTAAATAAAAAAGGTTTTTCTTAAAAAAGAAGTTTAGTTGAAGTTATATCTCAACTATAATTATAACTTTCTTGTTGCTGGTACTATAAGGCATATGGAATAATATCTTCCTTAATAAGTGCACAAACATTTCCAGTACAAATATTAAGAAGTGTTCTTGTTGAGAATTGTTGTTCCTCTAAACAAAGTAACTGAAATATTCATGAAAGGAGAACAAAGATAAATTAACTGAAACTTAATCCAAATATTTGTAGAATTTTCTCTCTAACTATTTTCTCTACTCTATTTCACTTTGTAAACACTGAAAACATAGGATGCTACAAATTAAAATATAGAGAAATTGCTAGGACTGCAACTTCGGTGCAGACAATTGTAAAGTAGCTACTATTATTATTTTTACATGGTACTGATAGTAAAGAACTATGATTAAGTAAAGCCCTGTGTACACAATGTACAATTTTTGTGTGTCATCATTTTAGGCAGATTAAATATATACATACAGAATTTCTAGTTCTGTTCCCTTTGGAGGAGGAAATTTGAAGACAAACAAAGAGGGATTTGGGATTTTTTCATATATACTTTAAGAGAAATCTAATATTTAATTCAGCTTTGGACCACATCTCAAGTACCTTTTTGCTCAATTAAAAGCATTACTTCCTGTGAAGAAGATCTTTATCAGATACTTGTTTTAATTGACTCACAGGCTCGGGTTTTACTACCCTATTAAAAGTCAAGCAAAAACTGGTGGAGAAAGTTTCTCATTTGTCCTGGGCCTTGATGCTATCAGCCTCTACAGTTAATTTTGGCAGGCTGTAAAATTCTCAAACAGGCTTCAGAAATCCAAATGTTTGCAATATTTTCCTTATTTGGATTAATTGCTATTGAAGATACAATGCACTCTGACTGTCAGACACATCAATTTTCTCTTTCCCTTTAGAAAAACTTAGTCACTTCCTTCAGCTTTTGTTTGGAGCTTCTTTCCTTCTTGCTTGTTTTTTCTGCTCCCTCATACTACTCTCTCAGAATTGCATGTCCTTTCTCTAGATCAATTTACTTCTGTTCAAAATGAAATCTCAGTCTTTCCTGTAAGTTAAAATCCTAGAACAGAACAACAACAAAAATCCCTCACAAAAACACAAACCAACGGATCTAAATCAAATCATATGCTACCCTCAGAGACATAAAACTCCACTTTCCCCAAAAAACCACAACTACAAATGGCTAATCTCAAAGATACCTACCCAAAAGGTCGCTGCTGGTGAAACTGAACAGAGCCATTTCCCTGTAATTCCCCTTTCTCTCTCTGTATGCAACTATTGTCTGCTGAGATGTATTTAGAAATAAATTCTTTGGAGCAAGAGTGACCTTTTTACTTTGACTTCATGCACGTCTGGGTACTAAGGATACTTATTTTCCAATGGTACATTTTCTGCAGAGATTTAGGCTTTAGAGGAACCATTACTATTTAAAATATAGTGCTGCTTATTTTATTGGATTTTTGAAAAACACAGAAAATAAGAGCATAAACCCAAATGTAGATGAGAATTGGACATGTAGTAGAAAGAAGGTGTGTGTGCAAGACTAGTGATTTGAGTTAAAATTAAGTTATTTACTGATGTTTTTTATATTTATATATTTAATTTTAAGTATATTTTAAATATGAAAATACTTATTATGTGTATATATAAGCAGTGTAACTATAAATATTGTCATACTTTACCCATTAAGAGCAATTTACCTGCCTCTGGAAGTTCCCATGTTATTTTTCAGGTCTTTCTGTGCACAAGTTGTAAGGAACAGTAAAAGTACATTTTTCATATATATGAAGTTCATCGTATGCCCATGGAAACTTAAGCTAATTAAGGTGGGAAGGACCTTGGAAAGGCTTTAGACCAATCTTCTGCTCAAGACAGGGCCAGATCTGAGGTCAGACAAGGATATTCAAGGCTGTGTCCAGTTGAAAAAGTGCAAGAAACAAAACAGTATAACCTGCTTGGGTAATTTGTCCAATTATCTGACTGTCGAGACACTGAAAAGGTTCTTCTGTCTGAAATTCCCTTGATTAACTCATATGTCGTCTTGTCCTTCATCCACTCGCTGTGAAGAGCCTGGCTCTGTTTCCCTTCTGACCTCCCCATAGCTATGGGAGCTACTGTTGGGTACCCCACACTGATCTCTTCTCCAGACTGTAAAAGCCCTAGTGGCTCAATCTCTCCCCAAAGAACAAGTGCTCCAGCCTTGGACCATCCTTGTGGCTCTCCCCAGGATTCGCTCCAGTGTAACAATGTCTTAAACACCTGATGTCCGTAATAAAAATGTTATCCAGTTTTTTCTATCAGGCAAAATAAAATACTCTATGCAGTACAAAACATTCTAAAACATGAATGCAAATATGAAGCTCAATTTTTCAACAGAAAAAAAAAAAATTGAAAACCAAGATGCCCTGAGTTATCCTTGTATAATTAAGGTAAAATTTGTGCCACAGATTGTAGATCAAATGTTTTAGATACTAGAATCTTTGTTCTAAATTACATTAGCATATATTACTATACTGTTCAGCTAATGGAATACTATTTAGGACAGTGAAATACAGCAGGAGAAGGGTGACTCTTCACACAATAAATGTTTCTTCATGGATAAGCTTAAAAACACTGATTTTCCTCAGACTTCTGAAGATGAAACTGTGGTACATTCTAGTTGATATCGGACAAAAAAATGGCTAAAACCACCCTGATACCAGTAAAGTAGTACACAGAAAAATGATCATTGTGCTTTAGAATAGTTCTTCATCCTTAACTCTGCATGTTTCTTTTCTGTTTATAGCCTCTGATTCTAAGGAATTAGCTATTTTTAGAACAGCAGTCCCTGTGCTCTAAATGTCCAGTCGAAATACCTGAAATACGATCATATATCTCTACCAAACGGCTGTAAAAAGTCCTAGCTGCTGAAAGTTAAAATCAAACTTTCGGACTAAATTTAGTTCTATTGGTCCACTATAAAAGAATTCTAAACGTAAGAACTTACCATTTGTATTGACTTCATAAAGTCTTTGGTGTCAAAGAAAGTTAGCAACACCTATTTCTGTCCCTCTGTGCATCCTCCACTCATTTGTCTCCCTTAGTAGTACATACATGTGTTCAGAAAGTTGTTTTCATCAGAAAACAATTTTTTAAATTATTATTTTAATTCAAATACAGCTAAAGGTAGCTAAAAATAACTGAATTAATTAATGGTGCTAAGGTGGAAACAATGAGAAGATACTTAAGTTGATGTTTACATATTACAATGTCAAACAGCAGCCACAGAAGATAACCCAGACAGTTAAATTTAGATCAGTATAAACTAAGCCCTATTTGGGGAATGGAATTAAAAAAAATTCCAAAATTAAAATAATGAATAATGAACTATAAAAGTGAGAGGGTAATATTTATTGAAGTTAACTATTTTTGGTGCTAGTTGATGGGATTTATATTCCAGATTTTATTTCTTTTTCTTTGGAAGTTGAGAAGAAGAGATTTTAATATAACATTATAGAATGTTTCATATCATCTTCAATATATATTTCTATGAGATTGAAGTAGCTGACTTCACTATTAGTGTCACATTTTTATTTAATTTCCTTTTTTATTCATTTCAAAACTTCTGAACATATTATTTCTAGTTCCCTCCAAAAAGTAGGGATTTTTTTAATTGCTGTTTTGCTGGCATTTTAAATTAGAAAAGACTTGTCAGAAGTTGCTGACTGACTTTTTAAGTCCTTTTTTTTTTTTTCTTTTCCTCCAGGCAAAGAACAGTTTAATTTATACAATACATTTATTAAACTTTGTTATTATTTTTGCAACAATTGAAGCAGAATTTAAAACAAATCTGTTAAATTTATTTTGTAGAACTGTTAAGATCTGGGATTTATATCCTAAATTTCAGTGGTTCTTTTCAAGGAGGAAAACTTGCAGATTAGAAAGGGTCAAACATTTACAAGAAAGCTCCAGATGAGGTCTTAGAGGTCTGAAGTGGGGCTGAAGTGTAAAAGATATAACTATATATAGCTGTGATCAAATTTCCTGATTTGACTCCTGCCAGTTCCCACAAATTTTATTAAAATAACACTTAAAACATTATAGACAAATGATGTTCTGAGACTTGATATAGCTAAGCATGTTGTTATCGAAATCTTAACATAAACATAAGTGGGCTTTAGAACCTTTTTGTCCCATCCAATAAACTCATTGTAACAATTGTCAAAGCATTCTTCATATTTGCATAAATAATTGGGCTTAGCCAAAATGCAGTGTGGTTGTTTTCTTTTATACACAGCTGGGCCTAGACTCCCTTTTTATTACTGCATAATAGATGAAACATTTGTCAGACAAATTAGTGCTTCTCATGACTGTGGGGATTCAAATCTTCTAAGACCTAATTTCCAAAAAAATACTTTGGCAAATAAATTAGAGTTAAGCTTGAAAGTCAGTGTAAAGAAGGAGACTGCCTACTCTTCTGAAGTCGCTTCATTGTGCAATGAAAAGTTATTTACTGTGCAATAAATGGTTTAAGGTTTTAGAGTAATACAATGTATCTAAAAGGAACACAATTCCAGTGACTAATAAACCATGTGGGAAATACAATCTTTGATTTTCATGTATACTCACAGCAAGCTTAGAGGTGGGGGTGTGGGATGAGAAGATTGTCTATTTTCTGTTTTCTAATTCTGTATTTTACCCCCAAAAATATTAGATTAATGATAAATTGAAGACTGAGATTTCTCAACCCCAGAAGTTAGAGAGTAATATCCTTCTTTTTTCCTTGTCTCAACTAGTGGATATAAAACAATTTTCTAGAAAGTGTAAAAACTCCCAGAAAGGAACAATAGCCAACTTTTCCTGTGCCTAGCAACCAGAGTAGGTTCTCAGTTAAGGCAGTCCCCTCAAAGGCATGCAAATTCAGTTTCTGTCCCATGAATTTTTCTTTGGGAGTCCAACTTGGGCCTCTGATTTTCTGGGTTGAGAGGAGCAATGCAAAACACCGACCTATTGTGCAAAGGTACGTAAGCAGTGGTTTTCCAACATTATTGTGACATTTTTGTTGCTAAGGTTGCAGGGAGATGCCTAAGCCTTGCCCTGAGGTGTACTTAACACGAGATGATGATAAGTTGCTGAATGTGACATGAGAAAAGACTGAAGATAGCAAATAACAGATCAAGAAGTCCGAAGGAGTTCTAAATAGTACTGTGAGACGTTGCTAGATCAGGTGGAGGCATGTAAGAGACGGCCAACTTTCAAGGGGAACATCGGAGACTTTTGAGGAGAGCAATCTCACCAGGCCAGCAACGACTCGGAAACACCATTGATGAGGTTAAATTGAGATATACTGGGAAACATGAAAGGTTTTCCTAGACTAATTGGGGGAAAATTGTAGATATTTGTTTCTTTTTTGAGGGGATAAAGTCAGAGAAAGGGAGGAATCAAAGTGTATAAGGGACAAATAACATGGGAAAATGGAGAGAAGAGGTACAAAACCATTCTGAACTAAAGCTCCCTTCATTCTAAATTTTTTTGAAAAGCTCATTTTGCAGAGTCTAAATTTCTTTGTAAATTTTATAATCAACCCCGAAACCTAATTTAGAGTTCTTTCAGGAATCTGGTTTTAGAATATATCTTTATATACTTTAGATCTTTTGAGTTTGACCATTATCTCACACACTTTCTACACACTTAATTCCCAGTGAGATAAATATTCCTGTGTGCTTTGCTGTCTTAAATTTTTCATAAATAGAACAATAAATAACTAACAAGTATTCTACTTTGTTAAACATCAACCAGTACTTTCTAGTATTTTTTTAGTTGATCTCTTTAATGCTTTTCACTTCTTTTACTGAGTTTTGCTTACCGTAACATTTTTTTCTGAATGTTTTTTTCTTTCTCTGTGAAGGTAAAGATTAAATACTGAAGGAGGTAAAACATCCGTGTTTTACTAGATAATTCCGTTTTACTGCCTCACAACCTCAGCAGTAAAGCTTAGAAATGTTATATTGGCACATTCTTCATTGACTTGGACACGGTAGATCAAAGACAGAAAATAACAGCAAATTGCAACTTCCTAAACTTCAAGTATTTCACACCAGTGTAAAACAGGACACTAGATGCAAGTTGTAACTCATTGCTTTTCTACATTTTTGACTGCATTTTTCTATTCCGTCTTCCTTTATGTTTTCCATCAAGATATTTAGGTCTTATGTATCATGTATCTCTGAAAGTCACTCTGCTCTCCTGCATTGCTTGAACACATGGAGATGTTTCATGCAGAAGATGAGGAAGTGGATTCTGCTTAGTTTTTGGGGGGGTGTTAATTAATTTTTTTTTTTATTTCAGTAAACGTTATCCATCAGGAGAAAGGCTATATTACTGAATTATAAACAATCTAATACAAGTTTGAACAGAGAAATGACAGACTGGATTTTTTTAGGAAAAGGTTTTTTTTTTTTACCCTAAATTAGGATCGTGTGGAAGGAGAAATTATATATTAAAAATTATATATTAAAATATTTAAATATTAATATATATTTTATATATAAATTATATATATATATATATATATATATATATATAAAAAGACAGTATTTTACTTGAAACCAGATAACTAACCAAATACAATAGGGCACAAAAGTAATCATTGCTGCGTAGGAGCTCTGGGTTATGCTCTTTTATATTCTTTCTCATGCCATGGGCTACTACTTAGCCATATTATTCTCTTTTCAAGGCTACAACTTCATGAATTGAGACATAATGAAAGAGATTTTTTCTGTTGATACCACAAAATTGTTGCCTGTTGCAATCAAAGAAACATCATCCCACAACATGACATTAACTAGTTGTGGATATGAAGGTTTTCACTGAAGTCAGTAGCAGAAAGAGAACACTAGACTAATAGATTTTTGTGCATAGAGTGAAGATATTGCAGAAATACCTAAATGGTACGTCTGGATAGTTGTTTAGGTATACCAGTGTCATGCAGTTAAAATGTTTCCAGGTATTTTCATAGGGATAATCTTTACTGTAATACATCTGTCTCTCTATATAAACACAGTAAAGAGGATTGGAGATGTTCACAGCACTCTCACAAAAGAAACCTCCCTGCCTCAAATATTCCTTAATTACTTCAAATTTTAAAATAGTTATACTTTTTTGTTAAGTGTCTGAATAATGGATGAATTTCCTTTCTTGTCTTAAAGAAAATTACATCCTCCTCCTGCTTCTACATGGTTTTTAGAAGGGTTACTTAATTGCCCTGGGCTTCTCTGAATTAAACCCAGATGTCTTTTCTTTTTGCAGTTGTAAAAATTTTGAACTAAATGTGTCCCTTGTGCAATAATTGAGTGGAAGAAAATGTTTCACTTCCATGTTGATACCTTTCAGGACTCTTTACATGCTTGTTGCAAAGGCAGCTTTATTTAGGCACAATTTTTCTTTCCATATTAAAAAGAAAAAAGGAAGCAAAACAAAAACAAAGGCAAAACTGGAACCCTCCAAGCCATAAAAATATCAAGACAAGAACTTAAAATATGCTGTGATTTGAGGCTTTTCAATCTCAGAAGACCAAACCAGACATAACTTAAAAGAGGCTCGTCAAGTCTGCTATTAATGCTGTCAAGCAATCACAGCCTGGAAACGGCCACCTGGCTATACTCACCTGCCCAGGATACAGAGCATTGCACTGTAAAACTGAGGCAAATGCATTTATTGCTTTTGGTTTTCAGCAAGATGATGCTCTACTTTAACAGTTTCTATGCATCCTTCAGACTGGCACTTTTTCTGTCCCAGCCTTTTTTTTTGGCCATCAGTATGGGTCTCACCTTGTGGAAAGAAGTCTGAATGGACTTGGCTTAAGTTTTGCATCCTGACCCTTACCACGGTGGCAGATAACTCATGTCCATTTATCTGTCCCTGCAAAGATCCGAGTGTTTGGAAATTAATTCATAATCTCAGAAAGAAGTGCCAAAACGTCGATGCACCCACTCATTATTCATCCTATTTTAAAGTTTGTCTAACTTTTACTGTCAGCAGTTCTTATCAGTGCAGAGAAAAATAATAATAAAAAAAAATCCCTTACTTTGATTTGCTAATTGTTTATGATTCTAATATGAATGATTAGGTCCATTTCCATGATGCAAACTAACAGATAAAAAACTTTGTTTCTACATAACATCTCAATAAATTCCTTTCTTCCTTGTTACTCATTATGTTGTTTTAAAGTTATACTTCTGTATTTCAGCAAATGCCACTCTTCAGGAAAAATCAATCAATCAAACAAACAAAAAGAAAAGAAAAAAAATAGTGTCAGAACTATCAAAGTACCTCTTTTTTCAGATTATTTTCTAGTAAAGATCAGTGGTCAGGATCACACAGATAATGTATTTATTTTAGCTCTAATTTAATCTAACAGAATCTGACAATCTTTTACATAGTCTCTTAGTCTTAATTGTGTTACAGCTACGATTCTACTTTTATTATATTCGACATGATACTGATATATTTTAAACAGCCTAGTAATTACAGCAATGCCCTCAGGCTACTGCTAATTTCAGCTTCAGTTTTCATCTAATTTCACTCTAACAAACACGTGTGTTTGTGCATGTGAAAAGAAAAACAAACAGAGTCTTTAACAGCCAACCGTGTCTACTCAAAACTATTTCAAAATAATAATAATAAAAAATCATTAATAAAAAAAGCCTTAGAGTAACATAAAATATGAAAACTGCCAATGATTCAACACTATTTCGTCGATACTGTTTCTCAATAGATAGGTCAAAACAGACCATCTTAATTACTCAATGTGTTCATATGCTTGCTTTTTTTCAGGGCAAGCGTATTAAATTATTAACAGAGTAGAAAAAAAGTAATAACAATTTTTTGGGTAGCAAACCAGACAATAGTAACACACAAGCTACTTCTGCTGCTTGACAGTTATAGGAAAATGAAAACAAAAAATTGAATTTGCATTGTCAGTTTAAGAATCTTTAAGAGATTTTTTTAAAACAAGCAAAAATAAAAAAGGAAAAAAAATTCCAAGCACCCAAAACAATTTACTTTGGCCATGATAAACATATGAAGAAAAAATTAACTTTTACTGTTCCTGTCCTTCATTCATTGACGTATACAATACTCATTTTTTAAAAGCAATTACAATTTTCCAAAGTTTTTTTATTTTTAGAACTTTATAAAAGTAAAGAATTGAAAAAATACTGCAATGTACCATATTTTATACTCAGGTGGTGTTTGAAAAATGCAGTGAGTAATCATTACAATGTGTATTTGGGCCAGTAGGGTTTTCTTTGTTTTCTGAACAAGAGCTTTTTGTGTTCATTGTCCTCTTCACTGCCATGTGAAATTATT
Source organism: Neomorphus geoffroyi (assembly GCA_033558235.1). NCBI lineage: Eukaryota > Metazoa > Chordata > Aves > Cuculiformes > Neomorphidae > Neomorphus > Neomorphus geoffroyi. The sequence continues at coordinate 24,108,135 of JAUMJM010000005.1, forward strand.
CACAACAAAGCAAAGAGATGTGATGTGATAAGGTAATGTACCTACAGTTTCATTGTTTTCCTAGTCTTTTTAAACACATGGTGTTGTTTTAATATGTGAGGCATCCCTCCAAAATCAGTTTTTTTAAAATGATATAAGAAATCGACTTTCAGAACTGTTTGTGATTTCCCATGTATATGACCCAGGTATGGGTATATTTGCTGACTTAAAAAGAAAAATAGAGACTCTCTCTGTGGTGATGTTGGATCACTCCTGTTTCCCTAAGTCAGAAAGATGTTATATCTTTATAATTGTGTAACTAGATATGTAATGAGCATTTAGTAGGTATATTACTATTTCAAAATTATAAACTTGCTGTATCCTGGAGCATCTTAGTATCTTTTATTGCAGCCTTACAAGCATCAATGACCAAATGGATAGTGCAAAGAAATCTAGGGTAGGGAAAAAAAGCAGAAAGGAGAATGATACAACGCTACTAATTTCTGGTCCCTTTTAGAAATATTTAGGCTTATCTTCCTGAAATTTAGGTAAGCTCAACTTCAGTTTAGAGACTTATTCTCTATCAGGAGGGAAGCGCCCTTTTACTTTAATAGAGACTAGTAAGTCACTTCTGTAATTTCCTTTAGGTAGTAATTTAATTGAAGGAGAATTTGGAAACTGAGAAACAGACATTATGCTTACTAGTTTTCTGCTTACATGCTCAGTTAACAACATTTTTAGAGGTATAAATATCAAAACTTTAGTACAGGCAGACTTCTTCGAAATCTTATCTGTTGTGTCACTGAAATAAAAAGAAGCATTTTTACAAAGCTAATACCAAAGGAATTCAAGCAGTATGAGTCTGCTATGATTTATGGAGCTGTAAACAGGTTATCTTGTATTTATTTTGAACCTTAAATAAAAAATAAATCCTTCCTTCTCTAAGTTTGAATTAGGATGTAGCTTAAAGACTTTGTGGAACTTACATACAACTTCAGTTCTTTTAATCACTGAAACTTTGCAGGTAGTGAGAACACCTGTTCATGCCATTGCTCATCTTCTGCATTGAGCTGTGCTCCAGAATGTGAATAATATATGTTTCTGCACGTATACACACCAAGAGCTCTTAAAGGTCATTCCAGGGAAAAATGTGTTCTTAAACACATAACTTGCCTTGTAATTAGGAACGTATTGGATGACTATCAACTAACATAAGCTTAAAGATTTTTCAGGTGTTGATTGCCTTTGACAATGGTGCAGAGTGGCGAGGTTTTACCATTTAAATAATAATTAAAAAATATGGGTGAATATTCAGGAGACAAACCAGATAATTTTATAACCTTGCTTTTCAGATGTCATTTGAGGATCTCTGTTTCACATGTGTTTATCATTTTTCTAAGAGCTCAAAGCCTTTTTTTCGCAAGTTATACTAATTTTGTAAGTAAAAATTCTCACTAATTCACAGACAGAGGATGTTAATGATCTTCACTATTTTCCATTTAAAAAGAACACAAGTGCACAAACAACTACATATATCTCTGAGGAGGCAAAAAATCTTTCTATTTCCTTATATAAGTCAGCTGGTTTCATATCCTCAATTTTATGAAATCATAGAATAGAATCATAGAAAGTTTTGGGTCAGAAGGGACTTTAAAGATCAACTACTTCCCCCCACTCCCCACTCCCTTCCATGGGCTGTGACATCTTCCACTAGATCAGGTTGCTCAAAGCTTCATCCAACACCCCTGAACACCTCCAGGAATGGGGCATCCATGACTTCTCTAGACAATGTGTTCCAGTGCCTCACCACCCTCAATAAAAAATGGCTTCCTAATATCTAGTCTAAACCTGTCCTTTTTTAGCTTTAAACTAAGCTAAAGCGTCCTTTCACTACGCTCCGTAATAAAGAGCCCTTCTTCAGCTTTCCTGCACACCCTCTTTAAGTAGTGGAAGGGTACTTTTAAGTTCTTTGTGCCACCTCTAACTGATGGCAGATCTACATTAAAGCTAAGCCAGGATGATCCTAAAAGTTATTTAATATTTCTGTCCTATTCAAGAAAATTACAATAACGTTTCTCCTACATTTGAATAAACCCTATTTCATAGGTGTATTTTTGGTTCTGCTATGAATTATAGAAATAGACTAAATATTTAATGTTCCCAAGTTGCTCTATTTTTGCTATGGATGGGCTGATTTGACACTTGTGGACCAACCTGAAAGGACAAATAAGTAAAATTGATACTTGGAATCATGTTCTTCTTTCCTTATTTAAGGAAATCCCATGCCACCTGTAGTATTTTATGTCAATTTTTGTTTGGGACAAAATTCAATTTTCAAAGTTTTCAAAAAATTGACAAAGTCTTATGAATAAATTTATAAGGGCAAAGTATGTAGGGTCTTTATAGCATCTCTAAGACTTGCTTTCTTATAGCAACAGTAAGATTATTTTTTTAGCCCATCTTCCTCTGTTTTGTTTATTTGATCTTTTATTTTCTGACACTAACTGCTATGATCTTGTCCCATCTTCATCTGTTCAAATGGATGTTGAATGCATCTTCTGGCATTCTTCTGCATTTAGGCAGCTGAACTATGTGAAGGCAATTGTTCTAGATCTCTGTAGGTTCCATCTAATTGAACTATCCTATCCTATCCTATCCTATCCTATCCTATCCTATCCTATCCTATCCTATCCTATCCTATCCTATCCTATCCTAAATATTCTGATATGATGTTTCCCTGAAAGGAACAGGACAGGGTAAATTATTCAAACAGAAACCCAGCTGACCGAGTCATAACTTTCAGTGCTTGTTTTTGACAAAAACCTTTTAAATGTTCTTGTCCTAACAGGAAACAGTGTAACTACCACTGCACTGTCACCTAGGTATCAGAAATGAGCTTTCACTGGGATACATAAATGACTTCATCCTGTTAATTTTTGCTGAATAACAGATTTATTTGTTACCTGTTCCAACTGACATAAGTTATTTACAGTAAAACTTTGTTACAAAGCATATGTCTTGCCTTTTTTTTTTGAAGTTCAGGTACTGGTAGCATTCTGCTACTTAGAGCTGTACTAACGGGCAGGCAGGAAAACTCAGCCTTTAAGACTAACATGTTCAACCAGAATTAATTCGGTATGAAAACTTCCTTTCCAACGTAAGTCCAGTGGCTAAAGTTCTAGTAAAAAGAGATATACATTGAGCAGTGCTTAAGCAGTAGGTAAAATTCTTCGGGGACACAGCAATTTTGTTAAATGTGTGGAGCTCATGCATAATGCATACGCACAGGGATGTCTGCTCATGTGGCAGTTGCAGGCTTAGAGGTGCGTGGTCTGTGCAAATGCACAAGGTGTTATCTAGGCCACTAAGAAAGAAGTCTGGATGCTGCTGTTGTATGTAGTTAATACTTTTCACCCTAGTTAGTCTATTATATTATGTCTCAAAGCTATTTTTTGAGGTGTGTGAGTTTTGTTTTGTTGGTTTTTTTCTCTATTATTCCTCCTAATATATATTTTTTAACCCAGAAATCCATAGTCTAGGCTTCTTAAGCATCTGAATCTAATTAAAAATCATCATCATGTACTGCCTAAATGTTAATGCTACAGAACAGATTAACCAAGGTAATATTTCTACTTCTCAGTTATCCATGACATTTACTGATTTCAGCACAAAAATGTTGAAAAGGAGAATTATATTCCACTTGTATTCATCACCTCCGCTGAGATAAGACTACAATAATAGAATGTTTGTGGTAGTATTAAGAAACATGAACCTTACACTTATATTTATATTTAATATTAGGAATCAGTAACAAGAAGTCATTTCCAAATGTCCCTACGTTTCCATGTGACAGAGTCTTTTTTCTTTTGGTATGATATTATATAAATCATTGACAGCACGTTTGACCTCTATAATAATAATTCATCAGAAACAAACTGAAAGGTGAATAGAGACACTTTTGAGATTCACTATCTAGTCTTTAATTTATTTGAAAACAGGCAAAATAGTTCCCTGTGCGTTCATAATGCACACACAACCTAATTCACAGATCTTCAGGCAGATAAAAGTGTCTGTTACACAGTTTTGTGTTAGGAATACATAGAATTTCCCCTTCTTTTACAGTGTTTTGAAGACAGGTCCACTTAAAATATGAAGCACAGTGATTGTCAGATCCAAAAGGAAGTTTATTTCAGTAGGACTTTCGAGTGTGCCATGAGTGGAGAACTCATCTATATTATTTGAGTTAGAAATCACTTGTTTAAAAAGTTTGCACGTCATGATACTGGAGATGTTTTGGCTTTATATGTCTGTTTTGTTTGGGTTTTGTTTTTTTCTTTCCCCCAGAAGTCTCAACAAAACAGTTTATTGTGAAGTTTCAAACTTCTGTACGAGTTTAAAAGAGCAGTAGATATGCTGGCTGGATCCATCCCACTCAGAAGATCATTAGCAAATGCTACTACAAACAAGAAACCACTTTAAGAAGTCAGTTATTAATTTCAGTATTTCAAATCTTCAAAGCTTTTCTCTATTTTTGGTTTGGGTGTATTTTTTTTTTTCCTTGCTACAGCTACAGTTCTTGATCTGAAGTCAAAACAAGTGTGATACAATTTCCCTGTCCTCAAGCATAAAAATTTGCTAACAGCATTGTGTTCCTATCATGGAATGCAGTATGTGCATGTGTCTTTGTACAGACATAAGTTGACCCAAAAAAAGAGAGATCAAACAAGAAAATTGTTATTGCAGATATATTTTTCCTATGGCTAAAAGAGTATCTGACAAAATATGATCTCCTTCAGCTTTTAATTAAATATTAATAGAAAGAGGAAGATAAGTATCCCATTTAGTTGTTTTCCTCAAGCACTAAATACACAGCATGAATGTGTATGCAAAAATTACATTATTTTCAACAAATAGGGCTCCATAATATGAATGATTTTTTAAGTGTTCATTTTAAATGTGAGCAAACAGGAACAGATGTAGTGGCAATTCTTCTACATCTCATTAGTTTGCATAGTGCCTTGAAGGTTACAGGCAAACTTAATTTCAGACATCCGGTACTCTTATCCTCCTCAACAAGCACATTCAATTAAAATCCTTTCCTTTCCAAGAGCAGCTTTCATGAAAAAAATTGATTCAACATGTTGTCCAGTGGGTGTCTGAATCAGAACTGTAAAAGTACTGAAATGCATATAACATGCTCTGGTGTTGGCACATGTAAGCCTGCCTCAGTGTATTTCCAGTTCAGAAATGGTCTTCAAAGTACATGGGAACTACTGAAACTCTGTTTATGGTATGAAAACATTTAACCTTTAATTTTCAATATAAGTTTGGCATAGAATCCTTAAAAATTATTTAGATTTATTGTTTAAAAAAAAGTGTTGACAAGAATAAATTTTCAATATTGTGTGACTTCCTTTGGTTCAATATATTGATAAAATAGAAGCATTATTGCCACTATTTAAAACAATCAGCTACAAGCACTACCTCAAGCCAAATGCAAAGATATAGAAAACATGCACAGACTGATTCCTATGTTATATAAATTTAGAATCAACTTTGACAAGCTTCCAGCTGAGCCTTATTCATTGCAGAACAGTCTCAATGCTGCAAATTGTTATGCATGCAAGATGTCTCACTGAAATCATCAGGACTCCTCATGTGTGTTCATGCTCTCATTTGCATCAAATATTTGTAGAATGTCATTCCTCATTCAGATGTTACACATGATAAAATCCTGTTACACCTATCTCAAAAATACATTCATACAGTGGGACCTCTGCAGATTTTTTATGTTCTGTGTGGTGTTTGACAAACAGCTAAGTGACCTACCAATATTTACTTCACATTTGAAGCCTTTTGCACTTTCAGTGAACTTCTGGTAAGATAGATAGAGAGAGAGATGATAGATAGATAAGCAAGCAAAGAGAGTAGGGGTGCGGGAGAAGGCAGCATCCAGTAGCACAGCATCCAGGAGACCTAGATTTTAATTCTCACTTTCTCTGACCCACTATACTGGAAAAGCTGTCAAGGCAGCTGTTCAGTGTTGCCTGCTGTTTGGTTGCCATTCAGCAATGACCTTTATACAAATTCATGGTGGTGCTGGTGAGAACAAAACTGCAAATCTCCTCTCAGTTCTCCACAGTTATAAAAATAGAAAGAGGTTCCTTTAGTGTTTGAGATGCTAGAAATGCAAAATGCGAACATTGTTTATGTCAGTATTGGTAATGTCTACTATTTTATCATGACACTTGATATGTGAATTTCCTTTAACATTACTATCTTGAAACTAAATGATCACTTTTCAGCTTCAAATTTCAGTTACCAAGCACTCCTTTCTGGTTGAACAGAGCAGGTTCAAACCTGTAAAAATGTAAAAGGTTTAATTTTCATTTTTTTTTACCTAATTTGTTTGAAAACTACAGAAACAAGCAACCTTCCTCACTTGTTATTCAAAACCTCCCCTTGCCCTTAAAATATGTACTTAAATATAACTTCTAATCTGGTAATGAATTTGACAAAACTATTATTGTCCTTTTATTTTATGCAAAGTGATAAAACAAATTTCTTGTAACCCTTTCATTCCATTTTTCTCTGCATTTCTTCATTTCAAGAGTAAAATCTTTTAAAGTTAAAAATATCTCCAAATATTTTTATAGCTTGTGCTATTTTATTTTGTTTTATGTAACGGAGAGTCTCTTTATCAATATTCTTTGGAAAGGGGCTCATCATCCATCGGAAAAATTACTGTGAATTTAGGTTCCCATAATTCAATGTGGGTTTGTGGACATTTTGAAATATTTAAACGAGTTTTTGGTATCATGCCAGTTGCCACGGGACATTACATTTTTGGAGATATTTTATGTTTTTGAGGGGCCTTTTAGCAGTCCAAAAATCTGTTACACCTCTCAAGATGAGAAGTACTGTGTCAGTAACTATGCAAAATTTATGAACATGACCTGTTTTATTTGATTATATAGAACTACTCAGAAGAAAAGCTTTCTTTTTGTTTGTGGCAACCACTTTAGTTGGAAGTGATTGGAAGAATGGTAGGATTATAACTGAAAAAAAAAACCCAAAATTTTTTAAAAAGCAGATCTGGTTTATGCATTATCGTTAACATAGGGAGAAAGTGTGTGATTAAGGTGTTTGTTTTACGAGGTATTTGCAGACAAGGATAGTTCTAGACATGCACTCTTAGAAATATAGAACAAGTATTTTGAATTGAGACCTTAATCTTAATCCCTTCTGTTTACAGCAAAGCCAGATGAAGAAAATACTGTTGCTTTCTTGGCTGTGACACAAGCAGCAAGTTTACAGAAAAACACAGTACTACACCCAGAGCCTTGCTTGCCTAAAAGATGAGATGAAGCACTGGGCTACAATCGCTGCTCATATTTCCACTGACGGAGAAGTAATAGACCTGTCTCTTATGTAGCAACGAAGAGAAAAAATGATGATACCAATCTTAATGAGATGTCTTCCATTGATTTACATGGGACCAGACTTTCACCTGCTGTGTGTAAAGGTTAAAAGAACAGACTGTGTTTAGAGTTAGTGAGACCCGGGATATTTTTATTTCTATATGTTCAGCTAGAAATTTCTAAGGAATGAGATATGAATTATGACCGAAAATAAAGCTGAGATAAATTAACAGTGAAACTTTTTTCTCATATAGTGTATCTTCAAAATGACATATATTATCGCAAATATATTTAAATAATGAGCATAAATCTTTTAAAATTATGACATAAAAATAATAAGCCATTCTCATTGGTAATCAAGCTTAGAACACATAATTACAGCACTGGAATTTCTTACAAAATGCTTACTATATACCCTTGTATCAAAAATATCTTAGTGTATATAAATAAATCAATGTCTTTATACTACTAAAAGTAGGAGACATAAATGATGACCTGAAGACTACACTTAGTGTGGTAATTTCTGAAGCGTCTTCTACTTTTTTTTTGTTTTCTAATTTTCCTTTTCACTTAAGAAACACATTTGAAGACTTTATGAAAATGTAATTCTTATGTACAAAAATATTTGATTGTATTTCTCTTGTAAATATTTCAAATGAGACAGTGAATTGACTTCATGGACATTTGTGCACATGAATAGGCAAAGAATTAAAAGAAGTTCATAAAACTGACTTTTCTGACAATTAAGCAAACCATGTAGGTAGTTTACATATTTGAAAGCCCTAAGAGGTATCCAGTGCGTTATTAATTTATGGAATTACAAAGAAACTTAAAATGGTGTGCGTTTTTAGCTCAAGCAATCAACTTGGACTAGCTGTGTTAAATCAGAACGTAAAGGTACTAATGGTGGTATTTTTGTACAGAAATCAACTGGTTACAATATTGCACACGAAATCTTGAAAATTACCTGCAGACATTGCTTGTCACAATGAGCAGGGCAGAGTCTGATTCAGCTGTGTCCTCCTGCAGCTGACTGGAGGGGTGCAATACTTCTCTTTAATTCTCTTTAATGAAAACAAGTTTATCTGAGGGAATAGGCTTTCCAGTCTTCTGTTACTGGCTGACTGATTTCACCACCGGGCCATGATTAGGCTTTCAATATCCTCGTAACAATCTAATAAAGGAGCAATATCCTCTTGTCTTATTTTGCTGACATGAAACAGAGTAGAATGGAGATAAAGCAACTTGTTTAGTGTCACAGAAGACGTCTGTGGCAAAACCAAGCAAGTTAATCTGACTCTTCTGTCATAGTAACAGCACTACTCTTCTTCCTAGAGTAGAGAATCTGAAGACTCATAAAAGATTGTTTAATATGACTGGAGACTAAGTTGGTAGCATGTTTTACAAACAAATCGTGGCCTTTTAGAGATAAAAATGACAATGTCACTTTTTTTTCAGCTGATGGGAAGACCCTAGAGCAAGTTATCATGTAGAATTTGTGCTAAAGAGGACTTGTGCACTGAATTTCAAACCTGGTTTACTTCAAAAATCAAAACAGAATTTATCAAATTAACATTTGTGATTCTGGAAGACATTATAAGAATATCAAATTTGATCCCTCTAGGAATTAAAAGATTATGTTATCTGGGAAATGATTATTAATGTGATGCTGTTATTCTGTTGGGGCATATAAACTGGAAAAAGAAAAGATGTCAACAACTCCAATTGTACTTTCAAAACAGAAGAAATATTAAAGTAAGCAACATATTGTGAAACTAGTGACAGAAAACGTAGTATTATGAAGAGAAGTCAAGTCTGAGTAACTAAGGTGTTTTTAGCAACAAAGGAAAGCCTTTATCGAAAAAAAAAAAAAAAAAGATGTTAAGGTTGACACTGTCCCTCTAAGCAAGAAGTGTCCTCAATCTAAAACATCTAGTCTCACCCATCAAAACACAGTATTTCAAAAAATCGGTGTTAGAGGAATTATTTGTCATTTTTTTCCAGACCGTCAGCCTGATGAAAGGATTTTGTTGTTTTTCAAACAGTACTCAGACAGCATTGCCCAAGTTTTTCAAAATGCAAGTAGTGTTCAAAGTTTAAAACACCATGAAAGCTATTAAAAATTATTCTATTTTAGTACATTCATCTTCTTCTATGTGCTTTCAGAAGTGCAAGAAAAAGCAGGCAAATATATGATCTTAAAGTAAAGTTCAGTTCCAAAACTTTTTTACTGCTGCCTTTTTCAATTCCCTTTCAAACCCAAATTGAGCTTATATGGAATGTCAAGTCCTAAAATTCATTCCTAATATTGTGTCAGTGAATACAACTATAGAGACAAATAATTATTTTTATATATCTGCTTTTGATTTTAAGTACTTTTAGAGATTTTGTTTATATGTTAATCACAGAAGAAAAAGGAAAGACAAAGGAAGGAAAAAAATAGAGAGCTACATGATTCATTATGTTCTTCCAAGTAAGAACAGAAGAGTTGCAGTGGGTTCTCCTGTTGACTACAGCTATAGGTCAAATCTAGTACTCTGTTGTCAAAAAATAAATTATACTGCATTTTTCTAGAAGAGATATATCAGGGAGTAGCTAAGACTGACATTTTGTAACATAATGTAACCCCAGAAACAAAAATAACAGATCCAATTTAAGAATTTGTTCTACTTTTTATGCACTTGAATAAATCTAAATATTGTAAATGCGTTAGGTATTAGTCCATTTAATAGTGCCATGGAACCTCTGTATAACATTTATCCTCTCTTCAGCTTCATCTCTGCTGTAACCCAGTTATTCATGTATGTAAATAAAGATGCCTGATCCCTTATCAGCATCATTTTAAACCTGAAGGAGAATGGAAAACTTTGTCAAATGGTTGCATAATGAAAGTAGGTCATTAATTCTGTAAAGTACAGTTTTAGCAGCATTCACAGAGAGAGAGTAAGATGGAAAGCAAGAAAGAGGCTTTGTTTTTGACAGTGCTTCAGCTGGTAGCTCAAGCTTGTTTTTTCTTCTCATATTTTATGTTATTATATTGAGGAAACGATAATGCACCTCCTACATTGACTTCTTTAAATATAAGGCGCTGGTAGGTTGCAGATCCCCTAACTAGAACACAACTTCTTGGCATCTGCCACAGTCATGCTGGAAGATGTTACAAATCATCTTGTTACACAGGAGCTACTAGGGAAACCAGACAGATGAACTGCAAATTTAGTTTTATGATAGCCTAATTACAGAATCTCAGAATTGGAGAATAATCAAGGTTGGAAGAAACCTCTAGAGGTCATCTGGTCCAGCCCCTCTACTCAAGCAGGGCAACCTAGAGCCGGTTGCCTAGGATTGTATTCAGACAGAATTTTAATATCTTTAAGATTGGAGACTCCACAATCTTTCTGAGCAACCTGTGCCCGTGCTCAGTGACGCTCACAGTAAAAAAATGTTTCCTATTGCTCACATAGAACTTCCTGTGTTTCAGTGTTTGCCCATTGCCTCTGGTGCTTCCCAGATGGACTACATTACATATCTCCTTGCTGAACCTCATAAGGTTCCTGCCAGTTGTTTTCCCAGCCCAACAAGGTCCCCCTAGACTGCAGCACAAACCTTTGAACTAACAGCCACTTCTCCCAGTTTGATGTCGTCTGCAAACTTGCTGATGCTACACTCTACTCCATCATCGGGACTGTTAATGAAGATGGTAAATGGGACTGGACCCAGTATTGACCCTTGGAGTACAATGGTAGTAACAGAATTCCAACTAGACTTTGAGTGACAGATCATCATTCTCTGGGCCAGTTTTCAACCAGCCTCACTGTCTGCTGATCCATCCCATATATCAACAGCTTGTCTTCTTCTCCAAGATAAAGAGGAGCTCCATCCTCCAACCCAATGAATTTATTCCAATTAAGATCTTATGGGACACAATGTCAAAGGCCTTACTGAAGTCCAGGTAGACAATACCCAGTGCTATCCCTTCATCTATCAAGTCTGTCATTTCATAACAGAGGTTTATCAAGTCAAATCAAGCATGACTTCCCCTTGGTGAATTAAATGATCTCCTAATGATCATTTTGTTGTTCATGTGCCTCAAAATAATTCTCAGGATTAATTGCTATATCACCTCAGATATCAAGGTGATACTGATTGACTTGTTCCCTCTGTTCTGCTTCTTGCCCTTCGTGAAGACAGGAGTGACATTTGCTTTCCCTCCAGTCTTTGGGAAATTCTCCCAGCCTCAGTGGTTGATCACAAATTGTTGAGAGTGGCCTTGCAATGACATCTGGCAGCTCCCTCAACACTTGCGGGTGTCTCTTATCAGGGGCAATGAGCTGAGTAAGTCAGGCTGCTTAAGTATTCCTGACCAAATCCTCTCCCAACAAGGGTACATCTTCTTTGCTCCAGTCTTTCTCCCTGGTCTCTAGGATTTGAGATACCTGAACAACCCTTTTACTAGTAAAGACTGAGGCAGAGCGGCCTTTTCCTTGTCTTGTATAACCAGGTCCAGCACTCGTTGAACAGTAGTCCTGCATTTTCTGTAGTCTTACTTTTGCTGCAGATGTATTCGTTTAAGTACTTCTTGTCATCTTTGACATCCCTGGTCATTTGGGCTGTGTCTATCTTAATGTAACCCACAGATTCTTAACAGTGTCTCTGTATTCCTCCCAGGTTACCCATCCTTGCTTCCACCCTTTTTGTGTTTGAGTTTGGCCAGGAACTATTTGTTCATCCATGTAGGCCTCCTATCATTTTTGTACGACTTTACGTTTGTTGGGATGCACCCTTCTTGAGCTTGGAGGATGTGATCTTTGAATACTAGCCAGCTTCGCGGGATGACATTTCCCTCCAGGGTTTCATTCAGTTGGACTTTTCCAAGCATACCTTGGATGAGGCTAAAATCTGCTCTCCTACAGTCCAAGGTCATGAGCTTCCTTTTCACACTCCTTGTCGTCTGGATCCTGGCTTCCACCATCTCAAGAGCATTGCAGCCGAAACTACCTTTGACCTTCACATCCTCAACAAGCCTCTCTGTGTTGTGGAGGTCCAGCAGGACATTTCGTCCCATTGGCTTCTCTGTCACTTGGAGGAAGAAGTTATCATCAATGCACTTCAGGAATCTCCTGGATTGCTTATGTCTTGCTGTGCTGTCCCTCCAGCAGATAGTTGGGTGTTTGACGCCCCTCCCTGAGAAGCAATGTTTGCAAATGTGAAGCTGCTCCAATCTGTCCATAGAGGGTCTCATCCACTCTTCCTTGCTGGTCAGGTGGCCTATAGCAGACACTCACTATAATGTCTTTTCCTGTTCTCTCCCTAATACTAAACCACAAGCTCTCTCTCAGCTCCTCTTCCACCCTCTGACAAAGCTATATGTACTCCATCTGTTCTCTCACATAAATGGGGCAACTCTTCCCTCCTTGTGTTCCTATCCTGTCTTTCCTAAAGAAACTTTTTCCCTCCAGTGCAACACTCCAGTCACGTGAGCCATCACATCAATTCTTCATGATCCTAAGAACCCTGCAGCTTCGAAGAGTGAGAGGTCAATCAAATGATTTTGCTTTATTTCAGTGAGCTCAAAACATGACTGGGGTTTTTAGATGTCACTACAATGGAGATAAAATGCTAATAAAAATAACACATGAACCTATAACACATGAAGTCAGCAGTTAGAATCTGGTGCTGTAACTATAATGACATTTTGGACAACAGTAGCGTAAAACCTGAAAATAAGAAATTGTATTCAACTTGAAGATGGATGTAAAACCTTCTTCCTCCTAAGTCTGCATTTTTATATTCATTTCATATTATCGTTAGTTAGTTTACCTTATTACCTGCCGTCATTGCATGCTGCAAAAAGCAGATGACAGCCAATATCTTTTATCAGATCTACTGATACACTTGGGAACAAATCAAGCAGGCATAGTTTTTTTCAAATCTTCTTCAGGTATGAAAAGGAAAAACTAAACTTGATACTATTTAAACACTGGGAATAGTTGCCGTGAAATTCAGTTCACTATGTTAACTGATCAGTTTGAGAGAAAAGGGTAGTTAGAATTTGGATTGGACTGACAGGTTGGCAAGAAGAGAAGTAAAAGATAAAGCCAGTGGGTAAAAGATGTAATTTCATGATGCTCTTTTTTCAGGAAAGACAGTCTATGAGTTCCCCATCTTGTCGCTGTTTGTGCCCCTCCACAGATGTAGCTGAGTGAAATTGTAGGGGTCAAAATGGTGTCTTATTCCCAGTGCAGGTAATTTAAGTGATCCAGTTTACAGCTGCTGCTCAAGCTGTTGGGCAGGTGAGCTACGATCAAAGGGAGCAAATGGCATGGTTACTCCAAGCTGGCTTTAAAAGAAAAGCCATTGTCTTATGAAACTACATACGAGGTGGGATGGGGGAGGGAGAATGAAAGAGAAAGAGAAAGAGAAAGAGAGAGAAAGAATTGAAACTGATTCTTGGGGAATAATGAGGTTTAGCAGAAGGTAAGAGTGAAAATTTGCAATGGACCATAAAACAATGCCATTTAGAAGTCCAGTAAATAAGAAATTCAGATTTGAAAGTGGTTTTTTTTGATTTTCCCTGTCACAGAAGCTATCCTAATATTTTTCTTTCTAGATGATTGCAGCTACAAGAACACAAATGTCAAATGATGTCAAGTTATGGCACTTGTTTAAAAAAAACCATAATATATCTGCAAAAGGAAAAAAATGCCCATCATTTGAATACCTATGTTTCTTTCAGTAAAAAATGCAACAGTATAATAGATCTCTTTGTCTATTGTTCTTCAGTATTCACATTTTGTAGGGAAATCAGGGAAATTTGATAGAACGATCTTTATATACTCTGCCATATATTTGCAGTGACTGCCTACTTCCTGATATTTCCACAGAAGTTACAAAGAAAAAAATTATAATACTCTGTTAAAATTAATTTGTTTTGCTTAAATTTCCTTCAGTTCCTCAAGTTTAAAGAAATACCCTTCTCCTAGTTGGACACTATTTGACATTTAATTTAAATCTTTAGTTATGAGCATGGTTGATACAGACGTGCATTAGCATTCTGACTTTCAGACAAACTGTAAAACATGTTGTGCAAGATGGTTAGTGTATGCACAGTTACTTAATAAAATATGTTTCTAATAAGAATCTCAGGCTGTATCTGCACTACATCTGTTTTTAATAATTTTATTGTGCTTTAAAATGTTAGGTAAATTTATTTTTGTTTCTCTGTGAATTTTTGGATAAGAAAGATCACTTGTGACCATGGATTTCCTTTTCTTAAATTTCAAATTTAAAAGAAAATTAAATTAAAATAAAGAGGGGAAGGAAAAGGAAATACTTTAATCTTTTTTTAATATGTACCACTGTAAAAATATGAAATATTCTAAAATTTGTCCATTTGAAAATTAGTTTCAAGATTTTGCATGTTTACTCAAACCTTTTAGAGAATATCAAATTACAGTTTTCAGTAATATTGTACCAAAAATTTTGTTCTTTTTAAACAAATGTCTCTTTGGGTTTGTATAACATAAAGTGGTATGGGGATTGTCTTAGCCTGCAATTGAAAAATGACATAATTCATTATTACCACTTGCTTTTTTTGAATCCTTTTCTCTCCAGTATCTATGCCTCTCTGAAGCTGGAGTGAATCTTTTTTGAGAAAAAAAAAAGTTTTGGTGAAAGTTGAAATTCGTCTTATTAATAAAGAATCATAGAATCATTGAATTATCAAATCACCGAAACACAGAATCATCTGGTTGGAAAAGACCTCTGAGATCATCGAGTCCAATCATACCTGTCCCTTTAATAAACAAAGTCCCTAAGAAACTCATCTACCTGTCTTTTAAACACCTCCAGGGATGGTGACTCCACCATCTCCCTGGGCAGCCTGTTCCAATGCCTGACCACCCTTTCAGTGAAGAAATTCTTCCTAATGTCCAGTCTAAACCTCCCCGGTGCAACTTGCAGCCATTTTCTCTCATCCTATCACTGTCACTTGTGAGAAGAGCCCAGCACCCACCCTGTCACAACCTCCTTTCAGGCAGTTGTAGACAGTGATGACATTTCCTCTCAGCCTCCTCTTCTCCAAGCTAAACAACCCCAGTTCCCTCAGCTGCTCCTCATAGGGCTTATTCTCCAGCCCCCTCACCAGCCTCGTTGCCCTTCTCTGGACGCGCTCCAGCCCCTCAATGTCCTTCTTGCAGTGAGGGGCCCAAAACTGAACCCAGCACTCAAGGTGCAGCCTCACCAGTGCTGAACACAGGGGCACAATCACCTCCCTGCTCCTGCTGGCCATGCTGTGTCTGATACAGGCCAAGATGCCATTGGCCCTCTTGGCCACCTGGGCACACTGCTGGCTCATGTTCAGCCGGCTGTCAGACAACACCCCCAGGTCCTTCTCTGCCAGGCAGCTCTCCAGCCACTCCTCCCCAAGCCTGTAACACTGCATGGGGTTGTTGTGACCCAAATGGAGGACTCTGCACTTGGCCTTGTTGAACCTCATCCCGTTGGTCTCAGCCCCTCGATCCAGCCTGTCCAGATCCCTCTGCAGAGCCTCCCTTCCTTCAAGCAGATCCACACTTGCACCCAGCTTGGTGTCATCCGCAAACTTGCTAAGGGTGTACTCAATGCCTTCATCGAGATCATTGATAAAGGTATTGAACAGGACTGAACATCTAACAGTGAAAATAATAAAAACATAAATTGATTGTGCCTCTTAGAGTTTAGTGTGCTCTGTAATCCAAGGTGTGCTGGTGACATAAGAGTGTTAGAAAACTTATGACAGTAT
Source organism: Neomorphus geoffroyi (assembly GCA_033558235.1). Taxonomy (NCBI): domain Eukaryota; kingdom Metazoa; phylum Chordata; class Aves; order Cuculiformes; family Neomorphidae; genus Neomorphus; species Neomorphus geoffroyi. The sequence goes on from JAUMJM010000005.1 coordinate 24,124,317, forward strand.
CAGAATGGAAAATAGGCTAGGGTAATCATCATCAATGTAGCCTAAAAGCATGTATGGAACTATTTTAACACTTTAAAATAACAAAAAAATTGCATCCCAGTGCCTCAAAATGTTCCTTAACATTATTTACTATAGAAGTAGCCTCACCATTTTCCCCTGGTTTTGTGAATATATGAGGCTTCAGTTTACTTTCTAGATACTAAAAGATACCCAGTTTTAACACATTCTTATGAGAAATGTTTGATGTTTTCACATTTTTATTCCTTTAGCTTTTGATAGAAATTAAATTAATCATTATTCATATTGTTAGCCTGGAATGCTTGCTGCCATTAGTTATACAAATGACTGTTTCATTATGGTACCTTTATTCTTTGAGGAACTGTCCTTTTTCAGTCTGCAACTAAACAGTCTGCATGTAATGAAAACACCATATGCAATGAATAAATATTTATTCATAGAGGATGTCATGTTTAAATTAAAATGAAAAGGTCTCCTAGAACTAACATCATTCAATTATGAAAGGGCAAAATAAATACCCAAAGTAGTCTCAGACTTAGCAGACTTTCCGTGTCAAACTGGAAGATTTCAACTTGAAACAGAGCAACACTGAAGGGAGGATAAAATATTTGACTTCTTGATTGTTCCTGCATGACTACATTTTCTTTATGCTTTCCTCAGTTTACATTAGATAGTGGGTTTATATAACTAATACTAGAACAGTTGTTTGTTTCCCACACCAATAACATCCTGTTGAAGGAATTTCCCAAGCAGAGGACTGGTGACTGGAAATGAAGATCATTTTCTGTCTCAGTCTTGCACCTTATCTTGCAAGCAAGGATACATTGTAGAGAAGTTGTGCTACCATGCATTAAGCTATCATCTTCTGTAAAGCTGTAATTGACAGTGAAGAAATTTTGAGTCAGCCTCAATTATAAAAGAAGTATATTAACCAACAGTATCCACATTAAGCAGCAGACTAAGCATGAACAATAAGATGTCAAGACACAGTAGCTTAATCTTTCTTAGTTACATGCAAGTACCTCCGTATGTTCTGTCTTGCTAAGAAAATAATGTTTGTCAACGTAAGCTATTTGAGCATGACTTCTGTTTGTTAGGTAATTTTTACAATCAAACCAAAACAAGAAGGAAAGATTTTTCACATCAGGACCATCTATCTTTTCAATTTTCTGTATTAGGTTTGCTCAGAAACAAAGTCCATAGTGTGGTTTACTTTCCAGAGCTTCTGATCTAACCTGGTATAGAAGTGTAAAGCTAAATGATCAAGTTTTTCTGATTCTTTTAAATTAATATTAGAAAAAAATGGAGAAGTAAGATATCTAGAAGATATAAGTGGGGATATAATTCCTGACCATGCAGGATTTCTTCATTTTACTTTACCAGCTAAGAGACATTTTGTCAGACTAGACCATGTTCTCTGTCACCACAGAGGTCAGCTTTTGCTACACTACGACATTGTTCCCTGACAACAGAGAAGTCTAGCATATTCAAACATGCCATTTTAATTTCAGATATGTATGAAATATTTTTCTTTTTTTCTGGAAATAAATCACATGGTATGCATTTTTTTTCATAAACCAATTCATAATCAAAGAGAATTCTGCTCTACATATTTCATCTGGAAAATCTCCTATCAGTTAACTCCATAGTCCACACAGAATTTCAAGCCTACCAGATAAACCTGAACTCTAATTTTGGGGGTTTGGGGTTGGTTTTGGTTGTGTGTGTGAGGTTGGGGGTTTTGTGTGGTTTTGGGTTCTGTTTGTTTTTTTTTTATCTGCCTACCACTTCCATAACAATCGAGAAAACTAGCCTTGTCTTCCTAGAGTAAATTCTAAAACAACAGATTTCTTCTACAACAAGGAAACTACAGCCACAAAAGAAAGAAAAGGAGGAAATGATGATCCATAAAACCTTTTTCCTCTCCAGTTTTATCTCATGGATTTAAAGCTCACAGTACTCTTTTATCAAATAAGTCCAACACTCCTTACAGTCCTATTACCTACTCCTTCCTTTCCTCTCCCAAACAGCAAGATGGCAGGCACACTTTGTACAAACTCAAAAATCCTGTTTAGATCGTGCTGTTTTCTCCAGGGCTTTTATACAGGATGTATATTCTACAGCTGTTTCTAAGGGACATGTTTTCCATCAGCCAACAACCATTGTCCTTCCTAGTCTCTGAGTCTGACAGTATCAAAGGGCTGACCAGAGAATAAAAAATGTTGATTACCTCTCCAAGAGCTAAAGTTGAACTTTCATACATTTCCCTGCGAAACAAATGCACTACCATGCACAGCATTACAGAATGGTTAAAAAAAATACATTTGTGTATTTTATACATGCACAGCAGTTATTTTTGCGTATGTCATGCGTTTTTGTCGTGTTTGGAGGCTTTCAGTAGCCTTTGATGGTACAATACATATTGATGTCAGACACACAATTGCTGAAGGCCCATATTGGTTCAGTTCAGTTGCAGGCCTTCAATCTCAGTTAATCCATCATGATATAAATATCTGCCGGACACATCAGCAGTAATTTCTGTTGAGTGGTCTGTTAAGATATCTATTACCTTTGAAAAGGTAAACTTAATGATGCATTTTCAAAGGCATACCAGAAGAAACAACAGACAGGAGCACAGAAGTTGTTGTGGTAGATTTTATGAGAATAATTTCCCTATACAAAAGGGATTATTTTATTTAACTGAATGACAAGCCACAGCTATTGGCTTGCTAGTCTTGAAGTAATAGATATTACATTTCCTAGCATTAATTACAGGTGTGTAAACCTATTGAATATTAATTATTATTCCTCCATCTTACATGCAAAAACTATGCAAAAATTTCAGCAGTGTGCAGTACCTTCTATAAACATAGATTTGCCTTTGCACAAACTGTAATCTTTTGGGATTATGCAGATTTGCATTTGGTTTTTTTTTTTCCTTTTTACTATACACCTGGACGTTACGCAAAATTTATTTAAGAGAACGAACTAGAAAACAACTATTTTCCTTTTCTCTTAGTAAACAAGGTAATAGCCAGACTTTGCATAAACAAAGAAGACAGAATTGAAAAGACACTGAAGAAAAGTGGCAGCATACGATGTGTTTTATTTAAAATAACTGTATAGAGAAATAGCCCTGGGTTCAGGAATGGGTTAAGTGCGCATAATGATACACACATGAGACTTCCCTTTAAAATCAGTAGAGGTTTCAATAAGCTAATTTTATATATAAAAAGAGTCCTAATGTACATTGTATTAAATGACACTTTAATGTAATTCTTTTTGGGAAACTTCTAACTTTTTCAAATTTTGTTCCAGATATATATATGTACATATTCAATTAACTGTAACTACAATTTTAAGCTTTTTTTCGCATCTGAAGCTAATTTCCAGTGGCTCTATTTTGTATTTTATCTACTGGTTTTAAAGTTGGCTGGTGTTGGTTTTGTTGTTGTCTAAGGGGATTTTTTTTTAGATTTTGTTGAATTTCTCAGGTTTAAGGAGGTTTGGTTATTTTGGTTTTTGAATCAGATCATCGGATCAGCTATTGCGTGATTGCTTATTCAATTAAGTATCAATTATATTTATTATCCAGGCAGCACTGCACATGTTAGTACATTGTTAATCAATACATAAGATCTTATTTGACCATCTTGACTAAAGTCGAACAGTACTTACACACGCAATCTAAAATCAGAATGACCATAAAATACCATCCAACATAAATAAAAACTGTAAAATAGAAACCCTGATATTGATTTGTGTGGCAGAATACTTGTTTCTGTGTACTACTAATTTCTTTACAGTGCTTTATTTTCATTGGTGGACATGAAGCTATCAAGTCAATTATAGCTTACTGCTCTAATTGATTTTACAATGCCTCAAGAGAGTTTGTGCGCTTGTATAAACATGTAAGACATATCCAAAATAGAAGGGAATGAGCATTTGGGATAAAAAAATATGAAGGAGAAGGAAATAGTCTATTTTTACAATTTATCTCCCTTTTTTCAAAGTCGTGTCAAAATTCCTAGTGACCTGGACAATACAATGTTTAAAATGGGGATTAAAAGAGGCTATATAAAGTTTGCTTATAAATAGCATAACTCTTTCAGCTTTAGAATTGGGAAATATGATTTTCCTTTGTGAAGAGTTCTGTTTTCATTACTTTGCAATTGTTAATCTGCCATAACTTCACTGCTTTTAAAGAGAAGTGAATGTCTAATGGAGAAAATGCTGAGGTCTTGAAATGAACTATTATTATTATTTTACCAAAAGAATCTCTTATCTGAAACAGCTGGGGTCAGAGGTCCCTACTAAAGGCATTATTTTACAGTTTTGATTTAACACTCATTAAATTACATATGTTACAGAACTGGAAAAAAGAATGCAAAGAACAGTGTTCTCATTACTTTTTTTTTTTCTTCTGACTGCACTAATTTAACATTATAAATTAGTACATACGACACAGTTAGTAGTTCTGAACTCCCATCTTTATCTTTTCTGTTGCTTTATCAGGGACTGAAAGATGCGCGTTCAAACAAGCAGGCCTAAATCTAAGTCCTTCTGAGACCTCTTCAATCACAAAGTTCACGCTTCCTAACTTGATAGACCTTGTATCCCACATATATAAGAAACAAATCAGTCTTTAAGGCTTACTATTCCTAGAAAATCTGCATCAACATTCTAGTCCTGAAGACGGAGACTTCTCTACAGCCAAGAGAGTGATGCAGTAGTGGCAAGTGAAGGGGAGAAGGCTCTGTCTGCTCTCTCCAGGTGTGAAGATAGTCTCTCTAAAGAGAACTGATGTGGTAACTATTGGCACCAGAGCCCAAAGTTCAGTGCCCTTTCTTCTTGTCAAACTACCTCCGACGGAAGGGCAGAATTAAAATCATCCAGGCTGTTTGAATGAGTGAGACAGTTCTAGTCAATACAGTTGTCGTTGAAGGCTGCACAATGAACTGAAAGCTAGTCCATTTGTTTCTAGTTCCTGTCCAATCAGCCACTAGAGAGTTGTATGCAGACAGCAAGCTGCTTCATAACAGTGGTTCCACAGGAAAAAAACAACAACCAATCAAAATCAAAAAACATTTTAATATGTTTCCCATGGAGTTCCACACTTGCATGCATATTTATGGTAAATTTAGGTTATCAGCTACATTTAAAATAGAAAAAATATTTAACAAATTTTACTATTATGGTCTTAAAACCAAAATTTACTGGTTTAAAACTGCAACTTAAAAAAGTGAAATAAGTTCACTTTCTTATATGCTCAGCCTATTTTGACTAGAGTTTGCCTTCTCCAAGTCTTTGACACTAGATATATTTTTTGGCTTAAAGCAATATATATGTATTAAAGCAAATCTTATCCATAAGATTCTTAATATCTAAATACAGAACTGAATTAAATGCAAAAAACCATGTCCCTTTACATTGTCTCTATATCATGATAAATGGATGAGTATACCTTACTCATTTCGAGACATTCTGCTCTCTCAAGTGTCTGTTAGAAGCTGAGGGTTGATAAAGGCCTTGAGGATTGTGTAAAGCAGCAGCCACGACTGATCCAAGCCCTATGTTGTAAGTAAAGGTAGCATAAGAAGCAGCTCTGTGTAGGTCTGTGGCTTGAATGTCTTTAATGTTACGGAACCCTTGTCTTGTATGATTCGTGTTTTGCTCAGAGTAATAGCACTCAAGAAGTATTATATTATCAAAAGGAAAACAAAATAGAAAACAAGCAGAAGAATTATTAAACTACAATGTCCTTTTTTGGGTTTTTTGTTCCAATAATTACTTTTTATTATTTAAAGGGTGTATCATTTGTAATGTGAATCATCTTAGCTTCTTTTTAGTTACTGTTTCTTTGGATGATCTGAGAATAAGATCCTCAGTCCTTCGAAACCCTCATACCAAGTTTATTTTTTCTTTACTGGAAGGCTCACATGAGTCAAACAAGTCCATAATTTTAAGAATTATGAATGAAATTTTGTAGCCTATGAAGTACAGATTAAGTAAGATTAAGATGATATGACCCATTCACAAGGATTTTAGTCGTGATCTGCTGCAGAAAAGAGGAAGAAAAAAAATAATGAAAGGACCCTTTTCTTAATTCCTTTGAGTACAATAAAACTTACCCACATCTGGGAGGATCCTTTCAGGTCCTTTTACATCCAGAGGAGAAAAATCAAAATTCTTTATTCCACTGACTATGGGAGGCTGGGGTATCATTTGAAAGACAGGTCCCATTTGGTTGTACAGATTCCCGCTATTGACTTCCTTGTTCAGTCTATACTTACACAATTATAATACACAGAAATTATCATAGAAATACTGAGGAAGTTAGATACAGAAAGGCTGAATATCTTTTTTAAGCCTAGGTATTATTTAAACTTACAAGCATGGGTCCAATAGCCATGGCCGTCATAGGCCAACTAAGCACTTTACTTCTTAGTGAGAAGTCTGAGATCACTCATATAGACTGGAGAGTTTCCATTTAACTTAACTAAAGAGAAGATCTTAAATTGGGAGCCCGTCATATATATCACTTCTATTATCGCTGTACATTGCACAAAAATATTCTCTGCTCATCTCAAAGAAACAGATAACAATTTTGTTTAGCTGAATCATGTAATATTAGGTTAGAAGAGACCTCAAGGATCATCTTGTCCAACGTTTCTTGTCAAAAGCACAGTCTAGGAAAATGGTCCAGCATCCTGTCCAGTAGAATCTTAAATGATTTAATGTTGGAGAATCCACAGCTTCCCCAGGGAGATTATTCCAATGACTGACTGGTCTCACTGTAGAAAATTTTCTTCTTGTGTCTAGTTGGAATGTCCCTAGGTGTAATTTTTATCCATTACTCCTCATCTTTTTGATGTGTCTCCTTGTAAAAAAGTGAGATTTAGTCTTCTTTTTAGCCACTCTTTAAATACTGGAACACAGTGATAAGGTCTGTTCTAACTCTTCTATTCTCAAGGCTGAAAAAACCCACTTCTCTCAACTTTTCCTCATACGACAGGCTTCCCAACCCTTTGAAAATTTTTGCATCTTCTCCGGATCCTCTCAGGCCTGTACAAAAATTGAAAACTCATTAAAACAAGGAAAGATTTTAAAGTCAGGTTTTTTTAAAAAGGCTACTTGCATAAAAAAAAGCACCTTAAACTGCTGGGGATCAGGCCTTACAAGAGTTTCATAAACTCATATTTATTGAGAACAGAAATATAACATGTACTCTTTTGAAGACAGAGATGGAAATGATTTACACCTTAAAATGCCATTGATAAAAAAAAGAGAATGTAAGAAATTAAGAACATTGAGTTAGCATATTTCTGCTGTTTCTTTTCAAAATACGCATATTTTTACTTTTTTTCTTAAAATGTTTACAGCACAAATGTGTTCAGAAATTCAGAACTGTTATCTATCTTCAAAGTCACATTAGATTTGTTTTTATTCCTACCCAGAAAACAGTAGATGGTTTAGAGGAATCGGTGACATACTCCTATTCATGAGATTTAAGTCACATTTCTTTTGTATATTTCCTCTAACATCATCACATTTGAATCATAGAAATAAATACTTAATCCTGAAGAGCAGAGCTTCATAGAAGCATTATGAGATATATTGTCATAGAGCATCAAATTTTTAAGTTACTAATATAATCATTTATTCAACAACCAATATCAATGCTTAAAGTGATAATTGTAACTGATGTTGTCAGGCATAGGATTTGCCAGGAAGAATCTGAATTGCTTAACATTGACCCTGAGACTTCACATAATAAGTAGCCTTCCTTTTCTCTGAAGAATCTACTATGGACTAAAGAGATGGAATTTGGATGTGTGAGGCAAACCTCAGTAAGCAGACCTGTGATTTCAATTTAGTAGATCAGAGATGTGTTAGTTCTTCTGGTAGACTTAGGTACAGATTTTGCCTTTGCTGTTCTTGTCTGTTCATTTGATGGTATTATAAATGACAAGACAAAGGGTCGAATGTGTTAAATAGTTGTAATATGAGGACCATGAGTAGATTTTCTCTTAATTTTAGTAGAAAGATTTTTAAATTTTCCTAAATATATATATATAAAAAAAATTAAAAATCTTTTCTTCAGTTTCCTGTAATTAACCTTTCCAGACAGACCATGAAGAAGAGTGGATAGGCAATCTACAGTCAAGCATGCAGTTACCCTTCTGCTGGGTCATATGTTAAATTTATGAAAAGAACAATTACTTTACCCTCCATAACTCTTGTTCAAGATATTGTAATCAAGAGGAAGACCGAGAAGAAATACATCTAATCAATGCATCTAGGCTTTGAGTAAAACATCAGGAGTATGTTTATACTCTAATGTTTTCCCATAGTCCCCTGCCAGCATATGAAAGATAGATCTCTTAGCAGTATACTTCAGTTTTGTTCCCACCCAGAAAATATAATCTCTCAAAAACAAGAAGGAAGTTTTTGGGGACACCATCACCTCAGGTCTTACATTAAAAGGTGCCTCGGGCCTTACTTAAAAGGGCCATGGATGTATATACATATATACACATATATTTCAGCCTGGAGAAGGAGAGACTGAGGGAGGACCTCATAGCAGTTTATTGTTTTCTCACAAGGGAAGGAGGAGGAGCAGGCGCTGATCTCCTCTCTGGTGACCAGTGGTAATGCTCAAGGGAATGGCAGGAAGATGTGTCAGGGGAGGTTTAGGCTGAATATTAGGAAAAGGTTCTTCACACAGAGTGTGGTGGAGCACTGGAACAGGCTCTCCAGGGAAGCATTTACAGTGTCAAGCCTGAAAATATTCAAGAAACATTTGGACAGTGCTCTCAGACACACAGTGTGAATGTTGGGATTGTCGTATGCAGGGACAGGAACTGGACTCGATAGCCCTTGTGGATTCCTTCCAACTTAAGTCTTTCCATGATTTTATGATTCTATGGTATACTGGCCATCAGCTGTCCTGTGCACAAGAAGAGGGGGCAGGAATATGCAGAGAAGCTATGTTGCACATATGAGAAACAGCGTACTTTATGGCTAAATTTTGGGGATTAAACTGAATGGATTCGTAGCAAGGAAATGATGTTAAAAATCTTACCTGAAATAGTGTAAAAATTTAATCTCAAACATTTTTCCCCCTTTTTAAAAAAAAAAAAAAATCAAACCCAGACTTCACAGTGGTTAGTCTGATGCTGTAAACTGAATACCCATTTGAAACTGATGTTTATTAAACACCCTCTTGGGAAAACCTTCCAGCTCACTTTCATCCAAATGAAACTGTGTTCTGAGAATTTAAACTTTGATCTGAATAAAAGCTGTAATATGGACATGCATCATGATACCTGCAGGGACCTAGGGCCTTATAAGCCCATATTCTAAAATCACACTGCAGCTGGATAGCTGAAATAGAAGAGAATTACATGCTACCTGTGGTTCATCTGGCCTTAATTCCATCCATATCCTGGTGATTAATGCTATATAGCACCTATGTAAGACTATTTCTGGCAGTAATTATGATAAGAATCATAGGAATGTTGGCTGGATGAGACCTTTGAACATAAGAGTCATGTTTTAAACCCCTAGACCACTGTGGTACTAAAATGCTTTATATGTGTGGTCAGTGCTTAAAAGAACAAATACCTTTAGACATCCTGTTCCGTTTGAAGAGGTAAGGTGCAGTGCTTCAAGTTAGTCTTTAAGTATGAAAAAGACGAGTCAAGTTGAACTTGAATTCCTTTCCACTGCCTTAGGTAGCAAGATAATACAGAGGGAGAACTGTTCCCACTCAAGCTCCTATATCTTTGATGGTGTTTAAGGGTGTAGACAGAGAGCTTAATTACAATAGACTTTATACATGTAATTTTATTCTCATGCAATCATTCCAGACTTCCTTTATAATCAGAGTAGAAAACTGGAAATTCTTAAGATGCCATTCATTCAATCTGAAAACAACCATGACAAAATTTGTCAAACTTTGGTATCCAACAAAGTGACTAGTGGTATACAAGCAACCCTCCACTTAGTTTTATTGAGAGTAGTTGTCTGAAGTAGAGAGTGCAACTGTGCAGAAGTCAGTGGAAAACACTTCCTCAATCACGCAGATACACAGTCAAACTCCTGAATAGCTGGATGTCCTGCAGAAAGCATCCTCACAGAGCTTGCTCTCCTGAGTCGTGTGCTTTACAGCTTTTATTCAGTGTGCACAGCAAAACAAATCCCCTAGCAGTGCCTAGCCCCTGTTCTTTTCCAGCTGGCGGGTTGCCTGGATGAACCTCCAGCACGCAGCTGCACCCACACAACGCAGCCAAGCCCAGGCAGAATATTTTGGTACATTCAAGCCCTTCTTCTCTTCAGCCAGCTGATTCCAATGTTGGTCAGAGCTCTCTCATCCCTCCTTGTTCACACGGGCAGCCTCAGCCTATGTGGCAAACTTCTGATATGACGTGCATTGTGTGATTTCCTTGACATCACTGGAGATGATATAGCACAAGTTGTTAATCCTTGTTCCAGCATCATCATACTTACTAGCAAGCACGCATGCAGGAAAGTAGCCCTTGTCTCGTAAGGGAACTTTTTTTCTCTTCAGGTGGTGTTTGCTCTCACATGTTTACTAGAATAAGATTGCTATGTTCATGAAAGAATTCTAAACTGATCATTTATTTTCTTGTAGGAGCTGTGATGTGTCTGTCTGCTGACTATCCATTCATAGAGGAATTCCTCTACAAAAAAGGAGAATGGAAGAAGGAGGGAACAAATAACTACAGATTTAGCTCTAAAGAAATCAAGACACAAGGGTAAGTGAGGAAGAAAAGCAAAAATTTAGTTACTTATGCACCACAATGCTTCAGTTTATGAGAATAATGCCCTAGAAGTATTACTAAAATGGTGCAGATCGAAAAATGTGGCTCAAATATTAATGAAAAACAATTATAAACTGTTAAGAAGTGAACAAAGGAAAATGATAATATATATGATAAATGCATTACCTTTCTCTGAATCACTGGCAACTGAAAAATTATCTAGATTTTTGTATGTATTAACAGATCAAGAAGAACTATGAAATGTAACTCATAAGACATAAAATCACATAAGAAAACAATAAAACCAGATACTTTAATTCTTCATAATATGTAAAAAGTATTATGCTCCTGGTAGCTCATGCTACCAACATTTACACAGATTCGAAAGAATGTCTACAGTTACAAAACAACATTTTAAATTAAAAGAGCACAGAAATAGAAAAATCTATATGTTGAAAAGTATCTTGAGAAGAGAAGAACTGATTAAAGAAGGGAAGATAAATGTCATATAATACTCATAAATAAAAAGATGCTAGGAGAGTGTTTCTGTTTTAACACATATTAGATATCACTACAAATGTGTCAAAGAAGTAACAGGTAAGTTACTATTGCATTTGTGATAAATTTAAGTGTGCTTTAAGCATGTATTTATAAAATAGCACACATGTCCACGAAGGTGTAAAAACGTACACTTTCAAATGCGTGTATCAAGCTGAAGAAAAGAAATCATTTTGATTCAGTACTGGAAATAATTTCAGAAAACCAAAAATGGAAGTGAAAATTTAGGGAAAATACAAAAAAAGAACTGAGGAGTAACAAAGTGATTAGTTAAAATGTTGGGATGTACGTTTAACTGTAAATATATGCTATATTTATATATCCACGTATAAAATATGAGTATCTCATTAGCTGCTTAAGGGGAAAAGCATGGGTGACCTTCATATCACTTGCTGAAAATTTTCCCACTTCATCATAATTAAGAGGCCAATAAAGGTCATCTATTAATGTTAGAATCTTAATGTTATCAGATCTAGATAATGTGCTTTAGACAATTTTAAAAGAGTTAGCTGCTGGAAGCTTTGGAAGATAAAGGTCAATTTTCACCCAGTGTCTGGAACTGATGAAATTACTGTTGCCTGGGAAAAAAACAGTATAGTGCCAATATCTAAAAACCATGAATAGGGTGAGTTAGGTCATTAAAAACTCGTAAATGAGGTTAGTTAGGCTATTACTGCTCTGACACTGATCTCAAGATAATGGCAGAGCTGATACAAGACTTGCTTTTCTCTGTATTCATTATTTTGTTTTACAAAAACTTTGTTTGGTAGAAGCAGTGAACGATATATTTATTCAAAAATGTAAACGTTTAAATATAAGAGCATGGTTCAGATAGTGATCAGATACTAAATGAATAAGTTTATCACAGCATATATTATGCAGATGCAGAAAGCATCAGCTTTTATATAGATATAAATTGTTAACATACTGTCTTCTTTCAGTTAGCGATGTCACACAATCTGCAATTCTTAGTTTGCTTCCAAAGTTTAACCTTTTTGTCATTCATTCGTAACAAAAAGAATTACTGCTGAAATTTGCAGATAACTGTTGTGAAAGTTATGTTAAAGAAAAAGGTTAGTGAGACTAATGTTTTTCACAGCAAAATACAAATGATCAGAAAAGATTTACTACGGCCTAGAGTCAAGCCATACAGCTCAGAGGGAAAAAGTAGATGTCGGAAAACAATCCCAATGAAGATATAAAATATTCAATACCTAATGCCACAAGGAATGTTATCTATCCTCTAGACTTAGTCATGGAAAAAACTGTATAATTTTAAACTGATAAATGAATACAGTAATAAAAAATATGATTACAGTCACTGGCTTTTTTCTTAGGTGAGACAGCTTTAAAATTGCTCTTGTGTTAAGGAAATAAGACAACAACTGAAACCAGAAAACTAGGAAAGGACCATTCTTATCTGGGATACTCAGACAAGTCAGATAAAACTTCCTTGCCATGTATTTGATTCAGTAACTTCCAAGACAGTGAAACAAACAAAACTAGAGAAATATGACAAGAGTAACCTCACATTCAGATTTGGTTTAGGAATTAAGTCAGAGCAGATGTTGACAAAGGAGCTAATCAAGGAGAGTAAAGTTAAAGACCTTTAATCATTATTGACTATGCTGAGTCTGTCATGAATATTTTACCCAAACAGTAAGCCAGAGACATAAGATGGAGATATTAAATGTATAGTCTGATTGAAACATACTTGGACTGGATTTAGATTTGAAAATACCGTTGAAAAGAAACAGAAATGTTTCTGAAATGTGATTTTATGGTAAAGAAGCAGTATATAATTTTAGGTTTTCTACTAGAGAAAAAAAGAAAAATAGCAAAATGTAGTAGTCAGTGGATTTTCAGCTAGGAAAGAAAAGATGTGTCAGAAAAGAAGAGCTGAAATTATTTGAAATATAGATAGTGATATATTTCTAAAAAATTTTGTTTCTTAGATTATTACCTCCATTCAAAGGACTATTTTACTTCATAGATGCAAATAAAAGAACAAAGCAACTTTCAGCTTCTATTGCATTTCTTCTGTGCTTGAAAAGCTGGCTCAGCATCATTTAGAGTAATATTTAGGTTGCTCCATGTTGTATTTATTTTTATATTTTCAGGAAACTTATCAGAATTGTTAGAAGAAGGGCACTACATTTACACTGCATTGTTTTCCTGCAGCTTCACTTAGAAATACAGACTGTTCCTTATTCCACGTTACACTTCCTTTTTTTTTGCTATTAGGAGGTCACACCATAGGTCGGAATCTTTCATACATCATGGCAATGCTAATGTTTTCATAAAATTAGTATTCATCTTCTGATTTACTGCACAGTACCAGGGCTGTCAGCCTGCAGTTAAACCTTGTTTTTAACAGTGTGCAAACACAAAATAATCAATAACTAGAGGAGTCTCTCAGTTAAGTCAACCTTAATCACAAATCAGTTATCTCATGTTTTTTGACATAACTCAAATAGATTCTGCTAAAGCAGAGAGTGGTACCTGAGAGTATATGACAAGGTCATAACCCAGAAGTGTCAGGGACATTTCAGTCCTGCCTTGGGCAGAACATCGACCTTTAAACATCTCCCTGTTTATACTATTTACTGCCTGTGGTGTGAGAGGAAGCAGAGAAGGGAGAAAACGGAAGTGCGGAACAAAGGTCACGGCTCTGGCAACATCTGGTACATAGTTTTGTTAGATCAGCTTATAGGAAACAGCATTTAAGTAGATAGGGCAGAAGTAGTCAAATTACATTGCAAAATAGAAAAGATGCTGCAGATGTTGCATGCACATGTTATAGTGGCCAAACAGCTGTTTAACTATAATATGTCTAGTGAGAGTATCTTATTCAAATTGTATGGCTCTCAGAAGCCAAGATATTTCCAATGCAGACTATAAAACAACTGTACCTTTTTTAAATATCATTGAAATTAATAATTAAAAAAAACCCCAATTCTACTGTGTTCCCTCTTACATGTTTTCTCATTCACCTTATTTGTTCAGTAGAGTGACAGCAGGGTCTGTGCACCTAATTGAAGCATTTCTGACTGTAATCATAGTGTTATTTTTTTTCTGCAGCCATAAGAGGCATAAAATATTACCAGCATTTTTATGACTGAAAGCACAAAGAATTTTTGTGTTGTATCCACGTACGAAGTTTATTCTAACACAGGGAAGATACAGTCCTGATTACAAATATCTAGCATGAGCACATTTGGAGTATTAAGTTTTGTTACCTTGTAATCAGAAATCCATAATTCTAAAGAGATTTGGAAAGAGCTAGGAAAATATAGAGACAGAAAAATTGGTGAAAATTTTCAGGAAAAATTAAAATAGTTATACATAATTTAGCTAAGGGACAATGACAATAATGAAAGTGCAAGAATATATAGCAATTCAGAAATACTATGAGATATTAAAACTTATAAGCAAGGACTATTAAGACTACCTGAGACAGTTAAGTTGAACAAGGTTAGCTGAATAAGCATTGACTGATAGGGTACTTTGGCAACAATCCCTTTTAAACTGAAAATTCCTTTAGGAATTGTCTGTGATAGACCTGTGGTACTACTTACAATTAAGAAATAATTGGTCTTTGACGAAAGGATTTTGTCTCTGTTTGGTCCAGTCACTGTAAAGATCTATGGGCTCAAGCTGCTCTGCTAATTTGCACCAGCTGAGAATCAACTCTTACTACCTGTACCACATAGCATAAGAAAGAGACAAAGAGAAGCACAACACAGGGCATGGAGAGCATTTATATGTGGAAAAGTTCAATCTCACGTTTAAAGCCAGACAGGAGGAGATAAACAGCACTGCCACTCTAAAGCACTACAGTTCCATTTCATTGCTTTAGATTGTTTTAGAAGAGATCTTTATTTTAATCTTGGAATTAATTCTTTCATAAGTTCAGTTAGTATTTTCAATACCATACTATGAGTCTCCCCTACTCATCAGAAAACTTTAAATCATATTTTATCAGGCTGCTTGACTAATTCACAAGCTGCTTTAAGCTTTTCTCTAGTTTAACTTTTATGTTGTAGCTCCCAAACATACAAAATTAGTCTGGATAAAGCTTCTTAAACTGGATCATAGACACTCAAATATTTCACAAACAATTCATTTTTGGTTTGTTGTGTCCAAAACCTTGCCGCATATTAAAGGGCTACTATCTGAAAATTCTTACTGAAAATACTTAGAAGATTTGTGAGCCTGTGTAGAGTAAATGGTTATTTTTTACATTTCCGTAACATTCTGTAAGCTGAAGATTGAGCATTAGTTATCCAGACTTCATAAAAAGAATGGTACCCTTCACAGAGTAATGTTGATAGTATTTTTGACTGCAACACAAAGATGTAATGTTTTATTCAGTTACAGCCATTTGAGCCTGAAAAATAAAATACTTAGAGAAAGTGAACAATAATATTAATAGTTATTGTTGTATTATTGTTATAATTTTATTATTGTGTTATTGTATTATTATAATAATAGTTATTGTATTATTATTATTATTAATATAGGAAAGATACATTTAAAGAAAAAGAGAAACTTTGTTTTCTGACAATTTCATGTCTCTTATACGTGAAAGACAAGTAAGAAGTTATGTTATAAATAAAACATGAAGTGTTACAGAGCTATTTACATCCTTACCATTGTTGCATGACCATATATTCAGAGAGAGGGATGTAGTAAATAATTCCATATTCATGCAGGCACTCTTTTCAGGAGAAAGGCTTCTAGGAAAACTGAAAGTAAAAGGGATTTTTCCCTTTTGAAATCTTCTTGGAGGAAAAGCCAGAGATATTTTATTAAAAAAATTAGGTAAAACCTCACAATATTTTTCCTATGTGCACACACATACATACACCCCTCCTCCCACAGGAGTTCTTCCCTGGGTTTTATCTCTCTCTGCCTGGGTTCTTTAGCAAATTGTCAGTCAGCTTCACATCTTTACTGATATCAGTCACTGCCTTATAAGCCCACAATGCCATTTCCATTCTGAGAATCCCTGCACTTCAGGGAACGTACCCAAAGTGACCATCAGAAGGCAATTAGAATGATAAAGAGTACAATAATACTAAAAAGCAATGTTAGCTTAACAACAATTTTAAAAATATTGTCTATACCTGCTGAGGACATAAAAATAGCATCAGAGTGAGGCTCAGCACGCAGCAGGACTTGTCAGAGACAGTGACAGGTGACAAGATGAAACAGATGCAGAGAGCAAGTAGGCAGCAATATGAAATTGCTGAGAAAGAAAAACCTCAATATTGGCTAGCTTTTTTTTGTGTCTTTTTTTGAGCCCTTGACTGGTCTAATAACAATTCTTATGCACAAAATCCTCTCCCTCTGGCAAAACACACAGTTCAGTCCAAAACAGAAACACTTTTTTAAACCCTGGTGCAGCAGACGTACTCAGTTACTCTGCTTTTGTGAAAAACCGTTTTCACATACTAATTGCTTCTCTGAAACTACCACCAGTAGGTGTTTCATTGCTTGGTTTGCACCTTCACTCTTTCGCTGCGATGCAGAAAATTAACAGAGTATGCAGGTGTTGGTTGTTAGCGTTAACTTTTCTAGATGATCCGTCATCAGTCCCCTCTCAGTCCCTTCCAGTAAGGAACTTGACGTGCTGCTTCCAAAAACTCAGTGATATTCCACATGTGTCATAATGGCTCCCAGTAAGTAGTCACACATCTTAAAATACTTTTTTTTTTACCTAATATCAAATACCTGTAAGTTCTCTACACAAATTTACTTCTGAACAGAAATATGGTGTTGCAACATCAGATATAAACCTCTTTGGAATTGCATTAGACCGTGGAGTATGGTGTGGTAGAGGAACATGAAATGGATTAAGATTTGCTTTCTCTTGTGGTCTAAGGCAAGAATCAAGTTAGTGTGCTGTAGCTGACATACTAAAAGTTAGATCTAAATTTTTCATTGTCATCACTCAAAATATTGAGATTAGTCTTAGAGAAATCTGTCAGTCAAATTACTGAACACTGGAAACCTAAACCCTTGGGTTTAAGACTGAACACCAGCAGGCTTCAAAAATGAGGCGTTCCTTTAGAACACAAAGGGTGGCTGAGTCACTAAAGAGAGACAATGGCTGAAATCTGACTTGGTTTGGGCTTCAGCATCAACTTCAAGCCAAGTGATAGACTGTTGCAGTCTGAATGGCCCTAATAATCAGATAACTTAGGGAGCTGGAGACGTTGTGTAAGGTTTTCCTGACCCTCGGGCTATTGCATCTTTCAATTCCCACTTCCCAGAGCTTGCCCTCATTAACACGCTATAAAGTAGGCTAGATTAGAGAAAAGAAAAACACATTCATTATTCTCCTTGCTGAAACTGGACTGCCCTGCGAAGAATGCAAGACTGGCAGCATCAGAGAGAATAAACAAGAGGGATTCTGATTCTGCAGAGCAACAAGGAAAGTGCCTGTGCTTTCCCAGTGCTGACAAAGGCGAGGGACCCTCCACCAGATGAAGCAAACTGTCCAAAAAGGCACAGAAAAAACAACAAAGTATATACAGGCAGAACATCAGCACTACAGACTCTTCATTAACAAATATCAATGTTTAAGAGAGGCCTATCTATTTTCTCGAGGAAAGCGTTCTACCTCATCCCGAGAAAACACTCCACAAGAAACTGACCCTTCTAAGGACATTAGTTTTGCTGCCAGTAGAACAGTACTCTGCTTCTGCTTGGCAAAAATGGAAGTGATATCATTCCAGCCTGACAGACTGTGTCGTGCTGCGGTTTGAGCGATACTAGCTCTCACAGAGACTAGAAATAACTCTTCAAAAGGATCTGCCTGAAGAGTTAGTTTCTAGAAGTGGTTAATTATATGACTTCAATAGAGAACTGCTTGAAATAGATCCAGCCAAGATCAATGCACTACTTAAGAAACAGAGGCAGAAAAAATAGCTTGGATAGATTGAAGAAAATTGAGGTAAAGAAAAAATAAAGACTACTCTGTAAAGAAAGCTTAATCAAAAAACAGAATTACTTTAGAGAATCAAAATATCACTGGTGAAAATGTGGAGAGAGCTACTTACTAGGGATACAGAAATAGCTATAGCTATGGCGGGTTGCTTTATTTAAATAAAAAAGCAGACAAAAAAATGGAAGTTGCACGTATTAAGAATGAAAAGTAAATGTCCTGGAAAGTGGCTAAACATGCCATCATAAGGTTCTATGTGTTGTCTTTTTTCACTTTAAGAACAAAATCTTTTATCACTGAGTACCAGCCTTGCAAACTCACCATGAGGTCTAGGAACAAAAGTCACTTTTTCTGGTTTTACGTGTCATCACCAGTTTTTTTGCAGTAAGAATTTAACTGAGAATTCTGTTTGCCTGTAACCCAGAACTGTCAATTACATTCAGTTGCAGGTATATAATATTGTCTAGCAAAAGCAACAAGGTTTTATGAAAAAAAAATATAAAAAAGGTCAAGGCCAGCTTAATCTCAGTTAAAATTTCACTTCTTCCCACACACATTTTTTTCTTCAGAATTGAATTTCAGTATTTGAAGGTAAACTGTATGTTTACTGTTAGTACATCAGATAAGGAATCTTAGATACATACTACACATCTGGTGCATAGCTGCAAGTACAAACCAGCAAGGAACTAAAATCAATAAAAAACCCAGATTTCTGCTGAATCTTCTCCTATTGCCGGCCAAATATACTGATAAGTTTGCCAAGAATTTCAGAACTGCATGGTTATCACAAAAGGCAAAGCTAAAAGTAATTCACATCTACCAAGCTGCCAGCTTAATACGTGACTTAACGTCTAGCAAACCCCCCATATCTATCTATATATCTATATTTCTTAACCAAATTTCTGAGGAATAGTGCTACTTTTGTGAATGGGATGGTAGAATGGCAATATAGTCCACTGATTTATGGAAAGGGATGTCTTACTCTAACATAGCCAAAGGAGCTGATACCAGGGTCTTGCCCCATACCTGCAGCCTGTTACTTTGCAGTAGCTATAAACATCAGGGGTAATCACTTTCAGAAGCTGGCACTGTCTGAAAAACATTTGTTTCAGAAAACACAGTCACTTGGAAAAGATTTGACTTAAAAAAATAGTTCCAACCAGAACAATAATTTAGAAAAAAAATAATACCACAGGGTTTAGAACAAATAATAGATACGCTTTTCCCTGATAATTTGCTCAAGAAACAGAACTGACCATGCATGAAAAATTGCAGTTGCTAAGGGGGACATCAAAATACCTACACATGAGGAGCAATGTTTAAAGACGGATCTTTGATACTTGTAAGAATATGACAAACTCCTTGGGTAATCAACAGAAACTATACACTATCCATAGAGTTAATAGTAGTAGTGTGATATGCCTACATATGCCTATGAACATGGAATTCTGAGGTAATCATTCCCCTCATTCATTCCACTTCAAAACTTCACTAATATTAAAACTACTACACTTAGATGAGTTGTTTATCATTTGCCTTTTGACACTTGAATTAATTTAGGATATCTTGTCTTTGACACATAAAGAGGATCATACACTGCAGTTCCGATTGCTTTTACCATGTAATTTGACATTGCATCAGCATCTAAGAAATTTAGATATATGACAGTAGCTGCTGCCTGAGCATCACTTCCATATGTCCCAAGCAAAACCTATCAGGCCAATGAATGAAATCCAATCTGAATAACTATAATAAATTCTGAGATGAGGCCCATACACAGTCTAACCAGTTAGCACACAGAACTGAACAGGAAGAGAAGAACAGGAAGTCCACAAAACTTTAAAGACAACAGATGCGGAACTGTATTTCTCAGCACACTGACTGTAGATCTGTTACAAATTACTATAGTCTTCCCATGCATACACAGCAAGTATTATGCCCCAAGACAAAACCAAGCTAGGGATGAATTTACACTCCAAGGTCCTAGGACTAAATTTGTGCCCAGGAAGACAGACATAGTTATAACAGTCATAGGATAGCTGCATGCATTCTCCTCCGCACTTCTACCTGGACCATTGGAAACCCTTCCGACATTTTCACAGAAGAAGACATGAACTCCAGGTAAACTACTATGAGAAGTATCTTGTGTTGAAAAATGAAGATTTGGGGAAAATTTGAATTGTCATTGAGTCCTTCTATTTACATTGAACTCACTGTCCTGGAGAGAATAGAGATGAAGTTTACCTAAGCACATTTGCAAGATGGGTTTAAAGAATTAGAACAGTGATGCAAAGGTTGCATTCTGTCATTTTTGTTGTTTTGGATTTTTTACTAATATATCTCAAAGTTGTATCCTGTTACCTTATGAGACTAGGGAGAGCAATAAAAATTTAAATCAATAGACATTGCTACTTTTGGTCACTAATGAGTATTACAGAAAGAGAGTACTTGCCGTTTAAGTCAATCACAATGACAGGCAGAGTATTCTGTATTTAAATCTCATAAAATGTTCTTCTGAACTCTTATTGCTTGTGAATAGGAAACTATACTATTAATTCAATTAGGTGCTAGGGTTTGGGGTTTTTTTTCTGAGCAAACCCAGCAATATTGTAATCTGCAAATCTTTCAAGTAGTTCTGGGACCAACTCTTTTGTACTCCTTCCCCCTCCACCTTCTTTTATCTCTGACTCTGCAAGTACTCTGTTTAGGTCTACAAAAGCTCACTATGGGCAGCTGATTTTGTACAAAGCAGCTAAAAGAGGTACTTTGTTACACTGAAAATATTTCCATGTTGTTGCACAGAACACATCAAGACAACCTTTCATGAAGAAAAACTGACATGAATCTCTCTGTTTTTTGGTAACTTATTGTTTGCATTCTAATATCAAATAGCAATCAAAATCAGAATTCAGCAAGTTAGGCATTTGGCCTTTCCCACTGTGTTAATACCAGTGCTTGAATTATTTATTTATTTCTCATCAATTCATCACCCCGTATAATCCCCTGTTGGACAAAAGAGAAGTTAAAACACAGAAAGACAGGATGTAACAAGGAACTTAAGGTTACGTTACAGGCATCTGGTGTCTGCAGAGAAATATGAAATATGAAAAATATTGTTTAGAATCTTCCTATAGTGTGCAGGAAGAGCATGTGGTTTTAAATACAAATTTTCAAATCACAGAAAAGTAAACTGGGTGTTGTTTAAATATAATTAATTCCATGAAAATGCCAAAAAGCATGAGATTTCACCTGAGATTTGATTGGTTTGAAGGTTGCTTAATGTCTGCAGCACTGATTTCAGTGACTTTGTCTGCTTGGACTTTGCAGCATGCAAAATTCCTTAAGAGTTTTACCGTTCGGTTTGATTTGTTTTTATTATAAAAGCACTAAGGATAGATAAATCCCCAAATCTTTTATGTTATAGGAAATTAATAGTGAGCATTATTCTGCATTCCAGTGTGAAGGCTTGAAGAAAAATGTTTGAAAGCTTCAATGTTGTGACCTCAGCCTTGCTTCATTAAAGTTCCATATTATTATGCAAGAAATAAAGTTGGGGGTTTTTCCTTATTAAAAGTTTGGTCAAGTTATAACAAGAAGTGTGAGAATACTTTTTCTCTGTAATTATCATCTCCATGATGGCCGATTTGTAATTTTGTGACATTTCTTTCTTGAGGGAAACAAAAATTCCTGGAGAATTAGAAGAAACAGATCTATATTATTTTACAAATTGAAGATAAAAATAAAATTTAATGTTTTTTAAACTGCAATAATCCTGTTTTAAGGGAGAGCATAGCTTGGCAGGCACCTTTAGCATTATTCTTTGCAAACTTGTAAAATATCTGTCAAATGTTCTAACAAGCTTATGGGAAGGTTTTGTTTCTTGTAATATCAATTTTCACTTGTAAAAAGGATGATTAATTTGTGGGGGAAGTAGAGTAGAGAATGTTCAAAGTAGGAGTTATTTGATCCAAAGCACAGGCAATGCCTTTTGTGATTGGTTGGATTCCTTTCTAGTGAAACATTGCATATCCTTAGGGCAGGGTGCAGGCGTATTGTTCTCTGATCACACCTTAATAACCAACTTACTCAGACACAAGGATGTGGGAGAAAACTCCCTGAGTTTAGTTAATGTCCAATGAATTTATAGAGCAGTTCTTTTTGCTATTTTAAATGTATGGAAAAGTTGTTTCTTAAACCAAAAATACAGAGTTAAGCTGGCGTGACCCAATAACACAAAGACCATTCTCATTCTTAGTTGCTCAGTTAGAAAGAACTTCTGGGAAAAGCTGCTTACTTAAAGAAAAACAAAAGACTAAAACTACAAAAGGAAGAGATCTTCTTAATGTTTAACTTTCCTGTGAGTTGGTTGGTTCAAACATGCATCAGAGTGACATATTCGTAAACAGTGTTGGGCACAGATGTTACAAGAAACTTGGGGCATCATTTTAATGTTCTTCCAAATCCATCAATCTCAATAATTCTGAAAAGAAACAGGTTGTCCAATGAAGGGTCAAATAGTAAACTGCTGCTTTTGTAACTGCGAACTCAAACATGTTGTGAGATTGAAACAGTAAACTCAACCATGGAGGAAACATGTTTGGAATTTTTAATATTAAAACATCACAATTAATTTGTGGAGATTAATATTTTAATAGGATTGTATGTAAGGCTATTGTAAAAAGAAGATAATGAATGGATCATAAATTCAGTGATTTTGTATTGTTTATTAATTTATATATATTTCCGAGTTGTGTAACTACTGTGTTTTGTTACAGAAGCAACTGAACTTATTTATCCAACAGTGCCCTGAGTTTTGTAGTCAAAATAGATTCAGAATGCAGGAATATGAAATACTTATTCAAAGACAGATCATCTTTGACAGATGTTCTGAGTTTATGCCTACTTAATTTAATCTAACTATCAAAATTATAAAAATTATAATTATAAAAATATATAATTATAAAAATATATAATATTATAAAAACTGGAAAAAATAAACCATGCACAGTGATGACTAATTTCTGAAAAGAATTAGAAGAAGCGAAAAGAAAGAATAATACATTTCTTTCCATTCCTATATTGTCACACTAGTAGATTTTTCAGAATTTCATACAGCTTTCATTTTCACAGTGAAGTCAAATATCTAAAAGTATGATAAATACAAAATCTGATGACACAGTGTCCTCTGAGGGTAAAGCTGACACAGATTTATATTTTTAAAATATTGATATGTAATAAAATATATAGTTCAAACAACTTTGACTATTTTTCAAATAAATTTAAGTACCTTTATATTTTATTATCATTTAATTAACTTTAATTATACGAATTCAACTAATTAAACTAAATTAAATTCTAAGGATTTTTGTAACTGAAGACACTATGACAGATAATGCTTGAAGGTGAAGGTGTTGCTGAAATGTTAAGTTGACAAGTGTCTAGAGCTTTTCTGTGGCAGTCTTCTTCCAGAGCTATTGTTTGATTGCTGTTGTTCCTTGCTAAAAGAGAACAAGTAGGAACAAGTCTTATGAGAAGTGGCTGAGGAAATTAGAGTTGTGTAGCCTGGAAAGAAGGAGGCTGAGGTGAGACCACAACACTGTCTACAACTTCCTGAAAGGAGGTTGTGATGGGGTGGGTGCTGGGCTCTTCTCACAAGTGACAAGCGAGAGGACAAGAGGAAATGGCCACAAGTTGCACCAGGGGAGGTTTAGACTGGACATTAGGAAGAATTTCTTTACTTAAAGAGTGGTCAAGGATTGGAACAGGCTGCCCAGGGAGGTGGTGGAGTCACCATCCCTGGAGGTGTTTAAAACACAGGTAGATGAGTTTTTTAGGGACATGGTTTAGTAAGGGGACAGGTACGGTTGGACTCGGTGACCTCAGAGGTCATTTCCAACCTGATTCTATGATATAATAATATGATTCTATGATTCGAAAAGGTGACAACTGGAAGGTGTGAAAACATATGGACTTGTTGCAGTTGGAAAAAAAAAAGAGCTGAATGTTGCTTTCCTTTCATACCTTCGATGTTTTCTGTATTTCTGCCATATTACTGAAGGAAGTAACAATACTTTTGTCAAAGATGGATAAATCAGATATGAAACACTATCACCATTTCATTGACTTTGTAGGATATTTTGCTTGTGAATTTGCATATGAATTTGCAGTTTGATAATTACCATGATCTTGTAACAGGAATTCTCAAATTATTTGCAAAATATTGCTTTTTTAAATCCATTTTGTATATTAAGATATTCTTTCAGCTCCACAAGCAAGAGTTGATTACAGAGATGTTTCAGTAGTCAAAATATTTCTTTTAAACTTGAATATTTAAAATACTTTTGATTAAATATTCACTAAATAAGACATAAACTCTTCTTAATAGAAACTTTTGTAGAGGTTCTTTTTATCTTTCTAAATTCAGTCAGTAGCTGTTTTGTAATAGCTGATGATTCAAAATATATTTATTCCAATACTACCATTCTTACATGGATTTTTAGCTTTATTGTTCAATCACTTGGTTGTATTGGTGTAGAAAATGTTTTATTATTTGGCTGAAAAGTAGCATCAGAGTTACCAAATGAAGATGCAAACATCTGCAAATAATCATCTCAATAGAAATAAATGCCTTGGTACACATAAAAAGAACTTAGACTTTTCCCTATATATAGAGACACAGGAGCAGACATAACTAAAATATATCCCAGATACACATGTTCTCCCTGAAGTTAATCCAGTTAAGACTTTAAAGAGCTTACAAAAGACATAGCTTTTTCTTAGCATGCTGAAATATCATTTTATGGGGAATTGAATTAAGGGTTTATTTTCTGGAGAGGAGGTCGTCCTTGTTTCTTCAGTGAGATGAATTGCCTTTAGAAATGTCTTTCTCCTCACTGAGGGTAAAGAAAATGTGTTTCTTATGTGAGGCAAGATGACTCTGGCAGCATTGCTGTACACTTTTATGACATGCTGTGGTTATATTTCTGCTGAAAATGATATCATTATATATTTCTGCTGAAGATATCATTATATATTTCTGCTGAAGATGTTCTATGAGAAGCCCCCAGTTTGAAGTGAAGTGACACAACAAGGTGACTACCAGCTAAACCTAACACAGAGTCTCCTGATATCTAATGAGTCACGAAAAAGAATGACTCTACTACAACACAACACCTGCATGACTTGGCTTAACAAAGCAAAATGTGAAAGTAGCACACTTAAAATAAACTGTCGAATTTACCAAGTATGACTATTTTTGCCCAACAACGAAGTACGAGAATGTTTTAGAGATATGCTTAATTCAACCCAAATTGCCAACTATATAATCCAATCCTACTCCCAGTGAGCTCTACGTTAGCGTATAAGTAACATACCACCTCTCTGTGAAAAAAGCTCTACGTTAGCGTATAAGTAACATACCACCTCTCTGTGAAAAATCCTGTGAGCATCCTTTGTTCACAGGTATAACTTTGCCGTTATACTTATGGCAAGAGGTAGGCACTGAGTGCTAACCTTACTGAAGTGAGTGCACCAGGTGTAAGATTGACAGAGCATGCACTGCTGTGCAGTTGCGGGAACTGCTGCTCAAATCCTCATACACCTAAGCTGCTTTGCAGTGGACGAAACAGATGCCAGTAAGTCGTTCCCCTTTACCTAGGCTACAGAATACGTACACATTATCTATATGGAAACAGCAAAGAGAAGGCAAAGTAGCAAGCTATTCTTCAGCTGGCAGGTGATCACAAAAGAAAACCTGTCCTATGATTTAGCATCATGAAAAATCTGTCTAAAATACATAAAATTATCAAAAACAAAGATTCTTGAGATCTATTGTTACAGGAACATGAGCTCATCATAATAGTTCAGAACTATGTTCCACATAGTGAGATTTTCTCATCCAGAGAGGGATCATAGTCAGGTGCTTCAAGAAATGAATCTAGAAACTCTGTATCAATTGAAAATAAACACTATTTTCTTACAATGAATGCATACTTCAGTCAGCAATCCATAAACTTGCATTGTTTTGCAAAAGTACCATTACAATCACAGCCTTGTCCAAGAGCAGTGGTGAATTTTCAGGTAAATAGATAAAAAATACAATTTTTAATTTTTTTTTCTGTTCTGTTTTGTTTTCAAGACATGTTATTAGAAAATAGTCTTCATTGAGTCCTTTAAAAACTATTAGCTGAGTATTTAAATAGTGGCATTGGAAATTTTATCTTGTGCTGTATCCAAAATATATGCAAAAGTGCTCATCTTTTCACTTTGAAAATATCTATTATTCTTCCATGCTACATTTAAATTTCTTCCAGTAATACCAGAAAGCAAAAAACCTCCAATATTATATTTTTTCTTTCATTTATTATTTTTCTCTCTTTATTTAACAGCCAATTATATCTGTTACTTTACAGTTTTGATGGATAATGAAAACAGTAATATTCTGTATTTCACAAGACAGACATTTACATAACTGATTTATTGAAACATTCTGAAGCAATTGGCATTGTTAAACAGTGTGAGTGCTAAAAGTGGTTTTTTTCATTAATCATTGTAAATGGTTCTGACATTTTTTAAGGGCCAATTTTGCGTGGAAATTATCCAAACCCTTTGGGTAAAATGATTTGTTATTTAAAACCTCTAGAATTAGAGCGGTGAGACTAGTTCAATTTGTTTCAAGACAGAATTATATAGCCTTTTGGAGGAGAAATGTAACCATATATAAAGAAAGCATTCATTGAATTTAGACATTTTAGTTTTATTTATTGTCAGTTATAAACATTATGGTTGTGCTTTTACATGTAAAAATACTACAATTTTCTAGTAAAAATGAGAAAACTACCAACTTTTCATTTCAAATATTTATTTTAAGAACTTATTAACACATAACGGTTTTTAACAAGCCTGAGATGTTCCATGGTTTTGTGGAAGGAAAACAGAATTTTTACTCACTTCCTTACTATCACAGTGCTTTACTTTGAAAATTTCAGACTCATACATTCATTTTTTTTATAATACCTTAACCTTCCTTACCCCAAAGTCCATATACATTTAAATGCTTATAGTTTATTAAAAAAAAATTACTCAAAATAACTAGTTCACATTAATTAAATTTTCTATGCAAATTATCTTTTGCATTCATCATTAAGTAGAATTTTTCACTTCTTTCAGCAAGGTAAGGGTAACCACACATTATATCTGTCCTGGTCTTGCCTACTTAAAATGAATATTCTTTCAATCATTTCAACCTGGGTGACTTCATGAGTTTGCCCACTGGAAAAAACTAAAATGTTCATTCGTTGAGGTATTTGCCTCACAGGCTGGTAAGCAGAAAGTTTTGATTTGTCTGATCATCCAGAACAGCCTAGTAAGCACAAGTAACTTCACATGTGGTGGAGTCGTGCCTTCCTGGCGATGGCTGAGCAGCTGCCTGCCAATGGGAAGTAGGGAATGAATTCCTAGGTTTGCTTTGCCCGCGTGCATAGCTTTGGCTTTGCCTATTAAACTGAAAATCTCAACCCACAAGTTTTTTGACTTTTAACCTTCTGAATCTCTCCCCCATCCCACCGATGGTGTGAATGAGTGTGCGGTGCTTACTTGCCAGCTGGAGTTAAAACATGATGGTTACTTTTTCTGAAGACGGCTCTTTAATTCAAGAATAAACTTCCTCGTAAGGATTGTACTTCATTATTTGGCTGGTAGCAAAAATGTATACTTCCCTTATGAATTTAAGGTTATTATAATTTAGATTAATGTGATCATTGTTCAGCTGTATTTAGTAGACAGGAATCAAGAAACCTGATTGTGTCTGAGGACATAATCTCACAATTATGAATACACAGTAACATTAGGTTTACTGTAAAAAAAACCCAACCAACCAAAAAATACCCATGAAGAGTGACCAGTATTGACAGCTTCTTCCAAGATCTGCTGGCTACTGCCTGCAGCTGACATACTAGCCATTAATTTCAATAGTCACCTACTCTCCTTCTGTTTGACTCAACTGGTTTTGGTAACTCAGAACGGAGCATGTGACCAATCACATGGCCTGTGCCCTATGTCCAGAAGATAGACTTCCCCAGACTTGCCTAAGAGCACAATTTTACTCAACATTTCTACATGGACATTTCCTTACTCATGTTAATGTGATAAATAGCAAGTGCATCATTTTACATCAGCATAATATAGTGGGTTAAAACATTCAGGAATTTGAATCCAGAGAATTCAGTTATGTCTACAATATATGCATACTTCAGTTAACTCATACTCCATTATGTTATGTGTTCTTCAATATGGTTACTATGTTTAATATGATTCCATAATACACTTTCTGTTTCTAATTTCTACTTTTTTCCTTTAAAGAAGTATGAAGAAAAGTTTCAGTCACTGTTTTGTGTTCAGTTCATGATACAGATGTTTTTAGCCAGCTGAACATGAGCCAGCAGTGTGCCCAGGTGGCCAAGAAGGCCAATGGCATCTTGGCCTGTATCAGACACAGCGAGGCCAGCAGGAGCAGGGAGGTGATTGTGCCCCTGCACTCAGCACTGGTTAGGCCGCACCTCGAGTGCTGGGTTCAGTTTTGGGCCCCTCACTACAAGAAGGACATTGAGGGGCTGGAGCGTGTGCAGAGAAGGGCAAGGAAGCTGGTGAGGGGGCTGGAGAGTAAGCCCTATGGGGAGAGACTGAGGGAGTTGGGGTTGTTTAACCTGGAAAAAAGGAGGCTGAGAGGAGACCACATCACTGTTTGCTACCTTAAAGGAGGTTGTGACTGGTGGGTGCTGGTCTCTTCTCACAAGTGACAGGCGACAGGACAAGAGGAAATGGCCACAAGTTGCACCAGGGGAGGTTCAGACTGGACATTAGGAAGAATTTCTTCATTGAAAGAGTGGTCAGGCATTGGAACAGGCTGCCCAGAGAGGTGGTGGAGTCACCATCACTGGAGGTGTTTAAAAAAATGGGTGGATGAGTTCCTTAGGGACATGGTTTAGTGGGGAGACAGGCACGGCTGGACTCAGTGATTTGAGAGGTCTCTTCCAACCTTATGATTCTATGATTCTATGAAAAGACATATATACGTATTAAGGGGCATTTAAAACCACTTATTCAAAATGACTCTTGTTTTTCGGTAAGTATATTTTCACTAGTACTTTACTGAACATAAGAAATGTTACCACAGTATCTAACTAGTTATTGGTTACACTACAAAGCCAGTCTCATTTAAGCACAATTATAATATTTAGATTTGATGGGCTTATGCTTACATAAGTTAAGTTACAACGGTTGAATTCTTGAATCTTGAACAGCTCTTTTTAATTTGATTTCCTTTAGTCTAAGGCAACTAAGCTTATGTGATTATTTTGTTCCTTGCTGGATATTTAGTATTCCTGGAGCATTTGTGTCCTGCCTTGTGCTTTTATTTGTGACAAACTGCATTTACACAAGGATCTGATCAAATAAATAACAAAGACATTGCATTCATGAATGCTAAGATTTTTTTAAGTGAAGGCCTAGGGTAACTTTGAAAGACCTTTGTAACCCCTGCAGACAAAGGAAACCTCAAGTCCAAAACTATGTGGTATATGTAACATGCTGGAGACTGCTGAGTAGCAGAATGGAGGTGAGTACCTTCAGTCAAAGCAAATTATCTTGAACGTGTAAGTTGAGGCAGATCCTGGAGTGATTTATTAATATACAACTTTGGAAACAATGACCTGGATTTAATTGGCAACAAAGCTGGCAGTGGTCATGAGAAATGGACAGAGGATATAGTCTTCATGGTGTTTATTCACTTATACATATTTTTACTCTTTTAATTATATAAGATTATTTTTAAGTTGGGCATAAGAGAAGCATAATGTGATGCATGATATGCCAACAGTTTCTAAAATTTGAAATTCATGCTTTTCCTATTTTAGATATACTTTGTTTCACGAAGGTACCTGCAATGGAGAGGAAATTATGCTAACCTAACCATGGCCATATGAACGCGAAGACGTTTAGAAATATATCAGCACTTTTCATGGTGTGTAGATAAAAGTACCCTGTACTAATGAGGCATGTTACTATTATGCTGGATCCACAAATCAGGAAAGAAAATCAGAAAATCAGGAGAGAAACTTGGTAAAGGTATTGATCATAAAATGAAAAAAAAAAAAGAAAATAAAAAAGATGAAAGATAAAAGAAGTCATACTGAAAATATACGTTCCCAGAAGGGCTGATATTTTATGCAGGTTTTATAAAAAACTTCTATTTCAGTTTGGTGCATTAAATTGCTTCAGAAATCCATTTGGAAAATAACCTTATTTGCATCTAACAATCAAGTTTAATGTTTTTCTCCTTTAGGTAAAGTTCTTTAAATAAAATATTGTTTTCCACATTCAGCTGTTCTGTTTGTGTAACTGCAGAGGTGTGTTCCTTCTAACCTAGAGTGTGATATTTCTCATAGTTTTACAAACGCTGAGAAAATATAATCTGAAATGTAGTTCTCAAAAGTGATGGATTTCTAAATTCTATTAAAAGTAAATGTTTCAATGTAATTGATTAGGAAATAGTAATTGGATCACTCTTAGTGGGGTTCCACTCCCTTTACATGTCAACAGTGTGGTTTGCTTCTAAACCATAATATCTTCATGTTGACATAGGGAAAAACAATTTTTAGGATATGAATTATCTGACTTATTTTAGCTATCTTCTTTAGGAAAGGCACAGCACCTTAAGAAGTCAATATTGACATCAGAGACAAATTTAGTTACCTCAGACCTATATTGCAAGAATTTTCATTTGGTCAAAAAAACGTACTTTCTCACTAAAGGCTTCTATCACAGACAATACCCAACAGGCAAGTGGATTATTCCATGCAACTAAAAGAAAAAGGAAAAGACAAATAGGATCACTGCCTATGCTTAACTGTCTGAAGTAACTTTCAGTGGAAGCATGGTGTTGCTATAGTAATTTTGAGGTTATGGTTTCTGTTCGCCTTAAAAATTAGAAAGGTTATACTGTAACTCTGTCTATTTCAGACACTTGGTTTATAATATTTCCCCATCTCTCAGAACACTTATTGCAGAGTGCTGCAATCACAGGCGACTATTTTTCTCCTGGAAAAGCTGTTCAAAGGAATTACAGTATCCAAGTCATGGCCTGGTGTGCAGTCATGACATGACACGATGTAATTGCAACACGCACCTTAAGCTGGATTTCTAGATCCAATTATATTGTCCTGGTATGACATGTCCCTGGTCAGATAAGCAGCTGAATGAGACAGTTGCAGTAGATCCATTTCCTCACACAAGGAAATGAAAATGAGGGAGAGAAACTTGTGGGTTGGAAACCAAAATTAAAAAACTTTGAGGAACCAATAATAAAAAAAAGGAAAATAATATTATTAAGAAACTAATGAAATATATATAAATATATAAAAGCAAATCAAACTTCCCTGATGACTATACGTTCACCACTGAAAGTGCAGGGAAGGTGCAGGGAAAGTCCTGGGCAGGATTCAGTGGTAGGCAGGAGCTGAACTGGGGAATTGAATTAAGGAACTGGATTCAGAAACGTTTTGATTAGGATCAGAAGCAAAGAGATGGACAGGGTCTGCACTAGACATCAGCCATCCCTAGGCTCTATACTAAGTGTGACGTATATGGCTTGGAAGAGTTTGTTGTTCAGTTTGAGGTCACCTGTCTTGTCTGCTCCTTCCTGCAGATGCAACCCCCTTTTCTGTCCTTTGACTACTGCATTCCACCAACTCGAGGATAATCTTGATTTACACAGGAACAAACGTAAATGCTGGCCTCTCTTTATACCAAAGCCCCATTTGCTTGGCAAAAAACATTAGACAATGTCACTTCTAGATGCAGAAGCTGTCCGAAAAACCTGTTCCTAACTTTCAGAAAGTGAAGTTACTTAGAAGAGGCTTAGCTGAAAAGTTAGAGAATTGATTTTGCTTTAGCTCAAACCAGAACATATATGCATCCAACCTGCTACAATAAGAGAAATCTTACAAAGCAAAATATTTTGGTTTGACCTTATTGCAACATTTCTTATTTGCTTACATGAAATTATATGTCATCAGGTTTGACATATTTATTTTCAGTGCTTCAAGCTTTGTGAAACAGGATTTATAAGAAAAATAAAACCTGAATAATTAAAATGTTTTATGCAAATTGTCTTTTGAATTTATATGAGCTCCATCTTCTGTAATATTGAAGCACATTTTTTTCATAGGAGATACCACTAGGTTTAAAATAAAGAGAGAAAAACAGATAGAGACAGAGATATGCATAATTAATAGATCTACTACAGAAATATCTGGCTACTGCACAGTAGTTGGCAAATAAAAAGTCACATACCTTTTTGCCAAAATGTGTATGCCATATGGTTGCCAAAGACACACCATCTGCAGTAGATATCCTTTGGGTAGGTAATAACTTGTTTCCTGAATGACCAGTATTACTATATCGAGAATAAAGGAATGTGTAGCAAACAAATAAAATGTTAAAATAGAGGAAGAGCAATTTTGCGTATTTGTTGAAAAAAAAGGGGGGAGACTATGAGACTTTTCCATAGTGTTTTCCTAAATAAAGATTCAAATTTTAATAACATTTATTTCTGGTAAATCTATAAGCGTTTTGACAATAATCATCCACTTAAGTTATTAACTATGGGACATCCACAACTTCTCTGGTCAACATATTCCAGTGTCTCACCACCTTCAATGTAAAAAAATTCTTTCTTTCTTTCTAAACCAAAACCTACTCTCTTTCAGTTCAAAACCATTATCCCTTGTCCTATCACTACACACCTTAGTAAAAAGAATCTTCCATCTTTATCAACCTTCTTTATATACTGAAAGACTGCAATAAGGTCTCTCCAGAGACATTGATTGATTCAGTAGGTATGTGTTTTAGTAGTCAATAAGACGGTCTCAAATAATCTCTAAATAGTAAATTCTGCAAATATATCAGAATATACATATTGTAGAGCAATATCTATTTTTTTATGAATGAATGGGAATTAATGTACATATTATGTGGCAATTCGTTAATTAAAATAATTTAAATAATTATTTTTCATTACTTATCTTTTCAATATCATTGCTCTATTGTCACACTGGTTATCTGTTTCACAGTTTAAATCCACATATAATTAAATTCTACATCCTTACAAACAGCATTTGTTCATTGTACTTTCACACTGGCTTGAAGATTAAAGAGAATATAATAGAATGACTTCAGACTCAGCACACTTGCTTTCATTTATTGCTGAAGCGTGTAATTGTTCCATTTCACACTACTGGCTTACATAGAATCATAAATCATAGAATCGTTTAGGTTGGAAAAGACCTTTAAGATCATCAAGTCCAGCCGTTAATCTAGCGCTGCCAAGTCCACCATTAAACCATGTCCCTAAGCACAACATCTATACATCTTTTAAATAACTCCAGGGATGGTGACCCAACCAGTTCCCTGGGCAACTTGTTCCAATGCTTAGCAACCCTTTCCATGAAGAAATATTTCCTAATATCTAATCTAAACCTCCCCTGACACAACTTGAGGTCATTTCTTCTTGTCCTATCTCTTGTTACTTGGGAGAACAGACCGACTTCCACCTTGCTAAAACCTCCTTTCAAGTAGTTGCAGAGAGTGATAAGGTCTCCCCTCAGACTGCTTTTCTCCAGGCTAAACAGCCCCTACTCCCTCAGCTGCTCCTCATAAGACTTGTGCTCTAGACCGTTCACCAGCGTTTTTGTCTTTCTTTGGACACACTCCAGCAGCTCAACATACTTTTTGTAGTAAAGGGCCCAAAATTTAACACAATGTTCAAGGTGTGGCCTCACCAATGTACAGGGGGATAATAACATCCCTAGTCCTCCCGGCCACACTGTTGCTGATAAAAGTCAGGATGCTGCTGGTCTTCTTGGTACAGTGCATATTCATCTGGCTGTCAACCAACATCCTCAGGTTCTTTTCCTCTGGGCAGTTTTTCAGTCAGTCTTCCCCAAGCCTGAAACATCACATGGGGTTGTTATGATCCACATGCAGGACTTGTCACTTAGCCTTGTTAAACCCCATACAGTTTGCCTTGGCCTATTGCTCCATCCCTCTGTAAAGCCTTCCTTTCCTCAAGGAGACCAACGTGTCTGCTCAACTCGGTGTCATCTTCAAACTTACTGAACCTACTGACCCTCTCGTCCATGTAATTTACAAAGATATTAAACAGAACTGGCTCCAATAATGGGGAACACCACTTGTGACCAGCCACCAACTGGATTTAACTATTCACCATCACAGTTTGGGTCCAGTCATCCAGCCAGTGTTTCACCCAGTGAAGAGTACAACCATCATAGCTATGAACAGCCAGTTTCTTCAGAAGAGTACTGTGAGAAATGGTGCCAAAGGAGTTA
This sequence comes from Neomorphus geoffroyi, assembly GCA_033558235.1. NCBI lineage: Eukaryota > Metazoa > Chordata > Aves > Cuculiformes > Neomorphidae > Neomorphus > Neomorphus geoffroyi. The sequence continues at coordinate 24,159,035 of JAUMJM010000005.1, forward strand.
CTAAAGTACAGGCTGAAATACCAAGACCTTTTCCCTCATCTACTAAGCAGGACACCTTGTCGTAGAATGAGATTAGGTTAGTCCAGCAGGACCTGCCTTTCCTAAACCCATGCTGACTGGGCCTGATCACCTAGTTGTCCTACACAGGCAGCGTAGTGGCACTCAATCTGCTTGATTATGCTCCTCAGTACCCAGGACCTCCTTCTGGCCTTTCTTCTAGATGAACATCACAATTAGTAACTTCCAGTCAACAGGGACCTTCCCATTTAGCTAAGACTCCTGATAAATTATTGAAAGTGACTTGTGAATACTCCTTTAAGTCCATTCTGCACTTTAAGCATCTCTATATTCTTATCTCACTTCCTCTTCCTAGACTCATAGACAGTCATATGCAGTTTGTAGATGACTTGTGAAGTATTTACTTAACCTTCTTCTCATTAGTTTTCAAATCTCATCTACTTTTCCCCTCTAATTTAATTCATCAGGAGTGATTAATACACATTTTTTCTATGTTGTTCTTCCACTAAAAAGACAAAACAAAACAAAAATAAATACCCAAATCCATCCAAACCACCTCACAAAGGTCTTGCCAATACATAGGAAATAAAACTCTTTGCTAAATGATGTAAATTCACACTTTCATTATGTGGATTTGGCTGAACTAGTCAAAGTACTGCATCTGTTGTTTATCACAATACACACATTAATAATTTATCACATTAAAGTAAGTTTAAACCCACCCAAAAAATCTATGAGAGCTGGTGATCAATACAAAATTATACTGTCTGCTGTGGGGATATGTCTGTCATGGGGATATGTCTGTCATAGGGATATGTCTATCACGATTTTGACATCTCTATCTTTACCTAATTACCTCTAAGATCCCTTTACAGAAAATGGAGACAAATGGACATTTAAAAATGGTAATGTCTCTGACGTATTCTAGATGTTAACACTGGGACTAGATATATCATATGTGTGACTGGCTCAGATACAGATATCAATATAATTCATGGTAGGAATCTCAGTCTCACTGTGTTTATCTCCTCTTAGCTTTTAAAGCTATTAGTGTTATGAGTTCTTTGACAATTTGAGAAAGTCTTATTGGTTTATATTTCCTTCAAGGAACTACTACTGTCTCCAGATAGTAAATTTGTTTCATTGTCCATTAGTTACCATTCCCAGGTTCTCCATATTACTGAAGATCCATGATATTGAAAACATGTCATTTACAATTCTTTATAATAAATCAAACATTAGTGTCTAATCAAAAGAGTCAAGAAAATTTTTACAGAGATTATCTTACATTCTTTAGCACTTGTGATCAAGTCAACTTTCTTGACAAATTTTTTGGCTTTGATAAAAAATTATTCCAATTATCAGTGAGAAGGAATGAAGACTGCATTTTGCAGAAGTTGAACAAAAAATACCTCAGGTAAAGATTCCATGATTATAATAGAATGATAATATTCCATGTGACCAGAATCACTATGCACATTCAGTAAATATGCAAAATCATGCCCAAAATGAAAACAATTTTGATTAAATCCATGGCAGTTTATGAGAATTAAGGGGAAAAAATATGTATATATATATATGTTCTATTCATTATTCCCTGTTGAAGGTCTGGGAACAGATTGTGTCCTCTTTCATAAATAAAAATGTAAATGCCCAATAAAATACAATATTATGTGAAAGATATCAAAAGGAATAGAAGGAATTTTAAAAGTTAAATTAGTACCACTTACGTCCCTATTTTCTTCTAAGCACGATAGAGAATATTTTGGAGTATGAATTTCTTATTTAGCAAAGACTATAATTTTCTTTATTTAATCTTTCTTTTCTCATTAACCTGAATTACTTTTCTACTCACTTTCTGACCAAGACACAGTCATCCTTATTGGACTTGACAGCACTGATTAGAAACATCTAAGCCTCAATAAGAGAAATAGTGATGGCAATATCTACTGAGTAATATGAAGAAAAAAAAGTTAATGGAAGAGAGGAAATTAGCCCTAAATGAGGATGTAATATGTAAAACATTCAAAATCAGTGAACGGATATTTGCAAATATCTTTTGAAGGCCAGACACCCAAGGTGATGGAAACAAATTTGAAAACAATAAATTTGTAAAACTGTCTGGCTTCAAACAGCAGCATCCATCAAGAAAAAAGAAAAAAAAAAAGATTCTTCTCTATTCAATAATAAAATCAATTTTTCCTATATTTTTTCCCAGTTCTTCATTGCTTGAAATGCTTTTATCTATGAAAATATAATTCCTATTTTCACCATACTCTCAATTGTACAAAGTGATGCCACTTAAAATAATTATATTGAAAAAAGTCAATTGGAATATGAAGAGCAAAAAATAAAACCAAACCCCACACTTTCTATTTGAATCCAAAAACAAATATAGTGATCAATTGCATATAATTTATATGATCAAAAATACAGACTACAGTTATTTAATTATACATTTATAATGATATATCATTATATAATTTTAAGAACAATTTCATTGTGCATAGGAACAAATCAATGTTGTTGCGTAGATCCTTTTCATCTTATTCTTCCTATAAATGAAGCTCATATGACTTAAATCCAACCCTCTGATGTCAAGTTTCTGTATCATGTAGTTCTTTTTTTCAATTTCCCTTCACTAAATAATTTGAACCTTCTGTACCAGTGATTGATAAAAGTGAAAAAACCCCTTAATTACATGGTTAATTGAGAAAAATATTCCTTTGCACAATAGTCACTAAAATTGTCTATCAGAAAAAATATCTTTCTTCATTATATCTTGTTTTCCTCCTTCTCCTGTGGAATGTTTATCACATTGCATCACATGTATCTTCCTGACTTTGTCTTAACTATAGAACAAATCTTTATCAGTTTCCAGTCTTCATCTCAACTTAGAAAATTACAATCATGATTTCTTTTTAGTATATGCTTCATTATAATCTTTAATACATTTCACACTCCTGAATACTTTGGAAATAGCCGAGATCATATTTTGATGCATATAATTGTGATCATCTGTATCACTTTTGGAGATCTTCCTTTTTTGACTGTAACTTTAAATTATCCGAATTGGGATCAGCAGACTTACTGAAGTAGGTGGTGAAAACAGATCACAGTACGATTCGTGTTATTACGTTATGTGGGGCTACCAGGTAAATTTTTTATTCATTGTTCCTCATATTATAATCTACTTGCGGTTGCTGAAGCAGGATCTAAAATGTTGATGTCTTTACTCTGTAAATTGTCCATTTGTTAATTTGTTTATTTCAAAAATAAACAAGGAAAACTTCAGCCTTAGTGCATTCCTTAAAAAAAAAAAAAAAACAAACAGAAGAAAAGGAGAATATAATATATATGCACATACTTTTTGAGGTAACAGCAGGAGTGTAAATCAAACACCAAAATATCTAGATTATAAGGCTTCTGTGTTTCAGTCAGACAGGAACAAAATCCTAGGTTACATAACTGAAAAGTTATTTGAACCAGAACTTTGTGACAGGCAGGTGATACAAATTTTTGTCATATTTTTGAAATATAGTGAGATCTTGGCAAAACCATGTTTGTGTGATGGAAGTCTCATTGAATGAACACTATTACAGCTTCAAGGAGGGGAAAAAAAAAAACATCCCACAAACAATCAACTCTCAGTGATTGTCCACAAGTATCTGAAGGTAGTGGTAATACAATTCGCTTAGTAGTTGTATTCGGCAGTAATTTTTTGATCATTTCTCTGAGCTCACAAGTAATGCATATTGCTGCTGGTTTATATGTCATGTGCAGAAACCTATTTGAACTAATCTACCTTAAACAGTACCAGAGGAATTGCCATGCCGCTTGCAATTATTTGGCTGCTGCAAGTCTTAAATCTTTCCTAAAATAAACCATCATTATTTTGACTCAGAACTACCTTATTAAGCATCACTAATATTTTCCTGGAAAACTGTGGTGGAAAATATTTGACTGTCTATACTAGTAAATTAAATAATCCCAAGAGTGTTCACAAGCATTAAAACTGGCTAAACAGTGCCCTACATCGACTTTGGGGTGTTCTTTTCACTTTCATAATAAAGTACTGCATGAGAACCACCTATGTTGAAAAGTTCCTGGAGAATTCAACTTCACAGACCGTACTCAGAAACTGTTTGGAACAACACTATCAGTCATATTGAAACAGGTTTGAGACCCTTGTAACATGGCAGTAGTATATGCAGTTGTATTTCAAGTCCAGCAATGGTCCTGAGTGCTGTGTGTTGTATTATTAAAGTCATGGACTCCAGTGACTCTTAAGTTCCCATTTAAATGAGTAATAATTTGTGAACAGTAACTTCTCCTGAAAAAAATACTGTATTTTTAAAAATATTGACTCTGTTTTTCAGGATTTAATCCTCTCTAATGGCTAAGAGTCTTTGTTTCTATATTTTGTTTTATTTTATTTGTTTGTCCTTCAGCGTGACTCCCTGTTCTATAGCAACTAAACAAAGCTGAAAAGAGAAAAATAATATTATCAACCTTCCATAAGGTTTTAATATATGTTGTTTTTTTCATTTGTTTTTCAGCTTGCTTATTTTCTAGTAAATATTACAACATAATGGCATAGCTTCTGTAGTGGTTAGTGAAATAAATTAACAGAATATATAACTCCCCAGACTTCATAGATCAAATAACCAAGAAAAAGGCCAGCAAATTTTGCTTCCAATGACACAGCGCATTGGTTCCCACACATGTCACAGATTAATTTTTGGTTAAAAATGGAAAAAGAGTCCCTTAGTAGTCCTTACACAAGTAAAAAGAAAAACAAAAAGAAAAGCAAAGAAGAAAAAAAGAGGAATATCTACTCATTCCAGATCCTGCTCCTCTTTTATGTTCAGAAGATCCAGAAGATTATATTATGCTTATTAATCCTGATGTAAACATTTTACACAATTTAAACCAGAACGTATACCTATGTGTATGTGATTATCTAGAAGTTATTAAAAATAATTCTTATAACTCTTTATAAGCATGAAAATACTTGAAACAACCTTGATTTTTCACAAGACAATTACCAAATATTCAATCAATTTTTCTTAAAGTGATTCTACTACAAGCAAGAAAAATAATGATCCGTTTTTATTCCCCTTGTTACATGGTCTTGCAAAATACAGAAAAGAAGGTCTTTATTGTCTCATAGATTAGATTTTGTAAGTTTATATGAACTTAGAGGAAGGCTTCGTTTTTCCTCATCTGCTTTCTAGATTGACAGAAATCCGTCCCCTATTTCAATATAAATGGATTTTCTCAATCCATGTAACATGACTCCAAACAGGTAAGAAAGAACACGAGTTTGTCTTGAGGATAATGCAATTTACAATAATCACACATGCATAAACACCTTTGATACGGATGAAACAAAGACACATGGTAGCTCAAGTGCAATGCAGAATATATTGAACGAGATTTATGCATTACTCAGCACGACCACACAAGTTCTGAATCGAGATTTCACATAGCAGAAATAGAAACACAAATAATAGTAAGGTAGTGGAAATTCATAGGTAAAGTGACATGTCAAAATAATAAGTGCTTTGATTCAGTTCACTTTGGTGAATGTAAATGTTTCTACATCTTCTTATGTTTTGTGTGAAGTCAAGAAAATGAAAAAAATCCAACATCCCCCCCCCTCCCCAAGCATCTGGTATAGAAGAAATGAAAGGCAATAAAATCGGAAGCAATAACTTGAAAGTATCATACAAGCAAGCAAGGTGCCCCCATCACAAGGAAAGCCAATGCCTGCCTGGCCTGCATTAGGAAAAGCGTTTTCAGCAGGTCAAAGGAGGTGATCCTCTCCTCTGCCCAAACATGCTGAGACCACATCCAGATTCCTTGGTCCATATCCAGACTTTCCAATTCAGGAGAGACCTGGACAGAGTGGAGGGAGTTCAGCAAAGAGGCCGTGAAGATGATTAGGGGACTGGAGAATCTGACATATGAGGAGGTGCTGAAAGACCTAGAACTGTTCAGCCTGGAGAAGGTTCAGAGAGATATTATAAGTGTATATAATTTCCTGATGTGGAGCAATGACGAAGACAGAGCCAGACACTACTTACTTGTGCCAAGCAACAGAACAAGAGGCAGTGGGCACAACTGAAACACAGGCAATTCCATTTAAACAAAAGAGAATACAGTTTTTAACAGTGAGGGTGGTCAAAGACTGGAAGTGTTTGCCCAGAGGGTATCTCCATCTCTAGAAATCTTCAAAGCCATCTGGACAAGGCTGTGGTCAACCAGCTCTACATTGCCCAACTTGAGCAGCAGGGCTGCGCCAGATGACATCTAAATGCCTCTTCCAATTTCAATCATTCTGTGATTCCATGAAAAGCTATGTAATAGAATACAATAAGGAATTAGGGATTTTCCAGGGGAAAAAAAGAGAATAAAATACTGATTAAGAAGTATAACTGAATTACAAAATAGATACAATGAACTTAATTTGGCTGCTTGGAAAATAGAAAGAATTTTCAAAGTAGGGTCTTTCACCACAGTAGATGTAATCCAAGGCCCCTGGAAAGGAAGGAAGGAAGGAAGGAAGGAAGGAAGGAAGGAAGGAAGGAAAGAATGTACTAAAATACATATCAAATGTTCCTAAATGGTTTTCAAGTAACCTGGTTCCAAAAGTTTCTGATTAGGAAGGAACAAACTAAAGCAAAATAAATGATAAAAAATAGGTACTCAGAATAGACAACTTACACACAAATGCACTCGTATATTCACTATGTAATTCAGATAATATTATAAATATTTTTGAACATCTGAATTTCAAATAACTTTAATAATTATTTCAATACGTTACTATAATATTAAAAATATCTATTTGATTTAGAATAAAAGTCGCATTACTAGATATTTCTGCTAAAATGTATGAAGAATTTTCTTGTTGTGAAGTTTAAAAGTACTTCATTCCATTACCCATAGCAGTTCAAATCAGAATTGCTCACAGATGATTGAACAATCAGGACAAGAAAATGTACTTTAATATCTGTGTCAAAACACAGATGGTTTCCATGTACAATTAAAGCTTTTCAGAGATAAAATGTGTCTCTTCAGGTTTGACTTCAAAAAGTTATTTATATAGGTGACTTTTCAAGCATCATTCAAATTATAATTAAAATACATTTTAAAGTAAATTAAACCAAGGTATTTTAATTTCTAAATTAGACTACTGCATTCATATATGCTTTGTAAATAAAATTAAATGCATTTTAAAGGTGAAACAAATGAGTCTTTAGTGTTTGCCTATATTAAAGGTGATTTTCTGATAGTAGCGGACACCTTTGTCAACAGAAAGACAGGTAACTTATTCCTATGATCCAGATTGAGACATAGCTGAAGAAATAAAGAAGTCTGAAAACAAGATACTCTCCTTAATATGGTGATAAAGAGTTTTAAACAATTATAATTTTGTTTAACTGAAATGGAGATACAGAAAAACAATTTAATCAAGGCTTAAAATAAATTTTTAATAGGATTTGCCGGTGGGTATAAGATTTAGAAATGGCTGTAAATGTCAAAATCGCTTGGGTTTTTTGAATGTTAGAACACTTATTTTTCATTTCGTTCATTTGTAAATTACATGTGTATGTTACTACCATCAAAAAATGTCCCCATATTTCACACGGTCTTAAAACTGATCAATAGATCAATAAACTTTCAGTATATAATACTGCCTGTGTACTTAACTATTTTAAACATTTTTGTGTAATCCTACATTATTTCTTACATATGGTATTAATTTAAAACAAACCCATATGGTAGAAAATAATGGAAATATAGTAGCATTATATCCAAAATAATTTTATGTTGATTTTTGCTATTGTACATTTTACTGTCTCTCTCAATTTTCATCAGAAATTATCAGATTTGTTTCTTTTTAAATTTGTCTGATTTCTGGGGAATCAACCTGCCTTCCAAATATTCTAGTGACTATTTTTTAAAAAAAATATATTTATAGAAGTCCTTTATTTATTCCAGATATCCACATTACCTTTTCTCTTCTTTTTTTTTTCATTCATAAAAATGACTGAGTATTTCACTGCTACTCCTTGCATTTTCAGGGGTTTTTTTGAGAATTACTACTATTACTGCATCTGTTTTTCTATCGACTTAAAAAGTATCTGGACTGTTCACAGTCAAACTCTGGAAATCCTTTCCTCCAACGTCACATATACTATTGTCACTTCAAATATTTCTCCTGTATTGTTCTGTTTATGTTTTATTCTCTGAATTTTCACTGTTAACCTCTACAGTGAATCTGATCTTGCACAAATATAACCACGGGGTTAATTTTTACACTCAGTAGTTCTGTTACAGCCGTTAAATACATGCATGTCTGTAGAGTAACATCTAAACTGTTGTGGAAAGGATCAAGATACATGGTTGGCATAACCAAATGCTTTGTGATAAAAAGGTTGTACTGCAGACTGCTCAAACACATGTTTTGTATTTTCTAATGAGGCCCTCATTCGGATGCCAAATGCATGCTTATATCATGGAAATTTTTACTTCTGTTAAGCCTTTCTGAAGTCATTTCAAGGCATATGTTTTATTTCCTTTTCTTTGAACACTTCAGAATATTGAACATTTAAAACTATATTTAGAATCAGCAATACTGATTTAGAACAGAAGAATTCTTTTCATGAATAGATTTTAAAATTAAGTGAAATTTCTCTTTATGTAGAAAGGATATTTTTTATGAAAACCTTCTGAAAGCAGTAAAGTCACATTTGAACATAGACTCAATGCTAGAGGTAGACAGTAACTTCAACTCTTTGTATTATTTAATCAAGTAACTTTCGTGAATTAATGGAAAATCTACTGAACTTACAGTTTTTGGTTGGTTTTAGAATTAAATTATATTTTTTTCCACTTGGCACAGTGTAGCATAACAAGCAGTTTTCCTTTATCTTTGTAAGAAAATTGTGTAATGAAAAACTCTACCTTCCTTTTGTGAGTCCATTGCATTTATTTATTTCCTGAAACTTGTCCGATATTTCCTTGTAAGCATTAAGCTCGTGCTTGATATTTACTTACCCCTACAGGAGGAGAGGGGATCTGTTTTTAGGCTCTCTAAATGTTTGTATTCAAGGATCCAGGAAGAAACAGTATGAACTGGTTTGGTGACAAATTCTACTAATTTTCTCCAAGCTGTCTTCTGTACAGAATCCTGTTAATCTTTCCTAACAACCCATATGAGTGCTCATGTTTATTCATATCAACCTATTTCACATAGAACAAGTGAAATTGATTCATACACGCTTATATATTTACAGCTTCATAGAACTAAATGTACTAATAAGGTATGCTCTAAGAAAAAGAGCTTTCAAAGTTATAATGTGTCATTAATTTAAAAAAGATAGGGATTTTTGAAACTGTTAGAATCACTGACTCTAGTAAATGAGTAGAAGATGCCATGAGATGCCTTAACGTCTCTTTTTGGAGATCAGCACACTGAAGTACACACCAACTGCATATTTGTTTGTGCCCAAAAAATTAATCTTCCAATGAAGATGAGACAGTATGCTAACTTACACTTCGTGTTTTACCAGTCAACATTTACAAAATAATTTCCACCAAAAATAAAATTATATATGAGCAGAATGTAACATCATATTAACTGTCATATCATATGTCATGGAAAGTAATGACTTTTTTCACACGTCTGTACATACCTCCATAAAAAGTAAAATCAGAAGGCGTACTTACCTGGCCTTCATAGTGTCTACAGCTGAGTATCAACATTCACGGGTCTGAAATGTAAATACATCTACACTTTTTCAATATTTACCACAAAGGATCTTCAGTACCACTAAGTTATGAAGTCAGTAATAAACCTTCCTGAGCTACTCAGCTAACAAACTCAGGTCAGCTGAGATTCATTTTATTTTAGTGTCACTGTAGAACAAAACCCTTACTTTCTCATACACACCCCAAAATAATTTATGATGTGTGTCATAGTTTTTATTTTAGTTTCAAAGTTCATCCTTTGAAGTCAGTTTCACTCATATCCTTTTTCTTTATCACTATTAGTCTTTTTTTAGTTATCTTTAATATATCCATGACAGAAAGTACAGTTCATTGTGTCCCTGAGCGGAACTTGTCTTCTGATGTGGTATTTAAACTATTTTTACTTTTCAAATTAAAAACTGGAAGATTTTAATTCCAACAATGGCATGAAAGTAGGAGAGACAGTTACTGTTTCAGGCCTGGAGGGAGATCTCTGAACTGTAGTCAAGAAAAGAATAGGCCTTTTCATGGTCTTCTTTCAAACTGTAAAACTGTTAGTTTAAAATCAGCAGCGCTGCTTGTTTTCCAGGCAACACTTTGATACCATGCAAATGCTATCAACTGGCACACTTACCTTCAGTATATATGAATAGTAAACTGGAAATCCAGCACGTTATTCATTCAAAATATGAACAAGTATATCCATTACTTGGCTAATTTCTTATTCCGTTGTTTGAGCCAAAATTTCAACCAATTTAATGACAAAAATGCATGAAAGAAAAAGACATTAACTTATATTTTCTTACTGAAAGCCTAAATGACGTAATGAATTCATCAATCGTCAGAAATACGTAAGTAAACTGTTGGCCTGTCCACACTGGAATTAAAATCCACTTGGAATAAAACTTCCATGGGTGAAGATTAAAGTGTTTTATACCTTCAGTGAATTTGCTAAAGGAGATCAGTATCACACACCTTCACTGGTAAGCTATAGTCAGGAACAATGGTGCTGCTTTTACTCTTAATGATTAGAAATTCAGTTTGCATGAGCTTTGTTCAGGGATCAATACTATAACTTAAAACGCTGCTTAATATTACTAGCATAACATTTGAACAAGGTCTCATCAATAATATCTTAATAACACAACCACAAAAAAGGTCTATTTGTGGTAAACAAGTAATATAATAATAAATAGCTGGAATACGAAATCTGTGCTAAAAGTACTTACTTATAAGTGTCTACATAAACTGAAAATAAATAAACACAACATTTACAGATCAATGACTGCCAAAACAAACTTTGTAAACATGTTTTACAATACTTCACTTAGGTCTCAAACTTTGATTATAGAGGGGAAAATGACCTGTGTTATATTCCTGATTCTTCTAACAAGTCAGTTTAATAATCTACCTATGTTTAAAAAAAATAATGTTTCTTAGAGCCTGTTCCTGGAAAATTTATGATTTGAAAGAGGGTGTGAAATGATCCCATGTTAATATGAGGTTTTCTGATAAAAGTTCTCTCATTTAGGACTTGTATGATTCATTGTCTTCCTTTTCACATAGTCAACTACATGCATAAAAGCTGAATACAATACACTAAACTTCCATTAAACTTACACCTGATTGAGGTATCATACAGTCAAAGCTAAGGATTTCCATGAAATGAATCGTTCACAAACACTGTATACAAGTGACACAGAGATCTCTCATCTGTGTTGCCAGTTACAGTACTATTCTGATGAGTAGCTTCAAACAATGAGGTACTAAAACTTCTGCAACCAGCACACTAATGCAGACCTAAATTTTGGGTTTCAAGCTGTACCTGTATTTTAGTGAGGAATCTTAAAATAAGTAAATGTTTATTATTATTATTGTATAGTAATTTAAATGTTTGCACAAAGAAATTTTAACCAAAATCAGCTATGAAACCAGAGCTCTTTTCTCTGCGTGGCAGTTTAGTAACCAGACATAAAATTTTCACCTCAATAATAGAAGTTGTTTTAAAGCTATTATTATGTTGACATTTGTAAATGGCAACCTCTAAAAAAAAAGAAACCCCAAAACCAAACCCCAAAACCTCCATACTTTTTTCTTAAGGTCATACCCTCCCTCTTTGTGTAAAAATAAAATCATTTTCATAAACACAAAAGCTTTTCAGCATAATTCTTTGTGGTGCATATTTTGCGTTATAAAACCTCACTCATTATTACAGGGTGTTCAAGTCCTGCAATAACAGACACTAGAGCAAGATGACTCATAGATAAGATCAAAAAGCAACTATTTTTGTTTGAAATAATTTGATATATTTGTCAGTTAGGCTTGTTAACTTCTCCTTCTCCCTCTTGTCTAATATTATAGAGATAATATTATATTCCTGTTGAATATGCAAAAAAACTGTGATGGACAAAGAACTCTGGACAAAGAACTTCAAGGTAGGATCACTTTCCAAAGTCACAGCAACAAATAGCAACATATCTGAGAACCTTAGGTTCATGGATAACTTCATCAAAAGAGTTCAAATCTCACTTGATATATTCTTAATATTAGTACAAAATCATAATTTTGGATTCAGATCCATAGACTGGGTGAAAATGCACAGCAATAATCAGTTTTAAAACATTTGAAAGCAAAGTACCATTTGTTTGAAAGGAAAAAAGTCAGCAAGAAATTAAATATAATATATACATTATGTCCTCATAAAACTATAAAAAGGAAAAATAAAGAGTGATTTATTTTTAAGAAGCAGAAAAATGTTCAGAAAGAGCAAATTCATTTTTATTTCAATGATTTTTTCTTTCCTTTCACTTCTGTGGTATCCCCTGCAGAGATTCAGCAGACATTGAGAAACTATCTTCCAGGGCCTTTCACGTTCTGAACACACTAGAAAAACCAGGAGCATTCACATTGACCCTGATTTCCATAGAAATAAAATCAGACTCTTAATATTCAGCCATAAAAAAACATATGAATTGAGGAAAATAATTTTTCTTTAAGTGTTCTCCAGAGAACCTCTGCAGACTTCAATGTTGAGCTCTCATCAAGCCTAATTCTAATTCAGCTGCATAAAAATATCACCTCACTGGTATTGCAGCACATACAGCACAGGCTTGATTTTAAAGCCCTCTGATCCATAAAAAGTCTCTTGAAATCTTCTGTCTTGACCAAAACCACCAACAAAATTGCTTTTCAGATTCAGAAAACAGAGTGAGAGTGATAACAACCACTTCAAACATGTTGTATTAACAGTAAGCAGCACATCTATGGAGGCAATAAAACAAGCTATCAAAAATATAAATCTGAAGAAACTCAATAACAGTATCAAGTTGCATAATTTAATTGGTCCAGTTTCAGCTAAACATTTCACTTCTGGGTTCATTTAATTCCAAGACTGAGCATCATAAGGTTCTCGTCTGAGGACTTGACTTAAAAATTTGAAAGTCAGGATGTCACACTAAATTTTGAAGATGTGCTGTCTCTGAGGTGAAATTACTTGTTTCTTTTCACAGTCAGTCAGGGTCAAGAAGCAAGTGATAAATCTTTGTCTCAGAAACTCATGGAAGATGACTATTTCTACCTTATTAATTCAATACTGCTCTTTTGAAGACTCACATTCCCTCCAGCTCATCTCTGAGCAATACTCCTTTCACTAATACATTTCAATAGTTATGTCTTTCATCTGTTTTTTTGTTTGGAAGATTTTCTGGGGGAGGGTTGGGTGTTTGTTGTTGTTTTTAATTGAGCAATGAAAAAGAACGTCAAGTACTTAATATGTTAATTTAAAAACTTATAGGTAAAATACACACCCACAAAACAAGGAAACTCTGAGCTTACAAAGCAATTTTAAGCCTATATTTTCTCAATGTTTGTGGCTCTGTGAAATTCTGATTAGCTGAGAAGAAAGTCAGACTCAACCCCAGCTCCCTCAGTCGCTCCTCATAGGGCTTGTGCTCCAGCCCCTTCACCATCCTCATCGCTCTCCTCTGAACACACTCCAGCATCTCAACATCCTTCTTAAACTGAGAAGCCCAGAACTGGACACAGCACGCAAGGTGCCAAGTATAAGGGAATGATGACCTCCCTAGTCCTGCTGGCCACACTGTTCCTGATGCAGGCCAAGACACCATTGGCCTTCTTGGCCACTTGAGCGCACTGCTGGCTCATGTTGAGTTTCCTGTCCACCAGCACTCCCACCTGACTGCTCTCCAGCCACTCTGCACTCAGTCTATAGCTCTGCATGGGGTTGTTGTGTCCAAAGTGTAGGACCCGGCATTTGGACTTGTTAAACCTCATGTAACTGAGATTTATTTCACGAATTAATCTGAATTATCAAAAAATAATTTAGATTGGAAAGATTATCAAATTTAACCACAAACCTAAAACTGCCAAATCCACCACCAAACCATGTCCCTAAGCACCACTTCTACACATCTTTTAAACATCTCCAGGCATGGTGTTTCAACCAGTTCCTTAGGCAGTTTGTTGCAATTCTTGACAATCCTTTCAGTGAAGTAATAATTCCTAATACCTAGCCTAAATCTTCACATCGTTTCTTCTCATCCTATCCTGGTTACCTGGGAGAAGAAACAGACTCTCATTTCACTACAATTTCTTTTCAGGCAGTTGTAAAGAGTCGTAAGGTCTCCCTTCAGCCTCCTTTTCTCCAGGCTAAACAATCCTGCTTCCCTCAGCCGCTCCTCATCACACTTGTTCTCTTTTGAGAGAACAAGTTCCATGTCATTTTGAGCTCTATGACATTTTGAATGTCATATAATACTAAAATTATATGATTTTAAGATACTTAGAGTATCTTCTTCACCCTTTCACTCTAAGAGAAGCTAAATTTATGTGAAAAGTTTCTAAAATCAGACAATATACCTTTATTTTATGTTTTAATACAAATTAAGTCATCATTTTAAATGGCTATTTTGTGACATCAGAACTACATGCATGCAAGAATTACTACCATTTGAAAATGCATATTCATACTTTAATATACATGGATTTTTAAGTTTAAATAACAATTAAGCTTTCTGTCTTTGTCTTTTGGAGTAACATTATGTTATTTTTTTAACCCCTGCACTTGTATTACCTGCTTTAAATCTTAAAACCAATTCAACATGGTATGGCTTTGTGTTTATTTTTCATTATCAAAGTATACTGACTTATTTGTTTGTTTCTTCTTTATGAATTTCAGTGCTATTTACATATTTAGCACAGACTTAAATACTAACCTTGTCATTAGCAAATCACAACTCGTTAAGATCACCCAGAAATCAGTTTTCATTTGTTAATAAATAAAACACAAAAACACTTGTGTTCATACCCATCTCACATGCATTGCTTGCTACTGTCTGCTTAGCCACTGCTGCTAGACTAGGCTGCAGGTGAAATTTAATAATGTTAGATTCCATCAAGAGGGTCCTTAAGTAGAGCCTAACTTCAGGTTACATTTTGGCATTAATATACCTGTGAAGACTGTCTTCTTTGCCGTTGATGGCAATTTTAAAAAATGGCTAGCAAATTCAATAGCAGCTGAGGCCATCTCAGATAAACCCCAGATCTATGAAAGGTTATGAGAAACATTCTCTGCACTATACAGAAGCAAGAATATATAAGGCTCATAAAATAGAAGCACAATGGCATGGTGAAGTATTTTATCCTATTTGATGCTTGTTTACCATGAAATTTACCATAACATCAAGGAGTCCACACCATTTCTCCAAGGAACATGTTGGGCTTGTAGATATGGTGCTTAAAGCAAGCTGAACAAACTTGTCTTTCTCACTTTGCAATTAGATACAGAAAACCACAGCAATAAAGATTGATGAATTTCCTGTTTTTCTCATCTTTCACTTTTAATTCCTAAGGACAATTTTGCTATGTTTTAAGAGATACTGACAGGTCCAGGGAACATAGCTGTCCAGGAAAAATAAGTTACTTCAGTGACAGTACAATGAAGAATCTCAGTTTGGGCAATGAACATACAAAGTGGAATCTTTTCCTTTAATTAGCACAGGTAGGAAAGAACCCTAGATATGCCTCCTGCTGATGTCGCAGCATCCTGCAGTGGTCCTGATTGAACCAATACACTAAGCACATTCTAAGTAAGCTCTTCTAGGGCCTTATGGACAGTGGTAGTGATTATTGTTCTCTTCTTGGGCAGAGGCACTTTTACTGAGGTAGCCTTAAAATCATACATGGGAGGCAGACCACCCACGTCATCAGAGCCATCAGAACATAGAATCATAGAACACAGTCCATTAGACATTTATAGATGAGTCTTACTTGATAGACATAGACATTTTTGCCAAATCCATCTCTTAGATTTACTCTTATCTTAAAACTGAAAGCTGCAGTCCTAAATCAGGCAGCTTTCCAGACAGTTTGAGGGCTGGGGATTTCTGTGCGGGTGCTGTTTGTTCTTACCTTTCAGTGAGCTGTAGCAATGCATTTAGCATTATGGTATCCAGAGTAATGGGGTTGCATTGCAGGAATAGTTTTAAAAATCTGTTCTCTTGGAATTACAGGAGAAACAATGATTTATGTGGTTTACATAAGCTTTTTTTATGCAGTTTATTTTTGTGAAGACATTTTTCCTCATTGTTTAAAATCAGCCCATGTATGTATCTGAAGAAACAGGTTTTTCAGTTATTTGGCTTATATAGAAAAGCAAGCCATTCAACTGCTTTCCACTAATTTTTACTTTTTAAAGACAAGTTAATCAGTTCAGCATTTGTCCAAAATACTAGAAAACAATATTTTCACTCATATTTCCATCTACAATATTAAAAAAGTAATTCAATATAGGTCTTTGAAAAATCAAAGAACTTCTTTAAAGATTTCACTGTACTTCTAAACACATCAGTCAGCCTACTTTGTATTATTATTTCATCTCTACATAAAATACCTTTGGTTTTTTGAACAATGTCCAATTCAACTATAAATCTTACAAAATAATTCTTTCCCTTATTCCTTTAACATAACTGTATTTTTACAGCTCTTCTCTGGTAGGATTTTCCATATAGGGCCTTTTGTCTCAGAATCAGCAGCTGGTTCAAAAGCAGTTCCTGATGGTTTGAGCAGCTACTGACCTCTGGGTAAAAAGAATAAACAGCAGAGCTGAGAACAAAAGGAGTCCTCAGGCTACTATTAACTCACAGTAACAAGGCAGACATGATGTACTGTGGTCAGTACAAGTCCCGTTTGTAGATAAGCTATAAAGAAAAAGCATTCCATCACCAAAGAAAGGTCAAAGGTTTAAGTATGATACGATTGTTTTTAACTAATCTTCCAGCGGCAAATTTTTGAAATATGAAGGAGTTAGATTTCTGAAATACATTTCAGGGTATTTTTATATGGCACTTGATGTTTCAATATGCACTTTGCAAAGAAAAATATTACTGGTAGGTTTCATAGGAAAAGGAGGGCTGAAGAGAAGCGGATGTTAAGTTTCTTTCATAATGTAGTCGAAGTACTGTTTGGATAAAATCTTTGCATTTTTCTGATACCTAATTTTTTTATAAAAAATTTGGATTAGTTTGCATAGCTATTTCAATGAGAGCATTAAGTATGAGGAGGAAAAATGTTTTTTAATAAATTACTTTGACAACTGAATATGTAGAATCTCTCATATATAATTAAATAAGGTCAGATTATGTATGTTTCCTTACTTGGACTTGATTCGTCAATGGTGTTTCTGTTGTCATGTAAATTTTCTTTTTTTGTTCCACATAACTTCAGGGCTCGAAAAGTTAGCCTTGAGAAAAGAAAGCTAAAAATAAATAGCATATAAAATGCCTTCAATTTCTTTCAAATCAGAAGCTGATAGTTGAATATTTGAAAAGCATACAAATGTTAGTATAACGTTAGTTACGAAAAGTTAGTATAACATTAGTTACGCTTCCTTGTTGCAGCATCTATACAACAAAAAGCCTTTGATCAACACAATATACCTGCTTAACATTTCCTATCCACTAATTGTAGGAGCTTACCCCACTTTTCAAGAGCAGAATATGTTAATGAATGGTGGCTGAATCTCATTTCAGTGCTTTATTGAAAACCCCCATAAAAATGCTAGCTAGCTTTGTGAATACTCAAATATTCGTTAAAGAATATAAATAGAAAGGCTGTGACAAGAATGATCACTTCTGAAGTATGGTACTAGGGAGAACCTGAAAAGTGAATGGAAGAGTGTCTTTCCCTTAGAGTTCTGAAAAACATTTTAAGGCTTTATGAATATGGTTAACCACATTTTCTTTCTTGTATTTCAGAAAATATTTTGAGATGAGTGTCCAGACTCCTTCAGTACACAATGAAGACAGCTCTTTCAGGCAATATACCATTCCACTCTAAAAGAGCGTCCAAGAGAAACAAGAAGAGCCATAGGATTTACTGATTGACAGCATCAACACACAGAAGCGTTAGCTTGTGACAGAAATCTGTTTAACTCTACTTTTAAAGAGAATAGAAATGCTATTTTTTTTTTAATACTGAAATAAAATAAAACTTAGCTAATTAGAAAGTCAAGACATTGAATTAGACAGTAAAGCTGATGTATGAATTGTAAAATCCTGAATTCAGAGTTGCCAGGCCATGCAATTTCAACAATAAAGTCTATTTGTTTTCAGAGGATGAGAAACATTTTTTTTTGATGTGTACAATTTAATTTTTTTTTCTGCTTCTCTATTGTATTCATCAGTGACCAACACTCTCTTATTTATCTGAAGTCATGGATCTAATTCACTCTCCTACTCATTTATTGCCATTTCTCAGTTTTGCCAAGTAACTTAGTTTGAGATATTGGAAATTAACTGAAAGCTTCATATTCAGTTATCTACCTTTTATGATCTTACAGCTTTATGAATAGTATATTTACTAGTTAGACTATATAGAACAATGTTTGCTTTTAAAAACTCCATACTAACTATTCTCTTCTGATCAAACCTGTATGTTGGTATAGTTTGGCATAATGTTATTGTTAATTTTAAGCCTGCAAATTCTAGTTTGAAAAGGAACTAATATCTTTTACTCATCAAAATGCATATTAATAATTCTAGGGCTTGTACATGGAAGTTTTTGGGTATTTTCAAAGACATCCCACATGCCCAAATGAAACAACCATGTTAAGCCTGGACTTACTTGATCCCTCTCTCTCTTCTCCAAAATTACTTATTAAAAATGTTAGAAGCTTGATGTTAATTAATTCAAATTCTTAATAATTCTGCCTATTCAGAACATCCACAAATTTTAAAGAATTATGTTCTGAGGACACAATTACAACTCCAGAAAATTACAACTTATAGAAAATCAAGAAGGGTTTGATTTGACATTTTATTTTCCCCTCAGTACTGTTTTTAATAGATAGTTTAAGAATTGCTAATGGCAAATTTAAAAACAAATCCTAAAAGCAGATTTTATGAGAAGGCAATTATATCTGATTTGGCTGAAGCCTCCGGGTGAATTTGATGTATTTTTCACTTCTAAATTCTGTTAAGAAGACAGACTACATGAGAATAAACATCATAACTTTATGTTGTTGAGCAAAGGGGAAAAAAAGTGTTTTTCCCCAACTCACTCTCTTCAGATAAATGTCTTTAAGGCTGACATATTTTGGGATGAATTAAGGGAAAATCTAAGTTTCTTCCTACCCTATCAAGCAAGGAAATGAAGCACTAATAAGGACTAGAGGAAGGTTGAACATAAATCAGATGCCAAGAATTATTTAGCTTTATCTCAAGCTTTTTAACTTCTGAAGGATAAGTCAAAAAATGTACGATAATGAGCTGTGTAAGACTGAAGAACTACTTTCTTGTGAAATCCTTTCTCATCTTTATTGTAAATGTAGTAAAGTTCTAAACTTACCCTAAAACGTAACTTTAGGCCTTAAGAATAATTTCAACATAGTAAGAAGCTTTTCTCAGGCTCTGTGCTTCAGCAGTTGAGGATGATGCCTTGGGTTATAAAGTTGATTGATGGACTCAGTCAGTCATAGAGGTAGAAATGCTCAACAGGTTATGTTAACCTTGTTCCATGTTTCATGCTGTGATTGTGTGTGAAGGCTGGCAAATCTGGCATTGCATAACATAAGGAATTCAGAGCAGAATTTTCTGAGATAGACACTACTAACTTCAGCTTTATGGAGGAGCTCATCCACGCTTTTTTAAAACGAGCACAGGAGAAACAGTCTAAAAATGATTTTATGCATGGTAAGCAAATTTCCTTTTTAAAATGTACTCACCCAAAGGTCAGATCTCAAGCCCTCAAATCTTTTCACAGAATTTTGCAATACTGTTTGACTTCTCAGCAGAGGAATGCTGCTTTGGAGAATAAAGAAACATTTATGTAATAATGTTATACAACTCCACAAAAAATCAACAACTCATCACTGACCATGAGAAAGAAGATCAAAAGAAGTAAAGTAGCCGTACCACTGCAAATCAAATAATGGATTACTAGATTACAATATAGGTTTGTTTGTTTTTTCCCAAAATACATAGGTATTGGAGAAGAGGAGCTTCTGCTAGATTATTTTGTGGCATAGCTTACTTAAAAGGAAGTCAATGCTATGGTCTGGAAACTTTAAGATGAAAATAAACTCATTAAAAAGAGTAAAAAACATATGCTAAATTCACAGTCTTACCTAAAGTGTAAATAAGTTCTGTTTTGGTGTCAAATGACAGAGCGGGATTTCTGTGTTTCTGCATTCATTTCTTCATGCTCACGTCACTTAGCCTACATTAGTTTGACTTTGTGTTTTGAGATTGATTACAGTTTTTAGGAAAAGGAAAAAGACAAAACTCTCATGAGACATTTCATTTAACAATCATTTCTTCTCTCTTCTGAAGATATTTCTCAGGCATAACTGTTCACTTTCAGACACACACAAACCAGAAATCTAAATGATGGCCACAGTGAGATCACCATACGATGATCTTTGCTTTCAATTCCTCTGTTGTTTCGCTGCTGACAAGAGGAATGCCTTAGCTCCCAGTGCCTCCTGTGCTTGCTGCAATGGCACGCGTATTTCTAGCTAAACTATGCAGTAATTCTTTCCTATTTCTGTTAGCACCAGCTCAACAATAGTAGGCAAAGAGCATTCATGGGTACTGTGTCTCGTATCTGACTATATAGTGAAGCAATCTTCAGCTATGGTTTTTTTTCTGTAGTTACACAAAGATACTGCACAAGATGTAATTCAGTTCACTGTGTAAACAGGGTGATGACAATAACAGCAACTGAATAAAGCCATTACTTCATGGCTTCTCATTTATTCATTCTTCAGACTCCAGCAGAAAGATTTATTGAAATTCAATATACTATTTCCTGCCCTTTAGATCTAAAAGAGGAAAATGATACCCTCTTTTTGAAGAGTCAGTGTTTAAAAGAATATAGGAGAGAACATGTTAGAACTGTAAACAATAACCATGTAAATTACTGGGGGTAGTCACTGGAGGGAAAATGAGAACTTGATACAGTGATTGATAATCTAACCTGAAGGTTTTATTTATTTTATTTTTTTTTAATCCAAGTTAAGGTTTAAATACAGAATCCAAATTCAGTTTATTTTATTAGTTTGTAACAAAGTTGTACATCTCTTTACCTTAGAAATTGATCACCCAGGCTTATACCTGAATTACTTGTGATGATTTTATGCAAACACCAAATATGTCCTTGTTTCTAATATAGAAAAGATAAGTCACTTGTTTGAATATTTCCATGCATCAGAGCTTGAAAAATGTCTTAATTTTTATAAACATGATTTAGATTAGATTTATTTGTGACACCTAAATGTGCATTTATTGAATTTCAGGATAAATAAATGAAATCTAAATACAGAAAACACTTTAGGAAGAATTTCAGGCTTTCTTGTTACGTAAGAGGTAAATTAAAACAGTTCTTACTTATGGGTTTCTCAGCAGCCTCATTATGAAGAAGAAACTTTTGGCAGTGATCATCCTAGAAAAAGATAAAATATCAAAAGTACAAGCTTAAAAAAAAATTTTCTGTTTCAGAATTGTAGGTGGTGAGAGCTTTGACAGCATGAACGGTTGCTAAGAAGTCTATTAAATTATTGCATTCTTGGCATTTCTAGTATAGTAGGATTAAGAGTAGCAGAGAATAGGATGGAAAAACTCAAAATTAGACAAAATTGGTTATGGCAGAATAGTGAAGGAAGAAAACGAGCAACAGAAATTCGGGAGAGAGGACTCAATCGTAGAGGTATGCATGCATAGAGAGCTGACAAATAATATTTGTAAGTCACTGGTTGATATGTGTTATATATTTAATTCTCTTTCTGATCATCTCATTTTAGAATCTGCTTTCAATATTGTTTATCAACATATGTCCCATATGTCTGGATGTCCCTATTAAAATGATACTGAGTTTCTAATGGAGTAATAATTTTTCAGGGATATGTAAATAAAACCACTAAAGATCGCACATGCCTCCAAAACACAGGTGATTCTTTCTTAAATTATCTTTTTAAACATAAAAACCATTCCTTTTCCTGTCCAGAGAAAGACGAAAACATTGACATCCATGAGGCCTTGGTGTTTCATGAACTTACTGTCTCTTTCTCTGTTGATCTGGAAGTTTTCCAGTTCTTTCATACCAATGCAGATAAAGTTGTTTGGTTGTCAACTGAACCATAAAATGATCCATAAAGTAAATAAAACATTGCATACTTCTGTTGTGAAACCTGATTTGAGATATACTCTGTATATACTTCAGAGATAGAGACTAGATTGTGTATTGATGAAAAAGTTGTCTCAGAAGTCCTCATATGCATCTTTTTCAAAATGAGAAAACTGGAACAAAAAGAAATTATGCCCACTTTTAATATACAGTTTACAGCTACGATATTTGGCAAAGAATAAGGAACCATAATTTTATTGTTTCTTCAATACATATAGATTGAATAGAATATTCTTCAGTTTCTCAAGAGTCTGTAGCACCTAAGCTATCGATTAGGTTTTGATTAGGATATGCAGAGAACTCTACATATTGTCTGTTAAATACCATTATGGGGAAAGGAGCTTAAGTTTCACAAATTCACGGGGATTTTGAGAGAGGGCCTGCTATATGCTTTTGTGGTGTTTCCTGCGCAGAGAGTTCTGATCTCTTCTTGCACTGTTATCTCGGATTTGCTTGTTTGTTTTTATTTATAAGTTGCTGATTTTACAGAATATATTGTTACCTGGGTTTCCTGTTAGCTACTTCTTGCTGACTTGTGCTGCATGTGCTCTAGTTAAAAATTCATGCATATGTCTTTAGCTGAAACATCTGTCTTTCCCTGTGCACTCTAGTATGCCCAGTGCATGATTTTTTGCTTGCTATATTTCAGCTGTTTCAAGAGATGACTTGGGAATTCCAAATTTCTAGTTTGAATCAGATTTTGGGAGTTGGTTTGTTGTTTGTTTTGAATTTGTTTTGAATAAGATTGTTAAATACTCCCTAAAATGAAGAAAAATGCTCCAAAATTGAATAAGTTCTTGTTTCTGCTACAATAAAGATATAGAAATACAAATATTCTTGCTTTTAGAAACTGTTAGTGATTTGGCTTTTCTTATGCAATAGTGTAGGACCATTAATCCTCAAAAAACATTTATTTGGTAACCACAATTCTAAATATCTGGTTTGCTCATCCGGTATCACTAAATAGGTACCTTTTGTAGACAGGGGAATAGAGGTCTGTGTAGTCACCAGAGTCAGTTGTCATGTACATCAGGGACGAGTCCAACAACTTGAACACTGCACAGTTTCTTCAGTCTGATCATTTGGCTTAGCTTAACCAGCAGTGTAGGAGGAAGAGGAGAAAGTAAAAGCTGATGAGCAACAAAACTAAAAAGCTGCCCAGTTTCCTGCAGATTGCTGACATTCTCCTTTTGCTGGTGTCTGGGGCTACCGCCCACCCGTGTTCCCCACCTGCATGGCAAGGCAAGCTGCAGCGTGCCCTAGGCTGACTAACAGCAGCACCAGCATGTTTAGCTGCTCTTCTTCTCAGAATGGGGTTCAGCAGTAACTGCCTTTCATTTGATGGGACATTGATTTGGATCTCTGCCCTCCAGCCAACTGTCAACCTTCCCAAACCTGTTGGGAAATGTCTTATAAGACTCTGTACTCTTCTGTCAGTTTTGGTTAATGAACCATCAGATTCAGAAGTTGCTGATGTGAGAGAGATAGACAGCTGAAAAATTCTGGTGTTTGCATAAGCCAAGCTTTGTTAGAAAAGCAAGCTCATGCAAAGTGAAAAAAAAAACAAAACAAATCTAAAACCAGTGAAATGAGAGGAATAGAAATATCGCAAAGGAAGAAAAGCCTGAGCACAGATAACTGAATGAGAGATATTAAAAGAAAGACGAAGAAAAAATATAAAGTGATATAAAATAGAAAAAAATAGAAAACAAATGAAGAGTAAAAGAGAATGTGAGCTACTCTAAGAATTAAATATAGAAAAAAAAATATTTCAGAAATAGAGGAAAGCATAAATAGGACAAATGAGTAAGCTCAAACTGGAGACAGACAGTAAATTTTGCTTATATAACACTCTATTTCACTTGTGCCAGGTTAAGAATTTCCAGCAAATCTTCTGTTGTTGTAGTGTTCAGCTTCCCCAGAATCTTTAAATTCTCAATTTACCCACAATATGATTCTTTCAGTTTCTTAACTATGCAGTCTTAAAGTCTTTTATTTTCTAGCACCGTAGTAACTGTGAGCTATAAAATTCAAATATTTATAAAACTGCATAAAATATATAAACTTATTTTACATATCTTAGTTTTTATTTAAATACTTTACTTTCAAAAGAAATGTAATTTCATAAATTTCATGGATTAATTGGATAAAAAATTCTATAGATCTTTGGCATCTCCCTCGGTAGCTCCAAAGTTCTGAAATAGGCACATTTATGTTTAGGAGTTTCGAGAACCATAATTCTGCTATATAACTTTGCAAATTTTTATCAAAACTTACCAAAAAAAGTAAGACAGAATTCATCCGTAGCTCATTTATCCCCCTATTTAGAGGCTTTCTTTCATTCTTTATGGGTGTATTATAGTTACTTACTTGGTAGAGTATGCTTGGTAAAAGTCTTTTCAATTAAAATGTAGATGCTTCTGATTTTGAAGCAGAATAAGTCTGTGTCATCCCTAGGATCATCCTCCCAACCATAATGTCACCTTCCAGTCCCAGAGGTCTTGAATATTTGTTGCAGTGCAACACAAAAGGAGAGAAAGAGAGAAAGAGAGAATTCAATTTCCACTATCTTCACTTCCTTACAATGTTTTAAAAGGAATACTCCTTGGAGATGAGTTTATAGATGAAGGATGATAATGAGTGAGCCTGCTGCTAATTTTGGTAAATATTATTATTACTAAATTATTAGAGAAACTATGCAAAAGAGCTTTTAATTTTTTTTTAATGTATTTATTTGCAATAGATTTCTTATTATGTATTTATTTGTTTGTTTCTTTGCTAGTTAAGACTAATGCATTCTGAATTGAGATCCTCAAGAGCCTTGGGTAAAAGGTCAGGTGAGCTATATACAGAGGAACTGAGGAAGTTCCTAATATGAATAAAAGCAAGAGTCTTGAATTTGGGAGGTCTCGACACTAGCTTTTAGGTAATTCTATTGTAAATAGTTAAACTACAGATACTGAGCTAAGTCTCACTTTAGAGTTAGTGAACAGAAAAACCTCACTTCATGTAGTTCAAATCTCTTAGAGCTAAGTCCAGGGAAATATTGACTTTGAACAAGCTCTGCCTTATCTATTCATTCTATAGATTGGATTAATCTGAAAACAAAATCAGTCCTTCCCTTTATGCTGCTCTAAAGTAGTTCTAAGGTACTGCAGGCTCATCTGTATGGACGTGGACAGAAGCAGACTTGTTAGGAATTCTCTTACTGGGCTTTACATTTTACTGACATTAAGTCAAGTGTTAGGTTAGAATTTGCATTATAATGACTTTATCCTTAAAACTTAATTCTTAAGGGGCTTAATTACAAGTAATGATGTGGAAATGAGTTACTTTCGCATTTTGTGATATACTGAGGTAGTATAAGTTTTATACCTACGCAGAACTATTTCTTTTAAAGCTGTCCTTCCCCTTGTCCCCACCAGAAAGCTGTAAAAGATGATAAAGTACGTCCATCCATTAAGCCATGATATGTACTCTGTTCTCACCGGCTCTTTATAAATCGTTCAGCAAGAGGTAAGGAGATTAGTGTTTGCTGGGGAAAGCTGAGCTAGTATATTGTCCCTACAAAATGTCAAGGCTCTTTGGGCTGAAGGAACTTTACCACATAAAGGTGACTGAAGGCAGTTCTTTGAAAGGAGGTTGACAGAGCACTGCCAATGAATCAAATGGGAAACATTAAACATTCCTCTGAAAGCTTCAGAGAACCTTCACTTCTCTTTAGTTCTGCATGAACACTAGCTAAATATTTTTTTGTAAAGCTAATTATTTTCAGTCTTCTCACTGTGGAGTCTCTTCAATTTTCAAGTGTAGCCTTGTAGTTTAAGATGTCTAGACAAGACTTCATTTAAGACTTCTGGATTAGAAATGGTGGTACATTTTCCTTTAGGTTTAATTATTGTATTTTAGCTTTATGAAACTATATGTGTGACTTTGTTGTATGAAAGCTTTGTGAATAAGCCAATTGGGGATGAAAAAATTAAATTAAATATCGTCTTCTGGTTTTACAACATTAACATAGAGAAAATTCTATTGAAACTAAAGATTAGTATGAATTTTACAAGCACAGAGGAAGTTCCTTTTCTGAAAGAACAGAAAATTTGAACGTAAAGTAAAAATCATTATTGTCCCCTTCCTTTAGGAACAGGCTTTCTATGTGACATAATGACAGACAATACACCAAGGTTTAAACAAGACTCAATCAGAGTGCCATGCTAAACATTACTATACTGTTTTAAGATTCAAACATACAGCACTGTAACATAGACTTAAAGTGTTATCCCAGCCAAGAGAGAAAGTCTGTAATAAAGTGAGATGCAAACCTAAACCTGGATATCCTGAAATCTAGTTTAGAGCCATATCAGAAAGCAAACCATCTTTCCTTTGAAGGAATAAGAATCTTCACCCTGAACTTAGAAATCTGCAGCATAGATTAGATGCCACCTACATCTAAACTAGTTATTCTATAACCCTCATAAGTCATTCAAAATGGCCCTTTTAGGATATGTATCATCTGATTTATTTCAAATGTGTGTTTCCACATACAATTAAATAAGGTCAAGAGGTGTTTCTTCTCCAGTGTTTGTGTTAGTATAGATACCTGTCCACTTCAGAACACTTAGAAGTAAGGTTACATTGAAAATCGGATGCCTAGATTTTCATTTTGGTCAGTGGTAATCTAATCACTCAGTGTTTTCTGAATGAAGTTCATTAGCTGACTAAATGAAGATTTCTCTTCAAGGTAAAGCTAAATAGCTCTAGAATTCATTGGGAATATTGGGAGCTTAAAAAACAGTTGAGACACAGATTTCTACCTTTTAAACACTTGATTCCTGCAGTTTAGATCAAGGGCTCCTTCCTCCAAGCCCATGATGTCTAATGTGTGTATTTTTTCTTCAGTTAGATGACTAATGCAGTATGTTTAGAGAGTCTATAGTACCTTCAACTATCACTCCAGAAGATGCTTTTTTTCCAGGTATTGTGTGATGTCTGCCAGAATTGCATGGATATTTCGTATACTCTAGGGCATCAGACATGCAGATTATCAACCATAATGCATATATCAAAAACATATGTGACTTAATTATAGCCTAAAAATGATTCTTTATTAACTAACAGTAAACTAACTCAAATTAACTATGCTACCTTTAAAATCATTACTTAAGCATTGGTAACTATAATCATTGTGGATCACAGAATTATTGAAAAATCTACGTTGGAGATTCTACGTTGGAATCTCTAAGATTGTCAAGTCCAACCATAAAACTAACACCACCAAACTGACCACTAAACCACGTCTCTAAGCACCACATCTACATGTCTTACAAGTACCTGCAGGGATGGTGACTCAACAGCTTCCCTGGGCAGTGTGTTCCAATGATTGACAACCCTTTCCATGAAGAAACTTTTCCTGAAACCTAATCTAAACCTCCACAGATACAAGTTGAGGCCATTTCTTCTATCACTGGTTACTGGATAAAGAAACTGACACGCACCTTGCTGCTACAGGTGATAGAGAGTGATAAGGTCTCCCCTCAGCCTCATTTTCTTCAGGCTAAACAACCTCACTTCCTTCAACTGCTCCTCATAAGACTTAATCTCTATATCCTTCATCAGCCTCATTGCTCTTTGGACAGCTCCATCAGCTCAATTTATTTCTTGTAGTGAAAGTCCCAAACTTCACACAGTATTCGAGGTGTGGCCTCACCAGTGCCCAGTACAGAGGAGCAATCGTGTCCTCAGTCCTGCCGGCCCCACTAGTGCTGATACAAGCCAGGATGCTATTGGCCTTCTTGTCCATCTGGCCTACTGCTGGCTCGTATTCAGCCAACTATCAACCGACAATCTCAGGTCCTTTTCCGCTGGGCACCTTTCCAGCCAGTCTTCCCAAAGTCTGTAGTGATGCATGGGGTTGTTATGGTGCAGGTGCCTGATCAGACACTGAGCCCTACTGAATACCACAGAACCCAGCCAGCCAGCCTGTACAGATCTCTCTATAGAGCCTTCTTATCTTCAAGTAGATCAACATGTCTACTCAACTTAGTGTCATCTGCAGACTTCCACACTCAATCCCCTCATTCAGACCACTGACAAAATATTAAACAGAACTGACCCCAAAACTGAACCCTGAGGAACTCTGCTTGTGACTGTGTCTGTTACCATTGAAATACATAGGTCTTTCTCAAGTCCTTTTAACATTACTCAGATTTTTCTGGGATCTCTTACAAACCTAGGTATTCATGTTTGGAACTGAATCAAGATTTTGTAGCTAAATAAGATTCATTCACACTTCAGATATCTCTGCTTAGTCAAATGAATATCATACCATGTGGCTTTCAATACCATTTCAAATGGAATTCCCATAAAAAACTTTAAGAAAAAGTGGAAAGTTCTGCTCTGTAGAACTCTGTTGGATGCAGGTGTCCAGGTGTTGGTAGTGTGAGCTGCAGGGGTTGCCTCTGGTAAGAAGAGGCTGGGGCTGACCTGATGAACACAGCTGATTCCAGCTGGCTCCAGTGGACCCACTGCAGGGCACAGCTGAGCCACCCAGCCAAAATCACGGTGTCTCTGGAAAGTATATTTCAGAAAAAGCAAAAGATGCCTGAAAGTAAAAGGAGAAAGGGAAAAATGGGAGAACAAATAGAAGGAGTATCAAGGTCGAAGAAGGAGGAGGAAATGCTCCATGGCACCAGAGCAGATATTCCTGCAGTCCATGGAGGATCCACAATACAGTTCCTGAAGAACTGTAGCCTGTGCAAAAGCCCTCTAGAGAAGAATGTGAGAGGGAAGGGGTATCAAACTATAGTAATAATATGGTTATAATAAATTGTAAACATAATCTCCCAGGCCCCAGAGATCAAGAAACCTTAGTACAGAAAGAAGTAAGGAACTGCAGATCTTTAGTTTAGGGAAATGAAAACTCTAGATATAAGAGCTTGATGCACAGAAAGAGGGAATAATCTTTTCTCCAAGCCTATGATAGACAGCACAAAGAATAATACATTAAATTATTGTGGATGAGATAGATAGGGCACTTTATTGCAGGAAATATAAGTAAACATTACATTAAACTACTTGGGAACCTCAAATTTCTATGACGAGAAGACTCTAGAAAGAGTTTAGATAACACATGGACTGAATTAATTTGGTTTATATGATTTTTGCCTCTAGGTAGGACAGTGGGGTAAATGAACTCCTGAGGTCCTTTTCAGATTTTTTTAATTATTTTTTGTGGTGTTAAGACTGCTTGTGAAATACTTGAAATAGTTTAAAATGGCTGTATAAAATCATTATTTTTTTTCTACTATCGTAAAACTGTAAAATTATAAAAAATCATCATAACATTTTCTTAAATACCTGAAGGTATTAATTTCAGTGAAATAAACATAGTCTGAGTTTATTTTTAGACTGTTCAAAGAGTATTTCCTCCCCAGTGAATAGTTTCCTTCATTGCCAAAGTTTTTGAAATATCAGGGGCACTGAATAAGTACTAACAATCTTTGATGTTTTCCAGTATTTCACCTCCGTTGAAAGTGATATGTAAACATTTAATGTCTTTTCTTCTTTTATACTTTGGATCTATCTCCCTGTTCCACAGAGAATAGGCAAGGTCTGGTCAGCTGTGAGTCCAGAACAGCAGGCTGATATTTCTTTGGAAAATTTTTACTTGTGCCATCTTCAGAGTACAGCAATATGAGTATAATTATTTATGAATGAACTAAAACAGACATTTGGGAAATTAATTGTAATGCTCTTTATGCAGACAACACATATTACTTAGAAACATAAATGGAAACCCTTAGAGAATTGGAAACAATTACTAATATAATTTTATGGTGTAAATATGCTGGTGCTTGGAAAATGCTATGTTTAGTCTGTAGCCAAATAAAGACTGAATCAGTATATTTACCCGTCCATGCCAGCAACAACTTAATGAAATAAGATTTTGTTTTCATTTAGTTTTTTATATTAAAAGTTTATGTTGACTTTCCTGGCAACAAGCACATCTGAAAGTAAAGATTTCCTGTGTGAGATCTAAACATAACTAAATTGGTAAACTAAAACTTCTGTTTTTACTGTGTGGTATTTTTGTGTAATCTTTAAAGGGGAAAAATATAGTAGAAGTAACATATTTTTTTAACAGATGACTATAAATAGTAATATTTAAGAAAATATATCTATGTGAAATTAGTACTATATTTCTAGAAAAAAGGTGCTAAAGAATAAATGTCTTAGAATAAAACATACTGTTTTTTCTTTGTGGGGTATTTTCCCAAGAATTGACTGGCAAATATTACTGGAGTAAAAGAAATGTGTCAACCAGTTATCCTATAAGTCTAAAAGGATTAAATCTTGTTTATTGTGTAAAAAATAAAAATAAAAATAACATATAGTCTCTGGTATTCTAATAAAACAGAAAAAATATGCATGTATATATATGTAATTTTTAAAAAATTAAATACTTTGACGTCTCACTACAAAGGAGAATAAAAAAACCCACAGTGCTTCAAAGAAAGATCTAGAAATAATATCTACATTTCTGGTTTTGTGTGAGTTAGGACAATACTATTGTCTTTTCTATTGTAAGATTTTTTTGGTTTGCTTCATTAACAGTCCTTCCAAACTATGAAAAAGCCCCCAAAATTAAGCTGTAAGTCTTTCTTGAAGTAGAACAAAAATAAATTTATTTTCAGAAATTTTTAGTTCTACTCTTTGGATTTTAGCATTAATATATGATCTTCTTATTTTTTAAATAGCCATGTCATTGGATGAAACATGAAAATCTGGGAAACTGGGGTTTTTATATTGTCAAGAAAAATATATAGGTAAAGCAAAAAATGTATTCTATCTAAGAGTGGTTTTAACACTGAGTAATAAAGAAAATATTTGTGGGAACAATATTAGTTAGTTTTTATTTTTGATTATGGAAACTATCAGATAGAGAAGGCACAAAGATAATTCAGAATTATCCCGATCTGTTTTAAGTTACCCGTTCAGCTTCTATCAGTGATTTTTCAGTGATTGTTTTTTTCATCTTTCAAAATTCTTGAAATACGAATAAAAGTATATCTTAAAACTTACAGGATGGTGAGGTGTTATAACATGTGACGTGATCTTAAACAATGACTACAAAGCACTTAGAAATACCAAGTGGTTTCAGACAAGCTGATATCAGACACTTAAGTTTCTTTTTACAGATTTAAGTGAGATAATAATATAATAAATGTAAAAATAAAAGTTAAAAAAGTTAAATATTGGTATTAAGAAAATAGTGCTAGTTCTTAAGTAATACTGAGGATCGTATTATCTAATTACATCATGTGCCTTTAGTTGGAAGTGTTTTATTATTATTATTTTAAATGGGAATGCAAAGAAACACTACAAATATAGTTAGTTTATCAGGCTTACGATAGTTGTAACAACTGGTATCTCCCATAAAGCCCAGCTGACTATTGGGTGTCTACCAGAGATCCTGGCCATATTTGTACCTTATCCTCTCATTATTTAATAATCATTAAATACATTAAGTAATTACTTAAGAAAATCTTTTGTTAAGTTACACTGAGTTTACTAATGTCAAATTAATTATTCAGCAATTTTGGAGTAGAAGGGAAGGCACTTAAGGAACTACAGTTTTTAGCTCTTAAAGATTTTCCCGGATTCCTGATATTCCTTCAGTCTGAGCTCGGATAGCATAGCAATGAAAGACGTAATTATTGATTTTACAGTTACATCACTAAAAAAAAGTGTCAAGAACTAGCTAACACTCTTATTTCTTAGGTCTTACTTTCTCCAGAGCTGACTGATGAAATCTATACCACAGAGTAAATATCTCTGCACGTGCGCTATATCCCATGTGGTGTTGCTGTGATCCTAGACAGTAATCGCAACTTTCTACGTAACTTGCCAGTAAGTTCTTGGAGGAACGTGAGAACTCTGTAGCCACTCTGTGCAAAAATACCATACAGCACGAGAAAAGCCTTTTTGGTAAGGTGAGAGCACAGTTCTTGCAGGGTTGCTGAGATAGTGTTGGAGATCTGGACGGGAAGACAACGGAGAGGTCAGACGCAGTGCTGCCTAACCTCAGGTGTCACGGGAAGTCACGCTGGACTGCTCCTGACACTGCTACTGAGAGTTGCCTGGGAGAAGGAAAATTAGCAAAGAAAGTGAGCAGGTCAGCCGACCAGCGTGCAGGTAACTCTGGACTTTACCTTCCCATCCACCCCTCTTCTTCTGTGGTATTGTTATGTTCTGCGAGTTAGTCTAATCCTCAGAAATGTGGCACGCTGCAAGGAGAGGAATCTGGACCTTTCAGAGATCTTTAAGTATAACCAGGAACTTTTTAATATTTGTGAAATGCTTCCTGGGTATGAATCCAACATTTTTTTTCTTGTATAGGTAGCTGCCTCTTGGACCACTTTTTAATTGTGCATGCCTATTAGAACTGCATACTTATTATAGCTGAGGTAATTGAAATTTAATAAAAAACTCTACAATGACTAGAATAACAGAGATTTTGGGAAAAGATTTACCGCAGAGTTATGATAAAACAGTTTTATCACAATGATTGTGCAGAAAATTACAATTTAACATTATCCAAAACTGAAAACACAGGCTCTGTTTCCGTTGTTTGATTGTTATGACCTCTGTCAACAAGTCTCACAGCCAATTAATATTTTGGCAGCCTTGTTCTTTTATGAGTCCACTTTCCTCACATAGAAAAAGTTAAAATCATTATTCAAAGACTGTTTCATTAATTACCTTTAAGGAACTTTCTACAGACTTTGACAGACATCAACAAATTAAGCCACTGTTTAAGTACTGGATAAGAGTAAGGTGGTGCCCCCCTGAGCCTCCTCTTCTCCGGGGTGAAAAGATCTAGTACCTTCAATTTTCCCTTATAGGGTAGGTTTCCAACACTTTGGTCATCTTCATGGACCTTCTTTGAATGGTCTTCATTCTGTTCACATATTTTTTGAGTTGTGGGGACTAGAACTGGACACAGTACTCCAAGAGCAGCCTGGCAAGTGCTGCACAGAGGAAGTTGACCATATCTCTGTCTCTGCTAGAAATGACACTGTGGATGCAGCCCAGGATTTGGGTTTGCCTTCAGTACTGCAGATAGACACTGATGACTTTTATTCATTTTGTTGTCCACCACAACCCTCATTAAATTAAATATCACATTAACATATATTTACAGCTTACAACTTCAGCTGGCTTATTGTGCCCGACCCACAGGACTCTCTGATACGTTCCCCAGTGCTTGGGATCTTCTACTCAAACTGAGGCATAAAAGGATGTTGTACGGCCAATGGAAACAAGGACAGGTGGTATGGGAGGACTACAGGGATGGTATTTGCTGCTACAGAGTGCAAATTCATACAGGCAGGGCTCAATAAGAGTTAAAGCTGGCCAGCACTGTAAAGGATAATTTAAACAACTTTTTCAAATATATTAATAATGAAGGCAGGCCAGAAATAACATTGGCCCATTACTTGACAAGCATGGGCACCTCATAATCAGAGATATAGACAAGGCAGAGACATTTAATGCTTTTTTCACCTCTGTCATCAATACTGATGATGGATTCAGCCCCCTCCCAAAGCCCATGGACCAAGACTGAGCAAATGATAATCTCACAATCAACCTTGAACTTGTGTGGGATCTGCTGTGCCAGCTGGAGCCCTGCAAGTAGATGGGACTAAGTGGGATTCATCCAAAGGTACTTAAAGAGCTGGTTGGTATCATAGTGAGACCTCTTTCAGTGATTTTTCAATGCCTTTGGGAATCTGGAGAGGTACTTGCTGTTTGGAAGCTGGCAAACATTGTCTCAGTCTTCAGGAAAGGTAGGAGGGATGATCCCAGTAACTACAGGCCTGTCAGTCTCACTTCAATGCCTGGTAAGATTATGGAGACGATTACTTTGGGAGTTACTGAAAATCACCTGAAAGACAACGCAGCCATTGGTCCCAACCAGCACGGGTTTATAAAGGGAAGGTCCTGCCTGACAAACTTAATTTCCCTCTATGACAGGGTGACCCACCTGGTCAACCATGGAAAACCAGTCAATGCGATCTTTCTAGATTTCAGCCTTTGATACTGTCTCTTATAGTATCCTCATAAACAAAATGTCCAGTTTACAGCAGGATAAACGTACAATGCAGTGGGTGAACAAGTAGCTGACGGGTCAGGCTCAAAGTGTCACAGTGAATGGGGTTACATCAGGCTGGCAACCAGTCACTAATGGGGTTTCACAAGGATCCATCTTGAGGCCAGTACTATTTAGTATCTTCATAAATGACCTGGAGGCAAGACTCAAGGGTTTACTAAGTAAGTTTGCAGGTGCCACGAAACTGAGGGGAGCAGTTGCTGCTCTGGAGGGCAGGGAGGCCCTACAGAGGGATATGGACAGATGGGAGAGCTGGGCAATCACCAGCTGAATGAAGTTTAACAAGGGCACATGCCAGATATTGCACCTGGGACATGGTAACCCTGGATACATGTACAGACTGGGGAGCGAGAAGCTGGAGATCAGCCCTGAAGAAAGTGACCTGGGGATTCTGCTTTACAGTAAGTTGAACATGAGCCAACAGTCTGCCTTGGCAGCCAAGAGGGCCAACCGAGTGCTGGGGTGCACCAAGCACAGCCTTGCCATCCGGTCGAGGGAGGTGATTGTCCCACTCTACTCTGCTCTGGTGAGGCCCCATCTGAAATATTTTATGCAGTTTTGGGGGCCACAGTATAAAAAGAACATCAAACTACTGAAGAATGTCCAGAAGAGACCACAAAGCTGGTGGAAGGTCTAAAGGAGAAATCATAAGAGGAGAGGCTGAAGTCACTTGGTCTTTTCAGCCTGGAGAAGAAGAGACTGAAGGAGGACCTCACAGCTGTCTACTGTTTCCTCACAAGGGAAGGAGGAGCAGCAGGCACTGGTATCTTCTCACCAGTGACCAGTGATAGGACTTGAGGGAATGGCAGGAAGGTGTGCCAGGAGAGGTTTCAGTTAGATATTAGGAAAAGGTTCTTCACCCAGAGGGTGGTGGAGAACTGGAACAGGCTCCCAAGGGAAGCAATCATGGCATCAAGCCTGAAAATATACAAGTGGCATTTAGACCATGCCCTCAGACACATGGTGTAAATATTGGGATTATCCTGAAGAGCTGGACTCGATGATTCTCATGGGTCCCTTCCACCTCAGGTCATTCTATGATTCTATGACTCTACGAAATCATGACAGAACACAAAATTTGGGTTGGTCTGAATACGTAAGAAATACCTATCTTAGTCAAAAAAACCCCATCCGTTTAGTCCAGTAATCTAACATTGATAATAGGAAAAGCTGCTTGGGAATTGTATGCAAGGCTAGATGTTTTGTACAGCCAATTCCCTCTGTTCCCTATGACATCCACAATGGGTGGTAACAGTCTTCCCTAAATAACAGAGAACAATGACTGTATTATAGCAAAGTAGACAAACTCAGAAGGCAATGGAATAATTTGCTTTTAGGCCTGATCTGAACTCCTAAAAAGGAAGCAAAGGATTTGCAACTGTTATTCCCACTGGATAATTTTTTCTGCTGAATTCATATGGCACCATTTGGGCATCTATTGTATAACACATTTCCTGTGACCACAGGTTGCACTTGAGGGTTCCAGAGACTTAGAAATGTGCTATATTTATGGTCCAGTATTTGGAAATGTCTAGAAACTATACTAGCCTTTCTGCAGTAAATTTAATTTAAAAATTGGCAGTTAACATGGCCATTGTTGATGAGGTTGTGAAAGTTCAGAGTTATACATTCTGTACCGATTTGTAGTGCAGGAAATGATCACACAATGTTCAACTGCTCAAGGAATTTTTGACTTCAACATCTCTTAATTTGTTTGTTAACCATCAAATTGGGAAAAAAATATATTTTGCTATAGACAGCAACAAATCCCCCACCTCTCAGGCTCCTGCTCTGTTGGATAATGGTTGTGTATTTGTTTTTCTTTCAGACTTGTTTTTTTCTTATTCTGCTGCTGTCACAAATGTCTATGTAAGAGTTTCCCTCCTCATGAATTCATAATAATTTTTCCAGTACTTCAACACAAACTTTTAACTCAGAGATCCAACTTTTCAACACTCTTATTCTCTATTTTCCCAGTAAGTTTATTCTAAGTAATTCTAAATAAGTACTAACTTCTCTTACACCCATTTGTCTGTCCTTATGTCCATCATATTATGTTAATATATTATTTTTTGGCCACCTAATTGCCAGAATTTGTTCAGGGCACACAGACATCTGAAGAACTTTCCTGAAATATCCATTAGATATGCAGCTACAAAATGACAAATCTGTTTAACATTCATCATTTGAGACTTACCGGGAGGTGGGTAATTTTTGCTAAAATAATTTTCTCATGAATTTGACTAAATCTTACTGTCCTTCAGCTTCTCAGCTTCCTCCTTTCATTTCTGGTTTTGGTCAAACTTTAAGCTATATATGAAATTAAACAGAAATTGATTCTTTATATTCATTATATGTAGCATTAAAGAACAGATTTCTTTTATTCACTGTCCCACAGATGAACGTGGTTTTACTATAGGAAGCTGTGCAACATTTGTTTTCAGTCTTCTAGTACCACTACTGCAACAGCAAAATCCATGCATTCATAACTTGGATACACACTCTTCATCCCAGTTTTCTTGGAACTCCTTTTTCCTTTGCTTACCATTACTTTTGTTAGTCCTTACTACTAGAGGCACAGACTACACTTCTGCAGCTTCAGGTAATATTTCTGGTTGAAATAAGTGATTCAGAACACACTCAAGAACAACAAATCTGTAAGTACACTGTTCTAGTTAGTGTCAAAATTCCAGGAAACACAATATAGCCATATTGACCAACATCTCAATATTGTGAAATAACGCAGAGAACATAATTCTACTGCATAATATAACACATTTCCCAGGGCAACAATTTCTCTCACTGTATCATGAAGGCTATTGACCCACAAAACCACCCATGGTTTTTGTCATGCATCTAAATAATAGGTGCACCATATCCTTTAAGGAAGGAAACGCACAACTAGAATAGAAATCCTTGTGGTCAGATTCACCTTACATAATGTAGAAAGTTAAGGTTTAAAAAAAGAAGAAAAAGAACTTAGAAACACAACTTCACACAACAATACAACACTTACTGTTCTAAGTGTCTGTAAATAAGCTATTGAAAATGGTAACAAAAATGTTGAGAGTGAGAATATTCTGTACCTTCTGAAATCAACAACCAGGTCAGTTTGCGTTACAGAGAATAAACACAAGTTTCCATAGCTCTTAAAAGAATCAAATGGTGTCCAGAGGGAATACGGGAAAAGATTCTGGAGAAAATCCCCCATGAAACTCACTTCAATATTCTATAGTGGAAAACAAAATAGGAGAAACAGCTATGAATATTTTAAAATAAGAAATGGTGATCATTGCATTTAGTCAAAACATTCTAGAAAGAACTAGATATGTAACTTGTCTTACTTTTATTTCTTTGGTTTGAAAGCAATTGGTTATTGATCAACTCGTACATGGGAGCCTGATTTCATCAGCGTATAATCTTTTTTTCAGATTTGCCAGACAAACACTTTAGTAACACATTGTGCAGCTGAAAGTTTGGCTACAGAGATATACATTTAGGAAGACCCATCATAATATTCATGTGCACAATTTTCAACGTTAGCATTTTTGCAAATCACTGCAGTTCCATATATGTGTGATAGTATTTTTTACTAACAACAGCCCTATGAGCAAGCTGAAAAAAAAATGTGTTAATTCCTTTCAAAATGCTCATATTAATAAAAGTAACTATAGGCTACTATGCGTATTAAGGAGACTAACAAAACATTACTTAGGACTTGGTGAGATTCACATCCAGGTGCAATGATGAAGCTCAAAAAGGTATAATAAAATATTGAAGAATCATTGTTAAACCTCAAAGCTGCAAATCATGACATAATAAAATAAAACTCTTTGGATAGATGAAGATTCCTTAATCAGAATAAAACAAAACCTAGAAATAAAATAAAATAAAATAAAATAAAATAAAATAAAATAAGTCGCACTACTTCAGTAAACTACACCATGCTGAATTCTAGTAGCACTTGGCAAATCTAAGACAGAAGACTAGAGTCTAGTATGGTAATACTGTTAATGGAATAGACTACAAAATATGGAAGAAAATACCCATTTAAGAGCAGAACTGAAGATATTCAAGTGTAAATTACATTATGGTTTCCTTAAGAATAAATCTATCTGCAACAGTAATTTAGACACGCCAGGTGTTTAAATGTAGGTACTTAAACTATTTTAACATTCAAAGTTAGATGAGAAAATTTCA
The DNA here is from genome assembly GCA_033558235.1 of Neomorphus geoffroyi. Taxonomy (NCBI): domain Eukaryota; kingdom Metazoa; phylum Chordata; class Aves; order Cuculiformes; family Neomorphidae; genus Neomorphus; species Neomorphus geoffroyi. The sequence goes on from JAUMJM010000005.1 coordinate 24,197,886, forward strand.
CAACAACCTAATCTGACTGTATAAATGTTAGCTTTGATGCAGAAAAGCTAAGTAAGGAGAACATGTGTATTAACAGACACATTAATTCACATGCTTTGCAGAAAAAGAAATAACTCAATTGGAGTCCACATAAAAGTAATGAAAAAGGACCCTATACTGTGAGAACTGTAACTTGTGTGAATACTAAAAGAAGAAAATCCAGTCTTTTCTTCTAAGATTGTTTCACTGAATTCGAAAGGCAATTGTATTTTACTTTAAAAATGTATTCAGAAAATGGAGTATTTTAATAGTTTCTTTTCATAATTTTGTGTTATTTTGCCTTATTATTTTCTCACGTTTAAAAAATAGTGTCAAATGTTGAGAGGCTCTCCTATACTACTTTGATATCTGCTCTCCCACCATGATAGAACATCAGGACATTGTAGAACAAGAAAATTGTCTTAGTCGTTGAAATCTTATGTCCTTTATGCGAGAGAGCAGTTGAAGTACATGGACCTCTGGCTGGGGATGTATGAACCAACAGAGAGTTTATGGATTACAATTAAAGTGAGAACAGGCAAAGATGAAGTTATAGTAAGTGTCTGCTATGGGCCACCTAACTAGGAAAAAAGGTGGATGAGACTCTGTATGGACAGATAGGAGAAGCTTCACTTTCACAAACTCTGGTCCTCATGAGGGACTTCAGCCACTCAGATAGCTGCGGAAGGGACAACACAGCAAGACATAAGCAATCCAGAAGATTCCTGAAGTGCACTGAGGATAACTTCTTCCTCCCAGTGATAAAGGAGCCAATAAGAAATGTTCTGCTGCAATTCATGCTCACCAAGAAGGGTTTTTGAGGGAAAACGGAGATCAAAGGCAGTCTCTCTTGCAGTGCCCATGACACGGTGAAGTCTAGGATCCTGAATGATAGGAGAAGGGTAAAAAGCAAGCTCATGACCCTGGATCTCAGAAGGGCGAATGCTGGCCCCTTAAAAGATCTACTCGGAAAAGTCTCATAGAATGAAGCCCTGGTGGGAAGAGGGGAGGCAAGAAAGCTGGTTAATATTCAAAGACCACGTTCTGCAAGCTCAAGAGGAATGCATCCCATCAAATATGATGTCAAGCAAAAACATCGGGAGACCTGTGTGAATGAACGAATAACTCCTGGCTAAACTCAAACACAAAAAAGGAGCATAGAGATGGTGGAAGCAAGGGCAGGTAACCTGGGAGGAATACAGAAACATTATTGGAACACCCAGGGATTAAGTTAAGAAAGTCAAAGACCAAATGCATTAAATATGGCTAGGGATGTAAAAGACATTAAGAGGGCTTCAATAAGTATATAGGTGATAAAAGAAAGATTAGGAAAAATGTGGGCTTATTGCTTAATGTAGCACAGGACCTATTTACACAGAAAAGGTCTTCTTTGCCTCAGACTTTACTAGCAAAAGTGATTTTCAGGACTCCTAGGTCTCAAGGACCAAGGGGAAAGGCTGGATGGATGACCTCCAGAGGCCCCTTCCAACCTGAAACATTTATTTTGATTCTCTGTATTCAACACAAGGCACCTCTTCTGCTGTAACAGAAGTGCTACGTAAAGGAGTCTTATATTCTGCCTTTCCCTCTACTCTCAAAAAATCTCCTTTCTTGCACACTATGCCACTGAAGTGTTCAATTTCCTTCCAAATCACAGGACTTAACAAGCAGTTTATGGATAAACAACACTCATAATGCTAAAATAAATAATGATTATTAATAATACATTCTTATATATGATATGACTGTTACATGCTTTGTATTCTTATATACATAATTACTTCTCTTGGTCTCTATTTTAATTCTGTATTTCATGTCTAAGGACTCATAATTGTGTGCTGCCTTGGACTATCTTATGAGTGTTACAAGTATGTACTGAAAGCATATATCAAAACATTAACAAGACAATCACAATATACATGCTTTTCAGTGCATGTTCTTCCTTAACAAAAATACATTCAGAAAGAAAGAAAGAAAGAAAGAAAGAAAGAAAGAAAGAAAGAAAGAAAGAAAGAAAGGGAGAGAGAAAGAAAAGAAAGAGAGAGAGAGAAAGAGAAAGGAAGAGGAAGGAAGGAAGGAAGGAAGGAAGGAAGGAAGGAAGGAAGGAAGGAAGGAAGGAAGGAAGGAAGGAAGGAAGGAAGGAAGGAAGGAAGGAAGGAAGGAAGGAAGGAAGGAAGGAGGGAAGGAGGGAAGGAAGGAAGGAAGGAAGGAAGGAAGGAAGGAAGGAAGGAAGGAAGGAAGGAAGGAAGGAAGGAAGGAAGGAAGGAAGGAAGGAAGGAGGAATGTTTGTACTAAACTACCTCAAATTGTAAAAGGCATTATTTCACATTTGGAGACACTAAAAAAAGTTGTCAAAAACTGTGAACATAAAACACGTGTACAAATGCTCTGAACAAACCTGCAAACATTAGACTGACTGCTCACCTTAAATGTATTGCCTCAGCTCCACTTTTTTCTTCTGTTCACTAGCACTTTTAGTCACCCAGTTCCTCATGCTGTTTTCACTTGCTTCCCTGCTGCTACATTTTGATCTTTGCTTCCTGTCTCTCTCCCCTGCTGTTCTTTTCAACAGTGTTCTGCTTTTTGTTTGATGAACAGTGAAAATTGCAAGATTACTGACCTCTAAAAAACAGACAGAGCTTCAGAAATCAGGTTATCTTGTAAATTGTACTTGACTGCTAGTACATGGCATATTATTAAAGATCAAGAACAACAATCTTAACAACAACAATGAAAAAGTTACATATAAAAGGTCTTATGCTGGATTATTGTGCATGGAATAACTTCAGACTCTGGCAGTCATTAGTATATGCATTCCTGACACAGCTTGTTTGTTTTTAATTCTGCAGGGCAAAAGCAATTACAAGTTAAAGGCTGATGTAATTTTTCTCTTAGTTACAAAACTTCTGTAAGTAAGGATTTATCATTTACAGTTTCCAAATTATTGTTACCTTCCTTTTTCCTTTCACCATTTAGACAATGAAAGTGGATTATTATGCACAACAGATTGTCATGGCTTCATGATTAACTGGCATAACATCTGTGCCTTAAATGACAAAAAGATTCCATTTTTCTAAAAGCCTGATAAGCATGCCAGAACATACAGCATCTAGTCTTTGGTACATGAGAATCTTGGAATATTTAGTATTCTGCGGTATGCAGTACTTAAATCAGACAGACAGATTAACTAGTTTAGCACATGCATGTGAAAAAAAAAAAATTAATGGGAATTTACCTACAGCATGGCCACTTAGTTAACTTTGTTCCTGGGATATCAATGAAAACTAAGCGCAATTTTCACTGGTAAATAGGAAGCAGAAAACTTTCGTGTTAACAGTTTACTTATTTTCAGGTATAGGAACATTGTTACTAAGCACAGGAATTAAGTACGTGCCAGCAGTTTCAGCCTTCAGCCTACTTGGACATTCTTTATTCTCATGCAACAGTGAATCAGCAGAGAGTTGGATAAGTGCAGCTTTCACTTCTACAAAAGTCTTACCTGCATATATGATTATCAATTTTTAACAGTATGCTTTTCAAGGCTCTGAGTGTACTAATAGACCTTATCTGCCTTAACTAGCCTTGCTAGCAGCCTCAATACTCCATTTAAACTCAAATCTGGTCACCCAGACGTTGCCTGAGCCATGCTGTATAAGTGTCCTGTTTTTCTAATTAGAAGTTAAAATTAGGACACATATATTTCAAAGTGCTTGGTAGGGAAAAGAAAGAAGTGCACTTCAAAGTTTTACATATACAGTTAGAACAGAACTTCAAATGGCAGGTATGAAACCGTCTAGGAAGAGGAGGGTCTGAGGCCACCTAAGCCATCCTAAGGCTGGGATATGCAGGCTACATATGCGAACAGAGCAACTGAGAACTCTCCCTCATCTCTACGTTATGACCATAGATAACACAATCTTCTTTTAGCAAGAGGATTATTTCAAGTACATGCTATGACTGGCTGCCTCTTTCCAGCAGAATGTTGCAAGACCAAACACTTAGCAAATATGATCTCTCTCACTTCTCTTTTTCCTTACAAAACCAAAACAAATCTAAAAAACCCCTAAGTTATTACAAGAAATCTCATCTCATCCTCCCAACAAAGCCCTTTGTTAAGTAGGGACAGTTTGTGAACCTGATTAGAGTAATATAGGAGTAGGTAGCAGATTTTGTAAAAGGAATTACTTGCAGACAACCTAGAATGAAGACAGAGGTGTATAGAGTTACTGTAAGGTGTTACATCATACATATTAAAAATGAAAAGGATAAAAGGAGTAAACAAGTAATCGTGGAATCACAAAGGTCGAAGGAAAATGGCTAGGAAAGGGAAGTGTGTTGGGTTTTTTCCTTTCCCTTAGAAGAGCAGATACTAATTTAGCCTACTTTGTCATATCTTGGAGTAATCCTCCATCTCAGACAACAACAAATATTTATTTAAAAATTATAAAATTATATAATTATAAAATTATTTTAATTAAGATCATAGAAACATAGTATTGTAGAATTATAGAATGATTTGGAAGAAACCTTTTAAAAGTGATCTAGTCCAAACCTGCTGCAATAAGGAGGGAAATCTTCAACTAGATCAGGCTACTCAGGGCCCCATCCAAAACTTTGAATGTTTCCAATGATGGGAAAGCTACCATTTCTGACACCTCTCCAGGCAACCTGTTCCAGTGTTCCACTACCTCAACATAAAAATTTCTTTCTTATATCTAGTCTAAATCTACCTCTTTTCTTTATTTTAAAACCACTACCTCTAGTCCTACTGTAACAGGCCCTGCTAAAATGTTTGCTTCTAGCTTTCTTATAATCCCCCTTATAAGCTACTCTCTGGATATGATCGTTCAGCCAGTTCCTTATCCACCATATAGTCCACATCAAATCTATATCATTTGTGATCACAAGATGATACAATTCTCACTTTTTGGGGCAGTGAGGGGGGTCAGCAGAACTGCCACCCTGGAATTCCATAGGGCAGACTTTGAACTCTTCAGAAGGTGCTTGATAAAACCCACTGGGAGGTGGCTCTTAAGGACAAAGGGATGCAAGAGGGCTGGACGCTCCTCAAGAAGGAAATCCTGGCAGCACCAGAGCAGGCCATCCCCGTGTGAGTAGGGAGCTTAGTATTGATCTCAGGAAAGAAAGAAAGTGTATGAGGTCTGGAAGAGGGGTCAGGTGTCCCAGGAGGACTACAAGGGTGAGGTGAGATCATGTAGGGAAAAAATCAGAAGGGCAAAAGCCCAACTAGAACTTCAACTGGCCACTTCAGTCAAGGACAATAAAAAGAACTTCTTTAAATATATCAGTGGCAACAGGAGGACAAAGGAGACTCTCCCTCCCTTGCTGGGTGCAGAAGGGCCAGTAGCAAAGAGGGATGAGGACAAGGCAGAGGTGCTCAATGCCTTTTTTGCCTTGGTCTTTAACTCCAGGGACGAATACCCTAGGGATACTCAGCCCCTTCAGCCAGAAGATAGTGGGAAGAAAGATCCAGCTATTCAGGAGGACTCGGTTAGTGACCTGCTTGGCCAATTAGACACACACAAACCCATGGGGCCAGACGGGATCCATCTGAGGGTTTTAAGGGAACTGGAAGAGGTTATCACCAAACCCCTTTCCCTCATCTACCAGCACTCCTGGCTGACTGGGGAAGTGCTGCTTGACTGGAGACTGGTGAAGGTTACACCCATTTACAAGAAGGGTCGGAGGGAGGATCCAAGGAACTACAGACCTGTCAGTCTGACCTCAGTACCAGGGAAGGTCATGGAGCAGATCATCTTGAGTGTTATCATACAGCACAGGCGGGACAACCGGGTGATCATACCCAGCCAACATGGGTTCACCAAAGGCAGGTCCTGCCAGACCAACCTAATCTCCTTCTATGGAAAGGTTACCCGTTTAATGGACGAGGGAAAGGCTGTGGATGTGAGGTACCTGGACTTCAGTAAAGCCTTTGACACCGTTTCTCACAGTATCCTGCTGGAGGAACTGGCTGCTATCAGTGTGGACAGGCACATCCTCTGCTGGGTTAAAAACTGTCTGGATGGCCGGGCCCAAAGGGTTGTGATAAATGGAAGTAAATCCAGTTGGAAACCAGTCACGAGTGGTATTCACCAGGGTTCAGTGCTGGATTCAGTCCAGTTCAACATCTTTATCAATGATCTCCATGAAGGGATCGAGTGCACCCTTAGCAAGTTTGCAGATGACACCAAGGTGGGTGGAAGTGTGGATCTGCTTGAAGGAAGGGAGGCTCTGCAGAGGGATCTGGACAGGCTGGATCGATGGGCTGAGACCAACAGGATGAGGTTCAACAAGGCCAAGTGCAGAGTCCTCCATTTAGGTCATATTTGAAACTAAAGAAATTAAAAATACAAACTACCTTGTCCATAATGTGTTGAAAGTCTTCATACATATCCGTATTTAATGAATAAAAGTTAGGATAAAACAGGACAAGATATATAGTAAAATTCAAACAGTATGTCCACTAACTTGCTCTGATAATCTCTCTAGAGTTCAGATGGATTAGCTTTTTATCAGGTGTGTCTGTATTAATAGATTTCTTTAGCTGAAAGACCCACAAGTCTGTTAACACAGAGGAAGCTGGTAACTTTCTCCAGTCTCCTAGATGTTGCATCTGAGTTTCTCTATCATCCTCAGAAATAATGAATAACAGCTGCTAGTTATGAAGCCAAGTCTTTCAAAACGGTAAATGCTCTTCCAGATGAGGTCACACAAAGTAGCCAATATTAACTGACACATCTTCCATTGATTATGGTCATGCAGCAAAAGAGAATTGCTTAGCTATTTAGAAAGTAGAATTTGCACTAGGTTTCTGTTAGCAGTTTATTTCCACTCCTGTAACCATGATGTCTTAGCAGTAACCATCGCTTTTAGTGTGAACAATAATTTAACTAATTGAGATTCAGAAGGGAGTAAATATCCTAGTTATCACTTACTGTTTGGAAATACAAGTACCATCCTTTATTCATGACACTTTTCTGCAGGTTTTTAAGTACTTAGTTCTAATTAGGACTTTTGGAGTATTATGTAGTAATTCTTTAATCTTCTGTTCACAGTCTAGGGCTCAAAATGGTTACTGATGCTAAATGAAGTTCTGACAGTGACACAGCTATGCTGCTAAGATTTTGTTTTCAGTAACATATTTAGAAAAGTGCTTTAGTCTCACCAGGGGTGAAATATTCCATCTGTAGAAGCAGGAATGTTATGCACTTTATTGGTAACCACAGACAGCTCATGCTAGTTTTTTCTGAAGTTGTATTCTTCTGGAAGCCTTGGCACCAAGTCTAACAGTTAGAATGGAAGTGTCAAATCAAGCATATTTCAATTAAATGATTCCAGTTTAATATCAATGTAATTGATTTCTAATTGGCTTATTTTTTACATTCAAATAAGAGCAAGTTCCAGATTCCTGAATAGCTAATGTATCTGGAGGCACATAAAGCTGTGCCAGCACTGTCTCTGTCCCTGCTGCGCTTGATTCCTTAATGCTTTTGATCTTGCACAAGGCCTTAAAACAGTGAAAAGGAGATAAAAAGTTATCCCACTCTGCTTGCTAGCATAATACATCTATTTCAATACAGCTAGTTGATGTAAAAGGCATGAAGAAGGAATGTTTCCTTTGTACCAGTTAAATGGATACAGACAGATTTGTGGAATTCTGTTCCTTCTATAATTGTTAAATCATTTTTAGAAGCACTCTGAAGATCCTGCCCCCTTCAGGTTTGAATTTATTAATATGTAAAGCATTTTGTAAACTGCTTGCATTCACCCTGAGCTCTGTCTAACTACAGGTCCCATCCACTCTTACAGTGAGGAATATTAAAACATTTCTAGGAAATGCTAAATGTTTTCAACTTACATTATAGCAACCTTGGAGGATGCTATAAGCACAGAAGATATCATCCCAGAAATCTGTAGCACAAGTGTCCCTATAACCACCCTCAAGCATGCCAACTGCTAAGTCATGTGGAAGTGTTATTGTTCTGACCTGGAGGCTACCCCAGGCATCGCTCTACGTGTTTTGCACTATATCCTCTTAGAAGCAATGAGTCCTTGCTTCTCATTGTTAGATGTTGGATCTAACTATCAGCAGTAAAACTTAGAACGATCAGCAGCAAAACTTAGAACTATCAGCAGCAAACTGCCATTCTGACTAAGGGCTGCACATTGAATAATTTTGCTTATGTGTTTACTTTAGTTACAGTTTTGAAATTAGCAGGGACACCAGGCTTTTGATATTTATAATATTTATATAATATTTATAATGATATATTTAATTTTCTGAGAAAGTTATTTCTAACTTACTAAGAAATTTAAAGGACTCACCTAATAAGAGCAAGAACAGAAGGTGAGGGGGAAAAGAGGTCCAAGTATACTAAATATGCATCTTGTGAATTATACTCTTCTAAAGCACTTCCCTGAAGATGTGTGTAACTTACCTAATAGATACAATACATATGGAAGGATAAGATCAGTGTGAGTATTGGAAAGAATAGTAAGGTTATTTATAAGTTGCATAGTTTCGATTTCTTACTCTTGTTTAATTTTCACATAGATAAACTTTGTGTGCAGACTTTTTGAGATTCTTATATGGAAGACTTACTTACATTTTTATTTTAATTGCACATAGTGTGACGTGGTGATTATTGCAATTCCCTTTCTGAAGCTGCATCAGAAAAACAGCTGATCTGAATCCTGTATCACAGTCCTCGTGAAGGATTGGAAAAGCCTACATTTTCAGTGACCCAACAAGCTATTTGTATAACCAATCCATCTTCCTGATAAAGCAACTTGTGATTCATAAGGATCCATCACCTCATTTGTGAACTGTTTTCTCCTGTTCCTTGTGGTATTTTGCAAGAGTGTCCTTGTTTATATAAAGATTGTAGTATGCTGATCACCTATGTTGTACCATGACGAATTTTGTAAAATAGGAAATTAATACTTTCTTTAAACCTTTCTGACTGACACATGAAACACGTGGTTTGCTGCATTCCCTTTCTGTAGGTGCTGAGGAGCAAAATGGATTCTAGGCAGCAAGTTTCATGACATTATGATGGAGGAGATATGTAATAAGCCAGGAAGAGAACACTCAGGAAAAATCAAGTAAAACATAGTAAACCTGAAGCTAAGCAGAAAACAAACTGGACACAGCACTCCAGATGTGGCCCCATTAGGGCAGAGCAGAGGGGGAGTATAAACTCCCTCGAACTGCTTGGACATACTTTTCTTGATGTACTCCAGGATTCCAGGATACCATTGACCTTCTTAGTCACAAGGACAAACTGCTGTCTCATTGTGAGCTTGCCTACAGGAGCCCCAGGTTCTTTTCTGCGGAGTTGCTTGTCCGGCTGGTCAACTTCTAAGCTTTATTGGTGTAAGGTGTTATTCCTTCTGGTGTGCAACTCTTATACTTGCCTTTGTTAGACTTCATTAGGCTCCTCTCCACACAGCTTTCCAGCCTGTCTGTGTCTTGCTGAATGACATCACAGCCTTAAGGTTTATCAGCCACTGCTCCCAGTTTTGAGTCATCAGCAATCTTTCTGACGATACACTCTGTTCCCTTATCCAGATCACTATTGAATATGATTTTTTTGTTGTGATATTGAGATTTGGCTCACTTACATGCATTATCTAATCACATTTAAGTCATACACTGTTTTGTTTAATAATAATACCTGACTTCCACAGTAGCAGATCAAATTACAGTCATGACTGTTGTGCTTTAGAAAGAAATTTGTCTCTCTCTTGTGCAGTTTTTTCTTTCCAGTACACAGAATATAGATTCTCATTAAACATCTAGTTTTAGTGATGTGTCTTATGTCAATTTGTGTACATTAAAGTGTGAGCCTGTGAAATATAGATGCTGTTTGATTTAAAATCGATACTTGAAGAAAAAGAAAGCACCTAAACTGCAGTGACCCATGGAAGGATCTGAATGTAAAATTCAGTGGATCCAAAGACCAAACTTTTCAGTATTTACTTATGATTAGTGGTAAACATAACCTTAACCATTTATTTGTCTTTTTAAAACGAAACACTCAAAACCCATTATTTTCTTAATTAAACTCTTTTCAATTCCATAAATAGAATAACAAAAGATATGGTGTTAATAGTTTCATGATGCTACCTCCCTAAATATTATTATGTATTTATTTATGTAATATGTCTTGGTCAATAGTTCTAAAATACTTGTTATAACCAAAAAGTTTATTTTTCCATTATTGAAAGCAGTGAGCTAAACATCACTACACTGAGAGACAGGCCGAAGTATACAGTCAGAGGAGAAGATGATAGTTCCGCTGCTTGATTAAACACAGGAAACACTGATCATTCTGATCATCTCTTTTTAACATCTAGCGTCATTATTCGATGTTTGCTGATGAATGCTTTTTGAGGCTGATCACTTGAAGCTGCTGAAAGTAAAGACATCTGTCTTTTTTATGCTTATGTAGTCTTAGACAAAACTTCCTCTGTTTTTCACTTGACAGAGGAGAATACAGCTCATTTTACCAAAGAAAGCCTGGGATTAGACTTTCAACATCAAGTCAGACAATATCTGTTCTATGATCAAAGCATATAAGGGATGTGGTAGTCACATTCAAGTTCATGTTCACTCTCTCAGACAATAGAAAGAAAAAATTTTGTTTCGAGATATCTGAATTTTACTGACGATTTCTGATCAAAGATATAAGTAGCAGCATTTGTTTAAATTCCCTTGTTGTGACCGAGTCTTAGAGCTTTTTTTGAAAATATTTTTTTTCAGTTGTGTGACCCTTGGACTATTCAAACATTCCATTTCACAGAGGAGGAATAAGCAAGACATATGGACATACTCTCCTCCATGGGATAGCCCAAGTCTCATTCCTCTCAGAAACCAAACTAAACTCATGCACATATGTGTATATATTTAATCTAGGGAAAATACTAAGGGTCCATTTCAATAGATCATTTACTCTTTTTTCCCTAAAGCTCTATATGAATCTAAATAAATATATCATGTTTAGAAATGCAGTCACTGAAATGCAGTCACATTCATGAACATGTGATTACTGATGATTAAGGAATATTTTAAACCTTTTAGGATTTCTCTTATTGAGCAATATAATGTGCAGCAAATTCATTCATTATGTGTATTAAAAATAACTGCCAAATTAGTTTATTCGTTTTTGTCTGGAGAACCATGTGTTTGCAGCTCCTGAAAACTGATCCATGAAAATGGAGCATGTAAAAACTACTGTGCATACCAGCTAATCAGCTAAACAGTTCAACAATCTCATCAACAGTGTATTCTGATTGTATCTGTAATTGCATTTGTTCACTGTCACGTAATATCATATTATTAAATTGGGATCATTGGCTTTTTATTGGCTATAAGAAACATATTTACTAAAACTTGTTTATGTGCTGAGTTAAACTATTGGAATTAATTTCTGAATATATATATTATTTCATAGTTTTCAGCACCCTTGATGCAAGGTGATGAATGACTGTGAAATTAAGAAACTAATATTCAAATCCTTTATGGTTTTATTCGTACCTTTAAAGTGATTTATACTTTAACTACTTTTAGGATTATGAAAATCATTTTAATAATTTTAAGCAAGTCTTGTCTATGGTAACTGTTCTTTCAAATGTATCTGAGCAACCCAAAGGTTTCTTAATATTGGAAGTTCTTGTTTGTTGCTCTTGTTGTCAGCACTATTCAACCAAAAAGTTGTTTTGTTTTTTTTTTTTCTTTTGTAAAAGGAAAATAGTCAGTTAAGACTAGGTTCTGAATTTAAAAAATTCACAAAAAAAAATTATGCTGATTGTAATGCTCATGCTCCGGAGAGTGACTGTGAGCTCCGTATTCACAGTATCACAGTATCATAAGGTTGGAAAAGACCTTAGAGATCATCGAGTCCAACCTATGACCCAACGCCAACACCTACTCATCATCCAAACTATGGCACTAAGTGCCTCGTCCAATCTCTCCTTAAACACCTCCAGGGATGGTGACTCCACCACTTCCCCGGGCAGCGCATTCCAATGGCCAATCACCCCCCTAATGTCAAGCCTAAACTTCCTCTGTATTAGTTTACATGAAATCCCTATGGTACCTAAAAATCTGTTGGGATGTCTATTTTGGGGCTCCCTGTATGCCATCTATGTACCTGCTCTTATTTGGAACAGTGAAAAGAATCTGTGCAGAGGCATCTATTGTATTTTGGAGATTTCAGGAGAGTCCAGTCAGTTAAGCATGCTCAAATCAGTCAGGTAACATCAGGTTCAGTTTACAGCACAGAAAAAGCAAATAGAACCAATTTTGCATAAATGTTGTTAGTTAACATGGTCAGAAATATAGATTGACTATGCCTCAGTCTGAGATGGTCTGGCTTAAAAATACCCCTTATAAAGTACTTGCTCCGAGCACCTGGATAAATCCAGGCAAGAGTTTCCTTTCACTTCATTTGCAAGTACTTCTGCGAAGTTGGCAGCTGAGAGTTCGCAAGAAGCTGAGAGAGGATACAGCTGGGATAGCTGACCCCAGCTGACAAAAATGATATTCCATATCATATAACGTCATGCTCAGCTATAAATAACTGAGGAAGAAAGAAATGGGGAAGAGACAGTGTTTGTCTTTCCAAGTAAGTATTAGGTTTGATGAAGACTTGTTTTCATGGAGATGGCTGAACATCTGCCTGCCAATGTGAATTACTGAATTTATTCCTTGGTTTGCTTTGCTTCCACGCACACCTTTTACTTTACTTATTAAATTGTCTTTATCTCAACCCACAAGTTTTCTTTCTTTTAATCTTCTGATTCTCTCCCCTGTCTCACAGTGATGAGGTTAGCGAGTAGCTCTGTAGTGTTTAGTAGCCAGCTGGTGTTAAACCACAGCCTTTCAGGAATATTCTGAAATACCTCCTTTAGGTGTGTGTGTTTTCAAATTAGTTATTTCTTCACCTCACAAAAATACTGGGCAATTCTGTAATCATTCTGGACAAAGGAAGCCCATGTATATTATGGATATGCATTTCAAAACAAACAGAAAACAAATAAATAACTTTGATGACACATATTCACCGTACTGCCTAACACAGGAGAAATTTATACCATGCATTTTTATTCATAACGATTTATTCATAATGATTTATTTTATTTATTTTATAATTCTACCTAAAAACTCCATTTTCCTTCACAATCTCAATATAGTCTTACATTCACCCTTCCCTTATTTACCGTCACCCTGATATACTATTTGTAATCAATCTGTGAAACTTATGGGAATGTATAGTGAAATATATTGTTACTGCTAATATTAAGCAATGTAGATTAATACAATCTGCTTTATTGCAGACAAATTTCTCTAGTCATCCACTGTATTATTGTTTTTAACAAAACTATTTTAAAACAAAGTTATTTACTAAGCCTGTATTGTATAAAACAAATTAATAGCTAATCTAATCCTTGTCTACTAAAGAATTGTTACTAAGGATTTGTATTCTGATTTGCATATCCAATTCTGTGATAAATAATTAGAACTATTTATTTTAATTTGTATGGCTTACAATTATCTAAATATGCAGTATCATACAGATGTACCTACATACCTGTGTACACATGTATATAACATATCTATATGTATATTTTTTACAATAAACTAGAATTCAAAAATCTTCTCTGACTGTCATACCAATCACTTAAAATGAGCTTGACAAATAATTTATAAGACCTTAACTATTATGCCCTCAGCAGCATACTAAATATTACTAACCTTACATAAAATGTCATTATGCTGCCAACTAAAGCAAGTTTTAACACTTAATTTTCAGCATCACTTTTTCAGTTTCTTGGTTTCTCCCATCATTATCACAAAACATGCTCAAACCTGACTTGCAACCACATTAACCTATGCCATAATTATTTGCAGTTGTGTAATGGATGGATTTCTGCCCATGTAGTTTTCCACAGATGGATGGTATGGGCCTCACCTGCTAGGGACGAGATGGAGCCATGGAAATGGAGTCACTTTGCATTTCTAAAAGTAGAACAATACTTTCGTAATAACAACTGTGTAGATTTAGAAGAAGATCATACAATCCACTGGAACTGAGAAAGCAGCTGGGACCTTTGGCAAATGTTGCTATTCTTGCCTGCCATTGAGTGTTTATTCTAAAAGCATCTGTAGCACTGCAGGCAACATTTTTTTCTGAGTGAAGAACCCTGTGTGTTAAGCATTGAGTACCTCACATTTCCTTCAAAAACAGCATGGAAACTTTCCTGATTATGAACCTTTTCCGTTATTGTCTTGTAAATGAGGCAGGAGATAAAATCTAACAAATATAAGACTACAAATATGTGTTTCTCCATTTGGAAACGAAAATTGATTATTCAATCAAAAACAATTTGGGATTTCGATGCTTATGTTTAAATATATAAATTTATTCATCTACAACTAAAACATTTTTTCTTTCCCAACAAAACTTCTATCCTCTTTGTGTCTTCTTTCATTTTCTTCTTTATTATGAATATGCTAAAACTACAGAGCAAGATTTCCTCTGTTTGGCTGTTTGTCAATAAATTCCTTCACTAATTTTTCTTCCTAGGTTCTTGTTAATCATTGAGGCACCTTTTGGTAAAGAAAGAGGAAGAAGTCATTTTGGGAGGCATTTTAAGTAGAAACTAACACAATAATTACTGAACAAAGACATTTTTTTATAGAAGAGTTTAGAGAGCAAATTGATAGTGTTTCAGTCATCTTAGAGGGCTTGTTGGTGTTTTTGTGGGTCATTTGTGACTGAGCTTGTGGATTGGCTTTTATCCCTTTCTCTTCATGTTCTTGAGAAATTGAAGTTAACATTATAAACCAAAACTTGAAAAGCGAATTTTTGAACTACACTGAAATTTTGCCCGTATCTGTTCTATTTTTTTATCTTTCACTATACATCTTCGTGAGGAGTAAATAGAACATTCTTGTGTGTCCTCATTGATTGATAGGTGCATTAGAGACTGCTAGGTTTTCCATCTTGAAGTGTTTGTTTAGGTTTTTCGACATTTCTAACGGTTATGGTACACATATGGCAGATGTATATACCATGTTCCCTAATCTTTTAGTCAAAACATTCTATTACAGCAAAAACATCGGTTGCATGTATGTTCACAGCTCCTATCCCCCATATGGCTCCTTTTCCAAAAAATGTCTTCAGAAAGACTTTTTATTATAATTGTTCAAACAGTATGTCATCTGAGGTCTGTTTCTCTTCTGGAACAAAATAAAACTCCTTCAGTAATACTTTGCAGGTAATATGCATTTGTATTCCTCAAGATTTTTTTGTATTTTATTTTTTTAAATAGTCAAATTTATCTTCTAATTTGTATGCTAATTTAGAAAAACAAAAGCATACAATTGTATAAGGAAACTATGAAGAGAGCAGCTATTCCTTCTGCTGTTTTCCCTTTCCTTTCCTCTTTCAAGCCTAACACTTAAAAACGCACTAAAGGACACATATTGAAAGGGTGAAGAGGTGCACTCTGCCTTCAAAAGCCTTAATCTTGGTGAAACCAAGAACACATGAAAATAAACCAGTCATTTATTTTGAATGCTGTGTTATTCCCATGTTTAACACTAACTAAATATTTCACTCAAGACAATTTATAGTTTCATAAGGCTGTAAGTTCTTCATAATTTGTAAAACTGATGCTCTTATGAAGGTTTCTGTCAGACAAAAAAAAAAGAATCCCTGAAAAAACTACCAGTTCTTGCTAAATGAAGGTGACAATCCAACTTCATTCTTCCATTATTCCAAAATATTTCAAGTAATTAAAAGCTCTGCTTCATCCTCTTGTTTTGTGGAACAGATTTGACTCATTGTTTAGATTATCTGAGACAGTAACCTGGTAGGAAACTATGTTTTTTGTTCCCTCTTTTTGCCCTACTGAGCTAAATTCTTGCTGCCATTGAGAGGTTAACTGTCCATTTAAATTCAGTAATATCTGTAAGATCTCACTTCAATTAACATAGGATGTAATATTGCACAGTTTGTGTCTATAATATAAGCTAGACTGGAAATCCAAGGTGATCTGTCTTGGTGATTTGTTATAAGCATGAGACTATTGTTCTTTTTGGTGTATATAATTAGCCAATATTGGGAGTCCAGCAGATTTTATCAGTCATGAGAAGAAACTTTGTTTAAGGAACCATTTAATTTGATGCAGTTTTGTTAATTTATCAACAATCTAGCCTTGGACACCCTCAGGGATGGGGTTTCCATGACTTCTCTGGGCAATCTATTCCAGTGCCTCACCATGCTCACAGTAAAAAAATTCTTCCTAATATCTAATCTAAATACATCCTCTTTCAGTTTAAAACCACTACCCCTTTCCTATCACTACACTCCCTGATGAAGAGACCCTTGCCAGCTTTCCTGTAGACCTGGAATCTTCTCTTTTTTAAACTGAACAACTACAGCTGTCTCAGCCTGTCCTTGTGTGGGAGGTGCTCCAGCCCTCTGATCATCTTTGTGATCCTCTTCTGGACTTGCTCTAACAGATTCATTTCCTTCCTTTGCTGAGGACTCCAGAACTGAATGTAGCACTCCAGATGAGGTCTCACAAGAGCAGAGGGGCAGGATCATGTCCCTCAGTCTGATGGTCACATTTCTTTTGATGGAACCCAGGATACTGTTGGTTTTCTTCACTGCAAGTGCATATTGTTGGCTCAAGTTGAGCTTCTCATCCATCAGGATGCACAAGTCCTTTTCTTTAAGGCTACTCTCAATCTTCCTAGACTGTATTGGGTGTGGACTGCCTCAACCCTGGTGCAGGACCTTGCACCTGGCCTTGTTGAACTTCATGCGGCTCACACAGCCCCACCTCTCAAGCCTGTCAAGGTCTCTCTGGAGGGATTCCTTTCCCTCCAGTCTGTGGACCACACTACACAGCTTTTTGTCATTGGCAAACTTGCTGAGGGTGTTCTGAATCCTACTGTCCATGTCTGTGACAAAGATGTTAAACAATACTGGTCCAAAAAGGCCACTACAAAATGCCACTCGTAACCAGTCTCCAATTGGAAGTTGAACCCTTGATCCCAACTCTTCGAGTGCAACCATCCAGACAATTCCTTATCCACTGTGTGGTCCATCCATTAAATCCATGTCTCTCCAATTTAGAGACAAGAATGTCATTCAGTACACTGCCAAATGCTTTGCACAAGTCCAAGTAGCTTCATAGATTTCCTCAACAGCTAGTGGAGGTAGAATTATTCTATCAAGGAACTGATTTCAGTTCCTGTTTGCTTCTTTTGCTCTATACTTTCAGATATAGAATGTTGTATGTCTAATTTGTGTGTAGCCGGATTTAGGCAAATTTTGTTAACACAGGATTTGTGGATATTTATGTAGAATTTTTATATTTCAAACGATCTATTTTTATCAACACATTTATGAAGGTAGACGTCTACCGGGTAACAGATGGATGAGGAGGTGGATGAACATGTAATTAAAATAACATGGATTAAAATCTTGGAAAAATACGTATCACGGTATCATAAGGAAAAGACCTTTGAGATCATCGAGTCCAACCTCTATTTATTCTCTATTTATTCACATTTTACTGGAGACAAGACTGGAGTCAAAACTGTCCTGCACGTTTATTTATTTTTTTTTAAATGAAGGGGTAATTGATCTATTTTCAAATTTTAAAATTAAATGCAGTCCTAATTTCATCATGAGCTTCTTTATTTTATACAGCACTTCATCCAAGGATTTTGGAAGAGAATGAGTCAATTTTTTTTTCATGTATTTCCAATAAATGAAGTGAAAGAATTAACATCCTACTGCTACAAGAACTGTACATTTCCTCCAGTTGGGAAGAGTTGCATCATTTTTGTTATAATACCAATTTGTGATGATTGTTTGAGAATATTATGGAGGTTATGAAAAAAAGGAAGTACTAACAGCAGTTCCTGAAGGATATGGAGCTACTAGCTGTAAAAATAAACACTATCAAGCTGCAGAAGTACTCCATCCTTATGGATGATGCTTTCTCAGAAACAATACTATAGCCTTTGGCTCATATTCTTCTTTCAAATCAAAGCATAGGAAAAAATACTGTTTAATTTGCCTCAAACATTTGCAGTCTGAAAGATACTGTGATGTGTTCAGAAAATGCTTCAGGCCTGATCAACTACTTTCTGAATACATTTTCACTCTTTCATCCATAAAAATTTTGCAGTATCTACCTGCAAAAAATGAAGTCTCTTCTCAGTAACAAATTAACAACAGAATAAGTAATTGTCTTTTGCTTCTTTTTTTTCTCCCATAAAACCTAAGACAAAACATTATCATCTTAATTGTTATAGCTGCCAGTAAAATAGTGGTATGTGTTCAAAGTCACCACACAACCATACTTGAGAAATTAGTTGGTAATTACCAGAGGGATATGCATATATTACCAGGTAGAAATACTTATTGCTCCACGGTTCGTTTCAGTCTTTTGTGATAATCCCATTTGGAATATTAATGACAAATTTGAACACAACGCCAAAATCAGTGTCAAAAGGCAAGATAATTTGACATATATTTTATTTTGATGAGCTTAACTAGAGAAAATTGTGTATTAAGTATTTTCTCTGTGCACACGAGCAAATCAAACCAAGGAATTTATTCACTACTTCCGATCAGCGAGCAAGTGTTCAGCCATCTCCATGAAAGCAGGGCCTAATGGTTACTTGGGAAGACAAAATGCCATAACTCCGAAAGTCCCCAATTCCTTCTTCTTTCTGCAGCTTTGTATTGCTGAGCACGACGTCACATGGTATGGAATTTCCCTTTGGCCAGCTGGCGTCAGGAGGAATGGCTGTTGAGGAATGGCTCAAGGAAAAGGGACATGGGTCCCTGGTCGAGTTAGTTAGCAGTAAGTAGCAGTGTTAGGCCTGAGCTAGTGTAACAAGGCCTCCATTAGCATAAGTGAGCCATGCAGGAAGCCCATGAAGGTCAGGAATCGAAACTACAGAAGGACGTTCAGTAAACGAAACTACAGAGGGGCAGCCAGGAAACGAAACCACAAGTAGCCAGTTAGTTTATGCCACGTATGCATAATTAAGGCAATACAAGGAGCATAAAAGAAGCTGTGTCGCATCAATAAAGTGGAGCTTGCTTATGGTTCACATTGAATTCGTGTCTTGCTTCCCTCTGCTCGTCGCAGGCTGCATCGCCTCTTAAATTCTTGTGAATCCTCAGCCTACTTGCCCTTGGGATGGTGCGAGAGGCAGAAAAGGCCTTGACTCTGTGTAAGCACTGCTCAGTAAAAACAAACACATCCCTATGTTATCAACACTGTTTCCAGCAGAAGTGCAAAGCATAGCCCCACACCAGCTACAATGAAGATAATCAAGTCTATCCCAGACAAAACCATCGCACTAGGCTTGAGTCATTAACTGTCTCAGTGCCGCCCCTCTATACGAGACCGAGATGCTCTGTAAGCAAGCCAAATAAGACTCTTGAATCACACTGTATCTTTTATCCAAACACTACGGGTATTTCCTTTCCGTACACACCAGGATTGTTGAGCCCAGAAGACAGAGGACTCATATATTCCTTGTCTGACTGTGTAGAATCAGGACTCTCTGTGCTTTTACACGCAGACTTGATGGTTTAAAGTGTTTAAGTTAAGTATTTCAAAGTTTAGTAATATAAATAAGGCTGGCATGATGTATTGTTATTTTGGAATGTCGTGTTGTTTCTTCTATCTTAGCAAAAGGAGTGTTACTTTTAAACATACTTCTGGTTAAGTATTTTACTCTACTGTATTAATATCTTTGAGAAAAAAACCTCTTTAGGAAGATTAATGTGCTGCACATGTCGTAAGAATCATGCTTGTATTCTACATGCTGAAAGTATATCCCAGAGCCCTGAGGGAACTGGCCGATGTCATAGCCAAGCCCCTCTCCTTAATATTTGAAAATTCACGGCCATCAGGGCAAGTCCCTAGCGACTGGAAAAAGGGCAACATTGTGCCCATTTTTAAAAAGGGTAGAAAGGAGCACCCTTGGAACTACTGACCTGTCACTCTCACCTCTGTGCCTGGGAAGATCATAGAACATTAACAATAGGAAGAAATTCTTTGTGCTGAGGTTGGTGAGACAGATTGGCAGGAACAGGTTGCCCAGGGAAGCTGTGAAGTGGATGCCCTCTCTCTGGAAGTGTGGGAGGGCCAGGTTGGGTGGGGTCTTGAGCAGCCTTGGCTAATGGGAGGTGTCCCGGCCTATGGCAGGGAGGTTGGGGCTGGGTGATCTTTAAGGTCCCTTCCAACACAAAAAATTCTATGATTCTGTATCTTAAAGGCCATTTCAGAGAAAGTAATTTTACAAATGCACAAACAGGAAAATTGAGACAGCTGAAGATAAAATGTTCTGATAACTTCATTCTTCTTTTACAGTCCTGCTCTACATTCAGAGATGGACCAAGTTCAAACTGTAGTAACAGAAACCTTTCGGGTCTGTTACTCTACCATGAAGATTTTGTACCTGTTCTTTCAGCAAACACACCGTGGGTATACATACAGTGGTCAGCCAGAGATTCTTCTGGCTCTCAGTGTCCACAGAGGTGTATGGCAACCCCTTTTCTCTTTTTGTACACACGTAGAAGACACACAGTATACTCTCTTTAATACTTCTCATCAATTGAATAAGCTAGAGAAATAATTTTCTGTTGGTCTCTAGCTTCACGACTTAGTTCTGTTTAGGTCTTTATGATGCATCACATGCAATTTTTTATTGTTTTGTTACCACTAAAGGGTGAGCTGGTCTCCTCTGAAGGGTGGAAGTGGATTGCTTTTTCCACAGTGAGTAAACGAACATATTCAGGGAAATAAGATTTAAGGTATTGTAGGGTATGATGGCAGAAGGAATCTGATGGTGACAGTGATGGCATAGGATCCTTCAGCTTGAACAGAATTTGCTGACAAAGGCAGAGAGCCAGATCTCAGAGGCAAGGAAGGAACTCTTTGGAAGAAGCAGAGTGAAGTGGTCAAAATCTATGGCTTCTTCATCTTATACTTCTTTCACAAGAAAAATTGATGGGAAAATATCTTACTTTTTTTTAATATTATTTTGCAGAGAGGTTTGGTTGGTTGGTTTTGTGAGAGGTTTTTATTAATTTTTATCCCCCCTGTAAAATGAGTTTAAAAGACTGAGTCTTTGAAAGAAGTGGGTATAGAAAAAAAACTAGTAATCTCTAGTTAATTTAGGAACTTGGCATTTACTTTTTAGATACCTTGGAGCCCTGAGCTCTGCTTTTATTTCAATAAAGTGACCTTTAAGTCTCCCTTCTTATCTGAGGTTGATTTGCTAAAATCAGTGTCTAGGTATGGCTTTTGCTACTCTGACAGTGTTATAGATTTAGGGGGGTTTGCGCGGTGTTGATGTTTATTCTTGTGATTAACATGAGTCTAGCCACTATAGCCTCAGGGAGGAAGGTATTACAAGCAGGTGCTTTTAAAATGATTAGTAAAAAGCAATAAAGCATGGCATCTCGAATGCCATCGTTCCTCAAAATGAGTGAACTTTTGGTTGAACTGCCCAATATGGAAAAGGGGCAATAAAGGTAAAGCCTGTCATTTCCAGATCCATGAAGATATCTACTTGAATATAACTAAAATTTGTCGGAGAAACTGTTCCTGGACTGTTCTCCATCTAATATTAAAGCTGCAAGTCGCACATGTCCATCTTTACTGTTCTTCACTTCAAGGGCTTCTAGTCTCTCCTCAAGCCTAGAGAAGATTGTCATAGTGCAAAAGACACTATGCAGTGGGGAGAATCAGATGATGATCTGGCACAGAGGCTCAACACAATGTTTTTATGGATTAACCATGTACAAGATGCTGTCTCTTGTGATAATGCTTTGGCACCAAATGCGAACAACAGGTCTGGCACATAAACTATTCACAAGCTCTTTTTTAGAGGCTTTAAAGGATTTGAAAGTGGCTGTGTGTATCTAATAATGAGATAGCTGAAGGAGGAAAATATGTCATTTACTAACAGCTGTTCTTCTTATAAATAAATTAATTAAATAAATAAATGAACAATCAACCAAATAATTAAATAATTAAATAAACAAACAAACAAACAAATAAATATAGGTTCTTAATATTACTTCCTATCCTTTTGTCTTATAAGAATTCTAAAATGTGGGACTTCCAAGCTAGTAGGAACTGCAAGGGGAGGTGATGTGGACCACACACAAAGGAAATGGGACCTCAAAGGCAGAGCTAAGAATAATGCTATAGTAAAAAGTAAAAAATCAGAGTAAGAGTTTTTATGAATAAGTAACTAAACAGCCACAAGTGTAACTTAGATTCTACTTACACCATTTCAGTTTGTGAACTCTGATGACACTGCTGGCAAGACTTATAACTAGCAGGAAATATAATGACTCTTTAGTGGATGTACGTAGTTACCCCTTGGGAAATGTCCTGTGGCAATTAAATTCATTCTTACAGGCCCTCAATGAACAATAAATTTCAGTCACTACTGACCTGGGATTAATTAAAAACAACAGTCTAATAACTCAGGTTAAATCAAAGAAATAGAGAAAATAAAATTTAATACAACTTAAACTGGGCCTGCCTTTTCTTGCATAGAAATACCTTACTAGCAAGTTGCATCAAGAGTGAAAATAGTACCTCTGAATTAAGAAAGTTTAAACTTTTTCCTTAAAAATGAAACTTATAATTACAATTTCCGCCTTTGGGAGTGTAGATGTGAGTGGAAGAAATGTAAATGGGAAGTATACTTTTTTTCATAGAATAATTTCACAGTTATGAAATGCTGTGAGCAAATTTCATTGGAAATCACATAATCTAATCTCATTAATCAAGTGGTCTTCCCATGTCATATTGCTCAAATATGTTTTTCTCTGTTACTGCAAGGTTCAAATATAACATTCTTCTTCATTAACTTCTCTGCGTTCCTATTTATTTTATCCCTATTATATGTTTACTAGGGTAAACTTCTAAAACAAAGATTTGCTTTGTTTTTTGTTATTTAACTAGAGATAGGGTGGGTTTTTTTAAAAAAACACCAGAAATTTTCCAAAATTAGTGAGGAAAATAAACTATTTTTGGTTTATTAACCTAAGATTGGATAACTGTAGTCTGTAGTCTGTAGAATTTAAACATATTAGACTTTTTACATTGTTACTTCAAGCTCTTATTAATAATAGCTTATTTTGATAATTTTTGAAGTTGAATCTCACTTTATCATCTTGCACAGTGTGTTAAGATGAAATAAACTATATAGTCTGTTACACAAACTAACTAAAACAAAACCCTTATTGTTAACAAATTCCCTTCAGCATGATTTTATTTGATCAGCTAAAATATTATGTTTGCAAGAAACTAACTTTAAGAAAATATTTCCATGTTTTTCAGTATGTTTAACTATCTTGAAGAACTGATGATATAATGCAGTTCCTACATTAGTTCCAGAGTTTCATTTGAAATTGACCTTTCGTTGATTCATAATGAGAAATCTAGAAATGTTTTAAGTCTTGTAAAAAATGGAAATGACAGACTTGTGCAGACTTGTGATAATGTTCATGAGAAACACCAGCTATTGCTTAAAACAATGAAGAGATTTACAGAGAATAATATACAAAAGACTTGATTAACCAATGTATCTTTTGTTACTGTATATGCATTGATTTTACTACTATTGGCATGAACATGCATTTGTAAATAAGAAGTCACGCACCCCCTCCATATTTCCCTTGGATAAACCTGAATTTTACATCTGTAATATTTTTGGGGGTCTGAATAGATGGTGACAGGCACAATTCAAAATACATTTTTTTATGAACATCCCATAGAGAAAAACATAATTATTATAAAACAGATGATTCATTTCAGACCCTAGTTATTGTGTACAGGCTCTTTAGATAGAGAAAGTAGGAGGATTTTTTTTCTGGTAAAATAACAATATTTTCCACCTCTCTTACCAGAGAAGAGAGAGGGTGTAGGGTACGTTATGCTCAGTAGAAACTTGTCACTCTCTTCAATATGATTAAAGAATGTTGCATTTCAATATTTTTATTATTATGATTATTTCACTCTCTGAACACTGAGTAGAGAATATATGGTCCAAAATCAAACTGACACTGGTTGTTTGTATTTGCAGATTATAAAATTTGTGTCTTTCTGGAAAATTACTTACCTAAAGCTGAAATTTTCTGCAAGGAAAAGGGTTTAGCTTTTATTAAACTTTACTTTATTTTGGCTGAAATGACCTATGTTTAAACATGCTAATTCTTACTATAAATTAACTACCCAGGTAATGCAGATTTTATAAACCTAGTACAAATAGGATTAAATAACCAGGAAACAAAATTAGAGCAGACTACTATTTGTATGGGAAAATCAGTACTTCCCATTTGTCTTAACAGTCCTCCAGTTACCATCTATTCTGATTGCATTTTCCATAGATTAAGTGATATGTTTACCTGCCTTCCCATCTGCTGAGCTGACTGTTTGCAAGTTACCTACTTAAATACTGGCAGGGAGCATAAATTAAACCATTTGTCATTGTATGCTTGTAAGATGAAAAACATTTTGACATTAAAATAAGTACATACTTAAAACTGCTTCAAGGGAACAGACATAGAGGTTACATCTCTGTATTTATCAAGGTCAAATGAGGAAAAGATTGGAAAAATTCAATATCAAAAATCTAAAATCCCATCACATTTAAACTATGCATCCAGATTTTGAGAACACTAAAACTGGAAAGCATCCAGTTTATCTTTTCCTTTTCCTTATTTGCCTCCTGCCAGGGCAATCACAGCAGCAAATGACTTCCTTTCTCTGTGTACAGAAGGCAGTAAATTGTCCTTAACCCATCCTTTCCAACATAATAAAATCACACAGAAAGCGTTCTAACCTATTATAATTACTAAGTAGACCCCTGACAAAAGTAGGCACAATCTGAATGAGTTTCCCTCACAACTGGACCAATATGGATTTAGAAGTTACAAATTTTAAAGACTCTGTGGCAGTGTAATGTAAAGCTGCATAATATATATTCCAGAGAAACTACTTATGCAATTTATGAGTTATATGTGAAGACTATTTACCTATGCTTTTTATTAGGTACATTTTAGTAAAAAATAATTTGAGGGAACATTTCACAGCTGAAAACTTGTATGCATATGGAAATTTGTAAATGGAAAAGCATTAGAGATTTGAGATGTTCAAGACATTAAGCTTTACTTTTTTTGCTGTTGTTACAAATAGTTTTCAGTAATCATCATTAATATTTTCAAGGAGATATAAAGTAGAATTCAGAATTCTGAAAGTCACTAGTTGTGTCTTTAGTATCAAAAGAAATTACATGATAAATATCTAGTTACAGATTAATCATTCTCTTTTAGTTTTATAACATCTAGAAAATATTCCTTCTGGGTAAATTAATCATTTTCCTTAACCTTCCTAAATAATTATCTTCTCTGTTTCATTTTCACATAGCTAAGTAATAGATTATTTAGAACCAGGGCATGCAATTATTAGCTTGGACCTAGCAATTCCCCTGGCTTCCCCAGCACAGATATACTTATCCCCCCAAATCCTGCTTAGTAATCTACTGGTTTGACATAGAAACAATGATTTGATGTCCTTTTTTAACCATTATTTAACTCAAAGCTATGTATTTACTATCTGAAGACTTCAAGGGCAAAAAATAGTCAGAATGCACTAGACTTCCCCTTCAGTCTGAAAATTACTCGTCATCTTGTTCAACTCCCTTCTAGGAAGAAGGAATCAAAAAATTGTGGAAAGGAAAGGGAAGAATGAAAAAAGAAGTGCAATAACAAAGATTTTTCCTGGGATGGAGTGTCACAAGAAAATAACCTTTACTTTCTTTTTTTTTGGACATCTTAACTGGCATTCCACCTAAGATTACACTCATCAGCCTCCCTTTTCAGAAATCCGACAGAGAGGAGAAGAAATAAAGAACATGCTTAGAAAGTTCAGAGAGTCATTAGGCATACAAAACCAGAGAGATGAAGCATGTAAAGGACACTTCTGAGCCTGGGACCAAAATACTAATTCTGGTTGGAAGAAACCTCTGGAGGTCATGTAGTCCAACAATCAAAAAAAAAGAAATGGCTTATCAGAGCTTCACAATGATCTGAACCTGAATGGAATGTGATTTAAGTATCAAATAAAAGTGCTGAAAATGCACAAAATAAGGAAAAAGATGGCTGGTCTAACAGTAACATCACTGATTACAGTGCAAATATCACAGGATATGTTGAAAAACACTCCCTTTGGAGTAATTAGCTGATTAAATCTTGCTAAATAGGATACACAAATGGATTTAAAGGAACAACTATCACAAGGAACATGACCAAAACAGAAAGTTTCAAGCTGCAAATGTTCTTAATTTTTAGAATTGTGCTATTTGTAAAGTTTGGGCTGCTCATCTGTGATGAAAAGCAAATGAAAGGCAGCTGGTGGGAGGAAAAGGTGTGTGGAGAAACGTACATTGAGAATGGCCCTGGGCTGAGGTGGCTGTACCCATCACAGGTTGGTGTTAGTCACATCTCCCGTGTAACACTTGCAAAGGTATAATTAATGAAGGGTTTTGTATTAGTTTGGAGTATGATTATTAATTTTTTTTGTAACTAAGTAATGATAACTGTATATTGATTTGGCTGTTGCATATTTGCCTTAACATAGACAGATTGTGAGGGTTTTTATCTATAACAAAACATGATATTTAAAATGTGACAATACTCTTCTAGAGAAATTCTCTATATTAAATAAAAAAAACCCAATCAAACACATAAATAAATGTTAAGTACTTTATGCAGAACAAGATAGTCTACTGTTTTTATTGTATTCTAGAAGTTCTGCTAAGGACAGGATGAAAAAGGACAAAAAGAAAGACTAATCTAATTGAACAGACATTTTTAAATTTGGGTGAAAAGGAGAGTAGAAGAAAAGAAGCATGCAAAAATTATTAAAGGGTTTGGATAAGACAACTTGGCAAGCTTGTATTTCTGCTTATTAACTTACCCTCCCACGAGCCAAGTTCCACAACCTTCTTAGCCTTTGAAGGTTGCAGATGCTTTTTAACAGGACTGGTTATTGACAGCAAATCTTTATAGCCTCTTTGCCTTATTTAATAAAATGGGAAAGAGAAATAATCAAAGCACTCAGATGGAGACTGAATTATAATGAAAAGGAAAACAAAATGGTTTTGTAGAATTTCCAGTACTCGAAACTGCATGTAACTTTTGTTTTGATCAAACAAACCAAACGTAAATTATTTTGGGGGGGGAAATCTCCTGTAACATTCTAAACATCATAATTTCTTTCTTTTTTTCTCATTTTAGTGTTAATATGAAAATGTAGATCATCTGAGTAAAAGTCTATATCCTCTATCTACCTTTATCATGTACAGTTTTCATATTGAAGACAGAAAGTAAAAGATGAAGAAATATTTCAAATATATACGTAATGATTTTTTCCAGAAGAAATGTAAGCATTTGCCACTCACACCATCAGTAGTAGCTGTAAAATTCAAGACACAACAATCTTCTTATGAATATACGAGAAGGGCAAAACAGATTTATGCATATTAACCTGTCTAACCAACTCCTTAATTTGGAAATACATTGACTCATTTAGACAGGATATTCTTGAGTAGCTTTATGGTGTCAAATGCTTGGAAGAACTTAGCATGAATAATAGTGCTTCAAATGGATGTATTTACATCAAAACACAAATCAATTGTGTGCATTCCACTCTGCAATGCTGGTCCTATTTTGAGAATTAGTGATGATTTTAGTGCTGTCTAGTGAAGATCTTAAAGTTACTTCTTCCACAATCTCCATTACTATGTTACTTGGACCAAAAGACTTATGAGGAGCAGCTGAGGGAGCTGAGGTTGTTCAGTCTGAAGAGAAGGAGACTGAGGGGAGATCTTATTGCTCTTTACAACTATTTGAAACAAGATTGTAGTGAAGAGAATGTTGGCTTCTTCTCCCAAGTAACAAGAAATAGGACAAGAGGAAATAACCTCAAGTTGTTCCAGGAGAGGTTTAGGCTAGACATTAGGAAAAATGTCTTCACTGAAAGGGTTGACAAGGGTTGGAACAGGCTGCCCAGGGAAGTGGTTGAATCACCATCCCTGGCTTTAATATTTATATTTATGTTTTATGGTTGGACTCAATGATCTTAAAGATTTAAAGATCTTTTTGAACCTAAACGATTCTGTGATTTGTGATCCTGGATTCCGTACCTCAGTGTGAGGAACTTAAAAAAACCAATGGAAATTCATTATGGATAACTGTTCCAATGTGTACCTCTCCATGGTCCTCAGGGAAATACCTGCTTCACTGCAATCCAGTCCTTAAGATGCAGAAAATATCTGCTCCACTGTGGTTTCTTCTGTGAGCTGCAGGTGAGTATCTCCCCTGCACCTGGAATGACTCCCTCCTTCTTCTTTGACCTTGGTGTTCACATTGTTGCTTCTCACATATTTTACCTCACCCCTCAATGCTGTGTGGCATTTTTCCCTTTCTTAAATGCATTTCCAATGTAGCGTTCTTTCTAAGACCTCACTGAGGCTACGCTAACATATTCCTGCTAAAGCTCTGAGCCAATGCAAATGGTATTGTCATTTGTCCTCACAGATATTATGATCACAAACAGTTAAACACATTTTTTTAATGACCTTTCTAAAGTTTTGTTGGTTTGTGGTGTTTTCATTTTGGGCTTTTTTTTTACACTCTCATTTCCATATCTAAACATAATCCAAATCTCCTGAGGAAAACCAGAATAAACAGAATTAAGCCAAAATATTTTGAATATGTTTTTCAAAATACTGTGACATACGGATAATTAGCTACCAAATGAGTAAGAGGAAAGCTAGAAAGATGACATTAGCTAGTATCATTCATACAAAATGTACTTCTAAATAATTGCTCTTCTTTGTAATTGCTTCTCTATGCCAACTAAGCACGATACAGCAATCAATCAGGCTGGACACCTGATTAAAGAGACACAAACAAAAACAACAGGAAAATCTAATTAATCAAAGGAAAGCCTTCTTTTTTTTTTTTTTAAAGAGACATATTATATTTCAATTATAGTTCATCCAACATTTAATTCAATTCAGCTATGCAGGATGTGCACATATTTGAAAATTGTGTCCCTGTATTTGATTAATTTAAGTTGTCATCTTTACATTTTAGAGTAATATCAAGGATACTTTTCACAAGAAACTTTAGATTACATTCTCATTTAAAAAAAAAAAAATCTTCTCCAGGTTTCTTAAATTCTAATTCCCCTCTGACCACACATCTGTAAAATTTCAAACTAATAAACCAAAAAAACTTTAAAGAAAAGCTTTTCTCAGGACCATGCTCAAAAAAACTTTCAAAGACATGCCTAACTTTATGCATATTTGGAAAAAAAAATGTTACTTGGATTTAAGAAAAAGTTTTATTTGTTGGGTGCATCAGAATCTTTAATCAGTGTTTAGATTTCATTTCTAAGGCCCTAACTCTGAAAAAAATCCAAGGTCATCTGTATGTAATTGCCACACTTTTGTGGATTCTCAGCTTAGTGTTACAATTGAATGGGAAGACTTGGCAACTTTCTGGGACGACAGAAGAGGATTGTGTAGAGACCTATGAGAGAATCAATTCTGTTGAACAGGACTAAAAATGACTGTGTGTTCTGTGACTAAACCATGAAAAAGATAAAATTTAAGATTTTTTGAATGTGTTTGATAAAACTATATCAGAAGACAAATGTTTATCACAGTGTTCCCTCTTCCAGTGATTTCTAGTGACTTCATAAAGCTTATTATTTTCAAAATATACGTTTGTCTGAGTAAACAAAACTTTAAAAGCTAGTATCTCTAAGTTACAGATCCAGTAGAAGAACTCTCATAAACAGAGGTGCTCAGCCTAAAGAAATAATGTTCATTTTCAAGGTTTCTCGTGAAGGAACTTTAATACCCTATGAGGGATGGATTAGTGCTAAGCACGGGTGGCCACCAAGGTAAGTGTGGTGATGGAAATCACCACTGTAACTTAGGCTAAAAGGAACGCCCTGAGCAGAATTTAGAAGATTGTTACTCTACTCCAGCTCCACCAGGAGAGAGACCATCTGGAAACAGTCCCACCAGTCTATAGCCGCTATCCCACGTATATGTCACCTTTGTCTTGGTAACAACATCCACCAAAGCCTGTTCTTCCAGTATGTTGATGCTGACAAAATGGGACCATAATATTTTTGTATTATCCTGGAACCTGGATGACGGCAGCAATCTATTTTGTTTTGTGTAGGACCTTGGCCTAGGGAGCCCTAAAACCCTTTTCCTTTGGCATTCCAGCAGTTTCAAGCAGCTTCCTGTTGATCAGCAAGGTCTAAACTGTTCCCTCTGATTAACTGGAAAATATTCTTTTCTATCCCAACAGCCAAATCTCAATTTATGTCATAAAATGAAAAGCTTTAAGTAATAGCTCTTTAAACAGAGAAAAATTAGATCTACTACTGTGAGATATATTAAATAAACAAGGTTGATAACATTGCGCATCCAAGGATATTTGTTACAGGGTAAATCTTTCTATTATTTTTACTTTCCATACCAGGATTTTTAATAATTTAGGCTGAAGAAACTCCAGTCTGTTTAGTCCTTCTGCTATGTCTCTCGTTTAGCTGTGGGCCTCCTTTGCACTGCAGGTAAACTTCTGGTCTTCTACCTATCTTTACCTCAGCTGTAATAATAATGCCTCTCCTAACCAAATTTCATCAGTACTGGTCTGACTCTCAAGAACATAGATACTGGAGAAAGCAGCTTATTCACACCTATCTTGTTTGTTTGTTTGTTTTTAGTGGTGTGTTGGCAGTGTTAGGTTTACAGTTGGATTCTATGATCTTATGGGTAATTTCCAACCAAAATGATTCTGTGATTCCTTAACAAGAATAACAGCATAGATAGAGTGAACTGAAAATAACATAAACAACTCTCCTTCCTTCTGTATTAGAGGTAACTTTGAGACAAAATGAATGTATGGGAAAGAATTAGAGAGGTGACTTTCAGCTGCTAAGCTGTTCATTATTACTCCTACCAGTTCAGGCATAGAGGGTTGTGTCTTGTTCAGACTTAGAAACAGTTCCTTACATATTTATGTAAAGAACAGTTGGAAGAAAAAGCAACTGAAAAGTAATAGGGATGATTGAATTCTTCTTTAAAACATTTCTGTAATAATAGGAGAAATATAATAGTGGTGAAAATCTTGAATTAAAAAAGAAGGATTTTCATTTGAATTAAAAACTGTATCACCCATTAATACAAACAGGATTAGAAAGGGTGACATACTTGAGAAAACTGAAAGGACAAAGTGGAAAAGGGATTTTCATTTTATCCACTTAGTTGATACAGAATGTTTGAACTCATTAGAAAAAAAAGAAAATGCTTGCTACAGTAGGGATGGGGTAGTATCTTAAAAACATGCAACGAGTCAAAAGTTCAATAGAATGTTAATAGCAAAACCCAATAATGATGCAAAGTAAAATTTGAGCAATAAGAGAACTGAGGAAAAATACATTTAACACAGACACGGGTGTGAGATTGAGGTCTATGTTTTAGGATATTAAAGATATCTTCTTTTCAAATATACTTTTTGATGGGAGTTTAAGAAGAGAATATTTCTATATTCTATGTGTCTTCACCAAGTAGACTGCAGCAGTTATTTATATCCTAGAGATAAAAATAAATATTTAGTGTGCAACAATATATACATTAAAAAACATTTTTCAAAGCAAGTTTTCAGAATGCATATGTTCAGCCAGCAAATGGAATATTTTGGAGCGGCTATGTCGCACAGTGTTACTGGGAAGGGCCTTCTGTGACAATGTAAAGTATAATTTTACTGACATGATTAGATTTCCAATTCCTAAACATTAAATAGTGGGCAGGGTTGAATCTGTGTTGGGACTTACTGTAGCAAAAATATACAGAACAAGTTGAGTAATTCAGCAGCTACTTTGACCTCTACTGAAGGTAAGTACATACAAAATGACTATACCAATACTGACATTTCCAGTGCCTCTATGACCAAAATCTCTTTTACATCAAAAGCTACGCTCAGGTTTCCAAAGAAAACCTGAGGCTTTTATTTCTAGGGTACAGTTCTGTTCTAACTGACATTGCAGCCAAGACTTTCATTGCTTTAATGAGACCAAGATCGGGTTTTTGCTTTCTATCATGCAATTCTTCACATGGATGTTTTTTTTTCTTTAACAAATACTACAGTAGCTAATTTTGTGATATGTACAATGTTGCAATATATTGTGCCATAAATTTTAGTACTTAGATAATTTTTTTAGTAGAATAAATTGCACCTTAGAATATAAAAGTATAAAAATGAATAAAACATGTTCTGAAAAATTACAAGATTTTGTTAATCCTCTGGAGACAAAAATTATTTTCTATGTGAGGTAAAAATTTTGAAATTCTTCATGGGAATGCTTTCCTGAGAAACTCTAGAAGATACATGTTTTACATTTATATGTCTGGAGTAGAAGACTTTTTTACCTTTAACCAATTACAATTAGATATCCAGTCTGCAGCAGTTTATCAGACTCGCTGCTGAAGCTGTCTTCCTCGGCGGAAGATTCACTCCAAGAAGCAATTCGTTCTGCCTAGTTAGCCACATACACCACAATAGGAAGAGTCTTGCTAAGGGGGAACACCAATGCTCTTTCCATTGACTAAAGATGGACTTAAATGACTGCTTCTGAATAACCTTCTCATTTCTAAATGTCTTGAATTAGGTGAAATGAACCCACCCTTAAAGGCACAACGAAAAATAGTAATTGTTTTATTAGTCATGTCAGTTGGTTTAGCATTTAATCCCATACTCCATTTCCAATTAACTCTTAACAAATATATTACGTGTATTAAATGAAAATATTAAAATAATATAAAATAATATTAAGAAATCCAAAACCCTGCTGTAGGAACTATGAATGAACAAGCAATAAACAATCAGATCTTTGGTCACCATGAGTAAGTATATTCAATCCACTCAGTGCTATCATAACAGTGTATTAATTGAGGAAGTCCAGAAATAAATCCAGTTTTCTCTTTAATATAAATTTCACAAAGAAGTCGTAATGATAATTGTGACAAAAATCAAGTGTGCGTCTCTTGCTGCATCATTTCCTGTGAGCTGTTCATTGAAAGTCACTTGCATACAATTTCAATCCTTTTTACACTTTGCATTTCTACAGAAGTATTGGATATTTTTTCATTAAAAAAGAGCAAGTTTTTGTACAAGAGTCAGTAGAACCAGCTCTTTTAGCATTAACACACAGAAACAGAAAAAAAAGTTAATGTTTAGTATTTCCTTCCAATCGATTAAATTGAACATTACTACTTAATCAGATTAAATTTTGTTTCCCTTTTGCTCAGTCTTTGTCAAGCAGAAACCCAACTGGAAATCTTCAGTTACACATAAAGCAGGTGGGATTCGAGTCATTGCAGCAAGAGAGATTTTTTGGCAAAGGTCCTTATCTGAGCTCTGTACGTGCAACAAGAATTGGGTATCATCTAATGGCTGCCAAAGGAATGACCTGATGCAGTGAAGAAGTCAGGAGCCACACAGGCTGAGTAACATGCAGTCATGTCCCTCCACAGCAGGCAGGTGCCCAGCCTTTAATCTAGTTAATTAGTTACAAAAAAGTATTCCGTTTTAACTCCTGCATCACAGCCCTACCTTGAAAATGTAGACAATCTATGCAGTTACAGTAATAAAAAATGGGGGTCTCTGAGTACTTCTAAGGTCATACATGGTTATACTACATGACAGTAATGATAAAATCATTAAAGTAAGATAAATCTCAAAAGGTACAGTCTCATAGCTTAACTCTTTACTGATTTCCAAAGCAGTTTTGAAACAGAATAATAACAACAGTGGCAGGGTTTCATATTTTTGAGGTCGGAAATCATGTCAAAAATTGTTTTATTCTAATATACTTGTTTTCTCTAGGTAATATGATTCCAATATTACTTTGATTTTAAGAGTATTTGGAGTTTCTGCCTAATTTTGTCAAATTTTCAGGTTGATTCATTTTTTGGTAATCAAATACACTTTATTCATCCTTAATAATTAAGGAATGAGATGAATAATCAGCTAGTCATTTCCAAAAAAGGAAGAACAGATTGCCCACTGTTCTTTGGCATTGGGAACATTGCATGTCGTGCAAAGTCTTGCAAGCATCTGCTTAAAAATATGAGCATGACTGTATAATGAACTGAACTACGTTTGAATCAGCCCCTTTCAATGAGTAAATGAAGACTTTGGAGAACGCCTGGAAAAAGCCAGTTTTCTTTTATGACCTATGCTTTGTCACGCCATTGCTTGTTGCTGTTTATAAGGCAATCATTAAACTAGGAAAAAAGAATATATCCTTAAAAACTTTCTGTTTTGAAGTATGAAGCATCTAATTCTTTACACAAATGCAAAAATATGTGTATATATTGTAATGGAAAGACTCCACATCCCTTAAGGACTTCCTGGAAGAACTGAGGACCTAATATATTTAAGAGTGCAAAAAGGACTATTTTGTTATTATACATTTTTTCTAAATGGTACATGAATTTCTGATGTGATACTATGTGGGTTTTGTTGGGTTTTGGGGGTTTTCTTAAGCAAGGATGGTTACATAAAACTGTTTCCATCTTATTTTCAAGTTGAAGATTTAGTCATTTTTTCATATACAAATTTATGAGGACTAAATTAATGCATAAATAATATTTTCATATTAGATGCCAAGCTAAAATTACTATAACCATACTGCAGAACCTAAATTTATGTGATTTATTTACAAACCTTAAGTTCTGTAATATGGATTTGCTTTTCATTTTCATAGAATGCTTTCAAATTGTCCCTGGCACTGTCATCTGTCCTTTATTATAGAGTTACTTGCTTATTACTCATCTCAGAAGCAATGTATCTATTTCCTTGAATAAAAAAAAGAAACTAACTTTCTAGTCATATATAGTCTTACGTAGAACACATGTAGTTTCTGTTTATCTGTCTAGTGGTGTATGTTGTTGCTAGCTCATGAATTGGAATTGAGAGAAGACTGA
Source organism: Neomorphus geoffroyi (assembly GCA_033558235.1). Taxonomy (NCBI): domain Eukaryota; kingdom Metazoa; phylum Chordata; class Aves; order Cuculiformes; family Neomorphidae; genus Neomorphus; species Neomorphus geoffroyi. The sequence continues at coordinate 24,233,074 of JAUMJM010000005.1, forward strand.
TAGGTTGCTTGACCGATTATTTTGCTCATAATTAACCCTTTAGTTGTGTTGCTTCCCTGTGGTCATGTTTGTTTCGATTTCTTATATATGCTGTAGCTGATTAAATCAAAATAAGATCTAAATTGAAAAAAACATCCTTGTAAATCATTATGACAATATGCTCAATGTTATCCTATTTTTCTATATTTCAAGTAATGATTTTAAATATTGCTAATGACCTCTGTTCTTTCTATTTTTCATATGGAATTCAACTGATTTACTTCACCAGAACAAAAAGAATACATTATAAGACCCAAAGACAGAGATAGGTTCCTTCTAGAAATTCTTGATTTCAGCAGACTTCAGGAGAAACTTGTGGCTTTGTTATCTTTTTTTTCCCATGTCCTTTATATGAAGAGTGAAAGAAGACATGAGAAAATAATGTATATATTTTCAGAGTTAATACTTTAATTAGTCTACTTTATCAGTTGTTCTTGTAAAATAGGATCTAAAAGCTCAAAACTAATCATACAGACCACCTCCACATACTGAGGTTTGTTGATAAGCAGGAGAATCTGAACTTGAAATAGTAAACAAAGCACATACTCCTTTTCTTGTCTTTGTTCTTTAAAGTTTAGAAAAGCAAGTATTTTTCTTGCTCTCTTTCTCTAGGTTTTCTTAATTTTATTTTCTATTTGATTGATTCATTAAGCTGTTTTTTCTGTATGTATTATCACTGGCTTCTCCAAGGTAATAATCTAATGTGTGATTGAAATTATGCTGGTATGGTGACAAGATCCTGAAGAAAAAGAACCCACCACAAATTCAAATTATTTATGTACATGTAGTAGTTATTATAATTTCGGAAGTATAAATATAGCACCAGCTAGGAGAGGATTTCAATTTTTATTACAATTTATTTGAACATGTGTTCTTCCATTCCCTTTTAACTTTAATTTCCATCCTGTCCCAAATATTATCACCTTATGCTTACGATTATTTGAACAGCGTAATTGTAAGTGTATGTTTATCATCATTCTTTGGCTAGGAAGAAGAAAAGCAGATACTAGCATTTCCTACCAAAAATCCCTGTTTTTATAGGATATTCTGTGAAAAAGAAAACGTACGTATTTTAATTATATTGTATTATTTTGTTTCCATTTTCTTCTGTTTACATTTATCTGTTATTGCCTAAATATAAATGTAATATAAATATTTCTATTATACGAACATAGGTCGTATATGAGCTTTGAATGCACAAGTTATACATGGGCTATTAAAAAAAAATTCATCAAAAGTGTAAATGAATTTTCATAGGACTTTGCCCTTGTTTCTGTAGATATATTTGCTAGCTTATTTTGGTTTCATGTTGGAAAAGACAGTCTTCTACCTTGAAAAAAAATTTTTTCTGACTGTATAAAATATCCATATATTGATGGCTGTGCATAACTACACCATTTCTTGAAGTTTAACAATATTGTAAGAGCTAAAACAATTCTGAACATAAAGATGCATAAACAGGAAGTGCAGAGCTGAGGAGGAAAAAACCAGAATGAAGTACCTCCTCCTCTTACTTCTTAAAAAACAAACCAGTTGGATCAGCATCAGTCCAATATCAAATGATCTACCATCTTTGAGTAGGAACTGAGGTGGTTTAACAAATAGGAACTATGTGCCAGCATTATAGACAGAGCTTTTGGAGGTCTGTGATTAGGTTGGGTTTGGGGAAAATATTTTTCTCTGTTAAAGTTGTATTAAAAATCTTGAAATTGTGAATAAATAAAACTAACGGTACAGAGTTTGCTTGTATGCTTGAGCCAGTGGTTTACATAACAATGAATTTCTCTCAGCACCTAAAGGTGAGAGAAGGTTTTACCTTGAAGATGCACTGATGCAGAAGGTTCCATAGACCTTTCAAAAGAAGACTTCATCTTTTGAAATGGATATTCCACCCAGTTGTTAATATAAATTCCATGATGGATGATGACAAGAGTCAGATAATTCTCGATAGATGGACTGCCAATGTTTTAGTTAATATTCTGTTTCTACTGGCAATGCTACTTGTTCAGTTAAAGTTATCAATAAGCACAGTGTATTCAGTCCTCTGACAGGACTTATTAGGCTGATACTTTAACAGCATTTCAGATGAAAATACACATATGTAAAATGTTTTCTTTCACACTCACATTGAATATTTGAACCCTATATATCTTATGAATAACTTATTTCTGAATATTTTCTTAATTACTTTTGGCCTGAACCTCAGTAAGAAAGGACTCCTCTCTTTCTCTCTCCTAATCCCATCAAGTGATTTTGTTCTGGAAATGATGTTAGAACTTATTGCTCTGCATTCTAAATGGAATTATATCTATTAACATGAATTCTATATATTTAAGCATTGTTTAAGAATTAAGGCTTTAAACAGATGGAGTCCCGTAATTTGAGGAGACTAGCAAGCCCTCAGGCCTAGTCCTCTTCATCTTCAAAAAGGAATAAAACTGCAAATAATATCTGAAAAAGGATGGAAAAAATATATTCCACGGTATCACAGCACAAATAAATTACTAGCTTAATTGAAAAGTGACGTTTCCCCCCTGTGTACTCCCAACTCAGCTGTGCTGCTTTCAGAAGAAGCTGTCACACAGCAAAGAAGCTGTTGTGCATGCAGATGGCTGTATCTCCTTGTAGGCACAGGCAGCTGTACCCATCCTTGGCAATCATATCAGCACTTTCTACTAATTATCTTTTCAGTGCACTCTGATTACCCTCAGTTCTTCTCCCTAGAAAGCCATGGAGGTTTATTTTTCCTTCTCTTTGTAGGATTCATGTTATTTTCAGAGTTTGGCTGCACACAAAAGCCACATATACACATATCAAAATTGTGAATGTGTACAATCGGAGCACAAGGTTATTATTGAACACAGGGAATCTGTAAGATTTATTTAGTTGACAAATTTTTCCTAGCAAACTTTGGAATTCTGAAAATCCTAATATTTTTATTTTTTTATTTTTCTAATAATGACAGGCTAGATCTTTGTGATTTAAAAAGAAAGAGAGAAAAAAAAAAAGAAAAAAGATAATATAAAATATACTGACTCAAATGTTTCAAAAGATGATTACTTCAGTCTGAAAATGAAATTAAATGATCCACCGGAATCTAAGTATTGATTTATTTTCTGGACTGTACATATGGCCCAGATTTTAGATTTTTCTAACAGCTTCTTGGACTGGGACCATCACTGGCAATATGTCTTTCCTCATTCATAGCATCTTGGAAAAAAACCCCAAACAACAAACCAACATGCACACACACCCCAAACCAAACCAAACCAAATCAAACCAAATCAAACTAAAACAAAACAAAACAAATTCCTATATAGGCCTATATTCTTAATCCAATGGAGTATGACATATGCAGCCATTCTACTACTCCACAGTCCTGACCTATACTGATACTGAACTTAACTGTCCAAAATTCTGAGGATGCCATTGTCATGGATCAGGAGTGTTATATTCAAATATTAGCTTTTTCCTTTTTCAGAGACTTGCTAACTGCCATAGCTCCATAAAATAACTGTGGCTTTCGTATGAGTAGCTGTAGGATAGAGAAGACACATTGTGCAGTGCAAGGTATCTTGTATAAATTAATTGATTCCTTTTTCACTTAATGGCTACTTATCGTTAGGAAAAGAGGTATTCAGCTGTTCTTCCTGTCTCTAGTGATTTAAACAAACTTATTTTTTAAAATAAGGGAGTGTTTGCACAAAAGTGTTTGCAACCCACCTGGAAGTCTGAACAACTTGTTGATAACCAGGTATGCCTCAAAGAGCTTGAATGAAAGGATTTCCTTGTTTCTTTGTGTACACATGACTGGGAAGAAGGATCTTTCCTTGAGGACAATACTAATATCAGTCAAAGTTTTAGCTGTCTGTCCATTAGAGTAAAGGATATTTTTAACCTCCGGGCTATGGGGAACTGTCAAAGTCCCTGAGGGTTCTGATAGTGTTAACTTTCTTGGAAGAATTTTAAATTTCATTTCCTTTCACAAAAGTTGGTGTGTTCTATATTGAAAGGTAGTTCAAAGATCATTGTGGGATTTTTATGGGTTTGGTGTGGGGTTTTTTGTGTGTTTGTATGTGTGTGGGAGAGAGAGTTTAGGTGTTTTGGTTTTTGGTATGTACTTTTTCCGGGTGAACCTTTGACTCATCCCTAGATAAATCTGATAAGTTTACACATTCTGGGTGAATTGTGGCATATTAGTTACAACAGTTAAACATTTCTAGCTAGTTGACATTGAGATAATTTTCCTCATTTTTGTAAAAACTCATGTATTTAAACTATGAGAAGAGATTAACTTTAGATGGTAAGTAGTGATGGGAACAATTTCAGATCTGAAGAATTAATAGAAACAATTAATGGAGTTAACTTCATACAGCTGTGGGAAAACAATTTGTGTTATGACGTTTAGCCTCTTTATGTTTAAGTAAAGTCCTTTCTTTACGTCTGGATTGATTGTCATAGTCATGTCACTAATAAAGAAATACAAGTTGCTGTGTTTATAGTATACATCTAATAACCGGAATATCAGGATTTAGCAAGACGACAGTTGATATTTCATCAACTTTATTGTATGTCTTGTAAATTACATAGTGAATTAAGCAGAGTTGAATACTAAGGTAAAGTGTATTCTTGGAGTTAGTCATGGAGTTCAAGTTCTCTTGTCTACTGGTGGTGCAAAAAGCAAAAAAGATGATTTTTTTTTGCCTTCATCAGTTAGAAGGTACTAAATGACTGGAATCTTCAAAAGAAATGTACATGGTCCCTTTTAATGTGGCATTATCCTTAAGAACTTTGATAACCTTATCTTAATTGAAACTTTTGTTAATGAACTTTGAGTAAGACAGTAATGTTTCCCCATCTGCAGTGGTTTTATTGCTTGCAATACTCTTAGAAGCATTTGTATTTAAATTAAACTTATTACCTTACTTCTGTATAATTTTTTAATGCTTCTTAGTCTTAAAAGAGAACTGTTCAGAAAGTTCTCCTGTGGTAGAATGTAATAGCACTATTACTGGTTGAAAAACAGAGATTTTATATACTGGGTTTTTTTCAGGAATATATTTCCATTTTTTGTACAGTTTTCTGCAACTTAAATTAAAAAGTTTTCCTTCAGATTTCTTTCCCATCCTTCAGCCAAACATGGAATCATTCTGTTTCCCTAGCCTCCTCTCCTGCCAAAGCAAGAGATGTGAGAAATGTCAATAACTATTTTCTCCAAGTTTTTCATACATTGAAACTTTCCTCCCTCCCCATTTCGACTACTTGAAGCTGAAAGTTATGATCAAATCTACAGAAGAAAACCCCCAGGAAACAGAAAGGCAACACCAGACCCCTGAGAGGCTCTGCAGGGGACATTCCCCTGAGCCCATTTCTTGTCTCTTTCCATGGAATTAGACTCAGGTGGCATATTCCTTGGCTCACGTTTAGGCAATTCATGATGATAGCTGCCAGTAGTCATACTTTCAAACATATGTCAAACATATGTCCTAGAGTCCTCATGACAGTATGGGTTACAGTACAGAGCATTTAGATCCCCAATTTTACGTACGTTGCCTTCTGCACAATGCACAGACACGAAGTTTGGCATTCTCATACAACTGATAAGAAGAAAGATGTCTAAAGAGTAGGATATTTGCATACCATCAAGTTTTGCAAATGTTGAGGAAAGGTCTGCTGACTGAAAAGTTGGTCAGTTGCTTAGGTCTGTCTTGAAAGCGGTCCTCTCCTGTGGTGTCTAATAAGTAGTGCTGGTTAAAACAGTCACTCAAGTAAGTGAATGACAGCCCCAGAGGCAGGGCCCTGGGCAAGTAAGTCCTAGATAAGGCTCGTTGGGGACAGTGAATCTGGGCAGTGCTCTCAGGGCCCTGACAGCAGCAACCTGGGAAGGAGAGTCCCACTCTCTACTAAGTCTCAACATTTCTGTCTCATTATGGCCCATCCTGCATTAAAACCTTAAACGTGTCTTAGGTATTTTGCTGTAATTTGGTGTTGATTCAGATTCTAGTCAGCCATGTAATTAATTAACAGAAATAAGATATACATGTAAATATTCATATATGTATGGGCAGCTGACAGATGATTTTGTATAATTATAGAAAATAAATGGTTATTTGCCCAGATGTTTCAGAAAATAACTAGATTAGCACAACCACTTTAGTTAAAAGTCCCATAAATACTTTTAAAATTATGTTTATGTGTACGCAGATATACCAGTGAAATGATGTCTTAATGAAAAATCTATGTGGTTCTTCATTACTTTTATTTAAATTAAATTAATGAAATTTTCAGGGAACTCTGACTTATTTAGAAAAAAAAAAATACCAAAGAACATTAACCTGGACATTAATCTAGACTACATATTAAAATGTTACAATTTCTGTAACAGGAATGTAGCTTTTTTTCCTGAGCATAAATTTTAGTAGATTTTTAAGTCTATCATTCCCTTTTTGATCGTATTTGTTTGACAGAAGCCTACAATCTAATTCCAACTTGATGTGATAAGAATGATTATGTAGGAGAGTGTCAGAAGGGTAGAAGAAAAATAATGAAAGTCTAAGCAAGAAAATGCATAATGAGTACCAAGAAAATTTCAGGTTTCCTTCAGATGATCAAATGTTATTTATTTTTTCCTCCTCCCCCAGGCACAATGGCAGCAAGACTAGGGTTTAAACAAGATCACAGAGTGAGGCATTAATAGATTTCATTCAAGCATATCCTCAACTGAAGACGAGAACTTGTCCCTAGGATGATCCAGTGTCTTCTATGTTTAATTTCAAAAGTGGAAAAGCATAATAATTTTAAAGACTGTGGAAGATTCTAATTTTTGGACACTATTTCTTCAAGGTATACCTTAGCAAATATTTCTGTCTACTTTATACAAAAGCAAACAACGACTCTGCATGTGAACACTGCTATCTGTCTTTTATGCATGTAACAAAATGTATTCTAAGATGTTTTTCTTTTGGTTCAGACTTATAGGCAAGGAAAAAAATGTGGTCCAGGAGTGACAATCCAAGCATCAATGTTCGCAGGCACATTAGAAGCCTGAAAGCAGGAATAAATTCCTTTTTTGTTATGAGATAACGTTGGTGCCTCCAAAGAAATATATACTGTACCCTAAGATTGTTTGTCAAAAATTTTCTGGCATGTTTAAGACACAAATTATGTATCAGTATTTATAAAAACTTCACTCTCTGTCAACTCAGTATTTGCTATCCTAACAAAATTCATTATTTATAGTTAAACTACATATTTCCTCAAAAAATGGCTACTTTGTGTAGGAAAGGGTGTTCCCTCAAAATCAATCAGCTCAAAAATTTGAGCAGAACATGGGCGTTGGGGCAAAGAAGCAAGAGAAAAAGAAATCAACATGCAGTGTGTATGAATGAAAACACAACTATTTGATTTAAATCCACAATAGAATTAATAACACAAATGGAGACACTAAAGACAGTCAGAAATGAAACACAGACTTAGAGATTATATATGTCATAGATCATATCAAGAGCAGAAAGATTAAAAGCTGGAGTATAAATTATGCTCCAAATATATGTTTCTGATTCAACAGATACAATTCATTGTGCAGAAATATCCTAAAATCTACAGAAGATCTTTTCAGAACTGTATTAGATAGGATATTGCATTAATTATCTTTCAAAAATGCGTTATTACTTTATTTGTAGAAGTTGGCTCTAAAATAAACTCAGATTCTGTAGAGGAAAAAGGATGTTGCTGATGCTAATGAACACTTACGACTTGGATCAGTTGATCAAGTTTACTTGCTAATGTAAATGAATAATTGGGGTTTATTTCACCATAATCTTACTTATTAACATAGCTGCTCAAGCAGGAGTGAAGATTATCCATTTGTCCATGAACTGGTGGATCTCAAGTACTACTCATACAAAGGAAAAAAGTGTACACTAGGTTATTTCTGCCATAATGAACTTTTAATTCTTTTATAGGTAGTCATCCGTATGGTGTTTAAAAGTGGTGTTCTGGTTGCTGGAATATCAAGGGAAGTTTTTGCTTGGAAAGAAAAAGCATATTCTAAGAAAATTTATGTCAGAAAATTTGGCCTAGAGAGATTCTGCAGATCACAGTAATGAGGACTTCCCCCAAAACTAGTGATCAGTTGAACTCTATTTGTAAGTTACAAGACTCACTTCTCCAGGAATCTTTTGAGGTTTATTAACCTAGGTTCTGCAGATGGCCTTGTGGCAGACAACTTGATCCCAATCTCACAGTATATTAGAAATTTAGCTGTAAAGCATTGCAAAACTCTATTTCTGGTAATAATAAAAACATATTTTCAGATTAATTTGAAATTATTTTGTTTTCCTTTAAGGCTTCTGAAATATAGATATTTCCTCATTTGATGAAATGAGTTGTTGAAAAATACTGGATGCAAACAAATGAACAAAAGGTTTAAAAAGCAGAAATACCAAGATATAATTAATAAGATCAAGATGAGTGACAAGTGTTTGTGCAGAAAAAAGCAAAGATTTCTAAATGAATCAGGAGTCATATTCTGTGTGAAGTCAAAATCTGTGTATTTGGCCTTAAACAGCCATTCATTACCATTTCAGGATAAAAAGATTTTATATTTCTTTATGACTTTTACATAAATTGTTTCAATCATCACAAACATAAAACGGTATATTTAAAATTTACTTTTAGGAAAGCTCTGGTGCTACATGAAACAGCTGCAATAGGATACTACAAGTTTTTGTTTATCATACTCTGCATACATTATAGTATGTCTGGGATATGAACAGATTGAGATTTCTTTCTGAAACTTTGAAAAGCTGCAGCTCTGAGTACACCTGAGTATCTGATATGTTATTTTGGCTGAGCCCAAAATAAACACTGCTTTGAATTTACCCTGTGCAATTTGTCAGTCTCCAGTTTTCAGTGCAGACACCAAAAGATCCTCCCTCTCCAACTGTGCACATCAGAGGGACCCGGTGTCAGGAGCGGGACTTGACAATAATAAGCTCTGTGTAAGACCGCATCTAGTCTAGTGTGTTGTAACGTGCCAGGGACTGTTTTCTGGTCAGCTGCTATAGTCTTGCTTGCGTCTTCTGCAGTTGAATTTGGCCCTGGTTAAAATCATACCAGTAGCAGTGGTCAGGCTATTGCCCTAGCTCTTTCAGATTATTAGCAGTGCAGTAGTACACTGAACAGTAATCTCTTGTACAGTATAGTTTGAAGGAGTTTGGAACCATTGTATTAAAATGCATATCTATACAGTCAAATATCTTTGCTTCTCAGTTCACATCTGGGTCTTGATCCCTGACTACCCACACTGAGCATTTATTTGTTCTGAGGCTCTCTTTTATAATGATGTTTGAGAACTGCAAAGATGGTCTCAGGTTATTTCTAAGAAGGCAAAGAGTCAGGACTGGATGTCCAAGACACTTTTGGATTAGACCAGAGGACACAAGCCTAATGTTAGTCACTTAATACGTGTTGGGGATGTAAGGCTGTTATGACCAAAAAAATTGGAACTAGTTTTAGCATACTGTTGCCTTGTTCTACACCGTTTGGGTCAAGGCTTGACTACTGTGTAATAAAGCAGTGATGTGTGCATTGGTATAATTCAGTACTGAATACTGCTCCTAGTTGCAATATGACACAGACATGAAAAAAGCTAAATAAATACTATTTAATTACTCATATACATGTTACTTACACAGTAGCCATACTTCTAACAAGAAAGAAGTGGGCCTATTCAGTTCATACTGTCTTAATTGGAGGCTAAAGGAACTTGAAGGATTTAAGGTATAGTGCTATTTTGTGCTGCCTAGAAGAGTGTAAGATTCCTTCAAATCCTCTTTTCTTTCTAGTTATGCTGTACGGTGTTGGAACCTCCATCACACCTCGACAATCAGCAATGCATTTAATCCATCATTAATTTCTGCCAACAGAAGCTAGAAAGCGGTCAAAATGACTTATAGGTAGTTTCTGTGATGAAACAGGTTAAGAAGGCCTTTTACTTTACTGCGTAGCACTTATCAAGGGCTTGATTAATTTTATCACACATACTTATCTTTGATTATCTAGAACGATTTGGGTATTCTGCGTGGAAGCCAGTTTTCACACAAGACAAATTCTTCCCTAGGATTTCTCATAGTTATCGTGTTCTAGGTGCTTATTCTGTACCAGATACCTTAGGGAAACTAATGGCAAGAAAAGTTGGTTACATATGGGCATTTAAATCAAACCACCAGTGCTACTTGAGATGCCTGGATTACCCAAGATAGACTAGGCAGAAGATTTATGAGAAGCCTGTGCCCTTCTGGAGTAGCTGTTAAAAGGGCAGACATAAAATGATAAAAGGATTTGTCCACATGTAAGAGTTATCAAGAATTATCTTTGTCAACAGATGAAAAGGACTAAAAGAGAAGAGGGGAAAGGTGGGTGGAAGGGGGAAGGGATAAGGGAAGGGCAAACTCCTGTTCAGGTGAAGTCTACAATGAAAATATTGGCTTAGTATCAAAATTCTGTTGTGTTTTAGTCCTTTAACACGGTAGCAGCCACACTCTTGAAAGACATACTGTGTTGAAATTAAGTTTAAATTAATGATTTAAGGGAAAGTAAATTAAACAAGGTAGTTTTGTTAGAAAATTCAAATCAAATATTTTACTTACTTTTTGTATTTTTATCTTTAAATTGATTTGGAAGATTTATAACCTTAAAGAAAGCATCTTTCTCTTTCCCTTATGAAGCAAACTCTACATTAAACTAAGACCATATTTTTGCATGTAAACACTTTTTCTTACTCTTAGATAGGAACTGTGATTTAAGTAATTGAAATATCTAGTGTATTTAAATTTCTTTAACAAAAAAGCTACATTACTTCTCACTTCAATGTTCTATTTTTCTTAAAGACTCAAGAGAATATAAAACATATTTTGTTGCTCTCTATGGTCACTTTATTTTTATTTGATTAAAAGTTCTTCTGTAGAGACACCACGGGGGGTTTTTTGTACAAACTGAATAATCCTTTCTCAGTCAACTCATTCTGAGCCGAAGGCATAGCAAGCAAACTGAAAAAAAGTTCACTTTGATACATCTTCCAGAAGCATGACCTACAAACCACTGAATTTTTTACAATAGCAGCCTGGCATCAATCTCTCAGGCTTTTTTTTTTTTTAACTTGGGCTTTGATATATCCTGAAAAATTACACTTTCTTCTTGTCTCATATCAAAGAGGGTTAGAAATCAAGGAATTATAATTTCAGTATTTAGCATATTTTTATCTGAAAATGTGTTTTTTATTCTACAGACAGCTACATTTGATGGAAAAGATAATATTATAATTCTTTAAAACTGGTTGATACAATTGGGAGAGAAGTTGAGATAGAAAATACTTGTGGAGGACTATCAGCATGCAATTATGATTGAAAGGCATGATTTCATTATTCTGGGAACCATATATATGTAAAGTACAGTGATTAGCTGGCAGAAACTCTTGTGTGGATTTTTTAAGTGGAATTCAGTATTTTTTTCTGTAGTAATTAAGAATGGTTTGCTTTTTCTCTTATTTTTTTTTTAATCTATAAATATGCCAAATAAAAGGTATTCAGTAACAAAAGTTTACATCGTGTCAATACAACTACTATGTTGCAGACAAATTAGTTGTCTTTCTCTGCTTCTGACTCCTTTTGGACACCAGTTCCAACAAAAAAAATGGAAAGTATTGTTACTTTTACACTATATTTCCAATCTTCCTTTTCCCTTCCAGGTTGTGGGTTTTGTTTTTTTTTAATTACATAACTTTAAGGTTTTAATCAATTGCTCCACTAGCTGTCATGTTTAATTCCTTTTCCCTTCCCCTTCCCCTTGCTTTTCTTTTCCCTCTCCCTTCCCCCCTTCCCCCTTTCCTTTTCCCCCTTTCCTTTTCCCCCTTTTCCTTTCCCTCTTTTCCTATCCCCTTTTGTCTTTTCCCTTCCCCTTTCCCTCTTTTCCTTTTTTTTTATCTTTTCTTTTCCTTTTTTCTTTTTTTTTCTGTTTCTTTTTTTATTCTTTTTTTTTTCTTTTTCTTTATCTTTTTTTTTTTTTCTTTTTCCTTCTGTGGAGGGAACTTTTCATTCTATAGTCAAAACCACTTGCTTAATTATTCCTGTTTTCTTTCTACCTGTGAACACAGCTACATGGAAAAAGCTTAACGTAGCAGGTACCTTAAGACTGGGAGGAAAGCCTGTGTCCTATGTGCCTTCCTACTGTAGACATTTTCAATTGGTCCCTCAGGTATCTTTGTTCAAATTTGTTCTATTTTTCCCTTCACTTGGCATTGAAAATAAATTAATTACATATTAGAATAAAGTCTTTGGTGTATTAAGTAAAAGCTAAAAACTTTACATTTTGAAATTCTTGGTAGTTCTCCTGTGCATCTTCATTTTTTAAAGTATTATGCATGAAGACATTCTCATATCACAGAATAAAAATAAATAAATTATTGGATAAGACAGTAGATCCCCTCAGGGTCTCTGTCAGACCTGGATGTGCTGACCTGAATTTCTGCCCTAGAATTTTGATCTGGCACCAAAGAAAAAACTTCAATTTTTATATATTTTGGATTGTCTTATTTTCTGTAAAATTAATCTTACAGTATTGGCTATCATGAAGCTTTTCATTTTTAAAAGATAGATATTTATTTCTCTATTTGTTTCTGTTGCTTTTTAGTTGTATATCTTAGAATCATAGAATCATAGTATCACTACATTGGAAGAGACCTCTGAGATCACCAAGTCCAACTATGCCTGTCTCCTTACTAAACCATGTCCCTAAGAAACTCGTCTACCCGTTTTTTAAACAACTCCAGGGATGGTGACTCCACCACCTTCCTGGACAGCCTGTTCCAATCCCTGACTACTCTTTCGGCGAAGAAATTTTTCCTAATGTCCAGTCTAAACCTCCCCTGGAGCGACTTGCGGCCATTTCCTCTTGTCCTATCGCTTGTCACTTGCGAGAAGAGCCCAGCGCCCACCTCGTCACAACCTCCTTTCAGGCAGTTGTAAACAGTGATGAGATCTCCTCTCAACCTCCTCTTCTCCAAGCTAAACAACCCCAGTTCCCTCAGCCGCTCCTCATAGGGCTTATTCTCCAGCCCCCTCACCAGCCTCGTTGCCCTTCTCTGTATGCGCTCCAGCCCCTCAATGTCCTTCCTGTAGTGAGGGGCCCAAAACTGAACCCAGCACTAGAGGTGCAGTCTCACCAAAGAGCCTCCAATATTTTTTCCATTTTTGTTTTTGAAATTTCAAGCAATAGAGGTGTAATTTCCCCAAAATAAATTAATTATTATTAAAATAATAGTGGAAGATTGGGAGCATAAAATCTAATTGATGAGGACTTTTATCTGTAGACATACACTTTGATATTGCCGTGATTTCTTGCAGATTAAATGCCAGAGGGAGACAGCATGTAGAAAAAAGAATGAATGACCCATACCTCTTCAAAAGTCCTTCTCTTCCAACTTCAGCCATCAGAGTGTGTTGCCTACGTTCTAACTTTTGCAGGGCTGGACATGATCACAATCTGTAAATCACTTTTAGAGATATAGTTTTTTCTAATCCCCTCTGGAAAGGGGGAAAAATACTTCGTGTTTACTCGTTATGTTGAGAATTTTCATTGGAAAAAAATATCTATTTTTTCACTGATATCGACATCTATATTGTAATCACACATATAATCATTTTTTGATGGTGAATACACTTCAGTGAATCATCTACCTTGGAGTTAAGTTCTTGACTGAGACATTACATTAAAGACCACACTTGTCCTTGGAATCTTTTGTTAATGAAGGAAAATAAGTCATATCTAGAGGGAGAAAAAGACCTTAGATGGGCTGAACTGTTTTTTGGTATTATAATGATGCTTCCTGTTAGTTACCTTAATCTCTTTCCTGAGGCTAACTATTCTAATTTATGTATTCATTAATAGCTTAAAATTAAGTGAACTTATTCAAGCCTTCAAGACTCAGTTGAAAAATAATTTGATAGAATAGTTTGCAATAATCCTAATAATATTTAAACTTCAGAATGTGAAATGGGAGAAAGATAGGAAGGAAGGGAGTGATAGTAGGACAGAAGGCCTTGTGTCTCTTAATGTCTGCATTGTCTACTCATTCTTCTAGGTAATTTATTTTTGTAACACTTTAATTGCCATAGATGGACTCGATGATCTTAAAGGTCTTTTCCAGCCTTGTGATACTGTGATACTGTGAAAGTTTTAAATAGTGTAAGATCCACATATGAGTCAAGTAAGATGGCTGTAAATAGATGTGTTCCTGGCAGGTTACAAAGTTTAAACATATTTACCTGAAAATTAGCAAACCCTAATCTTCTGTAATATTTGATGAAAAATTTAATCTAGGTTGATTTCCTCATTTCAGTAGGTGAAAGTCAGACAGCTTGTTTCTCTTGCAGTCTTTAATCTATTAGGCTGACACTTTATTTTTTTGTTACTGTCAGTTTTTTATGAGAGTTTATCTAAGTCCTGAGGTCATTGTGAATTTAGCTGTAAAAACAACAGAGCACTAATAAATTATGTACCTGCTTAATAAAAAACAAGATTTGTGTTCATTTTATTGTTACATTTATAGTAAGAATGGAGGAGGAACCTTGTCAATTGCTTGATGATGCCTATATTTCATATCATGGTAGAAAATTTATTACATTATGAAGAGAAACTCAACAAAATGCTAGCCAAAAAAAAATAATCAGTACTGAAAAACAGAGTTATTTAAGAAATATCTTGGGTAGGTGTACTCGAAAAATAAGTGAGGAAGTGATTATTTATTCTAGTGATTGACCTCTGTTTTCTGCTGTTCACTATCAAGTTTCAGAAGTAGCTGATAGATTGCCAAGTGAAGCAGAGCTGAACTTTGCATGCTATAATGCTATTAAGGTGGCATTGCTTTGCAGATGACTGCCCTTTTCACTGTGACGCTTTTCTGTCTGTGCTTTGCACCATTTCTTGTTCTAAAGTAACATTTGGTTTTACATTAGCTAGCAATTATTTCAGCGGTGGATTTAATGAGAAAAGGATTTTGTCCAGATAGACAGATTCAGTCAGTTATGAATTGGGGAAAAGAATTAAAGTATCTTATGATTTTTTATACACAGATTATTTATTTACTTCAATATGTTCAGCTATTTTATTTTTCCCAAATGCACGTTCGTATATTGCCTTGCAATAACCACAGGTACAGCTGTCCCTGCTGTTGTTCTGACCACAGCCCAGGACCCCATTTCAACCCCTGGGGACCATCAGCCCTTGCCCCAGTGATACCACAGAAAGGCCAGAATCCTGTTCCACGTAGCCCTGCCCTGCCAAGCCATGAGGCCTGTCGAGCTGGGCCACCCATAGTCCCACATTCCATCTCAGCCTTGACCTGTTCCTATCCCCAGAGAGATATCACCCCAGAGATGAAGATCAGTGACAAGTGATGTCCTTCAGAGGTCCACATTGGGACCAGTGCTGCTCAATAGCTTCATTAATGACCGAGACAGTGGAATCGAGTACACCCTCAGCAAGTGTGCAGATTACACGAAGTTGAGTGGTATAGTTGACATGCCTGAGGGATGGGATGCCATCCAGAGGGACCTGGACAAGCTTGAAACTAATGAGGTTCAACAAAGCCAAGTGTAACATCTGCACCTGGGTCTGGGCAACAGACCAGAAGACCAAATTTATCCTGGGTTGCATCAAAAATAGTGTAGCCAGTGAGTCAAAGGAGGTAATTCTGTCCTCTCTGCTCTGATCTCTGCTCTGATGAGATCCCACCTAGCTAGTATCTAGCTCTGGAGCCCTCCGTACAGGGAAGATATGGACCTGTTGGAGACGATCCAGACAAGAGACAAAAAACAATCAGAGGAATGGGACGACTCTCATACGACGATAGATTGAGAGAGTTGGGTTTATTCAGTCTGGAGAAGAGAAGGTTCCAGGTAGATCTTATTGCAACCTTTCCATACTTAAACGAGGTTTAAAAGAAAGATGGGGACAAACTTTTCAGCAAGTCTGTTGTGCTAGGACAAGGGGCAATTGTTTTAAATTACAAAAGAGTAGATATAGGCTAGATATATGGAAGAAATCTTTTACTTTGAGGTCGGTGAAATATTGGGACAGGTAGACCAGAGAGGTGGTAGATGCCCCATCCCTGGAAACATCAAGGGTCTAGTTGAAGATCCTCTGCTTATTGCAGAGGGTTTGGACTAGCTGACCTTTAAGCATTCCTTTCCAACCCAAATTATTCTATGGTTTTATAATTCCCCAAATTTTTGAGCTTTGTTTCCAATCAACAGACTTCCTTAATCCACTTCCCTTTTTTCAAACATAGTGAAACAAAAGGGAAATAGTGAGGGATCTTTTTTCTTGTTTGTTTGCAATCGTATTTGCATCCAGTTACAAGTATATTCCCCCCTAGAGAACATTTTTTTTAGAAATCCACTATTTCTTAATAGAAAATCTGTGCAACTGTTTTCATGATCCATTTCTTCCCTGGGAAATCTGTCCAGAATGTGTAATTTCTGTGTACTGGGTGGACACCTCTGAAAACCACTCTAGAATTTCAGTACAAGTGTAATATAAAGAATAGAAGGCAGAAAGAAGTGAAAGCAATCTCAATAACCATAGCTTAGTAGATGTTTCCCTTAGAATTTTCCTCACTGATGCAACAGGCAGCAGTACTCACCAAAAAATCACTCCTTCATACAAAGATTTTGTGATGCCTCCTTGCACCATTTTCAGCTTCATTCCAGCCTGGACAGTTGTGAAAGTTAGTACTCAGTTTTGTGCTGGAGAGTGATATTTAAATGGTAAAGGGTCTGACGCAATGCTAAAAAAACCCTCCTTAGGTGTCATAAGGTTTTGGTAGGGATCGCCTTGCTTTCTAAACTCCCTCTTGCAGAGGGGTCTAGGTGCATCTGGATCCAAAAGCAGCATCACGCCTGAATGGTCGGTGTCGAAGGAGTGCGTGGGCAGCCGCTGATCAGAGTCAATAACTGTGTTAAGATTTTTTCCCTCCAGAGCCCCAGGTGGGGCTTTCACTGAAAGGATGTAATATTGACTGAGCCTGTCAAAGTTCAAGGATTTTCACAGAAACAGTTTTGCAAAGTCAATAAAATTGATGTGTTAAAGTGATAGATGTTACAGATTCGTTAGTGCTAATTGTTTAAAAGAAGCCAGCTAATGGTTATAAGAGATAATAAATTGGCTCAAATGTCATCCACACTATAGCAAAGGGACATGTACAATTTCTTACCAACAGAAACATTCTTCCCAGGGGAGTGGAGAAGAGAGATGTCTGTCAACACTGCGTGACAATCAATAGTATGATATTTGGATAAGTGAAGACATACTTTAGAAATCCCTTTTTTAATAGCTAAGGTCTACTTAAGAGATATTACTAAGCAAAAATTGTCACTGTTAATAACATAGCACCTTCTCATGTTAAGATTATATTCTTAGCACCCATATAGTAGTTCTAAATCTGTTCTGGAGAAAGAAAATGGGAAAATAATTGATGATGTCTTATTTTGACAGCAAACATCAAAGATTCAGTGCACCCAGCTTCTTACCTATTAATTCTGTTCTCGAAATCCCTTTCAGGAATCTATGACCAAACCTACATAGCTATGACCCCAAAGGCATGAATATAACAAGAAAGTTATGATTGCAAGAAAATTTAACTAAATTAATATAAATCAAATAATTCAACAATGACAGATTTCTCCCATATCATAAGAAATTAGATGTCATTCATAAAATAACCATTCAACTGGAAAATATACAAGGATGAGCGTTTTCTGCAGTGTTGTCATAAAGTGTAACATGGCCGTAATTCTTACTGCTCAGCACTTTAATGGCTTTATCCTACATAGTTTCCCATACTCATACATAATAGCTGAGGACCCTATGGTGAAAATATAAGCTGAATAGCCATTTGCCTGCAGTCTTCTTGCAAACTGAGCAGGTTTTTGATTGGCTCTAGCAGGTTTGGGGAAATGACCATTTCAGACAGGACACAGTCAAGCAGAAAATGGGCAGATGCTGTAGGTTGCATAATCAGTACAAAGAAAACTCATCTGCCATTTATAGTAAGTGAGATTAACTGATGGGATACCGACTGATTCAGGCTAATTTAATGACAACCTCTAACCATCTGGCTAGGGAGCTGTATTTTACAAAGGCCTAATGCTGACCCACATAAGCTAGTCTAAAAAACATTTGGTGAGTTTAATAATGGATTATACATCAAAGCAAGAACTCATTACTGTTACAAGTCATGAAATATTTATTTTTAATCTGACAGTTCTACTACTGCTAAACAATAAGAGATTACACTGTGAAGCAGTATATATAATAAATGACTGACTACTTTTCTGCTGTGTTAGTAAATGCAAAGCTTTCTGAGCTCAAAGCTTTTACTTGCTGACAGTGTGAAACTGTATGAAATACATCCTCTCTTTTCTTCAATGGATTCTCCAGCACCAGATCAGCCTTTGCTTTTTGGACGTATGATTTTTCAGTAATATTCTCCATAGCTGATGAATTAAACTGAATTGCTAGTTTCTTTGTATTTAGCCTGATTTCAAAAACAGTCAGCATCCTGGAGCCCAAATTATATTCGTGATGCTTTTGCCTGTCTTCATAGAATGTTATTGAAGAAGGAAATTGGTGGTAAAAAAATGCGTAATTCAGAGCGTAGTTTGGCTGAAAAAATCCAGTTTACTCATTGTGGTTTATGACGTGGAAAGGACCCAGCCTAATTCTCAAAGCTCAGAGCTGGCAGTTAGAAAACATACATCCACAAACTTGATTCAAAGCAATGAAAAGATAACCATTCAACTTCCTCAATAGAATTTTTATGGAGGCATTTTTATCAACTAAGTCACATATTGAAATGTTGAAAGAAGGGAATGAGAAGTGTTTTTCAGACAGTTTATATTATTTTCTGATGATGTGTTCTCAATTGTTCAGATGCATAGTGATTTATTCACATTTTAGTTTTTTCCTTTTTTTTTCTTTTTTTGTGATCGCATTTAAATGCAATTTACATGTAACAGTATATACAAACTCGTGAACATGCCATAACATATTCTGTTCAAAGCGTCAGAGATACGGGTATGGAGGAAACTGCTGAGAAATCAAAACGATATGTTTCCACATAAAATTTGCACAGATGTAATTGCTACTGTCAAATTCTTTGAGACATAAAGGCGAATTATACCATTTGCACCAAACCTATACTGCATATATATTGAACCGTACTATTTCTTCACTGAAATCGATGGACAAATAGGTAACTTCCTGTGAAGAAGTTGCAAGTAGTAGTATCTAGTCAGATTTTGGAAAACCCCAAATTTCCATTCTGTTGGAATATTCTATTACTTGTGCTGTTCACTCAAAATTATTTGGCATCTCCTACAGTCAGCAAGTGGAAAGAAATACGACAGCTTCACTGGCATTCAGGAATAATTCTTTTTAGTTTCTTGTAGGTATAAATGCAAAAAAATCCTTTGAAGTATGTCTTCTGTTCAGAAACAAACAAGCCCACAAAAGGTTTCCTAGAACAAAAAACGAAGGCAGACTTTTCTAAGAATTATATTTACTGTTTACTACTTGCCAGAAGATTCAACTCCTAAATTAGCCTCAATGTTGTGTAAGCGTTTTCACATGTGCTGTCAAACACACAGGCTGTTCAGGAGGGACAGACAAGGCAGGCAAGATGGATGTGTTGAACTAAGTGTAAGGGAGATATTTGATTGTATCATAGTTGGGAATGATGAGGTTGAGTGCCTCTGGATGAGGATTAGAGGACAGGAAATAAGAAAGGAGATGTTGTAGTGAGTGTCTACTACCAATCACCCAGGCAGGAATAGCACTGATGAGTTATTCTATAGTGAAATAGGAGAAATCTCTGGATCAATAGCCTTCATCCTTATGGGAGATCTCAAGTTCCTACACATCAAGCGTGATTATCATACTGCTGTGACCAACAGGTCTTGAAAAGTTTATAAGAGATGATAACTTCTTGTCACAAGTACTCAGTGAGCCATGTAGGAAAATCTTCTCCTAGGCTTCCTATTTGTAAATAGAGAAGGGCTCATGATGCATGTGATGATAGGCGGCTGTCTTGACCACAGTTATCCTGAAATAGTTGACTTTGAAATTTTCAGTGTAATGAGAAAAAAAAGGACCGTGGTGTTCACATAGATATATATTTGTATTTTTATATTCAGCATCAGAAAGTATTCTGAATCTTGTGCAGAGGGAAAAATACATTAATAGGACTTCTCATACAAGTACAAGATATCTTCTCAGAATCTATCCAGTGCATATGTAGAAGAAAGATATCTTTCTGCATCTTCTTTCCCAGAAAGTCCTTTACTCAGATTACCTGTTCATATAAATACAAATATTCTTGGAATGACCGTTAAACAGTAATAAACTGACATTTAATCAATTTTAAAATTAGAAGTAGTTTAGCTGATGTTCTAAGTCATGAAAGAATTTGACCTTCACTGTGGAATCAGCAGAGAAAATATACATAAACGTACACATTTTCACACATACAGGTAGACAAAGTATATAATAATTGCAATATAGAAGGAAGTGAGAGCTTTGAATAAAACCAATAGAATAGGCAAGTACTTATACATTAAGGATATATTTATCTGGTGGTTTAGATTTTTAAGTCAATTTAAATTTGAAAGAAACACAGTTTTTGCAATTAAAGGGAACAATGGCTTGACAGGTCAGACTAGAGTTGTAAGCATAATAAATAGCTTGACAATTTTACCCATGAGCTTTTTCTATGAGTTTCACTCCAAGAACATTCTGTATTTATCAACAGGTACCCACTTACATCTTTTAATTAGGAGTTGCTCTTAATATTTTTCCTCATTGTTCAGCAGTCACAGAATGTTATCTAATAGAGTCATTCAGGCCGCAACAGCTCTTTTTGCCTAGTTCAGAGTCATAGTTCTTTCAGGATCTATTTTTTACCAGAAGTAGGTCGCAGTCTGGACATTGGTCATAAATTACAACACAGCCAAACGCACTTACTATCTACGTACACCTCATCTGCTTTTAATTTCTTCATTACTTGAAAGTCTTTCTGTAATGATGGAACAATTTTGTGCATTGACAGCCTGCCCCTTAACAAAACCATTGGCACAGACAGGCTGCTGACACCCTGTTTCTCGACCGACACTGGCAGTGTCGGCAGGATGCTGCTCGCATTATCCATTTAAGGAATAATTCTCTCAAATCACACTGCCATGAATAGAGCAAAGGAGTGATTCAAATCTTGCCTGCATTCAGAAGGTGTTTGTACAATTGACTGTTGTTGTCAGATATCCCGGACATCAAACATTCCTGGCAGCCTGCTGAAGTCAGGGCATCACCTATGACCCCGTGTTTGCTACCAGGGAATGGGTGAGCTGCCATATGGGCACATTGTCGCTTATCTTTCCTACCACCTCAATTAAGTTTAGTTTATAAAAGTTTGCCAAACTCCCTTACTGTTCAAAATATATGTATTATATATACATATGCAAATGCAAAAAAAACCACAAAAACCTCATTAGAATTATTTTTTTTAGGATTGAGGGAAAAAAACCCATATTGTATTAAGAAATTTTAACAAGTATACTTTTTAAATTATATGTTAAATTTTACTATTTAAGTAGTAAAATATATAGTGAATTACTTTCTTTAGATTACAAGAAGATTTGCATTCTTCCATTTTTTTTAATTTTATGTGTAGCAGCTCTACTCATTCATGTAAAAGTGATCTTAAAAGAAAATATTGCCTTGGTAAAAGAATTTTGGACACTGCCAAACAAAAGAGGTGATTACCAATTAAATATTTCTATTGCAGCTTTCCAAGTTAAACAACTTTGTTTTAATTTGTTACTAGCCAATAAAACATGAAAATCAATATCACTCTTCACATTCTTTACTAGAGGGTTGAGAAAACCAGTTAAACTTCATTGAGTAATTACATAGAATAAGTCAAGCTTGAACTGTTATCTCTGAGGGACATATTATCTGAAAAGAGACTAAAAAATTAACTTTACAGAATACAATTAAAGCAAGGGAAAAGGTTGTAAATGGATGAAAGACAGAAGGATGTAACACAAATACTTATCCCAGGAAATTAAAATTCCTGACTAAGAACCATGAAATAAAACTAATAGGTACCTTAGTGTGATTTAAAATTGCAGTAAAAGATTTAAATATTAAGTATCTTCATCCAAAGCCAAAAGTTTGGTCCAAAAAGACAATTCTACCCCAAAGTATGCACCTTAGTTGTGCATAAAGGATAAAAATGTACACATATTGAAAAGCAGCCCTGCATGTGGTTCCTATACCTGCCTGGCCCCGCTATTATAAAATGCAACTAGGAAAATGGTCATGGTCATGATAAAATAAAGTAAGGGAAAACCAGCTTCTTCTCACAGCAAGTTTAGAAATTCTGGTTTACAATATTTTCCTAAAATCAATCTGAGAAATAAATTTATAAAACTACCTGAAGGGATTGTCTTAAATATCTTCACTAAGACAAACACACAAGAGATCAGATATCTCTTTCTTTCTGAGACATTGTGGAAGGGGTTATTTTTTCATAGAACATGATGAATAAGTGAAAAGTGTAGAATTCTATTTTTAAATGTGAAAGGTATCTACTAACTTTTCAGGTGAGGAGACAATGATCAATGGCAAGAGAACTGACCTGATGTTGGATGAAGTTCTCCTTACCAGACTTAAAAATGGAATGACTTCCAGTGAATAAGCTCTGCAAACTGAGTTTCTATTTGTGTCCAAATATGCATTACACTTAATAGAAAAGTAAGTCTTGATGCAGCTGCCTGTAATACTGGTCTCTATGTCTGTCTGAGATACACCTAGGGACACTTCATGGCTTCCAGCTCCTGGTCCAGAATGACACAAGTCTCTTGTCTCAGGTCTTGTTTTGCAACTGCCAGGTCCAGATGATGATTATAGTCACCAGGGAGCTAGGTTTGATTTCAGTTGCCCACACACAGACATGTAATACAATTCAATATGCTTCATTTTTGATATTCAGATGTCACTGGCAAATACAACGCAGTGCTATGGGAAATATAAAACCTTCTAAACTCACAGCTGATGCAGATACTGTTGAGGTATGCTGGGTGGGCTATCTTTAGAGAATGCAATTCTGCTCTAGGGCTTCTCAGATTTCATTAACATTGTTCATTAAAGCAATTGAATCTAAAACAATGGAACCTAAAGGGATAGTAAACTTAACAGAGGAAGAACAGGGTTCTGTCCAGCCCAGAAACTTCTCTACGAAAAACTATGTCTCACTGTCCATACAGTGCTTAGTATAATGCGATTTCCAACTCCAAGAATTTTAACGATATTTAAAAAATTAGAAATATGCACATATGGTGTTTTTTTCCAAATTCAGGAAGCAATTAAAAAAAATCAGAACAAAAGGAAGTAAACTTAATAAATAGAATCTTTCAGTTCCACAAGGAGTGCATCTGGAGTTTTCAAGGTACAAGATTAAAAAAGTGAGATGAACAAAAAGTCTTTTATACTTTCAAGACCTGCTGAGATAGGAATTGAGGAGAAATGGTTGAAGTGCAGAAAACAAACAAACAAAAAGTGTTATAAGAACACTGGATGAAATAATTAAAAACTTGAACAACTCCATGGATAAACCAGGTGAACAAAAAATAAACATGGTTTGTAAAATAGTCTTTATCTGACCACTCAACCGGTCATTTTTATATACATTACATTTATCCTTTAGTAAACTGTAGTTCTTATTATTATTGATTTTTAATCGGAAAAGTAGGATTGAATAATGTGCACACATGTGTGTTCATTTAGATACATACGCATAATTCACTTAAATGCTCTTACTCCTTTGAATACATAAAAAGACACAGCTGGAAACCCAAGGCAGTGCAGAAATCTTTATACACATAGGTTAGTAGTGTAATTTTCACTACATGGATATCCCAAACAAGGCTGTAGTAATAGTTTATATGGAAATTGTCCCAGATCCCTTCCAAGGATTATGGCGTGTATTTTAGTGGTGTGGGCAAAAGTTACGCACAGGCAATGGATATAATGATCTTCCCCACATAAGATTGCAGACAATATTAAAGATAGCATTAAAATTTTCTTTTATAAACTTTTGTTATATTTTTGTTTAGTTCAGGTGATAGAAGTGACATGTGGATCATTGAATTGATTAAAAAAAATTCAAAATTATGATGATCAGCCTCATGTTTCCATACTGTTAATAAAGGTCAAATGCCATTTGAGTTCTTCCTTGGGCACTGCTGTGGTCATTTATAACAACTATTGCCAAAAGCATATTTGAAGAACAAAAATATTTTGTATTACAGAAAAATAATTATTTCAGCCATTTGAAAACTCTCCTTTGTTTTATTAGTGCAACTTCTAAGACACGAACTGAATGAGACTGCATATGTATGAAATGGCAGAATATATATCAGTAAAAAAAAAGTTGAAGAAAAGATTCCAAAATGACTTAGTGTATCACTACAACGAAAAAAGTAAACATTTTTCCATCTTTATAGTTTGGTCATTATTGTTACTACTATCTTAAACCAAGACTGAATATTAAAAAACAACATAAAGGTATTTCCCTTTAAATCAGAAGCAAAACATGACTTTTAAACTAATTATAAATATTAGTCTAACTGCAAATATTTTCTGACAAAATCTTAAAATAACATCAAATGAAATATTTACTCATTTATTGTAACAATTTTGAGGGTAATGAAAGAATTTTCCTGTTATTGGTAGAATTACTGTATGATATTTGCTCACAACTGTTATGAAAAGTATTTCAGCACCTAATAAATAAATAAATCAAAATCAAATGATAATAACATGTCCCTATGCAATGGGTGGTTGCATATTCATTGGGAATATTTTATGTTGGATTTCAAATATCTTGTCAGATCATTGTTGACACAAACTAATTAGAAAAGCTTATAAAAGATAAAAAAGAGAGTATAAATATGTCCTTTTTATAACCAGTTTCTGTAGCATGACAAAGTTCTTTAAAACAGAGGAAAAAATACATATTACCATGATGAAATATTCTAAAAAACCCTAAACAAAGCCATAAGACCTAATGTTATCTTTTTGGATACTGTTATATTATTACAGAAGGAGATACTTAGTTGTTTTAACTGCCATTGCAAGAAATGAGACGCGTGTGTGTCCCAACAGAACACTCTTTCCTTATGATGGCACATGTGAATGAATTCTCAGAATGGGGAAGGGTGCAGAAAGTGGTTTTAACTCACTGAAGATCTGAAATACATAGGTTATAATTTTTAAGGCTGCTTTCCTATCAGTCAGATTACTGTCTATGATATGCAAAGAGAAAAGTGCTTCATAAATGTCTGCTACCTGAAATGCTGATGCAGAGGTGAGGGGAGATTTTTATCGTCTCTTTTCTAAGCACTATAGTACAGGTTTAATGGTGTAAATTACCTTGAAATGTTTCAATTTACATTTAGTCACTTATTTATTCAGTTTTATTCATATTATCTTTTATGTGACTGGTTTTTCAAGCAAAATTAATTATAATGTTGATCCAAAGCACAAGGTGCTCAGCCACTTGCGTTTGTGATGTTTGCATATGGGACAGATACAGGAGCTAAAAGATTTCTTGAGCAAATTTAATAACCTTGCAAGAGCAAGCAAAACCTCCTCAAAAGTACATGTGTGTTATAAAAACTGTGTACATTTCCAGTCAGAATATCTACTAGTAGCTTTTGGCAAAATGCCCAGCCTCCTCTGTGTAATTCCCTGAGGAATACTTCTGTCTCACTCTGTAAATAAGCAGGTAAGATTAGATTTCACTGCTTAAAAGACACAAAGAAGGTATCTTAATATAAACACATCTTTTTAACTGTCATTTGATAAGCATGCATCAAACTGGATCAAAAACTAGCTACTTTTCATTTGGTCTAACAATGAGATGTGAAATCCCACACAAATGCATATGACACGGAGCCTCTTACATTCTTATTACTACTATTGTCCTCCAACTTACCCTCAGAGCCAAAATTGTAAAGGATAGGATTTTCTCCCAAGACATTTTGAAATACATGCAATGAAGCACTCAGCTCCTCACTGACTACATCTCTTTAGTCTGTGAAAATAAAAGAATTCCAAGCCTATCTTTTTGCTGCACTATGGGTAAGTAATCAAACATGGTCTGCTGGGATATCAGCCTTTCGATTTGCTGGTTTGAGAATACGTATCATTTTCAAATAAGAAAATGACACCTTTCAGAAAGCCTTTTTTAGAGAATGTTTTCAATCTCACCAAACATTTCTATTTTCCAGATGCTGCTTTGGTGTACTTGCCAGTATTTTCTCTGATTTGCAAGTCAAAAGAAAATATGTGAGGGATGTTGTTCAGTTAAACCATGACCTTACCAGTTGAGCTAGGAAAAATTTAGTAATGCAGGCCTTCACTCCTTTCTTTACTTCTTTCTTTTTCTGAGGAAGACTACAACCAGCGTGTACTTAGGACCCATTAATCTTCTCATACAAGGAAAAGGAAGCTGCATGCATGAGTTGTTACACCGTTCCTTGTTGTCTCTGTGAGACACTATTGTCTCAACCCTTTTCTGATTGCTATTGGGGAATTTCTCCATTTTGGAATTAAACCCCAATGCTGCTAAAATATTTTGTTGGTTTGGGAATCAACTAAATCTCGAAATTCCCATGAGAAGGCAGAAAACTTTCTTATACCACTCAAAAATCAGTCTTAAACTCAGGGGAAAATTCCTCTCTAGTCTTAAGAAAAATAATCCATCAGTGACCTAAAATATTAAATAAGTAAGAAAATAAGCAAAATAAAATCCTCAACCAGCAGATAGAACAAATTATGAGTTCCAGAGGTGAGAGATAGGCAAATATTAATCATTATATGGGGAGTTTAACTAAATCCCTCAGTCATTCTGTGTCACTGGTGATTTCCTCTCAGCCTTAAGGAGGAGCACTTTCAGAAGTGATGGCCGTTTCCTCGTGCTAAGACAACTTTATAGTTTTCTTGTTCTTGTCTTTCCCCATTATGTGAAGTTTCAGAAATCCAGACTAGATAAACAGCACAGAAGGTTTTAGTGGATCTGCAACTACCTTTTTAGCTGATAGTAAACATAACATACTCCATAATCTGATTCATTTGATACAAAGAGTTGATCTATCTCTAGATAGTAAATACAGATTTTTAGATGTCTTCTTGAAAAACAGGAACAGCAAGAGTTATTGACAAGTAAATGAAAACTGTTGGTCTACAGTAGTCTAAGAGTTTAATATATTCTGCGGCATTCTATCAGTGATGAAGTATTACAGAAAAAAATAAACACCCTAGTGACTTTAAATATGTAACTAATCCTGGTTTAAACAGAAAAACTAATTTCGTGAGCACTTTGACTTGAATGAAAGCACATGGCAAAGTCCCCTGAAATAGGTTTTCTTCTTGATATGAAAATTTCTAGAATCTGGGGTTTGTGGATAGCTTGAGAACGGACTTGGAAATTCCTGAGTACTAGTTTTACTCTTTTCTCTTTCAGCCAACAAAGCAGAATTATATGCAGAACTCTGGCAAATACTTATATGGATGGTTAATTGATTTTTTTTTTTAAACATAACTCAAATTATTTGAGTTACTGAAACCACTCTCAATGGGAGAGTTGGATTACACTGATGGTCTTGTCCTTGGTAATTCACTATTCCTAAAAGTTGTCAAAGTGCACTAAAAGCAATAAAAAACACTGTTTTCATTTCCATATAACAGTAGGTGAGTAAAAAAATTGAAAAGTATGAAATTAATTAAGAATATATATCAAAGAATGACAATTCACCATTCAGTTTTCTAGAGTAGCTTACAATGCATTTGTGATTTTCTGTTCAAGGATAATTCATCTTGCTCTATGTTATTATTACCATCTACAAAGCAGAATACTGTATTTAGCAACATATATTTGGTTTATGCAGGCAAGACAAAAAAGGCTGAAATATAAAACTTCCCTTAGAAGAATACTGGTCTCATATTTAGCTTGGAGAATCATATTTCTCTCCATTTGTTTCTTGCAGCATTCTGGAAACTTACAGTCTGGTCATCTCAATAGCTCATCTTCAACAAAGAATAAAGATAGAAAAATTGCAAAAGTCAAAGCTTTCAGGGGGTAAATTTAAGTCTTGTCAGTAAGAAAAGAAATTTTAAAAATACCTGTTGTTAAAGGAAAATGACATCAGCATTTTAAAAAGAAAGGAGTCACAACAGATAGTTTTGAGGTCTTTAGAAGTAATGTGTGAAAAAACCCACATCACTGCACTATTCCTTTACAAGAAATTTCATATTTCAGGTTTCAGGTTTCTGAATGGTAACAATGTCTTACGAGAATTGGAACATACTGTGCTTAACACAGATCTGCTTCTCAAGATCTAGACTTGTAGAAGTAAAGCATAGGATCATTTCTGCCTATGTGCCAAGATTTTCTTCCACTGGTAACCTTAAATGAATTGGTAAGAAAAATGAGGAAAGAGGTTATGTCCCGCAGGCAGAACACAGCCAAGCTATACACCAGTTCTCCAGAGCTGATTGTGCTTCCCCCTTTCACAGCTGAGAAATAGTTGTTGCAATTTAGCGATTTTTCTACCTCAGTTCCTGAATTAGGGTGATTGGGGACCTGTGAACTATGCAAAACTTAATTGTCTTAGATTTTTAAAGGTTCTTTTAATTAAAAAGGAAACTTCTAATAAGCTATAGAATATCTGGGGTTAGACTGTCAAATCAAGATGCTTGAAGTTCAAGATTAAGGAAAACATCATATTCTTTAAGGTCTCACATTTACACAAAAGCAGCAGTAGTTCTTCCTCATCTCATAAAAACAATAATCTTTTTTTCAATATGATATCTAAAATAACCAAAAGTTTTTAATTTTTACCTTATTTTTCTTTCAAGAAAGAAATGCCAATCAGATCATTAATACTCTCCTTAGTCTCTTCAGAGGTACACATGAAACCATGGCAAAACAGAAAGAAATGAAAAATAGCGTGAAAAACTTACCTTTGGCTAATATTTTACACTATAAAATAATGATTGCTCTCCCTTTTTTATTGGATCTTTCATAGATGTTTTCAAATCTCACAATAATATTTTTACTCCTGGGTTGAAATCACTGTATTCAGAATCCTGAACCCTAACTGAGTTTTAGAAAGTTTTATATATGAGGAATTCATACTCTCACTTTTTGATTTATGATTCCATTTATTCTCTTTACGTTAACACCCCAGTTTGCCTAGAATAAATACGACTTGTGTTTGACTGAACAAATGGGATTCACGTTTGGAAATCTACGTCTGTCATAAGAGACTGATGTAAATACTAAGCTATAGTATCATTGGCTCTGCCTACATATAAAAAGTAAGGGAAAGGTGTTCTTTAAAGTACCTTTGACCTCATTTTCCAAAATCCCAAGAGGATCCCCACTTCCATGTAGGGGTTGCCGACCAGGATATCAATACACAATCTTCATAGAAGTACGGTGTTGTCCCATTTATTGCCAAGATATCTCAGATTATACACCTTTTACAAGGGTTTACGTGGCCACAAATAACAAGTGGATTTGCTCTAAACATTTGTACACTCCTTCTTACGCTTGCGGTTTGGCATTCTGTTTAACATTCTTTTACTGATTGCAGACTGCTTACTTCTCTATTCTTAGTCCTCCAAGGTCAGTTCTCTGACACTGCCATCCTTAGTATACGCTGGATTGTGCACATAGGCCACAGAGGCCTCATACAACACTTCATATCCTTGCTCGATTAAAAATTCCTGTGCACTTCCAGATCATACTTTAACTATATTTTGTTTTATTTTTTACTGTGAATATTGAGCAGTTGGGATTGAAATTGACTTGATATTTTTCTGGACCTGTGAAAATGCTCCCAGACTACATCCCTCCTGCTGACATCGAATAGCTTCTCTGTCATGGTGATGTATGCAATAGCTATTTCTTACTTATATCAGATATAGCAAGTTTAGAGGAGGTATATGCATAATAGTGATTTAGAATAGTCAATAGTTTTATGGAAGAATTAAAGTTTCAGTCATCAGTCAAAATCAGCTTCAACTGGAATAAGAATACCTATACTGTAAATTATGCTTGGTAGTTTTCTCTTTCCCATTTCTCACTTATTTTCCTTATTCTTCAGGAATGTTTCGTTGTGATCTAAGGAGGAGTGAGAACAATTTTCAAACTCTTGACATTCTTAATTAAACACAAGTCTATTTTTCCAGTCATTTGTGACGCTGGAACTGGTTAATGCAAATGAAAGCTACATTTAAACACATTTTTGTTGTACTCTGATTCTACATTTCAAAATATGGCTTTATATCTTTATTATTCAGTAAATTACTGTGGTGAATACATTTTCATTTATACATAATTAATGGGCTGTGTTTGAAGTAGCTTAATTTAATCTTGATAATGGAGTTCTAACCAGTTTTCAAAAGTTTCAATCTACATTATTTAAAATAGTTGTCTTAGATTGCTGGCAGCTGCAGCATGGGAAACAGCAATGAGGTGGGGTTTTTCACTAGGCACTCCCAGAGATGTAACTTTAGTCTTGTACTGATGATTGTGATTTCCCCTGGGGTGCACCATAACAACTATTGTGGAGTTATACTCCACAGTAAAATAAGTAGCAATGGCTGGAGAGAAGCACTGAGCATTCTTCTGTGTCTTCTTGGTAGCTTTTCTTCTTTGGCCTTCCGAATGTCATAGCTTCTGCTTCCTAATGTTTAAAGCATATTGTAAAGAATACTGACTGGAACAATATTTCATTAGCAAATACAATTTATTTTAACCACTTTTTGTTACAATAAATATTTTTTTAAATTGCCTCACTTTAGTTGATATACTATTTGGATTTCCTAAGTTCATTTCATTTATCGGACAAACCTACTTCTGAGACCTGTGCGCTCCTTTGAGTAAGTTTCTAAAATACATTTGGAAAAAAAAAATCAAAAAATGGCATTAATATTCTTGCAGAAAACTTACTCACACTTAGTTAGTTAAATTGTGGAAGATAAGGCAAAAGTTTACAGGGTTTAGAAAAACTCAAGCTTTATAAAGAAACTCATATAATTTTAAGCACACAAAATGAAATTTATGTCGAAGTTTGGGGTTTTTTTTATATATTCTACCTGTACCAATGACATATACTTTCCATGGGGAAAAACGTCCCCTGTTTAACAGTTCCTATGTGAGCAGATCTTACAACAAACTCAGCTAGAAAGACTATCCAGGAGAGGGAAGGAAGAACACCTGCTTGTTTTTTGTAAAGAGCACATCATGAGAGGCATACTTGCCATCAATTAACATAAATGTTTAGCTTGAGAAAAACAAAAATGTCAGGACCATTAATTACAAGTGCTGTTTGCAGTAGAAAGGGTATTCATATGATTTGTGATATAGTTTATCTATAATATATCTAAAGAATGTCAGTTTTTTCCTTAATTATCTCACATGAATTGCTATTGTTTTTAATATATCTGAATATGTATTCAATTAGACTGCAACATCTTAAATAAACTAATAAATTTTATCTGTTTAGCATTTTATTTTGCAAGACATACAGCAGTGTATGCTAATTTTGTGGAGCATAGCACATGATTAGAGGATTCTGAAGTAACAAAATAAAAAGTGAGTGTGTCCACACTATACACAGAAAATGATATAATTGTAGTAAATTCATATTTCTCAGTAATTTTACCATTCTGCATTCTGGCAAATACAAATGAAGCTAGATATTTTTCTTCCTTCTTCATCATTCCATTAAAAATCATCATAATATAAACCCATAGATTACAAGGCAATTTAGGATTTTTTTACATTTCTTTTTTAGTATATCAATCTTGCATTTACTAAGAAAAACCTCCTTAAAGTCAATATGAAGCTCAGTTGCAGACCAGAATTTCTGAATTCTAAGTAAAGTCATTTTAATTAACTTTCCTATATAAAATTAGGTATTAAGTAACTTGTCTGGTGCTAAAGACAGGTTGATTCATAGCTGAAGCTCCTTTCTTCAGTAAAGCAAAAATCAGAGATGTATTTAAAAGTGTGAACTAAACCACAAACAAGAAGTACTTTGTTATGCTTCAGGGGACAGCTTAGTTTGTGGGTAAAAAACAAAAGGAGACAGTAGTCTCCTGACACTGGGATAGGATCTTTGCCTCAGGATTTTTGCAAAAATCTGTTTATCGTGTGTTCATAACAATGAAAAAAAGTAAAACTACGTTTGTAAATGGGTTACAATATAGATTACCCTAACTCTAGTCACTGACTTTTTCTCTTAGAGAGTCACACACAAGGCTTTGAATTTATCTTTTCTATTTGGCTAAAAAACATAAAAAAATGAGTTATGAAAAAATAATTTTTAATTCTATGGAGTTAAATACTGTATATTTGTGTATATATAACATATGTAAACAAGATCATATTTGTTTATATGAATGAATTAAATTTATATATATAATTAATATAAATAAGACCATATTTTTTTAATATTAATCCAAAAAATTAAAGAAGAAAATACTCAATTCCCATGCATTAAATATTTATATTGCAGCACATCTTCTTCGGAGACTTTTTTTTAAAGCAAACTAAATGCAGAATGGAATGGTGCAATAAAACATACTTCTTGCTAACTGCTAAAATGGCCTCAAGTTAGTGTATTTTTCATGGATACCAATATTTTGTTGCAATTCACAAGAATATGTGTATCTTGGTCTTGCTTCTTTTCTACCTGGAAGTCAGATACGGAGCTGGTCATTTTCTGCATGCATTTTTTAACTGTGGCCATTTAAAGTAACAAAAAACCAACCCTGTTGGTGATCAAAATCAGCCAACAGAGAATTTGAAATTAAAAATGAGAAGATGGAGATCTGCAAGGAGATCCCTTAAAGAATTTATTGGCAGTGTATTCACTGAAGTTTGAGTTTGTCTTCAATTACAGTGGTCTCTGTTGCTGAGATAACATATGCATGGAGAGTTTAATCTGGGAACTTGTATAATTCCTTCCAATCAGAGAAGATGGAGACAAGTTAAGATATTAACGAGTTAAGGTCCCAAGATAGCATAAGAGGACAAATGACTGAAAATTTGAGAAAAAGTCAGGAAAGAGTTAAATTAAATATCTTTGAATATGTTGCCTTTATCTCAATTTAACTCTTAATTTCAGAAATGTTCAGTGGAATTGACAGTTTTGAATGCAGTGATGACTTAGCTGTTACAAGAAGCCTGGTAGAGAATAGCTTATTGAGTCAAATAACTGAATAAAACGAAGTATTGGGCAAAGTGTAAATTGAAAGAGCTTGCAGAGAGGAAATATAAACAAGCTATTTGAGGTAGTGTATTCAGTTTGTTTGCCAGATGAGGACATTCAATCTTTAATGAAGGTTCCTGAAATAAAATTCCCTGACCTCTCCCCAGTTTAGCTCAGGTCATGACGTTTATCTTTCTAGCTATGTAGGATAGTCTGGTATTCTTGTGCTCATGTTGTGAGGTTTATTCACACTGCTATTGGGTTTTGATTCTTCCCTGTTTCCCCATCCCAATTGATTTCCTGTTCACATGTGAAATATTGGCCAAGAATGCATTTTCACAAAACCTGAAAATCCTAAGTGAAATAAAAGCTCAAAGAATCTTTCTGAAATGTAATGGAAAAAACCTTAAAATGACAGTTTGACACCTGTCACTTTTTTCTTTATCTCTATGTGAAGTAGGGAGCTAAGATTTTAAGCTTTTTTATATATGTTATTGGTAATATACATCTGGAAAACAATGCTGGTGTTAGTCCTTTAATAATTTTATCTCATTTCCACCTTGGCTTTATCACTTTGTCCATTTCTATTTTCAAGATGTAAGTGTTACAGCTCCCTCATATTTTCCTTTTGATATTGTAAACAGTGAAGAACTTGTAATAAATTAGGTTGGTCTTTTACAGAACTTGAGGGCCTTTCCTTCGTTATTTATTCCTTTACATGCGTAAAACTACTGTCATATAAAGCAAAGGTAAGGCTCAGTACACTTGGTTTTTCGGCTGCTTGAAATTGTTTGAGAAAAGTTGATTCTCTTTTTTCTCAGATTAGCACAATCAAGAGAAATTTCTTCACTCTCTGGAACACTGCTGACTCCTCAACTGAATCATCCCCATGAAGAGAGCTTCACTCAGCACCTAGGTCAGCTCCATTGTTTAAAAATGCTTCCTCTTTTTATGTGTATTCCTCTTAATTTTTGCACTCAAGCGATCTAAAAAGAGTCATATATTTCCAGTACAAACTTTGTTATAGCCTTCCTGATTTTTCTAATTCAGAAACCCTGCAATTCGTATGGATTTGAGTGAAATACAGAAAAGCCTAATCTTTAACTCTCTCTGTTGATTTACTAGCTTGCTTCTTCTTTTTGTTGTTGCTGTTTTGATTTGGGTATGGTTTTTTTTCTCCCTATAATTCCCATATCAATCCTTGCTTATTACAAATACAAAACCTTTTTGTATTATCTATTGAAGTTAAGGTACCTAATATTACTACTATTATATACATTGCTCACTAAGAACTGCTACAATGTAGGCATTTTTCCCTTGTTACAGCATGTGAGCTTGTTTTTCTGTATTTCTATGATCTCTAGAATCTCTTAAAAAGATCCTAAGTTGCCTATCTAGAAAGTACAGCAGCCATCACTATCTTTCTTGTATGAAATCAACCAAGGATGTCAGAAAATTCCCTAGGGTAATTCTCTAGCCACTGAAATCCAATAAGCAAAAGCAAGGGGTTTTTTTTGAGTAAAATTACATGCCGTTCTACAGTGGGTGCTGTTGAAGCTGTTACAATTTACAGGAAAAAATTCAACATCCCTTGTGAAGAAAGAGTAAACAAAAACATGATACTGCAGATCCACAAGTAGCGTGGTTTCTCAAAGGAGGCCTCTGTGCTCCACTGAATAGAGATTTATTGGAAAATGCCTTTATAATCCCTGGAGGAGAGAAGAGAATCCAAAAATCCTACAGTGAATGTTGTTTGCTGGTATACACAATTATTTTTTTTCTTGGTTTACCTGTTTTAGATTTTTTTAAATTATTTTATTTTATTTTAGGAATAGAAAGGACATTCAGCAGGACAGGTATTCAATGTTCTTGCTTCAACTCTAAATAATTTAAGCTTGAGAACTACCTTGATCATAAAAAACTGAATTTAACATTCTCTCTTTTCATACGTATATGTACTATCATACATAATACACAATCTTATAGTACACCAGATACAAGTAAACATCACTCTTTCAGTAATTTCAGTGTCTTTCTCCCATATTCGGTCTAATGATGCAAATAAAACTGAGGAAAAAAATTACACTGGAATACAATAACAGTCAAATACACTTAAGTATAGTATGACAAGCCAAAAACTTATTTACATTTCTTAAAACTAGAGTTTTCTTACTAAAATTTATTTAAAAAATTGGCATGTTAGTGCTTGAAAAGTTTTAAACTTGACAATAATCTCAAAGATTAGAAATGCTATTTCCTTCAGGGGATTCAGAACTGTGTTAGATGATGTTGTAAATCTATGTGCTCATTTAAATCAAATGTAGCATAGGAGGGAGGGTAGAAGAGCAACAAGGGAATATTTGAAGAGAATTTGGAAACTTCTGATGCAAATGAAAACAGACTGCTCAAAGTGACTCATTAAAAGTTCTCAGTAGAGGCATCCCATGAGGCATGCCATGAGTTATGAGCTTGGGATCATGATTCTGTTGATTATTCAGCTATACAGTCTTATAGTTGGCTTAAGATGTACCACTGACAGCTCTGTTTTTAAGCATTTTCATTTGTCTTTGTTAATACTTTTGATAAGTGAACAATTTCTACAATAATATTTTCAGAACTCCTTCTTCCTTTGTGTCCTTAGACAAAGCCTGAGGCTAAACACAAGAACCATCAAAGATGTGATCCTAGGTTAAATGATTTTGTTCTTTATCTAGATCTTTTTATAAGAAAAAGAATTTAAAACACTACATTCCACTTTTCTTCTTTTAGTATAGACTAAGTTTATTCTTGCTTTTTTGTCCTTCAAAGTGATATAACACGTGTTTATTAGTTATATTTGATTTTATAAGAAAAAAAGAAAATATTTGGTTATAAACAGTAGTTAACTTTTGCTAAAATTCTTCAGTACAGTTAAAATAAAATTTAAGCTTATTTTAAAAGTATAATTGTGACAACAAAATATCTTGAAAGAATCAAGAACATGTCATGTAAAACAAGAGGAACGTATTCATTGTATGTCTGAAAACCTGGTTGTTTATTTTTTCAATATGGTAATCTGTTGGTTTTGATTTCATTAAGCATATCTTGAATTTTGAAAAACAAATTATACTATTTGCACTACATTTCAGTTATAATGAACATATAGTCCTGACTCAAAGGAGAATATTATTCAATATATCTGTCGGTTATCTGTGAACAGATAGTCAAAGAAAGAATTTAGTCTTAGGTGTAGGATAAAACCTAACCTGCAATAATAATACATATGCAACAATTTATCCTGATAGGCTTGGAATCTGCTAAAGTTAATACACTGTGACTGAGAAGAAGATATTTCACTTTTTCATCTCCTCTGCAAGGATATGTTTACCATAAGTTTCAAGGTTCTGCACTTTGATGCTGAATGGCCTTATAAAAGGAAGACAATGATTTACAGCAATTGAAGTGAGAATCCAGCTTCCATGCAAAATAATAATAATTGTGCATAACCACAAGAAGCATTGTAATCCAAATCTCTAAACATCCTAACCTGATTTTTTTTTCTGGAAATTGTATTTTAATTTCTGTCTTTATCACAATCTGACCACTTGCTTCAGATAAATAGGGATTTATTATGAGTTACTTTAGAAAACCTCTTAAAATAATGCCAGAAATGACCATTGCAATGCAAAAATATATTTGAAATAGCCTTTTTTTCTCCTTAAAGAGCTGAAGTTAAGAACACTTTATCTATGCAAATGTCTATGAAACAAAAATGACATTTTTTACTTATGCACATATTACAGTCTATGTCCAAAATTGAGTGACAATATCGTTCTCAGAAATGAATTGCAAATTCAGATGCCTAAATTTAGTTATTCGAGGCAACTGAAGACCAAGTAGGAAAATGTAGGCCAAAATAAATGATACGAGATGCCATTTTATGAATAAATACAGAGAGATGAGTGTTGCCTGAAAAAAATATTCAGTTCACCAAATGTGCACGTGTATTTTCAAATGAGCTGAACAGATCTCAATTCCACTGGCAATACTTTTGATATCAACTATAAAGTGTGTGAAGACATCTAACTAATAAGCGGATGCTGCAGACAACCTGAGTATCTTATTGTGGGGCTGGATTGCTCTCTGGTTATTGCTGACTACTTACACTGGAGTGCATAAGACAAAGTATAACACAGTACTAGTCAAGATTTTTTACATAGGAGAACTGGTTACAATAACAAATTTAAAAAACCCAATACCCAACAATGCACATGAAATAATTCTCTTGTTAAAGCTTCACCTACACTTAAAGTAATACATCTTGTTGATCTGAAATCTCATATATTGCCAAATGGACTATAAACTAACTTCTCTTTCAATTGAGAACACAATTAAAGATGTTTTGGAAAACACATATTCTTCATAGCATTTAAAAATGAAAACATAAAAATGCGTAGATATTGAAATTTGTTTTGAATTGGCCGTTATTTCTTGATTATTTTCAAATTGTAACTGAAGCTGTATAAGTGATATTTGAAAATGGTTTTAAAAGAGCATAATGATGCAATTGTTTTGAACTTTCACAAGGTACTATCATTTGCATATGATAATAAGACCATAAGTTTGGAAGATACTCAGATGAAGTCTGCAAAATAATGTGCAGATAACCAATATTTTTTTCAGGTAACGTTCCATTTCACATACAACCTATCATCAGCAAAATGTTTTTAGGTAACTGTTGAAACATTCTACAAAGTAATTCACATTCAGTATTGTGTTTTTGTACCTAGAAACATGTATGTTCTTACAAGACGGTAATCTCTGTAGGTTTGAATGAGTTTTTGAAGTATTAGTAGCTGTTTCTCTGTATTAGGTAAATTTCTCTTCTGTGATTCCTGTTTTGTTTGGTTTTTTTTTTAAGAAAAAAAAAGATGATGAGTGCTAGAGATCTTCAGTCACTGACTACTGCTTTTGCTTTTTCCTCAGTATACAAAATATTTTATACTCCATCTTAAAATGAGAAACTCCTACCTTCAATGTATGATAAAATTTAATCAATGTGATATATGAATGTGATAAAAAATTATATCAATTATATGTGATATAAGATTAATAAAAAGATGGAAAAAAGTTATTTCTACCATAATTTGCTATAAGAGATATTTTGGAAAAATAGAAGAAATGGAATTTTTATGTTTTTTAATATACGTTATTTGTCAGATAACCACTTTCAGT
Source organism: Neomorphus geoffroyi (assembly GCA_033558235.1). NCBI lineage: Eukaryota > Metazoa > Chordata > Aves > Cuculiformes > Neomorphidae > Neomorphus > Neomorphus geoffroyi. Next base: position 24,271,728 of record JAUMJM010000005.1, read on the forward strand.
TTGTGGTTTCAAAAAATAAAAGTAAGCCTGACCAGTAATGTTTCCTAATAAATACAAAAATATTTTAAAATCGATTAGAAGCAAATATTAGAACATTTCCATGGAGATAGAACATGAGAAACTTGGGTCAGCATGTTCACGTTCAATTCGTGTTTCGCATACTTTGATTTTGTTCTAATTGCAGTTCAAGAGAGAGCAATACCATCCCTCTAAACCTGTAACCATTTTACGTCTTAGAATTTTTGCAAGTAAAATTTAGGCACAGAATTCAATTATATACCCTTAGGCACAGAATTATATATACTCTTTAGGTGTATTACTTAATTATCTATGTTAGCCTATTTCATGACAAAAGTAAATATCTAACAGTAGATGAGTGTGCATCTGTAACAAGTAAGATGGATAGCAATTGTGTTAAGTTTTAGTCAACAATATTGTTACTAGTGATGACCATGGTGAAGAAATCAGAATAGAACAAGTTTAATTTAGCTCTCAAAAGGTAACCTCACCTCCTTTGAGAGACCATCCAGGAATAATCCCATTATTAACTGCCATTTTGATGTGTGCCTTGGCCTCCACAGTTGGAAATGGTTGGGTTTCCTCTTCTTTTATTGGCCTGGCTTTTTAGTCACTGTGTGGTTTTCTATTCATTGTGCACACAAATTCTGGCACATATACTGGTGCGGTGTTCATTAATCACTTGAGATTGGGGTGAAAAATCCTTCACCTAGGCAGAGGGTAAAGACTAACAAATTTAGAGTTACCTATTTATGTTAAACCTTTATAACATGATGATTGTGTGAGAGCTGTCTGCTAGTCACATAATGTATATACAATGACAAAAAAAGGTTATATAATTCCTAGAATTTTGCTAATTTTTACTATTTTTAAAGTCAGAAACATAATAAGGTACGCAATCTTATTGCTATTGCATAAAGGATTTTACCTCCATGTCTTAATATCTTTTTTTCTGGCATCCTCTGCGACTCAGTTCATTTGACTATAGCTTGAAATCAATAAGGAAGTCACTTTTTATGTTTAGATCACAAATTGAGTAAGCAAGATATTTGGATACTTTTGAATTGTAAAAGCTTTATTAAAAGATGTGCTGTTCATTAAACGTTTCCATAAAGAATTATTATATTTGTTTTCCTGCTTTCTACTTCAGATTAATTGATTAAATCACAAACTTTGAATTTTATCTTCTGTAGTTACGTTTATTTCGGGAATCCGAGACACTTCAATTTTGAAGGGTCATAAAAGACCTGGAAGTATATAGAGAAGTTTTTCTTGTGTTTAATTAGATTAATCAGACAGAATAATGGCATGCCCTTAGGTATTTTGGTATGTTTGAATGACTACATTTTCATAAAAGGAATCTTAGCTTTTACAGCCATTCCTCAAGCAGAGATTTTAGCATAGTAGTACTATTGGAACAAGGACGATCTAAGGATACAAGAAAAATATATTTAAAAGAAGATTATTTATATCTTTTTGGTCAGCTCAAAAACCCCTAAGTATTTAAACAAAAAAGCATTTAAATGTCTGTATACAAAGGAAATTAAATCTTCTCTCAGGTTGAGGTATTTTTATAGAAGAAAAATAACTAATATTAAAAGCCATTTTTTTGACAGTTTTCTTATGGCGTAATATTTTGTTGCTTTATTTGTTTTCATCTTCTATAAGATAAATAAGTACATTTTGCAAGGTAAAGGAATCATATCCTAATCAGGAGTCCACTGGCTACAGATAGTCAAAGGACCTTTTTAAAAAAAAAATTATTGGGTAGAAAAAAGCAATACATTTTCCAGGGAAATAATAAAATACTTCAGTACTTTAAACAAAATTAAAATTTAAGATATTTCACTTGACAATTTTAAGAAAATTAAATACCCATTTGTAATCATTCTAAATACTAAAAATAAACAGGGAACAAAAAAGAAAAAAGAATTATTACGTAGAATGAGTGTTTTGAATGGAAGTGCACCAATATCCCATAATTACATATTGAGTCTAGTTTTTTACATGTGTAAACTGATCTCAATAAATATGAAACAGTACAGAAGAAAGTGTTTCACTAAGACAGTCAGTTAACCTGACTGCATAGCTCACATTTCAATATGAAAAATGTGAATGTGTATTCATGGAAGGGCATAACCCTTACATCCCTGTAGGAGTTAGAAATCTGGCATGGTTGAAAAATTGTATAGGCCTTCATGGATTGCATAAAAATACATTTGATGCTGTATATTCACCTGTCTGTTTGTGAATCATGCAACCATAATATTCTATTTTGTCTATTATTTTTAATCTCAATATTTCATCAAAGATAATTTGACAAGACATAGATGAGACACTGCAGTTTCATCCGGCATGCATCAGACATTCATCTGACATGTAGTCATTTATACATACAAATATTAAAAATGAGCTGGATAACTTTGAAGAAAAATATATAATAAAAAGAAAAATAAAATACAGGGTAAAAGGAGTGAGATGGTCTGCAGAACATGAATACGGAGAATGAGTTTAGAAGTAGAGACATACATTACTAAATAAAAATGAGCTACCAGAGAGAGAAAAAGATATTCAACCCCACATAGATTAAGGATGAGAACATGATGATAAACTGAAAAGAAAGGACTGGAAGAAGGAAAAGACTGGTAAACAGGCAGAAAAAACCCTTGGAAGAGCTAGGGATGATGGACGGGGGAAGTTACTTAAGATCTGATTAGTAAAGCAACAGAAAAAAAGACAGCAAGGAGGAGAAAATCTGGTAGAAATCTCTACGAAGTAAGAAAAAGAAGGAACTGCTTTTGCAAGATATGTAATGCACGTTTCAGATAAAATGTAGAGATATTAATTTAATTTAGTTGGTAAAAGCTATGCTATCAGTTTTGCCTGTTCTCTATACCACTTCTGCATAATTTAAAAGTATAACTGCAATACACTTTCTTTATGAGAAAATATCAATTTTCTCTGTGTTGATAGTATTCCTCTCTAGTATTTGCAAACTAAATTTTGGTTCTGAGGCTTTTGTCCTGCAAGCCTGTTACACAAGATTTCTAATAGTTTGGGAAAACATAATCTCTCTTGTAAGACTTTTCTTGGACATCTCATTTTTTTTTCCTGCTTTCATACAGTATTTATGCTAACTTGTTTTTCAGTGGAAGTCATGTACATACTAAAACCTGTGCAAATAAACATGTATTTTCAATCACGTTTGGTTTTTTCCACTTCCTCCATGAGAGAATTATTGCATGGGTACTGAAGAAAATTTTGCATCTCCAGTAAACCATATAAACCTTTCCAAAAACTTATGGAAATCCACTTAAAACACAGTTAAGGATTTTCTCTGTTTCTTTGATTTTGTCATCACTATTCTGGAACCTGATGTTAAGAAACATTTTTCTAATTTAGTACTTATATTTATTAACAAGCAGGTTATATTTGATTGCATTGTTCTTCAGTTTAAAACAAAAGTTTCCTTTCAGTTTAAAAGAAAATTTTCTTCTGTATGGTTCTAGAGATCATATTCTTATCTAAGTCTCAGTTTTGGAAAGGAAAAAAAATAATATTTTGAATACTGCCCCAAATGCATGACCCGTATCTATCCTATTTCTGTTCTCTTACCATATTCTTCAAGGTCATATACTAGCCTATACTAACAGTGATTCTTGACTTTGTACTATCAATCTACAGGTCAGAACATTCCAAAAATTTCTTCAAGACAGTGCCTTCCAGTTATAGATGCTTGACAGTTTGAAATCCTTTCACATGCAGATAATTATGGCCTGTCACATTCAAGTCTTAGGGCTTAGCTGTTCTTTTTCTTAGTGTATCAAAATTTGTCCTTTTCTCAAAGTTTTAATAACAGGTCTACTTTTCTTCCATTTAATTTAAATTGAATGAATCTTTAATGCACAGTCCAAGATGGGTTTTGATGGCCCTTCTATAATGTCTTCATCAGAAAAATAAAAATTAAAACATGCCTAACATAGCATCACATCTTATTGGTTAAGTAACTGTTTGATGGTTTCTTTTTATTCATTCACTACCTTCCTTTCTTTTTTTTTTGCAAATATTAGCCTAAGAAGTAAATTATTACATAAAGGAAACCATACCCATAACGTTATTTATCCCCATCATATTATGTCACATCTAAATATGCAATACAAGTCTACAAAAGAAAAAAAAAAGCTAAAAATCTCAGCCTCACTAGATGCAATTTTATTGTCCTTTCTGGAAATGATTTGATTAAAATGTGTTCTACTGTATGAAAGTTAGATTTTTTTTACTCTTTCACAATCTCTCACATCAGTAATGCACCACATTGTCTCATTATTTTATATTCCTAACTTTCTTAATTATCACATATTCCTCAACAACTGTATTCTAGACAAGACAATTCTTTCATAGTATTCTGATACCTATTCAATGTCTGGTTTCAATAACAGCACATTTCACTGCCAAAACATATTTTTTCTTGTTCAGTTTGCCCACTCAGGTTTTTTTTTTTTTCATTTAATATATGTCTCACTAAGGCTAAATGAAATCCAGACAACTACTAAAATTTCACTTCCTGTGTTAAAGATTAATATTAATAAGGAAATCAAAGAGAATTTCAATCTATTTTTTAAATGAATTCTGTTAAGGATAATCGCTTATCCACTCTCATAATTTAACTAATTTTATTTCTCTTATAAAATAAATCTAAGTCTAAAGTTATGCAAGTCTTCCCTTGATTTCTCAGTTTGTATGACTCACTCCGGCATCAACTCAGAAAGCTAATTCTTTGTTCGCTCATATGGTATCTAACTTGCCAAGCAATTTTTCTTGAAGTATCCCAGTAATCAAATATTCAAAGACTATAAGACTGCAAGCAAAGCACTAAGTTTAGAGACTTCAGACACTTCCTTTACTGAAATTAGGTGAAGTTCATAGTGAGAGAGGATATAATATCTTACAGTAAAGAGCTGTAACGGTACAGTAATAAGGTCAAAGAGAATCAGAAAAATATACCTTCCTAAGAACAAGAGGTCTCAAAAGATCCTTAAAACAAGATCCACTGTACCTAAACACTTCCTGACAGTTGTGTCTAACCTGATCATGAAAACATGCATTAAAGGATGAATTTTAGTGTCCCTCTTGACTTACTTAAGAATTATTTTTTTGAACCCCTGTGACCATAGGCAACAACTGCTTACAAGTTACAGCCTCTTAAAAACAAAAAAAAAACAGAGAAAAATAAGGTATATAAAAACTATTATTTATTTAAATGAAAATTTCTTCCTTCTATAGTTAGTATCCAAATTTATTTTAGTCTTTCTCTTTTTTCTCAAATGTGTTCATTATATTATGCTTTTCAAATGTTCTACAATATTTGTAAAGTGTGCTTCCCCTAACACATGTCAAAACAAAACACAATGGAATAAATAATTTCCTACTCTGACTTTTATACAAGATGACGGGTAATATACCCCAAATGGCATTTTATCTCTTATTTATTTATCCAAACACTATCCTGTGGTGGAGCCATATTCTATTTTTAACCTATTGAGAGTCCAGCGCCTCTATTTTGAAATATCTGTTGAGCCAGATCAATTTTACTTTGATATGCATTCCCTTAGCACAGGAATTCACAAATAGCTTTAATGAAGTGAATTGTATCTCTTGTCTTCTGGCCATTTTTGCTTGCAGCTCCTCATAGAATGATATTATATATAAAAGTTTTGTTTGTAACAAGAGGAAAGCTATTGTAAAAAATACTGCCTAGAATGTAGTTCAAATAAAACTTTCTTTGTATCAAGCTTGAAAAACATAAAAACTAATCACAATTAGAATTGCAATACTGTTTTTTGTAGTTGTTTGTTGTTTTTTTTCATTTGTTTCTTCAGCTACTTTATGTTTTCTTAAAGTCCCTGCTTTCCTACTTTATTCATGAGGTTCCCATGTAGAATATGTTGAAAAACTTATCAAGTTATATAAATTCCACTACTGACATTAGTTGCTTACTTTCTTTCTAAAAGAGGAAAATGTGTTTTATTTTATATGGTTTCTTTTGAGATTTATTTTAATACAAGTGATTATTGACAGATTGTTTAATAATTTGTTCTACTAATATTCTACAAAAAAATGGAGAATTAGTCCATAATTTCTTGGACCTTTTTTGTTTCTCCTTTCATCATGCTGTAAAGGATTTTGAAAAAGATTAAAATCCAGATGTATTGCCTCACACAGAATTATTCGAGTAAAACATTTTTAAGGGACAAGTTTAATTTGCTGGTAGAGATATATTTAATTTCATATATGATGTGGGTCAAGGATCCAAAATTTAAAAACTTCTTATGAATCAATACAGAAAATATATTTTGGTCATTTGACTGATCAACAACGCAAGACAAATAAGTTTATCCATAAGATTTTATGTTTTGTGATCAAAGAACAGTGAGAACAAAATTCTTTATGAAGTGGAGTGGACAAATGTAATAAGCTGTTGGCCAGTTTTTAAGCTTACCAGAGAGGTTTTAGTTAGGAGTTACATGGCATATCTTTATCATGAAAAACAGTGACAAAAAAATCTGTCTCTATGTTACTAACATTTCTTAAGATTGACATTTTGAAAATTGAATTTATTTTTTTTTTCCAAAGTTCAGGCTCCTTAATATCCCTTATAGTTTCTAATATTAACTTCAATGCATGAATCTGCAGAGGTAACTAGAGAAGTCTAAGGATTAAATTTTTTAAATTTATTCTATAGTCTACAGCAGAAAAAAAAAAAAACACTTGCAGAGGCATACATCCAAAATGCAAAACTTCTTTCAAGAAATTAATGTTAATCACACTTTGTATGAACTAAGTAAGTAACAGAAAGAGATAAAAAGAATACTGGAAACTATGTGTGCAAGGCAACTAACTGGGAAGGATAGAATTAGGAAAAAATTGTCATGTGTTCTATGCTACTTAAGACACTGAAACAAGAAAACGAGTAAGGAAAATTTCATCAGTGGGAAATGCTCAAAGAAATTAACAGTTTTGGTGGATTTTTACATACATAAACAAATTTCAGTGTGCCTCTCTTTTTAATTCCCTAAAGGTAGAACATAAGGAAAGAGGTTAAATGAGTCTCTACAGCAGAAGACTGTAAATGCTCAGCTATAGAAAATGTATATAAAGACAACAGATGTGGCCCTAGTATATCAGTTGTGTAAAGACAGAATAGGAAAGAACTTGACTCTGCCTTGGAAGCAGAAGTATTTGAACTCACAGAAAGCTTAAAAGAAAAAAAAAAAAACAAAACAAAACCCAAACCCCAAAAAAACAAACAGGTGTCATATTACGTTTAACAGGAACATAAGAAGTTGTACTCAAAAGAATGACAGTTCCACTCCTCTGAAGTCAATTACAGACTGTATTACTGGCTTTTAAAGGACAGCTTAAGAGTACAGATTCTACAACAGCAATTTCCTTTACCCAATGATGCCAACACTTAAGTGGGTTACATAAAGATAAACCATTACCTTGTTGGCTCTATTTGCAGCATGAAGGCTTAAAAGAAAACTTACTTAAGAATATATGTGAAGAGAGAAAGATTGGTACTGCAATGGTATTAACTACAAGTGAATTTTAAGAGCCTTCAAATCTTTGCACAAAAGTTTTAATTTCCACTTTATTTCTAGGAATTGATAACTTTTTTATATGAATAAAAATTACATTAAAATAAGGTAAAAAGTCATCCACAACACAAAATTCTTTAGTTTGAAATAACAGCAAAATAATTCTTCCCCCCCACCCCAGTTGTTATAGTCAGAATTAAGGTTTATGCTAAAAATATTATTCTTTTTTTTCCATTTACATTCCAAAATTTCCACCTGCCTCACATGTACTACATATTTCCTTGCTGATTTGAACTCACAGTAAGTGAATACCACATTTATTTAAATACTGACGTCAGGTAAGAACAGTCACATATCATGTATACACTACTAGTTACGATATGCATAATTATTTACTGCCATACTGTTCCTTATTGTTTGGGGAGGGGGATCATTAGTTTAAAGATGGAGAAATAATTCAAGAGGATTCCGTTATCTCAGTAGGTTTCCATCTAATGTCACACTAAAAATAGAATTTCTTTAGAAGGCAAAACAGACCTCTGACAGAAGTCAGATGGACACAGTCCTAGGATTAGTTCCTGGCAGTGACCCTGACTTCAGCTGAAATATCACTGCGTACAAAGGGACACAGAGGACAGTAGGACAAATGATGCCTTGCAAAAAAAAGGCAAGACTAACAGGTGTGATGTCTTTAGTATACATAAACCTGATCCAGAATAAACTTCACATTCAACTTATTTTCTCTTCTGAGAAAGAGGAAGAACTTAATTAATTTGTTGTAGAGACCCTTGCACTATCATTAAATTTAGCTTAACCATATTTTATAAGATTTGAATTTAGTGAATGAGTTTCTATCACAGAAATATTTCTATTCGCAGAGCTGATTAATATCAATTTGTTCAGATGAGGGCAATCCTTCTCTTGAATAATAGTATATGTTTCTACAACAGACTCATAGTTGATTTGTTACATCAGTTCTATTTAATACTGACATTCTGAGCAATGAGCTTCCAAGTGGGAACGGACCTGTGCATCAGAATAGATATATGAGTTCTCATTTGCATTGTTCTTTTCTTTCCTTCTGGTAACTGATTTACAATGTATCAAGAAACGGAGAAACTTCTAACACACATCGTTCATCCATAGACATTCTTCATCTAGTTATACTTGGTCAGAGATCCCAAAATTAAAATATTCCTCCTGAAACAATTATGCATTATTGTCATAATGATTTTTTTTTCTCCATTCTCTTCCTGAAGCTGATAGAGATGGTAGGGGACGGTAGGTAGCCGTGGATTTTGTGGCTGCAGCTTTTGTAGGTACTGTCGAAATTGCTCAATAGTACAGCAACTAGGTTAGAAAACTGCAGGTATCTGGTGTCACTGTGTTCTATATACCTCTGCAAGCCACTGCTAGCTCGTAAGTGCAGAAGATTTTTTTATCTAGAGTTTCAAAAAAATAATTTTTAAATTAGTCTAACTATGCATCATAGAGTTTCTCATAGAACAAGAATTACAGATTAATTTTCAAAGAGACACAACCAAAATCTCCTCAGAGAATAAAAAGCTCCCAAAGCTTTGTTAACTGCAAAAGGAGGACTAAATAAAACATTGGTTCATTACTTGGTGAGGTTGGCCACCTTATAAATAAGGATGAAGATAAATCAAAGACATTTAGTGTCCTCGTTCCCTCCATCTTTAAAGCCAGTTGTAGGCTCTGGGACCTTGTGTTGGAGGACTTTAACTGGGAGAGTGATAAGCTCCAAGCTGACTTTGAACTTGTACAGGATTTACTTCTGCAACAAATGCACGTAAATCTAAGGAATCCAATGGGATTAATTCAGGAGAACTGAGAAAGCTGGCCAATGTTATTGAGAGACGTGTTTCAGTTATTTATCAATAGCCTTGGGACTCTGAAGACGTCCCAGTTGACTGGAAGCTAACAAATATTATTCCAATTTTTAAGAAGGGCAAGAAGGAAGACCCTGGTGATTATAGCTGTGCCAGTCTCACTTCAGTGCCTGGTAAATTAAGGAGACGATTATTCTGGGAGTTATTGAAAAAACTCTTGAAAGACAATGAAGTCATCAGTCAAAGCTAACATGGGTTCATGAAGGGAAAGTTATGCCTTACTAAATTAATATCCTTTTATGAAAAGGTTACATTCCTAATAGACGAAGTCAAAGCAGTAGGTGTGGGAGGGAGGTTTTGAGAAATGTTAGTAAAGCTTTCAATACTGTCTCTTACAGTATCCTTCTGGACGAAATGTGCAGCATACAGCCAGGCATGTAAACAATAACGTGGGTGAACAAGTGACTGAAAGGTCAGACTTGGAGCTGTAGCAAATGGAGCAAAACCTAGCTTTTGGCCAGTCACTAGTGGTGTTTCCCAGGGCTCAGTTTTAGGGCTAGTTTTCTTCAATGTTTTTGTCAATGACTTTGATTCAGGAATTAAGTACACTCAAGGTAAGTTTTCTCGTTATAGTGAATTAGGAAGGATGCATTGATTACAGAGAAATCTTGGCAGATTAGAGTGCTTAGAAATCATCAACAGTATGAAATTTAACATGGAGAAATTCTGATTTCTGTACCTGGGCCAGTGTAATCCTGGATGTATGTATAGATTATAGGGCAAGGGCTGAATTGTAATGCTGCAGAAAGGGATCCAAGGGTTCTGGTTGATGGCACGTTCCATCTGAGTTGATAATGTGCCCTGGCTACCAAAAGCCTGGCAGCTAACCTTATCCTGGGATGCATTAAGCACAATATAACTAACCAGTCAGAAGAAGTAATTGTCCCATTATATTGAGCATTGTCGCAGCCTCACCTTGAGTTCTGTGTGCAGTTTGTGGCTCCACAATATAAGAAGGACATGAAAATATTAGAAAGTGTCCAAAGGAGGGCAGCAAACATGACGAAAGTATTAGAAGGCTTATGAGAGCAGCCGAAGATACTAGGTATATTCAGTGTAGAAAAGAGGAAACTGAAGGGAGACGTTGTCTACAACTTTCTCATGAAGGGAAGTGGAGGGGGAGGTGTTGATTGTTTCTTATGAGAGGGTGTGAAGACCATGCTAAATACATCATAATAAGATAACACTGGATATTCCTTAGAAAGAAGATTGTTTATAGAACAAGTGAAGAAAATTATTTTAAAGATGCTTTATGGCTTGGTGATCCACCTGAATTTTTCAAGGGGTATTGGAATAAATTGCAGTTGTCAACAGGTTTTGATGCAGTCTGGTACACGAATCTTAATAAGGATTCCTTCTTCTATCATAAGTGAAAATTTTCTGTTAGTATTAAGGCTTTTTCATTATTAGCAGCCTTAGATATTCTCTGATTTTATGGAAAAAAAAACCGAACCAACCCAAATCCTAGATTTCTCATTTTCTGTAGAAGCACTAACTGTTGGATTCATCTGCTTTTATTGGGCTCATAGAAGCCTCATCTAGACACCCTAGGCTTTGTTTATAGTCAGTATACAGACTGGATGCACCAACATTTCTCTAGAGCTGCTGGTTTCTCTCTGCTGGCTATAAAGGTGTACCAGAAAAGGAAAGTTAGATTTAGACATCAGACTTGTAAAAAATTTGGTTTAGATTATATGATACTGTCCTCTAACTACAACCCTATGGATGATTCAAAGACAGAAATGTCCACTGAAACTGGTTTTGTAAGGAGGAATATTTCAATGTAATAGAGCAGTAGACACCTGTTCAGCACTCTGATTACGACTATGATAAACAAAAGAAATTTGGGTCTTCAGGAAACTGATATAGATTTTACAAGTATGTTAAGTACCTCCAGGTGGTTGCAGATTAGAGGTACACATTTTACACACAAACACCAAAACTAGAAATCAGTGACTAAGTGTTTATTTGTAATTCTACTTACAGATGCTTCTACATATTTCAGGAAAAAAAAAAAAAAATCGCTATGACATTCAATATCTCCATGGTTTTGAACATGTGTTTGTGGTAATCTGTTGCTCATAAGTGAGGATTGACATCACTTTTCTGCCACTCTTTACCTGTTTGCATTTTATTATTTCTACGAAGTTCATACACTGAGGCAGTAGTGTTCAGATAGTACATTTAGATTTTCTGCTGCTGAGTGTTCAAAATTACTCCTCCCTCCTACCTAAAAGGAACGGTTATATATTAAATATGCATTTAGACAAGTTGTACCAGTTGGCAGATGTGGAGAACCAACAAAATTGTATTGTCGAACAAGAGACCTGTCACAGTGAGAAAACTTTAAGTTCTATTAGTGTCACTATCAAGAAATACATCTGAAACATTATTTCCTCATGAGACATGACATCTGAATTTTTATGAGCTGTGACATGTCCTATATCCTGTTTGAAAATCGCTGTCTTCTTTTAAGAAAGAGTCACTGTAGACACCAGCAATAAAATATTTCTTTTTCTGGAGAATATGCTTAAAAAGACAGTGCCACATATACAGCGTTGGTAGTTTTGAAGATAAACTAGCGTTTGTTTTTCTTGGCACCTTTTTCAGAGTTCCACAAAGGACTGCCTCAGCCCTGAAGATATCAGCTATGCTCAGTAGGAAAACATGTTCTTGTTGCATACTAAAAGTTGGAAGGTAGGTGGTGCAACTAATTCCAAAGTAACTAAAATGCAAAATGTTAGATATTGGATTCTACACAGTGATTTTCTCGGTAAAATGATTTCAGACAGGAGTTAGAAATCCTTTGAAATTTGGAACCTGACCCTCAGGTTTCAATGATTTATTTAGAAACAAGTACCAGACATCTAAATAATACCAACAAAGCACAAAACTTGCAACATACGTACATTTTAAAGAGATAGTTGAGCCCTACAAATAAAAATATCTTTTAAATATGGGCGTAAGACTTCTTGTATTTACTATGAAAATTGAAAGATCGTTTCACATACCTTTTCAAACTATTCATCTAAACGCAGAATTTTAAAAATTCTTATTTATATTTAGTCATATTCATAATTAGACATCTTCCACAATCAGGTGATATCTAACCTGAAGTAAAAAAAAGTAACAAATGAGGAAAAAAAACCTAAAACAAAGCCAATAAAAATAAACCAGAAAGGTGAAAAAATATCAAGTATCTAGTGAAGGACCCTGTACATAAAAACTATTATTTTATTTTTTGTACAGCCAAATATCGTCACAGCTATCATTCTGTCCACTGAGCGCTCCCACATCATCAGTTATTTTTAATTCTAATTTTTGTACTCCTCGCATGAAAATAGATAATTCTTAGTGAAAACCTATGAAGTAACAGATCTTGCCCTTAAGGGCACAACTGCTCCCTTTCTGCTTATTGTTTACACCCATTCTTTCAGGTCTGGATGTAATTTTAACTACCGTGATGTTGAAATGAGAATAATTTCCATCATTTTTGGGGGGTAACATATGTGATCACATCATAAAATAGCAGTTATGACTTCTGCATATTTTGTGTTTCATACGCAAACTCTGTTCCTTGACTGCTTACAGGCTGACACAGTGCTGCAGCTACATTATCTAGGCAGGCTGCATGTCACTGCTCAGTTATAGTTTGAATTCTTTTTTCACTCTAAATAGTAAAGGAAGAACATGTTAACTGTTAAATTCTATTTTGCACCCCAAAAGAATCCTCTATTGAGCAAATTTTAAAGTAGTATTAAAGGTTCTACAAATATTTATATAAAGTCTTTTAACCCTTTTCAGCACTTCACGGTTTAAAAAGTCATAACCAGTAAATAAGTGACAAATGTAAACATAGAAGTATTTTCTGTGAATCGATTGATAAAATTTTCACCTTTCTTAATTTCCCTGTGTAGGGAATGCCAGTCTCAAATTCTGAACAAAAGTAGAATTCTGTCTCTTTCCCTTTGCGTCTGTAATTACCTATTGATCATGCAGCTGTGTAGAGATAGTGACCATGGGTCCGCAGGATTCTGTAATCCACAAGAACAGGGGGATCTGTCCTCTAAATTTTTCTACTTTATTACAGATTACCACAAATAGCACAAAACCTGGCACTAGTATGTAAACTATGACAAAAAAAAACCCAAACCACCACTAACAAGTATATCTATGATTATTAAAGGTAATATATCTCAAGATATTACAAGTCACTATTAGACATCAGTAATACAGTATCAATCAGTAGTACAACAGCAGTTAATAACATCAGCAACCAATATTAGAGCAGCAAGCAATAACAACAATAAATAAGTAGGTATATACTATTATAAGTTACTACAAATTTATAATTAGTGGAGTGACTTACAATAATGTAGCAGCAGATATACTTATGGTAGATCATTTATATGGATATATAATGCCAGGCCTGGTTCCCACACTTAGAGTTCCCAGTCTGGCAGTCAATTTCTCTGCTGGTATTTTTGGACACACATTTTCTTCTGTTCAGTAATTTTTCCCTTCCAACCTTTATGGCTGTTCACATCAGAATCTCCACTCATCAACACATACCCCTGAATCTTTCAAGCTAGCTTTGTGTTAAAACTGACCTTTTCAGCATTGCATGAAGATCAAAAGAGTAAGTGAAAGAGCAAATTTAGTAGCATATTATTAATAATGCTTTCTATCCTAATAAAGACTATGTCTCTGTAAAGCTCTGATTGTTTCTCTGCTCTTCCAGCTTGATACACATTTTAAGTGGTGCACCAGGGGGCCATAACAGAACCTTTCTTAAGTTGTAGGTGTTTCATATCATTAATAAATCGTGTTCCAGTTTAGTCAACATATTTTAAATGAAAATTGTTTTAAACAATTTCTTATTTCAAAGGTCAGAAATAAAGTATTTCTAAACATTCAAGGAAGAAAATGAATTAACTAGGTAGGTGATAATCAGTTTAAATGGATGTTCAATAGCTTTCTGAAGGTCACATGAATCTATTTTACATACAAAAATTAAAAGGAGTGCAGATTGTCCCCAAAACTGTCCACAATATAAAAAGGTGTGGATAAAAAAAAATCAAAAGTGGAATATTATAGCAAACATGTTGTTATGTTGTAGTATTTTCAGATTGTTAGGTAAATATAAATTTAATTTGGATATGGTGGATATTTGAAAAGAAAACAATTTTTTTTGCACTTTAATAATGAAGTTCACTTCATGAAGAGTTTAACAGTCTTTTATTAGAATTTAAAACAAATACATGGAGATTTCTTTGTTATTAACATTCTTCAGTTCTAAAATCAACATCCAATGATCTCCTTTATTCATTGAGTATGTCATCTCATCATGAAAAACTGGTGTATTCATCAGACAGTGTATGCCCTTGGTAAATCCATGCTGACTGTTCCTAAATGTTTTTATTTCCTTAGACAAACTTTCAGGAAAATATTACTCCTAGAATTGAAGTTATACTTGACTGACTCGTAGTCTCTTGAATCCTCTTCCTTTTTTTTTTGAAGATGAGGGTGACTTTTGCCTTACTATACTTCTGACTTGGCTATTTCCCCCAAAAATCTTACTCTATTAACTCAATATACTTAGACAACTTATGAAATAAACATAATGTGCATGTAGCTTAAAATCATAGAATCATAGAATCATAGGATGGTTTTGATTGGAAGGGACCATGAAGGTCATCTAGTCCAACCCCCCTGCAGTGAGCAGGGACATCTTCAGTTATATCAGGTTGCTCAGAGCCCCATCCAAGCTGACCCTGAATGTTTACAGGGAGGGGGCATCTACCACCTCTCTGAACAACCTGTTCCAGTGTTTAACCACCCTCATTAAAAAAAATTTCTTCCTAATATCTAGTCTAAACTTTGTGTTTAAAACCATAATCCCATGTTCTGTTGCTACAGGTAACGTCAGTAGTGGTCTGGTCAAGGCCTTATCCACACAGAGATTTGAAGCTATTTCAAACTATTCTGTAACTATGTGCTTAGAGAATCCTATTATAGTGATTAAAATATTTAAATTAAGAAAACAAAAATAATTGTGCTTGATCAGAAATAATGTTGTGCTCAGGTATCTTGGATTTCAGCCATATTGTGTATCTATGCTGACAGTGGTAGTTGTTTGTCAATTCTATTTAAGAATACACACTTGATGACCAAAGTAAGATACATTTAAGCATATTCAAAAGGAGAAAAAGAAACAGAGGTTTTAATTTTTAAAGTTCATAGATAGACTATACTAAAGTGTAAGATCTTAGGTAGGAGGACAGGACCAAGAGAAATACTGGCATTCTTTATTTCTGTTACCATAATAGTGGTGATTGCATTGCTCTCTGTTTTCCTTTCTATGGTAGAAAATTGAACAGCATAAAAATTCAGTGCTATGAAATCTCAGTCAAGTATATTTAATATTTCATGACCAAATAAGAATTCTATAATATCTTTACATTGCACTCACTCTTCCAGTGGTCATTAGTATGCATTTTTCCTCTGGGACTCAGAATGGGAAAGGATCCACTAAGAGCATTTGCCAGTAAGCTAATGGCTGGCAAGTTGAGTTAAAAATCCCATAGTGCCTGTATCAAAAGAACATAAAATGCTCTACATCTTCTTGCATTATGAAACACAGACACAAATTTATGTCTTTATTACTACTTATTAAAAAAATCAAACCCACAACAGATGGTCTTCTAATAGCCAACCAACAAAAAACCCCAGAGACATACTTCTAAGTATATTTTTCACAGTACATTTTTGGTTTAGTATGTTTTCTGTTCCACTCTTGTTTAAACACTGGCATACAAATAAAATTGGCTTTTGCAACAAATGTAGAGTAAAGCATCAACTCACAAAATAAATCTCATATTTCAAAGTGTCTATTTACATGCCACAAAATCTTGTGCAATCAGCAACTTACTTAAAAACAATGGTTATTACGCATTTATCACCTTTATAATGATATAGATCAGAGACAGATTTGGCTCACATGAAGACAGGTCTACTGTTTGAGGATACTCAGCAAAATGTAGAACACTTATGTAAACAAATATAGAAAAATTGCAGTGATACTTATAGTATATTTCAGATCAGAATTAAGGTAAATGTTTTCACAGAGCTTGTAAGGGTACAGAAAAATTCAGTTGTGGGTTTGTAGGAGGTGTTTTTGTTGGGTTTTTTCCCTCCCAGAATCAAAAGTCTCCTATAATATAAACGTGTTCATTTAAAGATTAATTTTATACTTCATTGCTATACTATATTTGGCTTCATAAAAAAGCAGGAATTGGCTGCGTGAAAGTTTGCTCCATCTTTTTTCTGATATTAAGTTCGAAGTAATTATTTTCTTTTTCTAGTAATTCTGTTATTTTTGAGTGAGCTACTGCAAGTATATCTATGTACACTAGACCATCACCTATCATAAACACATTTTTAATACTACAGAAGTCTGCAATAAGCTTCTATCTTCTTATGCTGATCCATTTTGTGACTTACAGAACTATCCTGATGTTATTCTCTACAAAACTTAGAAACCAGTACACAAAGTGAAGAAGTTAACGTAACGTTCTATTGAGGTATCATGTAACAACAGAACTGAATGAGACAGGGTGGGGATATGGGAATTGGAAAGAAATATTCTGCCCACATACTCAATTGCAGTATGCAAGTATTAGAGTTAAGCATTTGTGAAAGTATGGTTGAAACGATTGAAATATTTGTTATCAGCCCTAGTAAACTGTCCTAAAATCTTGGTTGCAATTTCTAAACTATTGCCAAAGGTGACAGGTGTAGAGCAGATGATGAACTATTCCTACTGAATTACTAGAAAGAAGAAGCCTTCTGTATTTCTGACACCATTTCAGAGTTTGTTGTCTTGCACAATTTTTTTTAGATGTCAGATTTTCGAGTCTCATTACTTCTCAAATAGATTATAACAGATGAGCAGTACCTTTGAGTGTGAGCATTGTGTTCAACACTATCAATAAATGAACCAGTAGCCCAGGTTACAGTCCTAGGCTTCAGTCTAGCATAGCACCTCTCAAGACTTCTGAGTCTCAAGTTCCAAAAGGTCACTGAGTAGATATTACAGGTGTGACAGATCCATTTTTTTTCTCAGAAGAACCAGGCAATAATGATGTGCTGAAAGAAACTCACTTACATCTACTCGATCCATTTCCTTATCTGCCATGCACTCTCTTCCCCAGCAACTGTCACTTGAACTGAATTGAGGAAGCACAGCTACTCAGAAAGCAAGAGAGATTCTGAAACACAAATCTCTTTCCTGCTGTCTGATTCTCCTAAACTCATTAACATTAACTGCTGGCCTGGGAAAATATATTGAACAAATTGCTCCAAGCAGCACTGTATTTTTCTTCCTCTGTCAATCTGGATTACGGTTCTGGCCACCCAAGTTCATATTTCTAATTGAATCTATTAAAATCAATTCCTGTGCTGTTGTGGGAAAAATATTAGTGCAAGCTATGAATTGGGGAGAAATTCCCTACAAAATTTCCTCTTCTGTATATAATTCTATTTTTGAAGATTATCTCTGTAAATTACTTCAACATCTAAAAATACTACTAAAATTCGCTTTAAATATGCTTCCTTCCCTTTTCAAATTCATCTCCATTGATTTTCATGTTGTCTACATATTTACATGTCTTTACCATAGAAATGGAAATGTCATTATGTCCTTTGACAGAAAGGGTAGCTTGTACTAACACTTGCCAAACAGTAATTGTTCTTAATATTTTCCTTTCTAGTGACTACTACTAACACAGGCAAAGAAAAATCTGTGTTTGGTCCTAAAGGGCTTCCTTGAAATATATTTACATGTCACACAATGCAAGAAATATATTAATTCTAAAGATAATTTTGCCAGCCTTGAGCATGAAATTGAACTAGTTCCACCAATATTATAACTTCAGCCAACAGAAATAATAAATACATTTATATATACGTCCGAAAAATGTGAGTCAGTAGACTAACACTATGTTTTATGGAAATCTTAATAACTTCACAAGCTCTAGGAAGATTAATTTATCTGCCTGGGAATGATGGAAAAATCCTGTTATTTTTCTTTCCTCCAAATAGACCTGTAACATCAGTTTCAAGGACTATTCGAACTTGCAGAAAAGAAAAGATCTCAAAATGAACAATGGATGACGAGTTCCACTAAATCCCACTGTATAGTTAGTTAGCTTCTACCAAATAGACATGTCCAAGTACCACAAACAAAGAAAATACCATGGAATTATGCCATAAATATACACTGAATCTCCTATTACCTAAGTCTTACTAAATATATTTTTAAGACATTATAAAAACTTGTAAAAATTAGAAAGGTGACTAAATATTAAACATTCTAAAATATTACAAACATCTGTTCCCAGAGATGTCTAATGTTTGACTTCATTTAGGTGTTTCAGTCGTTCAGAGAGTT
Organism: Neomorphus geoffroyi; assembly: GCA_033558235.1. Classification (NCBI taxonomy): domain Eukaryota; kingdom Metazoa; phylum Chordata; class Aves; order Cuculiformes; family Neomorphidae; genus Neomorphus; species Neomorphus geoffroyi. The sequence goes on from JAUMJM010000005.1 coordinate 24,290,705, forward strand.
ATGAGAATATTATTTATTATTATTATTTATTATTATATTATTATATTTATTTAATAATATTTATTATTATTATATATTATTATGAGAATAATATTTTAAGTTTGTAAATGATGTTACACTAAAAGTTTATTTTCTCAAGACAAAATAGTTTTGCCATGTAAGTCCTATGGCAACTAATATACTTTGAAGGACTGAGCTCATCTCTGAAAACATCATTATTTTAATATTGTTACTCAATTTAAAAAAATCACATAAAGTGATCTGTTAGCTAATTAGTGCATGTCTGAACTGGTTTTGTTTAACAGAAGAGAAGGCTTTAGTGTTGTGATAGCTTGACCCTAGAGCACAACCAAGCACCTACTAGCCGTTTGCTCACACACCTATTCTCCCCAGTCTAGCTGAATGGGGGAGATAATCAGAAGAACAAAAGAAAAAATAGATTTCAGTAGAGACAAAGAAAATTTAATAAGTGAACAGGGATGAGGGCCAAATAATATAAAGTTAATCACTCGTCACCTCCCATCAAAAGCCTCTGAGAAACAACTAAGTTGAAAAATCTCCACACACTCCCCCCCATTTTTTATTGCTGAATATGACCTTATATGGCAAAGGATATTGGTTATTTGGTTATTTCAGATCAGTTGTCCCAAATGTATCACCTCCCAAATTCTTCACTCATTATCCAATCTCTAGATTGTCGGAGTGAGAAAGAGATAAGGCCTTGATATGTGAAAATAGCATAAATGATCTTCTCTAGTAATACATCCTGGCCTTGGGCTCTTACCTTTTTTGTAAGGGTATATTGTGTAACAATATTATTTTTTATGTAATGATATCCAAACCGAGCACCAGAGGATGTGACATTAAGCTAATCATTAATGAGATTTTATTTTAGTCACTTGCTGCAACAAATGTAAATCAATTACAATTCTTTTATTGTGGGATTTTAGCTTTTTTATCAGCTCAACAGCTGTTACATAATCACATGTCCAAAACGAAAATGTAGCCTTTGTGGAACAGCAACATAACAACTAATGAGCAACAACAAGTAATATTTTATTGGTTTTGATTAATTCCAAAGAGATAGACTGAAAATGTTCACAAGAAAATCTATGTAAAATGCAGTTCTTAAAATCTAGAATTATAAATTTGTTTAGCAAAGTAATCACACTAGGATTGATTATCCAATATTTCGACGCAGGTCTTCAGCAAGACAGATGCCTGCATTGCAGGCAGATATAGCTGTAGCCAGTCATTCAAGAACTATCTTGAAAAATAAGCTTTTGACTTACTACAAATGCATTCAAAATGAATATTAAAAGTCATATTGTATTTTTTATTATCCAATAATAATTCTTTGAACTCCTATACAGTTTAAATCAGGTTGCTAATGCAGTAGAAAACACCTGGAGGATGTGGGGGAGGGATTAGAGAACTCTCCAAAATTCCCATCTAGAGAATTCTTTTCCCTCTATTATTATTAAGTTATGTTAATAAGGAAGGCCCAACCTGCTTCAAACTGTTCTGTTCTCTCACACCAGTCTGTTAGCTAATCCATTCAGATGACTGGCTACAAAGTGCCTGGACCACCCAAGAAATGCATGACTTCATTGTCCATCAATAAACATAGTCTTTGTACCCAACTACACCACAACTATACCTAAAAAACAAACTTGATTTTCAGATTTATAATTCACTAATAACTTCAGTTATATTGCTACTTGCCCATCTGCCACCACATCTCTAAGTGCAGCATTCTTTCTTTGAAACTTACTATGAAGTATTTACTGTGTTCACCCTCTTTTCATCCTATTTCATACTCTTATCACAGGACAAGTAAACACTGCAATGTCCTGCCTTTTAGATGTTGGGCAATAATGCCCTACTTTCCAAGAATTTGTTTGTAGAGTGCTTATTACAGCCTTAAGTCTGTGAGCTGTCTCAATGACAAAAAAATATTTTATATGAAACTGAAATTAAGCACATCTGTAAATTGATTTTAGGACTACCGCACAATGATTACCATTCATGGGATGATTAATGTTTTTTTTCCACGTGCATAGATAGATTATACCATATTCTTTCTAAGAAAAGCACATGATTACATGAAGCACTTTATTGTTTTAGTTTGTAGATTAAAGTACTTTGTAGTATGGCATAGAAAAAGAAATTCTAACAGTGATGACTATTCCTTCATTCTTTCACAGCCTGGTATCTTCTACACTAAGCCTAGAAGAGAACCAAAGATATGGTTCTCTTAGAAAAACCAACACTGAATACTAAGCTAAACTGAGAGTCTTGGGTTCATGTGTTAAGATGTATCTTCTAATCAGAGCATTTCATTTGGGCTTTAACCACACTTCGTTTTAGAGCTGTTACTACAGGCAAGTTTCAAATTGGATATATACATAGAGGAATATACTTGCATGTGATAACTAGTTAATATTAAGAATGCTTTTTCTCAGCACTTTTGTTTTGGGTTTTTTGAATAAACGTAGAAAGAATAGATTTCAAGAGTAATAAAGAAGCAAGACTATTAATGTCAGAGATCATTTTAGCTTAAAGGCTGTTCGGATTAACCAGAGAAGTACTTTCAATAGTGAATAAAATCTTTAAATTTGGATCATTATTGTTTGTTTTTTAGTTTCAGGTTTTGATATTAAAAAGCTGAGTCCCTAATTATGAACTAGTTCACCTGCTTTTTGAAAATATTACCTACTACAACATTTCTGTTTGCAACAACTGTCTAGTGTTCCTTCTATTAAGAAGTTTTCAGGAATTATCTATTTCTCACTGTTCAAAGATCTCTGCTGCTGATGCAACTAAAACTCATGAAGCAGTAAAGAAGCTGTATGATGTCTCAGAGCAATGATCCACACTCACTGCAGTAACCATGCAGAACAGATTTATCTTTACTAGAGATCATTTCAGTTCACTAGATCTAGAGACAACACAGACTCTGTTTTGCAGAAAGACACTTAAACCCCCCTTTTTTAGTTTGTCTACCTAGTGGTCAAGCTTATCTTGCTGAAATTGTTAACGTTAAGTAATACTTATCTTTATAATGTTCTCTCGTCTTTCCATGCAATATCATCACATTTACAAAGTATGTCAGTTGATTCTCTTTTGTCCTGTGACCCTCACTGTCACTTACATGATTCGAAGGTGAAGCATACCATTTTCTGTCACGATAAATGGTAGATAAAAGTTTTCTGTCACAGACAGTTAGCATTAGGCTGCTGGAGGTTGATTCTTCACTATGCTTATTAGGTGTTGTGGAATGTCACCTTAAATGCAAATTGGGAATAGAAGCCCTCAAGGAGATAAATAAGTTTGTTTTCCTTTATGCTTCTCTGGCTGTAAATGAATATTCAAAAAGCAAGAACATGGAGAAAGAAGCACTGTTCTGCTTCTTAGAGCAAAAAAGACAACTGACATAAGGAATAAGATTCTAAGAAAACTGAGGATAATAGGTACATAATTTAAGCATAATTTAAGCATAACAAACATTAGATTTTGTAGATGTTGATAGTGATTATCATAAACTGGTCATTTCCCCATGTGAATACACGTCTTCTTTATGATACAAAGAATAATCATAATGTTTGACATTTATTTTTAATAGAAAATTTGTATTGGAGAATATAGAGAACAGCAGATAATGTAGGTGAAACAAAAAATCTGAGATTATTACTATATTTTCAACAATCCATGGATCATTCTCTCTCATCTATGATTCAAGAGAGGTATCAATTATATCTGTGTGTGTAACAGAAGAGTCAGTTTATTCCACAGCTGATTTCAAATGAACGCCCAGCTTCTGATTCTTTTTAACCTATTGACCTTTGATCTCAACATTCTCTTACACTTTATCTTCCCATTCTTGTATATTTTTCTGCAAAGCTGATAAAAGAACAGTTCTAAAGATGTATGGATTATCCGATGACATGATTTACAAGTGTAACAATTTTTTTTTATTTTGTCTGCAAAATTCTGCATCTCCATAGTATATTCTCATACCTAGTAACTAAATATCATCACTTGCACCTTACAGTGGAGGAATTGAGGGTTACTTATTCAAAGGAATGTGGGAACCACAATGTTCCTCAGATGTATGGCATGTGCAGTAGACCATACCATTGTCAAACAGCAAGAATTCAAACACACATTGCACATGAAGTCTATCCAGTCAATTTTAAATATTCAATTAATTTTAAATATTCTTTACATGTAAGTCAACCACTGAATTTTGCCAAGGTAAGAATCTTTATTTGAGCATGGTATTTACTTCTAGGTCAGTAACCAGATCAATAATAAAATTAATATGCTGGACCATTGACTATCAATCTGAAATAGTAAATTAAAAAAGAATCTTTACTCTGGAATCTACAGTTGCTCTTCTTCCCTTATGATAAAAGAAAGTGAGACAAAATTATTTGGTTTCTTATTTAAATAAATCTACACTACATTAAAATGTGTGACTTGAAAGTGGGTTAGAGAGTTTTCTCTGGGAAATCTTTTTACCAAATTCAGTACATGTGGAAACAGATAATATGAAGGCAATCCTGTCTCTTTTTATCCATCTTTATATCTCAGATTAGATTCTATATTTAAAGAAAAAAATAATTTATTAATATTACATCTTTCAAGATGAGAGGGTAATATACACAGAGTAAGAGGTGTTGCCTACATGGTGTTAACCTACTTTGAAGAAAATAATTGGAAATACGTAATCGGAAGGAATGACAACAAAGTCTCAAACTCTGGAAATAATATCAGTTTATGTGGAAGAAACAAAACACAGGAGAAATATAATTTTGAACTATTCAAACTTCTTAATGAAATGTGTATGCTTTAAGATAAGTTCATGTTAAATAATACCTATTATTGGCAAGTATTTAGATTTTTTTCTGAAAATCTACTTTCTGTTCTGTGTAATTTTTCAGATGTATGACATTTGAAGAAAAAAGGTTTTTACTAGTTAAAAGTGCTGTAAGAGACAAAGACATTTTCTCAACAACTGCAACTTTTTACTTCTGAATATAGTATTAGGTGCTAGCTAAGATACTTTTAGGTTGAAAACAATCAAAAATAAAGCAAACAAAAAATAAAGTTCATTTTTAGATTACCCCTATAAAATATCATGAGTAAAGTCATTAGAAAGGTTGAAATTTGTCCATCTATTCCATTCTTCTTTGAATTTTTCATTGCTATTCATCAGTTCTCTGTGCCCTCAAAGTATGAACAATCACTACTGCAAAATCTGTAGCAGATTTCATAGTCATCCATCTCCCACAACACAGTCTATTTTCGTCTTTCAGACCTCATAAGGCAGAACCTTAACTTCAGCTCTGGTGAGTGATGGGGAATATTTGATAATATTATCAAGGAAAAAAATAGTCTATTCTATGATGAGTAGTCTCATATGATGGATTGCACGTTATCTTAAATTTGAACTACTGTATTAGTAAAGATGAAGAGTAGTATGGAAATATGAAATTGATGAGATGATACAAAGAGTCCCTTGGTGTCTGTTGTAATGTATAAAAAACTGTTCTTCCATTCAGTTCACAAAATGTGTTAAGGAAGCAAGTCATCTCATATATTTCCCCACTGCTTAGTCAGAATTCAGTTGATCAATCTCACTCTCTGAAAAGCACAGAAGCGAAACACAATATTCAGACAAAGCACAGAAGCTCAAAATAAAAATTTAAACTTGAGCTTTTAAGTTCAGCTTTTAGCTGTCAGGGCCCTGCAGGCACCACCAGGTCTGGCTGTCCCTACCCAACTCCCTGGGTCTCCCACCACTATGCCCATGGCCCAGGACCCTATTTTAGCCCATAAGGGCCATCAGCCCCTGCCCCAGCCATGCCAAAGCTGGACTGGTCTCCAGTTTCCACAGACCTGTCCTATTTCGTCACCGGCCCTGCTGACTCAGACCCACCTATAGGCCTACGTTCTAGCCCAGCTTCGGTCCATCCTTCCCCACAGGAAAGTGCTTGATTTCTGGGACTAGGATTGTCCTACTGTCCCCAGCTTCTCTTCTCCTCTGGGACAGTAGGACAGGCTCAGGCTGCCATGTTCTGCTCTGACAGACTCACTGTGGTCTCCCTGACAAGTCCACAGAGAACCATCAGCTGTCCTGAACACATTAACTCTGCACTTGCTGTTTAGTCTATTCTAAGGTTCCCTCATTTTAACTTTTCATTATCCATGTGGTATCTTTGGATATGATACACAGAAACATATCATAGTCAGGGAGAGGGTGGGATATTTATCATATTATTATAATACTTAGTATGTAGTAAAATGAACTTTACTAACCAAAACTACAGTCTATACATGGGTTAGATTAGAAATGTCACATTAAATTAACTAATTTTGTCAGTGTCTGGTAACATTGACAAAATTAATAGCCAAGCATTACATCTTCTCTTGATGTGCTTAGTTCTGTACGAACAGACATGTGTTGAGTGCATGCATGAGAAAACTACATTGATACTTGAATTGCTCATTTATGTCATTTAAATAAATGCTCCTGTCTTCCTTGTCTCATGTCATGGTTTTATCCCAGCTGACAATGAAGCACCACTCAGCTGCTTGCTAACTGACTCCTCTCACTCTCACGGTGAGACGGGGAGAATCAAAAATAAGTAAAACCTTTGGGTTGATATAAAGACATTTTAATAGGACAGCAAAAGAAGAGAAAAAAAACCAAAACAATTATATGCAACAAGAGTGATGCACAGTGCAACTGTTCACCACCCACAGACCAATGCCCAACCAATCCTCAAGGACCTATCGGTCCCTGGCCCACTCCCCTTAGTATATATACTGGGCATGAAGTCATATAGTATAGGATATTCCCTTTGGCCAGTTTGCGTCAGCTGTCTTGACTATGCTCCCTCCCAACTTTTTGTGCATCTCCTTGCTGGCGAAGTATGGGAAGATGAAAAATCCTTGACTTATTATAAGCACTGCTTAGCAACAACCTAAACCTCGGTGTATTATCAACATTATTCTCATCGTATATCCAAACACAACACTATGTCAGCTAACAGGAAGAAAATTAACTCTATCCCAGCCAAAACCAGGACACTAATCGGTTTTCAAACTTACACTGACAGGCTCAGACCTTATCAAGATGTCTGATTATGCAGCTCCCTCATCTTTAGAGCAGACTGTGAGAAACAAATCCTGTCAAGGGAGCTCCCAAATGCATCGGACTTTGACCTGTGGGGATTCTGCCTTCCCATGCTCCTGGCACTGAAACTTGTACACTGTAAGGTGCAGGGGGTGTCTCCTGTGTCTGTGTGATGGATGTGGCTGCTGCTGTTCCTGTTAGCAGATCTGAGCAATAGAAAGACTGAATATGCATTCCACAGATGCAGCTGGAGAGGTGCGTGTGTGCGTATACATGCACAATCCCCCAGACAGACACTGGCTGTCTGGGCCACAAAAACTAACACAGAGAGAAAGCAGTGTTGTCATGGCACCCACGTAAACACCTGCAGCTCCCACATACATGAACGCAGCCAGACAGTGCTGTCATCTTCTCTAATAATCAAGTTTGGAGTTTACTGATGAAAACATGTATATACACAAAGGATTGAAACTCCCTATTGAAAAATACACTCCAGCCTCTACAGCTGCAGGCATCCCTGACCTACAGACTCCCTGTGATTTGTGCCCCTTTTTTCAGGTACTAGCGTCTAGATACATGCACGCAGAGAACAGATTGTGAAACTGCACAGAAAATAGGGAAGAACATGATTTAGTAAGAAGATGGGACACACTGCAGGGATCAGGTGCAGGAATCAGTTAGACAAGTGTGCTGCTCAGCAGTTTGTTTATGTTCAACTAGCTCCTTCTCTTACCCTGTCCTAGGTATTGTCCGCGCTTTTACAGCTGGATTCCACAGTCCTGTCTCCTGTCAAGAAATTCATCCCCAATTACCTTTTTTCAATTTGTCCCTATTAAGCTAAATCCACATTGAATTTTGATATTTCTGATAGCCCTACTGTGCATAACCTTTACTGGAAGCCTTCATTATATGATAGCAGGCAGGATTCCAGCTAGTTTCAACATTGCATGTTGTAAGTAAAAGAGAAAATGAAAGTGCTTGTTGGACTCTGAACATATTCTTGCCAGCTTCACTACTGTAGCTTTGAACCTCTGAAACTCATCCAGCTTTCATCCAGTTTTCCTTTTAGCTTTCTGGAAAGACCATACTTCCTTCTGCTTTGTTAAACTTCACTTTCCTAATTCAGAAATTGTAACTTTTAGCAGGAAAATACACATTAATATCAAAAGCGTACTTGTCAAGTTTCTGCCAGGTTGTCCGGAAATCTCATTTTTGTGGACAGAGTCTATATTGTAAATGCTCTTATCTGGCAGTCACCCAGCTACAAATTCTGAGTCAGTTCCAAGGCATTTGGTCAGAAGAGTGCTCACACTTTATTCTGCTTTTTACAAGTAATTTTAAGTGTTTTACAGCACAATAGATGTTCATAGATGTTAGGATGACTATAATATATGTGCTGTCACAAGCTGCAGAACCAATGATTTTTACTAATATAACTGACATTTCAGTTTTGAAGGCAAAATGTAAACCTAGACTCGTCCATGGGAAAATCCAGTTGCCTGTGGAAAAATCTTTGCACTGAAGAAACATCAGTGGCAGACAATGAGCTCAAAACAAAAGCAGAGGTTGACATCCATGTCAGGGTTTGAAGGGCACCAAACAGATCTAAATAGCTCTGATCAGCTTTGACTGAATCCTTATACACCCTGTCTACCCTTGAGCCCCAGAAATCCATTTCAATGCAGGACCGATGACCTACTGAAGGTACGCCTGTCTCCAGCTCTGTCTTCCTGGACAGACCACTCAGATATACTCTGCAGCTAGCTTGTCCCCAATCACTGATACCTGAGTGGATGACTGGGATGGACTTCTTAGTCCACCATTTGTTTGCTCTGTGCTCCTGCTGGGAATCAATCCAAGTGTTGACTCAGTGCTTGCGGAAAGTATCAGGGACTGTTTTTTAGGCCTCATGGCTGCCTTTGACACTGCCTGCTATACTCAGGCTCTGCAAGACATCACCCATCAGGGGAAAATCCTGGTGTCAATCCTGGCGTCTTCACTGTGCTTGGCTCAGCCCTGGCAGTCAGTTCTGGTCTCTAAACCAAACACTACGGGGACTGGCCCACAGCAGTGCAGGGCCCTGCCCCTGTGGCTTCTCCTAAGTGAACAGCCTGGCTCTGAGCTTCGGTCTCCCCATATAGCCAAATTGCTGAATAGTCCCAGGCACCTGAATGAGTCCTCTTTCCCCAGTCCTCTTTGGACTAGGGTGTCCTTAGAAGCAGCTTGAACACAACACTTCCTCCTCTTCCCCCAGGGCACATCAGGGAAGGCCTGGGTGTCCTGCCTAGCTCCAAATGCCATATGTTGTCCCTGTCATAGTGATGGCACAGCTCCAAGTCCCTACTGTCATTTCACTCTCTCAGCTTCAAGACTCTGACCTGTATATTTATCACAGAATCGTAGAATCACAGAATAGTAAGAGTTGAAAGGGACCTCTGGAGAACATTAAGTTCCATTCCCCTGCTAAGGTAAGCTCACTGACAGCAGGTTGTATAGGAACATGTCCAGGAAGTTTTCAAATGTATCCAGAGAAGGGTATTCCACAACTTTCTGGGCAGCATGTTCCAGTGCTCCATCACCCTCAAAATAAAGAAGTTTTTCCTCATGTTCAGGTATCAGCTCCAGGTTCCCCATCCCACTGTCAAGCACCTCTGCTGTGACACCATGGCCTTGCTATGATTCTAACCTGGCCCTGAGCTCCATTTTGAGCCATGCCCCTTCCCCGGTTCCCTCACCACCTCTGCAACCTCTGAAATAGACTAATGATGCCACATAGCAATCAAATCTGACACCAGATTTCTGTGAGATGGAAGGACAACAATTGCTCAGGAGAGGGGGGATTCTGTCAGGGCCCTGAGGGTACTGAAAGCAGTCGCTGCCATTGCTCAGCCTCCGTTGGGGCTTTCTCACGCCCTTGTCCATGGCCCAGAATGCTATTTTAGCTCAGGTATGGTCAGCAACCCTGACCTGAGCAATGTTGTAGTTGTGCCTTTCTCCAGCTCTGTTGTCTGGATGGACACTTTGGAGCCCCACTGCAGCATCACCTCTGAGCTTGCTTCTGGTCTAGCTGTACAGATCTACATCCCCGTGCTGTAGACAGCTAATTTCTTGGATGGATGCCTTAGACATACAGCATAGCTTGTCTCCAGCCCTGTCTCCTGAACAGATGCTGGATCTATGTAAAATCTTGTCTTCAGATCTTTCTCTGGTGCCATCTCCTGCTGCTCTTGACTTGATATTCCACATAGAACTGGACCTGATCCACTGGTGGCACATTGCATCCAGGATTTTTCAGGTTTTGGATTAAAATAAGTTTTTTTACATTAGCAAACAGGACTGAGATTAATGAAGACTACATAACAAATACTCTGGTATGCAGGCATTCATGACAACTGAGTTGAAACCTCTAACCTATTGTCACTTTTTTTCCATAAGTTTATTTAAATAGAAGATGTTGAAAATAGGTAGTTTTGTTATTAAAAATAAAACAAAAAAACCCCAAAACCCACTAGAAAAATCTGAAATTTCATGCAAAATGTATCATAAAATATTAATAAATTTTTTTTCCTTTTACGTTGTTTTTTTTATTTCAATAGTCTTTTTGAAGTACTTTCTATCAACTTACCTTAAAAAAAGTCAAACTTTGTAACAATCTTCAAAACTATCTTCCTCATTCGCCATCATCTCCTCCCAAAGGAAATGACACAAAAAGGGAAGATGTCACTCATATCTTGCATAAATATTAAGTCAGTATATTTCTGTATCATTTTCATCAGAACTGTGCGATGCATCATGGAATCCATATGTTGCATGTTGCTGGAACAATTTACCAAGAATTGGGTTGAAATTAAGAGCATCTTCAGCATAGGAATATTAGTTTCTACAAGTAATATTGATTCAGACCTTTTGCACTTCATGTAAATGTTTTCCTAAATGTAAGAAAAAAAAAAAACTAAAAGTATCAGGGAAAAACCCTCCAATATTATGGTGTCTTCTTTAATATGCAGGTCAGTACATGTTCTTTTGTGATTTAATAAATAATTTACTTACTTATGGATATGTCTATATGTAGGCTGTTTAGAATTTCGAGTCATGCTACAGGGAGCATTTACTGTAACAGCAGTATGAAAACGTAGAAGTCTTTTCCTGTTCTTAGTTGCACAGAGCTTATGCTCTAATGAGGTACTCACCCATCCTGCATAGATGAACTCTTCTGCTACTCTGGTAAGAAATATAATTGGGTATTCAGAGTTCCTGAAACTAGGTGAAACACCATAGACTTCAATCAGTTTATCCTGCAGACTCAAATATAGATGGGGCTATAGGAAATGAAAGACAGAAGAGTAATATTATCTACCTTGCAACATTTTTGTTCAGTTTTCAGCATGACCTCAGCCTACACTGGAGTCAATAGAAAGATTAGTTCTAAAGCACAGCATCACTTATTGAAGATTTGGACCATGTTCTTTATAAGAACCATCCTTTTTTTTTTTTTTAAAAAAAAGGGAAGGTTACTTCTGAGTTTAATTTAATGTTTTTTGACTGTATTTAGGGAAACCTACATACTGTCTAAATGAGCTCCTCTGGCATAAGAGTTAAAGTTATTGTAATATAAAATAGGACACACATTGTTACTACACACAAGAGATCTGATTAAAATCATTGTGACCTTTACAATTTCTACCCTAAACTATTGAAAATCACTGTTAGCTTTGCAAGCACATTTGATTTTTAAAACTTGTGCTACAGTTGCTCCTTTAAGAGACCCTAAGAACTTCATTAAATTATTCTATTTTTACTTCTTAAAAAAAGAAAAGTAGCATATTTAATGGAAAATTGAGGCAATCCATAATGAAACAGCAAGAATTTTTTTTTGTTTTGTTTCGTTTCAAATTCAGTTTGACTGTAAATGAGGCAGTTGACTTTCTTTTTATTTGACACTGAGGACTAAACAATTCATTTCTATTTTCTAGAAAACCAGACATAGATAAAGTCCAGCTAGTTTAAGACCAGTCCTGAGAGAAATTATTTAATGCTGATATGATAACAAAGCTAATAAAAGTAATCATTCTGATGCTTTCTCTGCATAGAAGTTGTAACAACTGGACATCTAGTAATACTTATTTAGATTACTACTGATAAGTGTTTCTTATTTCAATGACAAATTAAAGACACAAGGTACATGTTCTGAAGAGTGCACAATGTTGAGAAAAGATGCACATATATATGATTGGAAGAAAGAGGATGGAAAAAGCAAACCAAATCAGTCAGTAGGTCAATCATATTGCCCGAATTACTTAAAGATATGGCCTTACAGTTTATTTTAAAAACAAAAGAAGACAACATTAGAGAGTTAAATCCATATGCAACAATATTATATCTGCAATTCATGTCAAGTCTTTCAGCTCTCTTTCAATGTCTTTCTTGACTACTTTTACAATTCTCAACTTCAGAAACTGTTGAAACTTGCAGCAAATAAAACTTCACTCTCTTTGAGTGACTGAGACCCAGCATTTTTTTCAATTTAGAAAAGACTTCAAACATTTAGAACTTTTTTTATACAAAATCATCAAAATAATATAAAATAGAGTTTAGAATGGTTCCTGAGCGGTGTCTAGTTCAAACTCCTTTTTCAAAGCAAGATGAACTACCCATTCTTATTTTTCAAGGACTCTGTCCAATTTCAAATGTCATAAAACCAACAAAATTGCTACAATATTCATCTATTTTCTTAAATATTCCTCATTGTTCCTCTACATACAAAACAGTGATCTTCAGTCGGATTAACTATAATAACTGTCCCACTCTTGTAGTTTGCTTTGCTACATAGCTCACAGTACACAGTCTGATGATGACCTAACAGAGCTGGTGATAAAAAACTAACTGCCAACTACATATAAAAATCAGCTACTACTAATCAATAATGAAAGTAAATTTTAGAATTCAGGATTAGTTATCTTTCTAACAAATGAAGAAAGAGCTGGTGGCGAGTTTTCCGTTCCCTGTCCTTCAAAGTTAGTTAGAATGTATAACGTAGTGGTTTACCTCTGCAGCCGGAAATGTAATTACAACTTAATTTCTATGTTATTTAATCATTTCTTTGCAAAATATTTTTCTAAGTATTAGCAAGAGGGCAAATATCTGCCTTCAAAGCACTGAATTACACAATATACAGTAATACATTTTCATATTACCTAAACATACCAGGAAAACTCTATAAGACACAGATGACCTGAAAGATGATGACAGATAGAGAAAAAAATACTTGATAAATGAGATGGGCAGGTCAGAAAGAGTTTGCATACCTTCAGACTTTAGCCTAAGCCAAATCTAAACATCTCTTTTTAATATTTCATAGTATAAGAAGTACCATTTCCTTCCCTACAAAGCAGTGAAATAAAAGGATTAGGATCATAAAAGGCTGTGATAATTTTATACTAGCACAGTAAGACAAAGGATTCTTTGCAGATAATCTTTTCCAAATGAATCAATATCTTCTTTGAATACCCAATTGAGATATTCATATAACCTAACATCATGCCTTTAACTGCAGTAACATATGTTTTACAGACAAAAGTGCAGGTCAGACTTTCACAATTCATACAGGAATATTTAAAGTTATGATCCACTGCTTTGAGCAGGCATTTGACTAGATGTGTCCAGATGCTTCTTTCAACTTAAATTATTTTGATTTCATCTTTTGATATCTAGGGTTATAGCATATGCACAATGAAGCAGCATGGAATTTATTCAACATTTCTGCAACACCATAGGTGACTTCTTGTAATCATTTACAGCTGTGAAAGCAAGGTGAAGGATTTTTTTTATTCTGTTGGGGTTTTTTTCTCTTCAATTTTATACAGGATGAATATTATTTAATATATAGCAAAATCTTTTAAGAAGTTAAACCTTTATATCTTCCCATCAAAATTTTATATAGCAAGAATGAAGGTGTAGTGTAAAGTTTTACTGAAGAAAATATTTTGATTTTACATTAAGAAAACAGCCTATTGCCATAATTTTCTCTTTGAAACCACATCTATTTATTTTTATCAAGTGAGTTTCACAAGAGTTATATTTGTTGTTCATTTATTTACTTGACATATTAAAGGAATTCATTAAATTTTCTCAAACACTTAGTGAGCTTGGTGAGTGGTGAGCTTGCACAAGAACTGTGTTTTCAGATATCAAATTACATCATAAAGAAAATCCACGTTTCCAATTAAATCCATAGACTACCAGATGCAAAATTAATCTATTAATAAGCATTTTAGAGTAAATCTTTCTCAATTTACGGTGAATTTCCAGTCAAATATAAAGAATACAGGATTGTGGACAATGTGACTGAGAGCAGCCCTTCAGAGAAGAACTTGGAGCTGCTGGCTGGTGAGCAGTTTGACATGAGCCAGCATTGTACGCACACAGCCCAGAAGGCCAACCATGTCCTGGGCTGCATCAAAAGAAGCGTGGTTGGCAGGTCAAGGGAGGTGATTCTCCTCCTTTACTCCACTCTTGTGAGACGCCACCTGGAATATTGTGTCCAGTTCTGGAATCCGCAATGTAAGAAGGATATGGAACTGTTAGAATAGGTCCAGAGGAGGGCTACAGATGATCAGAGGGCTGGAGCACCTCTGCTGTGAGGACAGGCTGAAAGAGTTGGTCTTGTCCAGCCTGGAGAACAGAAAGCTCCATGGAGATCTAATAGCAGCCTTCCAGTACCTGAAATAGGCCTACAAGAACGATGGGGAGGGACATTTTACAAGGGCAAGCAGTGATAGGACAAGGAGGATCAGCTTTAAATTGGAAGGGGGAAGATTTAGATTTACATTAGGAAGAAATTCTTTATGGTGAGAGTGGTGAGACACTGGGACTGGGTAGGGAAGTTGTGGATGCCCCCTCCTTGGAAGTATTCAAGGGCAGGCTGGATGGAGTCTTGAGCAGCCTGGTCTAGTGGGAGATGTCCTTGCCCATGGCAAGAGGCTTGGAACTACATTGTCTTAAAGGTCCTTTCCAATCCAAACAATTCTATGATTCTGTAAAATATTTGTGTGAGTAAGGAAAATATGATTTTCATCCGGTAGAAAGTCTAAGATTTACTGGGAAGACTGATAATCTTATATATCTGTGAGAAATAGAAGAAAATAAAAATCTGCAAATTTTTTTCAACAATTTTTTTTTATTTAATTTAAACTTTTTTTTTTGGTTGAAGAAATTAATGTAAAACATAATTTGATTAGCAAGATCAGTATCTGTTTATATAAAAGTAGTATACGTTATTTCACTGTATGTCAACTATTTGGTTGGCTATTTGTTTCTGTAGTAGCAATATGATTTATCTACATATTGATTACTTTTTCTCCAAAAGAGCTAATTTCTGATTAAAATTTTGTAAATATGAGTTAGTGTTTACCACTGATTTTACCAATATTAAATCACTGAAAGTAGATGACTCTTGTTAATTTCATAATACATCTGTATCTTCTATATCAGTTGAATGACCCCCCCTAAATTCCCAAATAATTTATTTTTTTCCCATTGATTGTTTTGTTACTCTCAGTCTGTGAGAAGTCTTCCATGTCCTCAGGACATAGAGTTTCACCTTTCATGCAACTGAGCTACTACTCCTTGCTGTTGCACTAGTAAATATATCATGGGCTTGTGAAGATTCAGTTCCAACACTACTTTCCTGCTCCAACGAGAATACTGGAGAGAAAGGCACCTCATAATTCAGGGTGTAAATAAGTATTAAACTATTAACGTTTTTGCCCAGATACTTAAGCAGTTACATAGCAATAAATTGTGTTATGTATGTATGTAGTAACAAAGCATGATATGCATTATATTAAGGTGTAATCTGTTTTCCCTTTCAATAAATTATACCACTGAAGAACCTGGTATAGTATATGTAAAAACCATACACTTCAGTTCATCTATTTAAACAAATAATATTTAAAATCTTTAAAATTGGTTTTCACCTACAAATATATTTCTTTGAAGCTGTTCGTATACGTTTGCTTCATAGAGGTAAAGTTACTTCAGAGTATTCTATCATAACTTTTTGATGATCAGCTAGAGGCTAACTAGTTAGATTAGCTAACACCTCCGTAACAGTTTATGTCCTTCATAGAACTGTCTTTTATTTTGGATAGATTTATGTCTAGTGCCACTGCTGAGATAATTCTCTCCTTAGAGAGATAAATATTTAAATATTTAGGAAATAAGTTTTCAGACAAGTTATTCTTCTAAAGAAATGTAAACTTAGTTGTAATAGATTCTAAGAGACTGGTTTCTATTCACTTATTTGTCATGAAATAATAAGGTTTTTTTCACCAGAAGTTCAAATAGCTTCTAAGCTACTAAGAAGCAGATGCAGCAGACGTCATTAAGTACTGCATCATCTAGAAAACCAGCTCAGCCTAGTTTGGTTTTTTTTCAATATAATACTAAGGAATACAGATTAAATAATTCCCTTGAATTTAATTTCATTATTTTTATTAGGGTATATTTTAAGGGTCTTCTGGATTTCATGTCATTGTTGCCATACTATTGCTATGTTTTGCAGCTGCTAAAGTTAGTATACAACTCATTTTGATCTGGCAGGAAAGAATTTCATAGCATCTCCATCCCATCCAGATTTTTAGGCTGTGTTTTTTGAGGAAACCGCCTACGCAAGCTGCATTCTTGAGCTTAAGAGTTCCATTCTTCCAGTGGATGACATCTGTTATGGAGCAGCAGCATTTTAGCCTTCTGCTTCCTGCTTTGCCCACATTGCTTTTAATTAACTAGTTATAATAATTTTCAAACTTCTGAAAACAGAAGAATAAGAAAATGAAATTCTCCAAGGTTTTAAGCCACACTAGTTCATACATTATTAAAGATATTCAACAGTAGTTCCTAGTTTGTTTGGATTTCTTTTCAGATCGAGTGCATGCTGTAAATTTTCAGTTTAGTTTTAGTAAAAACCAAACATTTTATACATTGAGATTGGGCAGTTCCAGTGACAAGCTTACAAAGATTATTTTTATTTTTTTATTTATTTTTTTCCTTGAGTACCCAACATTATCATTTAGTTCCCAGGGAAGTAATGCTAAATTAAGATGAAACAAAAAAATGTTATAATCTATCTTTGGAAACCTCTACTAATTTATGATCCAAGATAGGTTATATATCCACAATTATTTACAATAAATGGCAATTTTTTTCATTTAATGTGAAACATGAGAAAACAATGTTAAAACAGGTTCTTGTGTCAGGACAATATCACCCTTCTGCTGGACAACTTCTGAAGCAGAAAAAACACATTTATTTCTAAACAAAGAAACATTGTTCTTGTAACTAAAGCAAATAGATGATCAACATCTTTTGCAACAAAGCTACTGTATTTACTACTCTTATTTCCTCTTCATTGAACTCATGTTTTGTTATTTTCTGTGGACTGTAATGAATTAGTGTTTCTTCTTCTTACAATTGTTTCTGGTTTGAGGTTTTTTTTTTTATTTTTTCATAATTGTGTTAGTTAAAATGATGAGATATATGGTATATATTTGCAGAGGAATGCAGCATCTCAGAACAGATCTGTTAGGGAGATTGTAACATGTCTGATATTTCCTGTCACTTCAGGTAGTGTCACAATGTTCAGTAGAAACAATGTTCAAAAAAAACAAAGGATACAAGCCTTTCCAAATTTTCAATCAAGTTACCAGAGTCTTGCCAATTTATGCTTTAAGAAGTTAAATGAAGTTCATGATTCTGAAATGGCTCAAAAAATGTTTGATTTACAAGAACAAAAGACATCCCACAACATTTTACAGTCTTGTTTAAAGAATGGAGATCCAGCACCAAGCACAGCATTCAGTCCTCAGACATATGTACACAAGAGCAAGGAAGAAGATACTGAAATTAGCACAGAGTAAAAATGTAGCTCTAAGGGCTGTCCAAGTAATCTTAATCAGAGGAAATAATGGTAAATACAACTGAGATGCTAAGATAAAGCAAGGATATTATTTTAATCTGTGTGTCCTGAGGAATCTCTATCATGATAACTTACTGTGGCCTAGAGATTTGTCTCAACATGACCAGTCCTATTTTTTATTTACCTTTACATCAGATGTGTCATATAGACACATCTTATAAAAACCTCCAGGGATGGTCACTCAACCACCTCCCTGGGCAGCCTATTCCACTGCTTGACAAACCTTTTAGTGAAGAAATTTTTCCTAATATCTAGTTTGAACCTCCGCTGGCACAATTTAAGGCCATTTCCTCTTGTCCTATCACTTGTTACTTGGGAGAAGAGACCAACAGCCACCTCATCACAGCCTTCTTTCAGGCAGTTGTAGAGAGTTATAAGGCCTCCCCTCAGCCTCCTTTCCTCTACACTAAACAACCCCTTATAAGACTTGTGCTCTAGAACCTTCACCAGCCTTGGTGCCCTCCTCTGGACACGTTCCAGAAACTCGATGTCCTTCCTGTACTGATGGTCCCAAAACTGAACACAGGATTCAAGGTGTGGTCTCACCAACACTGAATATAGGTCCACAATCACTTCATTCCTCCTACAGGCCACACTGTTTCTGATACAAGACAGGATGATGTTGACCTTCTTGGTCACCTGAGCGCTCTGCTGGCTTATATTCAGCTGACTGTTGACCAGTCCTCCCAGATTCTTTTCCACCAGGCAGCTTTTCAGCCACACTTCCCCAAGCCTGTAGCATTGCATGGGGTTATTTTGACTGAAGTGCAAAAAACAGAGCTTGGCCTTGCTCAATCTCATACAATTGGTCTCAGCCCAGCCAGCCAACCTGTCCGGGTCCCTCTGCAGAGCCTTCCTTCACCTCCAACAGATAATCACTCCTGCACAACTTAGTGTCATTTGCAAACTTACCGTGACTGCATCCAATTTCCTCATCCAGATCATTGATAAACACACTAAACAGAACTGACCTCGATACTGAGCCCTGGAGAACACCACTTGTGACTGGTCACCAACTAGCTTTAACTCTGTTAACCATGACGCTTTGGGCCTGGCTATCAAGTCATTCTTTTACCCAGCAAAGAATATGTCTGTCCAAGCCATTTTTCTAGGAAAATGATGTGGGAAATGATGTCAGACACTTTACTAAAATCTAGGTAAAAAACATTCACAGGCTTTCCATCATCTATTAAGCAGTTAGATAGAAGGATGATAGAAGCAGATCAGGTGACATGGTGTAGTTGACGAGTAGGAGTAGGTGTAGGTGTTGGGTCATAGGTTGGACTCGATGATCTCAAAGGTCTTTTCCAACCTTATGATACTGTGTGAGGTTAGTTAAATTGTTTCATATTTTATGAAAAAAAAAGCAGTGAAAGTGAATAAAAGGATTCCAAATAATGTTAAGAACACAGAAGTATTGCTAATACCAAAACAGCAGCAATAGACTAACCCAGGAAATTACTATAATAGCCATTCCAAATAAACATCTGTAACCTCAGCTGCACACAGAGCTTGAGGCAAACTTTGGAACACAAGTTCAGACAATAGTAAATTAACAAGACAAAACAGGTACATTGCAGATGAGAGAGACTGGTTGTTCAGTTGTTTGGTTGTTTGGTTGTGTTTTCTAAATTCTATTTAGGCCTGTTTTATCTAGGCATTTAGGCTGTTGTAAGCCAGGAGGTAGAGAGGCATGTGACATTATTTATCAACATTTTAAAGAAAGTCTTGGAGAACTATATGTGACAAAATATGCAAAGTATTTAAAAATAAACCAAAAGAAATCAAAATGGTGCCTTTGCTAAGAAGTAACGTTCCTCTGTATATTTTTCATAGGATCTAAAGTATATCTAAATTACAGGTAAGTGCCAAAAATATTTTATTCTTTTAGAAAATACGAGGATTTGAACAAGATTAACTATATTTTCTAACTAATCTATTATCAGCAACAAAATTAGCAATCCAAAGAGCTATTTTAACCAGATAAACAATATAGTTAATCATCTAATTAATGCTGCTACCTGGTATAAGGAATCACATTTTCCTCCCTTTCAGTTTAAAGAGATTATTTCTATGAGTCATTCTTTCTAGGTACACAGAATTCATAAAGACTTCTACTATTATTGGCATGTCTTGAATTTCTGTTTCAGGACTATTATAGGTCAGTTTGCATATCACTTCTTTCCTTTAGTTAGTTTAGATTAAAGACTGCCTCTGTTGTGGCTAAAGAGGAAATAATTTTATTCCATTTTCTTGGAATTAATTTAATTTGGTTTCAGTCTAATGCATTAAATTAATTTCAGTAATTTGGGCCTTATGTTTTGTGCAAATGGATAAAATATTACTTCTCAGTGGAGAAATACATATAATAAGATCTGGATCAAGATTAAGACCTTTAAATGGAGGCATCTACATAGAAGTATCTACATATCAGCTAGTTTTCCCCGTTCCCATTTTACCCAATGAGAACTAGTCAATGGACGCCAGCATGAAAAGCAGCTAAGAAGATGTTAAAATACGTTCATTACCTGGGTTTTTTGTGTCATTCAGGATATTCTAAGATATCTAAGACACCTACTGTATATGGTTGATTAATGCAAATTAACTTTTGCTGAAAATCCTTACAGAAGTATAGCAGAGGGCTCAGAATCTACATAGGAGTTTAACATCGGTGAAACAAAACTAGTTTGAACCACTTCCAACATAGTTTTAGAATGAAAATTTCCTATCTATTCTACCTTCATATGTCTTCAGAGCTCTCTGAGGTTATCACTGAGAAGAGTTAGAAGGTTTAAACTAGAGAGTTTAGTAGTAAAATAATTTAAAAGAAATATACAAATGTGATTCAATTAATAAAAGCTTTATAATAGCTATAGCTGTGACTTATTTGTTCTTACTAATTTCCACTAGTTTTATAATTAAAAAAGTACACCATTTTCCTGAGATCATCAAGTTTTTATGTTCCATACAAAGTCTTTGTGGGAATGTTTCAGACCAATTCATGTTTGCAACAATGTACTGAAATAGAAGTATTTTATGCTGAGTGTTCTTCTTCAGGACAGTAACATCTCAAACCATTACCACTAATGCAGCAATTAGACATGAAAGTATTTCTGATTATATAGTAGATTATGTACTCTTGCTGACCCTGTTGCCTTCAGAATTTCCTCTAACATTTTCATAATCATCAAAAATATGATAGTTCACTCAAGGCTAGTTTTACAATTGCAGCAGCATTCACATCCTTGACTTACATTAACTATTTAGCAATATTAGCAAAATAACAGATCTTCACTTGTCAGTTTATCTTCTTTGTGACAAGAATCACTTTTATTCAGTACTTCTGTTTCTGCATTCTCTATAATTAGTATTCTCAGATGTGATCACTACGTAAGATTTTATGCATATATTTTATGGATCAGGAGAAAGAGAAAATTTTCACTAACTATAAAGTGATATGAAATAATGCACACCCACTCTGAAGATAAAATGTAGAGTAAGGTGCAGGAAGTATGTTTAACTGCTAAATCATTTTAAGTACAGTTCCACTAGAAGTCATCATGTATAAGTCTTCTAGTCTGAGACTAATAAATCACCTAGACAGACTGATGGGAAGTATTTTAAAAGAAGTTACTAGTGGTCAAGTTTGAGTGTTACGAAATATTCAAAATTAACAGCATGGAAAATCCAAAGAGACTTTCATTTATGTAATTGGGCTGAGACACAGCAACTGAATTCTGTAGTTGACAAATATGTGGCAATACATAATGACAGGAAATCATTGCCTTCAAATGTAAATTACAGAGAATTATTTTTTAAAAAAATATCCTAAAATAGATCTTAAACTGGGAGCAAATATTTCAGTAAAAGGATAAGAAAGTATTGAAAGATAATTTTAAATAGACCTTATGAAAAGAGTGGCTAACAAAACATTTTTGACTTTATGGAAACCAGTTATAATTATTTATTGGACAGCAAATAAATAGATACATTTCACAAAAGAAAGTGTATCATAAAAGCACATGTTACAAAGCTGTATAGATAAAATAAGAAAAAAGATCTTAATTTGCAAGCTACCTTGCATATTATTTAGCCATATGTTCTAAGAAGATGTATACTTTTGTAATTACTATTAAAATTTATTTATTTCATTCAGGTGGAATAGTTATTTTGACTAGTAGCTACTTTAAGTTTGTTAAGTAATCAAAATTACCATGAGATATGCAAATGTTTGATTCATATTATTACAGTTGATACATAATACCTGTTCTAAAAAAGTCTATATTTCCACTTCTTTTCAGCCCCAGTTTTAAATCATACGAGTTTCGTTCTAGGAGATACTGAAAGAATTTTGTTGGATAATTAGGTGTGTGTTTCAGAGGTGTTACCTCTTATGTTACTGTGTGAATTCAAATGGAATATAATCTCTTCTGGTTAGTGTTTCCCTGACTGTCCTCTAAATTTTGCATAGCTGTTTTATTTTTAGATTTATTCCCCTAGTTGAACAAAGAATATCAATCAGTTTATGAGTACAAAAACCTTTTGCTGAGTGTTTCCCAAGGATAACATTTATTTTTTGACAAGGAAAAAAAACCCGAACAACTTAAGGATTTGGAGGGTGGTTTTTTATGGTTTTGCTGTTTCACGGATAGTAAGAAGTCTGTAAGCCTTCTGAAACATTTAAAACCACTTCATGTCATATAGTTTTCAACAAGAAGAAAAAATAACCTCTGTGCTAGAAAGTTTCTTTTTTGCTAGACTAATATAAAAATCCCAGTTCCTTGAATTTCTGTTGTCTACTACATTGTATAGTCATTATTTCTGTGCAAAGATGTTTTTCCACATTTGATCAATGGGTGCATTCTGCGTCAGTGGAAGACAGAATCACACTTGCACAAATATTAAAGATATTCAAAGCCTGACTGGAAGCAGTCCTAAGAAACTTCCTCTAGCTGGTCCTGCCTGGGATGATTGGAGTGGATGATGTCAAGAGATCCTTTTCAACCTAAATGATTCTGTGATTCTGTGAAATGGATAAAAATTGCACAGTGACTTAAGTCAACACATATTCCCAATAGAAAAGATTCCTGAAAGTCAAACTGATTTGGTTGTGACAAAAAGATAAAACCCAGTAGCAGCAGTAACATAGCAAGAAAGTTAAACAGAAAAGAATAGTCAAAACAAATCAAATTTTCCTACAGTTGTCTGTACCTGTGCTATTGTTATCTTCCAGTGATTTATTTTCTTTCCTTTTCCTGAATGTAAATCAAAGCCACTTTAAACCGTAGCAGTACAGTTTTTTTAAAAAGAAGTAAATTTAATTGTTTTTTAAAAGACACAAAGTTACATTCTAGTCTTGACGTAGTACACTGCATGTATAAGCGAATGGAATAATAAACATGTTATTAAGTTGATTCATCTTTGGGTGAATTAAGGCTTGACTTTTAGCACTTGTTTAAAATCTTTTGCTTCACTTGTTTGTACACTTGCACTGAAAAGAAAAAAAAAAAGAAAGAGAAAATTAACTGCGTTTACCACCAGTTCTTCCATATTCTCACCAATGATTGCCTTTTATAATGCGGCTTTTCTATCCTTGTAGTCCAATCATTTCAGAATTATTTTACTCCCAGTTTCCCTGCGTCTTTCATGTAATTGGTGAATTATCCCATGCAACATGCCAAGTATATACTTTTTTGGTGTCAGTCAAATTCTATGGACATTTGTTTCCCAGTCCTTTCACTAGCAGACCTTTTTCAAACAAGTTTTTAAGCAATAATGTCTCTGATTAGGACTCAAATTGGGTTATCCCAGGGTATCCTTTCTTTGATTACTTCATATAATTAAAAATAAACTTAATCATTAATGTCTTTAAATTTGACTATAGATAAAATGAAATGTCAGATATAATTTAAGATGCTGGAGTGATCTGAACCATGGCTGGGAAAGAAAAATACACATTCTTCTACAACAAAGACAGATACCCTAAGTAAGCTTGAGACTCAGTTATGGAAAATTTAGGATACATACCATACATAAGAAAATGAACCGAAAGTTTAGTCAAATGGACAAATGCTTGAATCACCAATCTTTATATGTTTCTTAGCTATTGATTTAAAGAGGATTTTATATATTTCTTCAGGGGGTTTTAAAAATTTCTAAGCATTTTCTAAATTGCAATGTTTCAAGGAAATTAATTAAGACCTTACACTAAGAGAATGGTGTTTAGATACCCAGTTAGAAGTTAATTCAAGCAATGCCAATTCTGAGAACAAATGGAATGAAAGATGGTTGAATGCAGGATTTCTGGCCAGTTTGTGATTTAGATGTTTTCTAAAAAGTTACTAAAACTGCACTATTGGATAAATTTGCTTCTTGGTACATGTACCCAAAATGACATATTTTCATTGAAACTGTTAAATTAGGTATGTTATCAATGTTTATAAATATCTAAAGGGTGAGTGCCAAGAGAATGGAGCTAGACTTGTTTCAGTGGTACTCAGAGACCAGATAAAGGGCAATAGGCACAAACTGGAACATGAGAGGTTCTAACAGAACATAAGGAAAAACTTCTTTACTGTGGGGGTGACAGAGCACTGAAACAGGCTGCCCAGAGGGGTTATAGAATCTCTTTCTCTGGAGATAGTCAAAACATGCCTGGGTCAGTTCTCTTAGCAGGGAGATTGGACAAGGTGATCTCCAGAGGGCCTTTCCAAAACCATTCTTAATTCTGTGATTCTATGAATTAGAATTAATAATTTCTAGTGTTTCGGTGCTTATAATATTTAGGCAACATAAGGAGAGAACTCATCTAAATTTGTAGTCTGGAGGACTCCTGTCATGATTTAACCCTGGCCTGGTCTGAATCAGCAGCTAAACAGCAGCTAATCAGCAGCTAAACACAATTCCTTTCCCTCCCCAGTTCTACCATCCCCACACCCTCCACCTCCACTGCCCCCCCGCCCCAAACCCTGCCCTGCCTTCCTTAGAAAGGGGAAACAGAAATGAAAGAAAATTAAAGACTTGAAACAACAGCTAAAACAGCTTTAATGAAACAATAATAATGAGAAAGAAAATACTTATCCAGTGTACATGAGCAAGGAACTAAAATCCAGAAGGGTACTAAGAAAGAGTTATTTTTTATTTAGATCTCTCCTGTTAATTTTATAACTGTGATCTAGTAAGCATCCTTGTCCTCAGCTTTGGAAATGTGAAGGTACCAGAGTCCCTAAGATGACTTAGGAGAGCTAAATGACAATCAGACATACAACTCTTAGAATTTTTAAGCTCCAGGCTACGTGGAAAAGAATCTAAAACCCACATTGCCGTATGACATCTGTAACATTCCAGGTTGTGGAATATTCAAGCCAAAACCAAGGCAGATTTCTTTGTAAATTTGCCTTCCATTTGAGAATAGTTCAGTAAACTCACTATGAGAGGGAGGGAGGAAAGAAAGGGGAAAAAAAATAAGAAGAAAAAAGGTTGACAGATGCATACTTTTTTGGAGCTAAAAGGACTTGGTCAAAAATATCCAGTTTAATATAGGAAAATCTGTCTAGTTCTTTCAAAGTTCATTAACTAGTGAATACACTGCTCAAACCTGCCTCATATGGGAAACAACCTGGAGAAGTGCAAGAATTGATGAGATTTCAGATATACCAAAAACTTATCAATACGTATCTATCATTCTATGTAAGTTTTAATCAAGAATAGCAGACTGTCTTTATTGCAGCGTTGTGAAAAATGTCATGTGAATTTCAATATACAAACAGATGATATTTACATACAATCAGAAGACTGATAAACTTTCATGAATTGAAATATTTTTTAACTATTTCCTGCTGTTACACATCCTGTTTAAATGTCTGTCATGTAGCTTGTTGGTGATATTTTCAGAAGCAGTTTTGAAACTTGATTTCACCAGTTCGGGATAAATTCAAAAAACCTGGATTTAGTAGTTGGTCATCAAATATGTACCTTTTTAGCAAATTACTGTTCAAAGGTAGGACATTATATGTCATGAGACAAGAAATAAAAGCATGTTGCTTGTTGCATGTTGCAACACCAAAAGAGAAGATATGAGTCTTCTTAATTCTTCTTTGCTTTTTTTTTTTTTTTCTTAACAAAAAGAGCAAGAAAGCTGCAAAAACACTTTCTTAGGCTTTGAATCTTGTCACACTGAATAATTACCCTGCAGAGGTTACATAATGAGCTTGGGGTTTGGGAAAGATAATTCAATATTTTACATCTATATAAATTACTCTTAAATAATTTCTGTTTATTCTTGGTTTAAGGCTATATTTACTATTATAAAGCTTAGTTAAGGTAAATAAAAAAGAAAGGTTCCAATGACTTGTCTTCCAATTTCCTGTTGATTAAAAAATATTAATATAGGTTGAAGTGTTACTGAGTAGTTGATATTCTCCTGTTTCGTTATTGTAAAGGTTTTTTGGTTTGGTTTGCTTGACTTTTTTACCTTACAAAGAAAATTTGTTGTAGTATCCTGCGTGCTAGTTTGATTATTACCTACACATTTTTAGGCAAGTTTTAGTGCACTGTCAAAAGCATTAAGGTACCTTAGTGCTTATGAGTATGTATCTATGCTCAGAAACTGGCTCTGTGCAATGCTGCAGTAAGGAAGACGTATTTTTACAGAAAACTGCTGGTATGTTACATGCCCAAGGACATAGAATGAGGGCACTATACCTAATTTCGGAATCTGTTTGCCTTTTTTTATGATAGTTGTGAAAATGCTGTTAGCGAAGAATGCGAGGAAAACATCAGCCCAATGTCAAAGAAATAGCTGGCATTTCTCAATGTCACCCATTTTCATTTTATGAAATTCAACAAATCAGTTGAGACAAAGTGCTTGACCATTCCCAAAGGGTAGTACTGCATCAGTACCCTATTTTTATCAGACATATAAAGGAAGAACACTACAGGCAAAACGGTATAAGAATGTTACCTTCTCAATCATACCTTTTAAATAATCAAAAATGATTTTCAATAGTTATACATCATGAAATCATTCATTCTTGATCTCATTCATTACCTACCTTTTAATCATTTATAAAAATTATCTTTAAAAAATTGGACGTCTCAGAGAAATCTTCTCACAAATCTTCAGGATCTGTAGGAAGACACCTTCAGTTATATTTTAATTCTAATCTCAGTGTAATTTTACAGTATACTGAGGTGAGCAGTAGTAAATAATGATATGATCATATTAATGTTAACTGCTGTGAATATTTTAGGTGAAACAATGCTTGATAACAATTACCTAGAAAGATTTTTTTCCTTTACATTTTTTCCAGCTATTTTAATTGTTAAAGTTGGCAAATTCATTTCTACAATGATTAAAATACTTAATGATTAAAATAACATGACATGTACTTACAAGAGTTCCCCATCCTTGTATATGCAACTAAAAAATTTATGCTCCTGCAGGGCTCTCTAAATTTTCCTTATTCAGTTTCTAACACAATTTCATTATTTTCAGCAAAAGAATATAAATACAACTTTAAATTGAAATTTAACCAAAATTCAACTCCTATCAGGCTTAGCATCTTTCTGGCTTTCTATGATTGATGTTAGGAAATAATGAAAATGTGCTTAATGGGAAATCAATTCCTTGTTTCTAACAGACATGAGGTTATCTTCTTTTTTAGTAAGAGAATAGGTACAACATAAATGTTTACAGTAGCTTATATTTGCAGCAAGATCTAATTTAGGTAACTGTAGATACTTCTAACATTAAATATACTGAGTCCCTTTCTACTTCTCTGTGGTTTGAATCACAATGGAAGAAAGCAGAAAATCAGTTAAATATACTGAGAAAACTCTGAGTCATTTTTCTAATAAAGGGATGCAACCACTACTATATCATATCTCTGATGTTTGTCTTTTTTTTTTTTTCAGTGGGGAGAAGGAGACAATCTTTAATTACAAAGAATGCAAAGAATCTCTTATTTTCTTTATGTCTACTGAGAGTTACTTTTGTGACATCAGGATGAAGAGTCCTGACAATGACTGTGATGTCAGAGGACTATTTCCTCAGCAGGAGAAATAAACGGAAGTAGCAGATGAATTCCTATAAAATAAACCTCTGGTTCCACAAAAAAATATGTCTTTGTTAATAAGAAACAAAAAAAAGAAATATGCAAAGAGATATGACATATTTAGACTGATTTTTCTCCCATAAATAGAGTATGATTTCATATTCAAGATGTATCCCAAGTGTGCTGATTTCTCTAACCTTTTCTTGTAACACTTAACCCATTGCAGATAATATTTTTTAAAGGAGCCTTCAGATATTCATACTGATTTTTATGACAGCTACCACTTTCATATTCACTATGCCCACGTAAATGTCTTCTGTATAAAGTCAATAGGGAACTAATATCATAGTCATGCTCTGTGATGTCATGATTCTTTCCTCCAGATACTGAGTTGTGTAATGCCCAGGGCTGCAGGTGTAATTAAATACCAGTGTGGAAGGCAGCTGAAATCATAATTTGGAAACACAATGGCATAATTTCTCTGTGTTTTAATTTGTATATACATTAGAGTGACATTTCACATTTGAACACACAAAACATTGAACCTTAATTCAGCTTTAAATAGTTATTAATTTTATGATTATGAATTATTATAATATAATATAATTTAATAATGTACTGTAATATACTTTTATATAATATACCATATTACACTACACTGCACTACAGTGTACTATTTAAGGTAGAAAATCAGTTTATGAAAAGATTGTATAAAAAACAGTTCAGAGACGGGACAACCTAAACCAATTCAAAGAAACAAACAAAAAAAACCCAAACAAAAATCCCACAAACCAGAAAAAATCCAGAAGAAACTTCACTGACCTAACTTATATACCATCTCAACCACTTTTAAAACCATGATAAAATAGTTATCATTCTCAATATAAGCCTTATATAATCTCTGAGCTGCCTTGGAAGAAAATTAAATTCAGATAACATAAGGCAGACTCTCAAATTTCCAATTCAAAAATATCTTCACTTTGTGAAACTTGAAGTCTCACCAGAAACCTGAGCTATAGCAGCAGGATGTCCTTGGAAAAGGGCTGATTTCTCAGGTAGGTAGGTTGGTTGCTAAGGTGTATTTGACATTGGTTGGCTGCTAGACCTCCATCCAGTTGCAAATAGGATGGAAAAGCTCATTAGTCGAGATAAGGACATGGACGTCACTTGTCAATTACCATCATGGATAAAGCAGATCATTTTGTGAAAGAACAATATAATTTATTGTTAATTAGAGATAGAGTAGGCTAGTTAGAGACAAAACCAAAAAATAAAGACACTTTCTCCCATCCCCATTGTCTATCTCCAAATTCTCTATCTCTTCCCACCTGTCCCCTCAATTGGTGCAAGGTGGATGAGGAATGACTGTTGTGGTAAAAAAAAATTGTCTCTTTTTCCTTCCTCTTCAGCCTCTTCCCCTGCTTCAATATGGGATTATTCCTATGGAAGACAGTCCTTTATGAACTTGTCCAATATACATCCTTCCCTCAGGCTTCAGTTCTTCAAGAACAGCTCCAGCATGGGTCCTTTCCAAGAAGTATAGTCCTTCAGAAATAAACTACTACAGTGTAGGTCACAGGTCCTCCAGAAAACCTGCTCCTGCATGGGCTTCTCTCCATAGGCATGGTCTCTGACAAGAGACTGTTCTGCATGGATTCCTCCACAGGCTGGAGTGTGGGTGTCTGCTCCAATATGACCCTTCTCACGGGCTGCGTGGAGACAACCTACTTCATTGTGTCTTCTCCATGGGCTGCAGGGGAAACTCTACTCCACACCACACCTAAAGCACCTAGTCCTTATCCTTCTTCTCTGACCATGGTGTCTGAAGGATTGTTTCATATTTGTTTCTCGTTTCTCTCTGTCATGGCTCTTGTGTAATGTTTTTTATCATTTCTTAAATATATTTTCCAGAAGTGTCATGATTTAAGTCCATCCAGCAATCAAGCCACCACACAGCCACTTGCTCGCTCCCCCGAGCAATGTGATAGAGGAGAGAATCAAAAGGTTATATATGAGAAAATTCATAGATTCAGATAAAGACAGTTTAATAAGTAAAGCAAAAACTGTGTACACAAACAAAGGAAACAAATTCATTCATTCATCACTTCCCACTGGCAGGCAGTTGTTTAGCCATCTCCACAAAAGCAGGGATATATCATGCCTAATGGTTACTTGGGAAGACAAACACCATCATTCCAAACGTCCCCACTTCCTTCTTCTTCCTCCAGCTTTATATTGCTGAGCATGATGTCATATGATATGGAATATCCCTTTGGTGAGTTGGGGTCAGCTATATCATCTGTGTCCCCTCCTGACTTCCCATGCACCCCTAACCTGCTCACTGGTGGGGTGCTGAGAAGCAGAAAAGTTCTTGACTTTGTTTAAGCACAGCTCAGCAATAACTAAAACATTCCTGTATTCAAACATAAATACAAAACATACTAATTTCTATGAAGAAAATGAACTCTATCCTAGCCAAAAATAACATAAAGAGGCACCACCATCTTGGTTGATTGGCTCAACTGTGTCCCATGATTGGTCTGCTGAAGCAATCTGGAAGCAGCTGTGCTGAGCATGGAACAGTCCCTGCCTATAATTGAAGAGGCCACCCCGTAGTCTCCTCACCAACAAAACTATGTTACATAAACACACTAGAGTAACCTATATGCTGAGATAAGAAATCATAGTGAAGTTTCTTGACAGTATAAAAATAACTCTCTATTTTCATATTTAATATGTTTTGATGTGAAGTGTTTCTTTTCTTTTTTTTTTTTGTAATGGATGTTTTCTTGCTACAAATAAAGTGAGAAAAATTCACCATTTTCTCTTTTGAGCTGTGATCTCCTCCGTGTTACTTTGAAAAGTGCTTTTAATCTCTGCTGATTTGAACACTCTAATTATGGTAGCTTTGAATGTGACAGTATCTCTTTCATAAGACAGACATCAGTGCGATGAAAGTATAGAAGTAAGGAGTTCAGATAAGGAGATGATAAAAAAATTACTAGGCTCATCAGGAGTTCTATGTGTGAAAATCATCAATAAAAGGAAAAGTTATATCCAACAGGCAAAGGTAACATGCTTTCACAGTATCTGAGATATGAAAGACAGAATAAAGGTGTCATCAGTTTTGGAGACAGTCTAAGAGTGATGTTGTTGTAATAATGAAATATTTTGAATCATTTCCAAAGCTGAAAGATTAGCTGAAAAATAATGTAGATCCATGTTTTATACAGTAGGAAGTAAGATAGTAAAGCCTATGGTCAAGGTCATGTTCATTGCAATACACCAATTGGTGATTATATCACTTTCAGTTCAGTAATGTTAAAAAGCAAGTTAAACTTATTTGTTCCAAGTCAAATGAAACATTCATTTCTGAATTCAGAATAAAAGGAAAGAAAAAATAGATGTAAAAAGACAGAGCCAGGTTCTTTTCAGAGGTGACAGAACCAGACATAATAGGCACAAATTGAAATGGAGGAGGTTGCTTATGAACATTAGGAAACACATTTTTACTGTGAGGGTGACAGAGTACTAGCACAGATTAGAGATCCTGGAGATGTTCAAAAGGCATCTGGATTTGGTGCAGGACAGCCGGTTATAGGTGAACCTCCTTGAGCAGGGAATTGAACAAGATGTCCTCCAGAGGTCCCCCCTCCAACCTTAACCAGTCTGTTTTGTGTGATTGCTGTCATCTACAGATTCCCTTAGGACTCCATGCACCCTTCTCATGGCCCAGGACCCTATCTCAGTCTCACAGGTTCATCATGCCCTGCTCCAGCTCTGCCACAGCAGGGCTGTCTTCAGCTCTCCACATTCCTGCCCTGCTCAGTTATGGGCTCACCAAGCAGGGCCCACCTGTGAGTGCATGTCCTCACCTGGTTGCAGCCCATCCTCATTCCTAAGAAAGTGCCCAGTTCTAAGGCCTGATGTTTCCCCAGCGGCCTTTGCCTTCTCTGCTGGTCCAGTGGGACAAGTGGGTCCAGTGGCTGCCAGGTCCTACTCTACCTGCCCCACTTGGGGACTCCCTACTGCTCCCTGATTCGGGGAGACACTGGGCCAGTCAACTGTTGTGCCTGACAACTCACATTACTGGATTTTCTAAACCAAGGATAGCAACATTTCACCTCTACCCTTAAATTTTGTTTAATTTAAAATTCTATTTTAATTTATGAAGTTTTGGAATTAGTAACTTGTCAGAAAAGCCATAGGTATCATTGCAGCTTTAATAGCTCTCTTCTTTTCCACTACAAGTTTTCAGTATTTTTGTTGCAACTTTCATATGAAATTATCACTAATTGAAAAATTAAAAAGTATTACTTGTATTGTTATACTTAGCAATCTAATGCATGCCCTGAAGCCCCAACTTCATAGAGAATAAATGAAATAATTCTCTTTTATACAGTAGGAGACAAATGAGTATGCTAGCATTGCAAATCTAAGAGATAACTTTTCATCAGTAACTGCAAACAAATGGTTTCTTTCATTTCAAATCAGATATAATCTGTGTTCCCACAGTGAGAATAAGGGTAATCAAGAAATATTTTCTAAGTTAATTTCATGCAAAAAACAGTACTGTGATAAACATTTAATAAGACAGAACACAGACCTCTTTGAATTTCATGTTGCTGACAGTAATTTTTATTGTAAGATTCTAAAATGTGTGACCCGGACACAAACCCCCCTCATCTACCCAGGATCTCTGTGAGAACATCAAACTGAGCACAGGAGGGTTAAACAAAAAGTACTATTGTGGGGCCATCAAGCATCTACAGAAAGGTTATTGTTTTCATTGTAGTCAAAATGCAGCATTTCTCAGAGATGTTGAGTTTAGTTCAAACCATCGCTTATCCTATAATGAGCTCTGGAAAATTACTTCATATCTTTTGTGATGGACTTTATTGACTCCAAATAAGTCACTTGTGATATCCTCATGATTAAATGTGTAATTACAATGATATTACATAGTGACAAATTCTGTCCCAATCTTTGCTCCTCAAAAAGACAAGTATCAACGTAATCTAAATGAATCTGCACTTAGTTACGTAAAGTAGACTGAAGAACTCAGGGGGTGAGATTCTTCCTACAGAGTTCTTAGACCTAGTCTGGCAAATTCTCAGGGCAGCACAAGAAGAAAAAAATTTTCTTGGCTCATTGCTTTGTCCTCAAATGTGATTACTTCATCTGATGGCCTCATAACACTATCTTATGTTCCTGGCACATCCATGAGATGTTAATGGTTTTCAGATGACACAAATATTTATTTCAGTCATGTTTCATTTAAAAGGTCATTTTCAGTGTGTTATGGTTTCCTCTGTTCTCTATTATCTGTCATTTTCCGTCAGGAATCTCAGTATTTCCTACAAATAGCGTTTTCTTCGTATAGAAGTTATTGATCTCAGCATTGCAAACCTGATTTAGTCAATATGTTTACTCTGGATAACCCAGTAGAACACAACGAAGTGGACTGAGTTTTAAAGGAAAGAAAAAAAAGATGCAAACCCAATAAATAATGCTCCAGTTTTGTTCATGTCAATTTTTTTTGTAATTACAAAAGAAATATTCAGATTCGTTGTTATCCCCAAGCTGTTCAATTCCCTGAGCTAGAAGACAGAGATGGAGAGCCAGATAACACTTCCCATAAACAGGAGGAATTAGGTAACGATCTGCTATGCCACCTGAACTCTCACAAGTCTATGGGACTGGATGGGATCCAAGCAAGAATACTGAGCGAGCTGGCAGAAGAACTTGTCAAGGCACTCTCCATCATTTATTTGCAGTCCTGGTCAAGAGCATAGGTTTCAAATGACTGGAGACTTGCCAATGTGATGTCTGTATACAAGAAAGGCCAGAAAAAGGACTCGGGGAACTACAGGCCTGTCAGCCTGATCTCAGTACCAGGAAAGATTATGGAGCAGTTCATCTTGAATGCAATCTTCAAGCAAGTGCAGGAAAACTAGGGGATCTGGCTCAGTCAGCATGAGTTTCTGAAGGGCAGGTCCTAATTGACCAGCCTGATCTCCTAGGACCGGGTGACCTTCCTGGTGGACAAGGGAAATGCTATGGATGTTATCTATCTGGACTTCAATAAAGCCTTTGACACCGTCTTGCACTGCTTTCTTCTAGAGAAGGTGACAACTTATGGCTTAGACAGGTGTACTCTTCATTGGGTAAAAAGCTGGCTGGATGGCCAAGCCCAGAGAGTTGTGGTGAACGAAGTTAAATCCATTTGCAGCCAATCAGTTCCCCAGGACTCAGTGTTGCAGCCGGTCTTGTTTAATATCTTTATCATTGATTTGCATGAGAGGATTGAATACTTCCTCAGTAAGTCTGCAGAAGACACCAAATTGGGCAGAAGTGTAGCTCTGCTTAAGGGCAGGCAGGCTTTGCAGAGGGACCAGGACAGGCTGGATCGATGGACAGAGGCCAATTGCGTGAGATTCAACAAAGCGAAGTGCCAGGTTTTACACTTCCATCACAGCAATCCCATGCAACACTACAGGCTTGGAGAAGTGTAACTGGAAATGTGCCTGGCAGAAAAGGACCTTGGGGTGTTGGTTGATAGCCAGTTGAACGTGAGTCAGCAGTGTGCTCAGGTGGCCAAGAAGGCCAACAGTATCCTGTCTTGTATCAAAAATTGTGAGGCCAGCAGAATTAGGGAAGTGATTGTGTCCCTATGTTTGGTGCTGGTAATGCCATACCTTGAATACTTTGTTCAGTTTTGGGCCCCTCACTACATGAATGATCTGGAGCTGCTGAAGTGTGTCGAAAGAACAGCAAAGCTGGTGAAGGGTCTGGAGAAGTACTCTTATGAAGAGCAACCGAGGGAACTGGGATTTTTTATCCTGGAGAAGAGGAGGCTGCTGAGGCACCTTATTGCTCTCTACAACTACTTAGAGGGAGGTTGTAACAAGGTGAGTGCTGGTCCCTTCTCCCAGTTAACAAGTGATGGGACGAGAGGAAAAGGCCTCAAGTTGCACTGGAGGAGGTTTAGATTGGATATTAGGAAACTTTTTTTTTACTGAAAGTGTGGTGAAACATTGGAAGAGGCTGCCCAGGGAAGTGATGGAGCCACCATCCCTGGAGATGTTCAAAAAAGCATGTAGACCTGGTTCTTCAGGACATTGTTTAGTAGGCGTGTTGGTATTGTGCTGATGGCTGGATTTGATGATCCTGATGTTCCTTTCTAATCTTAATGATTCTACGATTCTATGATACTATGAAATACCAAACCTTCTTAGGGACACGGTTTAGTAAGGAGACAGGCACGGTTGGACTCAGTGATCTCAGAGGTCTCTTCCAACCTAGTGATTCTATGATCCTATGATTTATAAGCTTTATAAGTGAGGCATCCATGTGAGAAGCTGTTTTGTACACCAGCAACACCACAAATACAGTCAAACAACATTCACTGACAATACATGTTCACTATAGGATAAGAATGCCTTCCACTGTGGAGTTACAGAATATGCGTGAACACCGAGAGATATGTTGTACGTTTCTATAGATCTTGGGCAGAGGTCTTCTAGCTGTCTGCCCAAAACCACAGACAAAGTCTACACTGATGTCACATCTGACCTGGTCAAGCAACTTTTGATTGGTCTTTGTGCAGTCAATTTCTCAGACTTTTAGCCCCTTCTATGATTCCCATTGCCCGCTATGAATTCAACCAGAATCAGCCCAGTCATTGTTCATGCTTCCAAGACAATGTAAAGGGAAAGAGGTGCTCCTTTAGAGAGGTCCAGATTCATTCCAAAGGCAGTTTGCCAAGAAAGACTAGTTCCTTTCTCTGCTGGAAGAAATAAAATCCTTATAGCTAATTGCCACCTGCTCCTAAGAGGAGGAAATAAATTAAGAAATAAATAAACTAGACTGTGATTGGAGGAACATCTTAACAGCAAACAGATGTTAAGGTGAATTAAAGCACCAAGATAATTGTGGATTAGCCATCTCTTGACACTTAATACAGAAATGAAAAACTACTTTCTTTGAAATACATTCCCTTGTATTTATATTTGTATGTATTAAGCAATAGGATTTCTAGTGTGGAATAGGAAACAGGTAGACATGGAAAACGATTATTAAAATGTTCATAAAAAAAAATCTTGCTTTTCTGTCTGAAATACAAACTTAATGCACTTTGAGGTGCATTTATTTTCCTTTCATATAACCATAGAAGCAGCACTCATTTACTGCTCTCAAATCACACTAAACTCTTCGAAAAGATCAATTTTTGATTTTCAGGAGAAGGCTAAAGATGGTTATTCAGAGTTCTTAGTGGATCAAGACCTTCAAAGCATGAAGGTCTTGATGATACACTTACACCAATGATAATAAAAGTTAACCACTTTATCTTCTGTAGCAAACAATTTTATTAGAAAGTAATTTAAAATTGACTTAAAAAAAAAAACAGAAAGGGATTTTAATATCTCTTAAACAAATTAAAGAGTCTCATGTCCTACAAATGTTGAATATTTTAATGATCTTATATCATTACAGAGATTTTGAAACTTGCATCCTTAAAAATAATTTATATATTTGACATCTATACATATATATAACAGCCCTAGTTAAAAAGGGCTAATTTTGTTGCTTGTATAGAAAGTAACCAAGGTTCTCATTTGATAAAGATAACGATTCATAAGTGTTGAAGATACTGCTTGGTGATAGCATCTAAGTTCTGTCTGTTTACAGTGGCACTTGATAGTCTGACATTTATAGTGTTACTGAAGTTTTAGCTGACCTAGTCTCGTCATAGTCCTTGCTTATCCTGTGGTAACATGATGTATCATGCAGGCATGTTTCCCTTACAGTTGCTGACTGTATTTACAAAGAAGAAAATTGCTTTCAAGAAAGCAACCTTTCAGTAATATGGAGATATACATAACTGTGAAACAACTATACGCAAAATGTGAGTCCTTTTATTACAGCTGATGGTAAGGACAGGTAGCTAAAGAGAAATTCCACAGAAAACTGAGTTTAATATTAAAATACAGTATATTCTCTTACAGTCAGCTTACTGCCTTCAGAAATCAGGAGGCTGTAGTTCAACCATCTCTGTGAACTATTTTCTATTACTAGAACAAACTCAGATCTAAATCACAGCCTTGCATCTTTGATGGCTTTATAAGTGCAATTATGAGAGACACTTGAAGACCTTTGCATAACGTCTAACTTGCAGTAACATGAATATGCCAAAACAGTGTTTTCTAGGGAAGATACATAGCACACAACTCTGCAATCTTCTCTCTGCATAGAAGATAAAATAATTTCAGGACAGTAGTGGAAAGATTCTATAAAACATATATTGACAGAGCAACAAACCCAAGACAAAAGCATAGGACTACATTTCTGTCATGGTTTAACACCAGTTTTCCCCAGCTTGATCAGCAGATAAATACTAGCAGTTTTGGTCCCAATACCCACAAACCCATACAGGGAAAGAGGAAGGAAAAATGAGAGAGAGATTTGTGGGTTGGAAACTACAACTATAATACTAATAATACTAATACCAATACTAATACTAATACTACTAATAATAATAAAAATGGAAAAATACTATTAATAATTAAATATATGAAATTGACACACCCTCCCAACAATGACTATACATCACCATAGATGCTGAGCAGCAGGCATGGAAAAGATCCCAGGCTGGACTCAGATGTCAGATGGGCACTAGATGCAGCAACTTGATTCAGGAATTCATGGATCTGGGTCAGGGGCAGACAGACAAGGTCCTCCATGTATGCTGGCCATCACAGAAGAGGGATTAACCCTCATGATCCCTCAGTTTTATACTGAGTATGACATATATGGAATGGAATACTCTGTTGGTCAGTTTTTGGGTCACCTGTCCTGTGTGCTTCTCCCCCCAGGTGCAACACTTTGGTGATAATCCTAAATATAAATCCTTATAATAGAGACAGACACTGTCTGAAAACATGTAGTTAACTTTCAGAAAATGAAGTTACTTAGACAAGGCTTAGCTGAAAAGTTAGAAAATCAATTCTGGTTTAGTTCAAACCAAAGCAATTTCCTATGTCCTTGTTGCATCCTTGTAGACATAACTAATGGACTGTATCTGTTGTGACTTAAGTGTCAAAAATAGAGACATCTGACTATGAACCTGCGTCTTAAATGAATGGTGAATAATCTCCAAATAGTGAATAATTTCTGAAAGGTGATTTAACTGATTTCTCTTAGGTATTTTTTAGGCATTTATCTCTTCTTACTGAATAGAAAGGAAGGCTAGATTGGCTACCTTCCTGTTTGATAACTGCATCCGGAAAACTGTAGTGAAATCCCTCAACCTCTAGGAAACCTCTGAAAATACCATTGTGATGAAGATACTGCATCATTTAGATAGTTGTATTTTTCTAAATTTGCAAACATTGACAGATACTCAGCTGAAAATAGAAAACATTTTACTTTAAGATATTTCCTGCGGTGCCATTTTTTGTCTGAAGAGTTGGAAGGGACCTTTAAAAGTCACTTAGTCCAATACCTATACAATAAGCAAGGACTTCTTCAACTAGATCAGATTGCTTAGAGACCCATCCAACCTGATCTGAAATGTTACTAGCAATAGATCATCTACCATCTAATAGATAAATACTGTGTTTCTTATATATATCCTTTTAAATCTAGCTGAAAACATCAATAATGGTAATACTTTCTTAAT
This sequence comes from Neomorphus geoffroyi, assembly GCA_033558235.1. NCBI lineage: Eukaryota > Metazoa > Chordata > Aves > Cuculiformes > Neomorphidae > Neomorphus > Neomorphus geoffroyi. The sequence goes on from JAUMJM010000005.1 coordinate 24,329,557, forward strand.
TATGAAATTGTCATATAAAGTGCAAATCATGCAAATAAAATTTTTTTCTTGTTAACAGCTGAGAATCCTGAAATGGTTAGTAGGCACTGACTTTATCAAAAGAAAGGTAGATCATGTGATGAATTACTGCTTTAAGAGGTTTTCTTTTTCCTTTTTTAAGGAAATTGTACTTTTCCATCTCTGAGGTTTATTGCAAAACTATCACAGGTTTTGAACAAGTCATACTTCTTTTTTTTCTGGAAAGAAATAAAAAAATACACTCTTTGAAGGTAAAATAGAGTCTCTATGGATGAAAATGCAAATGACTGAAGGATCCCATGCATATTAATAGCATTGTTTGATTAAAGAACAATTGTTTGATATTTTTAGGTAGATTTTTAGAGAACGAAAAAAAGGAAATATCACCTGATGGCCCTTAGTGGGGAAAGAAAAGTCTTTTATAATTTTTCCCGAGCATCAGCTTAAATAAGAGCCAGAACAATGTCAAGATATTTTTGTCAGAAATTAAGAACTGTAAACCTGAACAAAGAGTTTTACTACATTTGGATCCAAAGGAAAACGAGTTTACTTATGCATGAATATATATTACTATTTCTGTCTTTTCCTCTATGAAATATTTATTCTAGAGTCTAAAAAGATGATTTAAGTTATCTAAGAGAAAGATGAAACAGGCAGTTTCATCGGTGCTTTGGTAGATACTAGAGAAATATCTTCCTGGAAATTAACCTCATAATTAATATATTTTTGTTTATGTTTTGCTTTAGCTGTTTCTCTGTTTCTCTTCTACAGTATGCAATAGTTCAACAGTAGAATTACATTGGTGAGAGAGTATAAATTCACTGTCAATGTCTTTATGTTTGAACTTGCTCAAATGTACTTTGCACATCTATGACCTGATGAATGCTCCCTTTGCGGTGTGTTATACATGTCTTTATTTCTGCGGTTTTTTTGGTTGTTTGGATATATTTGTCTGGGTTTCTTTTTAATAGAAAATATTAGTAAAAAATCTGATACAAATGGCTTAGGGCACTGTGCACCTTATGGCACACCGGTTGTGTGTGATGGCATGACACCAATTTTAATGTCACGTCTACACTCAAACTATAGAAGATGTACCAAATCTAAAAAAGTTCAGGATCTTAGATGTCTACTTTAGAAATGCATCCCTACTTTTCTTTACATATATATGAATCAATAAACATTCAACATCGTGCTAAGCATAGATTTCTGCATCTGAATTACACTCAAAGACTTGGCTGTTACTTCAAGTAAAAATGTGTACTAACTCACAGCAGTGTATGATGTTGCATATCTGCACTGCTGCAGGACTGTTACTGGTGATCCATAGCCAGGCAGTGATTCACTTCATCTATGTATCCAGGGTCATTTGAAGTACTCTTATGATTTCCTTTCAAGCCTTCTGATGATGCTGCATAATGACATGGGTGTCCTGTAGACCCTATCTCATGTCTGCTGACCACATGTGCGTATCTTGAATGCTTTAGGGCGTGTGATGTGATGTGGTCAAAGACAACCATATGACTGTTTAGTCAACTAATTCTCATATTCTTTTTCTCTATGTAGTCCTAACTTGAGACTACTGTTAATGTAAAAATAATACCACTGACACAGTATTTAAGTAATATGTAATTTGTCACAAATAATGATGTCTCTATTGATTATCAGACAGAACTTGATCAGGTTTCTTCTCAATTTTGTAAATCGTAAATAAATATCATCCCAAGAATCAAACTATAAATATTCTTAAAATAAAGTACCTCAGTGAAAATTACAACTAAATTAAAAAAACATACAAACAATGACTTACAATAGAAATGTAAAATCTGATTGGAAAAGATAGAAGTATAATATACACCTATATGTTATATTATACATATGTGTCTTTAATATATATTTTAATATATAAGGAAAGAGATTAATACAGATATAAACATAAGACAAAAAGGGTAAAAGTCTCAAAGATAAAGACCAAAGAAACTGTGTGCATCAGGAATTGGTCATCATTTATTAGCAATTCTTTATTGCCAAAGGGTAACTATTATGGTCTTTTTATGCTTATTGCTCCTTTATGAATTTTATTTACTTTAGAAAACATTTTTTATTCATTTGTGTTTTCTCTTCACTGTGATATCTTTAGTTCTGTTGTTTGATTTTTTTTTTTCCAGATTTGTAATTCAAATGTTTGTTTCTCTAAGAAAAGCAAGGGGGCAAGAGAAATGAATCATAGTTTTTACCACACTTCTATAATGAGACATTCAATGTTATATTTAAAACACTAAATATCTTTGTGCAATATACCGTAGTGGCCACCAGCATCATTTTTAAAGTAATTTTATTCAATTAAAGCTTTTAGTACTGACACAGACATTTAGAATTTATACATACACCTGTATATGCTGATGTTTCTATTTACGTCAGTTATTTCTTCTTGCCAGATTCTTACAGATACTTGCATCTCTTTAGACCCCGCTATCTGTATACTTACAAAAATCAGAAGAAACCACACTCATTCTTCCAATCAGCCTCTCACGATGATTTCTTATTCTCCTACACATAAATCTCAAGTTTAATTACTTTAACTAGAGTTCCACGCTGAGGAGCAAAGTCATCTTACTTTGCAGTTGCAAGAACAACCCACTGACCCTACAGCCTGCTGATATTTATTATGTGTTGACAGTGATGACACCTGATCTAATTTGAAATGGTTTTGGGGTTTTTTTTTAGAAAAAAGTGCAAGTCCCTGCAGGCAGTGTGAGTATAGTGGCTGTTGGTTATAGAACTGTGCTTTGATAATACAATTATTTTTTTCAAATTTTAATTTAAAGAAGTGAGCATCTGATCAGCAAACATTGAAGTGAAACAGTTTACTTTCATAAAACAGATTTTGTTTGTAGAATTACAAGAGTGTGTTCAAGGGTACCACATGGATAATTACCAACAACTCGTGTATTTTTAGTGGGTGAATTGCAGTTTTAACCATTAGATTGCCATCCATTTTCATTGTAAAAATAATGTACCCAGAATTTCAACTAATGTGAAGACTATATATATTCTTTTATAATCTTTTACAGGCATATGATTTCATGACAAGATAGACTTTAAAGAGCAGAAAAATTGATAGTTTTTACCAACATTTAAAATTTTAAATTTTAAAGCATAATAATTTCTATGTAAATCACTGGACTGCAGTAGTAATGTTGATGTTTTATTCCAAAACATTTTTTTAAACTGAGACAAGACACTTAATGGCAATAGTATAGTATCAAAGTATTTAAATTGTTATTTGAACACAATATCTTTTCAATTTCAGTTGTACTCCTACCAATAGTAACGCAGAATTTAAGGACCTGAAAGCATTTCCAATCAAAAAATACTCAAACACTTTGTTATAATAAAGGAAAAGAAAAATACGTTTATGCAAAATAAGTTAGCTCTGGGCTCATATTAGGTGTGTGAATTACATGAGCCACAAGAAATTTTTCTACACTAATTCTAATTTATGTCACCATTTACAGAAAAGTAAAGAAAAAACGAACACTTTTTTTTCTGCAGTAAAGCCTCCTCTACTACATACAGTTTTCCATAGCTGTTTTGCAGATGTTGGAATTCAGCATCCTCAAATATTCAGGAGATGGAAATTTTATTGAATTTGGATTGCTAATATAAGCTGTTCTATCTGTATCCCCAGATTTTAGGATTCCAACCTAACTCGTTTTTTGAGGTCCATATCCCACCTTCAGGTTTGCCAAAGAAGAAACTACTCAGTAAATAACTAACAGTGCAACTGTTAAGTACAAATAAATTGCTACACCTTTTTTTACTCCTAATAAAGTTGCAACATCTTTCATTTTCTTCTTTCAGTACTTGTTCAGTATTATTTTGAAACAAAGAAGCTGAGGCATGTTTACTAACTGCAAATTGAATCTGAATATTTATAATGCATGGCATGCAGAATGTATTCCTAAAAGGTAAACATGTCAAAGAAATACTGTATCTGCTTTTCCTAAGATACTGATATGATTGTGCTTCTGGCCCTAAAAGTGCTATATTAGTGCTGTGCCATGACAAATAAAGAGGAAATATTCCTGAATGAAAAGAAAAAATGTGTTCTGAGCATGAATATAAACTCTTCCCATGACATCACTGGATTTATTTCTTTCTTAAGGAATTTATTTTTTTCTTGATTTGGAAGAAAGTGCACTATAAGTAAAAATAAACAAAATCTGACATTCAGTTATTAAAGAAAAAAGAAGAAAATTTCATTTAATTTGCTGTTGGTTTCCTCTTTTTCTATAATTAAAACATTTGCATATTTATTAATAAAAAAAAAAATACCACAGTACGAATGTCCACATACATGGTATACCTACTCTTGCTCTCTTTTAATTCTTTTTGCTTGAAATGGACCTCATTTGCTTCGCATGTTATTTTAAATATAAGAGCAATAGGTACTTTTTCCCCCCATTTTAACTAAGTCTCATCAGAGACATTTTAGGGCCACAGGCATAAAGGAAAGGAAGAGAGCAAAATTTGTCTAAGATGCTCAGAACTGTTCTGCCTCCTTTGTTTGCAATTGTTTCTTCAGCCAAGAGAAACTCTGAGCTATAGTTTACGAGGCAAATATCTCTTCAAGCTAGAGATATTGGTTGATGGTGAATAAACATCAATACCTGTCCTCAGACTACACCCTTTCAAGGGCTGTAACTGGAAATCGTAAATTTGTGCTTGTCCCCTTGATGATCCTTTCATGTTTGTTCTGCTACTTTTCTATTCCTCCTTTCTTTTTTTTTCTGATTTAGTACACATTCATCTTGCCATATATCTAGGAAACAACAGAGGCTGTTATCATGTGTATTAAAATTAACATGAAAAAATATTCCCTTTTTTGGTGTTTATATAACATAAGTTTCTCTCAGTAAGTGGAATCTTAACATAGATGAGACAGCCATCACTGCACTCAAGCATGTCTATATTAAGTTGGATATTTTAATTTCTCCTAAAATGTGGTACTTAATATGGTCTATTAACCAACAGAATTCTTTACATGAGTGATAATCAACATCTTGGAGCACTGAAATTATTTTCTTGCAACATTATTAAGGAATTATTTTATCATTTCTAGTGAGATTAACATACATAAATAAAGAATAAACATAATGTGATGGACCCAATCAGTTTTCCATGGACCACTCTCATATGCTCTGTACACTACACCTCCTAGCAGACATTTTCAGAACAATTACATCCATACTACCGATGTTAAATGTTTTAGGAGTAGGCTAAGAATTCACTTCTTTGTCAGCAATTTCATCTCAGAAGAGAAGAAATTGTGTTCACAATTTTAATTTCTTAGAATCGGAATACTGCACTGCAAAGCGAACATCATCTACTTATCCATAACATATGCTCCGTGTGCAGTCTCATGGATATACACTGTATTTCACAGAACTGCTAATTCTGCTGAAAACAAAGTATACTGTATTTGAACGGGGCTATAATTTCAACAAGCTAGAAATGAAATACACCTGTTTAAAATTTGTGCCGAGTAGTAAAAGCTATTCAGAACTGAAACATCTAGTTTACAGATGGTGAAATATGCCTACATTTACATGCAACAGGGTCTGGATATTTGAAGTTTTTATAATAAGGTAGGAACATATGTTTTTAATTGACATGCAAAGAACATAATCACCTGTTTTAAACATCAACCAGCTCTTCATGTTAAATATTAAATGATTCTGAATCTGGTTTAAAACCATCCTCAGCGGCAATTAAGTTCCCCTTGCACTCTTTAATATTTCTTGTGTTATCTGCCAGCCACACACCTGGAAAAAGGCCAAAGCAACATCTTTTCTATAAAGTGCATTTTAAAATGAGAAATACCTTTAACACTGAGATTTATTTTAAATATCTCATTGATGTCTACTGAGTGAATTCAAATGACTTCTTCACTGTGTTTAAAACAATAATAAAGACCAGACAAAAGAAAAAAAGAAGTTGCTCTGACTTTTGATCTTTCTGCCAAGAGAAAAATTAAACCTAGTAGTAAGTCGTACAGTATTTCTAGTGAATGCATTTAGGACAGAAATCTGAGCTGAAATGAAGTTAGAAGCAATATCAAAGGACCTGTGTCCACATAAATGAAGATGGTGTAAAACAAAGAGGGTTGCACCCTCCCTGGCCACTCTTAGGCCATTTGATCGGCAACATATATGCTGCACTGCACAGTACTAACAGTTTATTTAATTTTCATGGGTTATCATGGCCTGTTGTAATTTTCAGGCATTAATCCAACCACAAACATGTTGTTCTCTATACCTCCCCCAAAGATAAATTAAAGCCGTTTGGTGAGAGTTTTAAAATACACAGTGGCATATGCTTTCACCAAGTATATAGAGCATTTTGGGGACTATGCTTAAGGTTTTCTTGAAATTTGCTACTTTCATGGCCTGTAAACCAAATAGACTTTAAAATACAGCATACAGATGCTCTGTGTTTTTTATGCGCAGGGTAAGAATTACACAGTCTATTTTTTCACCATTTTGTGACATGTAAATGGAAGCCATGTCTCCTACCTCACTTATTCCAAAGTTTTTAAAAAAATCTCCCATAAAATGCACAGTCTTCTTGAAAAAATAATCTAAACCTTAAGAATGTGCTTGATACTACTAAATATATATGAAACATAAACTTCATATATTTATTTGCATCAATCACACACATACTTTAGATTTGCATTATTGCATATAATATTATATATAATATATAACTGTATATTATATTTAAAGTCATATATAATTATTTTACATTTAATTTCAAATTAAAAATTCTCACAGTTTTGAAATCCTAAAACTAGCTTTCATTTTTTTGCAGGAATAATTATATTTTTAAGAGTTAATCTATTTCTATTGTAAGTAAATTTTAGGGTTTACTTTAGTAGTCAAATAAGTGGGAAAAAATAGATACAAGCAAAATAAACAAAATCAGTTTCAAAAGGATTTTCTTTCCTTTTAAGAATCAAGATTAAAACTAAGAGTATTGTAAAATACTGACGGAAGTAATTGAAAGAAATATAGACATAAAGGTCAGAATAGAGACTTTGAAATGGATGTCAAAATAAGTGTACAGTCTCAGAAGAAGATGCAATAAGCCGTTCCCTGACTCATCCAACTAGGTTTTGCAAAGAGCTTTTGCAAAGGTCTTTATCCATTTATTCACTTATTCATAGTGAAAATGTTCCTAAATTTATTCTGAGGGTTTAATTCCCAAACACTTCTTGCTATACTACGTCACATCTCAGGATCATCATCATATTCTTAATTAATCAGTCTTCAAAAAACTGTTGCTCTTGTTGACCTTTACCCTGTAAGTCAGTGGAAATAAGGTACGTGGGTTAAGGTCTGTCATAGGCTTGTAGAGATCAGAGTGAATGTCATCATCACAACCTGAGCCTAACTGCCAGGTCAGGAGGAGTTTGAATGAAGAAACCTCCTACTGCCACTGAAAACATTGTATGAGACCGTATGAGGATCATCCTCAGTTTCTCACTTAGGTATAGACAACTGCCTGCTTAATCTGTTGATTAATTCTTTCTTGTGTTGATTTATGGAACACAGCTCTTCTCAGACAGAATGATGTTATATTATGTGCCCCTTTGTAGCTTGTTCTTCTGCTAGAGAGAAAAAAAGGCACTAGAAGCTTGTACTTAGAGGGCAAAAACCCTGCAGGTCCTACCTCCCTTCCGAATATAGGCTTAATTTCTTTTTCATATTTAGTCATAATGTAACCGCATAGCCTACTCACACAATATTGTCATTGCTAATAATAGACCTGTACTAATAATAAATAATAATAATAATAAACTGTACTACAGTACTGTACTGCTAATAATAAACTGTACTACAGTTCCAAGGCCTCCGGTCTGAGGCTTGTCAGGCCTGCTCTGTCCATTTTTGCTTTACCTGCCTGCAGCTTTGTTTTATCTGGTTTAGCTATGACAGCCATTTCTCTAATCCACCAGGCAGCAATGGCTAATTTTACCCTTGCACAGTACAACCATAGTTTTATATAGATAGTAGTAATAACAAAAAAAAATCACATAGTATTTACAGCTCTAATGCAGTGATATGGTGTAAAGAAACACAGCAGGTACTCTGAGAAGTAGAGACACAAGACGTGGTGCAGAGCAGCTGAGGCACAGGGTGATAAGAGTTAGGGCTTGACATTGGAGATGACTTAGCTCAAAAAAACACACCCATGATCATTTAAAGAAATGAAGACCTGGAGATGGACAAAACTGTTTTCCAGGGTAACAAACAGAAAAATAAAAAAAAAAAATCTAATATAAATTTATATAAAGGGGCATCATATCTAGTAAAATATATAGTAAAAAATAAGTATAGTAAAATGGCACTGCAGATCAATGACAAAAGAGAAAGTTGTGGGAGCTCATTAAAAGCACAAAGCAATGACCCCATCTGGATACTGGACGACAAAAAACCCAACAGCTATAAGCAGCATATTCTTCCCAGCAAAGGAAGGCCAACAGAGGCCGACAGTTTCAGAGTTTTACAGGTATGTGGAAGTATTCCTTTAAGGGAACAAGTGAGGAAGCCATAAATAGGAACACAGAGGTACACAAACCTGACCGTTGCACGTTTAATTGTCTTATTAGTATTATTGTGACTTTTGCCACTTGTAAATTAAATGGAAACGTTGTGGGTTTGGTGGGGTTTTTTGTTTGTTTTGGGTTTTTTTCTCTAATAGTTAGCTCTAAACTAATGGTGATTCTTGACCTAGACTGTTAGGATATTCATTATAGATACATATATTTTGCTTCCTCTCTGCCAATAAACAACATTTTGAGCAAAACCTGTACAAACAAAGTAGTTCACTTTATGAAACTTAGGGAGAAGAAATGGGAATGTTTTCTAATTTAAGCACCTGAGGTCAAGCAGAATGAATCTGCCCTTGAACTGATAACCCTTGTTTAAGGAAGAACACATGATGTACTGCTATTTAAAATCCTTTCTCATCACCAATCAATATAACTCTTGGGTAATGGCACAAAATATATGTGATATACACATATCTAACTTAAATAAAAGGGAAGTCTTTTTACTACACGGAGGCAGAAGTATGAATGGTATAATAGACAGAATCCAAAAGAATTTTCCACTGTAGTTTTTTTCTGCTTCTTTGTCTAATCAAGATGTTAAAGACATTTTTCTATGTCTTCAGTTCATAACAAAATGGCCTATGACATGCAGATAAAAAATAATTCAGAAGCTAGCCAGTGTCCAAATTTTAAGTCACAGAGAACAATCCGTAAGGAACCTAAAATCCTTCAATGACAACATATTGTGTTCAACCTCACTCAGAGCTTTCAGGGAGGCTGAATTTACCACAAGATGTTTCTTTCTGTCTACAAGCTGAAAAGATAGGAAGAACATGCAATCCCCTTTCCTCACCTTTTCTGTTGACTTCTGTAATTGCATATATTACTGTCAGATGTACTATTATGATTTTTCAGGATAAAAAATTGAATTGTTATAATAAAATGAGCAGAATTACATAGAATAATATTATAAGTATTGCATTATTAACCTCCAGAAACAGGTATGTTAATTAATGCCAGTCTAAAAGACATTTATTGCCTTTGTTTACAAATGATAGTTAAAAAATTGTTCATCAGAAGACCATGATCTATCAAGTTTTCAATTAATTTTGTTTCCATTTAGGTAGGTTGAAAATAAAAGATTTTGTGTACAAATAAAATTTTCTTAATGGTGAATGTTAAAGAAGTGAGTACATTAAATCTGTTGTGTTCATATTTTACATAAAGATAGGATTTTTAAAATATAAGCATCTCACAGGTTTATTTATACTTTAACTACAAATAATTACTGCTTAAAGCCTTCACTAGCGCAATTAAATTAAATAATTGAATCCTGATTCAATTTCTTAAATGGAATATAGCTATAGATAACGTCAATGTTTTAAACTAACATTTATTATTTACCATAAGTCCAGTTCTGGATCTGTCAGATTCTGGATTAAAGAAATATATTTGTTTTTTGGAATTGTCACATTTCCTGTATCTCAGCCTTCAAATTTGTTAGACAGAAAAAATGGATGGATACAATAGAAGTTATTGTAAAGGAAAGTTTGTAATTTTTAACCTGTACTTTACATATAAAAAATGTTAAGTATGTAGTTGTATATTAACAGTTCGTCACAGCACATGATTTAATACATTTAAATGGTAGATATTCAAAATTCTGCTCAGCAGTATCATGCTGGTTTGGAAATCCTACTAATCTGCTTTACGTTTGTACTTGATTTACCAAATCCATAAATCAGGCATGCAGTGTTTATATTTAAACACATATTTCTTTCTAATTAACTAATCACATTAAAAATGAAACCATGTGTATAACATGATTTATAGTACCAATCTACACAACTTACACTGACTATAACAATAAACAATTTATTTCCAATTTTTTTATCACAAAGAGAAATCAAAAGGAGAAATTTCTCTATTTTCTTAAAATTTTCTGAGTCAACCGAACCGAAAGAAAAAGAGAAATAATTTTTTTAAAAAAAATTTCCTTCCATCTGACACTGTACATTAGCCAATGACTAATTATAATTCCACACAAGACTAAATATCCAAACTTTAAGAAACTGTTGGTTGAAGAAGTAAAATACTTGATAACAGAAAATTCTAAAACTAGTCTTGTAACTCAATGTATTTGTCTTTTTTTTTTTTTTAGAAAGAAACAGTCAATAGTCAATCTCACCATTTGCTCTGTGCAACATACAAAAGATAAGATGACTCCTCAGGTAAAACGATTCCTATAGAGAGACTGGGCAGGTATAAGAAACTGTTACAATGTATATACAGTAATACATATAATTATAGTCTGAGGAAAAAGGTATGACCATCAGGACTGATTTACTTGAAGTTATTCTGAAAAGGTTGCTTTTAAATTTCATCCTGCAACTTAGATGTTTTACAGTGTGCAGTAACATTGAAACCTTCAGCAGCTTAGTTTTAAAAGAAGTTTTCTCAGACTTACAGGAATTTTCCCAGTGAATCCAAATTGAAGCACAGTGGTTCAGTCTTTCTGAGAAGATGTATAGCTAAAGAGAACAGAAGATCTTTTAATAGAACTACTGCTCACAAATGCATTTTGGTAAGGTTACCTTGCTCTGAGATCATATATTCTGGAAAGTCACGTAAATACTGATGGTGTTAGACAATCCTATTTCCCTTAGTGATATTTTTGTGATGATTAATTGCCTCAATATTCAATGATTCCTATTTAACATTTAACTTTCTATGGCTTCAATATTGACTACTCTGGGTTTGTGTCTTTTCTGACAGATTAAAAAGGTCTTTGTTACTCTTGTTCTTCAGTATGCAAAACTCAACCAGATGCAGAGCAACACAGAACAAAAGGGCAGAGGCATACAGTCAACATATGTGTATTCGATTATCTCCAATAATTTTCTGTATATATTTTGGAATAGTATTTCATAGAATCTAAATTTCAAGACCTAATTTTCACAGTATCTTTGCTGGTAGATAGTAGAGATATTAAAGCAAAGATGAAAAAATATTACTCATCATGTCATTGTGCATCTACAAATGTAATTATAATACATAAAATAATTATTCACAATATCAAAAATAGAACCAATCTCTGGCAACTCTACCTTAACATGGAGATAAATGTGAGCTGGTCTTCACTTTTAGGTACAAAATTCTACCTATTGAAGGAACTAGTCAAAAACCTAAACAAAATAAATATGAATCTATAAAACTCTATAATCTTTAGCAATGGGATCCAAGTGTTAGTACTCATTCACCCTGATGGATTCTAAGCTATGTAATGATATTTTCACACTGAAGAAATTTTCCTATCAGAACTATCTGACTGTAATATTTCTTGTGATATTCACTTTTTACTCTTTTCTTTTGTGACACCTTTCTTTTTAATTTTATGAACTTAAAATAATGGTTAAAAAGGGTATCGTGGAAATAAATCTGCTCATTGTTAAATAGCTGTTTCCTTCAGAAGACGACTAATAAAAATGGAATTAAATATTCCTATGTGCATGTGGTTCTAGAAGGATGTTCTCTTTTGTCAAAAGTACAATTTAAACATCAAGTGGTGCAAGTAATTTCATAAAGATAAACTGTTTAACTCTTTAACCCACACCATTCTTAATATTGCACACACAATGAAACAGTGGTGCCTTAGCAAGTCTCACTTGTTCTGATTGGTATTTTTTTGTTATTTATGTTTCAAAACAGGTAATAATTTTTAAATAATGCTGTTTATGTCCTTTAGTCTTGGCACTTTGAACAAAAAACCAGCTCTGCACTCTTACATATCACAGAATCCCAGAATTCTTTAGGTCGGAAAAGACCTTTAAGGTCACTGAGTCCAACTGTTAACCTAACGCTGCCAAGTCCATCACTAAACCGTGTCCCTAAGCATCACATCTAATCTTCTTTCAAATACCTAAATGCCTTATGTGGAATTTCTATCTCTAATACCATTTAGTTTTGCTTCAAATCTTAATTGGTATGAAAAGAGCAATATTTGATTTTTTTTTTTTTGGGGGGGGGGGATAAGAGTGTTAGATAGTAGAGGTAAAATGAAAGGCTGTTCCATTGCTATTAGAAAAGTATTGTCTATGTTTCTCCACTTTGTTTCTATTACATGGGGTTTTTATGATGCAAACAGATAATGTGTGTACATTTGTGAAAGCATGAAAATTGAATTAGACCTAAATTATTTTAGGTGTTAGATGGATCAGTTCTCCTGAACTAACAACCTATTAAAGTAATTTCTCTTAAAGTACATGTTCTGTGTACTAAGAAAAGAAAATGTTAATGTGTTTAAATGCTTCCAGAGAGAGGTATGGTTGTGGATTAAAGATAGAAAGACATATTCTTCACAGGATAAAGAATTATGTTCATGGATCATATTTTAAAATTAGTGAAATTAGATTATAATAACATGATGACAGGAAGTTATGTAAACTTATGAAGGAAACATGAACTCAGTTCATAAAACCTAAGCCATTCTGCTACATCATCTTTCTATGCTAAGGTACAGAAAGATAAGTTAAGAGTAATTGTGGACTCTCAGCACCTTGCTTGGTTGTAGTTTATACATCCCTAACTGATTTTTGGTAAAGATAACCCCACATAAAGCCTAGATCAAACTAGAAATAACACAAAAGCTGACTCTCTAAACTGTTTAGTCCTTTCCCATTACTTACAACTAGATGCATTCAAAGACAGTGATGAGGACTACAAGTCCAGTATTTCTTTATATATATATATATATATATATAAAAATTATACATATTAGATATATTTTCTCTTCTGGCTATTTTGCTATTCTTGCTATCAGCACAGCCCATCTGGGCAACAGAACATGGGTTCTGCTCCTATCTCCTTCTTAATCATTGAAGACTTATAACTAGCTGCAATTATGCACTTTGATCTCTGTTTTCTGGTTAAAAGGTACTTATAGTAGTAACTATTTAAAAGAACCCACAATATAACAGCCCCCTACTGGTGCTAATTCCTTTTTTTTCTTTTAATAAAGTATGTATTGCTAAAAATGTCAACGTTTTATTTTGCTTCATAGTATTACCATGAATTCAGTATTTTAAAACAAACAAAAAAAAAGGAGGTTATTCCACTCTAACACTAAACAGAAATCTAGTTTCATTACTTGACAGAAAACAAAAACGAACAGTGATTCATAGAAAGAACAGGTACTTTCCATTATAGTAGCCAGTCCATCTCTACAATTTCCCTACTATCTTTAGAGTGGAATTTTTGTTTGTTCCCTTTATGAGTATGCCAGCAGACATTTTATGTCACGAGTAAATTTTTACAAAATTCCTGAGACAGATGGAAGAACCTATGTTTCCTCCTATAATGGCTCACTAAACAATCCAACTATTTAAAACATTTCCTTCACTGTCGATTTATCACAAAAGTAATAATCGTTGCTGTTCAATCCTATGAACAACCTTTAGTAACAAACTCTTCCGTAAGAAAATATGTGATGATTTACGAAATCATCTGTCAAAAGATTGTTTAGAAGTTTTTCATGTGATGTCCTTGATCTCCACACTGCGGACCAATTGGATTGAAAGTAGCTTTGCAGAGAAACACCTATGTGAGCTTGTGGGCAATGAGTTCAACATGAACCAGCAATGTATCCTTGTAACAAAGGTCAACAACAACTCAGGTGCATTTTGAAGTGTCTTGACAGCAGATTGATGGAACGGATTCTTCCACTTATCCTTGGTGAGGCTGTGTCTGGAGTACTGTTTCCAGGTTCAGGGTCCCCAGAACAAGAGATAAGCGAACATATCCGAGTAAATCCAACAAAGGACTGAAAATAAGGGACTAGATCATGTTTCGTATAAGGACTGCCTGAGCAGTTTGTTTACCCTGGAGAAAAGAAGGCTACAGGGGACCTAAGAGCCGCCCCTTCCCTTGACCCAACCCTTTCAACCCCGACCTTACAGGATGTTTTTATGAGAAGGTGGAGCCAAGCTCTTTACAAAGTTGAGTGATGGGAGGACAAAAGAGACATGAGTGTATACAGAAGGAAGGGACATCCAAACTGGATGTCAGGAGAAACATTCACACCATGAGGTCATCTGGGATCAGGTTTCCCAGTGAGACTGTGCTATCTGTATCCTCAGAGGTTTTCAAAACCCAGCTAGACAAAGCCCTGAACAACCTGGTCTGACAGAGCTAGCTATGTTTTGAGCCCGAGGTTGGGCTAAAGAACTCCTTATGTTCCTTGCAGCCTGAACTACACTATGGTCCTATCCTATCTGGTGTGCATGTATGTCTTCCGAAGACCATGAGTCTCCCTTAGATCCTGTGTATTATCTACCAACTCCAGTCAGTTATCTTGAATGTCATCTTACAGATGCCACCAAGCTGGGTGGAAATGTTGATTTGCTTGAAGGAAGGAAGGCTCTGCAGAGGGATCTGGACAGGCTGGATCAATGGGCTGAGACCAACGGGATGAGGTTCAACTAGGCCAAGTGCCGAGTCCTGCACTTGGGACACAACAACCCCATGCAGCGTTACAGGCTTGGGGAGGAGTGGTTGGAGAGCTGCCTGTCAGAGAAGGACCTGGGGGTGTTGGTAGACAGCTGGCTGAGCATGAGCCAGCAGTGTGCCCAGGTGGCCAAGAGGGCCAATGGCATCTTGGCCTGTGTCAGACACAGCGTGGCCAGCAGGAGCAGGGAGGTGATTGTGCCCCTGTACTCGGCACTGGTGAGGCCGCACCTTGAGTGTTGGGTTCAGTTTTGGGCCCCTCACTTCAGGAAGGACATTGAGGGGCTGGAGCGCGTCCAGAGAAGGGCAACGAGGCTGGTGAGGGGGCCAGAGAAAAAGCCCTGCGAGGAGAGACTGAGGGAGCTGGGGTTGTTTAGCTTAGAGAAGAGGAGGCTGAGGGGAGACCTCATCACTGTTTACAGCTACCTGAAAGGAGGTTGTGACGGGGTGTGTGCTGGGCTCTTCTCACAAGTGACAGCGATAGGACAGGGGGGAAATGACCGCAAGTTGCACCAGGGCAGGTTCAGACTGGACATTAGGAAAAATTTCTTTACTGAGAGGGTTGTCAGACATTGGAACAGGCTGCCCAGGGAGGTGGTGGTGTCACCATCCCTGGAGATTTTTAAAAGATGGGTAGATGAGTTTCTTAGGGATATGGTTTAGTAGGGAGACAGGTACAGTTGGACTCGATGATCTCAGAGGTCTCTTCCAATCTGATGACTCTGTGACTCTCTGTGATTCTCTGAATACTGTAGGACACTTGAAATGGTGTTAAATAAACATTTATGAGTAACTGAAACAACACCAAGGCCTCAGTATTTGAAATAGTTTATAACTGCCCACAATTAGGTGCTCAGTGAAACATGATAACTTGGATAACTGTAGGCTATCCAAGACATGTAGAACATGCTTTCGGTTATATCAGAGTACATGAAGGACAAGCAGAGCCTCAAAGGAGGAGGGCAATATCTTACAGTACCAACTTTTAGTCTCAGTTATGATGACAACAGAATTCAGTTTACCTCTGACTAGACATCTAAGGCTTGCTCTAATTGTATAAACATGTAATAAAAGACAAACCCCAAAAATTTAGAGGCCTAATAGGATTTATGGGAGGGCCATGGGTTCTTTGGAGGAGCAGCTGGACACCAGGACAAATGCTCTAGGGCATCTAGAACAATAACAACAGTCTACATGTAGCCAACAGATCAATCTGATCTGCAGTCTGTTGATATACTGACAAGGGTCTCAATTGAGCTGCCATGTATATAGGTTTCTAATGTCATTTCAAACACCCTCAGGTGTCATGGGTATCTACTAGAATAATACTTATGTTTAAAATTCACCAGTGTAACCTAAATGTTTCTATTAATAGATGTCTTTGTAAGTGACAATTGAAGAGAGGTTCAAATATCCGTAAGAAGGTTTATACATACACACACGTCATATTTAGCCAACTATATTGCATATCTATGTTTAGAAATCGACCATCTGGAACTACATTTTATCCAAGGAAACTGTGTTGTATAATTACTAACAGTCCTTTCCAAACTGCTGACTCCTCAGGCAAGGAATAGGTTCTGAGTGCCAATGCTGACATGCTAATTTAGACAACATCACTTCCTTTGGTTACAAATTTTCATTGATGATATGAAAATATAAAGATAAGATATGAATTAGAATTTCATTTTAGTTGAGAAATAGCTAAAAACTATTTTTTTCTCTCCTGAGTTACAAATTTTTAGCTAAAATACTTTTCTCATTTAGACAGCGTTATATCAGGGCAGCTGCTCCAGACTAAACACTGAAAATATCTGAACACCAGATATTATTAACGAGAAAACAATACAACAATAAATAAGAAATCTCTGAATGTCCTTCTCTTTTGTTGATTAGTAGCAGAGCTGTAATTCAGGCTTTAATACATGTGCATACATACCCCTCTACAAACATATTGGACTGTTAAGCATTCACTCATTTCTCTAAATGTCTATTCATAAATGTTTATTTAAATTTGCTTAATCAAAGCTATTCTTACCAGAATATAGATTTAAAAGTTTATTGACAGTTGTATTCAGCCAGAAATCTGGAGACCATCTGTGACCAGGGATCACAGCACATACCCAGACAATCCCTAGTCTCAACAAAATACTAGCCCTCTTGACTATTAAATGGCTGCCTACAAGGCATGTTTCTTCCCAGGGCAAAGACATTGGGATGTCTGGCATGTTCTTCTTGGTATGGACAAGGTTGATCAAAAAAGAATGAAAGTTTAAACATCAACAGCAAGGATGAGTAGGAAAAAAATACCTTTAACAAGTGATATGATTACTACAGTTGTGCTTCAAATCAAAATGGAGGAGAAATCCAAGAATTGAAATATGGAAAACAACCTAAACACTATTTAGATGATGATGTCATTCAGCGAACAATAGCAATTGCATAAGATGTTTTCAGACAATGTACAGTATAAATATGACAACACTTGTGTATGTCTCTTCTTTTCTTTGTTCTTCTCACTATTAATCTTATTGAAAAGTCTTAATAAATACATACAATGTTTTTTTCTGGCAATATAATTTTTTCTAAGAAATATTTATTTGCTACTTTCAAAATCATCATTTTATAGCAACATTTGAAAAGCATATACCCTTAATATTTATAGTCTTCAGAGACATGGAATTTTAAAGGCAATTAAATTGTGCTTATAATTTAGGTCATAGTATGGCTTTTGAGTGGGATACAAATAGTTGGCATTAATTATGTATTAACTTTAAATAGGTCTCGCCTTTTAATATAAAACCAATTTCCTGATGGCTGTGGATTTTTTCATGTTCCTCTTTGGCTTGTAAAATCATTTGTTTACTGTATGCACATGTGTTAAAATAACGAATTCCTGCTGAAATCTTGTGCAAATCAATGTTCTGTTCTTTCACTTCAAAGCTGCATGACTTTTGGACTTCAAATAGAATTGACAGGCTCACATATTTATAGAAGACATTGTAATTGGTGCATATAGACCTGTAACACAGCAGATCCCAAACCTCCAATCAGTATTAATTTTGTTATTAAATCATTATGTTTTATTTTATGATGTCCAAAGAAATATCTTAAGCTGTGCATTTTAAAATATGCTGTATTTTTCCACATAGATCTGAGACTCAGTACTGAATACACAAGTTCACTGAAAACAAGTTAAGGCCAACCATTTACTTACAAAATATATGCCAGGTTGTATAAGTCTTTACACTTTTTCTGGGATTTCTGCCAAGTAGGTGACTATGTTTTATATGTTGATCTTCTTGTGCTTTGTGCTCTAAATACCACCCAGAGTTTCTGACATGGTATTTAAGTTTACGATATGTACAACACCTACAAGGGATCTTGGGATCTGTGAAAAGCATGACATTCTCAGATTGAAAGAGCTTTTATTATTAGTTCTGTGATACCTCAGAAACAACTGTGTCAGATTTTTCAATAAAGTTGTAGCCCCATAGTATATTCCGTTGGCTCTAATGCTCACAGAAAAAAAATAGTTAATGATTCTGTTTACTCCTCTCTATTTCACACAATACTTTTTCACTGTGACTAACTGATAGCTCATTTGCTACTGCTTGGCTCAGAGAAACAGAATGACACTTTTTAATTCTGGGTTTTGACAACTTTTATTTGAACTTTTTTAACAGCCTGATGGGATTTCCAGCTGTCAAGTAATACTGCTTTTGTTCTTGATCTGGTATGACAGCTTTTTGCATAAGAAATCCTGTAAGAATTTATATAGCTTTAAGATACCATAGTATTAAACATTTTCTTTGCATTTCTGTTCTGTAACACTATTTTTCTTGTTTTCATAAACATACATAGTTTGTATTAACAGAAGTGTTAAAATCTTGGTGATGCAATCAAATCACTAATCTAAGAGAAAGAATAAATTTCAGAAATTTTTAGTGTGTTTTTTTATTTTTCCAAAGAAAAAAATAAAATTGACAACGATGTGCCAGAAGTTCCTAGAATGGTTTGGACTGGAAGGGACCTTAAATATCATCTAATTCCAACTGTTTCCACCATAGGCAGGTACACTTTCCACTAGATCACTAGATTCCACTAGAGCACTAGGTTGTTCAAAGCCTCATCCAAATGCCTCCACGGATGTGGTATCCACAATTCCTCTGGGTAGTCTGTTCCAGTGCCTCGCTACCCTGATAGAAAAAATTTCTTCCTAATATCTAATCTAAATCTACTGCCTTTCAGCTTAAAGCCATTCCACCTTGTCCTATCACTACACTCTTTTATAAAGAGCCCCTCCCCCGCATTCTTGCAGCCCACCTTTAAGTACTGGAAGGTTGCTATAAGGACCCTGGTGCAGCACCTTGCACATGGCCTTGTTAAACTTCTTGATGGTAACACAGGTCCAGCTCTCAAGCTGATCAAGGTGCCTTTAGATGGTATCCCTTCCCTCCAGCATGTCGTCCATGCCACACAGCTTGGTGTCATCGGCACACTTGCTGAGGGAGCCCTCAATCACACTGTCCATGCATCTCACAAAAGTGTTAAACACCTACCAATACCAATCCGTGTGGAATGCTACTTGTCACTGGTCTCCACTTGGACATAGGCCTGTTGGCCACAACTCTTTAAGTGTGACCGTCCAACCAATTCTTTATCCTCTGAGTAATCCATCCATAAAATTCACGTCACTCCAATTTCAGGACAGGAATGTCATCTGGGACAGTGTTGCATTCTCTGCACAAGTCCAGATAGATTACTTCAGATAGTCTCCACTTATCAACCAACACTGTGGCCCTGTCACAGAAGACCACCAAATGTGTTAGACATGATTTACCCTTAGTGAATCCATGTTGGCTGTCACCAATCTCCTCCTTGTTTTCCATGTGCCTCAACTGAGTTTCCATGACAATCTATTCCATGATTTTGTCAGTCACAAAGGTGAGACTGACTGGCCTGTGTTTCCCAGATCTTCTTTTTATTCCTTTTTTAAAATCAGAGGTTAAGTTTCCCGTTTTCCAGTCAGTGGGAACTTCATGAGACTGCCACAACCTCTCAAAAATACGATTTGAGAAAAAATGAAATTGAGACTATGTGGTGAAAAATGGAAAATGAGGGATTTAAAAGAACATAAATGTTACATATTTTGAGAGAGATTTCTTTTTATTCTTAAGATTTTTGTTTGGGGATTTTTTTTTTAATAAAACATTAAGGGGCTGTTCAGGTATATCGTAATTGTGTCATTTAAAAAGCAAGAAATCTTTTACATGCTTTTGATAGAAAATGAAAACACTGAATCAGATTTAAAAGAAAAAAACTAAAGAAAGAAGAAAGAGTGACATAGGATAGAAAAATCGGCTTAAAATATAGGCTGAAAAGTATCTACAGATATTTGCCCATCTAATGAAGCATGTAGCTTCAGGTTGGCATTATTTGCGAACAGGAGGATATTTTGGCAGAGAAGCTGATTGTTGAAGTAGATTTCAGACCATCTTTCTATCTTTGGATGGGCTAATGTCCTATATATAGGGGTCTTGTATCTGTTAAACAGGCAAAATGCTGTATTAACAGACAGATATGAATACTACCATGAAAAAAATTATGTACTTCATGTTTGAATTTTATGGGCTCGATTCCAGAAACATTGCCACAGCAAGCCGTGGGCAGTTGTATAAAAAGTATGTGTTATTATTATTCAATTCAAAGAATTATGCTTTGGAAAGGATCCCATAGATAGCAGTCTGGGACGTGTAAATGAAGTTTATTGATCAAGAAATACCATAAGAAATAAAGATATATTATAAGGATTTTTAATGTCAAGACAGTTCAAAGACAACTAATGTCAATACATGTTACTCTGGTTTAGTCAACAAAGCTTTTGCTCAGATCAAAAGTTAATTCTGAATTAATCAAATTTTCAGAATTATTCATGCTTAATAATAAATAATAGGAGCAT
Source organism: Neomorphus geoffroyi (assembly GCA_033558235.1). NCBI lineage: Eukaryota > Metazoa > Chordata > Aves > Cuculiformes > Neomorphidae > Neomorphus > Neomorphus geoffroyi. The sequence continues at coordinate 24,350,658 of JAUMJM010000005.1, forward strand.
TAATATCCAGATATTATTTCTAGATTAATAAAAAGAAGGCTTGATAATGAGAAGCTTCTATTCTCATGGTACTCCTAAAAAAAGAGGAAGTAAATGAAATTTTAAGCAAAGGACTTACAATAAGGAAATAGACAAGAATTAAACCATCCTTGAATTAACATTGCAGGATATTTTTGCAACCAAAACCAAGATGCAAACACAGACAACGCATGCACATATATGATATTCAGAATAATAATGTATAATACACAACCAAAAATTTTCAACTCAATGTGTTACTAACAGAATCTGAAAACTTTAATACTGAAATATACAGGTATATATGCGCACACAAAAAGAGAGGCAGAGCAACAAGATATGTATGTCCCTATATATGCATGTACAGCATATGGTTTTATTAATTTGTTAAACTTAGAAATTGAAATCCTTACCTTATGCCTTCCTTATTAAGGTGATAACCAGAAATTGATAAAACTCAAATAGAATTAGTTGCACTGTGGGGAAAAAAAAATACAAAAATATGAATTTCCCAGTAACTTACATGAAGTTCTAAGGAACTGGTTAAAAAGAAGAGTCTAATCCTTGTACTTCCAAGCTTTACACAACATGTATCTTTCTTCTTTTTTTCAGAAATAATTAAGGTTATAGTATGGTTCAAATGGTGTAGGTCACTTTATCATGAAATTAATACCTAGTGGCATTATGACACCTGAAATATTTAACAAGCAAAGATCCTTGTCTCTCAGCATCAGTGTCATTTTTAGCTATGAATTAGTTTTTTTTTTCCCTTGCTGTTATAACTCAAATACCTCAAAAGCTCCTACAATAACAACTAAAACAGTGAAAAGCTTCTCTATTTAGTGGTCAAGAAAGATGATCTGAGGTCAGTAACCTACCCTTTTGGTGACATTTTTAGATGGTACACTCACAGTTCAATAAACATTATTGATGTAAGAAGGAATTGATGATCCAATAGAAAGATTTTTTGTCTATTTTTCTTTCTCAGATCATTGTGGAATAGAGTATTCTATTATGAGTTAGTCTGAGGATATTGTTAGCTCTGATTTTGTAAAGAGATTTTATTCTAAATGCCAGCATAATGCATTAAAAAAAGTGTAATATATTTACTGAAGGTCACTATTTCTGGATGTCAATTTTGTTCAGTGAAATAACTCACGGTCCCTTATGACCTGATATAAGGGAAGGATTTTCCTTCTTAAAAACCTTGCTCAGAGCTAAGTGAGATGTAAGATGTAGAAAAACCCAAGTGCTAGAGGATTAGACAGACAATCTCTCTGAATTCTGTCTTAAATTACTGTGATATCAAAGAACAGGAACCTATTCCTAGAGTAAAATGCTGTTCCCTAGAACCTGAATTTCAGAGACATCATGTACATATTTCATTATTATCAATGCGGGGAAAAAGAGCATCAAATATTGGAATAAAATAATATTTATCACGCTTCATTTCAGCTAATCAAAATATGGCATACATTTTACTGTGTAGCATGATAGTCAAGAAAGAAAGTTCTGTAAGAGAACAGCATAATGTGTGTCACCGCCTATATTGAGAATGAATAATGCAAGCAAAATGAAAATATAAATTAAAAGCAGGCCTCCTGAGGTTGAGGAGGATTTTCTTCACTTCATTAGGGAAGCACTTCTTATAACAATGCAGAGTAAGAAAAGGTAGGAGCTACCCTAATAAAATGTTTGTTACTTGTAATTAGGAGTTTGCAGTTTTGTGTTCTAAAGCAACAGCATTCCATATCACAGAATCAGAGTACCACAAGGCTGGAAAAGTCCTTTGAGATCACTGAGTCCAGCCTATGACCCAACACCTACACCTACTCATAATTTAAACCATGGCACTAAGTGCCTTATCCAATCTTCCTTTAAACACCTCCAGGGACGGTGACTCCACCAGCTCCCCGGGCAGCGCATTCCAATGGCCAATCACCCTTTAAGTGAAGAGTTTTTTCCTAATATCGAGCCTAAACTTCCCTTGACGAAGCTTGAGACCGTGTCCTCTTGTTCTGTCACCGGTCACCTGAGAGAAGAGACCAACCCCTGCCTGACTACAACCTCCTTTTAGGTAGTTGTAGAGAGCAATAAGGTCTCCCCTGAGCCTCCTCTTCTCCAGGCTAAACAACCCCAGCTCCCTCAGTCGCTCCTCATAGGGCTTGTGCTCCAGCCCCTTCACCATCCTCGTTGCTCTCCTCTGGACACACTCCAGCATCTCAACATCTTTCTTAAATTGAGGGGCCCAGAACTGGACACAGCACTCAAGGTGCGGCCTGACCAGTGCCGAGCAGAAGGGGATGATAACCTCTCTAGTCCTGCTGGCCACACTGTTCCTGATGCAGGCCAATATACCATTGGCCTTCTTTGCCACTTGGGCACACTGCTGGCTCCTGTTGAGTTTCCTGTCCACCAGCACTCCCAAATCCCTTTCCGCCTGACTGCTCTCCAGCCACTCTGTCCCCAGCCTACAGCTCTGCATGGGGTTGTTGTGTCCAAATTGCAGAACCCGGCATTTGGACTTGTTAAACCTCATGCTATTGGAGTCAGCCCATCTCTGCAGCCTGTCAAGGTCCCTCTGTAGGGCCCTCCTACCCTCCAGCAGATCGACACTTCCTCCCAGCTTGGTATCATCTGCGAACTTGCTGATGATGGACTCGATCCCCTCATCCAGATCATCAATGAAGATATTGAACAGGACCGGGCACAGCACCAATCCGTGGGGGACACCACTAGTGACCGGCTGCCAACTGGATGAGACACTGTTCACTACCACTTTCTGTGCTCAACCATCCAACCAATTCCTAAACCAGTTCAGAGCATTCCCATCCAAGCCACGGGCTGCCAGCTTCTCCAGGAGTCTGCTGTGGGAGACAGTGTCAAAGATCTTGCTGAAGTCCAGGAACACCACACCCACAGCCTTCCTCTCATCCACCAGGCAAGTCACAGGGTCGTAAAAGGAGATCATAGTAGCATATGACAGAAAATTTAAAAGTAGAGTTTATATAAAGATGTTTTTATTGCCTGTGCAAAATCAAAACAAGATCATAAGGCTTACATCATTCTATTTCAGTGACAATTTTTGTATATACTCAGTTGGAGGCATAGTGGGTTGTTTTGTTTTGGTTTTAACTTTATATTCATTCACAGAAGTGCTGGGAAACTGCATTCACACAACACAAAATATGGCATACTTATATTCTATCAAGTCTTGTTTTTCTAATTAAACATATTTTTCTCAGAAAGACTAGGATTCAAGCTAACTTTAAAATCACTGTTGTTTAATAACCAAATCAATTTTTATGTGTTTTAATTATTTTCTCCACAGCTGGTAACTTACAGTTTATTCCCACTACTATTTGTTTTTGTCACTGTACTGATACTTAGGTCACTTAATAATGAGCATTTCTATAATTTTATCTCTCTAAGGACTAGTCAAAACATATCTAATAACCTTTAAATAAACAGTATTTAAACACCATTTAAATAAATTCAGCATCTAACTGACAACTATGCTGGGAAGTTGAGTAGGTGTAAAAGGTCGCTTTATTTTGTTTGCAGGAATTAGGCGAAATGACCTATGCTGTGAATGACATCACACTTTATGGATAATATTTTCTGGTTTGTGCTGAAACAGAAAAATTTAAGAAAAGAAAAAGTGATTCAATAATATTGATTCTATATAGTGAAAAAAACTCATGATACACTGTAATAAATCAAGATTTTAACATAAACTTTGCATATTTATTCATAAATATCTTTTGGATGGATACATTTTAAGTAGATTTTTGTCAAAGCAATTATACAGATTGTAGAGGTTATTTGTATATACAGGTTTGTCTGAACAGGTATATACAAATAATGGACTTTCTCATTGATAGTAAAATAGTAACTAACATGGAAGGACTTCACCTTACATTTCCATCATTCTTTACTACTTTGAGTAAAATAGAAAAAGAAAATTTTGAAGTTGGTCATCCACTCAAAGAAAGCTCTTAACTCTTAAATTATGGGCAGTATTTCCCTACCAAGTTATCCATCAAGATTTGAGCTGATATATATATCAAAGCAGGTTTGGATGTGACTAGATCTTTAAGGTAGATGAACACTGGCAAGACTTCCTTTAAATTAAAGAAAATTCTCATTATCTACTCTTGACACAACATGGGAGCTCCTGTTCTCTTGGGGCTACTGGATCTAAATAATTACACAGCTTTTCCTCTATAGTATTATCAGCTGCGGTGTTACTCTGACTGCTAGGTTTCCTGCATTGTCTCATTCCTACTCTCCCTCTTGTCCCTTATGGACTGTTCTTTGTCTTCTTCTCTATTTTAAATTCTCTGCCGTCACTATAATTTTTGATTTTTAACTGTTTAAACTCATTTCTGTGTGCAGCTGCCAAATTCAGTTGTCCAATAGAGGTGAGATTCCCTGTCCCTAGGAACAGCCAGCAGAGAGGCTGAGCACGTATTGCCAGTAGGCAGGCAAATCCATCACATATATATATGTGAAGACCATGCCACATGGATCAACAGACAGAAAACACTCAGCGCTTCCATGGATACAGACAACACTAACGACCTTATCTTTTTCCGCTGTCTGACTGATCAGGATGAAAGCTCATTAACAGAAAATATGTATGGATGTAAGCAATGCATACAATATAGATCCCTCCAGCATCCAGGCTCAGACACTCATTCTGCCCAGTAGCTGTCCATGAATCTCAGTCTATCTTGCAGGCACCTAGACATACAATTCCCAAAGTCCTCAGCCCCATGCTCTCTTTCATGTCCCAACATATGTGAGCACATACACGCATTTTCACATGACAAATCTCTCTAGTAACTGTCCTCTGACACTCAGGCTATCCTATCCAGCTGGTTCCCCTCATCTCTCAGTTGCCTCATGCAATATGTACACATACAAATGTGTGTCTCTTGACAACTGATCCAGACTTCTAATCTGACTTGTAGCAAAATCCTAAATCCCAAGGTTCCAGAAACCAACTCACAGTTTCTCTGTTCTCTCCAGTATACGCCCCGGACTTACAGACATTTCAATATTTGGTTCCCAAGCTGCGTATCCTACCCATCAGCTATTCTGGCTTGATATTATTTAGTGTACACATCAGCACAGGTACCCGCACAACACGCATGCACTCCATTTGCAAGCATCATAACACATGGGCCCTCTGACCCCTGGTCCGCTGTCTGGTAGTCAAACTCTTATTCCATGCACATGGAATAGAGAATGTCTTACCCCCAAAAAGTTAGAAATGGGGTTTAATAAGGTAAGAGAGACTGTATTGATAAGGTGCAGGGAATGGACAAACAAGCATACAGACTAAGGAACCTGTTTGCACATGACCAACATATTTATGCCTTTCTCCCTCTATCTCCCTGCATTTGATCTTCCCCAAACTTTCCCTGAACTCACTCTCTTTGATTGGTTTATTTCCCTGTCTTTCGTTACTCCACCAAACATTCAATAACACATCATGCACAATCCTTAAATGAACCTTCTACGTTCTCACAATCCACTTAGGTCACCCTGTAATAAATTCTGTCCATTCCCAAAACCTCTCTGCTTCATCCTGCAATAAGGATGATAAGCTATTGTCCTTTGTTTGCAAGTTCTAGTGTAAATTTCCCTGTTTCTTATTGGAGATTACTGATGCACTATTTGCTCTTTCTCAGTGGACCTATGGAGCAGGCAATTCCATGTGCTCCCTGTTCACGAGGAGCTTACTAGAATCCTCCATCAATCATTATTCTTTTCATCTTTGCTGAAGTTCCTGTGTTTATGGCATTAAATTTTAAATAGATAAGTTTCCTTAAATTCTCTTCTCTCAGGAGCTTTTATTTCCATAACTATTACCCTCTACTTCTGAATTTCATACCTTTACTGTCCACTTCTGTCACCTTTTCTGCTCTTTTGAAATTTAATGAGTACAGGGAAATGAACTTCTTCATCTGCCTTAGGATCTAATTAGAAATTCTACTTTGGAAGAATGAGAGAATCCATGCTGAGCACTGGCAGACAAGCAGTGCTTCCTATCTGCTCTGTTTGGATAGCACATTAGTTAGTTCCATACCTTTACTATATTCTTTTAGTTGCAAAACCCTATTACATGCCCATTTCTGTCCAATAAGTCTTAGTTCTCTCTCATATCACTTGCCTGACACTTGAAATATCTCCAAATTCAGCTTGTGATCTGGCAATATTTAATACACATATTGCTTATTCGCTATTGAAATCTCTTCTCTTAGTGTTCCCTGCATAAGACAGGAGGATCACACAAGATGCAGCATAAGGAATACTCCCACACAACCAGGCAACATCAGAGAAAGACCAGGTATCCAACATGAAGCCACTGAAATTGAGAAAATGTTACGGAAATCAAGGAAAAGCTATCTATCCGAAAAATATCCACTCATACTGGCATTGCTTCCAATGAAATTCCATCCTAACATAGCGGAATACTGTCATTTCTTTCTCTTAATTATTTGTCTTCATTACATAATTAAAATATGCAAATAATATTTTCTTAATTATATAAGCTGTATTTTGGCAGCCAAGTTTCCTTCTTGTTCTCATCCAGGTGCAAACTATGCTCACATGGAACACATACAGGCCAAATTCCATCAGCGGAAATCGCATTTTTCATGAAATCTGTTGAAAAATCCCCCTAGACTCAGTCTTTTGTAAGCGCTGTATCTAAAGTACCAGTAGTCATTAAGAAAAAGGGTTGTGTTTTGTTTTGGTTTTTTTTTCTGTAAATTTGTTACCATCAATGAACCGACCGGAGGAAGTAGTGATATTTTCATGTTCTGAAATAAACTGAAAATAATGTGTTGAACTGATTTACTTCAGCTGAGGATGAATAAACATATTGCATTTTCTGAAAGTTTTAATTGATCAAACTGCATAGGAATTTACTCCATGTTAGCTTAACTTTTCAGCAAGTTCAGGATCACAGATGATCCTACATTAATAAAATTTTGATATCTTCTTACTTCTATTAGTAGTAAATTTTTATATAAGTGTGGAAAACTGGTGTTATCTTCAATAATATCTTACAGATATAGAGGATACTTCAATCCTTTTAGTTGCAGTGAGATTTACAAAAAAAGATTATAGTTTAAGCTTATGATAAGTCTATTCTTGAACTGCTCAGATGACTTCTTTTTTTTCTTCTAGGACTCATTTCACATTTTTATTTCTGTCTTTCACCAGTACTTCGAATGCTTGACCACTCTGCATTTCTTTGTTTTGTGATTACATCATCTGTCATTGGTCAACCTCAGACCATACTACTCTATATCTTAAGGTGGTTGAACTACCTGATAGAACAGAAACAGTTGATTAAAGCTTTTCATAAGGTTGAATTTAAGATGAAAAAAAATAATTATAAAGTTTAGATGTCTACTACTAAGCTAGCGTCATCTAAAGGACCCTTTATAGTCAAAGGGCAGAAAGAGACACTTTAGGCCATAATTCATTTAATCTTAATGGAAAATATCAAGATGGTCAAATGCCCCTTTCTGAGAAAATAACAGCAGTTAACATCCAGCATAATCTGAATAACCCAATTAGAAATTCATTAGACTACTGATTCACTGACATAATGGAATAAGCCATGTTGAATATGGGCTTACTAGTAAGTTACTTCTGTTATTCATCAGAACTGTATGTTTATTCTGCAGTATTAAATGAAACATGGTCGTCCTTTGGGAGTTATGATCTGTGGGGTTTTTTCCTTCTTTTTTTTTTTCACAAAATGAGTGGAAAAATGTATTTTTCTTACTTTAAAATGAAGTTAAAATATATTTGAAAACAAGATGCCAAACACCAATTAACTATTCTCCTTCAACTCATGAGCACATAGCAGACATACCATTTTGCCAACAGCTTTTCAATTGCTGTTGTTGATAAGAAAATGAACAGAATAAGGTGTGAATTACTTCTGAAATAAAAAAAAGAAAAAAGTGTTTACTCTTTCCTGAGGTATCTGTTGGTGATATTAATAATAATTTCATAAAATTTATCTACTTAGGAAGGCATGATGTATAGATTACATATTGAGCATTCTTTTAAATAACAGGAGAATTCAGTCAAATAATAGCATAGGTCATGGTATAAAAATTAATAGAAATGAAGATTGAAGTATAGACTTTAGAGCAGAGAGTCTGAATATGAGTTCTGAAATAAGGGAGGGTTGAAGAGGCAGCTTGGAAATAATCGAACTCTCATGATTATCCTCCTACAAAGATAAAGGCCAGAAGTTCTAGAATAAAATTAATCACTCAGAATCCAGTTTCCAATAATCCAGTCTTGAGAATTATATGGAAAGTCTGAAGTATTATTTGCATTTCCTGTTCCTTTCAATTCTCCCAAAACAATGTTTTCTTAAATCTGTGCAGTGTCCCTTGAAATAGAACATACATGTTAATTTCCATCCTTTAAACTAATACTGGCAGAACATCAGGCACATTTGGTTGTTTTTTTTTTTTCCCCTAAGAAGAGTGTTTCTCAGTATATATAAGTAGATTCCATTTTTTTTCCTTTTTTTTTTTTTTTTACGGTTGTTTGCATATTCCCATATGTACTATAAGCAAGAGTTTATACTGCGGCTTAAGAGAAATGACAGTCTGTTATGATCCATGTGAACACATAGCTCAGAATGACATTTAGAATGACTCAAAGAGGGGGAAAAAAATCAAACTAAACCAAATTATTTTAATATTCAAAGACAAGTATCTTCAGAAACAGAATGTCACTTATATTTTTTTATCTCATCCTCCCCTTTTTTTTTTTAAAGAAAGAGTAAGATTTTCTGATGGATAATTTTCTGTGATTGTAATTTAAATAGTAGGACGTATGATATCTCTTTTAAAGATCTAGCCACGCTTACCGTAGAGGCATGACTGAAGATATTTCATCTCTATCTAACACTGCTAAAGTTTTATGGCTTGGTTATGTCTTTAAGAAATCTTTCAGAGCTATTTCATGGTCTATATATTTAAACATATATTATGCAATTATATAGAGGACTACAAGGATGAAGTGAGATCATGTAGAGAGAAAATTAGAAGGGCTAAAGCCCAACTAGAACTTCAACTAGCTAGTTCAGTGAAAGATAATAAAAAATTTTCTACAGATATGCAATAGGAAGGCCAAGGAGAATCTCCCTCTTTTACTGGATGCAGAAGGAACAATAGCGACAAAGGATGAGGATAAGGCTGAGGTACTTAACGCCTTCTTTGCCTCAGTCTTTAACAATAAGGTGAGATGTTCTCTGGGTACTCAGCCTCCTGAGTCAGAAGACAGAGAGTTAGAACAGAACAAAGCTCCAACAATCCAAGAAGAATTTGTTAGAAACTTGCTTGGTGAATTCAACGCACACAAGTCTATGGGTCCAGATGGAATCCACCCAAGGATATTAAGGGAGCTGGCAGAGGTCCTGACAAAACCCCTTTCCCTCACCTACCAGCAGTCCTGGCTGACTGGAGAAGTTCCACTTGACTGGAGACTGGCGAATGTTATGCCTATTTAACAGAAGGGCTGGAGGGAGGATCCGGGGAACTACAGATCTGTCAGTCTGACCTCAGTAAAGGGAAAGGTCATGGAGCAGATCATCTTGAGTGCCATCACACAGAACACACAGGACAACCAGGTGATCAGGCCCAGCCAGCATGGGTTTGTAAAAGGCAGGTCCTGCCAGACCAATCTGATCTCCTTCTATGACAAGGTTACCGGTTCACTGGATGAGGGAAAGGTTGTGGATTTGGTGTACCTGGACTTCAGTAAAGCCTTTGACACCGTTTCTCACAGTATCCTGCTGGAGAAACTGGCTGCCATTGGCCTGGACAGGCACAAAGAGTTGTGGTAAATGCAGTCAAATCCAGTTGGAGGCCTGTCATGAGTGCTGTTCTACAGCTTTTCGTGTTGGGTCCAGTTCTGTTCAACGTCTTTATCAATGGTCTGGACAATGGGATTGAGTGCGCCCCTAGCAAGTTTGCAGATGACACTAGTGGGTGGAAGTGTCAATCTGTTTGAAAGTAGGGAGGCTGTGCAGAGGGATGTGGACAGGCTGGATCGATGGGCTGAGACCAACGGGGTGAGGTTCAACAAGGCCAAGTGCAGAGTCCTGCGCTTGGGACACAACAACCCCATGCAGCATTACAGGCTTCGAGAAGAGTGGCTGGAGAGCTGACTGGCAGAGAAGGACCTGGGGGTGTTGGTTGACAGCCGGCTGAACATGAGCCAGCAGTGTGCCCAGGTGTCCAAGACGGCCAATGGCATCTTGACCTGTATCAGACCCAGTGTGGCCAGCAGGATCACGGAAGTGATTGTGCCCCTGTGCTCAGCACTGGTGAGGCTGCACCACAAGTACTGTGTCCAGTTTTGGGTGTCTCACTGTAAGAAGGACATTGAGGGGCTGGACCGTGTCCAGAGAAGGACAACAAGGCTGATGAACAGGTGTTACAAGGAAAGAATGAGGGAATTAGGGTCGTTTATCTTAGAGAAGAGGAGGTTGAGGGAAGACCTCATCGCTGCCTACAACTGCCTAAAAAGAGGTTGTAGCGAGGCGAATTGTTGGTCTCTTATCTCAAATGACAGATGATAAGACAAGAGGTTATGGCCTCAAGTTGCACCACGATAGTCATACTAGTTCATACTAGTCATTAGGCAAAATTTCTTAATTGAAAGGGCGGTCAGACACTGGCACAGCTGCCCAGGGATGTGGTTGAGTCACCATCCCTGGAGGACTTTAAAAGATGAGTAGACATGATTCTCAGGGATATAGTTTAGCAGTGGACAGGTGATGGACAGGTTTTAGCAGCGGACAGTCAACTCGATCTCAGAGGTCTTTTGCAACCAGGTGCTTCTATGATTCTATAGTATTTGTATTATGCATATTATAAAATAGGGGTTTTTTCTTAAAGTGATTTTTTAAAAAATACACTATTAATTTACTTATTACTTACAAAACCTGTGGTCGTAAGTGCTATTAAGTATTTTGTTCCCAAAGTGAAATTAATTTAAATTTAATGTTATTTTAACATTCCAGAGTATCTTTGAAAAGGCAAGGGATTATTACCACAGAAGTCGTGAATCATTTAATCCTTATACTAGAGGAAAATTGCAGCCAAGAGTTTCCTATTTGAAGTTTTCAGACCAGCTCTATTGTTTAAAATGAAATATTCCAGGAACAAGCACTGTCATTTGTCACACCATAAGCACATCTTCTTTGACATCCAAAGCTTATTTAAAAGAACACTCTTTCAAATGTGTCCCACCCATACTCTAAATTTCTTTTGTTGCAGACCATACAAAAAACCACTTGAAAAGACGGAGGAGAACGAGAAATGAAGTTACAATATATGAAGTGCAAGTACTGCACACATGCATAACCATCTGTAGGTCGAGCTTTGAAGTCCTTGTTTGGCAAAATTGAAGCTTCTTATCCTTATTTCCCCAAATAGTCAGGAGAAAACTACTGCTTTCAAGCCAGTTCTGGCTGGAAAAACATTTTGTCCAAAACAATGGCACAGTAAGTGATTTAACATGTGCCAGGAAGAACTTGAGCAGATGAAAGCATGGTTTTAACAGAAATTTTGTAGTGAAGGAGCACTTTTGAAAACATTATTGATTAACTTCTTTTTCAAATAGGGTTTTATCTTGTTAATCCTACTTTATCACAGAGGTGGATATTTTTTTCTGTATAGGATCCCTTAACTAGTTTTTGCAGTACAAGTCCGGTAGGAACAACATGAATTAGATTACCTCTTTAAATGTATATGTACTATTTGAAAATAAATGCCTTTTTGCCCTAGTAAGACTTTGGTGTTAGGTTTTTTTGTCATTATTTGTTGGTTTTTTTTATAAAAAAGAAAACCAACATTAACAGAATAGACAATGAAAAATAAGGCACATGAAATAAAACTTATTTCATAATTAGCATATAAAAAATGAAATCAAGTACCGTATGCAATTATATAAGTAAAACCTCTTTCCAGTTTGTTTTCTTCTATTAAAGAATGTATTGGGTTTTCCCCCCTTTATTTCCTTAAATCAATATTGCACCAAGAAAAATCACATATGTCTAAATTCTCACTGACTGACAATAAAAGACTGACCAAAGCCCTTTCAGATCAGTGAATATCTTTCATTGAGATCAGTTGTCTGATAAGAAAAAGAAATATACTTGGAGTATATATGTCTTCTCTGCATACTCAGTTATTTGATGAAAACTAGTCAAAAATACCAGTAAGTGATATCAAACACATACTGCTGTAGTTAGAACTCATCCTGTGTACACCGAGCAGCTTCTGCTATTTTCAGTTTCCCAGCTTAATTAAGATATGTGAAGGGGATACATGTCAGCAAACTTCAATAAGGAACTATGTTGTAAAATGTTGCAAATAAAAGTGATTTTATTGTAAATTTCTATAAGGCTTAGTTACCCAAAACTTAGGAAGAAGGCAAATACAGTAAAAAAGTCCTTCATTCCACTTGTCCTTTTCATTCTTCTTATTTTCCAGTTACTTCATTTCTGTCCTGTTATTTTGAAGTGACAGTCTACATCTCAGGTGTAACAAATATTTCATAGATAAAAGTGCATGTCTGCCACTAACAGTTTCACAACAAAGAAAATTATGATACTTACCCCAAGAAAAAGTTTGCAAAAGTAGAAAAGAATTGCATCAAATTAATTTCTTTTCAGATGAAATGCTTGCTCTATAAGAAAACAAGACACTCCCCAACTCGTGGTGCTTTAGACCATAGTTTATTTGCTCAGTAAAAATATGTTTCCTTTGAATACCCAGAACTGTACATGACTGTTCTCTTTGATCTTCAGTGAATCATTCATTTACACCTCACGTGAACTTTTGGGAAATAAGACTTTTTAAACTAAATGCTGTTCATTTACTATGCTCCCTTTTTTCCTCATACTTTATTTTATTCAGAGCAAAGAATGAGTTTTAAGGGTCTGTCTTGATGAAAACCATTAAAGCACAGCTGTTTGGAATCAACACAGTGGAGAAACAATTGTTTCATGAACATGTTTTTGTCCTACTTAACACTGAAGCTTATATTAAATATAAATTAAAAACTATGTAGGGCAAATGAGATACACAAAGGTGAGAAGTGCAGAAAAAAGTTTTAAGTGGAAAGGAAATATGTGTAATATATATTAACTTGTTCTCATTCATACTGTAGCACTCCCTCTAAAGAACTGAAAAAAAGAACTGGTTTGCATTGGATAAATTTGTTGCTTCAATAAGAAAAATAGGAACAACGTACTTAATTTATAGTGATGTAGCTTTGCACTGCTAATGGTTTGAAAATAAAAGAAGTTTCTTGTGACTGTAAAGGGATCTTCAGTTGAATTGACTAACTCATAGAAATTTGTCAGAAAGCTAAATTATGGAGGATAGCTTCAAATTATATTACCTTTCTGGAGCTTGCTTTGTAGTTTCAGGCTGCTAAAGCATATTTTAGTCTGAAATGCTGATTTGTATCTGTTATGATAGGGTCTATCCTAGCATTAGAAAATAATAATAAAAAAAAGTCTTGCCATTAGGAACAAAATGGGAAATGAGGTGGTAGAAAAGAGAAAGAGGATGGAGGAAACATAAAAGAACTAATATGTATATAGATGTAAAATTAAAGAAAGAGGAGCAACGTTTCATAGGGAGTTAATAATAAGGAGGGTGCATCTACCCATCCTGCTTGTAAAAATACTCTTGAGATTTCCCTCCAAGATGGAAATCTCTGGTTTCTTTTGTAACACTAAGATGATATCTACACTTGTATACAGTGAGGACCAGTAGGTCCAGAACTATAAAGCAGAACAGCTGGCACTGAGGCCCTGATGTCCACACAGTTTCACTCCGCTTTTTTTTTCCTTTTTTCTTCAGATTAGTTCCACTTTGAGTCACACACGTTTTTCAGCTTCATCTGAAGACAATTCAGCCACTCCCTGATACAAAATAAAGCACAGTATCAGGGATAACTGGAAGATTCATTCCAAAATCTCACTCCTAGTCCAAACTGAGATAGTAGTGTAGATGAATTATGTGAAGACTCTGTTGACACATTATGGAAATAAAATATGCAGTGTGTTTTATCTGCTCACTCATGCAGTCTTCATGAATCCTGATCTGGACCAATTTGTTTCTGTGAAAATATTTCTCAAAAGATTCTCAAAGGAAGATTCTCATCATGAATCTTCCTTTTCATTTTCACTTGAAAAAAAAGCAAAGACAGGTGGGAAATTATTGTATGGTCAGTATTATAGTGTTTGTACTCTACGTTTCAGATACATCTATGAAGAACCAGAATAATCTTTTCCCGTGAGTAGCAGAAAGTTTTGATTTTAATATTTGACCATTAGGAGGGAAAAAAAGGCATCAGCAAATTTTGATAAGCCTACTCTTTTATAGGTGTTATGGTTAAAGAATCTGAAAGAAGAGATTTAAAAAAAAAAACCAGAAACTAAGGCAGCTCAGAATTTCCTAGATTCCATTTCCCTTTCTTCTTGTATGTCATTTCTCGTAAATATTAGGTGGGCACCATTGCACGTTTTGTTCACTAAATGCTAGGTTTAATTAGAATAAAGCATAATATTAGCATCGTATACAGTATATTTGAAATATAAACATGGGAAGACAAACTGTCAAAGTGATCTAACTCATATATAAGGCTCTTGTAAAGAACTTTGAATACTACCTCAACGTTGCCCTACTTATTCAGGTGCTGCATTTCCAAAATGAGTGACATGATTTGTCCATAAAACTCGAATGGATAAAGATGCAAAGTGTTTGGACTTAACAGCACTGTAAGATTATTTTCCTACCTTGTCTCTTCTCCTGAAAGAGGAAACTGTGACAGCAATTTTGTACTATTTCTCTGCAGAACTGTTATAAAAATCCATGGTGTCAACAATACCTTGTTTTCTCCTCACTAGAATCACCTGTCACAACAAATTAGTTTTAGGCAATATTAAAGTCAGGGTGTCAGGAATTATTTTGTGAATTCTCCCAATGTGTCACAAGAAGGTGCAAAATCCTGGCAAAGTGGCTATGATGACTTTGCAAGCAGTTTCACCAGCATAAGTATGAAGTCAGAATTTGGGTTATTCTAGTTGAATCATTTCTGTCGATAGGTGAGCAAAAAAAGAGACAAGAGTAGCTGCAGCTAAGGCTATTAATAATGCCTTTTGCTTACTCGGCTGCTGTAGGCAACAACAAGGCCAAATGCTGCGTTTTGCACTTTGATCACAACAACCCCATGCAATTCTACAGGCTTGAGGAAGTGTGGCTGGAAAATTGCCCAGCAGAAAAAGACCTGGAGGTGTTGTTTGATAGCCAGTTGAACATGAGCCAGCAGTATGCTCAAGTGGACAAGGAGGCCAACAGCATCCTGGTTTGTATCAAAAATGGTGTGGTCAGCAGGCCTAGTGAGTGTTCCCCTATATCTGGAGTTGATGAGTCCACACCTTGAATTCTATGTTCAGTTTGGGGGCCCTCAGTAGGAGAAAGATATTGAGCTGCTGAAGCATGTCCAAAGAAAGTCCAGTGAAAAGTCTGGAGAACAAGTCTCATGAGAAGCAGCTGAAAGAACTGGGATTGTTTAGCGTACATTGGGGCTTGAACACAATTTTCAGGTGGGGCCTCACCAGTGCAGAGTAGAGCAGGACAATCACTTCCCTCAACCGGCTGGCAACGGTGTACTTGATGCACTCCAGGCCATGACTGGCCCTCTTTGCTGCCAGGGCACACTGTTGGCTCATGTTCAACTTATTGTCAGTCAGAACACCTAGGTCCCCTTCCGCAGGGCTGCTCTCCAGCCTCTCGCTCCCCAGTCTCTATGTATATCCAGGGTTGTCACATCCCAGGTGAAATACCTGAGAGGTGCCCTTGTTAAACTTAATGGGGCTGACGATTGCCCAGCTCTCCCATCTGTCCAGCTACCTCTGCAGGGCCTTCCTGCCCTCCAGAGTGTCAACCACTCACTTCAGTTTTGTGTCATTAGCAAACTTGGTCAGTAAACTCTCGAGTCTTGCGTCCGGGTCATTTATGAAGACACTAAACCCCATTAGTGACTGGTTGGCAGCCTGATGTAACCCCATTCACTGTGACACTTTGAGCCTGCCCCTTCAGCCAATTGTTCACCCACTGCATTATGTGTTTATCCAGCTGTATGATCAAAATTTTGTTTATGGCGATACTGTGAGCGACAGTATCAAACATCTTGCTGAAATCTGGAAAGATCACATAACTTGTTCTCCTGGGTTGACCAGGTCGATGACCCAGTCATAGAAGGAAATTAAGTTTGTCAGGCAGGACCTTCCCTTTATAACCCTGTGCTAGCTGGAACTGATGACTGTGTAGTCTTTCAGGTGATTTTCGGTAGCTTCCATGTGTCATGGCAATGACAGACCTGTGGTCATAACTGAGTTTAAGTGTAATCTAACTTATTTTATTAAATATATTTCTTTCCATATAAGAACTAAATTGAGTTTATTTCCTTTTCTGTTCCTTTTCATAGGAAATAGAAATCCAATTGTCATAAGCTGTCAGCGTAGTTCTAGTGCTAACACTGCATCAGTGATAATTCTCTTTTCATAACTTATAGGTCTCAGTCACAATTGCACAATTCTGAGAACTATTTTCTTCCTGGAAATCCAGTACAAAATTTGCATTACTTTCACAAGTTATATATAGAATCACTCATTTGTACACTGTTGCTGGTAGAAAATAATGGGGTCTTGTGATATTTTCTTCTTCATTATTCCATTGTTTTCTCTGTGAAAAACTCCTAAGTGTAAAAAATATGAAAAATAGCAGCTGATTGTTTCATTGTATTGTCGGTTGTGAATTGAGGTGATTTACAGACAGAAGTAAAAAAGCTTCAGAAGAGGTTGGGTAGATTAAGATTTATCAAGAGCATTCTGCCCTCCACTATGTGTCTGAACACCATAAATGCTCCTCAACTTCTGGCCTCATCTAAGGCCCATTTCAACTGTTTTTGTATGAAACGAATATGCACAGGCAATATTAATCCAGGGTATAATAATTTTCACACAAGTAAAAAAAACCAAAACATGTTCAATCATTTGGAAAAGTATATTCGTGCTCCTTTCTAACATGTTTATTTCACTGTCTTTTGCGGTTAAAAATTTAGATAACTGGAAGCACTTTTACTAAGGAAATAAAGCCATTAAAGGAAGTAACAAAAGAAATCATCTCTTAACTGTGAAAGACTGAACTTTAATCTAGGAGAGAGGTTGATATTATTTGTATTTTTATTAGTGTTTTATTTTGTCCCATTATTGTAATGAGTTCTGCCTTCTAAACAATGGAAAAAAGCTATCAAAATGACCTATATTGGATGAGAAAGAGAAGGGACATTTACATGCTTTGCCAATAAATCCCTAAGAAATATTCTGAGTTTAATGGAGCTATTTTATCAGCTTTTGAGTTATCATAATTATGTAACAGCCTTATGACTGACTGTAGATATTCCACTAAGAAAATGGAAAGCTTTAATATAATGTAATATAATGTGTAAGGTTACTAAAGCAACCTCTTGAATAAAAAGTCTGAGGCAAGTCACAAAAGTAAAAATGCCAAATGACATCATGACAGTTTCACATATGTTCTCTATAATGTTACACTCTTTAATTTCCCTTGTTTTGATGTCACTTTACATTTATTTTCACATCTGTTTTCTGACTAATGGACCTGTATTTTACGTTGGGCAGATGAAACCAGAGTCAGATCCAAGGTAAAATTTTAAGCACAACATAGGTTTCTCATATAAGTAATTTAATCAATATTTACAGTATTTACACTTAGAGACTGCAAAAAAGGCAGTAGATAAATGTACAATCATACTTAGCTAGTTTAAAACACCTCACAGTGTCTTCTCAAATACATAGCTAAGGAGTGAAGCTTATGTAGGTTGATTGATTTGAATGTTTTAGTTACTTTTCAGTCTGATTTGATAGAATGCTTTGGATGAAGCAGAAAAACCATATAGTTCCAAGAAGCAGCCATTAAAAATACTGTAACGGCCTCAATTTGTTCCACTAGGCTTGGGATCGACCTCTGTTTTGTGCTTCTTGTGCTTTTGAAACTTTTCATTTGTCAAATTGACTTTTAAGTCAACTACATGTTAAATTTTTTTCTAGCTACAGTGGTCAAATTAGGAAAAATATGTCAATTGGTTTTAAAGTAGTTTCTCAGTGCAGATGCCTTCTTATAAGGAAGAATTTTAAACAAAGGGCTAAATTGGGACACTTGCATTTTTTGATAGTGAGATGTGGCTGTGGTTCTAACAGATCTTAATCCACGTCTCAGAGTTTTTTCTGGAAATATCAACTTACTCAAAATTCTCCAAAATTGTCACCAAAAGAGAGTAAAATATAATCCTGAAACAGGTATCCTAACACAAAATTCATTTCCCCATTTTTTCTCTCAGAATGCCCTAATCACTTGACATATTTGAATAAGATAAGATCAAAGGTAAGTGGAAGCTTAGTGTGGTTTGACTTGTGTAACATGAGACTTAAACATGCGAATCCTTTTGGGACTTGTGCATTGACGTATGTGTCTCTTTTCATCTGCATTTAAGTCCTCTCTCTGTGTTTTTTAAGAAACAAACTTCCATACATCCCATGCATTTTATAAATTTTATTAAAAAAATAAAATCCAGGTAAGTATATTCTAGGCAGGTATATTTCAGAGAAAATTTCTAATGATTTAGAAAGTTAATTGAAATTAAACAATGCAAGAGTCAAAGAATAGATCAGTGGGGTTAGATAATGAAATTTCTAAATTAATAAGAGTGGCTAATTGATTCAAACAGTGAAGATGCCCATTAAATAAATTATTTTACTGACTTATTTTGAAATTTGGTGTTTTTAATTTAAGAATTCGAGGAGTGCGCTAGATGACACAATCTTATACAAGGTAATGAAACTTTAGGTGACAGCTCTCACTCCCTCTTCTGGAGGTACAGCTTTGGAAACAGTGAGTACTGAGCCATATGACCCATTTCTTAATACAGATATGTAAGTAATGCATAGCTCAGAACATGCACAAGCTTTAAGTTTTCCTTATTTAGTAGTTACATTCCTAACTTGCAGTCAAAGGAACAGAAGCTATTTAAATTTTAGATAATTGTAATCTTTCTGTATTTCTCACCTTAACAGAAAACACAAGGACACCAAAAATGTAAAAAAAAAAACCCAAAAGGGTCTTTATTTTACATATATGTTTAAGAATTGAGGTAGAGGAGGAGCAACATGACAGAGATGTATTAACACCAGTGCAAACTGATTGGTCTTGAAGAAACATGTATTTTGTGCAAAGCTGAAAATTTATTGTGGGTTTAATTCAAGTCTTAATAATCTACTTGAATGGTTGTTCTTAGTCCAGTCATTATGACAGTAATCTTTAAAGCTTAAATTATGTAGTTACTTTAAAGAAAGAACCCAAAATTTCACTCACAGAAAGGTTTTAAATTATTACACAGACACTTACACACGCATTCCGCTTAACATCTTCACCTTTTCACCAGTGTTAAGCTCACACTTCCATGCCTCTCTGGGTGCTAGGGTCAAAGACATCAATCGTTGATGAGAAAGTGGTGGGGAGTAAGGTTTCAGAGAGTCATCAGAACCCCAACACCTCCCTACAGAAGCAGTATGATTTTGATAGGGGTATTTATTCCTCCTCATTCTAGGTTTTAATTTTACACACTTTCTAGAATTTTATAAACTTTTTTCTTTCTTCACTAGTCTTCATTTCCATACAAAATCCAAATTTATAACCACTAAAACTAATTTGGTCCTGCTCGTGTCACATTCCTTTAACGGTTAATTGATTACTGGTGAGTTTTCCCAGCCCTGGAGCCTTTGTCAAAATCCCATCCACACACTTTCAAGACCTCTATTATCATGCCTTCACTGTGTTCTATTCTAGGGTGGTATCTTATTCTACACAGACTGTTTTGTTTCTAACATTTAGTAGTTAAAAACACGTATCAAAACTGTTACAAAAATAGGTGTTATGTCATATTGTACAAACGCAAGCTAAATCTAAAATAAAGTAATAATCACTTGAATGTTTGACAACCACTGCTACAACTAAGCAAGATAAATAAAGTTCCACACAAGTCAAGACAAATGCACATAAAACAGTTTCGCAAACTCACTGTACTGAAACAACGGACATTTTGGATAAGCCTTTGGCTTTTCAATAGCAATGGTAGTATCATATTTGCTCAGCTACATGGCTACACATACAGAAGAATTAAGTCTGCAAATGTCTAAATTCATATTTCGTACTTAATGCCATTAGAATGCAGTAGAATGTGATAGGTTTTGTTCACATTTCTGAGAATTATTTGTATCTTTTTGCTAATATAGTATATTCTTCAGTGAATACCAACTACAGCTTCTAGCAAATGTAAAAACCTTTAGCTTGAAGTATCATGCTACCAATTATTGATCTAGTCAAGTCTCACATTTTCTGCACACAAAAAAATGGAGAAAGAGACAATTGCAAAATAAAGATAGAAACGGCTATGACTGCTTATAGCTGTTTGGTTTTTATTTTATTCTGGGCAGGTGTATCTTGCCACTGAGGGGGAAATGGATTTAGGCAAGGGTTTATCTTCTAATTACTGTTTAATGAGGAAGCAGCATCACACAGAAATGGGAATATACTTTTTTCTTTGATTGTGAAAAAAAGAACATGAGAGGATGTCTTCAGGATAAGTCCTAAATGTACAGAGATAGTTTTAATTCTCTACTAAAGGAGTAGATGATGCTGTTCTTCCATCGTTCTCCCCAAACGTTTCCTGTGTAGTTAATGCCAAGCAACTTCTCACACCGTGCATGTGAGTTGTTTGAGATTTACATGTGCAGGAAGAGCAAGTGCATGGCCCAGGGTTCTGCAGTCCGGATTGCTAAATGTTAGTCTTTGCAGCACATCGCATAATGACACCTATATCCTCCTCAGCTCTTTTCCTAAGTTTCTCATAGATCCTGGAAAATGAAGGCAGGTAAAAGATTGTCTTAATATTTTCATCCAGAAGTTCAGAGAAAGAAATAAGACCTTTAGCTCAATTTTGCCACCCCTGAGCCAACCTTAATCTTTTAGTTTGCAAGATGTGCTGGCCACTGTAGAACTACCCTTCCTTTTCTTTAATTCATGTTCTTTATCAGTAGGTTTTCTACAGTGAATAAAACTACAATTGTTCTTATCCATTACGCAAGATAGGCTAACTGGGTGTGTCATGGGTAGCATCATAGAAAGGCATCACTAGGAGTCCAGGAAAGAATGACAAATTTAAACTCAGATTCTTATTTCTTTCTCCCACAATGTTTGTTGGCAAAAAAAAAAAAAAAAAACAAAACAAAAAAAAACCCCCAAAAAACACTGGGCATCCCTGCTGTAATTTGAAAGAAATAAGAGTTATATTAGGAAACAGTATAACATATTATATATAATTAAAGTGTGGGAAAGAATACTTATCAATCAGGAAATATTTTTTTTGTGATTTATAAATCCTTTTTATGCTATGTACCAAAAATAAATATTTGCTTGAACTATCTATGAAGTTTTCATGAGGTTTTATAACATACTTTTTTATAAGACTAAAGACAAAACAATCATGTACGATGTGTAGAGTGCCTGGAGATACTCCAAAATCAAATGTATATAGAAATCTACAGATAAATGTCATTCGTATTTTCTTGTATGGCCTAATATGAAGCCAACTGAAATTGGACTTCACTGAAACTCAAAGTATTGCTATTATTAGTAATTTTATAATATTTGGGTTAAAATGTATGAAATTATACATTGTTTAAGTGTTTGCAGATTGAAGTTCAGAGTTTTAGAACAGCTACCTACAGTCTATAATACAAAAGTTTAAGTTCAACTCTGAAATTGTATTTCCTATGGGAATATTTTGTTCCTGTTTGAAAGTCTTTAATTTTATATGATCACCATACTATATACTTTGATAAACCTTGACTAATTTTTACAATTTGAAAGAAAAGTAAATTTCAAAGAACTTGTCATAAATACGGTAAGTGGACCGGTGGCTTGAACTTGTATTTACAGATCATGTTAGAAGATATTCTATGGTTTTCTTTTCAATTTATTGCACATTTTGTAAACCTGTCTTGGCTAAAATTTGTTATTGGGAGGAGGGGAGGAAAATATCAACATTATGATTAAAAAACCCCACTTCATTTGCAAATTCTTGTCTTCTATCCAAATATGCATTCAAGGCAATGTATCTCTTCTATAAAAATAGCTTTATATTTACGATAATTAAAATATTCCCAGACAATTCTGTGCTACGTACTCTTATAGAAAAAATATGTTTGTGGTAACAAAGAGATAAGAATCATCTGGATTCATTTTATAATGGTGGGATAGTAAGTTATATTAACAATGAGAACATTTTTAGATTTATCTAAATCTAAACTGTTTATCCTTCCACTAGACATGCTTGAATTACTGCACAATCATTTCAATGTTTCAGTTTTTTAAAAATGAAAATACAATGTCAAAAGACTAACAGTGTCCCTTTAGTGCTTTAAACTTAAATATACGGCTTTTAAAAATATAAAATGCACCTTGAAATCAGGCCTTTGTTCAATATTTTACTATTTTTTAATGAGAAAACTAATGAAACTTCATCTTCTTTAAAATATAAAAGGAATAAAGTGGAAGTGAAATGCTTACGATCACAAGATTCTTATTGGCAAAAGTGACTCAAGATTTCTAATTCCCATTTCAATGCTTTGTTAAAACACGCTGCCTTGTAGGAACAGACAGGAAATGGAAAATGAACTATCAACTATTTCCATGAAAAAAATGTTTTCCCCAGAATTCCTAGACATAAAATTTCTAGAAAGAACAATGCATTCCATACTCAATATCTAGTGATATTTGACCGAATCCCACCTCATTCCTTGTTCAGTCTTCTTGATTCTCAATATCATAAAACATTGAATGATAGGGATGTAATTTAGAAGTATTCGTCCTTAATTTTTTGTCTAAATATCTTTATAGGCTATGGCTGGAGGTGATGATTATGAGGTACATGTAAGAAGTGCTACACATTCTACTACCTGTTCTGTATATTCTTCAGAAACAATAATGAGGATGGTATGGTGATGAGAGGCATAGCAAGTGGTTAATTATGGCATCATGGTGGTACCACCTTGCCCATGGTGGTCTCTACCTTATCCTTTGTTAGGAGAGAGCATGGGAACAGCTTTAAGAGAATGAATAGTTGTATTTGCTACCATCAAGACCAGTTCTTCCCCCTATGGCAGGAAACGTGGGTTTACATTTTTTTATCTCTGGTCATAATTTCTGTTGGTTTTCCTCTTAGAAATGAGTTTAAACCATCTCTACAGGAATATGGAGAGAAAATAAATCATTATGGGAGACAAGAGATGAAAAAAAAAAAAAGGTGGAGAAAGGGGAAGGTGTTAAAGGGTCAAAAAAGTGAATAAATTTCAATGATTGGACACTGAGCAGAACAGTTTTCACAGAGTTAATGGCGTTCTACCTAGAACTGAGACAAGGAAAAAACAAGTTGTATAGTTGGCAGGATCCCTTCCTTTAATCTGTTCATCCTGTTGGAACATGTTAGTTGTCTAGGACTAGAACAATGTCAGTGGGAAAGTCATTGAAATGAGATTGTTTAAAAGAGCACAGTAGCTTTCCACTTCCATTCATATTTTCTATCAAAATACAAACTGATTTCTTTGGTTTTTTGAAAGGAGAAACACTCAAAAACCCTTGAGTTAGCAAGATTTGAAAGTAAATCTTTTGTTGCACAACTGGGTTTTCAAAAATTACCAGTGGATTTCTTGGTTGTAACAAACAAAGCGTGGTCTCCTTTTGGATCCTGCTTCTTCTCATCTCCAAGGTTTGTTCTGTATTTCCCCTTACCAATGAGTGTTCCTGTCATTGCCTGTGTTGCAGGCTTACTACTTTTTATGCCTTATTCTATAACTAGCTCACTTTGCACTCCGGGATATGCTATGAACACAGTTATACTTAGTTGCTCCATAAAAGGAACAAGATTTTACTCCTCTTACTTAGTCACAACTCGGTTTTAAGGCAACACAGGCAGACGATTTTCCTTTATGTTTCCCAAATTTATTAAAAACCAACAAACAACCACCAATAACAAATCATTAAAGGTATGGTTAACAGTGCCAAAGTATATGGATATTATACCATCAATTGCATTGGACAAACAAGCAATGAAAAATGGTTTCATTTAACTACAGATAAAGAAGGACTACCCTGTAGTAGGCTACAAAATCCACAACCTAATCTTGGTTTGAAACAGGAATAGACGAGAGGGATCTTCAGAGCACTTCTAAGGGAAACTGCAAAATGATTCAATAGCTTCTTGCATAAAAAGATGAGTAACTAAGTAGCAAAAATCAAGCACATACAATCTTGAATTTCTTGTTGCAGGCTTAACTCTCTAGTCCAACATCTAGTTTCCTCTCAGCTTTTGAACAGTTCAAAATAATATTAGACTGTCCTGATTTGTTCTAAGGAATGTAAAGAAGAAAGCACAACAACTGTGAATTTTAATCCTTAAGAATACGACAGGTAGACTGTAATGAATTGTTCTATTGCAGAAAACTATTATCTAGTTTAGTTAGTCTCTTTCATTCCTTATCAGTTTAACAACAGACTAGTATTGTCTTCTTCAGGAAAAAACATTGATATTTAAAATCTAGTACAACACTTCCAAATTCCCATGCAGAGAAGGAACTGCTTTTGCAAACCAAATAAACTTAGTTAGCCCTGTGAAACTGTTTGTGTCCTGTAGCAGGAAAAAAATCTTTACAAAGTAGCTTATTCCTCTTCAGTATTAAAACTATTTAGTCTTATTCTAATGAAGTTAAGCCAATAAGACACACTGTAAATATTTAAAAAAAAAAAAGTATCTCTGAGGTGGATTTAATCAAAGTAGTTTCTGATCTTTACAGACCACCAAACCTTATCATTTATGTATATTAAATTTATAAACCCCTGAATTTAAAGTTTCTGAATAACATACAAACATGAGTTTAGCTTCTGAGGGGACTCTTAGCAGAATTCTGATAAGTGCCTAAGTGTAATACTGAGACATAGCAGGAATGTAGCTTAAGACGACAGCTGTGTCTGTCATCACATAAAAGTTCTCTTATCATAAGCTTGCAAGGAATTCTGAAGTTGTGAGCAGAGGGTGATACATAAAAGACTATAGAAGCTCAGAGAATGAATCAAATCAAATTCCTCACAAATTATGTTTGGCTTATAAGTATTGCTGTAGTAGCCAGTAGGTAAGCACAATTTTGTAAATATATATAATCTTTGTTAATATTATAATAATTAATAATAATCTTTGGCATATATAAACCCATGAGTGTGACCGTTTCTTTTCCCATAGCAGTTAATTGTCCTTTCTACAATATGTCCCAAAATTAATACAGAATTATTTCACTAAAATAAATTCTTTCTGAAAATATGATGCCTCCTATAACAAGTCACCTCAAAGACAGAAACAGAATAAATGCTATACCATGGATAATAAAGCTAATCTTAAAGTTAACAAATTGAAATTCTTGATCAGCGTGAAACTTTGTGTAAAGTCTTGTTTGTTTGAGAGATAAGTTAAGACCTTCTGGAGTATATGGGAAGTTTCACTTCATCCAATTTTTAACAGACCCTGATATGTCAAAATTAAACCTTTACTGCCAAACTCCTCTGTCACACAAAATATTATACTGTCCCTTATGACTTTCAGTGTTTTCTTGCATGTTCACAGCACTAAAGATTAACAAACTCTTTTTATTCCTGGGAATCTAATTAATCCTATCTTTATAAATAAATCTTCCTTACTTTCTCAGCTCCAGATTTTTCCCTCCTGGGGTTTTCATATCACTTTTGTTCCAAGATTTCAGTTTACAGCTTCTCCAGCTCCTCCCTGATCCAGGAAACTTTCCAACCTCACAGAAGCTCATGAGCTCTTTCATGAAATTTTTTCCCACAGCTTTCCTTCCATTTTAGCCCCTTAACTTTTGTTTATGTTTAGTAATTAAAATGAAGCAGATGGCAAATGGCAGAGCACAGTTAGTACAAGATTGATATTTCTATTCCCCACTCACCCTATACCTCTGAAACAAAGTGTATATATTACCAAACTGGAACTGTCCTTTGTCCACGTCATCTTCTGACTGTGGAAGAGCAGATGGCACATGCCAAAACCGTGCCTGGGAACCTCCGAACAATTAAGCCTGACTCGACAATGACAGGAATGTTCTGCTTGTAATTTTTTTCGCCTTGCTGTCTTGACTTTTCCAGCACAGGCCTACAAAGGGATTTCAGATAGAATTTCCTAGATCACCAATCTTATTTGTGCTTACTGTCCTGTAGAGTGTCTCTTGCTCAGTGTTGCAAAAGTTGCATTTCCTTCCTCTTTCCAGTTGTATTATATTCTGAAATCCACCTGATTGGTAATTGACCCTGTATTCACAATATGAGCTCTGTTCCCGTTTTGTGTTTCGCTCAAAATTTAATGTCACAAAGTCAAAGCTGGCATTTGGCTTTGCTGGTTCTTCCAGAGAAAGACAAACCGTAAGCTGCATTGCAGCTCATGATTTTACAGATGTAGAATATTGAGCTCAGAGCAAGGGCTCCAAAAGAATGTTCTTTATTTTGGCCACAGACACTGCCGAATAACAAGTCATGCTGTATACACTTGTGGAGTGTTCGGTGGAGTGCTGTGAGTTTGTGAAGTTCAAAAGAAAGCAATTATCCAGTACTCCTCCATAATATAATTTAAAAAATAAGAGAGAAAAAAATGTACAAAATTAGATCCACTATCTAGCTTTGTGTGAGATTTAAGAAACAAAATTAAAGAGCTCTTATTAAAATGAGTTACTGTACCCTCTGTCAGTGTGGACATGCAATGAACAGTTTGATCTCTAATTTGGCAAGATGTTTGAAAACAAGTGTGAAGATTTCCTATTATAACTTTATATGGATAGCTTTTAACATCTATTATGCGCTTTAAATATCAGCAAGTCTCTAGTACTTAAAAAGAACTATAGCTATTATGTGACACAACTAACTTCTACACAGAAAGTATATATCAAGAAATACGTTGTAACAAAATTAAATAAAACAGAAGTAATTTTAAGAAAAAAATTTTATAAAAAACCCTGAAAACAGTCGTTTTAATCAAAGAAAGATTTAAAAAGATGACCTGTACAACTAGGCAAGCATGAAATGGAACTGTTTCCTCTTGGAGCTCAACTAGCACTGCACCAACACCTTTTTTGCCAAGTAACAGGCTATATTAAGCATAAGTGGAAATGACACTCGAAGAACCTCATCTCCATATTGTTAGTTCTATCTATAGCCACAGAGGGTTTTTGTGAAAAATAATATTTTTATGAGTAATAGTTTTTATTGTTTCATTTATGAAGCAGTCAGTGAGGTCCTCTTGAAAACAGAGACAATTCTTTTGAAGCTTAGCAACAGGGCTGATATGCTAAATAGATGTTTACAGTGTTGGCATGAGTTGAGCAATATGTCATTTAAATTATCTTTTCAAAATTGTTTCCCAGTTATTATTTAAGACCACAACAGCAGCTGTAACAGAATGTTTCTGAACCAATTTTCCAGAGTGAGGTAAGAGCCCAGATAGCAAAACACAAGTGCTGAATTAAAAGCAGTGAACCAGTAAAGAACAATTTAATAAGGTTTAACTGAATAACAGTATAGTGCAACTTATGAAAAGAAAGTGATAGAGGAAAGCAAAGAGGGAAGGTGTTCAAATATTCCAGAGCAAAGCCAACTCTGTTTTGTTTTACCATTATCAACAATTTGTACGCTGTAGTAATGTTGCTATTTATTGACAGTACTAGTAAAAAATATTTGTGAATTACACTCTAATAAAGGGTTATCTTCAAACTACTTAATCTTCTAATAAAATTCCTATCAGTAAGGTCCTTATATAGAGCTAGAAGTCTTTTTTTTCCCTTACTAATTGCAAAGAAGATAAAGAGATTGCAAGGAAATCTCAGCAATTTAAAGAAAAAAAAATGGATGTTCTTCTTTTCTCTCTTTTTTTTTTTTTTATGAAGTTACAATCTTTTTACTTTAATTGTCTCTTTTTCCATCTATTTCCAACAATAGTTAAGAGTAACAGGTTTTCCCTTATAGTTGGTGAAATTACAGGATCTCTGATATTACAAAGAAACAAAATGCTCCTTTAGATAAAAGGAAGTGGAAAAAACTATAAGTCAGTCTGAAAAAGACACATGATAGGAAGTTTTTAATTAGTTACCCAGAATAGCCTTTGGATATTGAACTGGTTGAATTCAAATGAACTGATTAAGATTTATCCTGACCGATGAACAAAGTCTCTGTTATATATTCCTTACCTGAAATTATGGAACTTAATTCAGATCTACATTTTTTTTTTGCTTTCTGCATCCATTCCACGTACCATGCATTGTATGATACTCCATTCAGTTATCAAACAACATTAATAAAAATAAAAAAAAAATTAAAAATCTCATAGTTTTTGTGTTCTTGTATCTTAACAAAATTACTTCGATTTCCAGTTTATTAGTTCCCTGGATATTCACGTTTAAGACCTCTTTTGCATTATCTATATTTTTTTTAATTCAGTTCTCTGTTATTTGCTAGTAATAGTACACTCCTATCTAATTTATTTCTTCTATCTCTGGCTTTTTCATCTTCCATATGCCAAACAAACGTCATACTCTCATCATTAGAAGCTATTTCAATTATACTTTACATTGCTTTAAGGTGGAGTGCTCTCTATACATAACGCATACGCATATTCATACATGTAAATGCACACACATAAATGCACACACTCTACTTTTTCAAAACTAACATAGTAAAATTAAGTAACTATGAATGCACTATGCGAATGCAATGCTGATAAGCTTCGGTGAGATTCACTTTCAATTTTTTGGTATTTTTTTTTGTAATTTGTTTATTTGAGAGGATGATAAATTTAAAACTTTAAGCTATTTCTTTTCAATTAACTGGGATATTGAGCCCTATTTGATGTACTTGGATGATGAAGTAAAAAAAAACAAAATAAAAAAAAAAAACTAACGAGCTTCCTTGTCATTCAATTTTGATTAACTCCTCTCTTATTCATTTCTTCAGTTTATTACCATGCTGCTTTCTGGTTTAGACTGTGGCACTTGTCCACTGCTTCTCTTGCCAGTATATTAAATCCAAACTTATGTCGTTTTTATGATAATGAAATCAGCAGAATAGATAGGAACTTCTGAACCAATGACAATTGTTTTCTATAAAGTAATTTTTCGATAACTAAAAGAGGACAAATCTCTCAAATAGTTTTGATTTTTAATCGCAATAAGAAAACTAATACTTTCAGCAAAAAACCCAAGATATTCTGTTGAAGTCCATGATGCCCAGAATCATTTCAGGTGGTAAAGGACAAGTAGAACAAATACTTTGAAGCTCAGTGGATTAATGAATTACTGGTCTTATTCTAATTATTTGATTTCCATTATAAAAGTACATTTGCACAAATTGGAAGAAACAATAAAATGGAACTAAGAGATAGAAAATGTTGACATGTCCCCTCAAATGGAGAAATGCATGTTATCATTGAAGTCAGGACAACCAGGGAGAGAACACTCATCAGCACTTGTCACTTGGAAACCCAGTGTCCTAGCAATAGCTTCTTACTGTTACACATTATTCCTTAAAGCTAATGACAATTGACAACATCACAGAAATAATTAAAAAACCCAAAACCTCCCAAAGGATATCCTCAAACAGGAAACAATATATTTACTATAAACCACTATTATTCTAAAAAACTACATTTTTTTTCTGATCCTTCTAATAAAAAATAAATCAAAAAGGTCAGTGGCAGTAGTAATGAGGCTTGAAATGTGTCTTACAAATATTGTAAATCTAATTTAATTTTGTATGGCATATTAATGCTGCGCTAGAAAGCTATTTACAAATAGACAGACCTCTAATTTGCCTCAGAAAGGGAAAAGATAACCACTAAGTATGGCTGGGCAAATAGTTTATGTAAGATACTGTATTTATATCAGTATTTTAAGGAGTTGCAGTTTCCTGACAGTTTCTTTAAAGGTTAATATTACATAGCAGTTTGTATCTTGCATTTTCATTTTTTTTTTTCTGTAAAAAACTTTCTAATTAAATGTTGGATTAAAAGTAAGTAGTAATTTCTTCCTTGTTAATTTTCAGTGTAAGAATGGCATAAAATAAAAATGCAGAATGGCTTACTAGGACTTGATATCCTGTAAAAAAATCCAGGAGTCTCTCTGCTTAGGGGCTCATTCTTGAAATAGTCAATCAGTTTATAAAAAACTGTCAGCAGTAATTTAAGAAGGGGAAGTATCACCTTTCACTAGCAAAGGCTGATGTCCAGAAATTTCTATGATCTCTTTGAGTCAGCAAAATCACATTCTTACATCAGATGATATGAAGTTGATCTCAGTCACAGTATTTTCAGTGAAAAGGCACTATAAGGTTCAGTGCCACCACCCAGCCAACAACTCTTTCACTCAGTGTCTAATTTCCTCATACTGGGAGAGATCCAAGAAAGAACATTACTGCTGTTGGACATGTTTCTTATTTCTTAAGAGGAATAGGATAACACAGTAATACTGTTTCATGAGACAAGCAATTTTGGTAAATTTACAAGTAATACTTGGTTTTGTTGGTTTTTTTCCCTTCTCTTCACTTTGTGAGAATTAAAAATTAATGATACAGTTTCAAAGTTCCTGAAGGAGAATTTGTCAGAGATTCAAAGAAGAGGCGAAACTCAACAGCTGTTATTCCTAATAGTTTGGAAAATAGCTCTTTATTTTACTTATTCACAGGTACACAATAGTTAAAAATGTAAAAGATTGTATAGATTAATTAAAACTATGAATTATATTTTATATTCTACTATATATATAATGATTTTAACAAATACAAATATGAATTTTTTTTTATTCTCTTTTCTTTAATGAGTCTCACTTTGCTATATATATATGACTAAAATTACTACCATTGAGAATAAAACCATATTAGTGAACTCCTTTCTGAAATACATACTCAGCCTCCTGTTTTCTGCTTTCAACAACTTTTTCTGTTCAAACTACATAAGCAACTTTCAATCTTCTTTGAAAGGGTATTTTTAGGAGTTCTTTCATGGAGAAAAATAAAGGTACTTTATTGTAAAACTAGGGCAATCCAAACCAATATTAAATGTCTCTATGCACACTTCAGTGTCATCATTTATATGTAAGTTTCACATATTTTATTCATGAGACCTCTGATTCCATCTCTGTTACATGTTAATTCTGCTTCACTCTGTCTGACAGCTAAAACAACCTGTTTCAGATTCAGGGTAATTTGTAAGTCTAAGGGAAATCTAGGAAACAAACTCTGGAAAAAATGTGGTTTCCACTTTTGTGGTTTTGTGAACACCAATTTAAATGGGCAAGCCTTTGAGATGTTGACATGAATTATCATTTTGCATACTTAGGGAAAGTTCCCCTCTGAAGATGATCTAGATATTGAAATGCTAATCAGGTTAACATATTCCACACAAACATCTTTTAAACAGAAAATATATCAAATGTTTTGAGCTACAGCAGTGTTAAACTGATGAATATATTTCAAATAGAATGGAGCTTTGCATAGTGCTTCCTGTAATTCCCACCTAAAAGACATTGTTGGGGAGTTAAAAAAAGTAGGGATAGCCACAGTGGAGGGTAAGGAACTGGAAAGGTGAAGCCCCAATACAATTTTCCTCACATGTTTTTATAAATCAAGTTTTCTTGGCCTACAGTGATCTAGAAACAAATTCCAATAAAACTATCAAATTAAGGGGGGTAGGAGGGCACTTGAAGCAGTAAGGAAAGAAGCATTTGGAAAACTGAAAAAAAATAAAATACGTTTAAAAGCTGACTAGTCTGAAAACCCCAGGGAAGAATTTTACTGTATTTCATTGTGAATTAAATTGTGGAGAAACTTTTCCTTCCATGGGAAGAAAAATAAAACATTTTCATTTGTAAATTACTTGGACATGTATAGTAAATATATGACACTATAAATATAAGAATTACTACTTTGGGTAGTTTTCACTTTATTCTCTGAAAGATATGCCTCTAATGTGTAATATTTATACCTACAAGGCTTTGCATGTTATAACCTTCACCCTTCACTGATTTCCTTCATGTCTTTCTTCTGGTTCTGTGTTTTTTACTCTTAAAGCCATGTTTATTCCAAGCCACTCTTATCTCTTCAAATCTTTGCTTCGCATGTGATGTATCACATTTCTTAGGCTTTCTTTGCATGGATCTATGTGTAGGATGTTGTGGGGCACCTTTTCATTGTTTTTATTGATGCATTCTGTGCATTCATTTGAACAGACATTTGATGTCTGGAAGTGTATATTATGTACAAGAGTAATTAAACATACCTTCTTACTCAAAGATTCAGAAGATCATTTCAGTATTTGATGCAGTAATTAAGAAATAAAAGCAATAAATACACTTAGAATTTCCCATCAGAAAACAATGAAGACTTCACATGAAATTCTTCTTATGCTCATCGTTTGCACAATTTGTCCTTCATGTTGAGCTACAGGTTGAAATAAAAGATGCCTGCTGATACTGTTCAGTTTCACATGGTTTAGCACTTGAGATATTCGAATTTCACGGGAATATTGGAGGACTTTGGGCAATTATTTTTTTAAATATAAATTAGGAATTTTTTTCATGATAATTAATAGGTGATATCCATATTGCAACCTGAGGAGTACTCCATGCCGCAGTAGGTGGATATGCCCCGAAGGAAGCTACAGCCCATGGTGGAACAGGCAGGAATTATGACCTATGAAGAAGAACCCACAAAGGAGCAGGTTTTCCAGCAGGATCCATAAACATATGAGGGACACACACTGGAGTAGCCCATTCCTGAAGGACTAGAACCTATGGAAAGGCCCATGCTGGAGCAGTTCTTGAACTGCAGCTTATGGGAAGGATCCGTGTTGGAGAAGGTCATGAAGAATTTTCTCCTGTGGGAGCAACTCCACACTGGAGCGAGGAAAATGTGTGAGGAGGAAGGAGCGACAGATGAAAAGTGTAATGAACTGACCACAACTCCATTCTCCTTTGTCTGACACTTCTCAGACAGAGGACATCAAGAAATCGGGACAAAGTTGAGTCTGGGAAGAAGGCTATTCTATTCTTTTTAATGGGTGATAAATTAATTTTCACCTAGTGGAGTTTGTTTTTTCTTATGATAGCAACTGGTGATTGATCACCCTGTCTTTATCTCAGCTCACAAGTTTTCCATCTTATTTTCTGCTCCTGTCCTGTTGAGGAGTGGGAGTGAGAGACTAGCAAGATAGGGGGTTTGGCAGCCAGCAGAGGTCAAATATACCACAAAGTATTTCACCGTTCGTAACAATTCTTCTAGATATCTTCTTTGAAAGAGTTTTAATTTCTCAAACAGAAAAAAATATTTCTTTTTATACTGACAATCACATGCCCTATTTCAGGCTCATTTTTAACATGAATAGTGGAGCAAGATTATCCTTGAACAAAATAGGACCAATCACATATCCTATTTATGCATAATTTTATACTTTTAATTTCACAGCCTCATGAGTCATTACTGGCATAGAAAAAAAGTGATCAGTTAAAGAGTTTCAGAAAAGGAAGCACTGGATTGTCAGTGTATTACTATTATCAAGGTATGAGTACAATAAATACAGTGTATGTCAACTTCACCATATGCTAAAATTTGGCAAAGAATACTTCACTTTTTTTTGGCCAAAGGGATACAGGAGAACCACTGGTGATGTTCTCTTTAGTGCATTCCTGAAATATCATGGAACTTGCTCCTGCTCACTCTTACCTCAGAATAACAGTTTTGTTCTGCTACAGAGCAATATAATGCTGCCAATAAAATAACGATGAGTGAGAAACTGTTTGGATCTTGTTTAGTCAAGTTCAAAAAGAAAACATACTGAAAAGACATATATTCTATATAGAAGTATTTATTCACCAAGTTGTGAGGGGATTAAATTGAACTACTCCAGAATATAAGCAAACAAAATCCTTATTCATACGAGATTGCAGTTCGTAGAAGTGGCATTCATTCTCTCATAATTTCAATCCAAGGAACTGACAAATGGAGGATCATTTTTAGGGTGCTTTTATACCTACACACCACATTTTCTCTGCCTGATTGAAATTTTAATAGCAACTTCAGTCTGCTTCAGCCAGATAAGGAAATACAATATTTATATTCATTCTCTTCCACTGTAAAATGTTTCCTTAGTTATGCTTCCATGCTTCCTTTTCAGTCCCAAACACATATTACATTGTTTTCTTAAGCTATGCATATATAATAACTATGAGCATAAATTCTCTAATGAGTAGAGGTAGATTTAAAATTAGGTTTATATTTTGCAGGGTTTGGGTTGTTGTTTGTTTTGTTGTTTAGGGTTCTTTTTTTGTCATTGGAGATGGATATGGTTTCCAGTGCTGCAGAAGGCTGCAAATTTAAAAATGGAATGGTAAACATATTTATTTGTATACCTAGTAAACACTATAAAACTAAAACAAAGAAAGAAAGAAAGAAAGAAAGAAAGAAAGAAAGAAAGAAAGAAAGAAAATTATACATCCCTCACTAAGTCATATTAAAAATGTAAATCTGAACTGATTTCTTATACCTGATGTAAAAGTAATTAAAAATAGGTTTCTGATATAACTGCTATCAGAACCTTGGCCACTGTAGGTTTAAAATTACAGTGTCAGTTTACAAACTACATTTCATTGCCCTGTATGACATTCCTGGTTTGACATGCCCTGCAAAAGAAAATTGTTAGTGGAACTCTAAGAACAGTAAAATAAGTATAACAGTTGTTAAATATGCATTTGCTACAGAGAAA
Organism: Neomorphus geoffroyi; assembly: GCA_033558235.1. Lineage (NCBI taxonomy): Eukaryota > Metazoa > Chordata > Aves > Cuculiformes > Neomorphidae > Neomorphus > Neomorphus geoffroyi. The sequence continues at coordinate 24,385,746 of JAUMJM010000005.1, forward strand.
TATTTACAGTTAAAAATTCATACAATATTTAATTACTTCTTGTTGTAAGCAGCAATAAAAGGAAAATTTATCCTGGTATTCACAATAGTCCCATGAATAAAATGGTTTATTATCTGTTTAGAATAACATCTTGATTAAACAAATTAGCTCAAATGAATTTCAGATATTTATGATAATCAGATGTCCATACTGGGACCAGTGCTGTTTAATATTGTCTTTGATGATATAGACAACAAGATTGAGTGCACCATCAGCAAGTTAGTAGGTGACACCAAGCTGATTGGGGTAGTTGTCACACCAGAAGGGCAATATGTCATCCAGAGGAACCTGGACAAGCTGAAGAAGTGGGCCTGTGGGAACATCATGAGATCCAGTAAGACCAAGTACAAGGTCCTACACCAAGGTCAGGGCAATCTGCAGTTTCAATATAGGATGGGGGATGATATGATTGACAGCCGCCCTGCAGAGAAGGACTTGGCAGTGCTGGTTGATGAGGAGCTTCACATGAGCTGGCAATGTGTGCTCAACAGCCCAGAAGGCCAACTGTATCCTAGGATGCATCAAAAGAAGCATTGTCAGCAGGTCAAGGGAGGTGATTCACCTCCTCTACTCTGCTCTCATGAGACCCCACCTGGAGTATTGGTTTTGATTCTGGAATCCCCAACATAAGAAGGATATGGAACAGTTGAAATGGGTCCAGAGGAGGGTTATGAAGATGATCAGAGGACCGGAGCACCTCTGCTATGAGAACAGGCTGAGAGAGCTGGGCTTGTTCAGCCTGGAGAAGGCTCTGTGGAGATCTCATAGCAGCCTTCCAGCACCTGTAACAGGCCGACAAGAAAGCTGAGAAGGGACATTTTACAAGGACAAGCAGTGATAGGACAAGGATGAATGGTTTTACACTGGTAGGAGGGAGATTTACACAAAACATTAGGAAGGAAGTCTTCATGATTAGGGTAGTGAGGCTCGGGCACAGGTTGCCCAGGGAAGTTGTGAATGCCCCCTCCCTGGAAATGTTCAAGGCCAACCCTGGATGGGGTCTTGAGCACCCTGATCTAGTGAAAGGTGTGCCTACCAAAGGAATCTAACGTGACTAAGCAAGTAAGACTCAACAGTTCCACATATCTACTCTTATCTTCTTTGTATTGTGAAAATCTGGATATTCATCCAGTCCACTCAACAAACAGATCAGATAGTAAAATCTATAGTATATACAGTGGAATGTGATTTATTTGACCTCAGTGTCAAATCACATTATGTCACACTAGCTTGCAATATTATTTTAAAAAGATTGAATTGATTGATAAAACCTGTGCTTAATAAACAAAACATGCTGGATGAGGAAAAGTATCTGACATTGAACCATTGGCCATCCTCTGGATGTGAATAAATTCCTAATCCCTTGAACAGCTGACCCACCAAATCCATATATCTCCAATTTAGAGACAAGGACATTGTGGGGGACTACATGAAAGGCTTTACAGAAGTCCAGATAGACAACATTTGTAGCTCTTCCCTTGTTCACTGAGGTAGTCAGGGTGAGGATGGTGAGGCAATGGAACAGGTTGCCCAGAGAAGCTGTGGGTGTCCCACCCCTGTAAGTGTTCAAGATTGGGTGAGATGAGACTTTGAGCAACCTGATCTAGTGGAAGATGTCCTTGCTCATGGCAGGGGAGGTGCAACTGCATCATCTTTAAGATCCCTTTCAACTCAAAACATTCTATGATTCTATGATTCTATGATTCCATGATATTATAAATGTATGTTATTCTTTGGATAGTCCAGCAAATGGTTGTTTTAGGCAGATTTCAGTAATAAGTAATAAATTTTCGAAGTCATTTTCCATTTTTTAAAAATTTATATTCACTGTTAGCATTACAAATAGAATTTCTGTTGCATTTGTGCTTTATTTAGTGAACTATATTAATACTGCGACATATAGTCCAACTTTATTTAATGTAGTTACTGTTTTCAATTTAGATAAGTAACAATATACTGTTCATTTAAACATCATCCAAACAGGATCTACAAAGAAAATTGTTAGAAAGTCAACTGGAAATTCTGCTGTTCACTGAGGTTTTACATGTTCAAATTTTTTTTCTAATTTAAAATAAGTGTTAAAATAAGAGTTTATCTAGGACATTACTTAATCTCATTACTGTCCACGCAGGCATCAGAAAGATAACAGCTGAATGAATACTTACAAGTTTAATGGGCACAATTTAGAGAAAAGGTCCATTATCTTGAATGAAATCTAATTAAAATGAAATAAAATATGAAGACTAACAGCATTTTGGTTATAACAACTTAAAAAGATAAGCTTATAAATTGTTAAGACAATTATTACTTCTATTATTCCATTATACAGGGTTATCAGAGACCAGCAGAGAATTCAAATGGTGATGCTTCTGCTTTTTGCAATGCATTTCTAATTCATCCTAAAAAAATTGTAACTTGCACAGTAATGCATATGAAGAACACTTGCGAAGAACACTTGCAAAAAAACTCTAGATTTTTTTTCTTCCATCTCCATTCCACAACAGACAAAATTTTAAGAGAGAAAAGTTAACTTTAGCAGTCTTTTTGTCCATTTATCATATGCATAAGAGGGACTGGAAGAGGCAGAGAAACTTACCAAAGGCAGATAAAGGAGGAATATCATAGAATCATAGAAGAGACCTTTGAGATCATCGAGTCCAACCGTACCTGTCTCCCTACTAAACCATGTCCCTAAGGAACTCATCCACCTGTCTTTTAAACACCTCCAGGTATGGTGACTCCACCACCTCCCTGGGCAGCCTGTTCCAATCCCTGACCACTCTTTCTGTAAAGAAATTCCTCCTAATGTCCAGTCTAAACCTCCCCGGCACAACTTGTGGCCATTACCTCTCGTCCTATCGCTCGTCACTTGCAAGAAGAGACCAACACCCACCCTGTCACAACCTCCTTTCAGGTAACTCTAGACAGTGATGAGGTCTCCCCTCAGTGTCCTCTTCTCCAAGCTAAACAACCCCAATTCCTTCAGCAGCTCCTCGTATGACTTGTTCTTCAGGCCCCTCACCAGCCTTGTTGCCCTTCTCTGCACACGCTCCAGCCCCTCAATGTCCTTCCTGTAGTGAAGAGCTCAAAACTGAACACAGTAATGAATCAATGATTTGCTTCCAAGGGGGTGACTTTACATACGTTGTCAGTCATTACTGATTGTTAGGATATAACATCGGAAATTCCTGTTTTATTCTCATGAACATGAGGAGACTAGTTAGCTGTGGATTTAACAGTTAAGAGCTGTGGGAACGTGGCAGTAAAGCAAAAGATCTAGAACAGTATACGTGGTCACATATATGCATCCTTCTTCCTCTACCATTTAATCTGAGACTGTATTAATTCATTAAGCAGTATATGCTTTCTGCTATCATTAAGAGATTCTTGGCATGGAGGTCCACAAGAATGAAACTTAGCACTCCTTAAATGCGTCCACTCAAATATATTCTTACTATACTTTAATATGTATTTTAAATGTAAATAAACAAAACAATATGCATTTTGTAGTCCTTTAGGAGCAAACCAGGGTAGCTGAAAATCTTGGAAGCCTTTGAAATTGACTGTCAGAAAGTGACTGATGTTCAAATTCTTCAAATTAAAGGAAGAGAAATAAGAAGAATAGTCCACATTCTCTTCTCCCTTAATAATAATCCTCACAAAATTATTGGTTTTATTTACATAAATTTAAATTAAGGTTGTAATAGTTACATCATATGTTATGATTGACATGGTATATATTTATTATATGATCTATATTAAAATTATAGCACTATGGCATTATAATACTTATAAAATTGTGCAAGATAGTGTAATATTATGATATTAATCTATGAAATAGAATAATGTAATATTAAAATCTGTTTTAAAAATTGTTGACAGGCAACCAAGGATGCTTCCTATTCCTCCTTTATATGGCTATATATACTGCTGAAAAAGGTTTTTTTTTTTATCTTGTATGCATAAAGACTGGGTTTTTTATTACCATCATGTTAATCTCTGGTACAAACCTTTGCTAATTATGATAAACCTGAAGCTCTCCCTTCTGCTTACATTGACTTTAAGTTATGCTTGTTTCATATTTTCTCACTCATGCTAACATTTCAGCAATTTCCATAAAATGGCAGTGAATTGGGTCCCTTCCTCTCCTCCAATGAAGCCTAGGACATTAGCAAAGAATATTATGGATTTGGGAGACATGGCTGCTACTCAATAGCAGGTGTGCAAATTTCTGTTAACTGGAGTCTTAGAGAGAGACATGTAGCTGTCCGTGCCATCCCTGAGATAAAGGGACAAGGCAACTCCTAGAACCATACAAATCTCACAGGTAGGCAAGTAAATGGACATATGTTCTGAGCTTTGACATCAGAAATATTTGTCTTAATTTGTCTGTTTGATATCTTCATCACTCGACGTACAGGTTAAAATTTCTTTTCACAAGACAAGCAATTTTGACAATTTGTCACCACTGCTTCTTTTTTCTATAAGGCATTTATTCATCTGGAGTGTTAGCCTCTCCTGGTCTTTCTAGTCTTTCTCTACTTGCAAGTTAAATATTACACTAACATATGAGATCTCAATTTGTGTGAGCAGAATGCTAAGATGTGTTAGAATACTAATTTGTCCTAGACTACTAAGTCACAGTAGAAAGATTCCTGAGCAATCATCCCAACCTACAGTTGACAGGAATCAGTCAGTCACCATTGCCAAGACTTGTCTCAAACTGTTCTATTGACTAGAATAAAAATACTTAAAATTAACCCTTGTGTTATAGTAAAATGAGAATTAGAATTATTCTCCCCAGAACAGAACTGAAGTTATATATTAAGAAAATTAATTACAAGTAATGCAGAAAAAGCCATAGTTAAAATGACATTGTACAAGTCAGTCATATGACATTGTCTAAAATACAGCAGATGTTACTGGTAGTTCATTTCAAGTAAAATGAATTTATACTAGAATAAATGTATGCAAAGGTTACTAGAATAAAGAGATGAGAGACTAATAGATCTTTGACTGTTTATGAGCTATAACTGTAATCTATACATCTACAAGTGGTGGAAGATAGCTATCCAAACTAAGAAAAATCTTGACACAAGAGTAAATGGATATAAAGTGCCCATGAATACATTCAGACTGGAAAGGACATTTTCCATCCATCATATAGTGATTATTAAATGTATTATTAATAAGCATTGTGATTGTTTTCAAAAGCATGGAATTTACAAAGTAATCCATAAGTATTATTAGTTCTATCCTTCCATAAACAATTTTTTCAGATTTAACTAAGGTTCCTGAAGTAAAGAAGCATTTTTATGAAGACTGCAAAAAGAGAAAAAAAGGATTAGTTCCATTGAGAACAAAAGTGCGTATCTGTATCAAAACACACCAGCGAAGTAAATATCAAAATATCTTCTCTCAAGAAGACAATCTGACAATCTTCACTGTATCATGGGAACATCTGTGAAATAAAACAATTGTCTAGCTAGACACACTGGAAATTGTACTTTTATTTCCATACATATTTGAATTTCTACATGCATGTATATGTGTATAATTGCCAGAAATATGATATCCTTTCTATATCTTCATCAAAGAAGTAATTATCTACAATAAATTGTTGAAATTTGGGTTAGCTGTAATATACTGACCTTTGTTAATACTCAAATACATTAACACCATGAGAAATTCATTTTCCCAAACAGAACTACTGTATAAGTAAATGATGTGATAATGACACCTTTCAGGGATTCCAAGCTTAAGACAGGGTTTTTGAAGGAAGCTGTTAAATATGGATAGAAATATTTATATGTACATGTCTCTGTATTTATATTGTCCGTTTGCAGCTTTTTAGGGTAAAATTTCATACTTCAGAAAAAACTAGAGGTTAGCTATTTCCTAGTTTATTTCTCTAGGTGGTACAGATTAGTACTGCTGCTAAAGACTTGTTTATACATATATATAAGGGTTTTGCATCTTTCTGCATTACATTGATTGATTTCTCATGATGATTGGGAGTACTGTGGAAGTTACTGTATTTGAGGAATTAGTGATCTCAGGCAAGCCATGTCACCTGTATTAAGCCCTAATAACTCCTGTGTTTAGCATGAGTGACCACTATATAGTCTTACCTATGTAACAATGCAAAGGAACCTGCTAGGAAGACTAGAACGTGTGGTGCTTCTGGTTATAACTTCTGCATACATGCAGCTGAATGTGCTCTGATGGAGAAAAAGAGTCAATATTCCTATGAGTCACAACAAGAAATATAGCTTTGCGTTTGTTACATTAAATAGTGGCACCATAGGATAGGAGGAACACTGAAACTCTCCATGAAGGGGAATTCTGCATTGAATGTTCTGTCTCTCTATTGGGCATCTGAACGAAGCTGTATGGAAGTGAGATTCCAAACACCTGAAGGGCTGCAAGATTTACTCACCATTTGTATTACTCTTCCTATTTCTATCTTATTATTAAAGGAATTTTACTGTACTGTTGTGTCTTTTGTATTGAGATCTGGAAAAAAAACCTATGCTGTCTCCAGTGTAGAACAGATATTCATTATTTTTACAGAAATTTCTCCTACATTCTTATTTCTTCCTAATATATAATCTAAATATACCCTCTTTCATCCTGAAACCATTACCCCTTGTCCTATCATTGCAACCTCTGATAAAGAGCCCCTCCCCAGCTTTCCTATAGACCCCTTTAAGTACAGGAAAGGCTGCTCTAAGGTCTCCGTAGAGCCTTCTCTTCTCTAAGCTAAACAAGCCCAGCTATTTCAGTCTGTCCTCATAAGGAAGGTACTCTGGTCCTCTGATCATCTTTTTGGCCCTCCTTTGGACTCACTTTAACAGATCCATGTCCATCCTGTGCTGAGGACTCCAGAAATGAACACAGTACTCCACTCAGGAGAGAAGAGCAGAAGGGGAGAATCTTTTTATGCACTCCAGGATACAGGTGCCTTTCTGGGCTGCAAGCACACATTGTTGGGTCACGTTGAGCTTCTCATCCACCACCACTCCCAAGTCTTCCCCTTCAGGGTTACTCAATCTATTCTCCTCCCATCCTGTATTTGTGCTCGGAATTCCTCTGACCAAGGTGCAAGACCTTGTACTTGGTCTCGTTGAACTTCATGAGGTTCACACAGGCCCACCTCTCAATCCTCTCCAGGTCACTCTGGATGGCACACTAATTTTACTTGGAACAGTCAACATAATTTCTGTTTTCTAAAAAACTCATGTCTCCAGCAATTCTATTTTCTGTGTGGCATTTAAATGTTTCTCATTTAAATCTAGGAAATCTCTACTTTGAGGGAAACAAAATGCTGTCAAACCAATGATTCGTGTGATTCATCTGTCTTCTGTACTGTCAGGAGCAATGCAAAAGAGTGAACTAATTAGTCCTGAAGCTTACTGCCTGTTAGGAGCAAGACAGGTTAGAATCTGTGGTCTGAGGTAATGTTTTAATGACAGGTTCGAGTGTACTACTCTGGTTTTCCTTGCTGCCTGACTGAATAGGACACAAATGAGCTTCCAAACCTATAAGACATCTCTTACCATGGTTATTGTTTATTATGTGTAAGCACAGTGTTCAGAATTACAGCAGCATTTCTTGTCTAAAATCGTCTCAGTTCAAACCTATGCAAAACTATTTTCTTTAAAGCCCTTGTTTAGAACTGTTCTTTGATTACAGTAGCAAACTGAGATTCTTATTTGAATGTAGCTTAATCACAGTAAGTATATTGACTTGTGGCATGAAAATATGCTTTAGCAAGACCTTTGACACCATCTCCAATAGTCTCTTTATCACCAGGTTGGTGACATATAAGCTGAATAAGTGGATGATATAGAAAACTAGCTGGACTGCTGGGCTGAAAGGGTTGCGGTCAGAGGTGCAAAGTTCAGCAGATGATGATTAACTGAGGGGCATAGCTGACATGGGACAACATATTTTTCAGCTCAGGAACCATTGGGTCCTGACAGTGACACTCACCTCCTCAGGCTAAAGCATACTGGTACTGTTAGCCTGAGGACCTCAGGTACATGGGCGGGGACATGTAATACCAGAAAGGAGAGGTTAGTGTTAGGTACTTTTCTTGTTTAACAATTTTAATGTTAGTAATAATGAGCTATTCTGTATGAATTTAGAGTGTAAATATTAGTATTATCGTAACAGTACTAATGTTTGCTCTGTTTGGGGGGGAGGTTGTTAAGATTTCAACTGGGCTAATAAGATATTCTGGTTTTCAGGTAAAAGGTGTGTTCCATTTTTGACAATAACAGGATTTTATTCTAACAATAGAGGGGTTTGATTATTCTTTCTGTATTACTGATATAAGAAGAAAGTAGGACCACGAGTGCCTTATTTCTGTATGAGATACAGTTACACAGTTTAATTTTAGTCATGGACTACCCAGGAGAGTTCTCTATGAACACTGAAATCACATGCCAGTATGCCAGCAGCTCTTCTGATCTGCTGATGCTGATAGCCCCGATACCAACAAAATGAGAGTTGACGTTTAGAAGTTCCTTGGATTATCAGAAAATGAAACAGCCCATGCTGTAATCATCTAACTCTTAATGGAAACAGAATGGTTTTCAAACCAAATAAGTGAAAGAGTTTTGTAAGGTAACAGGAGCTCTGCATGCAAAAATACAGAAGTTACTATTAGAATACTAAATTCACTTCAAGAAGGAGCACCGAACAGTATTATAATAATGATCTGAGCTCTTGGAAGCTTGTACATGAGAAGCTTGCGAAACTTCTAAAAACTTAACTTATTCATAGCTTTAAATTAGGCATATAATTTTAAAAAAAGCTGCTAATAGTTGTTATCTCAATTTTGGAATTATTGGTTGAAAATCAGACAACCCAGATATAATGTGTAACTTATTGTATTGAAGATGTTTAATCATTGGATGAGTCTATCTAGAGATACAATATGTTTAGGAATTTCCACTAAATGAAGTCCTTCATTAGATATCAAGGTCTGGATGACCCTTAAAATTGCACAATAGCTCACATGAAAGTTTCAGACTTGACAAAGGGAATATTTTGGAAGACATTCTTTGTTCTCTGTCCTTGTGGTTGGGAAGGAAAACAGAACATTCCCCATTATGTTAAGAAATTTTTAATGTGGAGGGATGTTATAGGGGTTAGGCATTCAAATTTTAATCATATTATTAGATTAAATGTTACCTAAAAAAAAGAAAATTATTTTAATGAAAAAAAAAATTCCATTTCGAAATAACAGAATTGTCATCGTTACATTCACATTGCCTAGTGTTCTCTTCCAAAAAAGATACATTTGATGTATTTTACTGGTAAACTAAAGACATAATTTTTTTATTTTAATGTGATATCCCCAGACTGAATAGCTGAACATACAACATTAGACATGTACTAACTGGTAGCTGAAATCAGCAAAATGAACTCATTTTACCCTGTGGTATCTTAGGCTTTATAACTCTCTCAATTGCTTTTTCCTATTAGTCGGAAGTCACTCTGAAAAACAAAAAAAGCAAACTAGAAAAGTTTAAGATTTGGAAGGTACCATAGTAAATGTCTTATGGACAGGTACTACTTTTTGTTACACTAAACATTGACAATGGGCAGGAATTGTACAGATATTCTGTGACTGCAACATAGCAAAATATAGTAGTCAGGTTTTGATTATCCAAATGTTGCACAGGGACATGTATTACTGAGTAGTACTGGCATTTAAAATCCCAGCAAAACCAGAATACATAAAGTGCTATCTACATTTATGTAGTTCTTCTTGGAATAAAGCAATATATGAATTCACATTTTTTATTAATTGTAGAGTAATGAGTGTTTTAAAAAGTTAATGGAACTGTTTATGGAATTAGTAAGATTATTGTAGCATTTAATATGTCTTGATGTATACTCCCGTGTGAAGAAAAACAATGTTTTCTGTATTTTAAGTGGCTCTGTTGAATCACAGAGCAAAGAATATCTTTTCTATTTTGACAAATACATCTAAATAGAAGTTAATTATATTGCACTAAGTATTCCACCTTTTCTGAAAAGACTTTATTAATTCTTACAAGTAGAGAAAGATTATATTACATATTACTACAAAGTGGATTGTATCTGTCCTTGTCAGTTTATTTTATTAAATCCTGTGAATCTGAGACAGTTTCAGATCACTGAGGAACCATTTCACAGTAATAAAACCAAGTACAGTAGAGATATTGAACATATCGTGTCTTCATATGTGGTAAAAAACCCTATGTGTGCTGAAACAGACATTCCAAAAAGGCCTGTGGCTTTACCCTAATCACAGACTTTCTGAGACATCTATTACTGTCAAGTTTTATCATCACCTCCAACAGAGGCTGTAACATGGAACTTGATTTGTGAGCTAAGGAACACAGCATAAGTACGTAATTAAAAATCTGAACATTGTTAACTAAAATTATTATCCTCATAATGGTAATGCATAAATTCTTCAGCTCCTTACATTTTTACAGTAAAGCCCATTGTAGACCTGTTTGTTGCTTGTGGCTGGATCGTTTGCTGGTCCTTGGCATTTCACTACAAAACTCATCTGCAGGTTCTAATCCAGAAAAAACTTGAAGAGCACTCCATTCACCAGAGGAATACTATTTACGAAAACATAATGTTGTTTTCTTGTTTATTTTTACTCCCTTTATCTGGAAGTAAAATATTTACTTAATATATCTATGACATGACTCATGGGTCTTGTTCCCTAACCCGATTTACTCCAGGGATTTTCCTGCACGTATCCCTCTGTAGATTCTGGATTAAGAATTTATTTTAGTTATATTTTAATGAATAATCTTCAGCTATCCTCATCTGGTTTCTTCTTTGTTCAATAGTTTCTTCTTTTTCTTCCCCCTCCCCGTCTTTTATTCAGAGTTGAAGAACTTAACAGAAATTTTAAATGTAGACTATACACTACTCTTGATCTGTGGGATTTATTTTTTTATTACTGTACTCAATGTTTCTTTTTACAATGTTTTCAGTTAGGGTTTGCGTATGCATATACTGGGTAAAAAGTCAGTGCTGATGCCTGATAAAATGCCTTGTTTATTGGTGTATTTTTTTATTACTTAAGAAGGAAGTAAGTGATAGAACTGCTTTCTAAACAGAATTACACTTTCCCGTATTGTTTGACTTTATCTCTCCTTGAAAGATTTCATAATAAAAAGATATTAAGAATAAGTACATTTACCTGAAATAAGAAAATATCTGACATTAAAAATTTAGAAATAAACAGATGCACTGGACATCTGATGTGAAGGATAAAATGATGAGATTAATCATGTGTACTTTTTAAATTATAAAAATTGTTCACGTTTCTGAAAGTAAAGACATATATAAAACACTGTTATGAGGAAACATTTCTAACTCACTGGATGAAGAGTACTGGGAGAAGTGGGAGGGAATCTGTTTATCAGGACTATTCATTCCTCCAGATGCACAGCAGTCACATATGGTTCTGTTAGTTACTTGCACCCCTACCTGTCCCAATTCAGGATGATTTTCTCTGCTTTTCTTGCTGTAATTTTATTTTTTAAAATCCATATCATAAATTTCATACAGCTTTTCCTTTTTCCTGCTAGTATGTCAAATGATTTCATGAATAAGATCTTCAAGTAAAATTCGTAATGTTCATCAGCCTGTTTCTTTGAAGCCAGCTTTTATTACATTTGGTGCCTTGCTCATTTTGAAGATGAAGATAGAGATTTCTCCCTCTATTATATTATATAATATGACCTTGAAAATGTCATACTGAGTTCCCTTCTTTCTCAAAAAGACCTGTACTTGGCAATCATAACAGCACCTCAGGGAAGGTACAACACCTGTCAATTATGATTTCCTCCGCATTTTCTTGATGAAGCAACTCTCCGGACACTTTCTCAATATATCCACTGTGATTATCTTTTTTTGAATTCTCTCTTTATTATTTAATTCAATGTAATATTTTCAATGTAACTCAGCTGGACTGGTTTTTGGTTTTGGTTTTTTTTTTTTTTTTACAATACTTTTATGGGGTTTTTAGACTATTCCAGGCATCTCTTATTTTTTCACTCATTTGCAGATGTGTTGAAAACTGTGTTCAACTTCAGCATTTTTTGCCAATACTTTAAAGATAAAACTAGCCCCTCTACTCCCACCACCACCCTAATCTTTTACCTTGGCAATTATCCTTGATGTGTGAGGTTTTAGAAATTTAAGGTGTGTTTTTTTAAAAAAAAATTGTTGCAAGACTTAGGAAATAGGATATTTCCTCCATTCACTGTAGCTTTGATTTCACAACAGCGGTATTCAGCTGAAAAAAATTCCCCTTTAAAAGAATATATCTCTAAAAGGTGGACAAAATCATGTTCTTTCTCCTATTTTGGAATATATAAGTAAAGGTTAACAGAGATATAATTCATCTTTAAACCTCTTGGAGTAATTAAGTAAACAGTCATAACATCTTCAAATATTGAAGAGAGGTTGTTAAGAGTAATATAACAATAGAGAAAATAGAATTTATCATCAGTAGAATTTAGCCTTTATAGATTGTTGACACATTTTTGTCTTCCAAATCATCCTTCTAGTTTGATGCACAGATACTTAAGAAGTTCTAATATCCAGACTTTTTTGAAATAGTGCTTATGTTCTGGTGGGCTGCTGAAAAAACTTTCTTTCAGTCAAAGCCTTTCTCTCATGGCTGATTTGATCTTACCAGTGACTCATCAAATCTATTTTTCTGCCTTGATATTAGACCCTGGCTTGTTATGGAACCTCTTGATAAATACAATTTCTTTTTCTATGTGACACAGTTGCTATGATGTCTGAATGGATATGGGTTGCAAATTTTAGCGTGAAATACTAATATTAAGGAAAGAATTATTATGAAAACCCTTTGGGTCTAGAGATAATGGCCTTGGTAGCAGGACATATGTGGCTGGAACCTACTTGTTTTCATTTGCTTGGACTGGGAAAAAAGCTTTCACTGAGCAGCAGGAATAAAAGATCATTTTCTAGGAGCTATTGATTTTTCAGATATAAGCTGAATGAATCTACTAAGCTACCGTAAGTAGTTTGTGAAAGAGCTATATGAAAATCATGCATATATATAAACATACATAGATTTGGACTAAAATTATTTAAGAAACGTTCAATTCTGCCTGAATTTTCTACAAAAATATTGTTATGGCTTAGAAGGTACACAAAGGCACTGCTTAGGCAAGTGAGATATCGACTACAGTTGCCCAGCTAAACCTCTCCCCTGGGAAAACAAACAAGGCACAGAAATTTATTATGAAGAGGCTTACCAAAAACCTTGGTATGTGTCTATGTACAGGAAATAAAAAAAAGAAGTACAAATTAATTCTTAACTTATTTACATTCTTATAACACAGGGTGGTAGACCAGAATGCAATAGCAAACAAAGCAACTACAGCTAATTTTCTTCAGATTGTTCTGGGGTGACGTGATCAATAAGGCCACTGCCAGCATATGGCTACCATCTGAGTTGGAAAGCAAATAGTTACAAAGCCAACAACCCCATTGTGGGAATCAATCTACAGACAAACCACATCTTGAAGAAGGCTGAGCTCATGGTTAAGCCGCTGTACGTGACAACCACATCATCAGCCAAATCAGACATGTTGATGGGTTAGAGAGAGTTTGGTTTAACCATTCTCTCAGATCTATGATGCTTGCCTGTCACAGCATCATAGATGGACTATAGCATGGACTATACCCATGTCTATGCACCATACCCATGTTCTATCATAAATAAATTGCAGAATCATAGAATCAGAATAATTTAGGTTGGAAAGAACCATTGATATCACTCAGTCCAGCTGTTAACCTAACACTGTCAAGACCACTTCTAAACAATGTCCTTAATACCGTATATCCATGTCTTAAACTCCTCCAGGCATGGTGGCTGAACCACTTCCCTGGGCAGCCTGTTTGAATGCTTGATAATCCTTTTGGTGAAGTAATGTTTCTTAATATCCAATCTAACGTCTCACGCAATTGAGCGTTGCGGCTCTGTCCTTGTGGCCATCTCAACCTTGTATTTCTCCGTGACATCTCTGCTTCATGGCTTTCTAATAATACAATAAGAAAAAGTACACGAGCACAAGAGTCTGCAGTGGTGTAGCACTATAATAGAGCATTGCCATTGCTGGTAAAAGGCCATAAGTTCAGTACAGAGCCCCTCAGGGCTGAGCCTTGCCAAGTCTGCTCTGCCTGAACTTTTATTGACCTGGCTGAAGGTATGTTTAACTTGGTTTAGCTATGATAGCAATTTCCCTAATTGATTAGGTGCCTACAGCTAATCTGCTCTATTTTTAGAGCAGTACAGCCACAGTTGGAATAAGTAATTATTCTGCATAGGATGAGATATGTATGGCTCTAACACAATGACATAGTGTACAGAAATATGGATTTGGTGGGACAGCAGAGATCTGGAGAAGTGCCGACACAGCACGTGGTGCAAAGAAACTTAGGCACAGGGATAATAAAAGGCAAGGCACAGATCTGGCACCACAACTGTGAACCCTTAGTCTCTTAAAGTGTAGAACTCGAGATGGACAGTATTGGTTTTAAGAACAGCAAAGAAAAAAAATGTATCAAGCATATGTAAAGGGCACCATATATGGTGAATTTGGATCTACTATTGAGCTGCAGACCAATGCAGAAAGAGCAAGGCTGTAAAAGTCTAAACTAATAAACTAGTAAAGATGTCAAAATGACCCCAGCTTGACCCTTAGAGAGAACTCATCAACATGAACATTATAATCCCAGCTGTAAAAGACACTGGACGTTCAGAACTCACTGTTAAGCCCTTTGCCCTCACCACATACACACCTACCAGAATGAAGCCAATAACCTTAGGGACCATATGAGCATTAGGAGGGTGAGAATAACACTGGGAATAGGGCCTGAATCTGAGAAGCACGTGCATATTTATTTTATATATACTGTTTATTTTTCAGTAACAATTAGATCTAGACTAATAATTATTAGACTTCTAATATTTCATTTATAATAATAATGAATTATTGTCCTTATTTATACATAAAGTGTTCTTACTCTTTGGCATTCAGCAAGATTTTGAATGCAGCAAGTTAAAGTCTCCTGTAATGACTTTACATTACTTGATAACAGCCTGTCTCCAGAGTTTCCTTCCAATGTCTACCATTCTATGATTCCGTGAATCTCCTATTAGGTTATTTCAGCAGTTAAATGTGCATATTACTGTCACCAATTTTAAAGAATTTGGATGAGTTATTTTATGTGGCTTGGGAAAAAATAAAATTGAACATAAGCCTGTAATAATAGTTCAATCAATAACCACTTTCAAGAAATGTTCAGAAAGAAGTTTTCTTCTGATATCTACATAGACATTATTAGAAATAGCATAGTAAAAAAAAGGAATTAGTTGATGCATTAAATTCATAAAAAATGAGGTTGGCATTGACATTGAATTATGTAGAGCTTAGGTTTTTAAAAACTCTTCTGCATTAAGATCACTGTAGCTATGAATATTATATTAAATGCCACCAAAGACAAGGGAGATACAAATATTTTTTTAGAGAATTTCTGAGGAAAATATATTCTGAAGGGAAAATGTTTGGATTAAATTAAATAAATTCAAGGACATAGTAAATAGGGTCGCCTGGAAAAATGTCCTCAGGAACAAAGGAACAGAACAGAGCTGGCAGATCTTTAAGGGTACTTTCTATATTGAGCTTGAAATTTCTTAATTCACAGGTGTAAGACATCAGGAAAGGAAGGAAGGGACTGGCATGGATGAATTGAGACTACTTGTAAAACCTAAAGGTAAGAAAGAATGGAAGCGGAAGTGGAAGAATGGAAGTGGAAGCAAGGACAGCTATACCGGCAAGAGTGCGGGGATGCTGCCTGGTTTTGTAGCCGTGGTGGTCAGGGAGGTCAAGTCACAGCTCTAGAAGAACTTGGCAAGGGATGCAAAGAATAAGAGCTTCTACAGTTACGTTAGCCAGAAAAGGAAGCTTAAAGAAAGTGCACCCCCCTAATGAATACAACTGATAAACTGGTAACAACAGAATAGAAGGCTGAAGTATTCAACCATTTTTTTGTCTCAGTCTTCACTGGCAACCTCTGTTTCCACACCTCTTCTCCTACATCTCTTGAGTGGACAGACCGCAAGACAGGAACTGGGGAAGCAAGGTCCCTCCCACTGTAAAAGAAGATCAGGTACATGACCATCTGAGGAAGCTGAATATATGTAATTCTATGGGACCTGACAAGAAGCATTTGAGAGCCCTGGGAGAATTGGCTGACGTAGTTACCAAGCCACTCTCCATCATATTTGAGAAGACATGGCAGTCAGGGGAAGTCTCTGGTGTGACTGAAAAATAGGAAGTATCACACCCATTTTTAAAAAGGGTAGAAAGGAAAACCCTGGGAACTATTAGCCTGTCAGCATCACCGCTGTGCCTGGGAAGATCATGGGACAGATCCTCATAAAGGCTAAGCTGAGGCACCTGAAGGACAGGGAGGTAATTCGAGACAGCAGTCAGGGAGGTAATTCGAGACAGCCAATATGGCTTTACCAAGAGCAATTTGTATGACTTTGTGACTCTATAATATTAGATAATTTTGTGTGCTTCGATGTCCCATTTTGTAAACAACGGTAAAAGAATATTTTACTTTTTTCATTGCATTAAAATATTTTGTAAAGAGAGATATTTCTTTTATGGAAATATTTAAGAATATTTCACACTGTTCCTTTTACATGTATTTTTATGTTGTTGCAGAAAAATTTGGCTTTTATGAACCAAATTATGTCCTCTGTTTCACACAAAACATCAAGAAGCATTATGAATACTCCAGAAGGTGGAATTTAGTTCCATTGTATAAGAATGAACAGCACTAGCTGTGAAGATGATAAACTCATGTTCACTAAAAGTAATGGTTATATTCTAGATATGCAATTATTTACATGTGCTTTGTAAAGAGATGAAAAAAAAAATAGAAAAGATTTCTTAGTTTTTCTTACTCCAGTAATTTAGAAACATCAATTTCATTCAACTTACTTCAGGAAAACAGAGAAAAGAACTTTAAAACATAGTGGTTGTTTAATTTTTATGTAAACATGGCTACATAAAATATTTGTGAAATTTTACACCCCAAAATTGTTTCATTATGCCGCCTAATATACTCTTTCCTAAATCAAAAAATTCTTACTTGTTATATTTGAATGGCCAAAAAAAATCACAATACTATATAAATAATAGATACCAATATTTAGATTAATGTGGATTAGAGAGGACTGTAGTAGAAGTGTAAAAACTATAAATGCATACTTTCCAAATAATAATTTTGCTGATTTTCTTATTTTCACACAAATATGTTAATCATCATGTCCAGGATGAACAAGTGAAGTTATAATGGGTTAAAGTGCAGAAATGAAGATTTCAATTAGACGTCAGGACAAGTGGTATAGATTATCCAATGGATATTATGAGTATCCAAAACTGAAGGCCTTTGAGGGCAGTCTAAAAATGTGCTTGACAGGTATGAACTAGGCAAGTCTGATCATGCTATGAAGCAGAAGTGAACAGTCTACAATTGTTTTAAAGCTGGACTTTGTAATGCTGTGTCATTTACTTTTGATCTGCTCTATGCTGGTATGCGAATGCCGGTTTCAACAGCAGAGCCGGCCATGGGAAAGGCTGGGTTTCTTTATTTCCTTTCTATTTAACTTTGGCTTACTTTTGGAATAAACCCAAATTTTAGAAAGCTTCTCAGGAAGTTTGAAACCTATTATTGAATCAGATTTGGTGAGGACTGTATGACTAACACCTTCTAGGGCAGTGATATTCCACAGTCTCACTGCGTTTAGGTTTCAGAAACACTTCAGAAATCTTCCCAAGCCCACAGTTGACATTATTTTCCCACCAGCTACACAGCAAATCAAGCACTTGTTTCTATTTAAGAACTTCAGGGACAGTGTGACAGGAAATCAAGAAATTTATGACTGACGAAGGGTCATCCTAAGCACAAAAAAGACAAAACAAATGAACAATAGTAGTCCTTTGGTATTAATGAAGCCATCTGCAGTTACATTCATACAGGACAATGGCACTCCAAGTATAAATTTATCCTGTGTTTTGTTCTGTGAGTTAATGATGGTCTGAGATCTAGAAGCCCATTCAATAGTCTTGATTATGACAGTGATCCATGTATCACTGAACTGCTGCTTTTCTAAGAAAAGTACCTTTTTTTATTATTATTTTTCAGAGCTGTCTTGATTTCAGCCAGGAAAAAAAATCAAGATTCTTTTTCTAAAGTCCGGCAATAAAGATATTACAGAACTGATCAAAGCAAACATCAATAGTACCGTAGAGATTTTTTTTCGTAGATGCAAAGCACCAGTGTAGTTTTTCAGATGTAAAGGTCATTTTGTTCTTTTGTTTTGTTGATTTTTTTGAATATTTCTTGGTATTACTATTTGCTTTGACATTTGATCTGATACAAGAAGTGCTTGTTGTTGCAGTGTGCTGAATAATTTGGCTTAAGTAGAGTTGGAGTTTTTTGTAGAACTGGTTTTCTAACTGAATTCAGTTAAGCAATATCTAAGTGGGAGTTTTTGTGAAAGACAAACACAGACTGTTCTTCTGATAGTATGTTTTATTAAAGTAGTGCTGTACTCAAACAGTATTTCTTCACTTATCTAACTATCTCAAGGCCGGACAGAGAACTAACTGCAGAGCTCTAATGAGCAGACTTGACTGTTGTGAAGTTCATAATAAAATCAAGTTTAGTCCTTGGAAAGTACTAGAATATGCCTGAGATTTCTGGGGAATTTATACATATGCATGTAAACAAGATATATATTCTGTAACCAGCTCTTGTCTTGTTGCACATGATTGATGGAAACCATTCCCTTATGCACCCAGTGCTGAAATAAAGGATGCTGCTTTCTAAAACTCCAAAACGAGTCTTAGAGTGTTTATTTGCTAGCATTTTCAGAATCAGAACGGTTCTGTCACTTACCTTTCTGGCAGATATGTTAAATGGAGATTACAAAGTGAAATTTCTGAGAAAGCCACATAAAAACAATTAATTATGCCAAAGGTTTCACTTTGCTTTGTTTCACTCAGACAAACTTAATTGAAAGACCATAATATAGATTATGTATCTAGTTCTTAGGCTTTATGAAAGAGATGAAGAGTGCAGAGAGTAAACCTTGTTGCATGAAGTTCATACAGTTTGCAGGCGTGCTACTACCTGATCTGTATCTCCTTCCACAGAGGTAAGATTTGTAAACATGTTCTAATCTGGGCTAAAGCAGAACATTTTCTTTGACTTTTCAGCCTGATAGTTATCACCAAGGCAATGGACCATTGGTGTGCTGAGAGGCCACTGCTCACAGCCCTTCCGATGGGAATTAAGTGGGTGGCTAAGGGGGACTCAGTGGGTGGCTAAGGTGGCTAAGAGACCCACAGGTCTCTTTCTCATTTCCCTTTTCCCTTTCCTGGGGAGGGGTGGGGGGCAGGACTGGGACTAAAAGCTGCCCAGTTTTAGCTGTTGGCTTGGATGGGGACAGGCGGAATACTATGCTAAATTGGGACAAATCTGATTATATTCTACTTCTGTATATACAGGTACATGTGGACTCAGAGAGGTATACAGTCAGGTACTTTTCTAAGAAAGCAGTTATATAATATCTTTTTCTGAATGATGATGAAAGCTAATACAAGGATCTGACACACCCAAAAAACCCCCCCAAAACCAAAACGAGACTAACCCTATATCTCAGCATAGAGGTACAAGAAGACACAGAACACTGCTACTTTGAGCAGCTAATAAATGCTGGTAGTTTCTGGTTTTCACCAGACCTATTTTTTCACCAGACCTATTTTCTTCTAGACTGTTTTCCTGTTTTTGCAGTTAAAACAGTCAATGGCAGGTAACAATTCTTACTCTCTTGGGATGTTCTACCCCTTTTTTGGCAGACTATTTTTTCACTCGCCATTACAGTACTTTGATTTTGCAATTAGGATGTGTCCAGCTTCTAGGCACCCAGTTGTACTTCAAACATGCCATCTACTTTTTTCCAGATGTTTCTGGTTGCAGGGCTTAGCTCCCAGGCTCACAGATCTGAGGCTGACAGACATTTCCTTTTGTTTAATAATTTTCCTCTTCGAAAAAGGCTTCCTTTCTGACTGGTCTCCTCAGAGGCAAAGAGGGAAAGGAGTTGTAATTTCAAGAACCATATTATCTGCCTTATCTGTGTTATAGAACCTACTCCTTTCTGTAAGTGTCTTAATCTAGACAGCATTTATGATGCACGACAATGTGAAGGATGTGTAAAAAATACTTGATAAAATAAATAAGAATGAATCTGTACTTTATGCATTATTATTTCATTGTGTTCGAATACACTTACAGGTATGGCAAGGCTTACAATTTCAGTCTAACTGTAATTCATTAATCAGTAGTTAACCATATTAAAATTGTATTGGAATCAGAAGAAAAAAAGTTTCCTTTTTTTTTTTGTTATGTCAAGATTTCTCCTGTGACAAGAGAAATAGCAATAAGGGAAGAGGAGGACTGAGTTGTGCATAGCATAATACAAGACGTTGTATGCATAACTGTAGAGTGAAAAAATGTGAATGGGAAAGAGTGGAGCAGCTCCCATGGTTTTGCATTTAGGAAAGTGGTCCTGTAAAGTTGCCAATAATGTCCTGCCAAATAGGAGGAATAGGGTATAGTTAAGCACACTATTATTATCCTAATAATGACATTTAGA
Source organism: Neomorphus geoffroyi (assembly GCA_033558235.1). Lineage (NCBI taxonomy): Eukaryota > Metazoa > Chordata > Aves > Cuculiformes > Neomorphidae > Neomorphus > Neomorphus geoffroyi. Next base: position 24,406,585 of record JAUMJM010000005.1, read on the forward strand.
TTCTCAATTATGTACTTATGCTCAATATGTGTCGATATTCCATTTTCTGTAACAATGTGCTTATGTCTGAAATCTGAAATGTCTTTTCCTCAAATGGAAATGCTAGGCTGTTGCATTATGCAAGTAAAATTAAAAGGTCTTTGCATGGCTGCTGCTTGTTCTTCTGAAAAGGTGAGACTAGAAAAGGGAAGACTTAGTGATTAACAATGTAGACGTGATTTTAAAAGAAAAAATATTTTACTGTGCTTTCTCTTTTGACATATGTGCCATTACTAGGTCTTATGACTGGTAGCTGCAATAATGTTTGTTTGAAAGACAAAGCCATAATGACAAGAAATTCAATTATCAGTGGCGTGTGGAATTAAGAAGCAATGGTGTCTAGCCAATAATGTAGTGTTGCAGGCAAATTACTGTTATTAGGGGGCTTTTTTAGTCAATATTACATGTGAAGAACTGTTTCTAATCACATGCTAATTAGCTGATTTGTAGACAACACCAAGTTGTGTAGGAACATTGATCCACTTGAGGGAAGGAAGGATCTACAGAGGTATATGGAGAAGCTGGATCGATGTGCCAAGACCAGCTGTATGGGGTTCAGCAGGCGAAGTGTCAGGTCCTGCACTTGGGCCACAACAACGCCATGCAAAGCTACAGTCTTAGGGATGAATTGCTGGAAAGCTGCCTGGTGGAAAAGGACCTGGATGTACTGTTGATAACAGGATGAATACGAGCCTGCAAAGTGCCCAGGTGGCCAAGAAAGCCAACAACATCCTGGCTTGTATCAGAAACAGTGTGGCAAATCAGACCAGAGAAGTGATTGTCCCCCTTTACTCGGCGCTGGTTAGGCTGCATCTTAAATATTATGTTCAGTTTTGGGCCCCTCACTACCAAAAAGACATTGAGGTGCTGGAGTGTTTCCAAAGAAGGATAAGGAAGCTGGTGAAGGGTCTAGAGTACAAGTCTTATGAGAAGCAGTTTAGGGAATGGGAGTTGTTTAGTCTGGAGAAAAGGAAGCTTAGTAGAGACCTTGCTCTCTACAACCACCAGAAAGGAAAATTTAGTCAGGGGAGTGTTGGTCTCTTTCCCCAGGTAACAAATAATACAACAAGAGGAAATGGTCTTAAGTTGTCCAGGGGAGTTTTAGATGGGTTATTAGAAAACAAATTCTTCACTGACAGGATTGTCAAGTACTAGAACAAGGAATTAGTTGAGTTACCATCCCTGGAAATTTTTGAAAGATACAGTAGATTGTAGATGTGGCACTTAGGTAAACGGTTTAGTGATGGACATGGCAGTGTTAAGTTTACCGTTGAACCTGGTGATCTTAAGGGTCTTTTCTAACCTAAATGATTCCATGACTCCATGATTCTAGTGGGTGGGACAAGAAGTGAATATATTTGACAGGTTCCCAAATTGTCTGACAAGCTTTGTAGAAATGAACCTGCTAAAATGAACTAGAAATTTTTGTGTTATTCTATTTAATGCAGACCTCACTTATCATGCACTACTGTTTGGAGATTCACTTTGAGCTTATTTGTATCTTTGATTTTCCAAGGAATAGAGGATATACTTTTGGTAGCAATATTATTTATAACAATGTTCTCTGAAGGTTATTTCTGGAAAAGACAATGATGTCATATAATTCATTCTGGGCCTGATTCCACCATTATTATTCTTACAGAGCTGAAGTCTGACAGAAGACACAATAAATCAGTGAAGTGACTTGTATATAACATAGTATTCACCTTGAATAAGAATGGAAAAATCAAGTCCTCTGCAGTCAAAATCCCTTATGACTTTTTTTTAATTTCATCCTTACATTTTGCCTACTCATTTAATAGTGGCATTTTCTATTGAATATTCTACCAAAACATTCATAGTACAGATGCAATTCTTCATGAATGCTACAAATGAGAAATATTAAAGCTACTTCTTGCCTTTCTTATCAGAAAGAGCAATTTCAGCAGTACAAAGGAAGGCACTGCGAAGTATGTTTTTTTCAGTTCCTTTGAAATGCTTGCATCTTATTCTGAGTCTCTTTAAGAAAATCACATGTCAAAAAAGAAAGGAAAAAGGCAACAACTGTCTATTGTGTTTTTATTAATACAGCATCAGCTTTAAGTAGAAGTGAAAAGGGCACAAATAGTTCTTGATGCAAGTAGAGAAAATGAATAGCAGAAAACTTGTAAGAAGAAATTACTGTAAATCTTGTGGGTTTGGTTTTTTTTAATAAAAAAGATGTAAATTTCATAATTATTTTCTCATTCAGCTGAAAGAATTAAGTTGCTCTCTTATGGCATTATTAAATCCAACAAAGCTAACCCATTATCAAGAAGCACTGGGCAACAAGAGTCATTTTTGGGGTCTCAATACTTCTACTGAAGTCTGTCAGCTGGAAGCTCAGGTTAGGATTTTAGACTTCAGTAATTACTTTTATAGTAACAATTGCACATTTTGAAAAAGAAAATCTGAATATAGAATAGGAAATAGTGTATTAGGAAAGTGATTTTCAATGTGAATTCAAGCACAGAAAAGTGTCTATTGAGGACATAATTTGAATAACATATTATATATGTGCTTACATATGCATACGTATCTATTCTTGTATATATATCTAATGATGACATTCCCACTTCCATGCTTTGACAGTAAACTTTGAATTTAACTGTTGACATTTTGATGCAAATTTACAGCAGACATCTTTATTATATTGTTGTTATTATCTGTTTCTCTTAAATCTCATCAGAGTTTGGTGCTAATGATCAGTATGTCTTAGTTTTCTCAGTTGAATCTTCCTCTAAATAACTACACAGAATCAACTGAGTGGTAAATCTTCATTGTCTCATGAAGTTAGATCGATTTCAATTTCATTTTAATTCTAATAGGGCAGATATACAGAGAAGCTATTTATTTAATTTCCAATCTTTCTAATTTAACATGAACCTTTCATGCATGTTTCTAGTTGAACTAGCTCTTTCATACCAAAGAGTTCTTTCACATAGCAAAAAAACTTTCATGCTCAGAAACAGAAATCACGAGAGAAAGCATTATCCCCTGTGATCCACTTACAAGCTCCTTCTCACTATTTCTCATATAAATTCAGCTTTTTTTTAAGATGTATAATGCTTAATACCTGTACTGATATCATAAAGTCAGCAGATAAATTGTGGGCTGTAAATTTAAGCAGAAGATATCTGTGAAATTACATTAGTAATTCAGCAACAGAAAAAAGTAGAAATATGATTCCTTTTGTGGAAATTCAGCCTTTCTAGATCCTGGATAGATATGATCTCCATTTAAGAAACACTATTTCTGTCCCTCCAAACCTTCATCGACATATGAGAACATGGAGCTACCTCTAAACCTCAAAATGTGAGGTTTATATGAACAATGAGTGCTAAGAATCCAAATTGAGTGATAGGAACTTTTCTTTATTAGGAGTGATATTTCCTTGTCAAATGGCACACCTGCTACTAATACAGCTACATCCATTGTGATAGCAACCAAAACAGACAGGCAAAATTCCTATAGCTGAAGGATGAACAAGTATAACTTACTTGGCAAGTTAAAGAGCTTGCAATAAACCCTAACCCTAAATGCTGAACTTCAAATTTAAATGTCAAATTAAAATGTCTGCCATGTAGACATTGAAAAGTAGAAAATCATCCTATGTGCCCATCACAGTCAAAGGAAAGCAGCAGAAATTTCTGCAGCAAACCTGACTTCTGTTAGCAAGGTAATTCTGTTATTTCAGCACTGATGTCAGATAGCAATTGAGATCCCCTAGGATATTTTTGACATCCATGCAGTGTTTGCAGGTACATGAACAGGACAAATTACTTGCTAAACTGACAGCTGTAGCTCAGGTGGGATATCATAGACTGCATTTAATGTTATTAGACACCTATACAGAAGTGACTGAGTTATCTTGAGGTGTATATGTGAGGATGAGAATAAATCTTACAATAATATTACTTCTTAGGGACTGTAAAGGGAATCTATGGTGATTAGGTCAAGTAAATATGTTTGCCATGTAGGTTTAGTACGAAGGCTGAAGATAGTGATTACTATGAAATGAATATATAACACGAAGAAGTAACTGAGAGAAGGAACCACAAAAATCTGAGGGTGGAATAAGTCTTGATTACAAGTTAAAGCAAGAAAATATGATTAATAATAATAATAATACCATAAATCTTTTCTTGAGATGAATTAAGTAAAAGGCTGAAATACATCCTTCTGATGTTCTTGAAGACCAGATCCTTTCCACCTGTTTTTTACCTCTCATTCTCCTTGCCTGTTTCATCTGGAGAGTATTTTAAGCTGTTCAAGAACTTAATGAAGAACTAATATCCATATTTCTTAGGAATGTTATCTTTTTAGGTAAGACCTCTAAGCTTTTACGCATCCATCATCCCTGCTTTCAGTTTTCATGCTTTCTAGTTTATTTTAACACATACTAAATTATAAACAACTAAATAAAACATTTATACCATTCTCACAGGCAGTAAAGCACAGCTTTAAAATAATCTTATATTGCATTATAATAGCACTGCAAATAATCAATGAATATGACTACTCTTTTGATTTAAATGCAGCTTATATCTTTCTGTATGATTATTTTGGTTGTAAACAATCTAAAACAGGCAAAATTGTTTACTGCCTTTTATCTACTGACTTACTGAAGATCCAGCAAGTGATGACAGATGAATTTCATGCAAGAATTATAAATTGCATAGATGGATAGCATTATTCCAGCAGAATCAACTAGTTTTTGTGGGCACAGGAGGGACAGGGAGTATGGCATTTTTATTTAGCTTTATCTATTTCATTTGGTTTTATTTGTATTGTGGTTTTTTGGTTTTGTTTATTTTGGTTTTATCTTTTTGGTATATTCCTGATAAAACTGGCAGGTCTTTTTCCTGGTTTATAATTAAAATGTTCAAAGTAGTCTGAAACTTAAGACCTTATAAATATTCCCTGAATTTATCTATTAATTTCAGTGGTTTTCTTCTTCTTGGACGTTTTCTTGACAGCTATTAGTGAAATAGATAAAGAATGTTACTTATTCTCATTTGGTGATTGTCTTAGCTGACATGTCTTATCTTCTCAGGCATGGTTAGGAGTCAAAGAAAACATAGGTCAAAATGCACTTTTTCTCATTGGGCTGATTCTTGTTTTAGCTGGATATAGAGCTTGTTAAATCATTATATTAGGCACTTTGACATAGACTGGATATCTCAAGAAAAATACCCTACTGCAAGAGTTGGAGGGGAAAAAAATGTTGAGCTATTATGTGAAAGTGTATAGAACTCAATCTTACAATGGCATGCGTACAAATTATGCCAGCCTCCTATCAGCTGAATCTCCTATCAGGGGAATCTTGATTCCCCTGACTTTGTGAAAGATATTAGGGAGACTCTATAACGTGGTTAAAACCCAAAAGAGAGTCAACTTTGCCAACTTTGCAGGACTTTAGGAGTTCTTCCAACAAATAGGAACACAAAACCAAACAATAAAAAAAAATAAAATGCATGTTTGTTATTTCAGGAGTTGTAGCTGGTATTACGAAGTAAAGCAATCTTGTCTGACAGCAAATGTATCTGTTTAAAGAAAGAGAGTATAACCAATCCTATAAAATTACCAAATATTTTTAAATGTTGGGGGAAAACTGTCCAAGAAAACATTTGTAAAGTTGATATCAGCCAGTTGCAATGTAGCTAATTTGTGTGACATTGGTTTTAACTTAGGTCAGTTACATCTACTTCAGATACTTCAGGCATCAAATAACTATGGACAGAGAAGAGACTACCATCCAGAGATGATGTTAAGTTTGTTAAAAATTAATATTCTGCCTGTGATGCCATATATTCACAGAACTCTTTAGTGAGTGTGGGAACACTGTTACTTCTTTTTACATTTCTAAACCTGAACTGGTTGCCCAAACTAGCCAAATAGATATGGTAGATCTAGCTATGAAGTCACTGAGTCTCAACAAATGTAGTCATCTGCTTTAGGAGATGAACTGCACTGTGTACTGAACTTTACCTGCTGTATTAACAGACTCTGCTCACTACAGAGAAATTGTAGTGACTATTCAACCATTCCTCACCACAGCTTAGTATAGGTACTATTTAGGCAGAATTTCTAATGTATTTCTCCTCTACTGGTTGTAACGTCTTGATGGTGTATAGCTTTTAGAAAATAGTATTTCTGATTGTACACAACCTTAGCCTGGATCTCACCTGCTATGTTGTTTGTGCAGTTATCAACCATATGTCAGTAAATTATGCATTTTTACTTTCAGAGCAAACTGGTCATGATGTCAAAAGCATGCAGATGCACAGATGAGAAGTGTTGTTATAGAAAGTGCAAGGAAAATAGTCAGTTTCTAAAAAGTATATTATGTCAAAATTCCAAGATAATGGTGATTCCTCATCAGTTTTTCATACCAAAGTGGTGAAAATAAAAAAAATAAATAAATTGCTGACCCATAATCTGCATGAACAGAAGCAGATATGCGCATGCTTGTCCTATTTAAACTTATTCTTGGACGGATATAAGAAGTCTTTCCCTGTGCAGGTGTGTTCTCATCTTGAGTATCATAGCCAGCATTTAATCATCTCTTTATAACTGTATGTCATTTTAGACAAACAAACATTTAGTACTGTTGAAGCCTTTTATTAGAAAATGGAATAGTTTGAACCATGAGTTTATATCATTCTAACTAAAGAGTGGTATAAGCCATAGTAAACTCAGAGGGCATGGACATTCAGATAAACCTGGTAATTTAATCTATAGTTATTGTTTTAGAAAAGGTTTAACTAAAATTGCTCTTCTGGGAACAGCTAATATTTTTTTTTCTGACATGTTAACTAAACTCTTGTCCTGGACATTTGGCCTTTTGGTTGAAAATAAAATAAGAAGGTCTTTAGAATCTACCATCCTCCATCAGATATGTATTTAGAATATTCTGAAAAATACTCTGGAATAGTCAAAGCAAAGGTGTACTTGCCCTGTGAGCCATTTTTCCATGTTTTCTGTATAGTAAATGGCAAGCTACTATTTCCCTTGTGCTGCCCTTTTGCTGAAACCTCCCAGGCCCTCTGCACATACAATGATGAAGAGAAAGACCTCATGGGTACTTGTTGTACTTGGGAATTTAACAAAGCTTTGGGGAAGGGTTACAAGACCGATGTGATCTATGAGGTTCACCATCCCCACACAGGTCTATAAGGTTTGTGTCAGAATATTTAAAGTTGAATGGCTTTTTAGCATAATTTCCACAAAAAAATTAATTACCTAAAAAACAAGTAAAAAGATGCTTGGGCAGCTGTCCTAAAAAATAGTTTTCCTGGTTGCTGATATTACTGCCAGCTGGTATACTGAGCACACATCTAACGTGCGCCTAAACAATTCCCAAACACCATTTCAAAAGTGGAACAACCTTTCTATACAGCCTACAGAACATGTTTTCAAGCATCTGCATCATCTTGACATCCAGGAAGTCCATTGCCATCCTGGGCTCTGTAATAATTTACATAAAAATACAGATACCCATCATTTTTTCCACTGTCATTTTGGCATGTCTTCTTAAAATATCAGAAGCTTCCAGGGCCAAAGATGCAGCTTCACAATCACCTTCCAAATATAAAATGAGACTTGCTTGTTCTAGTCTATTTTTATTGTAGTACTGATTGTGTCAATGTGTTGGCAGTTTACGGACGTGTTATATGGCTTATCATATGTCACTATTGTGATTTCATTGTTATTTCCACTTACTGGAACAGCACAATAAAGGAACCACAAATTCCTGAACAAGCTGGTGCTCTACAGGATCTGTGTAAAAGTAGAGTGAGTTAAATCCTCTGGTGGTGTTTGCCACAAAGGGAAATTTCTTAGCAGTAATACTCAGAGAAACCCCTAAAGTATGTGCCAAATCTCCAGTGGTAGAAAAATTGTACCATTTTATATCCATTTAGAACATTATTTTACTTGTGACTGGGTCATGGACCAGGCCCACTGCTAAAATACCAACAGCTCAGACTTTTTTGTAAGGGTTAAGATGGTTCATACATTCCATCGACGTGGAGAGGGATGGATAATAGCCTTTCCGCAAAGTATGGCACAACATCTGGTCCTGCAGTGCTATTTCAGAGATAACATCGGTCGATTCTGGCACTGGCATTGCAGAGTAGCATGATGTAAAAACCCTTGTTCACCATCCTTTTTCCCCTGCTCTACTCCCAGGTACTAGATATACCTGAATGTTGATCCAAAGTAAATTACAGAGAGATTTGCCAATGACAGTACCAAAAATGTTTAGAGACAAGTTTGAAGTGATGTGGATTTCTGTAGTCATGAATGTAATAATTGTGTTCTCAGCAATGATTATGTTTCTGTCATTTTAGAAGAATATACTTCTGCAAGGTGTAAGACTCTGTTTGAAAGAGAATATTTAATAAAATTTGGGAATATCCAATTCATGGTAACAGGATTATGTTCCTGGAATACATAAAATGTGTATGGCTTCTCTGTTTCTGTTACTATATTCCTTTCCAAGCATAATGTCGATTTCAGTACATCGTTTAGTTTTTTATTTTAAAATATTTACGAAAAAATGGATTAAAATCACGTGTTATCAAATTAAAACAGATATTAATTTGTCTAATAATAATGAAGACTGTAATTATAATATAAATTTATAATGTATATAAATATACTTTCCAGCATCCATATTGTGCATGAGTGGATCTATATTGCCATGCGTCCATACTTCTATACAAACAACATACACATATATAGATATGCTTATCTATGGTTTTATATGTACAGACATTGTAAATGAGTATTTGTATGAATGTATATGTACACACACATATGTATATCTACACACATAGTTGCAGGTCTTTTAACTTCCGTTATTTGAATGCAAGAACAGTTTACGAACGCTGAATTACTTTTTTTTGAGCATTAAAGAAGATGATTTTGTTATATATGAATTAATCTTTTGATGTATTCATGCCACAAAGTTAATAGGAAAAGCACTGGCAAATATTCAAGAACCGATAGATTAACCTTTGTGTGTGATTCCCTTCATAAATTTACAGAAAATTCTTAGGATAAAACTCTAATGTGAATAAGAAATAACTACGTAAAATGTCTCAATAACTAATTAGATCAAATATCAGGAAACTGGAAATGCTTTCAAGTCCTTTGACTTATTTTCGTAAAAAAAAATATAGAAAACACTGCACTTGAAATTGGTTGGTGGATGCAAGATCAGAAACCACTGTATTTTATGCCTATCACATTCAGTTTTCAATGACAGTGTGAGTTCATAATTTGTATTCAAGGAGCACTAAGTATACTTTCTCTCTTCCTCCTTCTTTGGCATGTTAATCAGTTTCCATAAAATAGAAATATGGCCAGAAACTCAAATTTGAGGTCTCACACACGTTCGCTTCTCCTTCAAAGGAAAGCTTGGAATATATGTGACATTTATATATGGCTAGGAATATAAAATGAATTCCAAGATTAGCTATGGTATGTTTCCAAGCAAATAAAAGAGATTTAAAATCTTGTAGAAAGTATAAAAGGACAAATAAATCATATAACTTGAAATCTAAGCTTGTAAGTTGTTTACATTAGACCATGACATAATTTTATTTTTTGTTTATAGGTGTTATTCAAGTATTTTCATTTTTCTAATTAACACATAACACGTATTTGCTGGTGCCCTAGTAGACACAGACAGACTTTGGAGAGGTCTTGGAGAAAAGGGCACGCTAATACGCTGCAGTGACACTAAGCTGTGTGCTTAACTTGGCTGTCCTTATCACTAGCCCAAGAGCGTGACAGGGTGAAGTGGGCCTGAACTGAGGGGAGAGATGCATTAATTGTAGTTCCAGTGGCTGATCAAGGCAGTGCTGAGTAGCCATTTTGCTTCTGTTGGAAAAATCTGCAACATGTAGTTGTACATCAGAAAAAGCATTCCACAGTATAAAAAAAAATTGAGAGGCAGGGGGTTAAGGGAATAACGAGGGAAGTTTTATAAAATATTTTCAAAAGAAAAGGGATGGCAGATTGGAAAACCACTGTAATTTCATATTTAGAACACCTATTTCTCTTACTGCTTTTCAGTAGTAAACAAAAGAATGTTAGAAATGGACCATTCAGCGATAATCTATTTAAGATCATTTCATACTGTTAGAGTCCTCTACTTCCAGAACACATATTATTCATTAATAGATTCAGGTAACTGATGTGGAAGAGATTCTGAGAGCAATCTTATTAATGCTGTTGGGAATAACATATAATTTTATCATTTCCTCTTATTGACAGAAAACTACAAAGCAAAATGAAAATTATCCGTGGAGAAACTTCACTTGGCTGCAACAGTAATAGCTACAAGATTAATTAATTTTCATCACTTCAGGTGCTTTTCATAATAATTTGAAAGGTAAATTAAAATAAACCAAAACCAGTGTCTATCTGTGAACCAGTGTCCCTAACTTTAGTCATCCTTTTTGTGTCTAAAAGATTAAAGCCTGCAGCAGTACTTTATTCTCTGCATAGCCAATAAAGACAGGCAGTTCTAGGGAAATTCTCCCAAACTAAACTAGGCTGCAGTCCATGACAAATATCCTGCAATTCACAGACTGAACAGAAACCACAAAGTATGCAGCACTAAGTAAAATAGGGTGAGGATTAATTCCCAGCCAAGAGGCCAAGAGAAACAAGCTACCACTGTTTTTGTCTATTTTCCCCTAGAAGAAGCTGTCCCTACCAGTGCTATGTCATCTGACACCTTCCCTGGTTAGGTAGTGTTCCTATGACCCAGTTACCATTTTGTGTGATATTTTCAGATTGGACTATCTGAAATAATTTAAAATTTGAGTGTAATTTATTACTACGTTGGCCTTATGTCATGAGGTTTTGGAAATGAAATAATCCTAAGATTTTTCCTGACTACTGTTCTGGAGAAAGCTGGCTGGCTGTGTTCAAAACAGAGTAAAAGCTGAGCTGAGATCAGGCATTCAGAGATGAATTTATCTTCCTGTTTGTCTTTCACCAGAAGTACAGCTAATAATATGCATTTCTTGCTACAGCTTTTTCTCCATACCGGTAAGTATGCAGACAGAAATTCAATGTTTAAATTAGCTGAAGTAGATGCCACTTCTTAAGTGTAGCAGTTGAATCCTTTGTTATTTTTTTTGTTCTTATACAGCTTCTGAATTGACCTCTGTTTTTAAAGATACGATTTTCTGAAAATTTCAAATATTTGAGAACATAGATGCTATACGGAACTTAACCATATATTTAAATCTATTTTATTGTCCTTTGCTTGTGGAAAATTTTATTTAGAGGTAAAATAATCTAAAAAGCTGTTATGGAAACTAAACTGGCTTAGGATAGACCATGACATTGATTTCAGTGTCCCTTGGATGGGGCATTGAACAGCTGCATAATCACAAAAGAAAAAATTAGAGGAGTGTACCATACAAATACTATTTGATGGAATTGATTTAAGGCTTGTAGGTGTACTCAAACACTCATCAATATGCACGCATCAGGTTTAATGTGCATGTGTGCATAAGCAGGTCTTCTGTGGTGCATTTCATCAATACAGATTGCTTCACTAGTGAGGAACATCTGTGCTGCTGGAGGAAAGGAAAATAAGGAAGCATGTCATGTCCAATATCTCTTCTTTTCCTTTGAAGTTTTAGGAATCGTCTTCCCCCAGAGAAAAGCCAAGTATTAAAGTGTCCCTAAACTCTCCAGAATAGTCCAAGAGTAACCGATTCCCTTGCACAGCTGGTAAAGAAAGTCTTGCATGGTGTAGTAAAGCATATTGCAATTTCTTTCTTGTATGTACAGTAATTATGAAAAATCCATATTCTTACTCTAACTGAAGACTTAAAAAAGGAAATTAATTTTGTGCTGCATTTTCTTTGGACACTAAAAAATCCTAAGTACTGCAAAAAAATTCTTTATAGTTCAAGTTTATTGTATGTTACGTGTTTTACAAATCTTTTTTTGATGTTCCATGTTAAAGAGGTAGGGGATGAAATGAATATACTGTCAACTTAGAGACCATCATATAATCATCCACAGAAATTCGAACTTGCCCTTCAGATGTAATGTTGTTTAACATATCAGCAAAATAATGCCATGGGGAAAACTCCTCTTTTCAAAGCTGTTTAAATGTTTGTTCATGCTTCAATGACACAAGAATTCTATTTAAATGTAAATAATGAAATGCTAGAAGGCACAGTTATTGGCATTAAATCCACCACAAATAAAAGCGATAACATTTTGGACACGTGTCTTCTATCTAAGAAAAAAAATGTGCTAAACCACTATCTTATATTTTATACTTACTTGTACTGTCTGTTATATATACGTGGGCATATGTATATATGTTTATGCAAACACAAACCCATATGTATACATATATTTCGTAATCTCTTTGGCAGAGATTTTTTTTCTTTTTTTTTTTTTAAATAATTACTTTTACACACTCTCCATCCAAAATTCTTCAAGAATTAATTTAATTAGTGTCAACATTAAACTGCACCAAAATTAATAAAATTTTTTTTTAGTAAATGTATATTTTTCATAGTGAACTTGAATCAGTAAATTAGAGCATTTATGTTTCTAAGTAAGGTCAAACACTTGTATGGCTTTTAAACAATAGTAAGATAGTCAGGGTTAAGTTCCCAAGCACTCAGGAAGGACGTTTTCTGATCTTGTCTCTCTTATAAATAAATAAATTCTCCTGTTGCCACATAATGAACTCTTACAAGCATCAGTGGCTAGAGCATTAATTACATTAACTGTTGTAGGCATTCAAACTCAAAGCTTTATTCCCTCGTTCGGGATTGTCAGGAAGAATATTACAATCAGTTTGTTAAACGTTTCATTTAGGTCTGTCCCTGCCATCTTCTCTCTGTTCAGCCATTTCTGTTCTCAGCCTGTAATCTTTCTGAATTGGAGATGGGCCAGCAAAGACATTATTCATCATCATCTTTTAAAGTACCAGTGAAACTGCAGTGTGAAGGCAGATCATTATTTCTTACTTCATCACTGAATTGACCAAGAGGGGCTTTTCGTTATTGCCAATACACAGGCTCAGGCCTAAAACCAGAAGGGAATAGTTTGCGGCAAAAGAATATATAGTAGTGTAGGACAGACTGTAGATGAAGGAAGCAGAGGGCAAGAGGTTATTAGAAGAACTTGATAGAAAGCTAAAGAAGTAAAGTTAGAAAAAGAAGATGAAAGAAAGGGTGATACACTTGATGTGTGTAATGAGAAACACAGAAATCTGATGGCACTGATGCAAACTAGGAAAAGATAAAGAAAGGTTTAACAGGAAGAAATAAATATCTTTAAAAGGAATTTAAATGAAGGTTCCCTGAAACCAAAGAATTCAAGTAAATGTGGTCTGAAAGACTATGCTTTATTTCTAAATAAGAAGGCCAAGCATTGACTTCTTGTTTGATATCACGTGCCACAAACTGGCTCATATGCAACACTGCTTAGGGCTATTTCACTTTATATTAGATTTCTCTCAGAAAGGGGTTTTTGGACAGGTTCAAAATGTAGCTGCTTAAGCAGCATGGGCAATTACAACTGCACGGTTTATTCTCACCCTATTATTAAACAAGACAGATTTCCCCCAAAAATGTGGAAGGAAAATAAAACATGCTAAAGAAAAAGAAGGGAAAATCAAAATGGAAGCAGTAAAATGGAAAGCCAAATCAACAACAGTAAAGTTCGAAGGAAGCATATGAAGGCTTTTTGAAATAATTCAGAACTACACTGGGAAGTTTGCTGCCATATGGTGAAACACATTGCATCTTTGTCTCTGTTCTGATGTTTGAATGTAAACTGGTAGAGGATGAAGGAAAGTTTCAGCCAGCTCAGATTATGGTACTGGTATCTCTCCGCAGTATCTGAATATCGGCTGACACAGCTTTCCTCTGTTGTCTGCCACCTCTTATCATGCCGGGAGCTGAGGAAAAATGAGATATTCTGTTTTATTCTGCATGGCTGGCTCCCTGTTGCATTTTCTCCTGGAGGTGCACTTAGCCTGTGTAGCTCCATTTGTACCTCTAAACTGTAATGGATAACTGAACAGTTGAAAAACAAGACACCTGAACACCAGTTGTTTTATAAACCAGGACCAGTGATACCCAAAAAAGCTATGTGAAGCTGTGACATGCTAGCAAGGACGAGACGTGATATCCAGAAACAAAAGAGCAAGATATGGTGACTTTGAACATCAAAAAAACCCACCAACAAAATAAACAATCAAATAAAAAATCTCAAGTAACTCCCACTTGAACAGCCTGGAAGCATAAAAATGACTCAATAAGAGTTTATTTTTATATTTACCCCAGCCATTTAGTGGCCATTTATTAGGCTTTCAACACCTTATTCAGGTGCTGGAAGGATCTGATAAGGACACTGGACTTTTCATCATCCGGTAATATTGTTGCAGAGGTTCACTCTGATTCTGAACAAATCTTCACTTTATTAGACTGTGAAGCAAGAATAGAACAAGAGAGTTGTATAAGACGCTGCTAAAGTCTAGATGACTGCTGTCACTATTTTAGATATACAGGCTGCTGCTTCTCCTGAAGGCAAAGCTACTGTCTCCTCTTCCTTTTCTGCTCTAGACAAATACTTAAAAGAAGCAGATAGGTCAAAATAGTTCCATCTGTTTTGCTGTCATGAACTTAAAAAGATGTTCTGGTTTCAGTATGACTCATGACATGAACTCAAGAAGTAAGGAAAACAGGAAAAAATATTGATTTAAAAAAATACGTTTTACTCTTGCTGTTCTTCCCTTTTCTTTGTATGCCTCTAAATGCTTTGAGAAAGTTTTAATTAGGTAACCAAAGTTGTGACTTTACAGGGCAAACATTATAAAGCAATATTTTTTATTTATTGCTGTTCATTTTTTTTAAGTTACAGCAGTGATATCTGCTTTGTTCCTATAAAACCCACAATATTATGTCTTAAAGTTAGGCACAAACTAAAACATTTGTGTAAATACTAGAAAAGAGCATAACTAGTATAAAAGTTTAAAATTAAAAAGGACAACAAGTACTTTGTATCTTTTTTTATAATCTATAAAGAACTGGCTATGCCAATAATATGTGATCATTCTATACAGATATTAAAAATTAAGTATCACATACTATTATGGCATTTTGGCTCTTTGTTAGTCTCTTTGCTTTCTAAGTAACGGATTCCTATGTGCTGAATCCTTAGTGAAGTCTCATTAAAGGACAGTAGTTCAAGCATTTTTCTGTCTTACCCAAAACACGGCTCTGAGTTAGGTCTTCTCTCTCTTAATTGTAGAGGATGAAATCAGCTTATACAAAAATAAATCCACAAAATCATCAGGTTGGACAGGAACTATTTATGATTAGAATATGCTTGAAGTTCCTCTCTCAAATACATACGACCTGGCTTCACAGGAAACACTGAGAGATCTGAATGGGCTACCCCACAACTTTCAAACCATAAACACACAGAACTGTACTTAGATTTTTCCTCATGCAAAATGAAAGGAGAATGTCACATTTTTATATACACTGTGCAAAGAAGGAGCTCAAACTGACTGCATGAAAGCCAGCTTTGGAAAGAGAAGCAGAACGGAGCATAGCTTTAACACAGCCACATGACCTGTGCACGCACTGGGAGACTGCAGGCTGGAACCAGAGAGACAGTTCAGGTGCACATGTATACTTAGTCTTCTTTTCCCTATGAATTTGCCTCTGAGCCCTAGTCATATCCTTGCAAAAATCTGGAAGCCCAAAACCTTTGTTTTAAGTAGCCAAAAGGACCCAAATCAAAACTCAAGACCGTAGACTGGAAAGTCAGGCTGCATAAAATGAAAGGGAGTCCCAGAGAGGTGCAAACCCTTGTCCTTCTGGAGTCAAAAAGAATTTCATGATTTATTTCAGTGACACTAAGATTTCATCCTAGAATCACTCTCATGGGTAGGTGCAACGTCTCTGAACTCCCTAAGAAGCTGGTAAATTCAGATTACCTTATCTGAAGAAGCTACACTCACTTATAACAACACAGTTGGGTCTAGGAAGAAAATTGTGCTGTTGTACCACAGTTACTTGTGTGAGAAGAAAGGTGCCTGAACTGAACTAGATAGCAGGGATGCTTCTTTCTTTCTTTGTCAGAATATTTGTTTTATAATTTGTTTTGGGTTTTTTTTCACTGTCTTCTAATTCACACACTTAGTTTAATTTAAGAATCCTTAGTAATTTTGATTTATTTTTTTTTAATTGTTCTTATGACAGCTTTTTAGAGTTTTATCTTTTAAAAGTGTTTCAAGTAATATCACAGTTAAATTCTACCAAAATGTTGTGGAATAGCTGGCATCCTCATTTCATAGATGGCTGATGCTAAGGAAATCCACAGATATTGGAAATGCCATTCTCTCATTAAGAAAGCAATTTCTGTCACATTATTCAAGCTTTTATAATGCCAAATCTCAGTATGTCATTACTTTAGAACAAGAAATATTTAATTGCTCTACCATTTTATAGTATTATTTCGTAAATTGTGTCAAGCCGTAGTTCTTAAAAAAAGATAAAAACCATTCTCATGGATATTGTAGTTGACTTTTTTAAAAACATAGAAATTAAATATATCCAGAACAATACTGCCAAAATATCTTTTTAATGGATGTGTGAAATAATTACAAATTCAGAGGAGGCTGCACTCTTAACCCAAATTCCCTTACAAATAGGAATGCAAATGAGTGGTCTCCAAAGTTTCTGAGCAGAATGGAGAGGGCATTTCCAGATTTCTGCTATAGTAGTTCTCCAAAGAACGTCCTGGTTTTGTGAGTATGAAATCAAAACTGAGCAAATCCCTAAAGTTCAACTGCTAAGTAGGCCAAGGAATAGAGACCTCAGCACACTACAGGAGTCAGACATAACAAGCCAATTATTTTTATATGTGATTATACAGGTAACTGTAGCTGTATATGGGATGAAAAGAAAACTGAGTTATGACAAAGGAAAAAAAAAAAAAGAAGAAATTCTTTCTAATCTGTCAATTCTCCAAAGCAGACTATCACATGTACAGCCATGTGTGTCAGTTTTTATAGATTCTTCTGATAGTCTGTGCAGTGTTTGACCCAAACCTTGTTCCCACTCAGTTTTTGTTAAAACTAAAGTCGCTTTTCAGACAGATTCTTTTTATAATCTTGAAAGATCTGGATCATAAATCATATGGCAGTAAAAGACTTTAAGTACAACAGTTCTATAGACTTCAGTGTAAGGTACTACAATACAAACAAGTTATTAACAGATTTAAAGAGAAATAGTGCATTTCAGCATGGTTTTGGCAGCTTTTTGATGACATTTTTATGTTCTTTTGTCAAATTATAAATATCATCTTGGAAAGTACTAACATAGTGGTATTTCAAGAGAGTTTGACACAATGAATGCTTGCAACAACACCATGAAGAAACAAAAATGTGTGTGAAGGTAATTCAAACTGACAAAACATCAAAAAAAATAGACATTGCATTTGCTAAACTTCACAGTTACAGCTACTGTCTATAAACCAGGCAGTAAACATTAGTTAATGGATCTTTCCATGTCAAATAGCTACATAATACTTCTAGTATTCTTGCTTTTCTGATGTTGTGTATGCCTTCTGTGCTGAACTGATGGAGTGTAGTTGCAGTGACTTACAGTGACTCACAGGAAATCTCAGGCATAGGCTTGCTCTGTATTAATATGATCATGAAAGACCCTTAATGACCACTTCAACCTTATACACATAGTGAAGTTAAAAATTGTCTTAAGTGTGATTAGACTTAGAACTCATACCCTGTATCTTATGTTTCAGGCTGTTTGTGCTTCAGTAGCTCTGGATCAAGACACCCATACTGAGCAACAGTACTGAGTTCATGACTTCAGCTGGTGTACAAAAGCCATGCACTGAAAGGGTTTGTGCCAATTGTTCCAAAAGATAAAATAACATCAATTAGACTGTACACTAAAGAAATAACAACATATTGGCTTTGTGTGGTAAGGGGTTTTTGTGGTAGCAGAGTGGCTACAAGGGTAGCTTCTGTGGGAAGAATCCAAAATCTGACCCCGTGACAACAGAGTCAGTTCCAGCTGGCTCCAAGAGAGAACTGCCACTGGCCAAAGTTAAGCCCATCAGCTCATATTTGAGAAAGGGTAAAAAGTGCTGCACAACAGCAGCTGAGAGAGAGGAGTGAGAATATGTGAAAGGAGAAGCCCCGCAGACCGCAAGGTCAGTGAAGAAGGAGAGAGAGAATGTGCTGCAGGTGCTGTACTGGAGATTCCTCTGCAACCTGTGGCAAAGACAAAAGTGAAGCAGGCTTTCTCACTGCAGCCCATGGAGGTCCGTGGTGGACCAGGTATCCACCTGCAGCTTATGGCGGACCTCACACCGGAGCAAGCACATGCGCCCCAAGGAGGCTGTGACCCTGTGGGAAGCCTACACTGGAGCAGGCTCCTGACAGGAGCTGTGGCCCCATGGGGGACGCACACTGGAGTTACCGAAGGACTGCAACCCATGGAAAGGGTACATGTTCTAGAAATTAATGGACTGTCTCCTGTGGGTTGGATCACACGCTGGTGCAGTGTAAGAGCATGAGGAGGAAGGAGAAGCAGAGCAACATGAGATGAACTGAGCACAAGCCTCATCCCCTGTTCATTTATGTTAATTGTAGGAAGGAGATGGAGAATTTGGGAGTTAAGTCAAGCCCAGAAAGAAGGGAGGGTTGGGGGATGGTTTTTTTAAGGTATAGCTTTATTTCTCCTTATCCTATTCTGATTTGATTTGCAATAAATTAAATTAATTTACCCAAGCCAACCCTGTTTTGACTGTGACAGTGACTGCTGAGCGATCTCCCTGTCATTAACTCAACCTATGAGCCTTTTATTGCATATCGTTCACACCTGTACTGTTGAGGTTAGGGGAATGACAGAGCAGCTTGGTAGGCACTTAGCAGCACACCAAGGTCAATGCATCACAATCTGTGACTGAGCTTTCCCACTGTGATATTATTCTGGAACAATTCCAATTTAAATGTAAAGTACATGAGTAGCAGATAAACACAGATTTATACATCGTCTTTAGCTCAAAATTAGTTGGCATTATCCACATGGAAACTTAGTGCAGCATACACAGCATAGTTCAAAATCACCTTAAACTCTTCATGTAAGCTTGTGTGTCGTTAAAAAACCCTGTCTTCTTTGCAACCTTCTGACACTACTGAGGAATTATATAAAACAGTGTATGAATGAAAGAGATTTTGATGTAAGACACTGATTATAAAAAAATAGGACAGTACATTTTTAGTGGTAAATATTGGTAAACATAGATCTAAACCATCACCTTTAGCAATTACATAGAGGTTTTTTTACATTTCTTTATAATGGAAACAGAGTCCTTACAGTGCGGAACATTCCAAAGTAAGTTTGGTTAGGGATTTTTTCCCTTTGAAGTGTTTGAAAAAAAGAGTTACAAATTATATAATAATCAAGTCTCTGTAGTCTCGAATATTACTAATTATGAACTATGCTGGAAAATTGTGTACAAGAAAATTAAATTAAAATATTACTAAAAAGGAGAAATGTGTTCTGTCTTTCTGAAAGTTTTTTTCTGTTATAGCAGAATAAATGTTAAAGCTTTGATTTTCAGCAATGAGTATTTCATTTTCAAATTAAGCATAATATTTAATTTTCTCTGGTTTTAGTATAATTTAAAAGTCAGAGCTTTCTAACACTTCAGAGGACCCTTATCTGTCTATCTACACATTATGAAATATCTAAAAACTTCAAAGCATAAAAATCAACCTGATTTTGCCTATTTTATCTTCCATGAGACAAACTGTTTTCTTGGGTAGCGTAGGTCATTGATCCGCTAAGATTAATAGCATCTTAGATCATAGCATCATAGAATGATTTGGATTGGAAGAAACCTTAAAGATCATCTAGCTCTAACCCCCTTGCCATGGGGAGGAACACCTTTCACTGGAGAAAGTTCCTCAAAGCGCCATTCAACCTGGCCTTGAACATTTGCAAGGATGAAATATCCATAGCATCTCTGGGAAACATATTCTGGTGCCTCACCATCCTCATAGTGTATAATTTCTTTCTTATACTTAACATAAATCTACCCTTTTTGAGTTTGAAGCCATTACCCCTTGTCCTATCACTATGTGTCGTTGTAAAAGTTTATCTCCTTTTTTCTTGTAGTACCCCATTTAGGTACTGGAAGGCTGCTCTAAGGTCTGTCCAGAGCCTTATCTTCTCTAGGCTAAACAAACCCAACTCACTCAGCCTGTCCTCATATGGCAGGTGTTCCAGCCCTCTGATCATCTTCGTGGTCCTCCTCTGGACTCACTCCAACAGGTCTACATCATTCTGATGGTTGTGGCCCCAGAGCTGAACACAGTGAGCCAGATGGGGAGAACGAGAGCAGAGTAGAGGGCGACAATCACCTTCCTCGACCTCTTAGTAACAATTTTGATGCAGCCCAGGAAACATTTGGCTTTATGGGCCGCAAGTATACATTGCCAGATCATCTTAAGCTTCTCATCAATCAATACTCTCAAGTCCTTCTCTTCAGGGCTTCTCTCAATCCATTCTTCACACAGTCTTTGTTTGTCTCAACCCATGTGGACAACATAGTACTTGTTCTTCTTGAACTTCATGAGGATCACACAAGCCCACCTCTCAAGCCTGTCCAGATCCCTCTGGATGTCATTCCTTCCCTCCAATGTATCAACCGTGCCATATAACGTGGTGTCATCAGAAAACTTGCGTAGGACGCATTCAGTCCAACTTTCCATGTCACCAACAAAGATGTTAAACAACAGCAGTCCCAATGCCATCCCCTGAGGGGGGTTGGCCACTTGTCACTGCTTTCCACTTAGTCATTGAGTCATTGACTACAACTCTTTGAGTGCAATCATCTAGCCAATTCCTTATACGCTGAATTTTCCACCCATTAAACCCATGCCTCTTCATTTAGAGACAAGGTTTTCTTGCAGGACACTGTCAAATGCTGTGTATAAGTCCAGGTAGATGACCTCAGTTACTCTTCCATTATCCACTGATGCTGTAACCCTGTCATAGAAGGCCACCAAATCAGGCACAATTTGCCCTTCGTGAAGCCCTGTTTGCTGTCACCAGTCACCTCCTTATTTCCATGTGCCTTATCATAGTATCCAGGAAGATCTGCTCTATGACATGACTGAGAACAGATGTTAGACTGAGTGATTTGTAGTTCTGCAGATCTTCCTTTTTTCCCTTTCCAAAAATAGGGATTATGTTTCCCCTTTTCGGGTCATTGGGAACTTCACTAGACTGTCAGGACTTCTCAGATATGTTGGATAGTGGATTTTGATTCTATCCC
Source organism: Neomorphus geoffroyi (assembly GCA_033558235.1). Taxonomy (NCBI): domain Eukaryota; kingdom Metazoa; phylum Chordata; class Aves; order Cuculiformes; family Neomorphidae; genus Neomorphus; species Neomorphus geoffroyi. The sequence continues at coordinate 24,428,029 of JAUMJM010000005.1, forward strand.
CTATTAGTAGAAAGTGAAGAGATCCTGATGTCCATACTGGTGTTAGAATAATCTAATGATCAAGGAGAGGGGAAGGGGGAAATCTTTTAATCATGTTTGAGTAGGCTTATTCTATGATTTTAGATGACACTAATACCAATTAGCTATTTGGAAGATATCAGCTGTCTTTCTGAAATTCAATTTCTATAGGGATCTAACTTCTCAAATACGTTTCTGAAACTCTGTCAATGAGTGACTAAAAGGCAGTTGGCTTGAGTTTTGAAATCATTATAGGTAAACTAGTATTTCCTTATCCAGTATATACATACTTGACCCCATATTGTAAATAGTATCTCGGACTATTTTGGAGGATAGTATATAGTTCATACGTGAATTTACACTGCATTAATGTTAAATGTGCTGTATGGAATTAAAATATAAAAAGACAAAATATATAAACTACCTGTCAGTTTCTGCTGCAGTTTTCCAAATCAAATGTTTCATTGTGTTAGGGCAGAATCATCTAGTTCACAGAATGAACAGGAGAATTGGACATAACTTAATCACTCTGAATCTTTCTGGGCAATTTTTCTGTTATTTGTCATAGAAATGGCATGCCTAAATCATTTACTTGTTTTGAAAATTTCTCTCCTACAGGATACTGTCACTAAAGTGCTTACTTTTAAATTTCTTCTTCTGACCTAATAAAGATGCATAATTGAGTAACCTGATTATGAATTGTGTGATAAAGTATGTCTTTTTGATCTTATGACCCTGACTGTAATTAAGTCTGTGGGATGTTCCCCTTGGCTGTAAAACCTCAAAATCATAGGTCTAGCTTAGATGTTATGCTTTACCTCTTCTTTCTTGTACTGTGAACAGAAGGCATGCTCTAGTGAAAAAATAACATTGCCACGAAATTCCTTCATCCATAATTATCATGGCAAAACTGAATAATTGTAGCTGATCTAAATTATGAAAAAAATAATTGCTTTAAAAAAATCAGAAATATTAGTGGAAAATTGTCTTTTATTATGGTTGGTCTTAGCAATGTTCAGAATTTGGTTTAAAATTACTTTCTTTATACCTATTTTTAAAGCTTTATTGATTGCATATGTTATCTTCAGAAAGTCCAAACATTGATTTTTTTCATTTCTAAAGATATATTTTTTATCTCATCAATGATGAGGTATCCTTGATATAAAACATGCATCTGATTGTACTACATTTCGCTCAAACCCATGGCATGGTAGTGCATTTATTTAAGCTAGGGTACTACAAGAGCCGGACAACTGGATTTGAGACTAGTTTAATGTAATAACAAACAGTGTGTGAGCTCGAATATTATTATTATTGTTGTTATTATTATTATTTATTATTGTTGTTGTTGTTGTTGTTGTTGCTGTTGTTGTTCCAAACCCAAGGTACTGTAAAGGATATTAAGCCAGCCACAATAGAAATGTTTGGAGTATAATAGAAAATATGGATCTAGAGTATTTTTTTTCTGAATGATGCCTCAAATAGCAAATTGTTATTAATATTTTCTGACTAGACAGTAATTCTACTTCCTGATTTTAAACATCTGATGCAAGTTTATTTTCATTTCATTTGGTAGCCCCAGGGCAAATAGAGGTCTTATTGCTGCTTATAAAGAGAAAAAGAGAAGAGAACCTGTCCAAAAGACTAAAGTTAACATGCTGTGAAATCCATAGAGACTCCTGCTCCCTGAGGAATAGGTGCGGTCTAAGTATCATGTTGCTGAAATCCTTTATCTTGAATAAAATTGACAGATATGGTTTGAGCATTACAAGACGTTAGGAATGGATAGAGGCAATACTAGGCTTACTGGAGTTAGCAATGATGAAAAACTGGAATGGCCTTTTTTGGGGCTGATCTAAGCACTGTAGTAAAAAAAAACCAAAAGGGTAAATGACAAGCAGCTTCCTCAGTAAAAAAAATTATTTTTCTTTAGAGTTTATCTCCTACTTTCTATTCATTTTCTTGATTGAGTTCCCATGAAATTCCTTTGGAAGACCGTTTTTGGTTTGGTTGTGCAGATTTTGTTCTCTGTATTGTTCAAGCCTCTACCAGTCTTGAGTAAAATCACCATCAGTAAAATCACCTTTTGACTCCACCAGTCTTGAGAGAAAAACTACCTCCTAGTCTCAAATAAAATCTAATCCTATAAATTCTTCCATCTCTTTGGAATCAGTACTCCACTTAGACCTTATTTTTCAATAAGTGTCATTTAATTACTCTTCATATTTTTAGGGAAAATTGAATTCCAAGGATCCAAAACTGGAGGTTTTTGTAGTTCAGTATAATTTGTCAATCTTTTGTGGTTTTAATAAAACTGCCATCATTTTCAACTCCATATATGTGCATACCTTTAGACCTATTCTCACTTTGCGTTAAAACAAAAACAGAACCATGAAAAACTTGTTCTTTAACCCTGATGGGGAGAAATAAAAACATTTTCATGACACTAGAATTCTTAATTTTCTCAGTATTTGCCTTCAGTTTCATCTACTTCACATTTATTTCATAAAGGTTTGTAAGGTCCGTGTAATAATCTCAACATTCACTGATCGGTGCCACGTTAGTAAAATTACTATCAGTCAACACCAGGAACACATACTTTATACAGAAATCTAACTTCACCCCACTATTGTGAAGGTCATCATACTACACGGAGTTATAACCATCGAGCAGATGTGTTCGTATAACAGTCCAAGGTAAGCTATTTGAATGAAAACTTCCTTCTCAGCCTGTCACTGATGTACCCATATCTGCCAGCAGCACACTAACAATGGAGAAGCCAGGCCTTCTTCAGCCATCACCAGTAACCCTCATTCATTCCTTCCAGGCTACTCTATTTGACACTTAGACCTTCTTTATGTCTTTTTTATTTTTTTTTTTGAGAGTTAGATACCTGTCTCATCAAAAAATAATCATGATCTATTTTAAGGGCCATCCACTTTGTTGTGTCACAAATTAATGCAATAATAACACTTTCCTAGGTAATTCATTCAGTGTGCACTGTGGGATTACTCAGAGGATCCTCTTCTGGTCTTGGATGTGTGAAAGAAGTGAATGCTGAGTTTAGTTCGGAGGCAGGAATAGGACAGCATGTTCCCTTACATGAAAAGTAAAGAACTCAAAGCTCTGGTGAAGACCTCCTCTGTAGACTGGAAGGCTCCAGATCAAATAATTTGTCACATCTGGTTTGGCTTGATCGCCTTATGGTGTGCACCCAGACTTGATATTCACCTTAGTATCTGTCATGCAGAACCTTGGTATAGGCACAGGATATTAAATACACAAATCCATGGGGCCAGATGGGATCCATCCGAGGGTTTTAAGGGAACTGGCAGAGGTTCTTGCCAAACCCCTTTCCCTCACCCACCAGCAGTCCTGGCTGACTGGGGAAGTGTTGCTTGACTGGAGACTGGCGAATGTTACACCCATTTACAAGAGGGGTCTGAGGGAGGATCCAAGGAACTACAGACCTGTCAGTCTGACCTTGGTACCGGGGAATTTCATGGAGCAGATCATCTTGAGTGCTATCATACAGCACAAGCGGGAGAGCCGGGTGATCAGGCCCAGTCAACATGGGTTCACCAAAGGCAGGTCCTGCCAGACTGATCTGATCTCCTTCTATGACAAGGTGACCTGTTTAATGGACGAGGGAAAGGCTGTGGATGTGGTGTACCTGGACTTCAGTAAAGTCTTTGACACCGTTTCTCACAGCATCCTGCTGGAGAAACTGGCTGCCATCGGCATGGACAGGCACACCCTCTGCTGGGTTAAAAACTGTCCGGATGGCTGGGCCCAAAGGGTTGTCATAAATGGAATTAAATCCAGTTGGAAACCAGTCACGAGTGGTATTCACCAGGGTTCAGTGCTGAGTCCAGTCCTGTTTGACATCTTTATCAATGACCTCAACGAAGGCACTGAGTGCACCCTTAGCAAGTTTGCGGATGACACCAAGCTGGGTACAAGTGTGGATCTGCTTGAAGGAAGGGAGGCTCTGCAGAGGGATCTGGACAGGCTGGATCAATGGGCTGAGACCAACGGGATGAGGTTCAACAAGGCCAAGTGCAGAGTCCCCATGCAGCGTTACAGGCTTGGGGAGGAGTGGTTGGAGAGCTGCCTGGGGGTGTTGGTTGACAGCCAGCTGAACATGAGCCAGCAGTGGCCCAGGTGGCCAAGAGGGCCAATGACATCTTGGCCTGTATCAGACACAGCATGGCCAGAGGAAGCAGGGAGGTGATTGTGCCCCTGTGCTCAGCACTGGTGAGGCCGCACCTCGAGTGCTGGGTTCAGTTTTGGGCCCCTCACTACAGGAAGGACACTGAGGGGCTGGAGCGCGTGCAGAGAAGGGCAACGAGGCTGGTGAGGGGGCTGAAGAATAAGCCCTATGAAGAGCGGCTGAGGGAACTGGGATTGTTTAGCTTGGAGAAGACGAGGCTGAGGGGAGACCTCATCATTGTCTACAACTGCCTGAAGAGAGGTTGTGATGGGGTGGGTGCTGGTCGCTGGTCTTTCCTCACAAGTGACAAGTGATAGGACAAGAGGAAATGGCCGCAAGTTGCACATGGGGAGGTTTAGACTGGACATTAGGAAGAATTTCTTTACTGAAAGAGTAGTCAGGGATTGGCACAGCTGCCCAGGGAGGTGGTGGAGTCACCATCCCTGGAGGTATTTAATAAACTGGTGGGTGAGTTTCTTAGGGACATGGTTTAGTAAGGAGACAGGCACAGTTGGACTCGGTGATCTCGGAGGTCTTTTCCAAACTACTGATTCTATGATTCTATGATTCTATGATATGAATATAGTAGGTTTGACCTAGTCTGTTTTGTTCTAATGAAGTTCCCAGCACAGCTGGTCGTGAAAGGATGAGGCAGCTGTGTATTTTATAGGAGTCAGTGCTAAAAGGGTATTTGTAAATGTGCAAGGTTTTTTCAGGATTCCTTTACTGCTGTCAAAAGAGATAAGCTGTATTATTCATAGCACTTGCAAAAGGCCTCCAGAATGGACAAAGATGAGGAGCCTTGTTACTTTGATGGAACTTCAGGGACCAGTCAGAGTCTTTTCTAAATCTATATAGAATTTAGCAATCGATAAGCCTTCTGAGACACTTAATGTTTCCATCAAATCACTTTAACACCTTTTTAATAGAAGGCTTGCTGAGAAAGCGTGCTTCAGGTAGCTAGTAGGTAGCAGGTGATATCTATAAATTTTTAGGGATTTAATAATAGCAAACATAGAACAGATCAGTGTTTGAGACTGAGATCACAGTCACAAATCCTCTTCTGGATTTAAATGAAATATATCATTATTTTACAAATTATAGATTCTTTTATCTTAAAAGTTTTTTGTTTGTTCATTTTTTGTTTGTTTGTTTCTATTTGCTTGTTGGTTTGTTTTGCTGGAAATGATGGCACTCTATACCTTGTACATAATAGTTAGTTTAATATTGCTGGAGTTGAGATACTCATTCAAAAACTAAAAGGCCAAGCTCTGCTCTGCACTAGTGTGGCCCCACCTTTAGTATTGTGTGCAGTCTTGGGCACCACAGAATAAAAAGGGCATAAAACTACTGGAGAATGTTCAGTCAAGGCCACAAGGCTGGTGAAGGGTCTGGAGGGGATATTGTATGAGGAGTGGCTGATATCACTTGGTCTGCTCATCCTGGAGAAGAGGAGACTGAGAGAGGATCTCATAGCTGTTTACTGCCTTCTCCCAAGGGAGGGAGGTGAAACAGGTGCTGATCTCTTCCCTGTTGTGACCTGTGATAGGACTAGAGGTAATGGCAGGAAGATGTGCCAGGAGAGGTTTAGTTTGGCTATCGGGAAGAAGTTCTTCACCCAGCGAGTGGTGGAGCACTGGAACAGCTCCCCAGGGAAGCAGTCATGGCACCAAATCTACCAGCATTCAAGAAGCATTTGGACAATGCCCTCAGTCACACGGTGTGAATGTTGGGAGTGTCCTGTGTAGGGATAGGAGTTGGACTCGATGATCCTTTTGGGTCCTTTCCAACTTGGGTAATTCTATGATTCTATGTTAGTATTTGGGACTCCTGCTTCCAAAGTGAATGGCTCACTCATTGGGTTAGAAAATGTTGTTTGTGTTAATAGTTCTATAAATTAATGAATCTTCAATTCAACAATCTGTTCAAAGTAGCTGAAAGAAAATAAAGAATGCCTTCAGTCAGGCACTTAGGACATGCACGTGTATAGACCGAAGGGAAAACTGAATCTAGATACCACATATGGGTATCTTGTTGTGTAAAATCTGTGCAGCATTAGCACCATTTTAAGTGAAATTGCTAGTACTTATTTTTGGTATGTAATAAGTTTTCTTCTAATTACTGTATGAAAAGACTGTATTTAGACCTGTGGGGTGTTGAATTCAATACTGTGATACTGTACATGCTGAGAACTGAAACCCTAGAGAGTCCCCTTCGGTTTTAAAGGCCTAAATACCTAAGAGGCTTGAGAATATGACCTTTCAGAAGAGCAGAATAACACAAATGCCACTTAAACTCTTTGCTACACCTCAGCATGAGCCACTGTTCTGGGTGTTTATTGATTGTTGCTGTAACTGGCAGTGGAAGAAAAATGACTAGTTACTGCAACTAAATATCACTTTAAGATCCAATATGAAATAAGAGATTGAATATCAGATTTTTACATAACAGAAAGTCCTGTTAGTAGTAAATGCCATGTAACAGGTACAATAGATTGCATTACCAAAATTAAATAGAAAATTGAACGATATCTAAATGTATTTCTCATTTAATGATACTTTATAAACAGCTGCAGCAGACTTGTTTTTTTGGTAAGATTAACTGTTTCAGTTTTATGTTACAGAAGTTGTAATATTCTTTTATATAACTTTAGCAAAGTATTTTCTAAAAAGAGAAACAAGAAGAGAAGACTTTTGTGAGCTGATCATGAATGTGTTTGCACAGAGAAAATTGCTATAACAAATTGCTTTAGATTACTTATGTGACTTAAGCTAGGCCAGAATTTCACATTTAAATACATATTTTTTAAAATGGTAACCTCACTACTATTGATTGTCACAGCAGCAGATCAGCATTTTCTAAATGTTTCTGATAACACAAAACCCTTTAAGGTTCTTCTGGTTTTGAGGACAAATCCTTCAGATGAAACTTCTTCCTCCTTTCCCTCTCAAAACATAGGGCTGCTGCTTAGGTGCTCCAAGAAGCTGCTCTAATTATTGTCTACAAGTGTACTATTAGTCTGGGAAGAACTAACTGTCTTTATTTGCTGGAAACAGTTGGGTAATTAATGCCACCCAGATCATATAAACACTTTAAAATCTTTGAATCCTCCTGTGACACTCTCAAGTATCATAACTCATAGTTTGATAACACAGGACTGGAGGAGAAGTTGTGAAATTTATTAAAGAAAATTCAATTCCTTGTTGGCGGAAATGTATACATACTTTATCATAGACATTCCCCGTATTTATTATTATGATTATTTATATAGCTGTAGTTATCACCCATTGGATCATGTTTGCACATTGTTGAGAACGAGTAGTTTCTGTCCAAAAATGCTTAGAATATTAGACTTCAGTGATTAGTCCATAGATCTATTTGCCTGTCTGTTGCAAACCTATGTGAAGAAATGTCCAGAAGAGATATAGACAGTTCATGTTGCGGCAGGCAAGAGAAAAGTATGAAGAAGTGATAGCATAGAAAAGACTTGAGGAAAACATGTGCTTTCTTGTGCTACCCTAGCTATGCAGCTATGCACACAAATAAGGAAGTGCCTACAGGACAGCATTTTGGGGGAAGTTAGAACACCTTTTCTGGGAAATCAGCATCCAGTTCTGGGTTCCCTGGTACAACACAGACATGGAGATATTGGAGCAAGTCCAGCAAAAGGCGATGGAGCATTTGTTGTATGAGGAGAGGCTGAGGGAGCCGAGATTGTTAAGACTGGAGAAGAAAAGACTCAGAGGAGATTTATCAAGGAACTTATCTGATGTTGAAGCCTGACTCTTCTCACTAGTATCCACCTGCAGGATGAGAGACAGTAGACACAAATATAAAGGAAGGAAATTCTATCTAAACATAAGAAAAACTTATTTAATGTGAGAGTGATAGAAAATTGGAATAGGTTGCAAAGAGAGTTTATGGAGTTTCCGTTCTTAGAAATATCCGAATCTCAACTGGACATACCCTGGAGAAACCTGCTTTATGTGACCTTGCTTCAAGCTGGGGGATTGAACTAGATGACCTCCACAGGTCCCTTTGGACCTCAGCTGTTCTGAGATTGAAAATAGTATACTACTTTTGCAGAAATGAAATATGTAGTTTGCTAAACCTCATGTTGAATTTGAACTGTCCTTTAGGAAGGACAAATACCTTTAACTGCTCCAAATCATAGAATGTTAAGTAAATGAAAAATTGCAAATGTTTTGTGTTTTGTTTTGGGGTATTATGGCCTCTGGTTTTGGTTGCTTAAATTTGTTTGATTCAAGTATATCATATCAAACAATCCAAAGAAATGGTACATTGGTTAAATACAGCTACTTAAGTACTAATGCAAGTGATGAGATGAGAATGAAAAAAAAATCCACTGCATAAGCAGTATTATAAAACCTGTCTTCATATTCATATTGCCTTGCTATTGAATGCATATTACCTTATGCATTCAGTTATTTAATCTGAAGACAGAAATTATAAGCGAACCTTAGACTGTTATTTCCTTGTGGTAGTTTCTATGTTGGAAGCCTAATATACAGATTTGAAACAGCATCTGAATAAACAAGATGGCTTAAGATAAGCTTGCATATAAGAAAATGTATATAACTATTGCCTTATGATGTACCTAGACCCTAACCTTTCATTTGTAGTAGAAAAGATTACAGAATTAGATGTCTAAAACAGATGCCCTCATACTCTCTTACTACTGTATTGGCCACTCAGTTTAAAAAAAATAATTGGAAAATCTATTTTGAAATTGATTTTTCTGGCAATCTGATTAATTTTGAACTTCTCCATTTCATAGTCCTTCCAAATATCAATATCTCAGTCATCAGCAAATAGTAATTCCCTCCTGTATCTAATTAATTACTGTCATTGTTCTTTGAGTTAGACAAACGCTAGCAGAATGCTAATCTATATTTAGTAGTGTGAGCCTTGCAGAGTATCTCAACCTAGAATTCTAATGTTATACTCAGGCAACTGACTGATGGTCCATTTAAAAAGTTGTGATCATGTTTTTGGTCCTCCATATAAATATATATATATATATATATGCTATTAGTCATTATATGAAAGTTGAAATCTTCAGAACATGAGTCAGAAAGCTGTCTGTATCTCTATATCATACAGAGTTTCATTAATCCTAATATCAGTCAATCTATCTGTGTGGCCAATGGTTAGAGGGAGCATACTGTAGAGAATTTCACCTTGGAACGCACATCTGGCATTTCATCTGTGTTTGATTTTGCTGCAAATCACCTCCCATGTACACTTTTATAGCAGTGGTAAAAAGTCAAATACAGAAAAGAATTCTGATTTGACTGCAAAGCTACAATTTAAACATGCAGATGACTTTTCAAATCATTAAATTTAAGAAAAGAAAACCTCATCTCTGAGTAGGACAAAAGTAAATCTACTGACAGTTTAGAGTGCATGCATGGGGTATTCTGTTGTTTCTTGATCCTCTGAAGCGTCTCTATCTTTACATGGCAGCCCTTATCAAACTTTGTAGGTGGTGTCCCAGCTCCAGAGCTTTGTGATTTTTGAGAGGTTCAGTTAAAGGAGAAAAAAATGTCTTGAGTAGCCATTAGTTTATAGCTGATGAGGTAAAAAATATCAGATACTCTTCTTTTAGATGTTTTTATCTAATACACGTGTTTTTTTCAAGCTATGCTTTCATTTCCTTAGCCTATTCTCACTTCCTCTAATGACGTAATTACCGAAGACCTTGTTTGGTTCACAATGCCAAACAGCAGTTGATTTCACTTCTGCAACAATATAATATATTTCACAAAATGAGTTTCTGTCTTGCTCTGATTAATAGAAGGGAACTGAAAAGTTTCTGTGTGTTTTCTGATCATATGTAGTGTGCAACCAAAGAATGAAGCTTAAACCAAAATTCCAATCCTCATCTTTTAATTTAGTGTTGAACTGTCAGTTCATAACACTCATGCTTGAGAGAACTTCTTTCCATTGGTCCTGGTAAAGTGGTGATGCTGCATGGAAGAAGTCAAGATTCAAAAGAGCAGAGGACAAACATGACTTCATATCCTAGTGAATAAGATATCAGCTGAGAATAAAAACTCTTGTGTTCATAAGTCTGCCCCCACTGTGCTTGCTGAATTCACTATGAATAGGTTTAGTTTTTATTAGTTTATATTTGATTTATACTGCTCTTACTCTTCAGAAATAGTGAGTAAGAGATATGGAGGAAGAACTTCCCATCCAGAACAAAACACATGATAGGTTAAGTATTGACCTATCATTGCCTATCATTGAACCTAAATATTTTTGTTAGAATTTTCACTTATTCTGCCAGAGCTAGCAAAGTTTTGTTTCCCTAAAATATGTCCAGGCATTAATCCTTAGTATGGATTTGAACACCTGCAAGTACAAAGGAAAAATAAAGGTCTACAGGGGTGTTTTATGGGTTGAGTTTTTTTTTTTGTTTGTTTTGTTTTTGTTTTTTTTCCTCTGAAGAGTATATGGTAACAGCCATGAGGCATCATCTCTGTACAAGAAGAAGTTCCTGTGGCTGTTTGTGGTTTTCTACAAACAAAGCTCCACAAGATTGTAATGAAGGATGGGATATTTGGGGGGAAAAAAAAAAGTCAAACTTATTCCACCTTCATTTTGAGCTGACTGGAAGCTAAATAGTTGCATTAACATGTGGCTCAGTTTGATGTAATATATCTGACCTCTCATTAAAACACACAAGGGTAGTGCTGTTTGTGCTAATAGATTAGATAGCTTGTGCCCATCAAGCTTAGAGTAAGCAAAGCAAACTCACACCCGTCTTCAAAGTATCTATAGGAATGCTACAGGAAAAAATTTGCAAGAACATATACACAACACACTACGAATCACATTCAATTTTTGCCATTACAGTCTAAGATCCCACCCTCAGAGTATCACAGTATCACAAGGTTGGAAAAGACCTTTGAGAACATCAAATCCAACCTATGACGCAACACCAAGACCCTCCACACTCTCTTCATGTGTTGTCCATGCCACAGTTAGTCCAATGGTGTTGTGGAGGCTGGGGTCTTCTAGCACCCTATTGGGTTCCTTCCAGGCAGTCCATCTCCTTTCCTACCTTCAAGTTTGCAGCTGATCATAGGTTCCTTATTGATCTGGCCTGATCTGGCCTTGGGACCTTCTTTTGTGTAACTAACTCAGTAAAAGCTGATCCTCCCACGTTACCTCTACCAAGGCTTCCTCTGTCGTCTGCTGCCTGTTTTTGAAGGTCTTCTTCCTTGAATCATAGGTTTGATTCCTTTTATCTTGTGGTGCAGGACATCCAATACCTCTCTGTTTCCCCTCATGCTTTGTCATTCATGTTAACAAAGTTCACTTAATCTGCCTTAAATAAGGCAACTCATCCTAAATTATGCAAGTTAAAATATAACTTTAAGGAATCACACAATTAATTCTAACATTCTAGGAATAAAGTTATTTTTATCTCAAACCAAATATAGCTGATATTTTTTTATTATTTTTTAAAATTTTCTCTTAGTTATTAGAACTGTGCACCAAAAACGTCATCTGGCTGAACAGGCAGATAATAGAAACTGTTGAGACCTGCTGCTTTTACTCTTTTCCTCCTATACCCACTCACATATGGATATGCATGTCCTTGAGTACAATGCATTCTTGCACAGGAGAGCAAAGTTGGGAGGAGACACTAAAAACCACCTAATTTTTATATGGTAGACTGATTCTTATTACTTTGCGAAGAGGTCATGTTCCAGGACTATAGCAATAAGTTATTTTTTTTCCTAAGGCTTCATGTTGCAGAAGCACACTATGAAACAGTTAAGCTAAGGACAAAGTAAGGACTCAATTTTATATAGTAGTGAAAAAAATATTTTATAAAACAAAGAGATTTTTGTTCTCTCTTGATGTTCCTCATCTTTCAGAGACAATAAAAAATGTAAAGACTAAAGAACCAGCAAGTGCATTAACCTAACAACCTGATGCAAAATGTTAAAGAAGGAAATTGTTTTAAGAAACCACATTTCAAGAACCGATTAATGAGAGGACTACATTTATAGGAGAAAATGTGAGCTAATTGCTGTGGAAATTCGGTGACAATCATGCACCATGAATAGTCCAATAATGCCCTTGACTCCCCACCCCTCCACTCTTCATATTCACCCCACTTATCTCCTGTGAAGTGGAGGGTGTCTTTATAAGATCTGTGATTCAATGGTAGCTGGATATCCCGGATAATATTATTTTCCTTTGCATTTTCTGAATGAAGAACAAGTTCATAGTTGTGTTATCCATTACAAAAAAAGATACAGAATGATAATTTTTTTTTTTAATTATTTTTCTTTTTTAGGCTCTAGGTGTTCTCCATGAGACAAAACAAAACAAAACAGAACAACCCCTCCCCCCGCAAATCAGTAGCATTTCTAATCAGGGAGCTTTCTACACTTTAACAAAACAAATACTGTGAAGACCTATCTCTTGTTTCAATTGCTTGATTTATGACTATTATTTTGAGAACTTGATAATTTTAAAATGCTGATGCCATTTTTTCTAAAAAAGTATTATATGTCATGATTTTGTATGCATATGCTAACTAAAAAGTTTCATTTGATATCTGGCATCTGTATTCTTTTTGTAGTCTATCAGGTCATCTGTTATTCACAATTAAGGTGAATCAATAAATTGAATATGCCTAAATTTTTTCAAACTTTGTGAATTATTGTTTAACAAGCCACTGATACAGAAACATTATACAATAGCTAAGGAAAAAGTGAACTACTACAAATTTGATATGTCGGTATATGCCATTAAATTGAATCAACAGTCCTGTTAGGCTGACATTTTCTGTAATTTTCTATTTAATCCTCTCATTATTTACAACAATTAAGCTTTTAATAAACAGTGAATATAAAGTGACAAAAAATAAAGCCGATGCAGTTTCTACACCTCGATGTATATCAACAGATATGGTGAATTGAGGATATGAAAACAAATCTCCAAAATAGTAGAGTTCAAGTAGTCAAGATAACCGCACAGATGTTTGACCTGGAGCACCATCTAGTGACACTTCCATGAAGCGATAACTCAATCACCTGCTTAATGCTTACATTGCAGTCTAAAGGTACCATTGTGGGGTTGCTGTAGCTACAGGTAATTGCATTTCAGAGCACAAGCTGCTATGAAGTGACAGTTCATTTGCATATTAGAATGAATTTATATTAATTAGCATAGAACATTCCTTCATTTCTTACCCCTGATGATTTAGGAAGTTGAATATCAATGTTTAGAATATTATAGTTTTGAGATAGCTAAGAAATATGTTAAGGTTTTTTTTCAGAAATTCTGAATACACATAAGAAAGAACGGATTTCCTTTTTTATCCTATCCTCATCTTTAAAATGATTCAGTTATATTTTAGACAGATTTAACTTCCAATCATCCAATCTTAGCCTCTCCTTCAATCTGTATAGATATCAGAATCATAATGCCATGTTTTCTGGGTTCTGAGGATGTGTAAGGCACTAATTTAGAACTTAACTCATATTTAATTAGCAATACCTTGCTGGTGAATATGTCATGATTTGTAGTGAATTTTAGTAACAACACAGATATGTTGATAAAGTGAAGTGACAAGAAGAAAGTACGAGTGAAAGAAAGAAGAAGTTGTTTTCTATATCTTGCATCTCTACCCCTATTACTGCTGCATGGAAAATGAACGGCAAATAGTATTCATCTACGTGGATCTTACTATCCTGCGGAAGACAATATTCTGTAGCAGTGGAAGAAAGTGCTTTATGTTAATTTGCAAACAAAAAAAGTTTTCCGGGACAAGCATACTGGTTCAAATAATACAAATTATGGGAGAATATTGCCTTCAGGATAAATTCATATTATAATTTTGATAGCATTCCACCATTTGTAGATTTATTTTTTTAAATGGGCAGCAGGCCACATGTTAAAGAAACAAGTTATAATATAATAATCCTTATCATTAGCTCTTCCTTTTCCAGATACAGAGGTCTGATACGTGCAAACAAATTCAAGCTCTAAAATAAGCTTCTGGAATGTGGGAAAAAGGCAGACTTCAGGTTCTTTGAGCATCATTTGAGACATTGTCCTTGTGAAAGACTAGGTTAGTTGGATAACTGGAGAGGTTCCACTTGACTGCCAAACTAACCTGATCTCATTCTATGAAAAGACGACCGTCTTAGTAGGTGAGGGAAAGGCTGTAGATGTTTTCTACCTAGACTTTAGTAAAGCCTTTGACAGTGTTCCCCGTAGGGTTCTCTTGGAAAAACTGCCTGGCCATGGCTTGGAAGGGCATAATCTTTCCTGGTTAAAATATTGACTGAACAGCCAAGCCTAAAGAATTATGGTGAAAGGAGTTAGATCTAGTTGACAGCTGATCATAAGTGGTGTTCCCTAGGCCTCAGGATTAGGTCCAGTTCTGTTTAATATCTTTATCAATGATCTTGACCGCGACAAGGGGATCGAATAAAGCCTCGGTATGTTTGTAGATGATGCCAAGTTGTGCAGGATTGTTTATCTCCTTGAGGGAAGGAGGATGCTACAGAAGGATCTGGACAGGCTGGATCAATGGGCCAAGACCATTTGTATGGGGTTCAACAAGCCTAATTGTTGAGTCCTGCCCTTGGGCCATAACAATCCCATGCAACATTGCATGGCCTGGTAAAGATTGGCTGGAAAGCTGCCTGGTGGAAAATGGGCTGTTGGTTGACGTCTGGCTGCATATGAGCCAGCAGTGTGCCCAGATGATCAGGAAGGCCAACAGCATCCTGGTTTGTATCAGAAGCAATGTGGCCCGAAGGACTATGGACGTGATTATCCCCCTTTATTTGTTGCTGGTGAGGCTGTACTTCAAATACTGTTTGATTTCAGGCTGCACACTACAAGAAAGTCATTGAGGTGCTGGATTGTGTCCAGAGAAGAGCAAGAAAACTGATGAAGGGTCTGGAGAACAAGTCTTATGAGGAGTGGCTGAAGTAACTAGGATTGTTTCACCTGGAGGAAAGGAGGCTGAGGGGAAAACCTTATTGTTCTCTACAGCTATCTGAAAGGAGGTTGTTAGCAAGATGGATGTTGGTCTCTTCTTATAGGACAAGAGGAAATGGCCTCAAGTTGTGTCAGGGGAGGTTTAAACTGGATATTAGGAAAAATTTCATCACCAGAAGGCTTGAGAAGCATTGGAACAGGATATCCAAGGAACTGGTTGAGTCACCATCCCTGGAGGTATTTAAAAAACTTGTAGATATGGTGCTTAAGGACATAGATTATTAGTGGACTTGGCAGGTTACAGTTGGACTTAATGGTCTTAAAGGTCATTTCCAACCTAAATAATTCAGTGATTCTGTGAATAATTTTTGAACATGCAATCAAGAGCTTTAGTATTGTATATGTACACAGGAAGAAAATTACTCAAGTCAACTTAAATTTGATTTTCTTGTTTACTAGGACTTGTTGTTTGATTTTCTTGTTTACTAGGACTGCTGCAACATTAAGAATGTGCAGCCGTTTATATTTTGTGAATAATTTCCTATATATTTGTTTATTTGCCTTATTTTCTTTCAAATAAAAGATGCCGTAATATCTACCTTTCAGTAATCCCATTTTCTGAGTCATTATAGTTTCAATAGAGATTGGTACAGCTTGAGAGCACTTGTAGCTGAAGAAGCTTTCTCTTGTGCTATGATTTGAGGATTCAGAGCATTTAGTGCTGAAAAGGAAGGTGGGGCTGGGGCTTCCTCTTACTGACACTTCCCAAGTGCAGAAGGAAGATGATAGAGGACATGTCAATGCTCTGTTTTGTTTCTCTACATCTGAAATTAACCTTTCTAGAGATACAGTGAATAAATGCATATAAACAATATTTGTATATGGGTCTCCTTCATTAGAAAGTTTCAACATAGGTCAGACATCTAGTATGAAAAAATCCTACATACATTCATGCAACAGATAATTTCTAATGATTCAGATTCTTTGTGATTAATTGCCATTGAATATTCTATATTTACCAGTTATTTCTCTAGAGCTGCTTATCCCTATAAATCTTATGAATGTTACAAGTGCAAAGCACTTATACAGAATAAAACTATCCTTAGAGAATAAATACAAACTGTCCTGACTGAAAAAACTACAGTAAGAACCAATGTCTTTTAAGCAAAGGATATTTGTCTATCCTGAAGTTAGACATGCAACAAAGTGCAATGTGATGTATGAAATTTCCCTTATGAAAATAGCTTAATGTATGGGCTAATTCATCACAGGTGCAGGCACTACTTAAAATTTCTACAGATAATCCTACCTAAATGCTTTTCTAAGAAAAGGGCTAAGTATTGGTTTTGTGCTTCTCTGCATAAAATGCTATCTCCTTTTTATGTCTTGTCTTGAGTATCTGAAATCATGCTATACAACATTCCTACACAGAACATCAGCAAAATTATATATAAAGTTTGAGCTTATCTAACACATTTTTTGAACTTCCCAATGCTGATTTCAACACTATTCACAAAGACAAGTGATCTGAAATTTCTACAATGTATTTCCTTTTTTTAATACAACGAAAATAATCCTCTGAAATCATTCTTAGATAGTACTTTTTTTTATGTCACTTTTAAACTATATGTAATATCCAGGCATCAAATTATTGCAAATACATCTGTTGTAAGAAAACAACACTGGGGAAAAGAAAAATTAGCAGCTACCATGCAGGTGACATGGCTGATGGGCACTCAACAGACTGTTTTGTCGGCTCTCAATTTCTTGTTCTTTTATGCTGCAAACAATCTTTGATCTTTCTTTTCTGCTGCATTGTTCCCTTCTTTGGACGTTTGGACATATAGTAAAGTGAACATATACTCTCTCACATTCTTCATGGTAATATTCTTTAAAATACATTGAACCTATAAGGTAGAGGATGGCAGATATGACTTTGAATTTCCTTAGTCAGAAGAGAGAATGGAAAGCAAGACTTGCACACGTGTGCAAAAAAATATAAAATACTGTGCTACTGTGTAAGCTAAATGAAACATCCTATATAGCTCATTTAAAGCTAACTGAAATATCATTGCTTTATTTTTGCAGTTAATATATATTCATGACTTCCTAATACAGAGATACTGTGGAATTCAGCTTCAAACAAGCCCACCCAGGCAGCACCTGATTTCTACATTTCTTAATTTTTGCTTGAGTTCCACAACCAGTGAAAGGCTGTCTTTACACCTACTTCAGTTTTGACAGCATCTTGGCATCTCTCTCAGATATGCCTGAGAGTGATCTAGAAGAATGGCACATTCCTCTACGTAATTGTGCTGCACAGTTTGATCTAATAGGCATGTTCAGAAAACAATTAGAGATTCTGCATCTACACAAATATAATGGCAGCCAGTATTATCTATAAAACAAATGATTAAGTGAAATGGGGGTGTCACATCTTCAATAAGAAAAAAATGAGTATCTGTATATTCTCAGAGACTAAAATTGTATATTTAGAACAATTAAGTCCTGCAATCTTTCAGTCAGGCATGGAGCAATTTTCTTCGATGTCAAGAGTAGCGTGTTTAAATGAAAGAGGAGAAGGAAAAAAAAAAAAAAGTAAAGCAGGGAAAGCATTCAGTCACCCCAATAACAGTTTCTTTTAAGTATTAAAAGGTACTAATCAGCTGAATATTTTTATTCATTTAATCTAATATGGGAAGGGAATTTGTCATTATTTGGAAGTTCTTTTAGAATTATTGTTCACAGCATCTAATTCAGATCTGTCTCTGTGATATATCCAGACTGCAAGAAACCCCAGGATTTTATTTTAAACTGTAAATATCTATCATTAGCGATACAATGTGATTGCCACATAGTCTAATATTATCTCTCAATTTGTACTTTCTCAACCCCTTGGCTTTTCACATTAGATTTTTTAATTGAGAACATTACAGTTATTTAATAATTCTCTGACTGCCTTTGTTTGTTGGCTCTGTATCAGCAAAAAGGGATAAATTAGGACTGCATATTCCCCCTCTCCCCCTTTTTCTGTGAGCTAAGGAAAAACTATTTCCAGTGTACAGAAGAGTGTTACACTGATGCACAGTATCCAAAACAATGTTTTATCTGCTGAAAAATATTTTTTCCTAAATGCTTCATTTGAAATTTGTCAGTGCAGAAATCCGTTTGCATTTGTGCAACTCAGTTGCTTATGATGCTTATGACCTCTATTTTTTTTTGATTTAATTTTATCTTGAAATATTATCTATCTCTATAGAAGCTACTGAGCTGCTCTTTTCAGTGTGGAATGAAAGGTTACACTGAACTTCTCAAGTTAGTTTAGAACACATTATCTAAAGTCAGAACAACAATATTGAGAGACAGAAAACATTCTCATTGTATCTTGTCTGATTTGTTCTACTTTTGCCTTACTTTGTTACTTCAAGTTACAATAGTTTCCTATAAAACTAACAAATACACAAACAACCTCAAGCTCTCTAAAGACTTGAAATAAATAATAAAAGTATCTTTCCATCATCTCTACCATTGCTGTGTCCCAAGGCATTTTTTTCCATATATTTTTCATAGACTATTTGAGACAATTACTAGTTGTGGAAATGTCATAAGACAATGACTTGTTGAAATATGCTGCTCCAGCTTCACGACCGAAGTCGTAAGTTTTGTCTGAATATTAGTTTTAAGCCCTTCTAGTGTCTGAGACAAGCAATAGTCTTTGGGGTCTTTTTTTGAACTGTGAAAAAGCAACAACTATTAACTTCTGGGGCTTTAGGAAGCGGATGATCTTCTGTGCATAATTGAACATTTGAAATAAAGCATCACAAAAGATTTTGTGGTAGAGACTCGAAAGTCTCACAGGGAGACTATAAAGACTTCAAACTGTTCCTGGAGACTAGAGCATAAGTAGTTCAATAAGTCACCTTCATCCAAAAAGGTCATCTAATCCAAGAAAACTTCTTCATTCATGTAGATTATTACTACACACAATATATTTTTTCTAGAGAAAATTTCTTTTCTTCAAAATTTCCTGCATTCACAATTTTAGATATAGAGCAGTATAACAAAATTTGAGGATTAAATTATTAAGTAATATTAGCCCTAATAGTGACTCACCCAATAATAAGGCTATATGGAGAAAAGGCAGCTGAGAAGAAGGCCTGATAAATGTTCAGTTTTTTAAGGAAACTGTTCTAAGGGCAAAAATGAACAAATGAGATATTATTCTCGGCCCCCGGTGACTAACCCAGAAGTGATGTATTTAATTTTTAATAATGATTTTAATAATAACTTTAAATGTAGTAAAACACGTGAGATTTTTGAGTGTTGGAAAAGAAAGGCAGAAAAGATGTTCAGTTACGATACTATCACTGTCTAAATCTTTAATATTAGCATGGTTAAATGTACATATGTGTAGTATAGATTTGTGGGGGGTTGGCGAATGGGAAATACTGTATATCTCAGGAAAGTTTTCAGAAAGCATTCTTTATTTTATTCTTTTCCTTGTCTTGAAAAAGTTAATATAACTCTAAGTTATACACTTCTATGGACGTTTTCAAGACTGTCAATTTTTGGTTTTCAGTAATAAACTTCTACTACATTATTACAGAACAGCTCAGATTGTAATAGGCCTCTGTGTATGATCCAGTTGTTGTTTGAGCTAAAGTAGAATCAGTTTTCTGACATCAGCTAAGTCTTGTCTAAGTAACTTCATTTTCTGAAAGTTAACCTACATATTTTTTAGACAGTGTTTTTCTTCTAGCAATGATAACGTAGAAAGGTCATTGCTTATACTTATTCCTATAGAAACCAAAGCCATCCTCAAGCTGATGGAGTGCTGTAAGTCAGAGGTGAAGAGTGTCACATCTGCAGAGAGAAGCAGAAAGGACAGGTGAAGTTAGAAAACTGATTCTACTTTGCTCTGGCTCAAATCACACTATCGATCTATAAGACCTAGCCAAACGCATATTTCCTTAATTACTCCTGCAGAGTATGTTCCAAGTATGGAACATATATGGGTTTGGAACTCATTTTTATAATAGAATGAAATAATAGTTTATAATCAATGACATGATTTAATGTGGCTTTTGCAGTTTTTATGTATTCTTCCTAACACTTAAACAGAAATGTATAGGGCATTGAAATTTAAATCACCAAAATATTTTTACTAAAATTTATCTAAGCATTTTGCTGATACAAAATCCTTAAATTGTTCTAATACTAAATGATTGCTTGGGAAAAAAAACAAAAAGATTCTCAACAGAGCCAAAAGAGTAGTACCTTCCATACTGAAATGTATAAAAGGATATGGATAAATCATTCCTGCAGCTTTTAAAAAAGAAAAAAAAACCCATACCATTATTAGACATTGTTCAACAAGCACATTTGAGAAATAAGGAAAAAAGGCTTATAGGCAAGATGTTAGTTAATTCTAGAAATGTGGTCTTCTTTTTGAAGTTCTGAATAAAATCTTTGTCATTCTTTGAGATGATTAACATATTTTTCTATGTTAGTGTTGGCTCAATCCACTGAAGAAAATATAGCGCTGCAGTTGCTTCACAGTAGCTGCATAGGAGTTAAGAGCAAATTTCAGCATATTGCAGTAGATTATCTGCCAGGATTGTCCTACCATCAGATAGGAAGGAACGTAAAATATGGAGTTTCTTTCTCAGCAAAATCATGCATATATTTCCATAAACAATAACGTAGAAGTGGACACGCTCCCAGTCCATCCTCATGTAAATATATGTTTCATACTCATAAGTATCAATGACAAAACTAGAATTACTTGTCTGCTGTAGTAAACACCAGGCAGTGAAGGAATATCAAAACAGCTTGATGTTATTTGCAAAGAAATAAAAAAATGATATTTGTTTTCTAACTATTGCTTTTATAAACCTTTCCTTTAACTTTTAAGAGACAAGTTGGATGTTTCCCAATAGTTTAAAAGAAAAAACAATAAACAAAAAAACAACAAAAGACA
Organism: Neomorphus geoffroyi; assembly: GCA_033558235.1. Taxonomy (NCBI): domain Eukaryota; kingdom Metazoa; phylum Chordata; class Aves; order Cuculiformes; family Neomorphidae; genus Neomorphus; species Neomorphus geoffroyi. The sequence continues at coordinate 24,449,241 of JAUMJM010000005.1, forward strand.
AAACAAAACCAACTCTGATCAAAACCAGTAACAATATTTAGTTTTTACTGAGTCTGCGTTTCGAAGTTTGCAACACTGTCAAGACCTTAGACCTTACACTGAAAATAGACAAGTAATAATGACAATCATAATAATAATAACAATAATAATAAAAATAATAAAAAATAATCTGAGTGTTAGCACAGCACAGGTTAACAAATGCACTGTTCATAATCTGAATCCTTTATATTTAGCCCACTGAGATGACACAGCTGTTTTCAAGTGGTGTTGTTTTCCAGAAAGATCTCAAGTACCAAGAAATCATCTCTGTAGGAATCATCACAGACAGAAATTACAGAGATTTTCTGAAGGTCTGCAGTACATAGTCTCTCAAAGAGAAAGGAAAAGGATAAAGAGGGAGTTCACTTGCTAACACAAGATAGTAAATGAAAAAATAGAAATTTGAATTTCTGGGTATCTAAGAGTCCCATGATTGCTGTTCCTGTAAGAAATACTTCTTACGATGTGGATAACAAAAAGCATTTTATTAGATATAAGCAAATTTTTGTGTTGCAACGCAACTCCAGAGCGAAACAAAAAAAAGTAAATGAAAATTATATAGAATATTTGTACTTATTATTGATATTTCTTGAAAACCCAACAATGATTAGTTATTACTGAGGGGTTTAGTAGACTTATGAGAAAGAGATTTATTAAATCTGTAACTATTGGAACTATACTTTTATTATATTTATTGTCATTAATACTACTTAACTACACAAACACTGCAATTTGTACCATAAAAAAATAGACATGAGACACAGATAAAGCCTTTCTCTTTTTATTTGAGTTTATAATGAATACTTAAGAGTTTTCAGCTCTTATGTCTCCCTACAGGTTTCTGTAATTCTTTAAACCAGGTGTTTTGTAGGGCAAAGTAATTGAATAGAATGATACCAAGCATTAGCCTCTAAAAAATATTTATTTTTTCAATTCAAGAATAGAAATATTAACTATTGTTAGTCCATGGTTATTTTTTACATGAAAAGAAATAATAATTATGCAGTTAAAACTGGTTTACACACACTCAGTTGCAACCCCTGCTCCCAACATTATGCTCATCCTTCCCTGCTCCTATGGACCCCAAGGCTGGTGGGGCTTCATTCTCATGTATGTGGGGAAGGAAAGGAAAAGGTAATGTTGAACATCAGTAGTCCTTCATCAGGGGAAATATACTGATCACACAGACGGTTTCTTCTTCCTCAGTCTGTGATTCATTTGATTTTTCTGTTCTTTAAAGTGCTTCTGCACCTTTGGTTTTTTTTCTCATTAGTCTCATTTATTAATCCAAAATTAAGTGTCTTCTACATATGTCAGATACTCTGCCTTTCCAGATATGCACTTCTTTAATTAACAGTGGGTGAATTGGTCACTGTTGCAGTGTCTCCAGTGCTAAGCATGTGCCCCACCTCTTCTCATCACCCCAGACCTGTGCTCCTCTGCATCACGTCCTGAGATACATCTCTGATTTATGTATAATTGAAATCCATGTGTTGGTACATAGTGAGCACTTCATGCTCTTTAAGGTCTGCAGCAAATTGTATGTCTTAAAAAAATCAACTTAGTCTCATAAACATGACTTCTCCATTAACCAGAAAACAGGATTTAAAAATGCAGGACTTAAACATTTAATGCTTTTTGAAAAATATAAATAGTTTCAATTGAGCGTCCACAATTATCATAGCAAAATAAACATTTGATCATTTGTTGAAGAGAACCAAGGTTTTGAAATCTTCAGAGAATAGTGACAATTAAGCACTTAGTTCCATTCTTAATTTACACTAACATAGCAAAATTAAACCCTCTGCTGAAAGCCCATTAAATCTTAGCTTATAATAAATACAGTAATGTGCCTTAATAGTAATTTTTAGTGGTGTTTGGAAGTAACTGTGAATATTTTACTGGAAGGACCCCTGAACTTGACCTTATAAAGATTTCATTTCATTTATTAAACATACAGATTATGAAAGTCAAGTAAAAACTTTCTTGGGTTTCTCCTCATGTGGTGTTCACTTATTTATGAGGTAAATTTACATCTTGAAATGTTTGATATATATACTGAAGGACTTGAAAAATGTAACAGAGCCTTATGTGGATTGCATACATATTTCAGAAAAATTAAATGTTTAAATTATAGCAGAAAGCCTCTTAATATTACTGCAGAGTACAACATATGAATATTACTAATGTATTATTTATAATAACATTTATTCTATGTCTTCAACTGGTAAGTTTGTCATAAAGGAATGACATTTCTATTTTTAACTACCTTGAATAATACTTCCCATCCTTTCTTCAGTACTTTTGTGGACTTCTTTCTTCCATTTTAAATAGACTCAGGCCATGTATTATCCCTTTTGTTTCTGCTCTCCTTTTCAACATAAAGTCTGTTTGTTTGTTTTCTGTCAGCATGTTAATTTCGTGTGTTTGTATTCAATTAAATTTGACATGCTTTTCAACTACAGCATTTCCAAAACTTCACGCATTTATTATTTACACCATCTCACCAATGTTTTTGAGATGTCTATCTATTTTCTAAGAGTAAACAACAATTAATGTAAGTTGAAATGGGTAGGAAGGATCAGTTAGAAGATGGAACTGAAAAGCTGGTCTTGTCTGGTTCAGCGAGAATAAATAACTGCAAGAGGACCCGATGCAGATTTTTAGGCAATGACAGAAGCGCTAGTGCCACTTTAAACAATATTTGGTCAGCATATTAGTGAAGGATTTTTAGATGTCTAGAATAATTTGGTCTGCTTTAATTAGTCTTGTTGAAATCCATATGTTTTGCAAAGCATGGTCTTCTTGCTCAGTAATACCTACTGTATAGGAGATCCCACGTACCAGGAACACACTGATTTGCTGCATACATTCCACTAAGCATTTGTCTGGAGAACGTCTAATGTGTCCTTCAAGTATCAGCTGCACTGGTTATGTCCTAACTGCTACATCAAAGAGGGGCAGCTAGTACTCCCTTGCCCCAGGGTCGAAAGGTGCCACTGTGGATCTGGTTTGGGCTACCTCCCCTCTTTCTTTAGCAGTAGCTCCTTTTATAAGACTTTTTTGAGAGAGCTAACGTGAGCAACCAAAAAAATTGGTAATAGAGTGAGCAAAGGTTTTAAGCACTTTTTTAATTAAGCAGTAAGGATCGTCAAGGAACATTCCTTGAGATAATTCCCTCATACTTTTTATTTAGCAATATAAATATATCATGTATTCTACATGGGCACAGCACTGTCTAGTTATAGGAATATGAAAGTCTTATGTTGTGAACACCTGCTGTATTGTTCAATGTCACTGCAGATATTCAATTCTAGAGATTCTTTCTCTTGTCCCTTTAGTCTAAACATTTATCCATCTCTGTTATTACATTAACCTTGAAATATTCTCATAGTAGCTAACCAGCCAGAGGAATATGAACAAAGCCTTTCTGTAAATACTACAAGACTACACTTCTGATCTCAAAAATGTGATTGTTACCAGTCGTTTATAATGGATGGTAATTTAAAAAATAAGCTAGTGGAAATTTTGATACTTTTAGTTTTGAGATGCATTGGACAAACTGTCCTTAAAGGCATTTGGGCTACACATATAAGAACTTCTTTTTCTCCTGCATTTTACAGACAAAGCATTAGATTTACTTTACTTCTGCTTCTGGTGTAAATATGCAGGCTTATATTGATGATCTGGCTTTAGCTCCTGTTAACCTGGTTTAAAGCAGAGGTTTATAAAATGTACATATCCTTTCCTCTGAGTGAATTAGAAACTCAGAGCAGATCAAATTTTGTAAGTAGTTAAAGATATTACCTATTATTCCTACTGAGGATATTTCATCCCTACTGTTAGTGTTTCAATATTGTTCTGTTTAGAATTTAAAGAATTCTCTTTCTGAGAAAAAAAAAGGACAGAAATTTCATCTTCCTTGCATGATTAAATTATAGTTTACTTGACATGTCCTTCCCATGATTATGAAATCTAGTTGTGAGTAGATGTATCTAGATGGCAACAGTGCAAGAAGCCTTAAAACTAGAATTACATTTATTTGGACAATGGTTAAATGTTTTCTTTTGCTCCCTCAGCATTTTACTTTTGGCATCAACTGCATCTTTTAAAGCTTTGACATGATAATCAGTAATTAAGAGTACAGATCTCTTTCTGGTATTCTGTACACCTTCTGAAGGACAGCAGAATACAAATTCCAACCTTAGTCTTTTTCCAAAAAATGTCAGTGCCTCTATAAACTTCTTGGCATTTCAGGAGGCACGTAGTTTAAAGTTATAAATGTTTATACAGTTACAGAAAGACTTTTGACCATCTTAATGCATCATCACTTTTAAAAGTGATAGCAGAACACTAGAAAAACAAATAGATTAAAGAAAACTCCAAATCGAAACACCTAATCTTCCCAGAACCGTGTTGTTTGTTTCAGTATTCCCTTGGAAATTCCTGGGATGGCATTTGTTCATATGCCCTTTCACTGCTCTCAAGGCCATGACACATATCCTCAGTTTCCTGCTGAAATTGTATTTTTTGATAGGCTAAAAAAATGTATTCTACTACTTTTGATATTCTGAATGTGGAAAAACTAATGAATCACAGCTTAGTCCCAGAGGGACACTATATGGACTTCAGAAGAAAATACAGGACCAATACCAAGCAGTATTGACTTGATTGACTTGCCCTAGGAGAAATTATACCTAATTAGTATTTAAAATGACCTATAAAGGGTTGCTTAAAATACACGGGTCAACCTCTGATCCTATTTTATTTAACAGTGATCCTATTTTATTTAACTGTTATCTACAGTTTCCATTAGCTACACATAGCTGGGGAGTCTGTGATTGTTGCACAGCAGCCCAACTCTCACTGTTTCCCGAGACACCCCATCTCTAGCGCAATGAGCTATCTTGTTTAAGATCCTGCACTGCTGGTCCTGCACCAACATCACATAAAAATTTCAGCCTCGGTTGGCAGATAAAAGCATAGAAAGCAAACGTTAGACTTGCATTCAAAATAATTTTTAGCACTATGACCCAAATAAGCCCACTTCAAGCACAAAATCATGCAGGATGTAAGGGAATTGTCTCAATAAAACTTATAGATTTATAACTCAGAGTACGGAATTTTGTGATCGAAAGGATTTAAACTGCAATTAAACTATCTATTGTCTCTACATGCAAGTTTGACATTGAACGTGACTATTTGCAATTGTGTACTTTCAAACTGCAAATTGACAGTGAAGTTCTGATTGTCAACTTGCTATAATAATACAAGATTTATTTACAACGAAAACAGAATCATTAAACATAAAATATATTAAAAAAACCCTTTAAAGTAATGTTTATGCAGGCAATATATAAACAATATAAAGATAATACATTTTTATCTTATTTACCAGCTTAAAGTGTTAGTATAGGATATGCTCCTATAATAATGAAATCAAGTGAAATAAATTTAACTTTCATGTTACAATTAATTAGTGGATAAAACATAAAAATTAAATTTTTTACTGCGTATTTTAGGTTTTAATCTGGTGAGAAATAGCAAAATGTCTATTGTCATTGTAATGCTTGTTTTCAAATCAGAATAACTTGCTTACATAATACACATTTCCTTAAAAAATCAATAGTTATAATGTAATTAATATAAGCTTAAAGACTAATGAAGAATATTAATTCTGAATTATTTGTTTATAAACAGGCAAATTCTAGAATATTCAAATTACTCTAGTTATTACATTAGTGAAAATTTCAGAATTAATATTTCAATTCCTTAGAGAAAAGGAGGAACCAAAACATTAATCTGACTATGCAGAATACTGTAGAAATGTTTGCTGTTCCTCTTACAGTTAGGCTTTATATTTCTAATCAATACGTCTCCCTTCAACCAAGTTTTTCTTTACACTTCTTATATCGCAGAGCAGTGGTTTGTCAGAGAAGGAGAGAAGAGACAGTAAAGGGAAGGTCTATGACAGACCTCTAGCCTCACTTTGGACACTCCAGGGGAATTCTTTTAATGACACAACTTTATTATCTCCCGTTAGAGGGAAGGCAGGTTTAACGGGCTGATATGCAGGGAATGCACATGGCTCTGGAAATGCTACCTATCAATTACTATTTCTTGAAGCAAAGAGATAATCAAGGATGTAGTGGATGTAGTGTTCCTGGACTTCAGCAAGGCCTTTGACACTGTCTCCCACAGCAGACTCCTGGAGAAGCTGGCCACCCTTGGCAGACTTGGATGGGAATGCTCTGTGCTGGGTTAGGAACTGGTTGGATGGCCGAGCACAGAGAGTGACAGTGAACGGTGTCCCATCCAGTTGGCGGCTGGTCACTAGTGGCGTCCCCCAGGGATCGGTGTTGGGCCCGGTCCTGTTCAATATCTTTATTGATGATCTGGATGAGGGGATCGAGTCCTTCATCAGCAAGTTTGCAGATGACACCAAGCTGGGAGGAAGTGTCGATCTGCTGGAGGGTAGGAGGGCCCTACAGAGGGACCTTGACAGGCTGGAGAGATGGGCTGAGTTCAATAGGATGAGGTTTAACAAGTCCAAATGCTGGGTTCTACACTTTGGACACAACAACCCCATGCAGAGCTACAGGCTGGGGACAGAGTGGCTGGAGAGCAGTCAGGCGGAAAGGGACTTGGGAGTGCTGGTGGACAGGAAACTCAACATGAGCCAGCAGTGTGCCCAAGTGGCCAAGAGGGCCAATGGTGTTTTGGCCTGCATCAGGAATAGTGTGGCCAGTAGGACTAGAGAGGTTATCATCCCCTTCTACTCAGCACTGGTCAGGCCGCACCTTGAGTGCTGTGTCCAGTTCTGGGCCCCTCAGTTTGAGAAAGATGTTGAGATGCTGGAGTGCGTCCAGAGGAGAGCAACGAGGGTGGTGACGGGGCTGGAGCACAAGCCCTGTGAGGAGCGACTGATGGAGCTGGGGTTGTTTAGCCTGAAGAAGAGGAGGCTCAGGGGAGGCCTTATTGCTCTCTACAACTACCTAAAGGGAGGTTGTAGTCAGGCAGGGGTTGGTCTCTTCTCTCAGGTGACCGGTGACAGAACAAGAGGACACGGTCTCAAGCTTCACCAGGGGAGGTTTAGGCTTGACATTAGGAAGAAGTTCTTTACTGAGAGGGTGATTGACCATTGGAATGCGCTGCCCGGGGAGGCAGTGGAGTCACCATCCCTGGAGGTGTTTAAGGAGAGATTGAATGAGGCAATTAGTGACATGGTGTAGTTGACGAGTAGGAGTAGGTGTAGGTGTTGGGTCATAGGTTGGACTCGATGATCTCAAAGGTCTTTTCCAACCTTATGATTCTGTGATACTGTGATACTGTGAAGGACACATTGGGAGGAATCAAAATCTCATATTTGCTATGGCCTGATCCCACAGAAAAGTTACACCTTTTCAATGGATGTATAGTCTTACACTGCAAGTTCACATAGTTGAGGATTTTGTAAAGTGACATGATAAGAATACTTATAAAAAACTTGAAACACATAGTGCCGTGCCCACGGACTTTCTGTGTCAGGGCAGACAACCATGGTAAGATCATTGGGTATAATCTCTTTTCTTTATGCATAAAATGTTAAAATCAGGATCTCGGTAAACTGAAAAATATGTAGTATGATGCACCATGTGTCTTCATAAACATATATTATACTAAATGAGCCAGTTTATGAAATCCCCCGATCAACAAGTGTCAAAATAAAAATGGTTGTAAGTGTAACTATAGAAACATTGCAGATACGAAATTGAATAAAAGAAAAAAAAACACGACACAAAGGAAGATGGAGAGGTGTGAAAGGAATACAAGGAACTTTGAAGTCTTTATTAAACAGGGTGCATAAAATACAGGAAATTTTATTGTGGAATATAATCAGTGATGGAAGGGGGAAAAAAAACTCCAATATTTACTCCTGCTTCTCCCTTGTATTTTAGAAATTACAAAAATGACTCTGTGTTTTTACAATAATATATGTAAGTAAGAAGCTTTCCTTTGAATAAACAAAAAAAGAAACAAAATCCTTTATTCAGGGGACAGAAGGGGTTTGGTGAAAAATTCTGTGAGTATGTTTTACCATGATGGGATACACCATTAATCCTTAACTTTTTTAGTTAAACGGGAGGTAGTGGGTTGTGCTTTTCAATAATAGGGATCAGGTAATCAAAAAATATTTGAAATAAACAAATTCATGCACCTTAATTGTATTGCTACTTTTGGCACCCAGCGTGCTATTCTCTTATTGTGCTGTGCAGACTTTGAAGTTTGTCAGTTTTCATCATGCCATATGTATATTCTTTGTACCATTTTAAGTTTTACTATTTATTATCCGTCACTATATTTTAAGAAGTTCTGGGCACTAAGGTTGTGTTTATTTAATGCCAAAACACTCCTGTAATGTGAAATGCTATATAATAAAATTGATTGGAAAAGTCAAATGAAACAAGCACTTCTACAGTAGGAGTGAATCTTATAAAGACTGGTCTGCATTGCGAGAGTTTAAGAACACAAACAATAAAAAATTCTTTCTTTTGTACAGGAAGACTAAATATCAAGGTTTTTGTTCCCTGTATTCCAGAATCATTGTATTGCAATGTTCACAAAAATCTGCATAACATATAGGCTTTGCAAATCATTATAAAACAACAGGAATCTCCTATGACAGATAAATTTTGTTTAATTTTTTAATAGATGTGCCTAGTGTTTGGATATACGTGCAGCAATTACAAAACACCACAGCTGCAAACCTAATCAAATTGAAAAGAATATTCTCCAAGTGGAAAAAAAAAATCTCAAGGCAAGTGAATAAATACATTTCCTTTAATGACTGCTGTTGTTTTATTGAGAAAAATCCAGTCGCCATAAATAAATGTTCACTTGCTTCATATGTTCCTGTTAGAATTAAAAAGCTGAATTTTAATGGTTGCTAGCAAGAATGTTAATATTTTCTTTAAAGTATTCTTGTTATTTGAGATATATTAAATCACTGATTTAATGCGTATAAGATCCAACTTTTAATAGTAAGAAGAGTCATATATATGCAGATAGCAAATATGTGAAAATAATTTTTTACTGTATTTTTTATGTATATACTTATTATTTGGGTAGCTAAATTGGTTTTAAATTTGACATCTGGAGTGCTCTAACCTATGAGTCCTAATTACCCACTGTCCAGTGTCCTGGTTTGAAATAAACCAGAAACAATTTTCCTTTCAGTAGTTTTTATTTTTTAGTTAAGTTTCTCCTAAGTGACTGCATTTTCTGAAGTTAACAACATGTTTTTCAGACAATGTCTGCTTCTAAAAATGACAGTGCTTGATATTTATAGTAGTTACATGGGTAATGGTAGATAGTATGCAGAAAGGCCATTGCTGATACTTCTTCCTATAATAAACAAAGCCAGTGTTAATGTTGGTGGAACAGTGAAAGTTAAAGGGCTAAAAGGGTAACACCTGTGCAGAGAAACAGGTCAAGCAACAGGCAGGTCAAGTGACACCAAACTGAACAATGAAGTATAGCATTCCATATATGTCCTACTCAGCACAAAGCTGAAGGTTCACAAGGGTCAAGCTCGCTTCTTCCATGACCAGTATCCAAGGAGGTCTCTGTTTGTTTCTTCAGCCCTCGATTCAAGCCTGTGCATCCTCGAATCCAGCTCCTGTATTAAATTCCTGTATCCAGTTCTTGTCTGACACTGAGTCCAGTCTGGGACTTGCCAGTGCCTGCCTTGAAGCTCAGTGATGACATGATCATCATTGCAGGAGCTCAATATTGCTTTTGCATACGTGCATATATTTCATTATTTTCTTATTAATGCTATATTTTCTTTTTATTGTTATTGTTTCATTAAACTATTTTAGGGCTTATTTGCTTTCCAAGCCATTCATCTATCTCTCTTATTCCTTTCTCTGGTGGGAAGAAACTGTGATTACACCATCCAGCGTTTGTCTTCCAGCTGGGGTGCTAAACTGGAATGATCACATTAGTAAAAGACAAAGATCTTTCAGTTTAGGCTGATCACCCTGAAATCTTTTATTACAGGAAAATGTAAAAGCATATAGCTCAAAAACTAGCTTCAGACCAAGCAAACTAAACTCCTCTATAAATGACAAGCACTCCCTCCTTGGATCGTTCATACCAATTGACTTCTAGATGAGCGCCTCCTTAGAAACCACCATATCATTAGTCAGCGGTCTCCAAAGAATTCCTTATGAAGTCGTCTCAATACGCTTATTTTCCCCTCGTGCACACATGTATTCAGCTTTAAGAGCCCCATAACAACGATCTAAAAGAAGCTGATACGTAAGGATGTTTTATTGACAAGAGTAAATATTCCAGGTAGGATATTCCTTGAAGATAGCCTCCCTTTCTACAACTTAAGTCAGGCCAGTGTGTCTAAGCAGAAAAATACTTACTGCTGGATTCAAATTGGAATTAGCTGAGAGAGGTGTCAAGATGCTCAAGTTGGGGTAAACCCAGGCATAGTCAGAGTTAGAATTCTCTTGACAACCAGGGAACTTCTAATTCAACAGGGAAAGATGTAGAATATTTAAGTATTTCCAGAATTAGCTGGTAGCTACCCAAGGGAAAATCTTTTTTTTTTGGCTTAGAATTGCAGTATTAGTGTGCGCATCTGTTCAGACAATGATGTTCTAATTGTCTGCACTCAGTTTTACTGTGCTCATCATAAGACAGTAATATTTGCTAGCATATTTTTCCCTCTAAATTTATTATAAAGCAATGTTTCAAAAAAGCTATTTGGAAACATTGCTATTTATTAATTAGATGTACAGTAACACACCAGAGAAAAAGACTTTTTAAAAGAAAATTTAAAATGAAAACATAAACACATGGGAATTTTATGAACTTTTGCTTGCCTGCTGCTGCAACGGAACTAGCAATATCAACTCAGTCTTAGCATACACAATATTCAAAGGGCTGAGAAAGAAATAAATACTATGTAGATTAATATCATATCATTTGGATTATTTTTTCTGGGGTTTTTTAAAAAGAAATAACAGGATCTCAAAGACTCTGGAACGAGTGTGTTAAAAAGAAAGCATCAGAAAAAGCTATAAAGAAACTTAAGTTGAGGAAGGAAGGAAGGAAGGAAGGAAGGAAGGAAGGAAGGAAGGAAGGAAGGAAGGAAGGAAGGAAGGAAGGAAGGAAGAAGGAAGGAAGGAAGGAAGGAAGGAAGGAAGGAAGGAAGGAAGGAAGGAAGGAAGGAAGGAAGGAAGGAAGGAAGGAAGGAAGGAAGGAAGGAAGGAAGGAAGGAAGGAAGGAAGGAAGGAAGGAAGGAAGGAAGGAAGGAAGGAGAAACTGAAGTAAATTAAAGATTTAATTTACACAAAGGCAAAATTTCCCTGTGAATTTTAGGCCACAACAGACCAGCAGAATTCATTATGTTGAATTTCAGTATAACAGAACTAATTGTTTCAGTTGTTTTTCACCCACAAATATGTTATTTAAATAATAGCTCTTAATATAAGCTGATTCATGGGAAGCTCTGAAAGTATCAAGCACAAGTCAAAAATTTCTGTGCTAGAGAAGATTTTCCATAATCTAGTTTTTATGTACATTCATTTGACATTTCTGTGATAGAATGGTATAAAAAAATTCAGTTATTGTGCTATGACGTGTGAAAACACAAGAAACAAAGCACATAGAAAGCCCGCAAACAAAAAGTTTTCACTTCCACATATTAGTGTTCTCAGAATCATAAAACAGGTTGGAAGGAACCTTGGAAGATCCAATCTCTACTCGAGAAAAAATCTTTGTTATGAGCATAAGTGTCACAACTGGTTCACAAATATATTCCTTCCCTGAATGAGCCTGAAAATTAGGATCGTTTTGTTGGGTTTGCATGGTACCTGTTAGAATGGGTTTACAACAAAGGAGCATTTCTAAATACAGGAATAATGTAAATGAAGGACGCAAGAAACACTGGCATCTGTGACACAAGAAATTTCATCAGTTGATTAATAACTTCAGTAGTATGTTTTCAATTTATGTCTTAATAGTAAAGCCCTACCTATTTTTTTCCTACAAAACTACATAGCTACATACATTTGCTCCTACATATGATGTCTACTTATTTTACGCTGGTTTAATCATTAGAAGAAAACACCTTAAATTAATTAAATTGATACATTCGGATGTATATTTGAAAAATTATTTAAACACTGCTATCATTTTCTTAACGAAAGGTATTAAAGCTAACTTGATCTTCCCACAAATATGATGTAGTACATGTAATTAAATGAATCTTATTGGAAAGAGCTCTACTGTTCAGTGAATGTTTGCTGCCATCTGCAGACAAAATGCAAGCAATGTTTTTCTAGAAATAAAATGTCAAACATTTAATATTCCTTTCCTCCCCCCCCCCCAAAAAAAAGATGTTTGTTATGATTAAATAATTCTTAACTAAAATATTAAAATAGTTTCAACTACCAGCTAGAATAAACTTCTGGGAAATTAGTTCAAGATATAATATACATTTTGGTTTTCTGTTGGAATTTTTGAAGTAAATATCTCATAGATTCTTACAGCTTTTAATTTTATTGGTTTTAAAATTAGTGTTTAACAAATTTTTTTTAGCATAATAAAATTTTATTTTAAAAGGCTTATCATAGAAACACAGAATCATAGGATTGGAAGAGACCTCTCAGATCATTGAATCCAACCATTATGAAACAAAAACTAGTGCCTTCAGAAGTGTGAAGTTTGAATTTGGCTGGATCACATTTTTTACACTAGAGCTAAAGAATTTCCCATTTTTCTCACACTTTCCATTGCAAAGGACCAGTCTCACTATCTTTGTATAGTTTTCATGGTCAAGGACTGTTGAGTTTTTTTCTATTTTCTACAGTTCTCACCTTCAGAGAGCTGATCTCAGCTAATCTGTTCATATCCTATTTCTAATTAATCAAGAACTGATTAGCTATTGTGCCCTTTTTCCTAATATTTTTTTTTTAAATATTATTTACAGGGTACTTACAGATTTTTTTTTTCCTTGTAGAAAATAGGATAGAATTTTGTATAATTTTTATTTGTACTTCTAAAACTAATAAATAGAATTTCATAAAAAACCAGGAAATATTCAAAGGGGGTTGATTTGGAACAACAAATCTATAGACCAATATTTTGGAGGGACATAAATATAGGTAAATGATTGGCTGCAACACCAGTGTGGTCCATTAAAATGTGTTTCCATAATTTTTTTCTTTTTTCTGGACAGCTCTGAAAAGATCAGATATTTGCAGAAATTTGTCGTTGTAGGTCATTGTAGCATGGATAAGATTGAAGAAGAAAACTTAGTATTTTGGGCCACTTTTTGTTTGTAAATGACAAATTTACAAATGACAAATGACAAATTTGTTTGAATTCTGTCAAAGAAATCTAAATAGTATGCGGCAAATATTTACTGAAAACATAAACAAACTTCTACTTATTCATTGTCATTGTTACAGAATTTAATGGGTTACTGTTTTCTTCAATACAATTTTCACACAAAAGGTGTTCTATTTTACTACTAGTTCTATTTTACTAATAACTATTATTTGTCGAGATAAGTTTTTAGGTCATATTGATTGAAATTCTCTGTTTTATATGGATACAAATCTGTATCTTTTCTAGCAATACAATAAATTATGCAGATTGCATTTACCATACTTGTTACTTTTTATTTTTTCTCTTCTGTTTTCCAATGTGGGAATGAGAACTAGCAGTTTATATCACAGAATGATAGATTGGTGTGGTTTGGAAGGGACCTTTAAAAATCATCTAGTCCGACTCTCTGCAAAAGGCAAGGACATCTTCTGCTAGATCAGGTTGTTCAAAGCCCCGTCCAACCTGACCTTGAACACTGCCAATGATGGGGCATCCATGACTTCTCTGGGCAACGTCTTCCACTGTCAGACCATAACAAATTCTTCTTTATGTTCCCCGTATGATCTCCTTTAAGTATTTAAAAGCTGCAGCAAGGTCTCCAAAAAAAGAGTGGAGATGAAAGCAAGGTTTTGTTTTTAATTTCGGTGCACAGGATCTAACGAATTTGTGTTGAAAAACAGAGTTAGATTTTGAGGGAATAATGAGGTTTGCTATGATTGTGGCATATTTTTCTTTCCCACAATGATTAATAGCTTTTTCTCTTGAACAAATAAGTGAAACTGTAATTACTTCAACGCTTAATGTTATTTGGGGATTTTTAATATAATCAACTGTGTTGTTTGTAAGCTGGCAAAATTACAAACTTCATGCAGTAGCAATTGCAGTATTCGCCAGGAGAACGAGACCTGCATTCAAAGCAGGACCAGGTAGAATTAATCTTATAGGAATTTCTAAAGGTTTGTTTTACTGGCACTTAAGGCTAAGATTTTGGCTCAAATACTTTATCTGTTATAATTGTGCTATTAAATAACTTGTATTTGTAATGTTTTCAGTCTTTCCTGGTTTTAATGTCTAAAATCTGATGAGATAAGTTCTTTTTATGCTTGCATCAAACCTGTTTTTTCTCAGGTTTATGGAAACAAAACATTCTGAAAAATTTTGTATTGGTCAGAAATTTTATGACTTTTTGATACTTATTGTTACAAGCTTTCAGAAGAACTATAAATAAAAGTTAGGTAATTAAAATCTAAAATATGTTAATACCTGTATATTACCAGCCTAAGAATGGTGTAGAGATTTTTTTCTTGTCCTGAAGAGTTTACAGTCACGTTTGAATCAAGATAAGTAAAAAGGGCAAATAATAACAGTGCAAGTATTTTTATTAGTCAGTTGCTATATAGGGTTCCAAGTAATTTCTGTAAAATATGTAAAAGATTTCCACAAAATAATTCTAGAATAAAATGATTCTTAAAGATTTCTGCTGAACCACTGTCTATCTATGGTTGTACCAAGAAAATGGAGATCAGGGAAAGATTTGAAGTAGGAATTAGTGAACAGACTCATAGGGAAAAGTTACGCCTTAAAGGAGGGTGCTTAGAAAAGAAATGTGCAAATAAATATTTTCTGCCTTTTTTTTCTTTTTTCTCCTCGGAGATAAACCTTCATCTAAAAAGTCACTGCGTGTCACCACTCACCGTTCATTCACTGGTGAAGGATTTGTTTCTTAGTGTTCAGAAGCTGAAGAAGTCATGAGACTAAATTAAATTTAAGTTAGATTTTTCCCTATATGTAAAAATAGTATCTATAATGAGAGACTTATTTTAAGTCTGAGATAGTATCTAGAACATTTCTAATGCCAGGAACACTTGTACAATGAAAAATTTGCTCTTCATTTGCATTAGCACTATTATCATATATGCATCTCAGGATTAGGAAGAAAACTCCAGGTATATTAAATACAAAAATATCAGAAGGAAAAAAACTTGTATTTAAAATGTGGGGATTTGTTTGTATTGAGTACAGACTAAGAAATATTGGATAGATTTGATAGACTGCCCATGCAGTAGAATAATTAATGTGAAATCTGATTTGGCATATTTCCTTCTCTAGTTTCCAAGAGTCTTAAAAAAAAAAAAATCTTCCTTATTAATCAGAATGAAAGATTATACACTCAGCTAAGCACTTGCTCCCACAAAGCTTACTTGTTGCCCATTAGCAATTTGTCATTGCCACAGAAGGTCCCTGTGAAGGCCGTGAGCCACCCCCTACCCCATGGTTCAGCTGTGGTGCCCCCAGGCCTGCACTAGTAAAGCAAAAATGAGTGACCTGTGGAAAAGCAGAGTGAGAGAAAGCTGGATGAAGACTCACCAGGGCTTTCCCACTCGGCTTGGAAGCTGCATTTAAGCTCAAGCACTCCTGCCTGGTGTCTATCATGCCACACATGCTGGGACTGGTCATCTGCTTTGTCGATGCCACCCTTGACTTCCCAGTGTGTCCTCAGGCCTGGCTGGTTACTGTGGACTTGCCAGGACATTAGCAGGCTCCCAGTCGACTCATCCACATCCCAGCTCTGCTCTCCTGGGCAGATACCATGGAAGTATGTGGAAGTGAGTTACTGCTCTGCCCTCACCCGCAGCATCTGTCTCCCCGCCCGTGAGAGCTGCTTGACATCAGTATTCCTTTACAAGGGCGTATGGGAAGGATAACAAGTAACAGACACAAGGTAGAAACCCAAGACATTTTAATTAGAACTGCTGCTTCGCTGTGAGGGTGGTCAAACAGGGGAAGAGGTTGCCAAGAAAGACTGTGCAGTATCCATCTCTAGTTGTCTTGACAGCTCAGCTTGTCATGGCCTGGAGCACCCTTCAGTATTTGGTCCTGCTTTGAACAGTAGGCAATTCCTTCCCAACCTATCCTGTGATTACCGAAACTCTATTGGTGGCAAACACCTACTTCTCAAGTAACCAACTGCAAATCTCATTCTCTGTTTTTATACTAACATTTCTTTCCTCAAGAGACAGTAACAGTGTCTCGTAACCCCTTAGTTCTAAAAATCTGTGGATGAACAAATTCTAAGACTACAAACCTCAAATTCATTGCATTGAAGTTAGTCCTTTCAGTTAACGCAGAATGCTACACTAATTTTTTTCATTAATACTGTTCAGTAAAACACATGTGTTTGCATAGATTTCTCTATTGTAATTAACGCTTTAAATCTTTGTAACATCAAGACATACTATTTGATTGAAATATATTAAGGATATTTTTATAGCTTATGTCAGAAAATCCAGACCTCCAAAATTCTATTTAAAATGCAGGGGTTGGATGTTTTAAGTGCAACAGATTTCTTTATATATATTTATACATTTCTGTACTACAAATCTCTGTACGAAATTCAGTTTTGTGTCCTTGTATATGCTGAAATGGATCTTTGCAACCAATATGCCTGCAAGAGCTTCTAGGGTCTCTGTAGTCACTCAGGATTTTACCAATAAGGAAGTGAGAGTGATATAAAGACACTATGAGGCACTATAGAGCAAGACAAATGGTATTTCATTATATTTGTGGCTAAAATACACATACAGATTGAACTAACTGTGTCTAGTAGTCATCTGTCTAAGAGTAAGAGGCTTCAGTGCTTCAGAAATGACAAAGTTAACTGTGTGGGTGGGGAACAGGGAAATACTCTTTCTGTGTCTTTTCATTAAGAATTTTACTATTCTTGTTTTTTAATAAACCTTTTCTTACAATGAAATGTAAGAGTATCCTGAGAAAACAGTCTAATTCTAAGATCTTGTTGATTTTTTTAATCAATATTGAAATCTCAAGAATCAGAAGGATATGAAATATGGATATCTTTGCTGGATTGTACAGCAATAAGAACGAAAAGCTGAAAAACTCAGCTGTCTTATTTTAGAATAAATTGGGGAAAATTCTGTTTTCTGTTAAGCTGATGCATATAAAGAATAATTCCTATGAAGTAAGTAAACTTATTCTTCATTAAACTGGCATGCAGTTAAGAGTCTCAGGTAATATCTTTAGGTTGACTACATATCTGAATCATTAGAGTCTACTTAGTTTAAAAATTCCTCTGGTTACAGAGTGCTGTTTGAAACTAGATTTGAGAAAATACAAAGGACATTAATACTTCCTTATTTAATTCTACTGTCCCCTTCCTTTCCCCTTCTTCCTTAAAAAAAAAAGTTTGCCAAACTTCAGCTATTACATAAAAATATTTCTGATTGCTCTAAAATGCTGCACTTCTGTTCAGCACAGTTTAATTATTCAGTTGGGTGTTGATCTCTCAGAAGCATGATAATCGTTACGGCAACAATTATTTTTAAAGCCGAAATCCTCTTTGGGGGTGCAGTTCGTTTCTTTCAATTAATTCAGCTGTAGTGTGTGTCTTGTTTTCTGTCATCTGCATTACAGTATCAGTGACTTCCTAGCCTCTGTGGGCATCGAGCCAGAAAGACAGAGTAACCCCAATGTCGCCCTGGGCTTTCACTGCCACTTCAATGGGCTATTGCTGTAAGCAGTAAAACTACAATAAATTGAGACTCTTTCTTCAGTAGGAATGATAGAATTAAGGAGTACTTTAATATTTTACAAGAGACTGAGACCATCTGTTAAGATCCAGCTGGGTGTCTCTTGGTCTAACAGAATGGAAATGCATCTTGTCACCATTTTTTCTGGTGGTTTATTCAGCTTTCTTGTTAATCTTTCAATAACCACATTCTTTGTCACTGAGCGGTCAGAGCAATTTCTGCTATCAGGTCAAACCGTAAGGGTTATGTTTTTAATTTATTTAATTTAATTTTTAATTTAATTTAATTTTTAATTATTACTGACTCAGGTAAAGTAAATTCCTGTTACATCTTACCCGACGGAAGGAAAAGAGGAGTAATAGTGGAATGAAGAAAGCATTTATGTTTAAAAATGTCAAATTTAGAACTTAGATGTCTTACAGCTAATTAAAGAGCAACAGAAAGCTTAGGAGATAAGGAAACTTAATCTTCCCAAGATGTTTTGTGATGCTGTGTATACTGTCAAAAGGTGGACTGTCTGCTCACTAAACTGAAAAAGAGGTATTTTGCAGTATTCATCCATCTTGGAGATATCCAAGGATTCATAAGGTTCAACCCACATTTTTATCTTATACATCAGAAAACAGTTCTAAAATACCCTTCCACCTTCACGTAAATACAGCTTCTACCTCTGGTGGCCCCTTATCTTCTACTAAATTGACTCAAGGAATTAACGACTGAGTGAAGCTCTACTTTATACTGACTTTTTTTATATGTATGAACATTATGGTCTCTTCCTACTTTACATCTGTGACTTTTAGTGCTATTTTCACTTTACAATATCCCAGCAACGGTAGTGTTATGCTTTTAGTGAGTTCTGTAAAACACAACACATACTTGAAACTTCTGATAGCTTTTGATTGTAAAAAAACTGTAAAGAAATAAAAGAAAATCTCAAAAAAAAAATCACATGTAAGTAAGAAAAGCTGAACAAACATTTTGATCTTTTTTCTATACACGGTTCATTTGAAATATCTTGCAGTAATTTACTAAGTAGTAGTGTATCAGTCAGTAAGACATACAATAGTCCGGTAAAAAGGGTAGGTAACAGTGTATTTACACCAGCAAAAAATAGAACCATTATTTGTTGTTGAAAGTGATAGAATTCAGAGGAACATTTAGGAAAATAAACTTAAAATATTCTAGCCAGCACTGAAACATGAGACTGACAAAGTCTGTGCTAGATGGTTGGATTAAATGATGTTTAAAGGTGCCTTCCAACCTAAACTATTCTGTGTTTCTATGCTTCTACCATGTGGACTGCATTTAGAGAAGAGTTCAAAACAGAACTAACCCAAAACTTACAGAAACATGTTTTGGAATAGTAATAATAATAATAATAATAATAATAATAATAATAATAATAATAATAATAAACCGAAACAAAACCTCCTTATACTCTAGGTAACTTTTTTTGCTTATAGAATCATAGAATTAACTGGTTGGAAAAGACCTTTGAGATCATTTAGTCGAGCCATATCTGTCCACTTACTAAACCATATCCCTGAGAAAACCATCCACCCATCTTTTAAACACCTCCAGAGATGGTGACTCCGCCACCTCCCTGGGCAGCCTGATCACTCTTTCAGTAAAGAAATTTGTCCTAATGTCTAGTCTGAACCTGCCCTGGAGCAACTTGCGGCCATTTCCTCCTGTCCTATCATGTTCATAACTTAATAGAATGCATTATTAACTCATTTTTCACATTTGGAGGGAAAGGAAAATTGACAACCAGCATGTCTTTAAAAAGAACAAAAATGAAAATGGGCAGAATTGAAGTAATATATAGTTTTATCGGTAGGTATTGTACTCATTATATCATGAAATATCTTTATTTCAGGTGCCACAGAAGGTTAGGCTGTTCATTTGAGTTTTTATACTTTGAATGTACAAGCTTTTTATCCTAAGATAATTTTCAGTGTAAAATAACAAGTTGCTTGCAACTTCATCACATTTTCATGTTTTAGTCATTTTTTTTTCCTTTTCAGTAAATCGGCTCAAAAGAAAAAAGGACAAATTTCTTGCAATTTCTACTTCCTCTTTAATGGAATAGAATAAAATAGCTTTTGAAAAATCTACAGATTAATACACAGTCTCAAATAGGCAAGCTATTTTGTTGCAGGTCATTGTAGATATAAAAGACAATGACAAAAGCTAGATCATGTCAATGAGCACTTAGGAGGATGGGTAGGTAATGACTCACTCAATCGTTCTATGTCCTAAGAAAATTAATAACATCATATTC
The DNA here is from genome assembly GCA_033558235.1 of Neomorphus geoffroyi. NCBI lineage: Eukaryota > Metazoa > Chordata > Aves > Cuculiformes > Neomorphidae > Neomorphus > Neomorphus geoffroyi. The sequence goes on from JAUMJM010000005.1 coordinate 24,469,500, forward strand.
ACAACAGGGTATTTGTGCTCTCACACACATTTATGTCATATAGTCTTTATATTCTTCTTCAGGTTTTGGCTGTTTCTTTTGGTCTGGGGTATTATTTTCTTTTTTCTTCTTTTTTTTTTTTTCTGTTCTTTTTCTTTATGTTTATCACCTGTTTGTTCAATAAACGCAAAAAGCCAAATCTGCACCTATTTTCTGTATTTTGGCTTTTTGTAGTTTTCTTCAGGAACTGAACACATGCATCTTAATGAGTATTTTGTCTCAATTCTGTATGTGCTTGATCAGTGTAGTTCTGGTTTAATGTGTGAATTGATCAATGTTAGATACATCCTTATTTATCTAGCTGCAGTGATGTAACTCTACTTAAAATCTGATTGAAGACCAGATCTCTTAATTTTAGTTAAATGGACAGGCCATATTCTGTAGCAACAAAAATGTCCAGAATTTCATAATTACAAAATGAAATCCAGCAAATCTATGACTGTTTGAAATACACTGGTAGAAAGCAATTTAACAGAACTATCAGAAATCTAATTTTTTTTTTTTAAATCACTGGTTTATTAGTGTTAGTCAGCTACTTAACAATTAGATTTAAGTGCAAGGAACTCATATTAAAAGATTATGAAAAGTCTCAAGACAATGCTGTAAGCCTTAAAATCACACATAATAAAGGACATTTCCTGTCCAAGAATGTTTAACAATCCAAAGAAATTACAGAGATAGTGAGAAGAACTACAGAACAAAAGGGACTTGCAGACAGTCAGATGAAAAGTGAAAACTGGATTTGAATGTCTTGACTTCTGGGCTACTGTACTAACCTTGTCTCCTTTGCCTTAGAGGTGTTTCAGAAATGCTTAACTGGTGTGCAGTATATCCTAGGGACAATTTTGGAAGTTAATGTCAAAGACTGCTTAGTAAATGGAAGTTTGATTAAATACTTATTTCAAATGACTGTTTTGAAATTGAATTCCTCATTATCTGTCATAATGGTCTTTAACGCCTCTTGTGGATTAACTGGATTATGAAAATCTGCAAAGGAAAAAATTATGTGTCTCAAATTATTTGTCAAATGTTACAAAAAAACCCCAAAACATATTTCCTTTTAATTTTTTTTGGAGAATAAAATAGAATTGTAATAATATGTCTCCTAAATTCAGACTAAAAATAACTATATTCCTGTCAGTATGTTGTTCCCAGTTTCAACTTATCCTTTTATTCTCTTCAAGGCATTATGCGGGAATAAGAATAAGAATGTTTTTAAATTATTATATCTGGAGGATCCTTCTGTGATCGTCTTTCAGTTTTCCTTTTTAACTTAAGTTACACCAAATTACACTGTCATCAAAATGCTAAAAAATAAACTACATTGAAAGTTGAGTTAATTCTTAACTGAAGTCTTGATACAGCAAGGAATATATAAGCATATTCATAAATTAATGTACAAAATTTAATTTAGAAATCAGTGAGTTTATTTGCATTCTGAATAGATAAAAAATTAAACATCAAGCTAGATGGAAGCCTAGTGTAGTCCATTTAATATGCTTGGGTTTGACATTTTCCATATGAATTCAAGTTCTTGATAATTTTTAACTGTTTTCAAAGATTCTTTATTGTGTCCCTTAGTACAATTTAAAGTTCAGAATGACATGAACTTCTAAATAAATCCAATTTTCACTTGTTTCAGTTTTTGAGGCTTTTCTCTGTGTATGAATCATACAAAAATACTGTGATTTCAAGAAAGATTCCAATTCTGCTAAAATTGTAGTGCCATAGTACATAATTATTTGTAGAAGGCAAGGTCTTCCTTTGAATTCATGAGCTTATAAATTCTTAGGTTTGAATGCTCAGCAAGTGTAATCCAATGCATAGTCATTAAAACTAGTGGAAGTAGGCAAATTTACACAGACTGAGGATCTGTCCCCTAACATTTAATCTACTTTCCCAAATGATTCTTCTAATTGCTCTCTATGTTCAGCTCTACAGCTATCCAGCAGTTACACTGGGAAAGCTATCAAGTATTTAATTAAATTTTGATGTCACAGCTGTATTTTATTTCAAAAGATTCCCAACTGGTTTAAATCAATTTGTTCAGTATTAAAATTTTAAATACTAACAGGCCCAACTTCTCAACCTATATCAATGAGCATCCTTCTGTGAAAGTAAGTGAATTATATCATTTCCAAGTCCTCTCCTGGTTTGAATAAAGACAACAAAGCAAATATTTCCTGTTTAATTACTCTCATTTCTTCCCACAGTCACTAATTTATTTTGAAGGTTTCTGTTGTTTCCAGATGAATTCATAGTCAAAATCCATCCTTTGTTAGAGTTGTCAAACTCATGTTTTTTGTTGCTGTTGTTGGTTTGTTGGGTTTTTTTTCCCCTTAAGGTAAAAATGTAAAGAGACGTTTAATTGGACTTCAGAAGAGGATTGAAGAGTTTATCTATGTCCCTCAAGCAAAACTCTGGAGGTAGAGCTGTTCTAATACTAAAAGAAGAGCAGAATAATAAAATACCTTACTTCATAACCAGAAATGTTTGTGTATTCAGGTACAGAACTAGTCAAAGGGTTCAACATGATGCTTTGGTGTTATCACACCCCTCCCATCAGATCACAAGGTTCAAGCTTTCTAAGCTTCCTCCCAGAGAGGAGCCTAGGTGTGACTGCAGCTGTTCTATAGTCCCAGACCTGACAGATGGATTATGACTAAAGCAATATATACGTGTGCTTGTAGATGTTTTGCCACCAATCAGATTCCAGTTACCTGTGAGTCTCCTTAGAGACTGGTACACATACAGTTAATACTCGTTGCCAGTGAACTCAAGTGAGCTGTCACCGGGGAAAGTTTCCAAATGCCTGCCAGAGAGACAATTCTGCAATGCTGAGGTGATAAGTAATTCAAGTGACAGATAGTAAGTAATTCAAGTTTAAGATTGCCGTTGATAAATTCACTTGAGCCTTAGCACTAAACAATGACAACCAGTTAATGATGAATGTTTGTACATGTATGTAACAATAAAAACTCGAGTTAGTAGTTATTTTCCTGGGGAACATCCAACAGAGTCAGAGACATGCAATTCTTACCAGAAAAGGTATCTCTTCTTGGTGGGGAAGAGTGGTCCAGGCCCTTTAATCTAGTAAGGTAGAGATTCTTTTCTTCCCTCCAAAAAGGAGGTTTCAGAGCCAATTTTATAGTTTGTTGAAACTCTTTGGCACCTCTTGGTGAGTTGGGACTAAAGTCAATTTGTATGTATTGACTGGCTCTTGGAAAGGCCACTTGTGTAGTCAGAAGTGGGGACTTTGTGGTTTGCCATACCTTTGAGACAAGGACCTCAGTGAGTGCTTTCAGGGGTGTTTCTGATTTAACTGAAGCAACATCAGGCTGTGAGGCCTCCCTCTCACACCAGGTGTCGCTTAGCTGATTTGAGAGACCACCAGCTGATCAAGTCTGTCTTGCACAGTAAGGTTAGTTGGTTGTTGTTCCATTAGAACCGTTTCCTTTTGCAAACTGTTCTCTTTTTTCTTCCGAATATTGGAGATACAAAGCTAAAAAACTTCAAGAAGTCCCTAAGAGGGAAAAAAAATTAGAAACATTCATTGAAGGCAAGCAAATACACAAATGCGACTTTTCTTTAGATATTTTCCAAGCATGAAGTTTCTGGATGCTGGGAGAGTATTCAGGAGGAACATGAGTTCGTAACTGCCTTTTTCTTAGATACATTCTCAGATATTTGCTTTTGGTCCCTGGTGGAGACAGGATAAAGGATAAGATAGATGATTTTTACTGTCCCAATGAAAACACTTTTATGTTCCTACATTTGTTCTTTTCTTATATAAGTGATAATGCTGAGATTCATCCATGCATGTCTTCTTATATTTTTTAACATATGAAAAGAATGGTATTGGGGGTTTTAGGTTTGGATTTTGAATATTTAGGAGGAATATTACAAATAGCAAAATACTATATGAATATGAACGAATATGAAACAAGCATGCTGTTCATTTTCTGTTTGATACTACAGAAACATCTTTTCTGCAATAAAGAGTAAAAACTATTTATTATGTTTCTGGTCTGTGAAATGTCAGAAAGAATAAAGATTCTAAATCTAAACAACTTGCACCCCTATAATGCACTGATCTCCTATCAGTATTTCTTGTCAGTGACAGTTACATGAAGAAAAAAAAAACAGTTCTTTTTTTTTGAGAGGACACAACCATTTATTTCTCCTATTTGATTTCCTATAATTGACCTTTCTGGCATAACAAAGTGGCTTAATAAATTCGATAAAAATAATAGAAACTTGTTCAGTTATATAGTTTACAAGAAAGCTAGTTTTCGGGGAAGGTCAAATACAGGTAAACTGGTTGTTTAGGACCTTGTACACATTTGTACAGCTGTCGTGGTCAGTTCTGGCCCTCAGAGGCAACTGACTGCTTACATCCTGGTTGGCAGTGGGCAGTGAATTTACAGTACTTTTGAAAATTTATTTATGATACAAAAGCGGTGAAGTCTGTGTACCTGCTTCCCACACAAACATCTCCTTTTCCTCAGCACTACACAGGGGGAGAGCATCCTGAAAGGGACTTTCACTACTTTGTGCTGCTAATGAAAGACTGAAACCAGTGGTGTGTCCTAGACCCCCCAGACAGAAAGTAGACTCTTGTTTTCTTCCCCCTGATGTTTTTACTGAGATGAAAGGTATATTGGAAAAAGGAGGAAGACTACCAAGAGCACATGCTACCTTCCTGTTTAATAATATATTTACAATCTTCTAATCTCATTGCAGTGCCAGCCCTCAAAACCAGGTAGTAGCTGTTGAAGCTGTATTTTAAACGTATAGCCTGAACCTTATAGAGCACTGTCACATCAATAGGTGAAAGCAGAAATAGGAGACATTGTTTTGTCTTTTTAGAAAAACTAGTGATTTTAAGAATTGTATCCTCTAAAATGCATTTTTATGAACCTGTCTAGTCAGACATCATATTTTGTGGCAAAGCAATGTTATCCATTCACCAATAACCACTTCCACATGTCTCTCCTGGTTTGCATCTAAGGTGACCTCAATACTAAATAAACACCAAACTTCAGTTCTTGTGTACTCATAGAGTTTATCTACAGTTCTGAAGGCAACTATTTATGTGAAAAAAATGGTTGTTTAAGCATTTTTCTAGGGAACAAAACAATGCAATAATATCTTTAATGTAAGTTGTATATAATATCAATAACTGTTCTCATAAAAATATATTGCGAGCAAGCCAAAAAACAGGAAAGAAGGGAGAAGAAAGAATGCTGATTCAGAAATGTTTTGAGCAGTTTCTATCTTATTGCCAGTATCTTGGCATCTTTCTTGAAAACTATAGATCTCATTTAGAGATAACATTAATAATGTAAAAAAAAAACCAAAACAGTGATCAGAAGTGAAAAGCCCTGAAGAATACTGAAGAATATAATAAAATATCATAATATCCTTCTTTTTTGCCCCAAATTAAAACATGACCTCACTCTGCACTAGTCAGCTCTTTTGGTATTTTAAAGCAGGACTTGGTAGTTGTTCTTTCTGTTTCAAAGGACAAAAATGGAAACAGGGCTTTCAGTTGCTAAGGGGTTGTGTGTTTTTTTGTTATTTCTTTAAGTTTTAATATAAACATGAAAGCAATAGTCATGAATTACCCAGGAATAAAAAGAGGAAGGTTTTATAACCATTGTTTTATTATTTAAGAGAAAGCTGGCAAAACAGCAACAGCAGCTCATTGTATGCCTTGCATTATTAGGTTTCTCTTTAATTTAAAAAGCAGTTTCAAATCTCTGTGTATGCATGTGCGCATATCTATTGTAAAAAAAATACACCTTTCTGCATAATTTATTGCTACATCCCCTAAAACATTCTGTATATTTCAAGTCCATTTCTGGCAGTTTTGAGTGCCTTAGAAGAGATTTTTTCACATAATGGATCTGGCATTACTTATACAACCTGATACTTCGCACTAGGCTTCAAAACAAAGAAATATGAGATGCAGTGTCTGGAATGCCTATTTGTAAATAAAGCATATTGCTTGTAATTTGCAGAGTTCATAACATCTTTTGATATTAATATCGTTTGTATTAGCTCAGTTCCTTGACTCAGTCCAGAATTCTGCAATTCTGAACATTCACAACACACCAAGTACATAAAAGCTAGTTCAGTACTAAGTTGTATTTTGGAGTCTAACAGCAGGTTACCTCTGAGATAATACCTGGGAGAAGATTTGGAGATAGTACATTCCCAAGACAGCTCCTAAAAGACAATATAAGAGATGCCACCATCTGGGATAACACTGTCTTACACAGTTCAACATTAATTCAGACATTCTTGTGCTAGAACATGCTCACAGGCCACAATCCTAAGTATCCACCACATTCCTTCAGTTTCGTGTTGTAAAATCATCACCTCAACAAACTGGACTTATGTCATACGCTTTAGATTTAAAACATCAAAAAACCACAACGCAAACTCTTACGTCTCTGAAGGCATAATATAGAATTCAGAACCAAACGGTGCATAGCCTGGACAGTTGCTCTAGGAAGGGCTATCGTGAGCAGTGTGGTAGCTAATTATTCTTCTAATACTGGGAAGATGATTTTAGTACTGTAGGTACAGACTCTAAAAAGCAACCAGTAATTGACAGGATGTTGCAGGATTCATGTCTTTTATGATGGAATAGAGGAGGCAGTGAAATTGAATCTTTGTGGGTGACTGCTTTTGTTCTGTTATTGGCATAATAACACTGGGGAAATGAGGCAGTAATTTACTTAAAAATGTTGCCTGAAATTATGATTATATTGCCTAACCAAAAGAGGAGTGAGACTTATAAACTCTTTTAGTAGGAGGATTAGGGACATAAGGTTTACCTAATGAAGTTGATGAACAGATTATCCTATGTTTTTCTTGTTGACAGAAGCTAAGATCTGGCTACCTGCCATGGAAGTCTCTTTCACTCTTGCATATCTATATCCATTTGCCTTTTATGAAAAGATTAGGTAATTTGTCCAGCTTTCATCAAAATAATTTTTAAAAAAGAGGCTTGTTCTAAGAAGAGAAATATTTGTGTTTCTCTGTTTTATGATCTACTCGTTTTTTAACATGAATGATGAAACTTGTCTTTTGTTCGTAGCTTTACTCTGTCTCCTAATGCTTGACTAACAGTTCCTAATTAGAGTTTTAAACTCCTCTCTGTGTGTTAAGTCATTCTTTTACACCCTCTTTTCTTCTGTGCTCAGAAGATACTGAAGGGGAGATTTGAATTTAAACATTGAGACTGCTGTTACTGTGAGAAACAGCTCCATGTTCCTGTCTTTGATGTACCTGTTATCCTGTCACAGTATTGCTGCCTACAGATAGTAATGACGCTAACAGGCTTTGAAGCAGTAAGTTGCTTCTCTATTTGCAATTAAAACACTGTAAAAACTATATAAAACGTCAAAAACATTGGAATATGCTTGAAAACTACAACAGCACGTGCAAACCATATCATGGTTATGAAAAAATTGAAGCCTCGCTATAGATCAAGTTTTAGGAAGTGCAAATCATTTGTAAATTTAGTCCTTTATCTATGTGGTCCCACTTCAGGACATCACATCACAATGTATTAGATACAGACCTTCTCCTCATGCAAGTCTCAAGCAAACACTTATTCAAATCTCGTTAAAATAAATCAACTAAGTAGAACCTTATTTTAAGCCGAACTTTTATGTTTAGTTTCCTTCCCAATTGCCACAGCACAAAAAAAAAGAAGTGACCAATATGTCACACAGTGGTCCTCTAAAAGAATTTGTCCAATTCTCTAACCTAAGATGGTGTTTTCAGAAATTCTGCTGGAGTTTAGTCTAACTTATTGTGCAAAGGGGAACTCCATCAATAATCAAATAAAATAATTACATTTACATAGCTAATGATATATTCCCTTAAATATTATAAATATCTGATGCATTAAAACACAATTCTGGTTTATGATATACTGAATTAAAACCAGTCAGCTTTTTCAGATTTGACTACCAGATTTCCTGGATTCAAAGAAGCAAAGTCCAACTCTAGACTTCGTAAGTAACAGTAGTTTAAAAAACAGAATGCCTATGGAAGAAAAAAAGAGTAAGTTTTCTTTTGCAATATTCCTGCATTTTTCTGATGTAACAACAGCTTGATGCTGTTCAGTGCACTTCAGACACGTATCTTAGCTAGTCAAAGACAACTCTGATCAGCAGGATCGAACAAAGAAACACTACAAAGGACTGAGAAGAATATCATGCAACACACGTCACCAGATATCATTGTGCCTTTCTGATCTTAAATAAAACAGTCTCTGTACCAAGAGATTATTAATCATAAAACTGGTTAAAATATACAAAGTGGAAATATAAGCCACCAAAATATAAAGCATTCTATAAGAAAGCTTGAAAAGTAAAGATAAATGAAAAAATGCACTGTGTTGGAATTTTGTTCTTATCTTTTTCTTCCTTTTTTTTTTTTCATTTTTTTCTTTGTTTTCCTTCTTTCTATTTATGCAACAACTGTTAAATGTTCTCATTAAATGAGAGCTTGTTTGTGTATTATTATTAAAATCATCCAAAGATATATAAATAAATTTTTGAAAAGAAAAATTTTTGAAAATAAATAGTAATTAAATTGATCAACTTTTGAGATAGTTTTTTTGGAGAAAAGGAAAGTTGTTTAACTTACTGAAGATTGATTAATGATCTGTGATCATCTGGCTACATTTCCTTTCCCTTTCTCTAGCATGCATAATTTTGAATAACTCTGCTACCCAAGGGTTTTCCAAAGGTCGTTTCACAGCTGCTTTTCTAGTACTATGAAAGATAGTTTTAACTTATAATATTAATTTCAGATCTACTATTTTTAAGTACCAAAGAATATATGAGTCACCTTACTGTTTCATGAATGCAACATTAACTCGTTTTCATGATTCTAGAAACCTGAATTATTTATTATACATATAAATGAGAGAATTAAAGCCCTGCTTCAATTTTTTCTGAAGCAAATGAAAAAGCCCCTTTTAATTTTCAAGGTGCACTGAAATATTAAGCAATTAAACAATTTCTAGCCACTCCTTATTTAAAAAGATAGTAGGAAACACATATGCAGTAAACTGTCATTCAGAACCTAAAGTTATACTAAGTTGTTGATTACATTTTTAATAAGTATTCATTGAAAACCAGTGTATTTTCATTCTGAAATACATTATGATAATGTATTTTCTTTTTCTTTACCTCTGTATTTGTAATAGTTATGGCAAACACCTATTTTTTCATTGCATATCAATGTTACAAAAAAGTACATACTGCAAAAGTAGTAACAAGATATTTTTTTTTTCCCCCAGTATAATTTTTAAATACAGAGATGTGACTGCAGGAACTTTTTGATACATATAGAAAAACAGTGAAATAGCTGCAAATGTATGCATGAAATACATACGAAGATTAATTAAATAAAGCTTTAAATGCTTAGAACTAGTTTGTGACATGAAATTCAAACAAATTAGTTAAATAGAAAGTGTATTGGATCTGCCAGAGAGGAAAACTGAAGCATGATCTATCCCTCTTTTCTTTAGAATATCTTTTTCTCTAAGACCAGAATATGTTTTTCTTGGCATTAACCTGAGATCTACTACATTATTGGAGGGAGTGATCATGTTAAAACTCTGCTTCCTCTTTCTAAAAGGTCTCTACCTTTTTTAAGGAAGGACTGTAACAACTTGAAGTCTAATAAATTATGGTCAAGCACAGTAGTACAAAGCTACAAAGGACTTTTAGCTTATTAATTTGCTGCCTCTTTCACTCCACAGTATAACATTGTTTCATTACTCCTCTATGTAACGGAAAGACTGTGTAAGAATGCAAGTTCTTTTCTTGTGTTCAAGGCTGCATCCATCACCGAGAAAGAGCAGACAAGAAGCAAGCACAGATACAAATTTAACTCTAGTTCAGGAATAAATATGGGATATGTACTAAACAGTTATTTTATCCTCTTGAGGAACTTTGTCGCTAGAAGCAGAGAGACCCAATGAATCTTCCTTCTGCTCACACTTCTATACTTGCCAGAGAAAGTAAAGTAATGCAGGGTGTTGAGGATAAAGAGAGCAGAGACAACAGAGAAAAGCATTGGCACTAACAAGTGACTTTGTAAAGCACAAAGAGGAAGAAGGCAAAATTATTATGTTAATACTATGTTCATAATATACCATGGCCTTATGAGCAGCACGTGGACAGCCTCCCAGGACATGCCAGCAAGCATATTAAGGTGGACACAACTTGTGAACATGGTAAAAACTCCAACGCATACAGAATACTATGTATTTAAGGAATGACCTTCATCTGTACCTGCAGGCTTGCTAACTGGGCAAACAGTGAATCTCTGTCAAGGGCAGTCAAAGCCCATATAGTCAGATAAAATGTCCCTCATAGTGTATCTACAGCTGAGTGAGTTCATAAAGTGTGTCCTTGCTCAGGGTTATGTCTACTACAACAGTTAGGAATAATTTACAGTACCCAAGAGTATAGTTTAAGCAATTATCTCTAATTTAAAGATTAACATGATGCATCTTAGAGTACTTACTAGTGAAGTATTTTATCATAGCATCCTATTACGTCTTGACAACACTAAACTAAATTGAAATTCTGGTTTAAACTTCTCAGAGAAAAGAAAGAGTTCGAGATTTGATTAAGAACAGAGACAATGAAGCCAGATGTGAATACTGTATGACTTCTGAAATCTGAAGAACATATCATTTTCACTGTTAAACTTGAAAAGATTTCCCACTTTCCATTCTCTGATTCAGTTACTGGAGCTGCTGCAGCCCATAATATATTCTGGAAAGGCTCATGAGAATATTTAGTTTTGAAATGGAAACAATGAGTATAGGGCAATTACTGGTGCTAAATCACAGACTGACAAACTAAATGATATCAAGGTAAAAACTTGAAAAGAAAAAAGGTGTATAATAAACTCCAAACCAACCAAACACTGATTTAAGTTTGAGTAATGAAAAATGATCCATAACAGGACATAGACTGCAAAGAAACAAAGTCTGTTTTGTTTTTTTTTTTCCTCTGTGTTCCCATAACAATGATTATTTGAAAATTGGTTTTGCTTAAAAATAGTTGCTTTTTTTTAATAGAACTTAATGTTTAATTTGAAAAATTGCTTATTTTTTTCATCAGTCTTTTTATCCTCAGGTTAATTTGCAATGTGTACACATTTCATTCTAAATCAGCAACAAACATCCTCTATTGGAAAGGGCTTTGGGGAGATCCTGGGTGTAATATTCTGCGGAAGAAGTAACACCCATGGAACCATTAAGCTACTGAACCTCTAGAGGATAAAAATTTGAAAATCACTTTGAAACTCAATATCATTTGAAGGATGCAAGTATGTGAAAGTCTGTGTCATACATAACTTCTCTTTATTCTTTTATAGCCCATGGAGTACTATTTCATGAGTGTTGATAGCAATATACAACATTGCTTTCACACAGTCATAGGATTGAATTACTTTAGTATTGATCCTGAACCATTTAGAACCTGTGCAGATAATCTTTTTACACTGAAAAATACAGGATTACACAGCAATTTATTTAAAGGAAAAGATGTTAGGGAGTATTACTTGATGTGATGATGTGTGGTACAATCTCGCATGTAATATTATGCTATAATCCTTTTTCTGCATCTCCTACGTATAAGTTGGTTCAAGGGGTCCTTCAGTTATTTTGTCACTTTTTTGAAATCTTTTTGGGGTGTATTCTCCTACCTTTACATTTTCTTGGGATCTGTAACAGAGTTTCAAAAACACTAGGCTTAGTGGTGGCATCAGTTAATTTAAACAGCCTTTAGTTATGACTCATATGAGTACATATGAATCCACCCATGACTAAAATTTCTAACCAAGAGATTTAAAAAAAAAAAAGAAAAAGTCTGATTGCAATCTACACACCAAAAAGTGTTTGGAAATACCCTGGCAGAGGACAGAAAGAAACTGGAGATCTGCCAGCTACAGCTATTTGAGAAAACATGATGAAAGAAGTTTTGATAAAGAACGTTACTTCACAAAGACTACAATATTTTGCTTGAAGTATTTTCCCAGAAATCATTAGGAAATTGGAGGTAGTGTTCAGAAAATCTCTAACTGGATGCAGAGTGCTGCTGTGCATCCTGACACTTCTCCAATACACAGATTCAAGGCAGCAAACATTGCTGCAGGTACCAAGCTGCCTTCCACAGAAAACTACAAGCTGCACGGCTGGTGGGTTTCTGTACTTCTTCATAGTGAGACTCCAGGAATCAAGTTCTCACTTTGATTTTAGGTCATCTTACACAGTCGTGACTGTCAGTCTGGAAACATAAAGACCTAGGGAAGGCTGTTACGAAGTACTACTCCTAGAGAAGGTACATTAAGTAAGGTTTATTACCATAATCATTGAAATGTTTTAGAAGATATAAACTTCCTAGAATAAGGTGTGGTCTGAGGTAAAATTTTCATTATTAAAACGACTTCCATTCATTTTGTCTCTGTGTTGCACATCATCTGTCAGTTCTCAAATCTGTGAACCAATGCATGCAATCATGTTTGGATGTTCAGGATTTTTCTTCACCTCAGACTGAAAGTTTAGTTATTTAGTTGTTAGTTCTACAAGTTCAGTTTAGACATAAGTTTTAAAGAAAATCACAGCTAAGTATTACCTTTAAAATTGGTGCTAATATGTAGCTTCTCTGTTTAATTCATATTAAAATACTCAGACCTAGCTCAGGGTGATATTCAGACTATAGAGAGGATCTTACGTTTCTTCCTAGAACCAAAAACCCAACAAAAACTCAAATACAATGCATGATATTACATACATTAAGTCAGTATTTCGGTTCCAAACACTATTTGAAATTATCGCAAAAATTTATTATAAAGTCAATCAGCCTACTGATCAACAAGTAACTTTTTTTATGAATGTGAATCAATAGAATTTGGCTCGCTATATTTAAACATTTGATGGCCCTTTAAGATAGGTCATGCAAATTTTAAATATAAGTAGAAGTCTCTTTCAATTTAAATGAGAAATTTGAGTGTGCATTTTTAAGAGTTTACTCAGTTCTCTTAATCATTGTACAATTTATAAGTCACTTTCTTTTATATGTAATTTGAATCCATGAACACAGAGCACTTGAGGGATTGAGCATCATTTTCTTAACTGTAACTACTTTGAAGGAAAATCTTGTCTATTACACTATATTCCATGTTAATTTGAATCACTATTCTGCTTTGCCTGAAATTACTTTTATTTTTGCAGCATTTAACTGTAACTATGATTTACAGACAAAACAGATTCTGAAGATGTAAAGCAGGTGTAGTTGGCAATTAGCGCAGTCTGAAACTAGTCTTTTTTTTTCTTTATGAAAAACTATTGTTGGCATCTGCATTGATTATAAAACCATTAATACTTTTGCTAGGTTAGAGCTCCACTTGGTGGTTAATTGAACAACGTGTAACACTGTCATTAATTTTTCACTATAAAAAGGAATTAAAAACATGCTCATGATTATTTTTAAAACATAGAGAAACATATTTTTAAAAACCCCTGGGAAAATTAGTTCTCTGTCTGTACTATAAGCTAATAAGAATATTTTTAAAGATGAGAATAGAATTTCTGAAAGAAGATGCTGATAGGATATTAATTATTTCTCTCAGATTCTTAAGAAACATTCTTATGTGTGCTGGAAAAGATCTAGATCAGATGACATAAAACCTAACAAATTTGTCCCACAATAATAATGAGAAGTGATTATGGCTTTTTACTGGGTTTCTCTGGAGGTGACTCCAACAATTAAGTATTTGCGTTTAAAATTATTTATGTGGTTAATTTACTAAACTCTGTGTATTCTGTGTCAGATAGCTAGATGAATAGTATACCAGGAGTTCTCATTTATTAAAATCTAGATTAGCTAATACTTTCAGACCATGAAATTTATAATCCTGAAAGAACATGGTAACATTTTTTTATCCACATTAGAAACAAAACAGTGCTGACTCGAAAATCAGCACTAGGAATTTGTGTGTGTGTGTGTGTGTAATTCACTGGTTATCAATTAACTTCTTTCATATTATCAAAAATTTTCATGATACTGAGTTGGAATTGAGAGACACATGAGCAATCTCATGCCCAACAGAAACACTAGACAAGAAACATCAATCAGGTCCCCAGTCTTTCTGCCACACCCATTCTTAAGCTATAGGAAGGTATGTAGAATTCATAATAAACAGTCGGTTGTCTAGCTGTCTATTTACTGTAAGTTCTTTGACCAGCTTCCAGTTTCCAGAAATCCTACCCTAATTTAGTGACTATATAATAAAATCTCAATAGTAGGACCAAATTATATGTTAGCTCAATTTCACAGTTTCTAGGAAGGATAGCGTAATCACACTCTTAATAGCATTCCTCCTGTTACTCTCCGGTGACCTCCACAGTCAAACACCTTCTAAATGAAGATGACACACAGAAAAATATTGAAATATGGAAAAGATGAAAAATTATTAATTCTCTGCAGACCAAAATGCTAATCCACTATGTCACTCTTTTAACTGAATAATATTGTGGTAATTCTTATTCATTAACAATTTTTTTAAAAAAACATAAGTAGTTATCACCATGGAAATTTTCATAAGTATTCTTACCCATCATGTGGTTTAAATAGGAAATCAAGCGTATATGTATTTAAAGAATAGCCATTATATTTCCCCATTAGTATTTTCATATCAGTTGTTCACAATCATCTCCTGGTTTCTGATTAATACCTGTTGTTCCATGTTAGAAAAAAAAAAAAAAAAGCAGAATTACAGGGTGTTCAAAGAGAATACTAATAATTAGAATGCAAATAAATTTCACCAGAGATTTAAATTATATATTCTTTTACTTTATGCAAAAATAGATGAGAGAAAATATATGTACAACATTACAAATTATATATAGAATTGTGATGCATTCACCCTAGCTGGATGGCAGGTGCCCACCAAAGCCACTCTTTCACTCTCCCTCCTCACCTAGACAGGGGAGAGAAGATATAATGAAATACTTGTGGGTGGAGATAAGGACAGGGAAAGACCATTCACCAGCAACAGCCATGGGCAAAACAGACTTGATGTGAGGAAATTAATTACCAGTCAAATCAGAGTAGGATAATGAGAAATAAAACCAAATCTTATAAACACCTTGTCCACATCCCTCCCTTCTTCCTGGGCTTAACTTCACTCCCAAATTCTCTCTCTCCCCTTTTCCAGCTGTGCAAGCGGACAGGAAATGGGGGGTTTTGTCAGTCATTGTCATTCCTTTCTCCTCAGGGAGAGGACTCCTCTCAGTCTTCCCCTGCTCCAACATGGGGACCCTCCCATGGGAGACAGTCCTCCAGAACCTCTCCAACTTGTGTCCTTCCTAGGGGCTACAGTTCTTTGTAAACTGCTCCAGCCTGGGTACTTTCCATGGGATGCAGTCTTCCAGGAAGACTGCTCTAGGGTGTCTCTCCAGTGTGTTAACAAGTCTTGTCAACAAACCTGCTACAGCATGGGATTCTCTCTCCGCAGATCCACAGGTCCTGCCAGGGGCCTTTTCCAGTGCAGGCTTCCCACAGGGTCACAGCCTACTTTAGGCATCTGTCTGCTCTGCTGTGGGGTCCTCCACAGCAGGTGGAAATCTGCAGGTGGAAATCTGCTCTGCCATGAATCTCCAAGGGCTGCAGCAGGACAGGTATTTGCCCATGGGCTGCAGGGAAATCTCTGCACCAGCACTTGGAATGCCACCTCCCCCTTCTTCTTCACTGACCTTGGTGTCTGCAGAGTTGTTTCTCCCACATATCCTCTCTCCTCTCTATGGCTGCTGTTGTGAAGGCATTTGATTTTGGCTGTGGGGTATTTGCTTGTTTGTTTTTTTATTTGTTTTTTTTATTTCCCCTTCTTAAATATGTTACCATAGAGAAGCTACCACTGTCAATTATTGGCTCAGCCTTGGCCAGCAGCTGGTCCATCCTGGAGCAAACTAGCAGGGACTGTATCAAACACGGAGGAAGCTTTTAGCAGCTTCTCACAGAAGTCACCTCTGTTGCCCCTTCACTAGTAAAATTTCGCCATGCAAAGCCAGTACAAGAATATAGATACCAGTTTCATTTCATGGCATGGAAAAATTATAAAACAATACTTACTAAAATTACAGAGAAAATTAATTCAATACTGGTAAAAGACATGTTCATATAGACAGGCATTGCAACATAGAAATCAGAAACACAAATTATTAACTATGGAGGTTAATGTGGAACAGCAGGTATTTCATAGATGTTTATTTACTGTTCTTCTGTTCCTAAGTCACAATAATGCAATTTGACATAATTTTTATTTCTGGGACAAACTAAGATAATCTCTCATTTTTTCAGAGGAAAACAAAACATATGGATGCATATTTTGTTTCAGATGTTACATGAGAGATTTTGAACAAACTTTTAAAGGTTACAAGGACATAATGCCTTTGATGACGTATCTAGAGCTACTTTTATTTCCTCATAGAATTTCTGACTTGTTTATTATTTTCTTTTCTTTTTTTCCCTGGAAATTAGATTAGTGTATATTTCATATGTTGTTGGACACACCTATTGTAATCTATTTCGTATTTTATTTACAAAAAACATAGTATTTGTTGTATTGCAGAGTTCTGAGTATCAGATGAAGTTTTACTAAAATTTAACAATAAACTTTTGGTTTCGTTTGATTGAATGTATAGGAAAAGTTTAATGTCATTACTTATGATTAAAGAATTAACAATAAACTTCCCTTTGTCTTCTATGACCTCTTTAATTCCAGTCTGTGTTTCTATCAATATGGTTTTGCTTTTGACTTTGTTTCTCTTGTATTTGCAGTAATCTAATCTTGGTTGCCTTCAGTACCTGGGATATTCCTGTTCCTCCTTACAGTCCCTGTCACCAGGTAATTTGCTGTCTCTTTTCTGTCCCCAGTGATCCCAGTCTTGTCTTGAAGAGCAGACTCTGTTCTCACAGAGTAACTCCTCTAGTTTTCCCCTTTTTGTGCTCTGAAGTCTTATTATCTTCTCTTCTGGAAGCATCCTCACTTGCTTTTCAAGTCAGATAATAAAATCATTGAATTATAGAGCAGCCCAAGTTGAAAGGGAACTTGAAAGATCATCTAACCAACCTTTTGTGGCAAAATAATTCTAGATGAAATTATCTTGCACCCTGTCCTTCTTGAAAATGTCCAGTGGTAGAGACTTCACCACATCCCTGGTAAGGTTGTTAAAATGACTGATTGTTCTCACCATGAAATATTTTTTTTTACATCAAGATGAAACCTCTCCCAGTGGAACTTAGACCCCTTGCTTCTTATCCTTGTCATGTGGCTCTGTAGCTGTTTTTTAGTTCTAGAAAAATGTTATGAGGTCCCTCTGAGACTTCTACAGAAATAAAGGACTCAAATCCTTTAGTCTTTCTGCATAGGGCAGGTTCTCTGTCTTTGTGGACTCACTTTGGGCCACCTAGAGTCTCTCCATATCTTTTTTGAATTGTGGGGATCAGAGGTGCACACAGTACTACAGATGTGGCCTGACAAGCACTGTGTCAGATGATCATGCCTCTATTTCTGCTACTAATAACCCCGTGGATGCAGCCCAGAATGTAGTTCTCCTTTGTTGCTGCAGCAGCACAATGCTGACCCACGTTCAACTTGTTGTTCACCAGGACCTCCGTGTCCCTTTCAGTGTTTTTGTGTTTCAGCAAGGTTGAGACAGTCACTTAACAGAGTCCTTTACAGTCTCTTACAGAAGGTGATCACCTTTGTCAGGCTGTCAGATGTTGCCTTATGACCCTTTTCTTAACAGGGAGTCACTGAGCACGTTCCCAGATGCAGTTATAGAAACTTGAACTTGTTGGCATGGTTTATGCTGTCAATGTCCCAGACACAACTGAGGTATGAGAAGATTAGTCCATTGAATAGACTAGAAAAATGGTCAAAGGGAAAGCGGAGCAGAGATAAGCCACACAGAATAGGAGCCAGGCTGTGCTGTGAATGAGCTCAACAAGAGAAGCGAGCCCATTTGCTTCCCAATAAAGACCACAGCATATCTCCCTTCACAACATGCCTCTGCAAATTCAGGACCTCCATAGATGGATAGAAACTAAGTTTACAAGCAAGAAGTAGGCTGTTGTCATGCATTTCTGAAGAAAGACTTGTGGAAAAGTACCAAACCTGGTCACAAACTGACAGAGGTTAAATTTTGGCTGATTAATTCTGAGGGAAAGTGCTAAACAAGGCTTGTATACTTGACAATATTTTTTTGGTTTGATTTGGGATTTTTTGTGTGTGTGTCCCAGCTATCCTCAACAAAGATTTTTATCTGTACATGTAATTACATTTTGGCTGTCTTAAATACAGGTTTTGAGGGATTAAAAGAGATGAATTAGGTCAAAGACATTTAAATGAAATTAGAAGAGGTAACAAGGTAAGTGCACCTTAAAGTTTTCAAATGTTTCTGAGAAACAATTAAGGATAGGATTCTAAGTATGAATTTTCATTCTTACAGAAACACAAAAAACCTTCCCCCAAAAATCTTATGAAAACATAATCATTCCCCCCCCCAAAAAAGATCCTGTTATAGCATAACAGGACAGGCAAACATCATTTTAGCACTGTATGCCCAAGTGAAACTTTTTATCTGCAGTTTATTACACCTGTCTTCCTCAACAAGTACAGCTGTATTTTTAGGCAGCGCCCAGATTCTTCAAAGGTGCTGTCACTGAGTCATTCCCCTGCCACCTCTGGTGAGAGGAATGTGCTTTCTGCTGCCATGTTTGCCTGTGTTTGGACGCGAGCACACATTGATGCTTGCCTGCTTCCTTTCCCCTGGGTGGCAGTGCAATATGACACTTTCCCAACAGCTACACAGAACAGAGCAGTGCAGAGTGACATTGCTATGCTGAGGAGGGAGAAGAACACCAGCATAAAGTATATATAAAAAGAAAACATCCTATCAGACTAAGGACAGGAATTAGCTTGGGATGCCTGGAGAGGTCATCATGTAGGACCAGTAGGAATAAATTAGTAGGAATGTGTCGTAATTACACTATAAAAAGTGTAGGACCCAATTCAGCTGCAACCGTGATGATACAGGCACAACTGATTTAAGTGCTGTGCAGGCTTTGGATAGGATAAAATTAGTTTTCTTCATAGTAGCTTATATGATGCTGTCATTTGGATTTGTGATCAAAACAATGAGGATAAAAATCCCCATATTCCAGCTATTGCTGTGCACAGCATCAAGGTCTTTTCTGATTCTCACACTGACCTGACAGTGAGTGGGCTGAGAGTGCACAAGAACTTTTGAGTGGGCACAGCTGGGACAATTGACCTCAGCTGAGCAAAAGGATTATCTCATACCATATGGTGTTGTGCTCAGCATATAAAGCTGGGAAAAGAAGAAACATGGAGACATTTTGAGTGATGACATTTGTCTTCCCAAATAACTGCTGAATGTGATGGAGCCCTGCTTTTCTAGGGATGGCTGAACATCTGCCTGACAATGGGCAGTAGTGAATAAATTCCTTGTTTTGCTTTACTTGCATATACAGTTTTTGCTGTACCTATTAATACTGTGTCACAACTCACAAATCTTCTCACTTGTACCCTTTAAACACTTCCCCGTCCTGTTGTGGGGGAGTGAGTGATCAGCTCAGTGATGCTTAGCTACCTAAACAGGCTAAACCACAAAAAATGCTTAAAGTGATCTCCGTATTTCTTATGAGACATCTGCCTGAGTGTTGAGGTGCTGGTCCGCATATCAGACTGTGAAGACTAAAAGCTGTGTTGTGAATTTTAAGCAATCTGACATTCAGCCTAAAATTATGCAGTTTTATTTTATTTTTTACAACGTTAATTTATAGTCAGTGATGTACAGCTTCAGTGTAAAAATTGTTAATAAAATTCACTTGTGTTGTGCTTACATGTGTTTTATTAGATTAGATTTCTCTTAAATATTTTATCAATAAATACCTGCATCACTATCACAATCTCATCCATTTTTCAGACAGCCTCTGTTTTTCCTTTTTTATCCCCTTGAAATCTTTAAAACTATTGCAAATAGCACTCATTTATTATTCTTGATGTCAAAAGGAGTGGACTAAATTATCAAAGATTACATTTGCCTACATGAAAGGCAGCATCAGTACTTTTTTGCAGATTTGCTTTTTCAACTTTTACATAGCAGGTATCAAGGACTTACACTATTATATGAAATATGAAGTGAAACTTTGTCATCTTTGTTGAATGTGCGTTGTCAAGCAATTGGTCTAAGTGTATGAGACTGAATACTTCGCCATCATTTTTCCCTGGCCTTCTTAGGACAACAGGAATCTCTGCTCACTCTCATAAGTAGCCACTGAAGGTAATTCTACAGTGATCATTCATGAGTAGAGATCCATCCCACACCATCACTTTGTGTCACTCAATAGCAAAGTGTTATCTGAAAAGTTGGATTCGTGCAAATGGCCAAGTTGAGACACTGATTTTCTTTCCATAAATCAACCACACCTGACAGACTCTGTACTCAATTTACAACAAAAGTTCCAAAGTGAATACTTGCCAAGCACTTCCCTCTACAAATGATTGGTTAGTGGACTATATAAAGTTAAATGTGGTTGCATCACACAAGTTGTCTACTCTGCATATTTAGTGAGTTGATGTTTGCTCTAAGGACACTTTTGCCGTGTGTTTCTCTGCCAAATTGGAAATCTTGATGACAAGGCCTGATTTGGTATGACCTTCTTTGGTTTAGATGTCCAAGACGTTCCTTACATGAGATTAAGAGGGCTTTGATCTTTTACTTAGTACAAGTTCTGCTGTCCTATTTAATATAAGCAAATGTCAGTAATTTACTAATTACTACCAAGGTGTTCAGAACAGCGCACACTCTTTTTCAACAAAAGGATTATGGAAATAAATTCTGGCAATGATGCCAAAAGTAAAGTAAATTGTACTCTTACGAGGAAGAAATTTAATCTTCCTGTCAAGAAACAATTCAAAAAATAGGTCTTAAAGCTTATTCAAAAAAATTAAGTCTAAAGAAGTTATCTTCCATCATATTCAGTTTTTTAGACCTACTGTACACTGATTGTTATGCAACATCTAACATACAGCTTTATAACAGTTTATTTAAATGTCTATGCAAATATTTTCATGAGGAAAGTATTTTTACTATCTCTCCACAAATGCTGTATATTTAAGAGGAGGAAATACAGTAGATGACAACTATAAGGTAAACAGGACTGAGGTATAAAGCTGTTGACTAGGTTTGCTGCTCTTCGTATACTCTTCTGCTGGAAAGACTTAACTTTTAGTTTCTGATGAGACACAATTCAAAGTAGACTATTATAAAAAGATAATTTAAGATGAAAAGTATTCAGAATTAAACAAAGAAACAAAATCCCTTATGAGATATTTTTGTTTTGGTGCTATATTATATCATGCCTTTTTGATTCTGGGAATTTCTCAATTTTTTTTATTTATGTGATCATATTAATTATCAGCTTCAGAAACCTATTCCAGTATTTAAAACAGAAATCAAATCCACCAGTCAAGCCACTGTATTGCCTGAACCAACAGTCTGAAAAAATATATCAGAAAAGACTCAAGATCCTTATCACTCTGCAAATTAAAAATACGCTTTCCTTTTAATTTTCTCTAAAATATAGTCTGTAATAATAGATTTTGTTGCTGTATAATGATCTTACAATTTTTTTTCTGGCTTTCCTTTTTAACAATTATGAAATTCTAAAATAAGATGTTTGAAAATTTAACAACTTTCAAACTTACTAACATATTCCCCATAAATTTCATGAAACACCTTCATACACTCTTGACCCAAAAGTGTCAAGAAATACAGTAAATTGATAGGTAATCCAGATTAAAAATCCAACCAAACAAACAACAAACACACACGCACAAACACTCACACACACACTATATAGTGGCCTGGGATAATAATTCACAATCTATTTGCTTTGGCTAACAGTAATCAATATAGCATTTCAGATCTTATATTAGAATAGATATCACCATTAAATGTACTTTCCTCCAAAGTAATCATAACGTTTTTGCAGCAGCTGATACTCTTTGGTATATTATTCTCTTGAAATGCAACTCCACAGCACAGCAAAACTGTGAAAGAGGAGTGTCATTGTGGCCAAAAGATCAGGTGCTAAAATACGTGCCATTCTCAGCTCATTAGGAGATTCTCCAGGCTGGCAGCTGTGCCCTGGCCTTCTGTTTCAAACTCCCATGTCCTCTGGCAACGTGTTGCATAGCCATTAGACATATTGCAAAAGCTGTTTTTAGAATTATATCTTCAATTTTGGCTCACAGTTAATGTCAAGGCTCAAAGCTCGAGTTCATTATAGCTAACAATTGACACAAAAAGTCGGTATTAAAAGAAAAAAATATATATTATTACACGCATAGTAACAGGGGTTTTTTTTGAGACACCCAGCCTACTGAAAATTCGTTAGAGGATGAGGAGTACTCAGACTGGGATAGCTGCAATTCAGGTCATCGAGTGAATAATATTACCACATCTGAAAGATTTGTATAATCTGTAATTATCTCCCTTCGGTTTTTAAACAAGGAGTGACTTAAACTAGGACAATTTTTCAAATTTATTTATGTATTTATTATTTCTAATTAGATTGAAATTTATTTTTGTCATACAGAAGAAACACTAACTACAAAATATAAATACAAAAGAGTGTCTGTATTTTATTTACAAGAAGAGGACTTTCAGCTTACCCATAGTCTGTCTCACCCCGTATTACCTAGGGAAAAATGGTGCTGCTACCATAGGTTTACATTGACTCTCGTGTTATAAGTGTTCTAGATACTATCTCCAGCTTCACAACTGAAAAATAATATTTTTCTTCTTCAGAAGAACTACCCGCATCTGTTTCCATAAGAAACAGTGCCTCGGCAACAATAGTGTTCTTTATGTAAAGAGGGACTGACAATATATTATTCAAAAAATTCACATTAGGGAAAAAAAATAGCCTTATTTTTGCAACAACCTTATTTCCTTAGGAGAAACAAGGGATAGATGACACACTAAGGATTTAAAAGAAAGATTGTGAGGGGTGTAAGTGCTTTTGTCAGGAGCTTAGAACTTCATAATGAGTGACAGCTGATGCCACAAACAAACTAATTAACGATGCTCTGATGAAAGTAAATATCCCCTAGAGAAGAAACAAAACTGAGATATTACAGAATTAGAGAGAAAAAGCTAAAATGTTATGATATAAAAGCTCTCTATTTAAGTAAAAACAAAGATTAAGTTCATTGTGTATAGAACAGCAACGTTCAGTTATCTTGTAGTACCTGCGACTGTTTCCATGGTACTTGCCACATTTTGAGGAGACAGATTGTATCTTTGGGGGACCTGGATTTACGTCCTTCTGTGTGACAATAATTAGTGAATTTTGGCTTTGTATATAAAAAGCTCATTGGCCATAGGAGGAAAAATAATTTGAGATTTTTTTAATCTAAGTTATGTTATGTTACTTTTCATAGGAAACCAAACCCAGATATAACAGATAAAAATATTTTCAGAAATATTTCCTTCTGCTTCTGTTTCTTGAATTGAGCAGACTTTGGAACCATTGTTCATGTGTATGAAGCATTTACTTACACAAATAGTTTCGTAGGCCATTTTGTCTCATCTGTCTCAAGGGAATGCCCGAGGTTTCCCACCACTCCTTCCACATCCCTGGACGTATGCCTCCAAGGCACATAGAAGCAGAGTCGTAAATATCTTTTTTTTTCAATAAGGTCATCTGTTGCGAAGTGCTCTTGCATAGAGCAGGACTGTGCGCAGTCTTCCTCAGAGTCCAGAAGGGAGACATAATGGTATATATTACAGCCATCTTCACTCATGCCACTTCTATTTGGCCCAGGTGCTAAGTGCTCTTGCCAAGCTTATAGTGATCAAAGTGATTATGATGAAACGAGAGCGTGGTTTGCCTATTTTCAGGAAACTAGGCACGTTGTTGAATTTTATTACTACATATTTTACTCACATTTTTAATTCCAAATCTTCACTATACAGTTCAAAAATATTTTTTTTAGGAATTAAAAAGCTAATAGAGGTCTTCCAAAGTGTTATCTGGAAAATCGGCTCTTTTATCCAGTGTGCAATAAGCCAAAAACAACATCGCCAAGACGTACGTACATTGTTTTATTCAGACTTGCACAAATCCCAAGTGCTTGGAGGTTTTCCTCAAATCAAGCACATCTCAAGGGGTTTATCATCTTCATTTATACACAAAATAACACAAATCTATACATTATTCATCGTGCACCTAATCACATATTTATATGTAATTATAATAAATGCCAAGTCATTCCTTGCACCTTCTAGCGTTTGCCCTGAGTGGATGTTTAGCGGAGCCTGCTGGCCATCACCCCCACAATTACCTGTCAAGATCACCTATCAGTCAACTCCTCCCATTCTCATCCCATTCTCCTCCAGTTATTGGCAGTATCTCTTAACCACTGGCTTGGAACTTCTTAATTTAATTAAGTTCCCAGCTCCCCATTCAGAAGTCATGCTAATAAATTGTGCTATTACCTAACCACACAGCTGAAGAAACTTTACTCCCTTGCCACGCAAATTAAAAAAGATAATCATTAACTGAGACCCATCTTGTGTGAGTTTTCTACCCATCTGATGATCCTAAACTATTTTTAGGATATTAAAAATATCATGAGCTTTTACCAACACAAGGACCAGGAAAAGATTCTCTCCATTGTGGTCCTTTGAATGCTACTCAAGACACTCACTGGAGAGACCGTGTCTCTTGATCTAGCTTTCAACACACAGAAAATGGTCACTTGCCAGAGGTCTGAGCTTCTTTCACGTAGGTTGCAAGTGGGAGAGCTTAATAGCAGGTGAATGTAAGAAGAACCCTTTCCACTTCCTCTTCCAGAGACGCTTTGGAGATTAGCTCTTGCCTCTGCCAAAGTAACTGGCCTTAAGCAACACTGTCAGACTGAAAAAATCATAAGCATTCACACTGCAAGTGGCGGTGAAGGTCTGCCTGCCTCTGCACTCAGACAGACAGCTTGAACTGAAAACACAGAGTAAGGAGTCATTCTTTAAAGGAAAATTGCTCCACATAAGAGGACTATATTCACATCCTCCACCACCCCTACAAAACTGAAACCTCCAAAAATTTTTTTTGGAAACTCTTGTCCCTGAAGTATTTTAAAACTGGTCCTTTTTTGGACTATGAAGGTGGCATAATCGACACCTCAGTCTCATGAATATAACTTGTGGTGGAAAGGAAATTAGGGTCTAAAATGCAATCACATCAATAAAATAAGTTGCTATCCAGTATAACCATTTTGCCTGCTAGACTAGCAACAAAAATCAGTGTTGTCAGATAGGGCTGCAAGGATCTTTGGGTGAGAACACCTAACAGTTTTGCAGAAATGTACATGTAGATCAAGTGTCTCCACAGCTCTCTGCAGTACCAACATATGTCTTGTCAATATTAATGATTCTTTTTTTCCAGAAAGCTTACTAAATTTGATGGTTCTTTTCTTAAGAATTCCAGATTTTTGAGTCCACTGTGAGAAACTCAGCTTTCATCTAAAATAACAATGTATTGCTAGACCTTATAGCATTAGAAAGAAGATGAAGAGATTTAATTTCTATTTTGAAAATTCATCCTAAAGAACCCAGTCAAAATATTTTCTATTGTTTTAGATTATAACATTTGTAAGTATTTTTCCTTTAGCTTTCCTTTTTACTTTTTTTTTCCCATCAAGATGGTTAAGATTATTTCTGTAAAGATGGGTGGTAAAATTGGTCAACTATGAATTATACAATACATATATAATATACCATTATATTACATTTATACATAGTTGTATGTACAAAACATGCTTTGTTAGAAAATGTTTAGGGAAGCAATTTACTGGTTGCCTTGGCTTCATTGCCTTTTACTGAGTCAGAGTTAGGAGAAATTACACTTTGCTAAGATCAAAACAAGCTTAAGTTGGAGAAATCTTGCATTAAGTGATAGAACGGGGAATTTATGTTAGAGGCTTACAGGTCTCTGGGAGGAAAAGAGAATATCTTAGTACCAGGAAGTACATCCTGAGTCACCTTCAGAAGTAATGAAGAGAAGATTATCCCAGGGAGAAAAAGGAGCCCAGTTGGAGTTTATTACAGTATGTAAAGCCATTAAAATTGCTGAACAAAAAAGAAGAGCAGAAACAAGAATGTATCAGTCAGACACTATATGTCAAGCCTTTATCATCCTACAGGCTTGAGTTTCTGGTTTTTAATAGTTAATAAGGTATAGTTCCCAAAATTACAGAAAATCACAAATAGGGATTACGGTTCTAGCTAATTCATGAGCTAGAGATGTTCTCTCATGCTGACTACACCGATGAATGTAGAAATCAGAGAAAACTATTATAATGATCCACTTTTTAAAAAAAAAAATAATCTGAACAATCAGACAGCTGTGAGTTTCCATGCTTCAGTTAAAAATGAAAAACACTCTACTGCACGTATCTAGTGCTAAATAGTCTAGCAGCTGGTATCTAACAACTAGCAACTACCATCTAACAACCGGTAAGTGAACCAACTAGAGAGGGTGTCCAGCTGGATCTGCTGTTTGTGAACAGAGTAGGCCTCATGGGAGAGGTGACAGATGGAGGACACCTGGGGCACAGTGATCATGAGATGGTGCAGTTCTTGTTTCTTGGGGCAGTGAGGGGGGTCAGCAGAACTGCCACCCTGCACTTCCAAAGGGCAGAGTTTGAACTCTTCAGAAGGTGCTTGATAAAGTCCACTGGGAAGTGGCTCTTAAGGACAAAGGGGTGCAAGAGGGTTGGACGTTCCTCAAGAAGGAAATCCTGGGGGCACAAGAGCAGGCCATCCCCACGTGCCGTAAAACGAGTTGACGGGGAAGATAAACAGGTTGGCTGAGTAGAGAGCTTAGTATCGATCTCAGGAAAAAGAAGAAAGTATATGAGGTCTGGAAGAGGGGTCAGGCGTGCCAGGAGGACTACAAGGGTGAGGTGAGACCATGTAGGGAAAAAATCAGAAAGGCTAAAGCCCAACTAGAACTTCAACTGGCCAGTTCGGTCAAGGACAATAAAAAGAACTTCTTTAAATATATCAGCAGCAACAGGAGGACAAAGGAGGCTCTCCCTCCCTTGCTGGGTGCAGACGGACCAGTAGCAAAGAGGGACGAGGACAAGGCAGAGGTGCTCAATGCCTTCTTTGCCTTGGTCTTTAACTCCAGGGACGAATGCCCTAGGGATACTCAGCCCCCTCAGCGAGAAGATAGTGTGAATGAAGCCCCAGCTGTTCAGGAGGACTTGGTTAGAGACCTGCTCTGCCAATTACACACACAAGTCTATGGGTCTGGGTGGGATCCACCCAAGGGTTTTAAGGGAACTGGCAGAGGTTCTCGCCAAACCCCTTTCCCTCACGTACCAGCAGCCCTGGCTGACAAGAAAGGTCTGAAGGAGGATTCAGGGAACTACAGACCTGCCAGTCTGACCTCAGTACCAGGGAAGGTCATGCAGCAGATCATCTTAAGTGCTATCATACAGCACGCGCGGGACAACCGGGTGATCAGGCCCAGTCAACATAGGTTCACCAAAGGGAGGTCCTGCCAGACTGATCTGATCTCCTTCGATGACAAGGTGACCCGTTTAATGGACGAGGGAAAAGCTGAGGATGTGGTGTACCTGGACTTCAGTAAAACCTTTGACACCACTTCTCACAGTATCCTGCTGGAGAAACTGGCTGCCATCGGTGTGGACAGGCACATCCTCTGCTGGGTTAAAAACCGGCTGGATGGCCGAGCCCAAAGGGTTGTGGTAAATGGAAGTGGTGTTCCCCAGGGCTTAATGCTGGGTCCAGTCCTGTTTAACATCTTTATCAATGATCTCCATGAAGGGATTGAGTGCACCCTTAGCAAGTTTGCGGATGACACCAAGCTGGGTGCAAGTGTGGATCTGCTTGAAGGAAGGGAGGCTCTGCAGAGGGATCTGGACAGGCTGGATCGATGGGCTGAGACCAACGGGATGAGGTTCAACAAGGCCAAGTGCAGAGCCCTCCATTTGGGTCACAACAACCCCATGCAGCGTTACAGGCTTGGGGAGGAGTGGTTGGAGAGCTGCCTGGCAGAGAAGGACCTGGGGATGTTGTCTGACAGCCAGCTGAACATGAGCCAGCAGTGTGCCCAGGTGGCCAAGAGGGCCAATGGCATCTTGGCCTGTATCAGACACAGCGTGGCCAGCAGGAGCAGGGAGGTGATTGTGCCCCTGTGCTCAGCACTGGTGAGGCTGCACCTCGAGTGCTGAGTTCAGTTTTGGGCCCCTCACTACAGGAAGGACATTGAGGGGCTGGAGCGCGTGCAGAGAAGGGCAACGAGGCTGATGAGGGGGCCAGAGAATAAGCCCTGCGAGGAGAGACTGAGGGACTTGGGGTTGTTTAGCCTGGAGAAGAGGAGGCTGAGGGGAGACCTCATCACTGTTTACAGCTACCTGAAAGGAGGTTGTGATGGGGTGGGTGCTGGGCTCTTCTCACAAGTGGCAAGTTATAGGAGAGCAACGAAGCTGGTTAAGGGGCTGGAGCACAAGCCCTGTGAGGAGCAACTGAGGGAGCTGGGGTTGTTTAGCCTGGAGAAGAGGAGGCTCAGGGGAGACCTTATAGCTCTCTACAACTGCTTAAAAGGAGGTTGTAGTCAGGCAAGGGTTGGTCTCTTCTCTCAGGTGACCGGCGACAGAACCAGAGGACACGGTCTCAATCTTCACCAGGTTTAGGTTCAACATCAGGAAGAAGTTCTTCACTGAAAGGGTGATTGGTCACTGGAATGGGCTGCCTGGGGAGGTGGTGGAGTTGCCATACCTGAAGGTGTTTAAAAGACAGATGGATGAGTTCCTTAGGGACATGATTTAGTGGGGAGATAGGTATGGTTGGACTCAATGATCTCGGAGGTGCTAACACCTCTTTAGGCCAAGCTTTCACATATTATTCAAATGCTTAACATTCCTATTTTCTCAGGGCAACAGTAAGGAAACATTTAGTGCTCAAGCCATCTTTAGGAAAAAAAACGCAGCTATCTTCTTACCCTCCTACCCTTCCACCTCCTGGCCATTCTAATTGTTCTCTTTCTTTGTTTAAAGGCACAAGAAGGTCAAGTGAGTCAGCGTTCCCAAATATTTTGTTAGCTTTGAGCTGACAAATATGTCCAGACAGATAACTACATAATTATTTAATCATTTATGGAATAACATTTCCTGTTTTCATTTTTCCAGTTTTATTTATCTATTTTGCTATTCAACTGCAAAACAAATAAATCTTTGTACAGTGATAATCTGCAGGGAGTTTGTTATGTGAAGATGTGACAGAAGTGTCACTGAAGTTTAAGAGAAAGCATCTGTAAACATCAGAGATGTTATGTTATGTTATGTCTGTAAGGCTCATGTCCTTTCTCTGAACTTCATAACAACTATTTATTTCTGCACTTGAATTTCAAATACATTTAAAGTAATCTTCAAAATTTAAAAGATCACATTCACTAATTTTCTCTTCTTTAAATCTTCCTCAGAAAAAACAAAACAAAACAAAACAAACAAGTAGAATTTAATGAAAGGTTAATTTGGGAGTTTTTTGTTTTAATTTCTTTTTAATTTAAGTAGAAATTGATGAGAGATAGCTGAAATTTCTGTATGATCAGAGTTGGGAAAAATATTGTATCATCTTGCAAGTAATTACACTGAACTTGTTTTGCCTATGGTACATCAACATAATCCTTCAGTTGTGAAATAAGAAGGTTAAATATAGAGCAGAAAAAGGGAGGGATATTTTTATTTTTGTTGTCCCTGAGGCAGCCAGAAGATAAGTCAGTGCTAAGAATGGCAGTTCTTTGAAGGAAATACGAATTTAATTATTTGAATTGCTCCATAAGAATAAAAATAAGAGAAAAAAGCTCATTTAAGAAAGCCAACAGTAATGGTCCAGAATTATTCTGATTCACTTTTCGGGTTTCAAGAATAATTTGAGTCAATTTGAGTCAATAAACAATTTGGTTGTAACAACCAAATATATATATATATATTTTATCTTTTCCTCCAAAAAAAACAGTAGAGATTTATCAGGCTACTTAAAACACTATGCTTTTTTTCAGCTTTGATCAAAACAGTTACTTCTCCAAGCTGTTTTTCTGGCATGATGAATGGAGTGATACAGAATTTGGTTGAGAGGGAAGAAGTGTGAAAGGCACTTTATCACTCTATTTTCCCATCCTAAGTAACATTTAACTAAAAGCATTAAGGGCTCTTTCTGCTCTTTAGCTCAGTGGGAGTTTGCCCATTGATTTCAAAGAAGAGAAATAAGTCACTAAAGTAGGTGCTTTCCGTGTGTTTCAGTAACACATTTTGTCAGTTTTATTATCTCCTGAATATTGTATAGTCACTTTACATCTGAATAATCTGTATCATAAGTGACATAAAACTCTGCTATATGAGGCCTGCCATTTTGAATTTTTCATCTAAGCTTGCAATTCAGATGGAATTGCTGCAGGACTGAAAGAACAGTTTGTGACACTTGCTTCTCACCTTGGCCACTGCCCTGTATGGAAGATGCCCGTCCCAGTACCCTGCCCTGCAAAAGCAGTTTCTCTTCCTTCAGAGGAGACTGTAGTGCCACAAGGAGCCATCCTCTGGGCATCTGCAAGATTATTGCTGTAACACTGTTTTATTCAAGCAGAGATGAAATAGCCATAGCTATCTTGATTTGTCTTTGTAAGGACGTTTTCGCATTTTCCTGTAATACAAACCTAGGCATCAGAAAATATCCTTCAAGGGGTGTCACATAGACACTGTAACTAGAAAGAAAAGTGAATTTTAATTTTGAATATGAATCTGTAATAATAGCTTATAAAACTTTAAAAGGTATTAAAGGAAAATGTAACCTGAAAACAAATATCCCTTTTTGTATACATAATAAGGTCCTATCTTTACATATTTCTCTGTATCCTATATTAAAGAAAAATAGAAATATATTGCAATTGTAGACTGGCTAGTTTGATGATATAATAAGATAAACTAGGACCATTTGCAGGCAGTCACCTCAAGCAAATACTTAGAAGTTCAAACAAATATCTGTGCAACAGTACTATTTAATAGCTCTAAATTTTTTTACTTTATATTTTGCAAATTTGTAGATAGCAGATAGATAATGTCTACATATTAAACATGTAAATGAAACATAAAATGAAATCTTATCAATATAATTTTCAAAATGAAGGCTATTAATTCCCTTGAAAAAAATATAACTTTCCTGGGGTTTAGTTATTACTGTCTTGCTGAGAGAGCAAATAAGGGTTAATCCAATCTCAGTTCACTTTGTCCTGGAGGTTTCATAGCCAGGGCAGTAGACTGTACTCAAAGTGACAATGGGGATTTTAATTTCTTTAAAGTATTTCTACAGTAATTAGATGTCAGGAAACATATTCTCTTATGAACTCTGAGGGCAGAGACTGAAATGGGGAGATAAAGATCGTGTCTTTCAGTTAGGAAGCAAAGGACTGGAAAACAGATAAAAGCAGAGTCTCTGAAGAGGAGAAGTTAAACCTCAGTGTCACTCCCTCCTGTTCCTACCTCAGATTTATGCATTTATCTACACAGAGAAGTGAAGAGTCAGTTCCACAGTGGATTGAGAGATGTTGGAGTCTGAACTGGTTCTTTATAAGAACGTAGTATATTTAGTTTGGTATTTGCAATGAATGGACACTGTTTCATCAATCTTCAGTTACATATTAAACGAAAAATTGGTAATTCCCACTGGTTAGCAGTATTCACTCTGTTTAAGATTATGTTGCAGATGAGAGGAATTTAATTTTGCTGAGAAAGAAATGAAAATATTCCATTAAGGGACTGAAGACTGACACATACGCTGCAGAAAGAGACTGGGAAAGCTAAAGTAAAATCAGTATTTTAAACTATCAGTAATATAAGCAGTAATATGCCCTTGGAATAATGAATGGATCTTGCACTTTAGGTCCACATTGTGTTCTCTTCTTTCTTCCAGTATCACTATATTTGTATTTGGTTTTTGATCTTCAAGTTGCCCCAGACTCACAGATAACCATATTTCATTGGTACTACACCCTGAGGAAGGGAGCTCCTGCCAGAGACAATACAAAGGGGAATCAGAAAGGTCCACAGCAAGGTAAAGATAAAAATAAATAAAGATTTGATTTCCTCATTCCATCTCCTTGTCTCTACCCTATTCCTGTCCCTTAAGCTTTTTATTCTGTTTGGACTTATTTTGTGAATAAGGAGAAAGTCTAGAGGTAACAAAACCAAGCCATTTCAAAGCTTTTGTTGACCTATGTAGAAATCACCAAAGCTTCTGTGGCACGAATAAAAGCTTGTTGCTGAGACACTGCTTAGGGAAAGCTCACAGAGTTCATAATTGAAGTCTGCTCTTCTGAGAAAGTACTCATAGGGGCAAATGTAACTGCAAAAGAAAATTATGTACTATAAACCAAACATGCTGATATAACCTTAACAGAATTGACAATAATTATTTACTGCTTCATCGTTTTCTTTTGCTTCTCTCTTAAAAAGACAAAACAAAACAAAACCCCACACCTTCTTCATGAAGAAGCAGAAAAAAAAAAAACCAACCAACCACTTAGTATATTTTGCAAAGAGATTTAAGAACATGTAAAAACACATTAACTGTTACTGGTTTCTAATAACCAGAAATCAGATCTAGAATCCGTAAACACATTACCTGTTTTGAGGTCTTTACTGGTTTTCACTGAGATGTATGCTCATGGGAATTTTACCAAATAATTTCAACAGCTTAGTACTGAGACAGTGATTTTAAAAACACTTACAGAAATAGTATTTTACTTACTGCATTCATATTGTTCAGTAAGGACGGGATGAAGTCCAAGCATCTTACTGTAACCAGACAGAGATTTCTGATTCCCCACGTGACTGCTGTGATCCAATAGCCCTTTTCTGACAACATAATGAGCAGCAATAAGAATTAAGTTTCTGAGAAAGTATTTATTAGATTTGAGAAGGTCTATTGAGCTTTATGTGGCACTGATCTTCTTGTTTACTTTTATTCATGTTTGATGTCTGTGATGGCTGAAAGTCATAAATATTGTGAGATAGCTTCTGTATTACAGGGAATGGAAGACAAAGCTCATCTCAGGATTACTGACAAGGTAGAGAAAATATGCCAGCCTTGAACTTTCTGAATTGTGCAACAGACCTTCTCTCTGCAGTCAGCTAGTTTCTCTTCTGATGTCCTGCCTGTGATGTCTGGTTACAGCTGCTTTCCCTCTTGCTCCCTTTTGAGGTCACTGGACATCTGCCTATCTGTTATGAGTGGTCATGCAGTGCCACAAGGAGAGTACTCTCAACTGTCCTCACTGCACTTTTGTAGTTTCTCCTGGGATCAAAATTGGCACTGTTGCAACATTAACAAAAGGAGGTGAATAATTTGTTATTGTTTATCACTGTAAGAGAAAGGCTCAGATTTATATTAATCATTTACTCCTAGGACCCAGAGCATGATGAGAGGAACTGGTGATTTGTGTGGCTCTAAATTGCTCTATCTGTGTCTCTGACCTTTTTGAATTGAAGTTTTATGGACCTCAGCTGTTTGCCCTGTAAAGTCTTACAGAGATTTATCAACTTCATGTACTTTCCTCTCTCTTTCAGGATAATTATCATTGTGTGATCCAGTCATGACAAATGCTATTGCAGAAATGAAGGTTGTAATAATCTTGGTGTTAAGCAGTTTTATGAAAGATGCGGACAAGCATTCCAAACCTAAAGTCTTGTATATTTTCCTTTCACTTAATTTTAACATCTATGTCACCATTTCTGTATGGATTGGATTAAAAACAAGAATTCAGTTTTCAAAAAGAAAATTATTACATTAAAGTTTTTGGGTTGGCACTGTATCGAAAAGGCGCTTTGGAAAGCAATATCATGAACAGTTAATAGTACAAGGGTTAGAGTACTCAGCTAGTTTATGGAAGACACTGACCTATGTCTCTCTTTTGCATGCTTAGGAAAAGGAATCTGAGACCAGATCAGGGCATAGCAGGAGTTTAAAGAGCCTTTTAGCTTCCTTAACATTAAACCCAATGTTTATTGACTGCATGTATGCAGCTCCTTTAATCCCAGTTTCGTAGCTTCGCTACTTGCTCAGGGAGCTTTTATCCCAGATACTTTACTCTCTTGACCAGCCTGTCAAGAGAGTAAATCTGGTCGATGGCCTCTTAAAGCAGAAGCACGCTGGACAGCACATAGCAAACCCCTGAACTGGCCTTGTCCTTATTTTGTGACATAACTCAAAGCAGGGGAGCATAACTGTACAGAGGGCAGCTGTGCTTGATTCAGCGCCGCTCCTGCAAAGTCTGGCTGACGATGTGCACAAAATTTACCCAACTGGTGTGAAACAAGACTCGTCTCTGAATCAGAAAGATTTACATCGATTTTCATATTCCTCTCTATCTTAGCTGAGTATATTGATGAAAAAACTACTCTCCATGTCAAGCACTAGTTCTGTATGTACAAAAAGTACAAAACAGAAATAAGTTCAGGCTGAAATACTGTGAAATATTTAGTTTCTGTTACTGAACCATAAACTATATAAAAAAAAAAGGTTTGAGGCTGTATTTTTCATGATATACTTTTAAATTTGTGTGGAAAAAAATAGGACTTTATTTTGCTAATATTATTTTTGACTATTTTTTTGAAAGAGGATATTACATTATATGTAACAATTGTAATTTACTTCTTGTTTTTTGCTTTGTATTTCTTTGGTTTGGGGTGAAAAGAAATAATCTATGTACAAATGAAATAAAAAAACTAAATATATATATATATTATATAAAACACATATAGTTTCACTAGAGGGCAGAAAATGCCTAAGGTTTGTCATCTACAGAATCACGTTTGAGTTTGTTTGACAAAAGGTACTAAAACAACTGTACACTGAGCTTTCCAACCTCTGAATCATCACACCCCAAGCAAATCAATAATACTCTGTGGTAGTCACTCTTCAAGGAAAGAACACTGTGATGGAAATGTCTTCTCTTAGAGAGTCATGTACTGTAGGTGTACACCAGTGAGTAATAATGCTTTCCAAGGAAGTCACCGTGAAAAAATAAATAATTTTGTTCCTCATTTCTATCAGTATTGAGGCAAAAAAGAAAGAGAGGAGAAAAAAAGATGAAAAGTCAAATTTTCACTTTCAAAAGAGACTTTAAAATATTCTTGTTTGAATTTTAATATCTGTGAATAAAATTTAAAAAAATATTTTCAGTTTTAGATATTTTTGGTGGAGTTTAGTACTTAATGAATATTGTTGGCAGAATTAACATAAATATTCTTTCTGAAAGATTTTTTTCCCTTAAAGAGTCAACGATTTATATTAAATAACATATATTTACAAGCCCTTATATCACTCACAGAAAGTACATGTATTTACATATTTACTTCAATGCATCATAAAACACAGATTCTGCATATAAATATAACAATAATTTTATATTACAATGACACAAAATACACAAATCCAAAATACTACTTACTGAAATTACTTACTAGCTTATGGATTCTTTTACAATTTTAATGAAGCCTTTCCTTGTACAGTTTCTATTTTTAAACCTGCAAAATATAGGAAAGTAAAACATACAATGGTAATTTGCATTTTTTACAGTCAACAGTTTTTTGGTGGTTTGACTGCATTATTTGTTTTTTATGCTTAAACTGGAACTTCAAAAGAAATGAAACAAAACCAATTCTTGTGGTTGTTAATAAAAACTGCTGACTAGACCCTGGAAAATAGTTCTCTGTAACTGTAATGCAAGCCTTAAAAAATATACTTGTTTGGCCTTGCAGGAATCTTCACAGTGGGGAAGTAAATGATAATTTTGCTCAGCTTGGTGTGAGAGTCAGTCTTCAATGGCAAATTAACTGCTACAGGAAAAACCTAAAAAATACGTGGGGTATGCAACAAGTGAAAATACAGTTGAATTTAATTTTTTACAGTTCTTATTTTTTGTGAGTCATAGATTCCTGAAAATAAGCTGTGTAGTACTGTAATAGCTGTTCAGTGAAGCCGCCAAACAAAAACCACATCAATTCCTCTGATTTTAAAATCATGACATGCAAATAATTTCGCAAAGATATGCATCCCAAAGATTCTGGTGTCTCTAGTATAATCTACGCAGATCCCTTTAGAGGCAACAGAGCTATGCAGATTTGCAAATAATGAGGATATGAACTTATCAAAAGTGTTCAATTTTGGTATTCAAGGTAACTACGAGACTGACATATGAGTTTGCATATGAAGTAGATGAGTTACCATTTGTGTAAATACCAAACACAACAATTTGGAGTCCTGGTCTAAATCACTCTACCTAAATATGAGCAAAGAACAAGTGATTTCTGTGCCTTCAGGGAGAGTGTTCTCAAGTATGTGACGAAGATGAGATGAGTTGCCCTCAGGAAGAGTTTCTTTCTCTCGAAAAGGACTATAAGGTAATTATGATGGATTTTGATATCTAACTTGAAAGCTATGTTAAATCAATATTACCTACTGATTCTATAGGTACTCGTGTGAGAAAGCAATGGTGCAAAGACCATAACATCTTGCAGGTCCTTCTACTTGTAGCTTTGTCTACAATCTGTGTGATGCTCCTCTATGTATTTATTTAGGAAAGCAAACAGATGGCTTGAAAAACGCAACTAAGTAGAAAACACTAGTAAGATCCAGTCTAAACTACAGCATCTGCACTTTGGTATACACAAGCTAAGCATTGTGGTTATATTTTTTTCTTGTTTTCTTTCTACATGCTGTCTGATGAAACTAACAGACTTTACAGTATTTCCCATGCTCTCAATAAATGTTTTACCTCACTTTTTTAAAATCCTGTAACACACCTTCTAGTAATTGTCCTTTATCAACCAGTCTCACCAGTGTTCCTCTGTTTTATTTCACCCTCACATGATATTAAGCTGCTCCTACTGAACTATTTAAGGTGAACATTTGAACTGGATCCAGCTGAGAGACAGTTTATTTTCTGCATATGCAGCCCGTATTCATCTGGGTTTTGAATCTGTAACTGAAACAGTATTAATAGTAGACTTTTAGTCTAAAACACTAAAATAGTGTTTTAGCTGTTGCTGAACACTGCCTAACATCAAGGACTTCTCTGTTTTTCACGTTACCCCACAGCAAGTACACAGAGAGGACAGCTGACCCCAACCATCCAAAGGGATATTCCATACCATATAACATAATGGTCAACAACAAGTCTTGGGATGGATGGGAGGGTGAGTAGGAGCCTTTCAAAGTCAGACTCAGCTGAGAGACTTGTCATGCATTGGTCTGTTCATGGGAGGTGGGTGACTTTTTATATGACTTGGGAGTTTTTGTTTTCCCTTCCCCTGCCCTCTTCTTCACTTACTAAACTGAATTTGTCTTGACCTATGAGATTTTTCTCACTTTTGTTCTTCCAGTTCTCTCCAGCATCCTCCTGGACAGAGTATGATTGATGGAATAGCTGGTGGGTGCTTAATTGCTGGCTAGAGTCTACTCAATACAGTGTTTCTAAACATTCAAATCAAGACATCAGGAAACTTATATATTGACTGAAAGAAAATTGCATATCCCTCTCTCTCTCCAGACAACTTTTGCCACTGTTAATAACTGTTCTGAAGAAAATTTATCAACTTTCATCAATGGCAAATAAATAAAATACCAAATCTTCACATTAAGTTTATGGATGGGAACAGTTGCCATGTTATTCTTATTGTCCTAGTTTCAGCACATTATAAAAGTCTATTTCAAAACATTCAGCTCAAGAGCTTGAATATTTCACTCTGTTCAGCAGCAATATGACCAATTTAGAGATAATAGCAGTAAGAAAATAATATTATGCATTTACTGGTTGCTATCAAATGCTCAAAAGGTATGTTATAAAAACTTCTGACTTCTCAAAGTGAATCTCATTACTTCACTGTTTGAAAGCAGTATCTTCCTTTAATAATTATGTTAAATACATATTACAAGAAGCTGTCCAATACAATTTGTAACTAAAACGTGATAATGTGTGAAATTCAGTAATATAATTATTATTTGAAATTAGCATGGGCCATTGACTGTTAGCCCAATTAATAAAATCGATCTCTACTGTGCATTTCTTTTCTATGTGCATTTGTGAAACAGTACAAGTGAATCGTTTCTGACAACATACATACACTTTTGACAGGACCTGAAGTCTGCCCCAGGTCTGAGGTGAATCTGCCCAGATTTTGTCCTCTATTAAACACCCTTACAAATTCTGAAAGACTTTAAACTCAGAATGTTAAGATGGGGGATGAATAAAAACTATGACATCTCTGTCTATTTAGAAGGAGAAAACTGAATGTGACGAGGAAACATATATTAGAAATAATAACAACATCAGCAATGACAACATCTAGTGGAATTTAACAGCTGAAAGTGTAATTTAGAGTTATAGTTGTGATTTTAATATTATAAATACAATTGAACAACTTAACATTAAAAATGATTTCTTAATACAATTAAGCATTAAAATAACTGCAGTTTGGTTTAATTTTAGTTTTTATGGGTCATATGTTTATGATTACAGCCTTAATAGGAACGATTTTGTTGATTTATAATTAAATAAGGGTGAGCATTTTACTGTAGGCATAGGTTCAAGCAAACTGCAACTGGAAAGCCTCAAGCACCTCTTGTTTTCAGGTGGATTGAGCTGAGATGTATTGAAAATGAGCACTTGGAGTTGTCATCTTTAATTATCCTTTTTTTTAAAGTTACTGCTATTTCAGGGAGGTCAGATTCTCTGTGCTACTATTTAGCTTGTTACCATCCTTACTGGAGATCTGTCCTGAGTGGACTCAGGAAGTATCTAAGATCCAGTTTAACTGGTTTCTCTGGTTGCTAGGGCCACTGACTTCCTTCTATGCATTAACCATACCAGTTTAGAACTATGCATACCCACATGCAGTTGAGTAAAACTTTAGAGATGGTGACCGTACGTTTTCTTACATCAGCTGCTGTTTCATTCTAAATCTACAGTGAAAAAGTAGACTTTCACAGAAGATTGAGAATATTGTGCACTTTAAGAAGAGGTAAGATAAATGGCTTTATGTTTTCCTTCTCTCCAGCAATAGCCACAGCACCTCCTGAAAATAAATATGCTAGTAGTCAGAAATTTATGCTTTTAGATTAAAGGACAATAAGTGCCTAAATATCTCTTATAAAGCAGGCTAAAGAAAGAGTAGTTCAGCAATTAAGACTGAAAATTCAATAGAGGTTATCTAATTACCAACTGAAATTTTCTACCCACTGAAGAGATAGAAAGCCCGGAATAACCTCAGTATCTGTGCTAGTAAAACTCTAATGTCTTCAATTTTTGCAAAAGCAACTCTAAACTCAGATAATGAGCTAAATAAATCTCAAATTTTGAACAAC
Source organism: Neomorphus geoffroyi (assembly GCA_033558235.1). NCBI lineage: Eukaryota > Metazoa > Chordata > Aves > Cuculiformes > Neomorphidae > Neomorphus > Neomorphus geoffroyi. The sequence goes on from JAUMJM010000005.1 coordinate 24,509,128, forward strand.
TGGAGCAGAGAAATAATAGGATTAGCATTAAAGCTTTTATAGCCAAAGTACTGAGCAATTTTATACTTCATTTCACTTATTACTAAACATCCTACTATTTTCCTTACTCATTGGCTCTAAAAAGTTCAGTAATTGGGGCACGTAAAAGACTGGGTTTGTGTGTCAGAAAATATCACCTTCTTTCTGTCACAGAGTACCCCCATATATATTCTCTACTGTCACCATTTCACTGAGGAGATTCCATAGACCAATGTCCTCTTTTGGTTGTATGTGCATTAGTTTAGTTGTGTGTGTATTTACTCCAATATGAATCAAACCCATTAACTGTATTTAAGAGTGAAATTATCATATCTTTGAAAACCCTTGCAATACATTTCTGAACATTGGAGGAGAAATATATCAAATATAATACTCCATTTTCAATTAACAGTTCAAACGCTACCTAAAATAGCAACCTAAACCTCTGAAGAGACAATCACAGCAATCAGCTTTGCTCCTTGAGTCAACAGAACTTCAATCCAGAAAGGTAATTCTTCCATGTGCAGATGACAATGATGAGAGTCCCTGTAGAGAGTGAAAAAGCTGCCAGAAACATCAGAAAATATGCATAACACTTTTTTGGCATCCTTTCATAAAGATAATAATTTTACACCGATAGAAGGTTGTACATATTTAAAAAATTAAACTGCAAATCTGCACAATTTCTTTCACAGAAGAAAGATTTACGTGTCATATTTTTATATATATGCTACTTAACGAACAACTTGGCAAGTATTCATAAAGTGCAATGATGAGACAGATCATAAAAACTTCCTGTTTGTAGGAAAAGAAAATACCTTAAATTCTTTCTTAAAAATTCTAAATTATTAGACTATGTCATTGTCTGTGCTCATACAAGTAACTATTGGCCATCACTTTTGCTCCAGGAGGTTCTTGGGCTTTATGATAACAGCAAGAAAGACGCTCAGACTTTGTAAAGTATAATTTAAATTGTTATGTATTATAGTTAACACTATAAAGAAAGATCATCATGTATCTCTTCAGATGGTGGGAACCTTGAGATGTACATCGAGCAGGTTTCCAATCCACAGCCAGCATACCATGAAGACTCCTTTTGTGGAAAGGGTTATCCTATTTTGTTTTTTCCAAGCAACTCTAAAATGCTCAGAAAACAACTCTATTCATCATTTCTACCATCAAACAGAATCGCTAGTTCGCATGAGAACTTCTTGCTGCAATTTTAGGTAAGGCAAAGGCATACAGATGGCTTAATTGCCAATACCAAGTGGGAGCTGCCTGCAGCTTCTCTTCTATAATGAACTAATTTTATTCTGCAGACAAGAGATATGCTCAGCACAGCACAGTCATGAAGCCCAAACTGTACATCCAGCACAGCACTGCAAAGGATTAGACAGGCCTGGGCCACCTAGTTGTTACGTGGATCACTAAGTCTCCGATGTACAATGGACTTTCAGTGAGGATCACTGCAACTTCTCCCTTGGACAAAAGATTCATCTCCATCTTATGAAAGAAATTCTGTGTAATTTTTATTTTACTTTATCTTGGAGGAAATGACATTTTTAAGATAAATGCTTTTTATTCAGTCTGCAATGTCTCTAAATTTCATGATTTGATAGTGTGTTAAAATAAAAGGCATGGGATTTATCTCATCTGACTCTATTAAAGAAAAAGCTAAAATTTCTGAACTTACTTTGCCCCTATGGACAATAGAAAGTGTTAGCCCTCCTCCCTCCCAGTATTCTCAGATAGCTCATATACAGTAATATTTGAAATACTTTTTATTTGCACTGATTTATAAGAGGTATTAAAATAATTTAGATTATGAACAGAACTTCCATTTCGTTACAGTTAGATGAGATGAAGACCAAATCAATTCTATATGCTACTGGTAAGAAACAGTTTTCTGCATTTCATTTCTTTAAAAATGAACGGTCTTTTTTTATCCTGACTTTGGGAATAATTATCATAAACAAAATTGAGACTGTAAAAACAACAACAAAAAAGCAAATAAAGAATTAAAATTCAAATAAAGAATTGAAAGATCTTGAGACTTTAAAGCTGAATTGAAGAATACAATGTGGCGAGTGAGGAAGTTTCATACTCCATCATCTCTGAATAATTCTGAATGTTGAAGTTAGCTGGGACAAGAAGTTATTTATGTTGAGTCTTTATTGTCTTTTAAATGAAATATTTTACTTTTCCACTAGGAAAGTGGAGAAATGTTGAATGCATAGTACAATGGGTGGGGAACAAGGAGCAGAATAACTATTACCATGTGCATCTAATAAGAATGCATACTTTCATGGTGCACTAACTGGTACATTACTTGACAGTGTAAACAAACAAATATTACTCTTAAAAATACTGAATTGAAATGACTGAGACTATGGAAATTAGTTTGTTGTTATTTAAAGAGTATATCTAAAATAAACAACCTTTCAAGCATTTATTTGGAGAACACTAAATAAATAAAAGCCTTATTTCAAAATTTGTTTTGATTTACACAATTATAGAAAGAAGTTATTGATAACTGATTAATTAGACTCTCTTTAACTTATGTTTAAGTCATATAATTCTGTAGTTGATTATTAAGTTTCACAGTTTCTCAGGTACATTTTGAAAAATATTCTGTTATTTTACAAATATTCAGCTTCACACAAGGATTTGGGAGATAGATTACAGTTGGTAATTACATTGCCAATTACAATGTCAATTACATCGACTCTGTAACTAACTTGATATATAGCAACTAAGAATATGACCAAGTAGGAACATTCTCACTCTATGACATGAACATATGTCTCGGGTTTTTTAACTGTCAATAAAAAGGGACATGCTAATCTTTTCATTCCATACAGAAGGAGTCACTACTGGACTCTGAAAAAGCAAGATATACTTTACTGAATGAGTTTTATAGCAGAGTGTATCTTGGTTATCAATAGAGTGCATTTCCTGAAGAAAAAAACAAAACTGCATTGCTCTCCTTTTATTTAATTATTCAACTAAAATATTTAATTAACTTTTAATTTGAGTTCCATTTCCTTTCCAAATGGACTGTTTTAATTACAAAATTACAGCTGTCCTCCTGTTCAAATAGTAATAACTTCCTTATGCCTATTTGGCTGTTGTCTGACTTAATATAGTTTTTTTAATAGCAGCTCTTACATAACAATTTAAGTCAACAAGATTAAGATGACCAGGCTTCAGCAGTATACAAAAATTGGTGTCTGAGAGCCATAAGAATCACAGGACGGTCCTAGGATGGAGATATCCAAAAGATATTCACAGGACAGAGATGAGAAACACATTAAAATCTCATTCAGGACAAAAGGTATAAATGGCGTTAAGAATTTACATTTAATTATTGTTTCAGCAATCTAATCAAACCACAAGAAATAGTTATAAACAGTTACAATTTTGATGACAGTAAAACTCAGTAAAAGTCAAAATTAAATGAGAGAACACTGACTCAATAAAAATAGTTAACATATATAAATTTCCTACTGTGTATCCCTTTCTTCTGTTTTTATGTGTAGTCTTCCACTGTCCCACTGGGTACTAAGGTCAGCAAAATCAGTCTTTCTTACCAAGAAGCACGGGGTTACAACAACACATCAGTGTCACAAGGTTTCTGCCAGAAGTAGTACATTATTAATGATGGGGATTTATTTTACCTTGGTCTTCGATTTTTCTGTTCTCTACTGTTTTTGCTGAAGTTGGCTCTACCTGGCTGACAGAGGTGCACTATTGTATTGATCAGTTTTTGCCCACTGTGATTTTATTCTCACAACCTGAAACCTCTGCTGTCATCCTATATACACACTCTTCCACATTACATTTAAATGTAGTGTCATCAGCAGTTCCAGCGCAGAACAGCCGTGTGTTACTGCTACATGATAGGAAATAAATTTAGACAACAGTTTACCTGATTGTTAGACAATTGCTATCATGGGCAAAGCAAACTAACATCTGCCGAGGTCAAGACAAGTGCAAGTGAGTCCGGAGAGACAGAACCACCAGGTCAATTCAAAGCCTAAGGCTTTTTACAATTAATGAAAAAACATTGTATTTCCTGGGCGACTGAAAGGACACCCTTTAGCAATCCTGCTTTGCTGTCTACTGACCTGTGCATGAAATTGGATCCCAGGGCAACCAGAAAATTTGTCTTCATTGACCTTTGTTGCCCTTACCTCCTTCTACATCTAAGAAAGTTACCAGCCTTTGGGGTAGCACAACCCCGTTACATGATCTAATCCATCACAGAAATTTATCAGCAAATGTTAAAGTTTTTTAATATTATAAAATAAATAGGATAGATCGCATAAAAATAACAGTTATTCAAATATTATCTGTGTAGACATTCCCAAGTAATTGAATGACATTTGTCACTTAATTTTTAGAAGTCTGAAGCTAAAGCATGTCAAAATGAATGATTTTGTTTCAGTTATTCATCAGTTAGACAAAACATGAAAAAATACCTTTGCTGTTTGATTTTTTACTGCAAAAGAAGACATTTCACACTGTCTGAAATAATATGTAATTATTGAATAAAGAGAAAGAACCTAAAACTATTTGGGAGTCTTTGCTTATCTGCTTTATCAGAAGACAATTTATTGGAAAAAAAAAACCAGTTTATGTGTTTTGATGATATATGCAGATTTAATGTGTTTGAATCATTTTGATTCCCCAAATATTTCATTTTTTATAAAAATATTTTCTTTCCTGAAATTTGGTCATCATTGCATTATTGAATGACTTAAGTCTTTACCCTAATTCCCAGTTTTCTGAAACTAAAATTTGTAAATACCTATGCACAGATTATATAATTTTCTGACTAGGCCTAGCTATAAACACTTTTCATAGCTCTAGCCACAGCCTTAAAAGCCAACTTTACAAGTATTGAGTAACATCAAATGTTTAGCTGACCGTGGACATTGACTATATTTTTGCCTTTTACACTTACTTTCTGTGTGAAAAGCTTAATTGTTTTTCAGTCACTTCTGGAAGGACTGAACTTTATTTGGCCAGACAGCTGCTGAAAATACACATATGAGTATTCCTCAAATGTTTTTTAGTCATTTAGAACTGCTATGTCTGAGAGTAATTGCCAAGAGTCAGAAATTACCAGCTACTTTGTACTTTATTTCAATCATGGTGCTATATTGGTTAAGAGCTGCATTGCTTCAGGAATACAATAAATTTGTTCTCAGTTTTCCCTGAATAGTATTACTGTAAGACCAAAACCCCCAGTTAAGAAATAATGACTAATGTTCAGAGAAAGTGGATAAACATATAATCCATTACAAACATATTTCAGATTGCTTTTCTTAAGAAGTTAAAAGTAATCAACTGGCTTCTGCCTTACTTTTTTGGCAGACATTTCCAAGGGTTGAACTATTAACATTTGCAAAGATATTTCACTGGCAATATCTATATTATCCTTACATATATTATTCAAGAAAAAATACTCATTTAGAAATAGATCTGTTAATTGGAATAGCTATGTTCTCAAAACCAAGGAGAGGGGGGAAGATCAAAGATTGAAACAGAAGGTTTAGAAAAGTTGGTTCATAAATTTCACTTTTTCAGTTAAATATTTCTAGCTATTATTTCCTTCTATATTTAAAAAAAATTATTAATTCTTTATAAAAAATGTTCTTTTGAGGTTTTATTATTTTGAATAGCATTATCAAATATTCTTCTCAGTTAACAAGGAAAGTGCAAGAATCAAGCTATTCATCATTCATATGTTAGTTACAACAAGTAAAAACAGTCATAGGTGAATTAGGCACACAAAATCTAAATTCTCTAAATATCCTGTGAATATATTTAAGTCTTATATTCTTTCCATGTCTTCTTCTGATAACTGTAGTAACAATCTTCTTTAAAACAATTTAAAATATTTGATATAGAAATTATGTTGTCCTGTACTTAAAGTGCTGTAGCAGTCTTTTAGTACAAATAATACAAATTACCTTTTCATTTAGCCTCCATAGACTTTAAATTGAGATATTTCTGTGTTGGAACATTTTACCTCTAACAATTCTAATATCCAACAACATTTATTAATAGTTGTGGAAGCATTGATATGTCATCATTTGCTATGCAAATCAATGGATTATTGAACAAAGAAATTTGAATTCATCTTAATTTTAAAAGGTATATGCAGAATCCTTCTAGAAATAAAGCAATGCATTGTGCTTTGTAAGCTATATAAAAAATAACTACAAAGTAGTCTTCATTCCAACTGAGAAAATACCTGTGTCTGTGTGCATGCACATACCAGAATGTCTATAATCTTTTAATATCTAAACGACTTTTCTGAAAACGACTTTTCTGGTTTGAAACCAGATGTGAGGACTGATTCTACGTTTTCATTCTGATGCCATACTCCTTTTTTGTAGCTAGAGACAGATTGCATTATTCGGAACAGTCTTGGCAGTTTTGCAAAGATGTTTATACAAAGATGTTTCTACAAAGCATCTATTCAGGGAGATAAGCTATTTGGAATCCTTTTTCCAATGGAGAGAATTATCACCATGTTTAGCTTTTAAGACAAAATTTTACTTAAAGGATTATTGATATGCAGTAAATGTTCATGCCTTTAAATTAGAAACTGGATGGACAAGTTTATAAATTCCCAAATATGCACTTTTCAGTATTTAAAAATATATTTAAGTCACAGGAATGACCTCAGAATTCAGTTGATATGCTTTGTGTCATACTTCTGTTTTTAGAATGTCTTATGATAATCTGAATATCAAAGACATTTTGTATATTTCTTTGCCAATACGATGATAAATGTTTTGTTTCTTAATCCAATTCAGTGACATCTACCAAATGACATTTAAAGGATAGAGGATATCCTCTCTGTCTTTAAATCAGCCCTGAAACTACTGTGAAAGGAAGGTGCTACCTTTATTCTTTTCCTCCCCCTCAAAGATAATTTTGTCCATCATGTTAACTCTGCCTTCCCTTGTACCTTTGTATAATGCTGGAAAGATAATCCTGCCACATGAATCACAAGTAAAAGCTCCATGGATTTCATAAAGTAATTTTAATGCATTATTGGTCCTTATATGTGAAAGACTTCAAGATCCCAGTTTCTCTTTAAATGCATCTATCAGTTGCAATAAATATTAACTTAGTAAATTAATGAATAAATATCACAAAACAAGTCCAGAAGAAATGAACATAAATGGTGTAAGTGTTGTAAGCACTATCATCACTGGTCAACATGCACAATAGGAATAAAAATCAATGTTATAGGTTTCAGAACACAGAAGAAAGAAAGGTTGTTTCAAGATTTTTTTTAATTGTTATTATTGGATAGTGTGTGTAAAGGGCCTTACTGTTTGTTTACTTTTCTCAAAAAAATATCTATCTCAAAGCAGGAGTGTCAAATTAATTTTCATGTTATGACAAGCTTTCACACAGTTCCTCATTATTTTCCTCTTGGTATTATCTTCCTAATTTGTATGTTCCTTAAAGAGCCTTTTTAATTGACTGTTCTCAAGGATGTGTGTTATCATCTGCATTTAGAACAAAACCACAGATTCTTTTAGCTAAATAATAATTGTCATTTACAAATTTTTGAAAACAGTTCTCTAATGCGAGAGCTTTCCAAGCAGGGATATTTCATAAACATGTTGAGATCCCTCCTCTGTGCACCTCATATGCTAACAGGAGGTGATTTTTTCTATAAATAACACATACCAAAAAGGCCCACTTGCACGTTCTCTGCTTCATGGACCAGGTTTTCTGCTGAGATCTCCACTGGAATTCCATTGGAGTGGTGAATATTTTTTATTATATTCCCCTTTCTATGCTACTTTTCTTCTTTTTCTCTCTCTGTCATTTTGTCTCCTCAAATCTACCTCACTTCTCAGCACTTTTGCATGTTGTACAAACCAGCCTTTTGCCGAGTTGCATTGTCTGTGTGTGGTTTTGAGCTATTGCTGTTTTGCAAGGGACCAGACTTTTGCCAAGTTCTTGTGAACAGTGACTTTGACTGAGCTCAAAGTAAAGACTGGAATTTTGATTCAGCCTCTAAAATTATTATCATCACTTTGATACTGCTATGCAAACATTTAAAAAATTAGCATCGTATATTGGTCTCGCTGTGCTGAGTAGGTGTAATATCATCCCTTTTTCTCTTACTAATCTTTTGTTTATGCCTTTTAGTATTTTCTTCTGCCAATATTGCAATAGGTGCTCATGGCAAATTGTAGTAATCTTTAAATCTTTTCCAGAATCGTTGCATTCCAAATTTGTCTATTGTTATTGAAAATATTTCTTTGAATTAAAGCAATTTATTTGAATGTGATCCTTTCCTTTGAAATTACGAATTGATCCAGACTATTTTTCTGACTCAACCATTTCTCCCTATTACTTATTATGACTATTATTACTATTTTTTTTGCTATTTATGCCTCATTAATCTTTGTTTCATCCATTGTTAGAATTGTTGACTCTCTTAATTACTATGAAATGTCCAATACTGTTTCTTTCACAGCACTTATAAAAAAGAATCATCAAAAAATTATTTCCTGCCACTGATTACTGTTTTAGATTTGTCACTTGGTCATTTTTTAATCTACTGTTCTTGTATTATTCCAGAATTTTACTGAAACATTTAATATTTATCATTTAAAAACAACTGACACAAATTTAAATCAGGGGACATGAGTATCTGAAGCAGAGAATTTTTACATGTGTTTCATTTATAAACACAAGAAACATCAGTTTTCTCTCTTTCTTCTATAGGTTCTTCTTGTTGCTGTTGGTTTTGTTTTATTCAAAACAAATAAAAAGAACAAAGCAAGGAAGACAAGAAATGCACACAAAAATCAAACTGAGAAGTATTCTTTGTAAGCAAAGTGCAAACCAGTGTGGTCTATTGATTAGATTTTGTATAAAGAGAGACGGTTTCCTTCATTATTAAGAAACAGATTTGCTACCTGATGGGAAAAATTACTTCAATGTTTTTTTAACCATTTTCTCCAAATTCACATGCAAAGCTTTATACTGTTTCCTAACCATTCTTTATTGATGCAATCAATACACATTCCACATATATTTCTATGACAAAGACTACTCATATTTAAAATTGTCATTTGATAATTTCAGAACAGACATGGGTTTTTATTTACAATATGATGAACTTAAGTGCTTTATTGCAGATTCACTTCAAATCTCAAGGAAAAAAGTTATCATTATTCTCTCTCTGTAAACTTTTGGTTACTTCTTGATCACAAAAGTGTCACTACCTTAACAATATGTATCATTGACATAACATTTCACTTTCACGTAGGTAGAAATGAAATGTATGCTTTGGCAGTTCCAAAACTGATTGTAGAACAGATGAACACTTTTAAACTTATTGGCAATAAAGAGCTGTAGATAAAGAATATGTGGAGATAATGTTAGAACTTAGCATTAGTGAACAAATGCCTTCATATCGGCAACTTCTTGAAATTGACAGATTGGACTTAACTCTAATGTACACTTACAAAATTCTCTGATTCATCTAAAATTCGATATTGAACCATTGCAGTTTCTTCTCAGCTTCAGGGGCACAGCAATTTAAAAATTGATGCCATTTTAAAGAAGCTAAACAATTGGCATACAAGACAGCTTCTCATTGATCTGTGTGCTTAATAAAGCTAAATGTTAGGAAGACTAATGTACCATTCTGATGTTTTAGGGATTTCATTAATGTATTTGAAAGACTGTCATAACTCACTCACCTCTGCTGAGTTCATGAGCCATGGGTTTTCTCCAGCTCATAAAATCAACTTGCTTAACACCATTCAGTGACTGATAGCACGAGAGATGACACTTCATGAAGCAAGGTGACTCTTTTTTTTCCTTCTTTTTTTATAAGTGTGTAGGACTTTGCAGGGATACTAAAAAGAGGAAGGGATAAAAGTCTGACAAAATATTATCCTGATTTAGTAACAAGTTAATTACAAATATCTTATCTCTGTTACTCTGTGTAAATGCTTAATGTAAACTGGGACATGTTAACTTCTGAAATATCGAGAAATTATTTTTGTATTTTCGCTTTTTTAAATAAAATATATCTGACATGGAAAATCACTTCTGTAAATAGTGATGTGTCTTTCTGTCGGTGGTGTTTATCTCTCTACTGAACTTCATCTAAAAATTTTGAAACAGGAAACTTTTATAATTTTTCCTTACCTGGAATAAATGCAAAGAGCATATCTACACATTGGTACATATTTTATCATTAAAAGTATTAATCCCATTAATTTTAAAAAAACAAATTTTGCACCCCTCTCTAGGTATCTGCAATGCAGATATCATCTGAGATGGCCACCAAACTCTCCCATTATCCATGGATCACAACAGGCTCCTACAATATATGATTTCTGAAGAAACATTAGTCTTCTAGTTACTGCAAAAGAAACATAAAAGGAAGACCAAGATATGGACGTTTAAGGCTATAATTACATAAAGTTACACCTAGTTAATCTCATTCCAGAATCTGCACTTTTAGCCATTTCCTATAAGATATGGCAAAAGATACCTCAGATCTAGTTCAAAACAGTCAGCTCCCTGAAAAGAAGGCAACTTATTGAAGTTGAAGTACCTTTGAGTTTTGGTTGTGCTTAGTTGGATTCATATAGTCTAATACAATGTGAATCCCATTGGAATTAGACATAGACATTTTTCCTAAGGTCCACTCCTGACAATTCCCTTATGAATATGGCATAACATAAATATTTTTTCTGGGTTAGAGGAACTATCTCTCATCCTCAAAGAAGCACCTATGCACAATCACAATTCACAGAAAAAAGCAATCCTCTACAGTCAGTCCTATTTTCTCTTTGGAAAAAATGGTCCATATCATCCCTTTCTTTTAAAACACAATGCAAAACAACTAATACCTCTATGTGTATGCAACTAGAAGACTAGTAATTACAGCACTTCTTCAGGATGTGATACACTTCACTTGAAAACAGTTTAAAAAACACATTGTCTATCTTGAAAACAATACATAGCAAAATAGACTGCAAGTAGTAAATTGTGTGCACTTATGAAGAAATAATGAGTGGATCCTGACTGACCATGAAATTGTGTCTGAACAAAAGAGAAGACCTTTTCACTATGAGGGTGTTCAAGTATTTGGAAAACTTGGCCAGAGAGGACGACTTTCTCTCTCAAGAGACCCCTTTCAGTCTTAACAATTCTCTGATTCTTTGACTACTTCACAGAATAGCAGATACATTCATGAAGGAACTGACCTCTGGAGATCATTTACTTCAGTCCTCCCCGATCACAGCAGAGTCAACTAGGTTGACTTCATGAGATTCCCATTGGACCAGGTCTCCAGTTTGCACATGTCCCTCTGCATGTCCGCACATCTATATGGTTTATTACTCACTCATCCTAGTTTTATACAATCTCCAAACTCACTGAGAGTCTGCACCCTGTGCCCTCATCTAGGCCATTAATGAAGATTTTAACAGCATTGTCCCTACATTTGACATACGCTGTTAGTGACTGATGTATCTTTTGCATCAGGCATCACAATCCTTTGAGCCCAACAGCTTCGTCAGTTTTCATTTCACCTCACTATTCAGGCACTTAGTTTGAACTTCATCAGTTTGTCTGTAAGAGTGCTATGAAAGACAATGTTAAAAACTTTACTTGGAATAGCAGCTTAAAACAATTTAAATCACTAAACTATGACTTTATGTGAATACAGGGTAAACCGAGCATTTTAAAATACACTTTGGGATTTGAGTATTGCCAACTTTTAGTCCCAATTCAAATGCCTAAGTCCAGATTTACCGTGTGAATCTGTGCAAAATAAATAGATTTGATGTTGAGACTGGATGTCATTTTTAAGTGAATGTTGTATTATTTCTGCATCCATCCTGACTCTTTCATCCATTTGAAGATCCTCTATGAAAATTTTGTCTCTTCCATTGCTTTTTATAACATATTACGTTAATGACTTTATTTTTGTTTTCAATTTTCAGTTGCCTAACTTAGCTCTGTAAAAATGTTCACTTTCCTTTAAAGTTAATTAAAGAGTAGTAATGTCATGTTAGAAGTGTGCTTATACACTATTCTATTCTTAAGTATAGTTGGTCTCATAGTGTGCTCTTCACCACTTGACAAGAAGCAAGAAGCAAGTGACCTTAGCTCAGCTGTTATTCCCGAGAGCAAGAAGTTTACATAGGTACTTTTGTTTTGTTTTTATAATACATTTTCTCAGCTTACTTCCCCGGTCTTCTCCCAATTTAATACGTTCCTGTATTTTCACTGTTGCTTCTAATCAAGGCATCTACATATCTATGTGCTATTTTGGGTAAGCCTACATGTGTAATTACAATTTCAGTTGTAAGATAAATTTAACTTTCCCTTCTTTTCTCTAAGTTTAAAAGTAAAAGAGAATTTACTAACATCTGGTAAAAAAGAAAGAGATACAGCTTGCCAAGTGAAGTGCTATGTCTCCTCTGCATATGCCGTATCATTTCAGATACTAACACCTTTATCAGAGCCAAGCTTTCATAATTTACAAGAATATTTTAGTTTATTGAGAGCTACATTTCCATGAAGGAAATGTGATTATCCTGAATCAGTTATGGACTGAGTTAATATTGAATTCTTGGGTTTTTTCTTAAGTTTAGTTATGAACCCCAGAAAAGCATGATTCTTTAGTTTACATCCTATTTTTCAAGTTATTAATGCTGAATTAGTATGCTAATAGTATCAATAATCTCTGAATCTATGAAATACTTACATGACACAAATAAATGTACATGTACCTCAGGAAATCAGGTTCTATGATAATGCTAGGATACACAGCAGATGAATAAAGTTTTTGGTTTTATTATTTTATTATTTGGGTTTAAAAAACAAAAAAATGTTAGAGTTTTCCTTCCTAAATATTTCTTACTCTTTATATATGTTATTGTTACTTTTCAAAAGTGTTCTTTAGTAGTCTAAAATTAACTAGGTTTTTATTACTTAAGCTTACAGAAAATCTCATTTTCTTGGAGGGGTATTGCATCTTTAAGCATTTATCTAGCTATAACTAAACAAGAATGAAATCTTCATGAAAATCTATAGCCTTGGATACAATTCGTTTTACTTTTGTTAGAGTTGAATTTGGTCCATTGAATAATATAATGTATTAACATCGTAACAGCTGAGTTTTCCTGTATATTCTGCATCTGTCATGGATTCAAAAGAATCTAATGGATGTTAAGATTTCACTTCTGCACAAAGATCTGCAGGTATAAAAACCTTCTGGAACTGACACCACTACAAGGAGGATTTAGTTGCATCTTCAGTATAGAGGCTAGTATTTCAAGTAAACTTGTTGCCAAGAAAAAACTAAGACAAATTACCCAAGGAATGGAGAAGCCAAAGATCAGTAATTTTAAGCTATCAGCAGAACCAAGGCTTTTATATAATGCAGAGAAAACGTGGAAGCACTTTAAGCAGAGAATTTTTCAATATCTATATCGTTAAATGAGTTCTAACTGATAGAAAAAGAGAAAGCTAGGCACAAGTTGCATATCACTATGGTAACAGATGCCCTAAAGACAGTATAATAGCAATAGATTTAGAGGAATTGAAGAATACAAGAACAAAATACAATGAACAGTATACAAGTATTGTATACAATTGTCACAGAAAATTCTCTATTCTGCCTGGAGATAGCATATAGCTTCATCATGTAATTTAAGATTTGCAGCTGCTGAATTACTACTTCTATACCAAAGATTTTGGAAAGACTTGAAACAATTTGGAATATTTAGAATTTGAGAGAACAATTATTTTAGTAATGCATTGCATAAAAGTGACATGAAATGCGCTTGGAAAAAAAGTACTGGTAAAACTATAGTCAAATTTTAAACAATTTCATAGACAATTTGACTGAAAAAGTTAAAAAAAAAAGTAAAAAAATTGTTACAGTGTGGGTCTTAAATAACTGAATACAAAGATGGGAAAACAGCTGTGATACTTTGGGCACATAGTGTTCTTGTATAATTTTGTGGGTCACATAAGACAGTCTATGAATTTTCAAAACAAATTATGTACAGTGGCACTTTAAACAAGCGTCATAGTAAGAGGTGCCCATAGTGTGCATCAAGAGCTTTCTAAAACAAGGGATACAAAGGAAAATACACTCTTTCAGCTTAGTATAATGCAGAACCTAAACTAAACTGTCGACTGTTTTGAAGCAGATGAAACTTACAATGTCACTATAATAATTTTTTAATGTAATATCAAAACATAAAAAACCCACAAAACATTTTTAGTTCCTTTTCATTTCCTTTCCTTTTCCTCTGTCTCCCTTCTTTGTAACATCCCAACAAAGATAAGACAAAAGAATCATATTTACATCTAAATTCATAATGTTAATTATAAGTAGTTTATATTGCAAAGAGATTCTAATTTTCAAATTATTACACTCTTGTTCTAAAATTACATTCTCATGAACACACATACACACACACACATGTCTATATATGCACGAGATTTCCAGGATGTGCAATAAAACTGGAAAAATCCCCCAAACCTGATGTGATGTGTAACGGGAGTTTGGAAAGCACAGCACAACTGATCTCTTTTTTAAAAGAATTGTTTTAAGAGAATAATCAATTAATAATACAAAGCACAAATTATTTCAAATTTCTTAAATTTTCTACTCCTCAGATAAGTGAGTTTTTGCAACAGTCTTTTACTAGGAGCCATGAGAGCAGTTCAGCTCTTGAGAGTTTAAAGCTGAAGCTTGTATCTTTATACACAAGTTGAAATGAAATGGAGTTAATGACCTAAGAAGTCTTCCGTTCTACTAGAAACTAAAAATTCATATTGCTTTTATTGGCTCTCAGGAAAATATATCATTCTGAAAATATTTTTTTTTTAGTATGCTTCCATTTCCATCTTAATTTAAAACCAAAACAATACTTCACGAAGCCAATGATATTCTATTTGCAAAGTAGTTTGTAGATGACATATCGTTGTCATGAAAAACTGCACTGCACTACATCTCCTAATGTGAGTTTGATAAACAGCTAAGATTAAAAGAGGAGAGCAAGATAAGAATATAATGTATCCATAAGACACCATCAGCCGTTAGGGTGCAGAATTATTTTTTAAAAATCACAGATTTAAGGTAAACTTAATCTTATCTAATTTAAGTTTTCTGTAATATAAATGTTTACGTATGAGACAGCTAACCTGGTCCGTTTCATTAGTCAATGAAAAGCTAAAGAAAACCTTAATTGATTCTTCTTATTGTAAAAAATATATCTAAAACATGTCAGAAGTCCATTCTTTTTATGCTGACCATTTCCTTGGAATGACTATAAAGGAAACCTTTAGGCTATCCCTCAAATGTGTGTGTCTACAGTGAAGATACCTATGAATGAGACAAGTCTCTCCTTCCTCAACTGACTATTGCTAAGTACGTGTATTTTCAAGCATGAAATGAAAGGTGATAGTTTCTTTAGTTTTGTGGAATGTTTTGGATTTGGGTTTTTGTTTTTTGGGGTTTTTTTTGTTTTTTTTCTGAATTGTATTAACAAATTACCTGTTCTAGGAGAACAATATTAGTTACTGACTTTCCTCAGTCATCTTTTTGTTTGGTAGTTTTCAACCTTTGACGTTTTTTTATTTTATTTCTACATTTTTAAATAAATTGGACTGCAGGCACTGTGTAGCAAATAAGTAAGTAAGTAATAAAAAATTAAGTCTCCTGCTAATGAGTTTGTTAGATAGCATTTTGAGGTTCTTCAGAGCTTGTTATTAACTGGCAGAAGTACTCAAACAGCAGACTGAAATTTTGGACTTAAAGAGATAAAGGGCATGCAATATATTTTTTTTAAAATTAGCAAAATTAAAAAAATAAAATCCTTATTTTTCCGAATAGAAGAAAATTCAGAAAGCCTACTTGTTCTGTGAATTTTATACTTATTGTATGAAATATAAAGGTTTCTTGTCTACAAGAAATTCGAAGGCACAAAACACATGTACTATTTTCCCGACAAGCCAAGGAAAAATAAAGCCTTGGAGTCTCTAAAGGCAGCCAGTAGAGGGAGGCATCTTCACATGCAGTTTATTACATGTCCCTGCAAATATTTCTGAAATAACCCAGGTGATGAATAAAAGATTTTATTATTATTATTTGCTACAGAATCCTTACATAGGAAGAAAATGCAATGTGGAAAACACCAGACTCTTCCCTAACTGAATATGCTAGTTCACAGTGATAACAACAGTCGCGGCACTGCTGCAACATTAGGTTTGCTGTATTCTGTGATTTTTATATACTAGATCCACCGAAGGGATTTAAGCGCTTAAAGTTAACCTCCTGGGTATTTTAGTGTGCAGATTAAAAATCACAGGGAGGGGAAAAACTTGTTGTACTGTTGCTTAACCCTGCCAGGAACTTGGCAGTTGCTTTCACGTTCAGCTTCAAAGTTTCTGAGTACTTGCATATTAAGAACTGCTAAAATCTGAGCGTTACAGGGATTACCTTCTCAGTAATCAGTGACTGGTGGTTTTCTGACAATATAACTAACCTGTAGGTGTTCTTCAAGCTGAAATATTTAAAACACAGAAAGATTGACTTTCAACAAAATGCAGTTGCAGCCATTTTCTTTGAAAACACAGCTGGAGCCCTTTCATGGGGATAATGGAGGTGAGTTCTTACACTGAGAGGAGCATTGAAATAGAGGTTTGAGATCTCACACAATGGATAAAGGAGGGGGAAGGGAACACAATAGGTATAGTGCATATAATAATAAATACCATTCTTGCACAAACCCTTCTTTTTGACTCAGAGAAGTAAACCACTGTTCATAAACTATTACTGTATGAAAGGATTAAGCCCACTGCTAAGAACCCCCGTCATGCCACTATACTGTGAGGCATACTCTAAGAATTACAGCTTTCAGATGTTATAAACAGATTGAGATATGAATTAGATGCTAATTTGCTCTACAACATTAAGAATAAGGAAATTTGGAGTAAAAAAAGGTGATGCAGTTATAAGTGGTGATATATATATATATATAAAACTGGTGATGCTTGTCAGTAATACATGTGCATGTGGAAAGTGCAATAGAATTTAGGAGTTAGCAGAAGTGACCTATAAGCAAAAGTGTTCAGAATCACAACCTTTTTTCCTAGGGAAGCTGCGTTTTAACCGCATAGACATGTAGAGGTATATTTACCTGTGGGAAATATTTCCTAGTTGTTTTTCCATTCAGATCTGTGGAAATCAGTCTTTCTTATGTTAAAGGAGTATGGGAATAGTTAAAAAGCAAAAAAACCAAGCAAAACAACCACAGTACAAACTATGGAAATTATATCGTGTCAGCAAAAAGGATTAGTTTTATGAGAATAAATAATATTAAGTATTAGGAAGAGAGCTTATAGCCTACAAAGTAAAAACTACATACATGTAAACTGTATATGACAATTTATTTGTACTATTCTTCTAGAATTTTTCTTCTTTTGGATGTTGTTGTAAATGTCAAATTATGTAACTTCACCAAATAAACTTAGAATTTTTATCAAAAGGATCAACCCGCTTCATTTTTTCAGATTCTGGAGAGTAAAGTTCCTTTTGGTTTTATGGGGAGGGTTTAGCAGTTATCTTGTTTTGACTATTTTATTTAAAGTTTTATGCTAGAATTTCTGTCATACACATGAACTTATTCACAGTTCAACAATAAGGCGCACAGTACAAATTTTGAGTGCTTTCCATATGTTGCTCCTCTTTTGGGAGGAAACTCATAGATTTAGACAAGTAACTTTCTGAACCTTTTGTGTGCAAGTGAGGGAACAACAACGTTTCTTCTGTAATTAAAAATGGGTTGAAACTATTCAGTATGGCTGTAAGCACTGAGGTTTCGAGGAAAGCTGCAAATCTTCTGTGGCTCACGATGCCATTGAAGGAGGGGACATTGCACCCCTAGCTCAGAACACATACATGTAATTAATTGTGTGAGGTGATTAGTTCCATATCATGTTTGAATTAATTGCTTGTAAAACCTGACACCACTTTTTTTTTTTTTTTTTTTTTTTTTTTTTTAAATATGAGTTACAATTGATGAAAGCTTTCTCAAATCAGAAAGTAACCTCTTGCAGGAAATAAATTGCCTGCGTGTTTTCCAGGCTCCAGGACACCGGAGATACATTTTTACTAGGAATCTTATAGTTACCTTGTATAAAAGGTATTTGCCCACTCCCTAATAACGTTATGCACTAATTTTTCATTTTAATAATGCTTCTGTTGACATTTGAAAGGTACAACAATCTTCCTATCTGTGATGCAAACATGAGGCATATGGCTAATAAGAACATTATTTTTTTAGACTAGGCTGGACGTGAATGTTTTGATTATAGACACATTTTATCTTAGTCTCATGTATCATAACTGTAGACTCTTTCCAATTCAAATTCTGGGCCTGGAGCAGATGGCAGAGATATATTTAAAATAATCATACTTGACATGTAATTTCTATAAATAGCTACACAGTTACAAGGTGCTATTTGTAATTTTTCTCTCTTGAGAAGAATCTAAAAATTCTCTGTCACTTCATTATAATTGTTCTTGAAATTCATCACAAAAGGATAAATTTTTGAAATTTTTAACTCAAGGTAAAAAGGCAGATACAAAACCAGTTTTTTTTCCACACATTAACTTGATTCCCAAACGTCTTCATAACCTAGTCATAGAATCAATTCCTGAGGCATATTGTAACCGCATATATAGAAATATCCTAATGGAAAAAGTACTGAAAGACATATTTTAATAAATTGTTTTTTCTCTCCAAGAAAGACTATATATATATATATGATAAAATGTATCACATATCTGACTTACAACGAATTTGTGTGTTAAAAAAATTTCCCTTCTACTCATTGATGCAATGATTTAGATACTGAAATGTCAACTGTGGAGAGGAGTGGGCTGTATAATATACAAAAAAGAATGTTTTCATTTTATGCCACTGGTTCTCTTTGGGAGAACAGCTAGTTATTGACTCAGGCAGAAGAAAAATGAAAAACAATCTTAGACATCCTAGCAGAGCTTATGGTATAATAAAATAAGAACAAACGTTTGAGAGTCTTAAGTCAATTTCCATGTTTGATTTTTTTTTTTTCCTGTTCCAGTATTGGTATTGTTGTTCTTTATTTGAGGCTGATGCAAAAAAACCAAAACGCTTAGAAAGTCAGGTGCAACTAATATTGAAAATGTTGCTGAAAACAGAGAGAATGCACCAACTGTGTGATTTAAATGTTCTTTTAAAATTTTGGCAGCTTGAGATTTATTTTATATCCAATTTGTTCTTTATTCTTTTAGTTATAACGAACAGGTAATGCTTCCTTTGCTGTGAAAAATACTGTTGTTGCCAACTATGTCAGCTAAGCTTAATTTTTACAGTTCTAGTCGCATCATTTTGTCAACATAAAAGCTAAAATATTCTGAACTCAATTAGGCTTTCTCAGACTTGTCTCTCGAAGTGGCATTAAACGGTTTGGATATTCTTACCTGTTCAACACCTGTAGCTCCTGCTAAGTGCTCTTTAGTGATTTCTTTCAAAACTTTTAACAGATTGCAATATGTTTGTCTGATCATATACATACACTTTACTACATCATCTTACAGACCAGTAGTGTAACAGTAGCATAAGAGAAAAAAAGCAGAAATTTGGTGCCATCCTTTTTCTTTTGGTGTAGTTGCCATTGGATTTTTTTAGGAGGTCTAGGCAAGTTATGAAGTGGACAACCTCCAGCCAAAAAGCCATAAGGGCATCATGCAAGAAAACACTTTCAAATAAAGAAAGTTAGAGAAATTTACTTTAATAAAGAAATAAGGTGTAGAATAAGACTCAGATTTTAATAACATCACTTATCTTGCACAGTTTTGAAGAGTACAATTTAATATTTTATGACATTGTATGGATTTGGGAAGGTTATTTGTATTAGGAAACACAATTTCTTTTGTTGGGTGTATATTGAATTGAATATTGAAGTGTAACAGCTCTGATTGTGTTACCCTCAAAGAATATCTACTTTTAAATGCAGATTCCAGGTACAATACATACTTTTTAGTTCTCTAATCTATATGCTTTCCTTTGGGATTTTAGATTAGTGCATAGAGAGATTTGAAGTTAAACTTAATGCAATAAATGTTCCATTTTTTAAATTATAAGCTTTTGCCAAAGTGATGGTTGTATTTTTTGTGATTGCAATGGTCACATTCTCATAGACACTTAAATTAGGACTCTATCATCTATTTTTTTCAGCAAAATCATGCTGTCACATTCCGATATATCACTTTTGGAATCAAAAATGAAGGAAAAATTAACGTTCTACCTCTAGAACTGTGTTTTTCCTACCAACTTAATTTTATACTGGTGCCCTCTGCATCGAACAGGGAATTTTATTTGCAGTTAAAGTTATAATTTTTTACAAGATGACATAGCAGTAGAAGAGTTGCCATATTGGGGTAGAACTATAGCTACTTTTAGCTGATACAATGTCTCTGGTTATGGCCTATGCTCTGTCTATTAAGGAAAATGAAAATGTCTGTAGTGAAGAAGACATAGAGAAATGTGCTTTTCTGACATTAGCTTTTTGTGAGGTTAAAACCTTGGATATTCACACTGAAGTTAATAGAACTACAGAGCAATTTTCAGTGGGCAAAACCAGATGATGATGCATAGAATAGTGCATTTGAACATTGCCCACGGGAACGGCTATACTCAGTTCACCCTCTGTCAGGAGTCAACTCCAAGCATACAACAAATTACTGCTTTTGATGAATATAATGTTACTTGAGAGTACTGAGCAGCAATTCTGTGAGCAGTCTTTACTTGGAAAGAAGGAAAATAGTTACCAGGAGAAAAGTTATTTTATTTACATAGGCAAAAAGGTACAATGTTTCTGTGCCCAGCTGCGATTTTATTTTTTTTTTTTTTCAGGCATTGTCAAATGCAAACATGCATAAACAATCTAAGGACTGGGGACCCTGTCTTCCTTCCTACTCACTGACTAAAGGAACCAGAAGCACTTTGTCCTTAGCTGAGTCCTTATTAAATCAGTAACAGGAGAATTTGTTTTCCCATTTATTTCTCTACTTAAACAGGCAAAGACTGTGACAGAAGATTGATTCAGATGTTAGCTTAGAGGCACTTTGTAGAGATAAAACCGTTCTATCCAATGAAAACTATGAACAGTTACTTATCTTTAACATGCTGATCCCACACAGCACTCCTCCGAGAAATGAAATGCACAGGCCCATCAAACATTTTATGACTGTCATGGTTTAGCCCCAGCTGGCAACAAAAAACCACAATGCCCCTCATGCATTCCTCTTTTCCCCCACCCTCCCATCCTGAGTGGTATGAGGAGAAGATCTGGAAACAAAGACAGTAAAAATCAAGGGTTGGGACAAACCCAGTTCAACAGGACAGCAAAGGAGCAGAAAAACAATAACAACAACCACAGAAGAACATACAAAGCCAATGATACACAAAGCAAACCGCTCACCACCCAGAAAACCAATGCCCGACGTGTTCCAAATCCGGAATCTATAGCCTTGCTTCCCGAGCTGCACACTTGAGCCACAATCCTGAACCACTATTACTGAGCCACAAATCAAGCCACAAGTGGAACTATGAAGCTGAGCTGTGAACTGCGCTCCCTGGCCAACTACCTCCCTTATGTTCAAATCATGACATGAAGATATTGAATATCTCTTTGGCCAGATTGACTCAGCTGCCTCAAAGGTGTCCCTTCCAAAACTTCTTATGAAAATTAACTCTCTCAGCCACATCCAAGACAATGACTCTAACTGCTATTAAAGCAATCCTATGGAAATAATTGGACCAAGTAAGTCAGAGCTCTGATATTATCTTAACTAAACTAGGACAAGGAGTAAAGACAGCTTTTAAAATAAACAAACGCAAAACCAAAATTAAACGCAAATGTATTTCTTGAACATGCTCTGAAAAGAAAAAACAAAACCAAAAAAACAATCAAAACTCCAAATAAGATCCCGCTTAGTCACGATAAAATTGGTATTAAATACAGAATCAGAAGGGACCTTAAGATATCATCTTAAGATATCTCTTGCTCAAGCCATAATCAAATAGGCTTAAGTAAGTAAATATTTTCTTAGGGATATTTTTCTATCTGTATCTTAAAATATTTCAACAGCTACCTTTCTGGTTTGAGCTACAGTAGAACCAATTTTCTAAATTTTTAGCTATGCCTCTTCAAAGTAACTACATTTTCTGAAAGTTAACAAGTTTTTCAGTCTGTCTCTAGAAGAGATAATGCTTAATATTTATAGTTATCACCAAACTAATGGGGCACTGAAAGGCAGAAAGTCCATTAGTTATTCATATAGAAACCAAGGCCACCCTTGGTCGAAAGCCACAAGCCAAAAGGGTGAAAAAGGGTTGCATTTGCAGGGAGGAGCGGACAGAATAGGTAACCCAAAACTGACCAATGATGTATTCTGTGCCACATACATCGTACTCAATACAAAGCTGACAGATCACAGTGATCAGGCCTTCTTCTTTGATTGCCAGTGCCCAGTGAGGACCTCATCCATCTGTCTGGCCCTGGCCCCAATCTATGCGTTTCTGAATCCAGTTCTTGAATCCAGATTCTGAATCCAGCTCCCATCTGCTGCTGAGTCCCACCTGGGACTGCCCATGCCTGTCCTGCAATAGCAAGGGTGATGAATGATCATTGAGGGTTTCAATATTGTATATATGTATATATTTTATTATTTTCTTATTAATATTATTATTTTCCTTTTTACTGTTATTGTTTCATTAAAGCTGTTCCAGTTTTAGTTTGCAACCCACAAATCTCTCATTTCCTATTTCCTTTCACTGTGATGGGGGTAATTGAAACTACAAGTACTTGTATTTTTCTTCTGACCAGGCTGGGAGAGATGTGGAGAGAGGGTAAACTGTGACAGTTGCCTCTTCAAAATCCACAGCTATCAACATTTTTAAGTGATTTAATCATGTATATTATTCAAAATTCGGTTTGGTTTGTTGGTTTTTTTTTTTTCTCAACAGTAACAATTCTGTGCCTCAGTTCAATTACTTATTTTTCTCTTCTGAGCGAAGGGGAAAGTGTAACCCTTTCTGGCAAATTTTTTCTCATAAAGTTTTCATCCTGTCTATGCCTCAGTTTTCTATTTTCTAGACAAACCCATATACTCTAAGCTTTTCTTCTTTCAAATACAGACAAGTATAATAAAGCATGCGCCTCACAGTGTCACAGTGAACTCCTTGGACTTTGCTGTAGTGAAAGCTATTTCAAAAGAGAACAATCTCTCTCTTTCACTGAATGCTGACCCATTGGCACATCTTGCCTTTACACTCATTGCATAACAGGGGTAAGGATAATTTCCTCTTCACTGTACAAATGCTGTCTAGCAAAACATACTCTATAATAATAATCTTTTCATCTGTATTAAATCCAAATGTTATGTGACATAGAGTCTGACCCATGTTGCCCTGTTATATGAGAACTTTCAAAATAGCACTATAATCACTTTTTTTTTGTAAAGTTGACTTTACCGAAGGCAGAAAAATTACTTGATCCTGGAGCTAAATAGTAATAAAATCTAAGGAGAGTTCAATACAAACACAATTCAATTATTCATCTTGTCCATATATGTGTAACTACAAATTCTGCCTCATCATGCATTTTCCTGGTTTGAATGACTCCAAAACATAGCTTGGTTTCTGCATTAAAACAGTAGTGAACATTTGGGTTTTTGTAAATCTCTACTAAGACAGACCAGTCATCACAACACTTCAATTTTTACCTTTTGACCTAAAGAAATCAGTTACAAAATGTTATCAATTATATTGAAAGATAATCTGCACAATAAAAATCTTAAAAATTTTTAGAGCCTCATGGATAACCATGAAGAACACTTGTACAGGCATGAACACTGAGAACATGGAGGAGAAAACTAGAAGAAATTCTTTATGTGGAAAATATGGTGCAACAAATTGACAATTTATGTCTGAGTTGGCATGTTAACTGACTTCCATTAACTGAGATGCTCACCCGTGAATAGGATCAGCTAGCTCAGTTAAGGTCCTATTTTATAATTCAGGTTTCTCATGAAAGCAGGAACCTATCTGTGGAGCAAAAACTGTGTTATCATTTAACCCAGCTGCTATAAATCTAGGAAAAGCTACAAATAGACCTACAAATTTAGGGAAGGATTAATCTGATTCCATTATCATTGACTTAATAACTGATTTTTATGTTACATGCAGGGAGTTACATGTCTGCTCACACTGTAGAAGACCTACTGCCACTACATGCATTTTACCACAAGTAGGAAGAAAATATAATAATTTTATTTGTCTTCACTAGTGTAGGAGCTTTAAATATTGTTCAC
Source organism: Neomorphus geoffroyi (assembly GCA_033558235.1). Classification (NCBI taxonomy): domain Eukaryota; kingdom Metazoa; phylum Chordata; class Aves; order Cuculiformes; family Neomorphidae; genus Neomorphus; species Neomorphus geoffroyi. The sequence continues at coordinate 24,533,600 of JAUMJM010000005.1, forward strand.
TTATAACACAGCCTGAGATGAGGGGATCCATAGAATTAAGACGTTTGTCTACACCAACATAATGAATGACTCTGACTTCGGACCATAGCTCTCTACTGTTCAGTTATAATGCAGTTTCCAAGCAATGTGTTGTGGCTCTGAGAACATCCTCTCTCCATGCCAGGGGTCTGGTTCATAGTACCCCAGACCGGTGCTGGTGTAGTGCTGCTGAGTCATCTGGGATCACACTACTGAGAAAAAGCAGGATGAGAACTCAAACACTCCTCCTCAGTCTCTGCCTGAGTTGCATGCCAGCATGCTGTGCAAGGTCGCTTGTCTTGTTGATGCTGCCCTTGAATTCCCAGCTAGAATTTGGATCTGCCTGGTCACTGTGGACTGGCCATTGTTAAGCTCCTGGCTAGCGCCTGTCCCCATCCCTGTCTTGGACCTGCTCTTCTGGTTAGATACCATGGGGACTATGCCCCTCAGTGAGTTGTTCCTCTGGCAGCCTTCCTTAACCTTAGCTTCTGGCTCTTTGGCTACTCAACCTTATTGGTCCTTGGCACAAGGTTTGGTAGTTAACCTGTGTCAGATACCACTAACTACATGGCATGCACATTCAACAACCTAAATCTGGAGTGTAAGGAATGTAATAATACAGAGGAGGCCAGTCACCACCAGCGTTAAATTTATTAGTGTACCTATATGCAGGGAGTCCTAGAGAGGTCTGATGATTTCCATCCTACACCTTATGAAAGCTGGTGTATGTGCTAGGGTCTGAGTATATTATCAGGGCAGACAGGTTGGATCCAGAAGGGAGATTTTATTGTCGTGGATTGTCACGGGGCTCTCACAGGGGGCACAAAGTCAGGGCAGGAAAGGGCAGGGAGAACAAACTAGGAAAGGAACATAGTAGGGCACACTTGGTGTTGGATTTGGAGGTGGTAGTATCAGGAGGCCCATGATGAGTTCAGGAGGTCAGGGCAGCAACCCTGGGGAGGGAGGGGGCACTCAGAGGCCAGTACCAGGTTTGTCCCGCCAGAGGTGTTAGAGGGGCAAGGCTCTGAACAGCTGTGGGTCAGCCTCTGCTGTGCTCCATACTTAGGATGGATAAGGCAAGAGCTGACTGCCATTGTGGTCTTGGAAGTGCCCTGGGTCTGAGGACAAGAACAGACTGAGGCAGCATCGGGACATGGGCCCACAGGTGAGCCTGGCTCAGTAAGGCACATGGCCACGCAGAGCAGGGCAGGGCTATGGGTAGCTGGAGACCAGTCCTGCTGTGGCATCATTAAGGCTGGGACTGATGGCCCTGGGGGGCTGAAATGGGGTCCTGGACTGTGGGTAGGTTGGAGGGATCCCAGGGATCCCTGGAGGACGTGCATAAGGACAAATGAGTTTCAGGACCTTGTCACACATATATATCCTAATCAATACTACTAATTTGTGTAATATATGCTAGGTAATTCTCTAACAGGCCATTTTTAATTCTTCTATTTTTTTCTGCTTTCTAGAGAGTCCAGATTTCAAAGTAACTTTGCATGTGGATTTCTAAATTCCATATTTTCAGCAGTGATGCATTGTTTACCTTTATTTTTTTTTTTGAGATGAAGTCCTGAGCACCTTATCTCAAAAAACATTTCTTAGCACTACAACACATGGCAAAATGCTGAGTCCCTGTTGGAAGAAGAATAGAAGAAATTCATCAGGAAGTAAGTAGACGCTGTGGTAAGATGGATGTCATCATAACAGAGAAAAAGAGGAATAGACAACTGACACTACAGATTAATTCATAACATCATAGAATCAATCACTGAGATGTGAAAAGTACTTTAGATTGGGAGACGTCTACAACAGTAGATTAACGCTTCTCTTGACCGTTGACAATTTTCTTTCATAAAAAAAATGGAGGGTAATACTAAAAAAAGCTTACCTTACTCAGCATCTCAGCTTTTACACATTCAGATTCCACTTCCTCTTTATAGGCATGTGTGTATGACTTTATTTAAATTCTGTATTTTAGTATATATTTCAATTTCTTTCATATTGATCTGTGGATTGTTAGAGATTTCTAGGAAATGTGTTTGGTTTTGGTACTTCATTTTTTCCCAATATACCTGTATTTCCGCTGGAAAAATTAACAAGTTTCTGGTCCACCATAATTTCATACTGCAGAAAGTAATCTAAAATTAAATCATCTGGACAAAAAAAAATGAGCTCATACTCCTATTGAAAAAGGTGGCTGAACCTCCATAACTTGCAGATCCTTTGTCATTTCCCTTTTTATTTTCAAGATTTTTACAAGTAAAGAATTTTCTGCTTTCTGCTTCACAGGAACTGTATAATTATCGTAGATATGCTCAAGATCAGATACTTCTGGAGAATTAATGTAAGGACAGCAACTAGAGACACTAATTTTTTTTTTTTAGTAATTGTTTTTTCCCCACTATTCTCTTCTCTTGCAGACAGGAGAAAATGTTGATGATTTCAATAAGAAAATCCAAAACTTTTATGACTTTTTTTTATTTAAAAAAATGTGTAGGAATCAGGAACAATAGAATATCCTATGATATTTGAAGACTTTGTGTGAGAGATACATTTCACAGTGAAATATGAATTTCAATGTCTTAAAGTTTTTCATTCCAACTTATTTTTGCTTTACTCAGTGGAGAATCTTAACCAATCTCATGCCTTATTTTATTGATTTTTTTTGATTTTCCATAGTCCACACTTTCTGTAATGACAGAATTTAACTAAGAATATTTTTTTTCAGTCTTCTGGTTTTATGAAATTACCATATCAAAGAGAGAAAAAAAAGAAAGTAAAATAGTTTCAAGTAAGGTCAAAAGAACAGGTGTCCAGGTATTGCTTGGATACTTTAAGGAGGACAGGAGTAAGTAATGAAAATTCAAGGAAAATGTTGGGATCTTTAAATATTAGCATTTTTGTATTAAGACTTCCACTGTCATAAAGGCATGTTGCATAGATTTTATGTTTATATTTTCCCTATACGATGTTTTTAACTTCTATGATAGTAATAGCAATTGGAATAGGTATCTTTTTAAGGCATATTTACTTGTTACAGTCATCAATTAACAAAAATACTTGAGATAACACTTTGGATGAGGACTAACCACAATTACATAACAGTTTATTCTAATGTCAACAACAAATTATATTGTGCTGTTTAAACTTTTTCTTACTGCTTGTGCAGTGCTCAGCATGAATGCAGCTTCACATAATGGAATTCTGTTTGAACAGCATATTTCTTAAATAATTAATATGTTCTGCTGAAATAGCGAAGAGTGTGAAGAAAGAAGACAGAAGTTGTTTGTTTTGATTTGGATATGAAAAAGATACTCTTCTCATCACCTATATTTGTCTGAAAACTTTAAGAAAATCTCATCTGTCTGGAAATTAGTCCTGGTTTTAGCATATCCACTTTAGGCAGAACTGAAATGTCTAATATTTCATTCATCATTATTGTGCAGTCCTTCAAACATGAACTACTCAGTTCTGTAATTTCAGTATTTACTTTTGAGCGATATCTCAATGTTATTTTCAGTACAGATGGTTTGTGTAACCATATTGTCTGTTCTCATTACTTCTGTTTTGACTTGTTTTTCTTTGTTTCTAGTATTTTGTTCTTCAATTATTTCTTTGAGGCATTATTTAAACAGTTCTTGTGCAATATGTGAAATCTCTCACCTGCTTGCTATTTGTGTCTGTAGTATTCATTTGGTGTGTTTGTACAGTCCAAAAGAGTAACTGTCTGAACTACATTTCTCTTGCTATTATGCATACTTTGGGAAGTGATGGTGATTTTAGTAACAGTTTATGTACATTATTCTAAGCTTCCTAATTGGACCTGAACCTTATATTGTGTTAGTACCCCAGAAAATCAGTCTAGTTGTCAAGAAAGGTGATGCCAGAAAGGTACATGCAGTCTTTTCAGTAGCAGTAGTTGATGACCTCAGCCTTTACCCATAACACGAACAGCACAGCTGTCCTTTTGGACCTTACTCTTTCTGCTTCCTACATGTTTCTTCTCTGTAGCAGAAGAAACACACCTCTGCCCCCATCTCTCATCTTTCCAATGAAACATGCTGTATATTTGGCCTACATGAGTATTCAGAGGCACAGATATTTCTGGAGATTAATCAAAACGAATTATCCCTTCCAAAGTATTAACAAATAACCTGTTTCATTGCAGATCTTTGGTAGAGTTCAATCTATTTTTTTTTTCATAGAATCATAGAATGGTGTGGGTTGGAAGGGACGTTAAAGATCATCTAGTTCCAACCCTTCTCTTGTGAGCAGGGAAACCTCTCACTAGGTCAGGTTGCTCAAAGTCTCATCCAAGCTGGCTTTGAACACCTCCAGGGATGAGACTTCCTCAAATTCTCTGGACAACCTGCTTCACCACCCTCACAGTAAAAAATTTCCTCCTAATATATAATCTACATCTACCCTCTTTCAGCTTTAAACTGTTACCTCTTATCCTATCACTATACTCCCTGATAAATAAAGTTCCTCCTCAGCTTTCCTGCAGGTCTCCTTTAAGTACTGGAAGACTGCAACAAGGTCTCCCTGGAGCCTTGTCTTCTCTAGATTAAACAAGCCCAGCTGTTTCAGTCTGTCCTCATAAGGTACGTGTTCAAGCCCTCTGATCATCTTTGTGGTCTGCCTCTGGACTTCCTCCAATCTTCCTGTGCTGAGAACTCCAGAACTGAACACAGCACTCAAGGTGGGGTTTCCCGACAGCAGAGCAGATGTGGAGAATTACCTCCCTCGACCTGCTTGTCACACTTCTTTGGATGCAGCCCAGGATGCTGTTGTCTTTCTTGACTGCAAGTACACATTGCAGGCTCACGTTGAGCTTCTCATCCACCAGCATCCCCAAGTCATTTTCTTCAGACCTGCTCTCCATTATCTGTCAAGCCTGTATTTGTGCTTGCAATTGCCCTACCCAGGTGCTGCACCTTACATTTGGCCTTGTTTAGCTTCACGAGAATTGCACAGATCCACCTCTCAAGCATGTCCAGGTCCCTCTGGATAGCATCCCTTCCCTCTAGCAACTTGGCCACACCACACAGCTTGATGTCATCAGCAAACTTGTTAGGGATGCGCTCAGTCCCACTGTCCATGTCTCCAACAAAGATGTTAAACAGCACTGGTCCACCACAGCAAGTGAGAACACGCTGTCCTATCGATATCAGGCTTTTCTATTTGTATATTATGGAGTGTGATGTCTTGCTGAAGTCTATTTGCAATTTGCTATCAAAGTTAGATTGTGCCTCTCCTCTCCTCTCATTTATTTCTTTGAGGTTTAAAATATTTTAAAATAAAACAGAGTAGTTTCATGTTTGTACAATGCCTATGCATCAGGCAATATAAATACCAGTCCTACTGTCAGTGAAAAAGCTTTCCTACTTTACAGAGGTGTTTATTTTCCCCACAATTACAATGACACTGAAGAGAAACTGTACTTATAAGAGCTTGTCTCAGACACCGGACTCCTTTGCCACAGTCAGCATTTTCAATGATTCCTTAACCTTTAAAAGTGACCGAGATGAACCTCACACATAAGCATATTAGCAGAAAGAGTAAAAAAAATGAAGACTGGTTTTGTATGCATTTGCTTATATATATCATAGAGTTACAGTACCACAGTTAAGAATAATTACTGAGAAGGAGTGGAAAGGACTGAGCTGAGCTGAACTCTGTGAAGTTCAAATGGGCAAACCCTCTCAGCTCTGGAGATGAAGTGAAATTCTTTGATTTGGTTGGGAATTTGCATAATATGGGAAAGCTTCTTTCTCATCTTCACATAGTTGTGCTTGCTCTGAAATGATCAATTTTCAAGGAACATTGCAAAATATATGCAAAAAAAAGGGCTGCTCTTGAGCCTCTGTAATCCCACATGTATTTGGAATGCACTTTGGGAGACTGTTAAACCTCTGACTCGCCTATAACACTGTTCACATGCCAATGATCGGCTTCTTAAATAGCTGCCACAGACAAATAATTAAACATAAATTTAGAAGAAACACAAATCATTACAGAAATCATCTTGGAGTTTGAGGGCAAATCATATACAAAGTCATACTGTGCAATTATGTGTTGCCTATATCATATCTGTTGGAAGAACATCTATCTCAGAAAGCGCAGCTGTGCGTCGGGCAAACAAAGCTACTTTAGCAATGTCTTTGGTTTTCTAGTATAATATATTGGGTTTTTTCTGTTGATGTGGATTCTGTGAAGAACCATGAAGATTAAGCTGAAGATATGATCAGTAGCTGTAGGTGTCTCAGACTCCTGAGAGTCCTATTACTTATATCCTTTTTCTCATATTTTTTGCACATTCTGGGTTTGAAGAATGCCTTTAATGATGAAATTGTTTTTGTTAACATCAAAGTGAGTAGAATTTTACTGAATCCGTCAGAGATTTTTCTATGTTAATACGGCTGCAAAATAACGTAAAAAACTTGGGTTTGTTTTTATGTTTTTCCTTTTACCTTTTTTTCTCTTACCTTTTTTCTCCTTTCCCCCCTTCAAATGAAAGCTGAATATTCACAGTCTAATTATTCAAAAGGTGAGTAATCCAATTTCACTCATTCTCTGTAAGTACCGTGTTAAGAATACTTAATCTTGGGCCAAGGAGGCTCTTTGGCATTAAGAGACTTTCCATTATTCTGTTCTACAATGTACAAGTCATTGTAGGCTTAAGGCTTTGATATTACTCTAATGAAATTTCCCAGTTGTAAACTTGGGATAATACTTTACTTCTTTCAGTACAGAAGCATTATGAGAACAAATAGATAAGAAAGGAAATTTATTATCATGCTTCAGTAATGAGAAGAATATAGCCTTGGCACAGGTGAATCCAAACCATGAAAAACTTTACTGAAGGTAAGATAAAGTTATGTACCATGTATCATGACATATGTATACTGATGCTTAAAAAAATACCTTCATGTAGATTCATGTGTTTATCCTATTATTCATATGACAACAACACGCATCCATTTGAATTACTGTGTATTGTGACTAATATTACTAAATAAAACCAAAAGCTTTTAATGAGATTTCTCATGCTTCGCTGACTCTTACTATTTCAGTACTAAAAAAAAAAATCCTTAAAAGTATTAAGTTTTATTTTGTTAACTGAGCATTTTCAGAGTCAGATTTGGTAAAGAATATTTAACTTTGAAGTCACCTGTAAAATGGAATAGACAAGGAAAGGAAAAGAGTGGTTTTTTCCCCCGCTTTTGTACAATTGTCCTTGGCAAGATGAAACAAGTGAAATGAATCATGTGCTGTCACGATTATTGAGCAAGTCCTGATGGCTTTAGCTTGAGGTTAAGATAAGAAAATCTCTCTGAATATTACAGTTTTCTCTCTCCATATCTCAGGCTGAAACATACTTTTAAAAAAATCTCTTTCTCCCTCACTCCAAATTGATGCAATCGAATTTTGCTGAAAAAGTGAAAAATTATTTTATCAGCTTTAGTGTGTTTCTCTGAAAACAAAACCTCTTGATGTTTTCTTAAACTCTTAACATAAAATATCATATGATTTATCTAGGGTTTTGTCTTCACATCTGAAAGCATACTGTGTCTAATCTTTTCCCTGATGGTAGACTTCTTTACTGATCAATATTACAGTACTACTATTTTAATTTCTGCACAGAGTTTTAGTTTACATGTACAGAAAAATATTCTGCTAAATACATTTTTCCAAATTACGACTACAGCAATTCTATACATTTCCCAAAATTATGCTACAGAAATTCAAAGTATTTGCAGTGTAAAGATATTGGGATAAGATATGTTTGCCATAGGAATATTTCAATCTATTAATTATAAAATGAGGCTTAAAATAAACACACATTCTTGTAAGTTGTGTAAAATTTCAAGGAAGTTCCTATGTATCAAGGTTAGGAATCTACATGTTCACATTACACCTCTGATTCAGTTTGATTTGATAGAAGTCTTTTATGTAGGAACCTGACTACAGAGTAGAATGTTTGATATGACTTCAAAACATAAATTATCTTAATGTGCATTAGAGTCCATCTTGTTTCCTACTAGTCTTAGTTAGGGCTTGATTTTGTTGCCTACACTTAAATGTTTACAGTATGAAGATGTTTGAGGGTAAACTGCAGAGCCTCTAGATGCTCCTCCAAAAGGCATAGATTCCTATGTAATCCTGCCACACTCTATGGGCATTTAAGGTACTTGTAAGATCTCAAGTATCATTAGACACTCAATTAGGCAAGGAAATGGAATGCTTATGGTTTAACTATGGAAAAACTCTTAAGGGTCTTGATGATGGCCTCCCACTCGAAAATAGTGCTAATCATACGTAACACATCAACTCAAAAAATTTCTTTGCACATGTTAGATATTACAACCTTTACAGCAGTTTTATAGTATTTTGTCATCATTGCTACTGTCTACTAAGCCATGAAAAAGATGAGAATCTTTAGCACAGTCAGTAAGTTTCTTTTTTTCCACAAACTATGCATTGCAAATGCAAGCAATATTCTTAACTGATATTCTGGAGTAAAAAGACATAGTGGGTTAACAAGTCAGTGACCTGATTCTCACTTACAGTGAGCTGATACAGAATGCCATTGTACTCATGTCAGATTCACTTAAAATTAAACAAAGCATTTTAAGGGCTTCACACTGTGAAATGATACAAATGAAAATAAAGCCTTGGGTTTTCACTGCAGTATTTTTTGTTGAGTCTTGACTACAGTTGTGCTTAGAAGTAGTTACTGTATTTCTGCCCAATGAACCTAAGGGAAGAATGCTACTCATTATTTCAAAAACTATTTTCAGATTTCTGTTTTTCGTACTGTGTAGGCTAAATCATAGGGAACAATACAAATTGGGCTCTCAGGTAGGTGAATGTTTGAAGTTAGAAGTATGCTTAAGAATATTTTTTTCTTTTATCTTACTGTTTCAGACTAGAACGGTTTGATTTCTACCCTCTGAGAAGAAAGGAAAATGGAGCTTTGTGGACTTTTAAAAACAATACTGTTGTAAATGTTGTCAATTGGGTATCTACAATTCCAGTAAAGAAACTAAGGATCAGGCATCACATCAAGCATCACAGTGTTGTAAGTGGCCAGAATTCTGTTTGAAATCATCATTCCATATAATCTTTTATAAAAATGGAGGAGTTATTTTGGATTGTAAATTTTATAATCTAGCATCCCAAAAATTTTTTTCTAGAGTTCTGAGAGCTTTTGTAAGAGATTACCTTGAAACGGAAGGAAAAAATGTTCTTTTATTTAGCAAAAATATAAAATTAAATTTGAGAATTCTTCATTCATAATGCATATATTTTATCAAAATTAAAAAAAAATAAACACACCAAAAAAGAGTAAGCCACAAAATGAACAAACAATACACAACCAAAGACACTCTACTGTGCAGGAACAGTGTGCAGTAATTTCCTGTCATGCTTCAAGTATGTTACCAGTGGACCCGGTTTTTAAGTCAATTTGAGTCTTTTCTGTCTTGTCCATATAAACTGTACTGTGTTAAAATCCAGTTTTCCTGTAAATAAAAAGAAAGTATGTAAGAAACATTTAGTGACTGTTCTGCAGCAGGAAAAGTGGGGGGTGGGCTAAGAGAGAGAGAGGTAGAGAGGTTGCAGGTTTCTTTCTGGCTTTTTTTAAGAAAGACCCAAAAGCTAATGAGAAGATAAAAATGCAAGTCTGATAAGACAAAATAGGAAAAGGAAAATGGACAACAAGTAAATCTTAGACACCTTCAGATGCTGGCAACTCATGCTTGCAGCATTCATGCAGGACCAAATGGATACTGGATGGATTTTCCCACTTCAACTGCACAGACATACAGATCCCTCGATGGAGAGAAGTTTATCCTTTTTGGTCATTTGAGCTATTACATAGTTTTCTTATGAGAAACCAATTCTGTTCATAAAGGAAGTTTACATGAGAACTTCTTGTACTTTTAGCTAAAGGCAGGGCCATGAGGATGGTATAACTGTTAGTACCAAGTAGGAGCTGCCTGAAGACTCTTTATTCTATGTTTAATCTGTAGCCAAGACATCTGTGCAGACCAGCACAACCTGAAGGCCACACTGACCTGCAGCACAGTGCAGCAGAGATTTGCACCTACTCAGGTTAATTGTGTTGTGGATCACTAATTCCTCAAAGTACAGCAGCTTCTTGGTCAGGATCTTAATCAGGTCAGTGACTTAAAGCATTTTGGAAAATAAGATACTGTAAAAATCTCCAAGATAATAAAATATTTATCCTCTGGGCATGTTTAAAAATATGAAAAACCTATGAACAGTAGCATGTTTTAGTCAGTGTAACATAACACAGAGTATCTCTCAAGGACAACTTCAACATAAGGAGACAAAATGGGCTTAGAACCTTTCTGAAATATTCTTTGCGTAAACACAGTTTAATTCAGATGAGCTGTGAACATTGCAACATCAATGGAGATGGCAAGATCTCATCCTCAAATTCAGTATAACTCCCATAAGAAGGAAGATATACATGCAAGATCTAGTTTTACAGTAAAAAAATCCAACAACTAATGTATGCCTTCATCTACAGAATAAAAGCTATACAAAAATAACAGATTTTCATCCTGAATAAAAGTATCAGTGTAGCAGTCTGAATGTGTACATAGCTGACAGTAAACTCTTTGTTATTTTGCAAAAAAACCTCAGTGATACATTAGCCACTCAATAGGGGTTGCTAAGAAACTAGGAACCAACTCTTGGACAATAAAGAAAACTTACTTGCAAACAGCAAAAAAAGGATGCTTAAGGGTTTAGTGAAAAATAAGAGAAGATAAAGAAAAATTACAGCCTATTTTTCTCCTTTTTGCTTAGAAAAATACACTTGTTCTGGATCTCATACTTAGACCTTGCCTTTTAAGTCAATCCTGGTTTTAATGTATTTTTATTCCTAAAAAGAGATTTTTTTATAAAGCACTGCCAAACATGGAGTATCGACATGTTTTTCTCCATTAGAAGCTATCTATTTAAATGAGGATTTCTATCCTGTGTATACAGAGAGCCACCAAAGAATCTATTTAAGAAATGAAGACTTATTTTGCATTACCGGTGCATTACAGGTCTTTGGGTTAATTGTTTTTATTTAAGGCTTTTTATAGACAGAGGAAATCACTGATCAGGCAGGCAGGCATCATATTACTTTCTGAGGTACACATATGTTTCATCAATGTAAATACTTGAACCAACTCCAATCAGCATGAGGAAAACTTTTGTTTAAATTATCAGTTTTCTGATGTGAACTGGATTTTCATCCTAGAATTGATATTCCTTCCTGGAATTGGACTAATCTAATGTTTAGTGTTAAGATTCAGATATGGTTTATGGTTTTATGTAGTTAACCCGGAATAACAGGTCTCAGAAAATATGTACTAATTCTTAAATCAGTACATGGTCTGAAGATGTAGAAATGTTAAATGTTTATTAGTTTATGACATGCTTTCTGTCACCACAATTTTTTAATGGAATTTAACAAGCACAAAATCTTTGGGGAATATTTGAACATAGTTTTAAGGAAATCCCTTCGAAATATATAGAACTGTATTAAGAATTTCAACTTTTAAACCCATTTCTCTATTGTAAGATACGGAATTCTTGTGTCTTGTTTATTTTTTATAATACTCATTTAATTTGGGGTCTAAGAAGTCTATAGAATTCTAAATGTAACTAAAATATGTCATTTATTTGTGACTAGTAATTTATTGTGGTTTTATTCCTTGAAGAACACATGTGATATTTTAAAAAGAAAAAAAATCTTCGAGTTCATATATTTCCTTATATGTAGTTATTTTTTATTGTCTAGAGTCGGATACCATTTTTGTTGTGCATACACAAAATTATGGCAGCTATGTTTTAAAATATAGATATGTCACCTACATACTTGATTGCAGGATGGAGCCTGAAGGAGCTACTACATCACTGTGCTGTTTACTCAGTGGGCTGAAAAAATGCACGATTTATTTTCCTCTATTTTAATATCTTTGTAAACTTACAGTTACTAGACTGAAAGTTCTCCAAAGAAAAAGAAAAAAAGAAAAAAAAAAAGATGAAAATTAATGGTTTCCTATTAGGAGCTGTAGAAGACTGAATTTCCACATATATAATGGAACTGTTACAGAATCTGAACATCAAAATGGCACACATTTCTTTTTCTTTTTTTTTCCCTATTTTTTCCGTATTTTTTCTACCAACTCGAAGAGCTCTGTACTCTACACTGGTATAACACCATCCATTTGTAGACAGAGGTTAGTTTTATGGATTTTTTTGAGGTTCAGGAGGCTGGAAACACCTGTGTTCTTCTCTGCAAATGAGCTCTTGTGTGGCCCTCAGCCAGCTTACTGTTTCATACCTCAATTTCAGCATCTGAAAAATATCATTTGTAATAGCTACCTACCTCAAAAGCTATAGTGGCATTCATTAGCCAATCTTTAAACGCTTACTCGAACATTCAGTTTAGGAGATGGAGCTGCCTATTTTCACTTCATCCTAAATCCAGAAGGACCTTTGCAGAAGTAGTTAATGTATTTGTAAGCACAATATTATCCCTGAAAGGCTGTGAATGCCAACTCCATTGACAGGGTAAGCTACTCTCTAATGTCATGAAGGAATTTTGGTAGGAGAGATACAAAAAGAAAACTGTTTTACTCAATGACATACACTTATAAATGTATTTATTAAGCAGGAAGGATAAATATTTTTGTTCCAAAACACATGCATTTCACACTCACACAGTCCAGCCCCTCCAATCTACCTTAGGTCCACAGAGCGCTGGCCCCAATTGCTTAATCTGTCCAAGCATTGCCTGATAGCCTGACCTCTGCAAAGAAGGAGTCAGTCTTTGACATGAGTCAGATGTCAGTAGATAGGTTCCTCCCAGGGAATTCAGTCTATTACTTATTAGATTGCAGCGTACACTGTCAAAGGCATCACTAATGTAGAATAGAATAGAATAGAATAGAATAGAATAGAATAGAATAGAATAGAATAGAATAGAATAGAATAGAATATTTTCAGTTGGAAGGGACCTACAATGATCACCGAGTCCAACTACATGACTAAATCAGGGCTTATCAAAAGTTAAAGCATATTATTAAGGGCTTTCACTCAACTTTATTGCCATTCTCTGGAAACATGTAAGTATCTTAATCTCCTTCTAAAATTGTAGAAGCCAATTTTTGTTTTATTTTCCAATTTTTCTTTTACTTTTTTCATATCAAATATCACTTTAATGTTTATCATCATGATTTCTATCACCCTCTGGGTCCTGTCCCAAATTTTTATAAGAAGTTTGATGTTAGTAACAGTTATATAACAAAGTTAATCTTCTGTTTCTTTGCTTTTCAGCTCATATCAAATTAATATAGTCAGAGATGGGCAGATGTACTCAAGGACTCATTTATTTAAACAGTGCTTTCATGGAAGCTTTGCTCCGGCAAAGTGTTATAAGTGTAGATACATGTCCAATGCTTCTTTGTTTAAATTGAAAAGCTGTTTAATTATCTTTTGATGACATAAGTAGATACCTTTCTCATACCATGCCTATGCCTGAGTGCTCTTCTGTTGCAGATCATGGTCACCTAAAATTACCATTTTATGAGGGAGAAGGTAACCTATGGTATACACACTTAAACTCCTGTTATAGAAATCCAGAACGGGATGCAGATGCCTAAACATAGGCAACTTTTTCATTGTAAACTCTCAAGATATCCTCCTTTACCTGACATCTAGACAAGTATTTCCTTAAGGGGTGTTTCTAGGGTTGTTCTTAGGTCTGCTAGGCATCTCAGATGTTAGCTAAATTTTTATGAGGAAATGAGTCACCTCCCAAATCAATACAGTCAATACAAGCTGGACAGCATTTCTGCTTTGCTGATATTTGGCATCCAGAATTTGCCAGCAGAATAATTCTCTGTTCTTCACTAACTGTATTAACTCTAATAAGTGATGCAGGATAGCTTAGGATGATCTTAAATTGTATGGTTTCTATGCTTAGAAAATTGAAATATAGTTTCTATTTTCAGCTCGATAAGAAAATAAGGTCTATATGTTGATTACTTTTCCTAATGATTAAATTATTTTTTTGTAACAGTTAAGTACAAAGTAAAGCCAAATTTCTATATTTCTGTGCTTCCAATAAATGCAGTTCCCTGTTTCCAGATTGATAGCGTTACACAACTAGCAAGCTGGGGTGGGGGGCGATGTTGGTTTGGTGTTTGGATTTTTTTAGCAATTCAGCAATGTCTTCTCAATATGCATTTTTTCTGTCTACTTGTCTGAGGAAATTAACAACTTTTCTTTCAGAAGCAGATATACAACATTTATACCAGCCTCCTGCCATACTCCAAAAGCACTTAAATATCTGCTTTGCTGTCACAATGTGAATATTCCTACTGTAACACCTGGGACAACTCAAATATGTATTATTAGGCATTTTTAGGTACACTATGTAAACAGAAATTATGTTTATACAAGTTGATCACAATAAAGGCTGTTTTCTTTGTAAAGTTCAATTTCAATTTAGCTTAGAAAAAATGTTTTAGTTTTGGTAATGGTAAATTTTCTAATCCTGATAAAAGTTTTCTGTTATCTTCCCACTTTCACAGAACTCCATTTATTTTAGCTCACTGAAAATCATTGACAAGCCTCTTTATTGATTAAAATAGTGGAGGATCATCATTGATGTCTATTAATTCAATTCACATACATCTGAAGAAAGCCATGAATGTCTGTCCTGGATGTGAGACTTTAAATTGATCTGAGACGAGGGTAATGTGATCCAAACACTGCTTCATAAAGAAATAATTTTGAATGTTTGAGTTTCAACTGATACTGAAAGCTGAAGTGAAAAAAAAACCAACCTACAAAGCAACATTTTCCATTGTATGTGCAAGCAATGATATCGCTGGGGGGCAAGCTACTTGAGCTGTTGTTGCAAAGCTCATACAAGAATAACTTCTACTTGAATTGTAAACATCTGTTATTTTGCTTGAGGAAAGGTAGTTATCAGTGTAAGCCTGTATCACAGCTCTAAATAATCTTGTCTAATACGAAGTTCTGAAACAAAAGTGTTTCTATCCTTCTGTGCTATAATTTTGACTTCATTTAAGATTTTGACGTCATTAAGATTTTTACTGCTTGGACTAAAAGTTTAATTTCAGACCCAAGAAGTTGAAGCAAAGCATGCACTGACAAACTGTTTGGCTTTCTGCAGATAGCTTGCATTCTTTTACAGAGTGTTATGTTGTTTTCTCACTGCTCTGAACTAAGGACACTAAAGGAATCATGTTGAGCATTCCGTTTAGCATTTCCATTTCAGTATTTGGACTACTGTAGACTGTCATAATAAGGGAACCACAGAATCATCCAGTTGGAAATGATGTCAGGAGGTATTTAATCCAATTTCCACTCAGTGAAAGGGTGACACTGAATTCAGAACAGGTTGCTTAGGGCTTATCAAGGTGAGTCTTTAAAATCTCTAAAGCCACTGATGTCATAGTTCCTCATCCATACGTGGAAATTCAGCTGTGTGCATTTATGCACCTTCACATCAGATGGACCAGCTTCACAAGACCTCAGTTACACCTATCCCTGTCCCATGAACCCTTGTCCTACCTTCCTTCACTTAACTGCAAGCTTTCGTCACTACCTGCTGATCTGAATAGTTTAAAGCCTTTATCACCTGTCTGGCAAGTCCTGTTGGCAAGAATGCTCCTACCATACATTGCCAAATAGATCTCATGTCTCACTAGCGTCCCTGTCATAAAAATCAAAGCACTGCTTGTGACAACAGCCACACATCTACTTGTTATCTCTCAGGATGAATCCACTCCTACCTGAGTTTTTCCTGTCATCCATAGGACCAAGGAGAAAAACACCTGTGTCCTTACTGCTCTGTACTCACTCTGGGTTGATCCAGATTTTCCTTGGTATTACTGATGCACACATGGATGAGAAAAATGTCTGAAGGCCACATGAGCCTTGTCAGCCTCTATGTAAGATTCTGGATCCAAACCCCAGCAAATAAAAAACCTCCTGTGGCAGGAGTTCTGGTTGGCAAGTGGGTGCTTTCATCTCCTGCAGAACAGAGTTTCAAAACGCTATTGCCTGCTGCTGCCTCCTGGCACTAATGCTTGGTTCAGGCCCAGCTGGCTCTAAAATCTACTTCAATGGAGTCTCTTCCCTTTCCTTCGCTATTAGTGCAAAGTACTAATTCTGTAAATTCAGACACCAGAGCTGAGGACCCTTTCTCTTACTGTCAGAGAACACAAGTTCCTAGCTATCCCTATCTTGGGAGTGTTCGTCTGCATTCATCCCAGTGTAATCTTTCATTGTCCCTCCTTCTTTGTACTGTGTAGCTCAGCCTCTTGAACCTGCAGCCTCCATGGAGGTCACACAAACCTCCTATTCATCCTTCCTGATGCTACACAGTTGTATTGCACCCCCTCACAGGTGAGGCTACCATCAATCTAATTCCACCCTAAAGCAAATGATACGAATCCTGGGAGCCAGCATCCTCCCTCTGACATTTGTCTGATTTGTTGTCTCCAACGTGCTGGGGTACTTCCTCCAGCCGAGGCTGATCATTGACCTTAGTGATGACACTACCATTGCCGTGCAGTTCCACCCTGTTTGAAGCAGAGTTTTTGGATGCCCTCTGCACCCACTGTCAAGCAAAGTGCCTGGCAAAGAGCTAAAGTCCCTGTTAGCTTGCCCTGCTTGCTGGGCACCGTGGTTCCACTCACAAGCTAAACAGGTGTCCCCACCGCATGATAGCAGTATATCACTCGGTCATCAGCTGGCAGTTGTCTAACAAACAACCAAAGAGAATATGTACACAGAGACATCGGTCTTCTGGGTTTTGTTTACAGCTAACTAGAGAATTCTCTTAACTGCGTATTGTTATTTATAACTAAAACACCATGATCAGAAAAATGCTAATAATGACTAATTAGATAAAAACCATCAAGGGTTAAATGTGTTCTTCAGAAAATCAAAGGTACAGAATATTTCAAAGGACATAGAAAAAAGATTTGAGGGCTTCAAGGGAGCTTTTTTCCTCCATTAGTTTTATAGGGTTATTTTGGCACAGCTTCAAGAGATGACTAAAGCAAATCTTGCCAGCGTACAATTTCCTAGCAAATTAGTTATTGTTCTTATTTATTATAGGTGCAGTAGATAGGAATGACTATGTTTAATTTTCCCAGAATCTCAATTTTTATAACCCTGTTTTCCACTGTTTAGAATTTTGACAAGTTTCAAACATTGGGAATGAAATAACCCATATATTCTCTCTTCTGCTAAATAATTGTGAAAATTTTGATTAAACCCCTCAAACAGAATGTAGAATCTCTTGAAGCTCTAATGGTTTTGACATCTTAAGAAGCATGCAAGTCTTCCTTTCTAATTTCCCAAAGTGGTCACCTCGACATCCTTAACATGAATTTTTATTGCTCAGTTAATACCATCAAAGTATAACTAGCAAAATCTTTTTATATGTATTCATGATTTTTCATGATACTGGAGCTAAATTCTGTAATTATTTGCACTGGATACCTGGATATTCTCTGTCCAGCAGACAATTTAAGTCAGGAATTTAGAGAATTTTTTAGTGCTCTTTCTGCTTCCCACACTAACATCCAGAGACAAAAAGGAGAAAGAAAAATGTTCTTAATAAATCCAAAGAACAAGGAGAAAGTGTGATATGCATTAAGTTGCTGGGAAATTTGACTGGAAAACTGAATTTTACATTAATGGAATTATTTTCTACTGCATAGCTGCATTCTTTTATATTTTAACTTTTGTAAGGAAGAATGTGGAAATGTGTTTTAAATCATATATTTCCAGAACAGTTGCTGAGAATACTTCGTTGCTTTAAACAAAAGAAGCAAATTAAAAAGCAAACAAAAAAATCCCCTCTTGGTATGGTTTAGGATAGAATCTCCTGTTTCCTTTGGAAAGCCTAATATGTAATGCAGAACTTATTTACTTACTTACTTACATACTATGTAAGTTTGAATTGGCATAAACACGAGGTTTATACACTGAACACACACAGATATATGCAATTTCTTCACAAAGGATGTGAAGAACAAAGTATCCGTTGTCCTTTATTTAGTGGTTCCAGAAGTGTTAAGATTTTTTTAGATAAAACAAGTAGAGTGATTTTTAACTTCTACAGTCTTCAGCATAATCTGATCACTGTAATATTAGGACTATTAATCAAGAAGGAATCATAAGAAAATTTATTTTTCTTTTCCTTTTCAGTAGTAAATAATGCATGACCTATTCTGCAGATGGAATCAAGCAAAACACTTTTTGGCGATCTTCTGAATTACATAATTCAAAACTACCATTCTGTGCGTAGTAGGAATTTTCCCCTTGAGAGATTATAATACATGAATTCTTTATTGTGAAGGAAAACTGCTAAAGAAACCAATATCAATTTGCCCAGGTTACCTTAAACGAAACATGGGGGTTTATGGAACTCCAAGATTTATAAAGCTAAATTATATTCTCAGTGTTACAGTTTAAAAGGTTTAAAGCCAAATGAAGATTTCTTTCTGAGATTATCTATTAAAAATTGTGCAATTAAAGCCCTATGAAATGTTAGATGCTAGTGCCCTGCATCAAACTTCTATATCAGTCAAACAAGAAGGATTTTTTTTCCCTTCTTTATCACACATCATGAAAATACACTGCATCAACTATGTGTACTGAAGTGCGGAAACGTACAAATGATGCTACTGAGAAGAACAAGAAGTCTGAATATGAGCTTGTCTAACTGTGTTTTTTCAGAGCCCTGAGAGTACTCTTCATTCATATTGTAAAACCCAACACAGGACAATGAATATTAATTTTTTGCTCAACAGACTGTAATAAGGTTTGTGCTTAACCTGCTGGGTTCTGGTTTTGTACAGTAAACCATCATATTTTCCAGGTGAGATTGGAGAGTAAAGTTCACCATGTTCAATAAAGATCAAATTGTTTTACCTTGAAGAGGCAAACTTCCAGAGTGAGAGGGGGTCAAAGATTTCTGTGAGACAGTGGTATAGATTAGGGTTAATGTTTTTTTTCATGTCTTTGAGGCCCTGCTTGGCTTATACAGAAATCAGTAGAAAAATCACAATGGACATGATACAGCCTTAAGCTCTTGGATTCCTGCTCCATTTTGCACTAAAGAACAGGTCTTTTGTGTCGTGTTACTTTTGCAGCCAGTGACTTTGCAAGTATATGTAATTATTTACATAGCAAGGATTTCTCAGATACTTTGAAGATCAGAACCTACACTATAAAATATTTCATGATTTCTAAGGATAAAAAGACAACAAATATCCATAACAGGTCTTCCTTTTAAAAATGAATGCACTTATACTTTCTAAATGTGAAAGATGCCTCTGCATCACCATCAAGGAACTTTGGTGTTAGAATTACTTAGAAATGCCACTCGTTTTTCATAGAGTCATAGAATCATTAAATAGTTTGGGTTTGAAGGGACTTCTACATGTCATCTAGTCCAACCCCACTGCAAGGACAGGGACTTTAATTAGATCAAGTTGATCAGAGCCCCATCCAGCCTGACTTGGAATGTTTCCAGGGATAAGGCCTTCACTACCTCCCTGGGCAACTTGTTCCACCGTTTCCCTGTCCTCATTGTAAAAAAATCCTTCCTTACATGCCCCCAAATCTCTCTTCCCTGAATCTGAAAGGATAAAAACTAAGGGAAAACATAAATTATCCTATGCAAATCTGAATTTTTATTTTAACTTGGGAATCATGTCTTATTTTACCTTTTCCTTGTTTATTTCATGTTTTTTATAACACAATATAATGAAAGCAAGGCAGACAAAACATTGATCATAAAAAACTGGACATCAACATTCAGCATTTTCAGTTACTGCTTTCAAGTCACTGAAATATGATGAATATCCTATTAAGACCATATATAAGAAAATAAAAACCATGCAATATGCCTACTTACCCACTGAAATTACATAAATATTTTATCTGCATTTATAGGAAGGTCACTAAGACTCTCAGATAAATATGTTACTAGTGAAAAATAATGACATTCAAAAATAAAAATAAAAAAATCATGATGGAGTTCAAATGATTTAACTTTATGTTGAATATGCATGGTATCAGACCACGTATCTGTATAAACACGAATCGTATTTAAACATGTAAGTGTATTGTTTCTGAAGAAATCAAAGAAGGTAATATCGCTGTTGTATGGAAACACCATTCCTGATCTGGAATACAATTGTGTTGTTGTAGATTGATAGAAACTGATCTGACAGCCTGTGATGATCCCTTTGAACACATAGTGACAAATTTGAATGATAAAGTTGAACAAGTACTTGTTATGCGTATAAGACAAACAGCATATGTGGTCACTTTCTAAGAATGGATTTATTATCTCATTGAAATCTGACTTCGAAGTTCAAAAAGGCAGTTCAATATGAGATGTATAAAATGGCTTAATGTAGTATGGTGTATGAAACACACATACTAATGTTAATATTGATGTTCCTTACCACTCCAAATAAAAATATATTTGCTTAAACTGAACTGTACCTAAATATATATATGGAAGCCTGATGTATTTCATTAAGTCACTGTGTCTCATTTTTATGACCTGACATGTCCTTATCTATGTCTAAAGAATTGGAACAGCAAAAACCAACCAACCAAAAAAAGTGTTGTATCAATCTTCTTCTGTATTCCTTTTCCTATCAAAGAGCAAGATAGAGTTTCATAGAAGAATTTCAGAGAAGAACAAAGTTAAGTTAAGCTTAACTTAGACTTTTTCATTAATGAGGGAATATTAGTCAGGTTATTCTGTGATTTGTCGGTAAATCAGAAGTCTTCTGTACTCCTAAACTAGAAGTATACCAAAAAAAACCCCTATTAGCAGTTTCTTGTGATCCCCAATCTAAGCCTGCCAATTTAATATAACCGGAGAAACATTTTTGTAGCCAGTGGCCCCATAAAAAATATGAAAGCAATTGCTAATGAAAAACCATAGACCTTGTTCTTACTACTTCTTATTGTTATTTGTGCAAGGCTCCAGTCCTGACCAACTGTTATCAATTTATTAAGGGAACTGGCTGTGTGAGCTTGATACTGGGTGTCTCTTGCTATAATTTGCAGATTAAGATTCAGATAATGGTAAAGACTTGGAAAATATGACACAGGTCAAAACCAGAGGCTCTAGAACCACAAACAGTTCAGTGACAGTTAAGTGATGGTCACTGAAGAAGTTCAAGACCAAGAGATTGTAAAGATATCTTTTGCTTTAAGGAAAGAAGCAACAGCTAAATAAAGGAAAAAGGAAGAAGGGAAAAGGAAAAAGGAAAATAACAATAACAATAAAAATAACAATAACAATAATAAAACAAGCAAAAAAACTGGATAGGGCATCTTCTGGGACTGGCAAAGCAACCTCCAGCTCACCTCACCAAGACTGATGCCAAAGGTTGGGATTTACCTAGGAACTCAACAGTTTAATTAAAGGACAAGATCCAAAATCGAGGAATGAGGAAAATGGCACAAACTTTTTTCTGGCTTCTCTCCTCGAAGGCTCTTTAGCCTGATCACATCAGTGACTAAGACTATCAAGGACCATAGAGATCAGTGTTAGCATCAGCTACCAACACAGTATATTAAAAAATAATGTAGGATATGATTATTAAAGATTGATGACTTTAAATGTGTGATGATAAAAACTATCCATT
Source organism: Neomorphus geoffroyi (assembly GCA_033558235.1). NCBI lineage: Eukaryota > Metazoa > Chordata > Aves > Cuculiformes > Neomorphidae > Neomorphus > Neomorphus geoffroyi. The sequence continues at coordinate 24,555,379 of JAUMJM010000005.1, forward strand.
GGCAATGTGTGTAAGCGTAGGAAAGTTATTTTTTGAAGTCTGAAGCTGGTTTAATTTATTATTTTTCAACATTACTATCACAACAATCCCTAATTCTCTGACTTACATACACATACATCCAATTGCAACAGTTAAATATATAACTAATCGTGTTTGTGATTAACTTCTCTTTTATACAATTGAAGTCAGCTTCTAAGTTACAGGTTTGGATATTATTTTATAATCAGGATCTTGTTAAGTGTGAAAAAAAAAAGGATTGTTGTGAATTGTCTTCTCAGTCTGTGATTTCTGCTGTCTACCTGTGTCTATACGCTTCTGCATCACATTTCAATCTGAGACCACAGACAGTTCAGTCCACACTTGATATTGCCACAAAACAGGGCTAAACCAAAACAAATTTAGGATATATTCACTTCACTGTTAGGCAATTTCTATTATAGCTAAAACAAGCTGAAATCATCTCAGGCTTGGCCAAGATAACATCAATGCTTATGGTTTTGGTAGGTTAAAGAAAGGTAACATTTCATTGATAAAGGCAAAATTCAAATTTATTTACCTAAGTCACACAGTTCAGTTTCATAGTTAATACCCTAACCTCTAATCAGACAACAAATCTGAAACATCGTTAATTTGGGAAACTCGTTATAGCACTTTGTCGATGTTAGGTATGCAGGTGGATATGAAAATGGCTCTCTAAGATAAATATTCCCCAGTAATTATGTCTCAATTATAATTTGTCATATGTAATTTTCATGTTAAAATGGACTAAACATAACATATTTCCAGACAAGATGATTGAGCTTTCTTGTTTATCCACTCTTTCCTTCCTTTTCCTTGTTTCAATACATAATCACATTGACATGTAGAAAACAAGACAGTATGATGTGATTATTTCTAGTAGAAGAGGATGCGTGCTGAAGACCATTCTATTTTTTTATGTTGCATCTTCAGTTCCTGCATTGCACTTCATGAAGTAGTTGTAAGCTTAAGAGTGTGCACAGAGATACATTAAACTCAGACAGCGGAGGGAGTTATCTAACATCCTTAAATCCACACAGATACCTAACCTCATTAAACTTTTTAGAATATCCTCTTTCCACCATTTTCCATGTTTTGAAACTGATGAAAAACACATGGAAATTATGATGTAAACATATCAGTCATGTTATGGTAGAGCATATGGCAGGATCAAAAGAAAAGCTTTTTCCCAACATTAACCTTTATCCAAGATTTTTTCATCTTCATTCTCAAGAGTCCATTTATTAATTTTTCTTCTCTATATTAACTTGATGAGAAGTTTTCTTGGTAATAATATTCTATGTATAACTTCAAGTTTGGTTCCATAATTTCTATTTACATATATGAATATATATGCTGAAGGAATTTTCTCTGGCATTTACTTAAACCCTCTAAATACATCGTCATTTTCTTTTGTGTCATACTTTCAACCATCAGCCTGTGAAATTATGGAATGTCAGTGGATTATCCTTAGCTTGTCAATCCCACCTTCTAGTATCTTAATAATTTTTGTCGGTAAAAATTCTCTGGAACGTGGAGTGGGATTCCATATTGCACAAATCTATTTTTAATGATGGGATACAGCTCCAGATTGTAGACAAGTAAATTTAGGTATTTATAAGCTGAAGTTGAATCCTATTTCAATATTCAGTGAGTATGCTGATGATCAAAATATGATTATGTCTGATTTCTGTGGTTGTGTTTAGCTTCTAAGACTTTTAAAGAAGGGAATAGGAAGGAATAAATCTTGTTTCTTGAACTTCACTATTACTGCTGAGTAGCCAGACTGTCTGCAACTAAGAAACTGGGGAGTGGCAGGTGCAGAAGCAGAGCAAGTGAAAATCAGCATGACTGCTATCTAGTAGATCCATCAGCTGGGATAAGACAGAGTAAGGTTCTTTTCCCTGGTTTATCTAATAACAAGTGTAAGTACATCTATAAACAGGACTCACCCTTTTGTCTTCTTGTCAAGAAACATAAGCACTTTGACTATGTCCTACAATTATACACCTTGCCTAAATATTTTTTACCAGATACTTTTACCACAGGTATTATTTTTGGGCAAATGAACTCTTCTGCAAACCTCTATGAGAGTCTTTATGGACAAGTATATTAACATAGAATCATAGTACCATTGATGGTTTGGATTACAAGGGACCTTAAGCATCATCTAGTTCCAACTGGATGTGTACCTGAACAGTAACACTTTCCACTAGAGCAGGTTCTCAAAGACTCATCCAACCTGGCCTTGAACACCTCCAGGGAGGAGAATTTCACAGCTTCTCTGCACAACTTCTTCCAGTGCTTCACCGTCCTTACAGTAAAAAATTTCTTCCAAATATCTGATCTAAATCTACCCTCTTTTAGCTTAAAACTATTACTCCTTGGACTTTTCTGTAGGCCTCCTTTAAGTACTGGAAGGCTGCTAGAAGACCTCTACAGAGCCTTCTGTTTTCTAGGCTAAACAAGACTAGCTCTCTCAGCCTGTCCTCCTTTGGGAGATGCTCCAACATCCGATCATATTTGTGGTCTTCCTCTAGACGCACTGTAGAAGATCCATGTCCTTCCTGTACTGAGTATTCCAGAACTGAATGCAGTATTCCATGTGAGGTCTCATGAGAGAAAAGTAGAAGGGGAGAATCACCTTCCTTGACCTGCTGGTCACACTTCTTTTGATACAACCCAGTATATTGTTGACTTTCTGCTCTGCAAGCACATATTGCTGGTTGATATTGAGCTTTTCACCCACCAGCAGCCCAAGTCCTTCTCTTCAAAGTCACTCTGAATCCATTCTCTACCCAGCCTGTAATTGCCTTGACCCAGATGCAGGACTTTGCGCTTGACCTTGTTGAACTTCATGAGGTTCACACAATTCCACCTCTCAAAAGCCTGTCCAGGTCCCTTTGTTTGGCATCCCTTCCCTCCATCATCTTGAACACATGACACACCTTGATGTTACTGCTAAACTTGGTGAGGTTGTCCTCAATCCCACTGTCCATGTAAACAACAAAGATTTTTAACAACACCAGTTCCAATACTGACCTGTGTGGAACACCACTTACCACCCGTCTCCACTTTGACATTGAGCTGTTAACCATAACTCTTTGAGAGCAGCCATTCAGCCAACTCCTTATCTTTCAAGTGGTCCGTCTGTCAAAACCACATCTCTCCAACTTAGAGACAAGGGTATTGTGCAGGCCAGTGGGACAGTGTCAAATGTTTTGCACATGTCCAGGAGATGTTGATTACTCTTCCCTATTCACCAACATTGTAGTCCTGTCATAGAAACCCACTAAATTTTTCATGCACAATTTGCCCTTAGTGAGGTTGGCTATTACCAATCAACTCCTCATTTACCATATAACTCAGCAGAGATCCAGGAGGATCTGCTCCATGATCTTGTCAGGAACAGAAATGAGACTGACTGGTCTGTAGTTCCCTGGGTCTTCTTTTCTTCCTTTTTTAAAAAATTGGCATTATGTTTCTCATTTTGCAGTCAATGGGAAATTCACTGCCTACTCCCATGGCTTCTTAGATATTATGGATAATGGTTTAGCAACTTCATCTGTCAGTTCCCATCAGGTCTCACAAACTAGTGAACTTTCAGGTTCCTTAGATGGCCTCACGCCTGATCCTCTCCTACAGTGGACGTATTTTAGTATTAAATATGAATTTATATATTATTAAATTTCATTATATTTAATAAGAAAATCTTATTGAATAGCATATTAATTACTGTTGTTATTATTATGATGATGATGGCTCCAATTTCTCCCATACTTTTTCCACCACATTATACACTAAATATATTGTCCTCCCTTGTTTTCCACCAAATCTATTTAATGGTCATAATCAAGAAAAATATAAAGAAGAAAAGGGGAGAAATATAATGCTGTACTGGCCCTTTTAGGGCAGTCTCTGAAAAGAAAATAAGCAAAACCAGGAAAATGAGATAATCTTTAGGTCATTGACTATACGCACAGTTTATAGAAGTAGGAAAATCCATATTTTTTTCCTGACTCAGGGATTCTTTTCTTCAGGAAATCTGATTGAAACCTATTGAAATTCCAGATAATATCTTATTTTTCATTGCAGATGGGGGAGACCAAATCTGATGATTTCCAATTTAGCCAGGTGTATTGACAAGGACTTTCTTGACACTAACCTTCTTATAATGAAACTATAACAACAAAAAATTGAATTCCAACAGAAAGGAAAAAAATCACTCAGTAATAAGCATAAATTAATAATAAAGTGAAACTGTCCCAGACAAGTATAGATATGGTGATTTTTTATTATAGAACTTCTTTCATTCAGAAAACTCTATTTCTTCTCTTTTTAAATGACTGGTGGAAAAATATCACTATCATACTTTCATGACTCATTTTATGGCTAAAATGCTATGAATGCAATATTGTTTCTATAACGACATTTTAAAGTATATTTTAACTGTTGATTCTGTTGATGGCAAATTGAAATAATTTGTGGATGTTTAATTTTAAGTAACTAATTAAGATTTAACTTCTTGTCAGACTATAAGACTTAAATAAATCTTGACATCCTAGAATTTGCCACAGGAAGATAATTCTGAATCATAGATCAACTCTAATATAGTACTTCTTATTTTCCTTTCAGACAGCTAATGTAGCCAGAAGATTTCATAACTTTTCCTATTGATTGCACAATTTTGTAAAGTACATTTCCAAGAACCATTATATTTTCAACAAACTGAATTTATATCTTGCACCTACCGATTACAAAAAGCGATTGTTTTCCACCGGGTGGATACCATTGCTCCCTGGTCAAGCTGGCAGAGTTTCACCTCTCTTACAGCATGCTCTTCCATATGAACTGACATTCAAACTCTTATTCCACGTCTTTGCTGATGCATCATGCCCTGTTTGGATGACCCATCTGCAGCTGTCCTGGTTGTAATTGCTTCCTAAGGACTTCATTTATAGGTGTGTAAGAGGACTGGCTGCCATTGCTCTGCCCAGGTCTTGTTAGTAGCTAGTGCATGAGCTGTGGACTCCTGGTGGTACTCAGCTCCCCCTGAGCTTCCCGCGGTTTGAGAAACTCCTCTGTGCAATCTCCTAATGCTGCACTGTGGATCACTCTTACACTCAAGCTGCTCTCATCAGCAACTGATAAATTCAAATTTTTTTTAAGATCTACTCCTATGTGTAAATACAATAGATGCAAAGTTTCTTACATTTTGTTTGATGACAAAAGCAAAAATAAACTTGATTATGCAATTGAGAAGCATGTCTTTTCAAATTGAAGCATTCAAATGAATTTCAAGGAGAACATTACTTAAAAATATTCCTCTGAAAAGGTAGCACAGTCCTATAGCCCAGATGAAGCACCTCTATACTACTACACACAGCACAGGTGACAAAAAGGAGAAGCTGGAAGTCACTGCACAGCTAGAAAGTTGTCATCTAATCCTTATTGCTGAACTGTGATGGGATGAATTGCATGACTGGCACATTGCAACCAGTGGCTGTAAATTGTTTGGAAGGGAAAAAGAAAGGCATAAGGAGGTTGCCCTTCGTATAAGAAATGGATCTACTGCACAGAGCTGTATTGGAAAATGAGCGATCAACAGGTTGAGAACTTATGGATAAAAATTAGGGGACATGCCAACAGAGGAAACCTCGTATTTGGTGTTTATTACAGGCCACCCAGCCAAAGGGAATCTGTAGGCAAAGCTTTCTCACTTCAACTACAGGAGACATTAAGATTGCAGGTGTCAATCATGCTGGGGTACTTCAGCAACTCTGATATCTGCTGGAAAAGCAGCACAATAAGTTATAAGTGGTTCAGCAGACTCTTGTAGTGCATGAATGATAACTTCTTAATCCATGTGACAGACAACCCAAGCAAAGGAGAGACATTACTGGACATGCTGCTCACCAGCGTGGAAGAACTGACTAGAGACGTCAAGACTGGTGGAAGACTGGGCTTCAGTGATCATGTCCTGGTGGAATTCACAGTCTTGAGAGATATGGACCAGGCAGAAAGTAAAGCATCAGGCAAGAAAGGAAGGAGAGCAGAATGGCTGAGTAAGGACATCCTAGTAGACTAAGTTAAAATAAGGAAGTGCACAGAGAGTGGAACTAGGGAGATGTATTCTGGAAAGAAGTATAGAGGTGAGATGCCCAGATGTGTAGTGATGGGATCAGAAAAGCTAAGGAACAAATGGAGCTGAGTTTGACAAGCAATATGTTAATTAAAAGGTCTTCCAAAGCTACATTGGCCAGAAAAGACATATTAAAGAAAATTTCCCCCTCCAATAAATAGAACAGGTGAACTAGTGACAGCTGACATGGAGAAGCCTGTAGTATACAACAAGTTGTTTTGTTGTGTTTTTTTCCTGAGTTTCGATGATTGCCTCTCTTTCCACATTTTTCAAGACCTTGAGCCTCAAGGCAAGTACGGGGGTAACAAAGACCCTCTAATTGTAGGGGAAGATCAGATTTAAGACCACTTGATGAAATGAATGTTCTTAAGTCCATGGGACCCACCCACACGCATCCCAGCATTTTTAGGGAATTGACTGATGTAGTTACCAAGTGAATTTCCATCATATTTCAAAAGTCACAGCAGTCAAGCAAAGTCCTCAATGACTGGAGAAAGGGAACATTGTATCCATTTTTGAAAAGAGTAATAAGGGCCCTGGAAACTACTGACCAGTAAACCTCATTTTCATTCATGGCGAGGTCATGGAACGAATCCTCCTGGAAGACATGTCAAATATATGGAAGAGAGGGAGGGGATTAGAGAAAGCTTCACTAAAGGCAATTTGTGCCAGACTAATTTAGTGACCTTTTCTGATGATGTGTCTGCATCAGTGGGTAAGGGTAGAGCTACTGATATCTGCTTGGACTTGTGTAAGGCCTTTGACATGGTCCCACACGATATCTTTGTCTCTAAATTGGAGAGAGATGGGTTTGATGGATGGACACTTAGATGGACAAGGAATTGACTGAATGGATGCATCCAAAGAATTACAGTCAATGTCCAGTCAGAGACCAGTAACAAGTGGTGTCCATCAGGAGTCTGTATTGAGACTGGTATTGTTCAATTAGTGATATACGGGAATTGAGTGAACCCTCAGCAAGTTTGCAGATAACACTAAGTTGAGTGGTACAGTTGATTCACCTGAGGGAAAGGATTCCATCCTGAAGGAGCTTGACAGACTTGAGATGCAGGCTCATATGAACTCAAGTTCAACATAACCAAGTGCATACTCCTGCACCTGGGTCAGGGTGAACACCAGTTATCAGTACAGTCTGGGAGATAAAGGGATGGAGAGCAGCCCTGGAGAGAAGGACTTGAGGGTACTGGTGCATGAAAATTGGGCTTCAGCTGGCAATGTGTGCTTGAAACCCAGAAAGACAACGATACCCTGGGCTGTATAAAAAACAGCACGTGCAGCAGATTAGAAGAGGTGATTCTCCACCCTTACACTGCTCTCACAAGACGCCACAAGGAGTTTTATATCCAGTTCAGAGCCCCAGTACAAGAAAGACATGGACCTGTTAAAGCTGATGGAGAGGACAGCCACAAAAATATTTCAGAGCGATCAAAAACCTCTCCCATGAAGAAAAGCTGAGAGAACTGTGGCTCTAAGAAGACTTTATTGTAGCCTTTCAATACTTAAAGGGGGCTACAAGAAACATGGAAAGAGATTTTTCACCAAAACCTGTAATGACAAGTTGGGGGACAATGGCTTCAAAGTGAAGAAGGGTAGTTTAATTTGCATATAAGGAAGAATTTTTTACATTGGCAGTGGTGAGGTCTGGAACTGAAGAAGCTGTGGATGTATCATCGTTGCAAGTTTTCAAGGTCAGGTTGAATGGGGCTTTGAGTAACTTAGTACAGTGGAAGATGTCCCTTGCCCGCTGCCAGGAGGTGGACCCAGTGATCTTTGAAGGTCTTTTCCAATCCAAACCATTCTTTGATTCTACAGTTTTCTACTTCACATTTAATGTTTCTAAGTTCCCCAGTAATAAGCAGTCACGGTTTTATGGGCTTTGGATATTTGTGTTTTGAACCTGTTAATATAAATCATTGCAAAATATAAAGATAATTGTCATAACATATTGAAGGGAAATTATTATGCATGCAAAAAGTTTCATTACACCGTGAAAATAGTTCTGCCCTAGATAAAATGTGTTAAATCCTGTTTAAAATATTGATGATGATTAATAGCTGCACCGCAAAGGTCAGGGCTACTATGAATTTTTGCTTTCTTTGCAACAATTTTATTAAACTCAGGAAAATAAGCTGCTGAGTTCCACTTTTGCTTGGATTTTTTCATAATTATAGTCAATATTCTTTTTTGGAACTTAATGCAACAGCTGTTTCATATTTTTATTATTGTTATTATAATTAAATATTTATATGAAAACATAATTCTCATTATTAATTATTTAAAATCTAGTGCTACCTTATGTCTCGGTTTCAGTGAGACAAATCTTCAATTTATCCTGCTAAAGACAGATATTTGTTGTTAGTACTATCACTTTTTTTTTGAAGTTGTGTGAGATATATTATTTTGTTAAACAACTATTGATTGAATTAAAGAAATAACATTAAGTGCAGTATTTCCTCCCAAGAAAAATCCTTAACTAGGAAATACCAGCATCAGCGTTTCTGCACAGTTTCTATGCAGGTAAATGAACAAAATACTTTCTCCAGCATACACAAAACCACAACATGAGGCAGCAGTTGTTCCAAGGAAGTGCACAGGCCAATTTCACCCACCTACCTTAAGATTAAATTTTAGGGTTTCTGTAGTGTTGCAAATGCTTTAGATTTAATGATTTCTTTCATAATTTGTCTCTTCAAAAAAAGACAAACTGTAAAGAGCTTATTCATCTCTTTCTCAAGTTTGCTGTGAGGATAATTCTTGGATTAGTAAATTTAGGTAGAGGGATATTGGTCTATGTAAGATATGAGCAAAGAACAACTTTGGTCTATCTGTTTGGGGAGCCACTTGAATATTCTCAACTGTAACACTTTGATTTCATTCCCTAAATACAGACGTCAAGCCTTTTAAAATTCATAAGATATCCATATGGTTTCCAGCTGTCAGGCTGGGAAGGCACAATTCTCTTGATTGTCTTCTGACATAACTGCTTCTCTTGTGCCGACGTCTCAGATTCTACAAGGTGTCTCAAATGGCAGTGGAAACTGAATTTAAATCAACTGAATAAATCCCAAAGGTCTGAGAAACGCTAAACCTCAGTTCAAACTCTACTAAACTGAGTGGCAGCTGTTGGTAGACTGGCAGAATTGTATTTGTATGTTCTGAGTTAGCATTGTCCTTCTCTGACAGGGAATTGCTGAAAGCACACAAAGGACTAACCTTTGATTTCTGTCCTGATTTCTCTTCTGCTCCCTGGTTCTAGATTCACCTAGAATGGCCACTAGAAGAAAAACAATGGTCTTGCACCTATAATGCTTGACCAGATGTCAAGTGGCATCTTAGATATTTCTTATGGTAGGAGGCTTTAGAGTAGTTAGTGAAACTTATGGAGATTTTTAACACTTAACCTCTAGCAAATCTTTACTAAGAATATGCAAACTACAGTGTTTCTTAAGCTTATAACTAGGTCAAACAAGGACAGATTTTCACAGGAACGGCAAAAAAGAAATCCATTATGCAAAAGTCAGTTCCCTGCCAAATTTCAAGTCCCTATCCTACAGCTTGGTGCTGTAACAGCAGTCCAAAGAACAGATCGCTGGAATGAAGGGATTCCTATTAGCATTAAAAAAAGAGAGAAAAGTCTTTTCCTTAGGTTCATGTAGTAGCTGAAACATTTTCTGCTAGAAGTTAAAAATATCTCCAGCATCATCAAAATTTCAACTTGAGATAATTCTTAATTTATTTGGTTAAAATCTGAATAAATCATAAGTACCTGAAATCTGGTTCTTAAATGGAAGTCTCAGGGCACCTTGAAAACAATGGTTAATTGATCTGCCAGTATCAGAATAGAAAACAAAAGACAAGCCAGAGCAGTATGTTTCCTTCAAGGCAAGTATCTATGAATTAATAAACTCTGTGCATCAATTCCACATTAAAATGAGCATGGAGTTAGAAGGAGAGTAATATTTCTGTGAACAAAGGCAATGGGATAACTACTAGACTGAAGTTATTAGGATTTGTCCCGGAAGCTAAAATAACATAGAAGCCTTTAAGTGAAAAAAATCTGATTTAACTGCATACCTTTTAATACCAAAAATAAATTTTCAACTGTCTCATCAGTCACCTTTATGCATGTCATTCATTCTCACAAGTTTTTTTTTCCCCTCAATTCCAAGTTAATTTATATCTACCTTTGGTCTTATAATGATAATACAGATGAGAGAAATCAGAGAAAAGCCTTCTGTAGGTTTGGTGGAGGACTGGAACCTGGCCATGAATCAGATCATTATTTCATCACTCATTCAGAGTGATAGTTCCTGAAGCATTTCTCCATACCGGTTTTACTGGTAAATATTTCCTACATACAGTGATTCATAAAACAAGGTCCTAGACAAGCAGATGTTCCCTACCTGCACAAATGTTTTCATCTCTGATTTGAATTCCAGCTATTTTTACTATTATTAATACTATTTTTTGGAAAAGGTTCTCCCTTCTTCTCTTTTGTATGTGTCTTGTGGTTTCAGTGTAGTATGAATGTTAAAGCCTTATGAGCTAAAAAAAGTTATACTGGTTCCACTTCAGATCTGAGCCTTAAAACTCCAGCAGAAATGGTATCAACTAAAACCCAACACGTTGGCAGAAGAATGTATTAAAATATGAAATAATCTTGAATTTTAAATCAGTTCCATAGCCATTTATTGTAACAATAAATTACTATTGTTTTCTCAGAGACATTGTAATGAGTATAAATTACTTCATGTGACCAAGATAAAATGTTTTTAAAAGTTATACTTATTTTTGAATTATCTGATTGAAGAGCTCATTACCTGATATTAATTTTCCAGGAACATGTAGATAGCTACCGAAAAAGGTAAAGTAACAACTATTCTGGACTAGGATTTGGAGGCAAGGCAGAAGACGTTAAGATTATTACAATATATCAAGTATAATAGTGCTCAGCGGAAGAAGGAGGGAAAGGATATTGAAGGTATAGCTATGGTTACTTTTTTGCGAGTACAGTTGGGGTAAAAACTTCCCCACCTCATTGCATTAAATAGCATGCTTGTTTGTGCACCAACAGTAATGCCAGGTCTTTAATTTCTGAGCCAAAATAAAGATATTTGCTATCTAGAATCATCCTTATTTTAGTCACTCTGTTCTAGGGAGGTTAGTTTGTTTTAGGGGATCTGTGTATGTATGTTTTTTACCATTTAAACTATACCTTTATTTTGTTTCTTTTCATAAATACTGGTATTTGGCTATAGCTGAGCCATAATCAGTCACAAATGTGACAGACTGATGTAAATATTAGTTGAGTTCAGCACTACTGTCAAATTGATCAATGATATTTGGTGTAACTTCAGCCACCTGCCTTGCACATTTTGTTCTTGGCAGTCTTCTGGAAGTCAGTCTTTGTAAGCAGGATCCAAATGGTACATTTCATTAAACTGAGATAAAGGGGGTGCAGGATGTTTTTTTGTTTGGTTTGTTATTTGGGGTTTTTTTAAGTATTGAAAAACACATTTTATATGGGGCAGAGAACAGCAATAAACCCCCCCATATCTAACTCCCGAGAAACCGTTAAAGCAGAAAACTCTGAGAGAACTTTAACTCACAGTTCTTTAGGACTCATGCAAAAAAAGTTGAGACAGCCACTCACACCAAAAACATCAAAACATCCAAAGGCTGTTGTACAAGAAAGCTATGTGTTTATTTATTCAGTCAGGGAGTTTTGTCTACATTATTTATAAACTTTAAGTGTCCTGACAAAATAAAAGTCAGTTTGCCCTTGTTGGGGAAAATACCACCACTACCACCACTACCCAAAAAACCCTCACAAACCCCAAATGCCTGTTCATTTTACTCTAAGCTAATCTGAACATGCTTTTTTTCTGCCATACTGATCTTATTTCTTGAGAAGAAACCAGAACGGATTTAAATGAACCAATACTCCTGAGTCCTCGTTATGTATCTGTGTACAACTGTATCAAAAGTGGGAAGCTTTAGCTATTTTTGTTCAATACCAATCCAAATAGATTGATGTCAGTGATAGCCAGGAAAGTTAATGGAATTTGCCAATCTGACTGAGAAAAGAGGCAGATATTGATAACATTTATGGATTTTTTTTAATCACAGCATTGAAGAAAAAGACATTTAAAGCTAGTTTACAGCTTTTTGTTTCAATGAGATCAACCTGAAAGAAGGATCACTTGAAGGGCTCATTTAATCTGGAAGGGTTAGTATCAGTGGCAAGGTGAAAACTGTCACAAGAATACTGTGCTTAGCAAGTACTCAAGGGTTTAGATTTATCATGTGGCTCGCAATGGTAGGTAGAACTGTAACTTTTTGGCACTTGATATCAAACATAGGGTCATAACAATCTATAACTGTTATTAAAATGCATATCCAAGAACAAGAACAGGATTTCCATGAGTTTGCCCTATTTTGCTATAATGTTTCGGAGCATTATTTAATATTAGTTGGCTAATATAAACACTTGTATTTGGACACGTCTCCCTGTTTTACTTCAGTCTGAAACAATTTTTCATATCTTTGTAATTCTTCGGTCCTCAAGGAAAATATCCTGCAAATCTTCACAGAGTTTGTCTGTGGTTTCCTCATAATCAGGCTATAGTTTTCAGTTTTCACAGTCTAGAATAAGAAAATTGTAATGAGGACTTCCTAAGTTTTAGTAACTAAATTAGAGAACCAAGGTAAGAGAGGCTCATTGGGCTTATAGTGAGAAGAAATATGAGAATAATTCATTTAACTATCAATGTACAGACATTGGAAATGTCATTGACGTCAGGGATGAGGAAGATGAGATTAGAAGTGTCTTCATCAAGTTTGCTGATCAAACTAAACTTGATGGTATGGTTTTCATGTCAGAAGGGAGAGCCATCTTAGAGATCTGGATGGGCTGGAAAAGCAGGTAAGCAACGACTGTACAAAGTTTATCAAAGACAAATGTAAGGTTCAACACCTAGTACGACACAATCAAAGAGCCCAGTACAGGGTAGGATCTGTGAGCTGGGGAGGAGCCTTGCTGAAAGGGATCTGGGGGTCCTGGGAGACAACAAGTTGAACTTGTTAGATCCTGAGCTGCATCCACAGGGCTATTACTAGCAGCAGTAGTAGTTTTTGGAGAATTTATTCTCCATTTTAATATTTTAAACCCTTATCTCCAGTAGTCTATTCTGTAAATGTCCATAGTAACCTTTCAAAGCTGAAGAGCAATAAATTCTGTCACTGATAAAAGGTAAGTTTTAGAGGTCATCTTTATACCGCTTTTAAATTCTGATAATTCGTATAAGAATTTTTACCTATACTTGAGTTTGTAGTATTTTGACATGATAAATAGTATTTAAGTATTTCTATTTTTTTCCTTTGGTTCATTTTCTTTCTACGTTATTACAATGACTAAGTTGTAGCTTCTGAATGTTGGCAGCTTTAACCAAAAAACTGTGACAAACGTGAGAGAGTGTATTCATGTTTTGTGCTGCTTGCCACTGGTGAAGAAGCCTCATCAGCTTTTAGCTGGTAATAAATTATGGTCATCTTTAAAAGAATAGGAATATATTGTCAATATCTGGACATAAAACTTTTAATAGGAACTCTTTGTATCAATGAAGGGAAAAGAATGTGTCAAAAAATGGTATTCAGGAGACAAATTTATAGAAAGCAGAAGTACAGGACCTTATAAGTCCGAGAAATTGGAAATTGTAAGAGCTGGTAGGTAGCAGATATTGAGGTAGAGGAAGATGACGAAAGTAGAAAAAAAAAATCAATGTGTATTGATTTATATCAGACCAGACTCCAGGAAGGAGTTCTCCTGAATACTTTGAATTTATATGAATTCCTAGGGAGATGAATTGAGAAGAAGAACTGGAACTTCTCATTGTTGTTTAATGGAGCACAGGCAAATGATGGGTAGCAGGAAGCACCTGTGAGATTCCAGATGAATCCGATGTGCAATGTTTTTAAAATACCTTTTACCTTCTGTATTCTGTTAGTATAAAGTAGTGTTCATCACCTTACTGCCTGTTATGTTTTCTTTTGGTTTAACAGTTAAAACTGTTAAATGTGTAAAAATTAGGCTGCAAATTAAAGGAATGATATGTTAGAAATAAATCTCAGACATTTGTACTTTGATATTGTTCTAGTTTCAGCTTGGTTTGGTTTTTTTTTTTCCCTCCTCTTTCAGAGAATTTTTTCTTCCTTTGCTGGCAGTGTGGGGGGCAGGGGCCATTTCCGGGGAGACCGGGGCAGAGGTTGTGTCCCGTTTGCCCGGACATTCCTTTCACTGGCTACTTCCCGGTCTCCGCCTCTTTCTCCATCTTGCTGCCTAGGGAATAGTCGCGCTTTGCTACCTCTGCTTGCGTTGCTGTATTCTCTATCTCTCTATCTTTATTTCCTTTCCCTCTGTGTGTGTGTGAGTGCGAGTGTGACCGATAACCATCTGGATCGGCGCTGAGGAGGAGGCTGCCCGGAGCGGAGCTGCGGCCTGGGAGAAGCTGTGCGCCCCGCGCCAGGGCTGCCCGGAGCGGAGCTGCGGCCTGGGAGAAGCTGTGCGCCCCGCGCCAGCGCTGCCCGGAGCGGAGCTGCAGCTTAAAGTGACGGCACCACCAGAGCTCGGGTACGGGGCTCGATCCATATTAACAACTTCATCGCACTTGTTGTTGGCTTTGTTCTGTTCTGTGCACACATACACTTAGAGCAAAGAACTGTTATCTGTTCTGCACAATCTCACAATCTCTGATTAAAATCACTGAGCATACTTTGGTTGGTTTGGTTGGGGTTTTTTTCATCCAAACTAAGACAGATATCAATGGAAAGTGCAGATATTCAGCACCTTTATTATATTCCGTGAGGTATGGTTGGCATTGCCAGTAAGCCATGAGAAAAAGAGAAAAAGCTATGTTACTCACAATTTCAAGGCAGGTTGGAAAGACCTACATATACTTTATGTGAAGGTTAAAAATGTGGTATGTTGATATGTGTCTAGGTAACGCGGCTTCTTCGCAATATCGACAGAAGCATACACTATCACGGATGACAGTGTTTTCTTACAAAATGATTGTGTCCCTTTGTGTTCCCTAAGTGTTTGCCAGAGAAAATAATGGCAATGCTTGCAAACCACTGTTTCTAGACTTAAAAAAAAAAAAAAAAAAAAGAAGAAGCCATTAGGAAAGGAATAACCAAAATATAGTGAATGTACTGACACATTTTACTGGAGTCTGGAGGAAAGTCACATCTGTAACTTTCTGAGCACAAGTGATCTGTGAGGCAGATCTGTAAACTGAGGTAATTGCAAATGTCAGGTAACAACATTTAGGAATGCAAAACAGTGGCAGGACATACAATACAATTGTAACATATATGTTCTTATTTTTTTTTCCAGGTAAAATTCACAAATAAAAAAAAATTATTTTATCCCTGAGTGGCATTATCTGTTTGAAACAAAACTTACAAACCAATAAGTCCTAATCTCAGAAAGATTATGTGGCCTGCAACATGCAAGTCACTACAGCAATTTTAAGTAGTTGAACTAGTAAGAAAAATATTACAGAGGAAGAGTTGAACTTGTGCTCAACATCATCTGATATTAAAATCTAAAGGTCATGGGAAATCTTAAAGAAATTCAGGAAGCATCGATTTACTTAATAACATTTCCATACAGAGAAAGATTATTCCTGAGCATCTTTGGTGTGTAAAGCCCACTAAAACATATTTCAGGTGACATATCTGGTAAAACACCATGCTCCACCTTGGAACATGTAAGAATAGCAAGAAGCAGCAGCATATATTTGTCACAATTAATAGAAGTCAGCAAATAATTAAAACCTACTGGGAAAATTTAAAAAAAACTGAGTTCTTATCTGAATAAAAGTGTCTTTAAAGAAAATCACACTAGAAATCCTTGTAGCAAAGCAACTAAAAGATATTACTTGCTTTGTGGAATAAAATTCTGTTTCAGCATTATACCTAATCTGGTCTACTACTTTGTGTGCCTAAAACATAACTGCATCATCAAAAGATGGTATAATTTTTTGCTGAACCAGCACAGAGCACTAAGGATGGAAAGTTTATCATACTATTTTCCTAAAAAACAAGACCAATTGAGCTCAGTCATTGTTTCACAGATTTTAGCAGCTACAGTGTATACACTAGGATGTAAAGAGTGAACTTTGCAAAGTTACCTCTGAATCATGGAAAAGAAATCGTGCTTGAATCTTAATACAGGGTAAAATATTCTGTAAAATTTATGTTCAAAGTTAGATGCTGTTTAATGTTCTTATTGCATCATGTGAGCTGCTTTTCCTAGTAGCAGGGTGAAAGAGAAAATAAGTCAGCAACTTTCAGATCATGAACTAATATGACTATTTCAAAAATATTTTGCAGTGCTGCATTTTGTCAGTTGAGTTCCCTCTTTAAAATATTCTTGAATTGTTAGAGTAATTAGATTAAATTTACATGATTCTTTCTTATGAGTAATTGTGATTAGTTTTAAAAGTTATTGCAGAAACTGAATGAATAAGTATCAAAAAATAAAATAGTTGTGCTTTGAACTGGAAATAAGAAACTTATATGTTATTCTGGTATCTATCTCTTGTTCCCAAGACACTTCATGCTCTATACCTCATCTTCTGCAAAATGGGGATAATGATATTGTAGCCTTTTTATAAACCACTTTGCAATCTGATCTGCACATGGAAAGTTTTATATAAGTTGTATTATTCTAACTTCTATTAGTAATGTCTCTGAAAGCTGTATGTTGCAGATACTGTAGTTATGATATTTATATTTGTTCTACTGACTAATTGAATGCTTTTCCTCTTCAATTATATTTTTAAAAGAAAACTTTACTAATTCCTTTATCATTACCATAATTTCTATACTATATTGATAGATTTATCTGATCCCTGCTTTGTAGTTTATATATACATATACATGGTCATGGGAATATATATGATTATCTTCATGCATGTACATATATATGTATACATACACATAAATATATTATGAATAATTGAATGAAAGCCACGTACCATTTCTTTTGAAAATAATGTGTAGGAGTGCTATTTTTTCTTCATCTATTTTCCATTATATGTACTACACGTATATCAAGAGTAAAGCCACCTAAGTGACACTTCTAGCTCTTAGCAAAATGCTGTATTATCACATTATTTCCACTGTTTTCTGGAAATTAAATAAGAATAAGCAAATGGGATTCTCACTTAAAGACAGTTGAGCAATCGTGTGTTTTTGTTTTATTTCTAACTTGTTGTGATTGTATAGTTCAACTAAAATTAACCAAACACAGTGGTAAGCAGCAATCTGTCAGTTGCTTTATGTTCCCCCAGAGTTTTCTTCAAAGGAAGAACAAAGTGCTTCATCGTTTCTTTCCAAATTGCACAATAAGAAACAAACTTATAATGGTTCATTGCACTTAATTTCAGAAAAATGTCAGATCTTCTGAAGTGAACTTCAGATTAGTTCCATTGCAGCGTGCTTAGGCAGACAGAGAACACCATAGCTATGTTTGAGGGGTTTTGCTGTTCTTGTTTTATTTTTTTAAAATCTAAATTGTTTTAGCTAGTGAGAAGTTACATACATTTTGAACAATCAGTTGACTTAGTCAAGTGATTGTGGTGAATTTTACTTTTTTTCTCAACAATTTTAACAAATGTGTGAGTGAATGAAGCAATTAATTTTTTCTCATAAATAATTAAATACTACTAAATTTTCTGTTGAATCCACTTACTAAAAGATAGGAGATTTAAGGTTACAATGCTTCTGGTACTACAATGATCTTCTAATGCAAAATTTATTACTTTGTCTAGCCTTCTCCAACCATTTATCAACATATTTGTACACAGCTCTTTCAGAAACCACATGGTCGTGTGTTTACTTCTTGGGAAATTGATGCAGTACTAATAAAATTTCTGTTAATTTTAGGCAGAATGTATCCAGAAATTTGTGCAAAGACACTAAGAAATTTTGATATTTTCCATCTATGCCTAGCCAAGGCTTTTGCATGGTTTTTGAAAAAGCATGGATTATTCCATTTAATAATTTCACACCACCAGTACTGAAAAAAAGTACCCCAATACTCTGAAGTTTCACAACTTCAAAAATATAATTTTCCCATTATTGTATTTTTCATCTCCTCTCAATTATCTTAAACAGCTGTTTGCCGCAGAGTTACAGGGTGCCCATCACTGCAAAGTTCCTTTTTGGGACTCAAAGACTCTCTCTAACATCTGCCACAAAAGAATGGTCTTGTTTTGCAATATTTTACAAAGATTCTTACGCATGAATAGGAGAAATATGGGTTTGATGGATTGTTAGATATACGAGGAAACTGGGTGGAAGGCTGCATCCAAAGAGTCATTATGGTCAATGGCTTGATGTCCAAAGGAAGATCAGCAGTGAATGGTGTCCCTCATGTGTTTTTCCTAGGAACAATGCTATTTAATACTTCATAAGCAACACAGATAGTGCACTCTCAGCGGGTTTGCAGATGGCACCATGATGATTGGTGCACGCATTTGAGTTACTTGAGGAAAAGAATACCATCCCAAGGGAGCTTGATGGGCTTGAGGAACGGGGTCCATGTGAACCTCATGAATTTAAACAAGGTCAAGCGTAAGGTTCTACATCTGGATCAGAGAAATCCTCAGTAACAATACAGACTGGAGGATGACTAGAGAGCAGACCTGCAGAGAAGGACTAGAGGATGCTGGTGGATGACAAACTGGACATGGGCTGACAATGTGCACTTACAGCCCAGAAAGAAAATCATATCCTGAATTAACTAAAAAGCAGCTTGGCCAGCAGATTGAAGGTGGTGATTTTTGAGTTCCCGAGTACAAGAAAGACATGGACCTGTTAGAGTAAGTCTAGAGGAGGGGCATAGAAGTGATTAGAAAACTGGACAACTCTCCTATGAAGAAGGACCGAGAGAGTTGGGACTGTTCAGCCAAGAGAAGAGAGGGGTCTGGGAATACCAGAGCAGCCTTTCAGTACTTAAAGGGGGCTTATAATAACGATGGAAAAAAACTTTTTACCAGGGTCTTAAGACAGGACAAGGGACAATCATGTTAAATTGAAAGAGGATAGATTTAGTTTGGATATAAGGAAAAAATATTTTACTGTGAGAGTGGTGAGGCACGGGAACAGGTTGTCAAGAGAAGTTGTGGAAGCCTCATCACTGGAATTTTTTCCAGGTCAGGTTGGATGAGACTGAGTTGCAAAAGAGAAAGCTAAGTGGACTAATATGAGTAGTAATAAGTTCTCACTTGTACTAATACTTTATTATTAGTGACGTGTCAGAATGTTAGAACTACTGTGTATTGTCTGTGCTCGTGATAACTTTCCTTACAGACCTCCATGGGAATGGTCTGAGGCAAATGCACCAATCTAGAGCAAGATGTCCCTGTCTATGACTGGAATGTTGGATTAGATAAACTTTAAATGTTCCTTCTGACTGAAACCATTCTATAATTCATTCTAAGATAAAAAAATGCATTAGGTGTGTAAAATCCTGTCTTCAGTCTGTCACTTTGCACAGACAGTTTTCATTTCCTGGTTTGCCAATAAGATACAGTCAGCTATAAAATGATGAGGCAAATAGATGCAGAATCTCAACAAGCTAAATGAATTGGTAGTGTGCCAGGCCAAAAAGGACAAAAAGTAGGATAGTTTTGTATGTGTGTGTATATACCTGTAAATATACAGTTTGCACGTACGGTATGTAAAAACCGTTTCCGCACAGAGATTATAACATATAGCATGTATAGTATTGATATTTAGCATAGATAATAACGTTAATACTTCAAAATATTTATATTTTTGGTGTAGTATTGCATGTGCTGTTGTGCATGACAGCCCTAAAAACTGAGTAGTTTAATCAATTCTCACAACACCATTATATCCATTATAACCATCTTAGACATCATTATTAATAACCTGAATGCAGGTATGTGATACTCAGATCTGAAGTATCCACCTGTAGAAGCTTGAATCCATGGTGAAATTTCTGAGCTAAATTAATGCAGACAGTTTCATAAATAATTAGAAAAAGCAACAGTAAGCTTTGAATATACAACTTCAAAGGCATTGGTGGGTTGAAAGGAAGAACCCTGCATTTGACTGTGCATGGAGTGTGTGTTGAAAATTTATTTCCTCAAAATATGAGACACTTATATGTGACTGTGATTTAAATCAGTATTCCTGTGGGGAGTTGCAACTTATTATTTTTAAAATGAAACAAGCCAGAAAACTAAGTGAGTTGAGTTTCAGTTTCGGAGGCCAAGACTAAACTCAGCCTATTGTTAAGTACACAAGTGTCTAAGACACAAATTAAATAGACAGTAAGTGATGTAAAGCAATAGACATACATGTTCAATGGACTTACTGAAATGAAGATTTCAAATGAAAGATTGAGAACTTTAAAGAGCGATTCAGTTTTTAGACATATCAAGGATAAAAAAAGACCAAAGAAACAAGATGAAAGTAATCTAAGTCTGACCATATAAGCCTAAACAATTAACTAAAGGACTCAAATTTCCTTGAGGACAAGTTTCTGAAAATGTCATGATGTTACTGTTGTGTTATGTGTGTCTTTTGTAGTTTTGGTGCATTTGCCTCAGACCATTCCCATGGAGGTCTGTAAGGAAATTTATCACGAGCACAGACAATATACAGTAGTTCTAACATTCTGACACATCACTAATAATAAAGGATAAAGTATTAGTACAAGTAAGAACTTATTACTACTTATATTACTCCACTTAGCTTTCTCTTTTGCAGCTTTCGCTCATTGTATCTCAGTACACTTTTTGTTGTTAGCAAATAGACAAATTGTTAGTACATATTCATGGCATGCTTGTTACTGAATCAAATTGTTGCATATTTTTCATTTTTTTCTCAAAGGATAATTTATTTTTCCCTTGAAAAATATTGGGATTTGTTTACTGCCCATGACAATATCAGCTTCTTACAAAAAAAAATGAAGTGAGCCATCCTAAAAATGTTCAAAGAGGACTCGGATTATTTCAAGGAACTGTTATCATTTATTATGATAATAATGTCAGCATTTTTATCAAGTAGTTTGATAATATTGGGGTTACATGAAAAGGTTTTGGTAGCAATGGGGCTGCAGGGGTGCTTCTGTGAGAAGATACCAGAAGCTGCCCCCATATAAGATAGAGTTTCAGCCAGCTCCAAGATTAACCCATCAATGGCCAAAGCTGAGCCAATCAGGGATGCTGGTAACAATTTGACCCACAAAACTTTCATCATATTTTCTTTCCCTTTCATATTGTGACAGGGGTGTGATAGAGTGGCTTGCTGGGCACCTGGTGGTCATCCAAGGTCAACCCACAACAGCTAGAGTGGGTTAAGTGCTTTAGGACTGCAAAACAAACCAACCTTCCCCAAAACAACAGCATTATCAATTGCCTAAGACTTCACATTGCATTTTTATGATGTACCTGTCTTCTGAGCCCCAAACTGGCTATGAAATTGTTAGCCTCCCATCAACTGAAAACAAGGAAAATCTTTTGCTTTCATGTTCCTTGGGGGAGGTTCCAGTTACAGAAATATAAATGTCAATGCCATTTGGGACGATTTGGTGTCTGAGACCAATTGCATAAGGCTGAATTGTGATCTTTATCCTTCTACTCTTTGTCTCAGTAGTCACAGAAAAGAGAAATTTTAACTACGGATACTGGAATAAATTTGCGAAACTTCAGAAATCACCATATAGTTTGTCTCATGAAATACAATCAAGGGTGAAATTTAGTGATGAGAAGGGAAAGGACTTTTTCAGTGCAATTCAAATTTAACATGAATCTAAACCGTGTTTACAATTACAAGAAATGTTGAAATACAGGAAATAATAAAATCCCAATTGGATCACATTAACACAGATTGCAGTATATTATGACTGAATTAATTGAAAAGATTAAGTCACCTATTTAATGAACTTTGAAAACCTGCAATCACCTTTCACATCGCAGGCTAATTGAAATCAGATGTATTTATGGTACTGTGTTACAAGCTGTTAAATCAAAAATTTAAAACAGAGTTGTAAATATCTTATTTTAACACTGAACTACGTCCAGTGTATCCAGCAATAATTTTTTTGTGGGAAATTGTTTGGTCTACTAGGTTTTCTACCACTTTGCACACAATGTAATCCACAGGTATTTTATATATATATTTATATGTATTTACAAGAAAGACTTGTGGAGTCTTATGCTCTAAGGAATTTAAATTGAGGACATTTTTCAGAAAGACATGAGATTGGAGGTTGCCCAGGAACAGAAAATGTCTGAGTGATGAATAATGAGTAAGTTATGCCTACATTAATCTGATCTTTTCTATCCTTGCATACATTATGGAACAGCACTGTGTAAAAAACACAGAAAGCAAGCCAGTGCAAAATACAATTCTTGGAAAGGTCAGTGGTGTTTAAAAATGGATCAGCATTTTCTTAATAGCTTTGTCCTCATTCTACCTGACAGCAAAACTGAGTTTAACATTCTGCTGGTTAAGGTATTTCTTGATGTTAATTCATACAAAGTCACTACAGCAAGCTCTATTCCGCAAGGTTTATCACATGTTCCTCTTAACTACCTTTCTAATACATATATGTTTCTCATTACTTGCCAGGGTCTTGGGGGGAGGGAGAGGAAGGAGGAAGACTAGAAAGATTCAAGTCTTCTCCTAGAGGAAGCATTGTTTACTTATACTTCCTGCACAACCCACTTATCTTAAGCAGATCAGTTACGTTAAGACATAATTCCAGTGGCAGAGTGAAGGAAACTGTATAACCCTAAAACACTCAAGAGAAGTGAATGTGTCAAAAGTGTTTCAGAAAAGACCTAACAGAACTTTACACAGCAAAACCAGAGTTAGAAGACCCAGAGCAGTGTAAGTGTTAACCCATGCAAACAAAGTGTTATCAGAAATGAGACGGAGCATCTAGAATATCTGGATGTTGAAGCAGTGACAATTTTAGGAGCCCAAAGAGAATCAGTTGCCTAGAACTACCAGAAGAACAAAATCCTGTAAAAGCTTGAGGACTGAAGCAGACAAAGTAGCTGAGGAGGGAAGATCAAACAGATAGGGTTGCTGAAAGAAGATGATCAAAGATTCCCTGTACTGCTGCAAATGCAGTGGAAGATGACTATGCTGCAAAGAGATGTCATGGGTATATATTCTTAGAATGTATTCATAAAATATATTATAAGATACATTTCCAGATATAAACTAATAATCCATTTGCAAATCAGCCACTGGGTCTATTCCTACTTTCTTGGCCCTAAACAGATTGTTGCGGATTTACCCAGCAATAGCTGGTAGAAAGCTTATTATCATCTTTTTCTTTCCTTTCTTGGATGTCCTTGATTTGTAAGGTACATTACTTTAATCGATCAATATAATGTTTCCTAGATATTTTTGCAATTCAATTTGATTAGCAGTACCACTATGACTACATAAACTATGTCATGAATCAAGGTAGCTTTTAGAAATCCAAGAGTTAGGAAATACAATAATAGCTTCCCATTTACTACTGATAAGATTTTCAATTTGACAGTATTTGCAGAATTCTAGCAGGGAAGACTATGACATGTATGATAGAAGAGTTTTGAAAATGGCTGCTCTAAGCATAAGACGTTTGCAAAGTAAAATATTGACCTAAATACACAGGCGGCTTAGACTTAGGGTAATAAACCAGAAAACTGATAATGATTGTAGAGTAAACATTGTCTTGACATTGTCAGTTAAGACAACACTAGTATCACTCTAAAACATTTCTGTGGCTTGACTATAGACCTCAGATTTGAGACAGAAAAATCTGCATTTTCTACATAATCCTTCCAACTAACATTTCATTGCCTTTATGAGATGGAACAAATGAAGAATTATTTTTAAATACTGCCTGACATTTCCTTTTCATATATCTGTGGGTAGTTTTAGCTAAATAACTATATTCTTGGTATAACAATGCCTTTGATATATAGAATTGAATTCAGTGTGGAATTCTGAGATTAAAAGAATAGATGCAGACTCCAAAACTGCTTGAATAATTTAATGAAACTTTAAAAAGTTCTAAGCCAAGGTATAGGTAGAAAGTGGTTTTAAAGACAAACTTTGATGAGTGACAGCTTATATTATTCAGATTGGGAATGGTTTTTGGTTTCAAACACTTTTACACTGTTGTATAACATACGTGTCCCCAGCTAACCTCAGTATCTAAGCTGCAAGGTAATGGAAACCTGAGGGATTTGGTTGGTTAGTCGTGGGTATGCAGTGTCACCTAAGATGCTCTGGGTTTTACTGAAGTGTCTGTACAGGGCTGGCACATCCAAGAGATATACTTCCTTCTGGAGGAACACAGAAAGCAAAATCAATATTCCACAGGGCCTGAAATGGTTTTAGCTGCCTATATTTAAATAAAAGGATCCTACACATCGTTAACACAGTCAGTGTAGAGTCCCAAGAGCTATTAAGCAGAAAAAGTATAGGAGTTCATACTACTTAAGAATAATATGAACAGCTCACCTGACCTTACGGCATATGATTCAACCACCTAAGAATGCACAGCTAATGTTATTTGAGTTGCTATAGGGAAACTTTTCTGATTGCTGATTCAGAATGACACGGGTTTCTGTGTTGTATGTATCAGTCCTGAGAGGATTTCTCAGATAACCAAGGATTTCCGTGCAGTGGTATCAAGTCTTAATGTCTCTGGTCAAGAAAGAAGGTTTTATTGGTTAAAAAAACGCCCAACAAAAATCAAGTTATTTTGGAAACATAACTGTAGGACTCAGAGTGGTGAAACACTGGAACAGGTTTCCCAAGGAGTTAGAGGAGGACCCATGCCTGGAAACATTCAAAGTCGACTTGGACAGGGCACTGAGCAACTTGATCTAGTTGAGGTTTTACCTGCCTGTTACAGGAGTTTGGACTAGACAACCTTTAAAAGACCCTTCTGAACAAAGCTGTTCTAAGGTTAAATGATCCTATGACTCTTCTTTGGAAAACAATAGCGTAATAAAATCCCTGCCTGGAAGCTGAAACTAGACAAAGTTAAACTTCAGTTATTTACCCATTTTCTGGCATGAGTGACCGCAGGCAACACTGGAACATTATGCTAATAATTAATCTTTAGTCAATATTGTTATAATGTCTTTCTTTGAGATTGGATGCCTTTTGATTTATATTAAGATACGCTCTAATTCAAGTCCAGTTACTAGATTTCAAGAACAAATTCATTTATTAAATTTCATTAGATACTGAAACTATTACGCAAGCAAACAGATTAGATCATAGGACACATATATGGATTATGGCCTTGTGGCCTATAGTATGTTTCAGATTTTGGGGCCTTTTGAGTTGGTGTTAAGAGAGCTATAGGATGACTGACAGTAAAGACAAAAGAGGGAATCCTTTGTGTCAGTGGGATTAAGAATAGCAGGTTTCGAAAGAATAAAACAGCACTTCTTGTTGGAGTAACAAGAAGAGAAAGAGAAACTTGTGTGTAATCACTTTCATTGACTTCTAATTGCGATATGCCACCACTTTCACCACTTTTTGTGTGTCACAACTCCCATTTTTGCTATGAATATCCCTAGAGTAAAGGTGACAGTTCAGCAATAGTGTTATTTCTTTTGCAAAATATAGAGGGAGACCTCTGCAGGAAGACTACCAACAGCCTACACGTACCATATGAACTACACGCCAACTATCATTTCAAAAATACTTCAGAAAAAAGTAGTTTCCCTTTTGTATAGGCTGGCACTGCCAGGAGACAACCAAAAGACTTTGAGAATTCTTTTTCTTCAGTGGAGGTGTGGAAATGACAATATTGAGGACCATGTTGACCATTTATGTCTGCCCCAGTTGCTTATTATTTCGGATAAGAAGAATTTGGTAGATGAATTACAGGACAGTTTGTGCAAATGTTATCTTTTGTTTACTGTTTGGCTTTGACAGTCCATGATTTCCTAGACAGACAATAGGAATGTAAGAGGAAAGTTACCTATTACTCACAGACTACTGTCAGTTTAAGCATTCACAGCCTGTCACACCTTGTGAGAACTGAAGATGCAAATCAGTCTATATCTGCAGCAGATCAAAGAAACATGCCAGGTGGAATGTATTCCTTTAAAAGCCTGAACTGCTTGAAAAGCAACATACATCTATTAAAAAATGTACATTACTGACGCTAATGAGCTCCTCTGTTCCATTGAGAAAATATAGAATGTACAACATCTAGAAATCTGCATTCACTTTAAAGACAATTTTTAAAACTGCTGAACCAGTCAAAAAAAGTTTTTTGCAAATTTGCACTTTTCTAAGTCAAAATCACACGGAATTTAAGTTTTTCATTTTATTTTCTAACTCAATGATTTTACTCGTTTTCACTTCAGCAGTGATTCAAAGATGACTTAAGTGATACACATTTAGGTTTATATTGCAAGGACCTTTCCAAACCACAATTTCTAAATAAATTGTCATTAAAAAGTGTAAAAAGAAACCTGTATCTTCATATATCTGTTGATCTGTTCATATATATTCATATTAATGTTCATATTTCTCTTGATCAGATCCTTTTGAACTCTTTGTGTACAAAAAGTCTAAGAAAAAGTGCTGTCTGATTTGTTTTTTAACAAAAGTAAACTTTCTAGTTTAAAGCATTATATAAATAGAACACATATCATTTTATATCATTATTAACACAAAAGACATTGGTATATGGATATGTTTATTTTATCATGCAACTTCTTAATATACTTCTCAATGTCTATATGACCACATGTCATTCCACTGATGAATTATAAACGCTATGGGAAATGATGTTTTAAAAGGTCTGTGACAATTGAGCAACATTTTGTTTTCTCTAGCAGAACACTTAATGCAAACAAGATTAAAAACTCCTTCCTTAATATTCCACTCTGTCTTCCAAATACATCTTTTGAGCTTAGATGGTTCCATCTGATTCTCTGATCACCAGACTTTACTCTGAACTTTATGTCTGGACTTGCATTCTTTAGGGTAATTTGTACATTTTTGCTAACAGAGTTGTTACACATTCTTTTTATAGCAAACTAACAAACAAAAAAGGAATTATTTAGACTTTATGATGGATAGGATTTAACATAAGCACATAAAAATATTTCAGAGCCATCTGCTTTTAAAGAATTTAAATTGTTGCTTAAAAAAAAAAATTGTCATCCTTATGCTTGCCATGATGCTTTGACATAGTGAAGTATATAGGGTATGGACAAGAAAACATTAAATATAAGCAGAACTAGGTCTAAATTGAAGCAGAATTGGCACAGAAATATGACAGCTAAACAAAATTATGAGATTTTTGCTAGTATTATTGGGAATTCATTTTCTTCATGAGCTTCCAATGCAGAAGTTTAGGTGTTCAACAGAAACTAAGGAAATGAGATTGAATTTTTTAACTATAAAAAGGAGATATCTTTCTAAACATCTTTTGATTGTTTAATCTCATCACACCAAATGTGGGTGGGACTACATTTCAATAGATTAATTAAAACACTTCTAGTAAATGAAATAAAAAATATTTTTTTTAGTATCTAATTTTATTTTATAATTTTGAAAACTGCCATGCAATCATGTAAAGTATTTTACAGACATATGGTGCTATATGCTTGTATCATTAAAGGTCATCTGCTGTCTAGGCTTAAATGTACACTGATTTTATTTTTAATTCATAATGGACATGAAGAATGAATGTGACCATGTACTGGAATTTATCTCAGTCATTGGCAGGTGCACATCCAAGGCATAAACTATATTTGCAGTTATAAAATGGATATTTAGAAGTTCCCAGGTGGGTAGGTAGCAATTAGTAGCGAATAATTGCACGGCAACCCACTATGCTCTCTACCACTGTACTGAATAAAAACCTAGAAAGATGAAATGATAAAGCATTCCCTTCCTAATGACTGTATAACGTTACATCATTAATATGACCAAATTTAAATAGAATAAAGACTTTAAAACCTTTGTTTAACTTACAGAGGGAGATCTGCAAATGCAGAGTCAGGAACATTAAGGATGTCTGAGTAAAGTCACAATATATCCCATAATGCTTTTATCATACTTGCCCTGTGGTTTTCCAGTGACATTAAAGTTCCTCTGTTGAAATGTTTTTGCCTCATTCTTCAAATACCTGCTCAACAGAAAAAGAAATGCCTGCACATGTTCCAATTTGTCACCCTCCACACCAGAAGATGACAAATTATCCAGAACAAGCCACACTCTGGATGTTGATAACTTTGACTCT
Organism: Neomorphus geoffroyi; assembly: GCA_033558235.1. Classification (NCBI taxonomy): domain Eukaryota; kingdom Metazoa; phylum Chordata; class Aves; order Cuculiformes; family Neomorphidae; genus Neomorphus; species Neomorphus geoffroyi. The sequence continues at coordinate 24,583,890 of JAUMJM010000005.1, forward strand.
TATCGCGGAAAAAAAAATATTAGCGATATAAAAAATGTATAAATTGTGAATGATTCCTCAGAAATTTCACACGGCGTCACAATGCTGAATTGTGTTCAGGAGTACAGTCTTGTCTTCACTGAAGGTGGTGACAGAACAAGCTTTATGAGAAGCATCTGAGTGCAGTTTGGTATGGAGGAGGCTGAGGGAAGACCTTATCACTCACACCTGCTGAAAGGAGGTTGCAGCAAGATGGATGTTGGTCTTGTTTTCCAAGTAACAAGCGATAGGAGAAGAGGAAATGACCTTGAGTTGCGCCAGAGGAGGTCTGGATTATATTTTAGGAAAAAATTCTTCACTAAATGTGTTAACAAACACTGAAACAGGCTGCCCAGGGAAGTGGTTGAGTGACCATCCCTGGAGGCAATTAAAAGATACAAAAGATAGTTGATATGATGCTTAGTGACATGGTTTAGTGGTGGACTTGACAGTGTCAGGTTTACGCTTGGGCTCAGTGATCTTAAAATCTTTTCCAAGCTATATAATTTTATTTAAAAACCCCCATAATTCTCCCAAATTCTATTGAACAAAATTCTTCTTATACCTTTTAAGAACAAAGTCACGATTTTCTCAACTGTAATGTACTTAAGAAGAATTAATGTTGTTCATGTAACTAATGGAACTGTCCATAGAATAGAAGTTTTGTTTCTGTAATGTCTTGCTTCCATATTGTTTTTATTCATCTTTCTACTGAGAATTAACTAACATAGTCATACGGTCTGTGTTGTGTGTCTATCTGGCTCTGTGTTTTCTTGAGCAATTTATTCACTCAGTGGTGTCTGTGAAATTTAACAAATGGACGGAACTTCTGAGGCTATGCCTATACTTCTTCTTGAGAGAAAGTGCTGACTCATCATCTGGCTCTCTTTTCTATCCCAAGTTTTTGCAACAACTCTGTATTATACTTCCCATACATGATTCACAGTGAATAGATTTTACATTTATAATATCTTACTACTGAGCAATTATTATCCATTTCGGAAGGAATAAAAAAGACTATTTAAACCATATCCCTGTGTAAGCAGTGACCACATTCTTCAGACGAACATATGTCTGAACTTCACCAGACACCTGAATATTTTTGATTTCAGTATTCTATGAGAATAAAGCTGTGAACTAGAACAATGTATGAGTCAGCCCTTTGAGACATCTGTAGGTAAGGTTTTTGCTTGCTTGGTTTCCACCCAACAGCATAATTAGGGACATAAAGCCTTGATAAACTTGAATCAATTCTTCTCTTAATCAAAACTAGATCATTTTATCTTCTTTTTCTGAACAAGCTCTTCAAGTGTTCAGGCCATATTGGGGAGTCTATCACACTACTTGGAGAAACTGGAGACACTTGCAATGTAAATGTAGAAGTTAGCAGGTGGCAAGGGTCTACCTCAAACAGGAAATAATGGTTTGTCCAATTATTGCCTTAGCTCTGAAAGGCAGATACCTTGGATGGGTTTGCTTAGCTCAGACGAAGCAGTTCTGGCGGCATCATTACACAAAGTGCAATTGTCAATCCACATTAGCTTTACTCTGCACTTTTGCAAAACTGTAGGCTGCTGGATGACTTTGTTCCCTCTGATGCTCAATGAGGATCTCCATCAGCCACATCACCTGCATGCTGCAAACCATTGTTTTCCACATAGGTGGCTGAAAATAGTTCAAACAGCCTTTTCCACCCCGAACCCTTACTTGTACACAGAAATCTCCAGCTGTGGGACTGCTCTTCCTGGCAACTTCCCCACAAGCATTTGCTGAAGAGATGAGGCAGCAAGATACCTCTAAACAGAAAAACTCAAGTGGCTCTGGAAAGCTGTAGCCAGGTAGTAAACACACTATACTTTTCCTGTCACCTCCAGCAGGGCATCCAGCCGAAGTGTGTGATCCTCTACTGGGCTCAGGAGGTTTGGCCCCATGCAGATGGCCACGATGCTGGCATTATTGCTGATGTTTTTAAGCAGAGACAGAAAGTGATTGAGCAGGAGAAAGTTGGCTTTGGGCAACTCTGGCCACCTCGAGGGAACAGGAAGACAAAATTTTAGAGTAGATGTTGGCAACAGCAGTCATCCAGGCTGATCTCACCCAAGTCTACCCTGAGAAAGACTTCCTGGCCACACTCAATCTACAACAAAGGGACTGTGTTCTCTGAAATGTAACCACCTCCCTCCCTGCCCTTCTGGTATGTTAAGACACTCTTTGTGGAGCAAACCCCAGCGCCTGTGGAAGGTGCTGCAAGGAGAGATATGCTTCTCTGTGCCAATTTCCCCTAAACATCAGCCCCACAACAGCAAGATGTGGCTGGCAGAAAACACGTTTTTTCAAGGAAGACTTCATTTTGCAGGCCAAGTCTCTGGCCTCTGCTAGTCCCTGCAGAGCACATCACACTTAATCTTTCAGTTCTGCCAGCTTCTTCTGCTTACTGGCCTTCTGCAGGGTGCTCATTCACTCCTCATCAAGATCTTCCTCAAGGAACTTGGAGGAGATCTTAAGGAGGAAATCCTGGTATGCCAGGGGCTCTGGGTGAGGCTGCAACCACTGCTGCTAGGAGAACAGACAGCATACCCAGCACTCTGACTCATGAGTAGGCAGCTGGCTTTTGTCTCCTGCTCTTGCAGGCACCCATCAGCACCAGCAGACCTAGAAGCTGTTGTGCTCCAGGTCAGCAGGGTTCACCTTCAAGATGACAGGCAGCGCATGCGCAGTCTGGCTTTTGAGATGGACATCCACTCCACTGTTGAGGGCCTCCCTTGGCACCCAAGAGGTGTGCTTGCTGGCTGTAAGCTGGAAGATCCCCTCTGTGGACGGTCCTTGCTCATGCAGAAGAGCCGGCAGGTCCTGCAAGCGACAGAGGACAATTACTTGGCTGAAGACAGGCCCTGGCACAGGTGAATCTTCCTCAAGAGCAAGAGCAAGTGCAAACAGCTCTGTGGCTCTCTCTGGAGAAAGACAGAGGGATGAGTGCAGACAAATGATGTGGGGAGAAACCAGTTTTGTGCCCGACCCCCACCCAGGGTCCCTCTGTTATGAATACCACTTTTCCAGAGTAGCCAACAGAATGGGGAATCCCTGACCGTGCTTGCTTCCCTGGATGGTCTGAGGCAGCATGCAGTCCTGGCTGCAGAGAGCTGCCAGGGATCAGCTGAAGAGAGCCTTGCTGGCACCAGAGATGGACTGCACAGACACTTCTGAGGCAGCTGAGTTCCCTCCATGTGCAAAGGGTCAGGGCAGCCCCCTCCTCCTCTTATGGGCCCCTTCTGCTGCCAAAGAAAAGAGAGCAAATAGCCATGGAGGAGAAGCGCCAGGCAAGTGCTCCTGGATGCTCTCAGTGCTGAAGTCCTTGAGCGCAAGAGAGAGGTGGTGTTTGGCAACAAGGGGCCCCAGGGGATCAGCTCTCTCCTGCCACAGAGCAACAGGGAAAATGCAAACCATAGGCCAGAAGACACAGGATACATTTGTTCCTGTATAGTTATGCTAATTTCGACGGGGTTAGAATTGATTTTCTTCAGAGTAGCTGGTAAGAGGCTATGTTTTGGATTTGTGCTGTAAACAATGTTGATAATAAAAGGATGTTGTAGCTATTGCTTAACACTGCTTGCACAGCACCAAGACCTTTTCTGCTCCTCACACCACACTGGCAGTGGGTAGACTAGGGGTGGACAAGAAGTTTGGAGGCAATACAGACACAACTGCTAACCCTAACTGACCAAAGAGATATTCTGTACTGTGTGATGTCACGCTCAGCAATAAAACTAGTAGAGAGCTTGGTGGGGGATGTTAATCGAGAACTGGCGGGACATTGGTTGGTTGGTGGTGAATAATTGTTTTTATTTGCAACTCTTGCCTTGAGGTTTTTTTCTCTTGCTTTGTTATTTCCTTTTCCATTAAAATGCATTATTATTAATATTATTATTATTAATTATTATTATAATCATCATTATCATTGTTCATTATAATAATTATAATTTAATTATTAAACTCTTTTTATCTCAACCCACATGTTTTCACACTTTTACCCTTCCAGTTCTTTCCTTATCATCCCATTGCTGGGGAGAGAGTGAGCAAGCAGCTGTGTGATGCTTAGTTGCCAGCTGGGGTGAAACCATAAATTATTCTCTAACATAACTAAAGTAAGACATGTGGACAAATTCAGAAAAAATCATAAAACTTAAAAAGTGCACTTCTGATCAAACTAAAAGAATCCCGGAGATTTCTAAAACTGTTCATGACTCCCTTTTTTTCCATCATATAGGTAGATGCTAGTGTAAATACTTGTGTTGATTCCCAATACAGTAAATAATTGCAGGTACCACTAGAGAACTGGTAACTGATTCCAGCCTGCTCATAGGCAAGTTGGGTGAAATGAATCTCCATTTATTTCTAAAAAAAAATCAAAATGCATACACGAATTCTGTTCTACAGCCAAGACAGTTACCTTCCTTAAATAAGGATGATATATTTTCTCAGCAAATGAGTACTGAAGTCTTAACCTTGAGCTGAGTTCTGCCTTTACCAGGAAAAAATACTCCAGAAACACAAATGTGAGTTAGTTATAACTAATAATTAAATAGTACTGAAAAAAACGTTAGGAATAGACAAAAAATATTACTGAAAAATAGATCTAAATAATTTTTCAAGAAATTTGTATGTATTAAAATCTTCTATTTTATTATTTCTGTATATTGTAGGATTCTAAGCAACATCTATATAAACTGATTTTTTCATTTAAATGTATGTCTTTAAATTCAGAAGCCTGTTAAATGAATAGCACTCCGCACTTACTTTACAGTCAGTAGAAAGAAATAAAAAGTCTCCAGAGAGACATTCCATCTATGATCCGAATGGCTTTCTGGAGATCCTCTTCTCTCTTTATTGGTAGCATGAAGAGCCCTGACACTTGACAAATGCTAGGGAGGAAGAATCTGAACCACAATTACTAGTGGTGTTCTATTAACTAAATTAGCTATACTTCCCAGTTTTTATTCATTTCCTAGCTTCCGTTTTTTGATTATTAATTTTTCCTTTCTCATTGTACGGTTGTTATGCATGTATGTTTACAGTGGCGAGTATGTTTTATAAGTTCACTAGAAATCTCTTGATATAAATCAAGCAAACAGGCAAATACAGGACAGTAAATTCTGTGATTTTCTCTATTCTTTAATTACCAATAATATACTTGTCCTTTCTGCAGTTTTTTCATTACAAGAATCTTTCTTGGAGCACACTGCCAAAGAAGTAGGGGTTTGTTTGGTTGTTTATTTTGTGGAAAGATAATGTACATCTTTTCTCACATATTTTATTTTGCATTTTATTATTTTATAGGTCTGCTGAGGGTTAATGACATTTTTTGGGGGGGAAGCTCACCCTTTATAATAGCATGGGTAATTTTTTAAAAAAGCTAGGCCATCTACTTATATGGAACACATTCATTCCTTGAAAGTATTAACAGATTCAGCTGTTCTCATGGGCTTTAAAATTTGTCTTTGTTGTTCATAGGCTACTACTACTATGTTAGCACTTTGTCTTAATCTTTACTGTTAACCTTTCTAGTCAGCATCAAGTATTGCAACAGATATCTACATAATGTGGTGGTTTAGGCATTTTAAGAGTCTCATTTACGTAGTATCAGAGCAATATCTTTAATATTTTTTATTCCCAAAACAGTACTCTTACCCTCATTTTCAAACAGTCTAGTGAGAGACACATATTCATTGAGAATTTAAATGCTAAATTCAGCTACCTAAACACAGTGATAGTTTATATCCTCTAAAATATTCAACTCCATTTTCCTCTGCAATTCTAGAAAAGTTCAAATCTCCTGTAAGTCTTGTGTCGTATCTGAGAGTTCTGTGAAAATATTTTAGATATCCCAGGGCACCTTAAATTGCACTAAACTCCTGCTTTTAGGCCAAGGAGTCAAATCCTGAAAGCTTTAAGGATGTTTTAAGATGATATGAGAGATCCAGTAATACCTACCTGATGTGATGAGGACTTTGAAACATGGCAGAGCCCCCTAGAGCCTTCTTCATTATCGATATAAGTGCCTTATTTAAATTTCTGTTGGTTTGTATTAGGTAACCAATTATGTTACTGTGTTGTAGTGTTATAATGTCACAAATATATAACATTTATGATCTATAGGATAATATTTAAGTGGCATGGCCTCAGCAGCAACTGCAGGTGGTAAGGCAAATCCAAGTTGCAAAGATTTGGAGAAAAAAGAACAATAAGAAATCCCCCCAAAAGAGGACTATTGGATAGGATTCAGACAAAATTTTGTAGCAGTGTAGATGTGGAAGAGAATGAAATATGAGAATCAGAAAGTAGTTTAGAGAGCAATATTGGAGCCAGTTCATCAGAGTATGGAGCATGAGGACTGTGAACTAAGAAAAGAAAGGTAAAGGAAATGAGTGAAAAAGCAGTGATACTTCTAGGGCAAACTTAATTGATAAGAAGAAAACCACTACTGAAACCTGAGTAATCCTTTACACCATACAAATCATTTAAAGATAAGGGTAGGCACGGAATTATAGAGTGATTGAGACTAGAAAGGACCTCTGGAGGTCATCTTGTCTGACTCCATGCTCAAGCAAGTTCACCTACACAAGGTTGTCCATCACCGGTTATATATCGTATGCAAGCTTGCTGCAGGTACAGTCTGCCCCATCATCCAGATCGTTAACGAAGATACTAAACTGGACTGGAGATGACATTCATCCCTTCTTGTACTAGCCTTTCAGCCAGTTTTCAGTCCACTTCCCTGTCTGCTCATCCAGCCCATATATCAAAAGTTTGTTTCTGAGGATCAAATGAGAGACAGCGTCAAAGACATTATTGAAGACCGGGTAGACAGTATCCACTGCTCTGGCCTTATCTATCAGGTCAGTCATTTCATCACAGGAGTTTATCAAGTTTATCAAGCATGAGTTCCCCTTGGTGAAAACATGCTGACCATTCCAGTTGATTTTCTTATCCTATCATTCAATGTCCATCTTGCTTTCATTACCTTTGGGGCATCTTTCTTTTAGGGTTTTCTTTGAGCAATTGTTACATTCATGACAAAAATTCTTTGCCATATGCTATGTTATCAGAAGTAGTCGTGAGGTATGGTGAAGTAATTTATGAAGACTAATCGGTAACACTGTAAAGTATTTTATTTTGCAACTCCTAACATGTCTGGTACTTCTTATGTTACTGACTTCCTTTTCTTTTTTCATGAGACAAAAATATCTTGTGGGGACATCCCTGGTTATATATGAAAGTGTACAGATTTTGTGCACAGGCTTTTTTTGCAGTGGATAGAAGCAAATGTTTGAGCCATGGTTTTACTAAACTTCAACGACAGTGAATATTTTGCAAGAGAGCTTTACAGGTTTGTTTGTGAGTGATGAAAATATTAATTCCACTAGTATCCCAGACACCTATGACTATATCTTGGTTATATTAAATGTAGGAATTTGGCTGAAATACTGACTTTAACAAGTAATAGCTAGCATCTTAGAATCATATTATATTCTGAGTTAGAAGTGACATATGAGAACCATTGAGTCCAACACCTGGCTCCAGGCAGGGCAACTTAAATGTTAAAACATGTATCTGAAAACATTGTCCAAATGCTTCTTGAACATCAGCAGGCTTAGGGCCACAACTGCTTCCCTGAGCAGCTTGTTCCAGTGCTCCATCACCCTCTCTGTGGTGGCCTCTGACACAACATTAAGCCATTCCCTCACATCCTATCACCACATACCAAAGAGAAAAGGTCAGCAAGCTGCACTCCACTCTCTTGTACCTCAGTCTACCTGTATATCCAGCATTACACTATCCCACGTGTAGAATCTGACATGTTTCCTTCTTGAACTTCATATTGTTGGTGATTTCCCAGCACTCTAGTCTATCAAGATGTCTCTGTAAGTCCTCTCTACCCTTAAGGCAATCAATGGCTTCTTAATTTAATTTAAGGCAAACTTACTTTGTGTACAACTACTCTTGTGTCCAGGACATCGATAAAAACAATGAAGGGAACTGATCCTAAATCTCAGTCCTGGGGAACACCACTAGTGACTGGGCATCATTTGCTACATCTCTTTGAGTCTGACCCTTCAGCCAATTGCTCAACCATTTTACTGTTTACGTGTTTACCTGTGTGCTGGATTTTTTCTAGAAGGAAACTTTGAGATACAATATCAAAAGCTTTGCTAAAATAAATAAAAACCTCACACATCAACTGACTTCCCTTTGTCCACTAGGAAGGTAACCTCATCACAAAAAAATATTGTTAGTAAGGCATGATTTTCCATTCATGAATCTATGTTGGCTTTGACCAATGACTGAAATGTGTTTCAAGTAATTTGTAATAACTCCCAGAATAGTCATCTCCACAATTTTACCTGGCACTCAAGCGAGACAGACATTCCTATAAATATCACAGTCTTCCTTCTTGAAAATTGGAATAATACTTGCTAGATTCCAGTTGATGGGGACTTCTCCAGATTCCCAAGACGAATCCAATTCCACAGTCTCATATCTGTTATATAAGGGCACCTGGAAGGTCAGGTAGATAAGGAGAAGCTTCTGAGCAAATTCTTATCCCTGTTCACATCTATCCCTTAAATCATTGCCTTCTGCGTGGTGGAAACAGATCCAGCTTGTTCTGCATTAGTGATAGCAGAGTATGCTTCCTCTTGTCAACCTGCTTTCTCAGATTCAACCTGTCCACTTACTCCAGAAGCTCAGCCATCAAGCAGATCAGTTCTCCTACCTGGGCTCACCTCTCACAGGTGTTCTCATTGCTGCTCTCAGGCATCACTGCAGCTCGAGACCTGGATGGCTGCGTGTTTCCTGGGAAGTTCTGTCTGAGTAGCCACATCAGTCTTGGTCAGTGCTAATACCGCAAGAGTCAGAGAGGGCTTAGCTTTCTGTCAGGTGGCCACCACTGCTTGAGCTCCCTGCAGGGACATTATGACTAGAGGTAGGGGACTGGCGGTAGGCAATCTGGCAGGTAAGGCTGTAGACCTCCATCATCTTGGTATCCTTCAGCAGATACTCATCCTTCTGGTGGCTGGCCCCTTCCCACATACATCCCCAAGGTATTAAGGGCTTAGAAACCCTTTCAGACACTCCCCCACCAGGTACTTCATAAGCTTCACGTACATCTCATCCCATGGACATTGCTGCTGCTAGCCCTGGCTTCCCATCATTTGAACTGTGATACAGACATGATGTTTGGCTTCTTAAAAAGCCTATCATCTGGATCTGGTTTTCTTCTAATGCAGAGACTACACCAAAGGACAGATTTAGTATGCAAATGGAGACATTTGAAAAAAAAAACCAAACCAAAAAAAAAAACCCTGAAAAAAAATAACAGAAAGAAAAGATCTATTTCAGTCTTCTCAAATATTTTGTAAACTGTCTGATGACATACATATGGATATGTGCATGAACCATATCTTCAAATTACTACAGATTTCAAGAACCAAGTCCCAGCCTTTGTCAAATACTCAAAAGATCCTCTTGTTTTGATATTATTCTTTAATAATGACATAAGCTTATCTGACATAATGGGGACTTGGACCCTTCTTCTAAATTTATGTTTTACCTTTTTGGTAAATTTAATTCAAAGACTAAAAGACCAGGATTTTACAGTGATTTAATACTTGAAACATCCACTGTCAATTTTATGAAATGTTGTCATTAAAGACAGGAATAAAAAAGTAGGGCCTCAACCTCAGAACACTGTTGGTCCTTCTTCAAGACATATGGATCTACCTTTTATTATGATTATTAATTTTTATTTTAAGTTTAATTTTATGATTAGTGCATTGTATTTTATTGTACTTAGGTTTGGGTTCTTTTTACTTTATTTTTCATGAACATGCATAATTAATAGGTCTCCTACTCCACTGGGAATGAAAGTTTTTATTGTTTGAAAATTTGTAAGCTTTTCCATTTCCCTCTCCCTCCCCTCCCCTCCCCTCCCCTCCCCTCCCCCCTCACCTGTATGTCTTTTTTGTAATGGTCCAGCTTCAAGCAGCCATTGCAGACAGATTGTTTTTATGGTCTAGTAGTTAAGACATCTTTTTAACATATGGAAGATGTAGGTTCAACCTTCCTGAAGATGAGAAAAGTCTAGGATCGAATTCTTTCACTTCCCTTAATCTGTTATCTAAAAAGCAGCCACAAACCTGGCTGTAGCTCTAACTACATCAAAATTTTTGGTCACAATATTGGCATCTATCTCTCCAGAACAGTCATGTGTGACTACAGTTAGATGTTCAGGGAGCTTTCAGGTTAAATAAGAAGACGTCCAATGAAATTAGAGACCTATAGATTGAGGAAGATTTAAAAAGAAGACAGATGTTGTGGAGTCAGTCATCTAAAACCCATCCTAAAATGGGACAGGGTTTAAGCAGACTGCAACCTCAACTTATTAAATGATTGAATTACTTTATGTCAAAAACACAGGCAGCTGGCCAAGTTGAAAAATCTGATAATATCTAGCTTGGTTCCACCTTTAACAGCTCATTACAGCACAAGAAACCAAACTGTATTTTCCCTACTACAGATGGTATTCACAGGTTGAAATTAGTATTTATTAAAGTAATCTTAACCATTCTCCCTTACTTTCCTGTTATTATAAAGAGGCAGGTGATTGATAAATTTTAAAATAACATGAACTATGTCTCCTCCCCCTCACCAAATGGCTGTGTTGACAAAAGAATATTCATACCTTTAAGACAGACTTTTAAAAATGCTTCTTAGAATAAAGTAAGGAAAAAAGATTGTCATTTTTAGGTAATTACAATTTGAAAATAATTGAAAGTGGCTGTCATAGTACACAAAACATGAGAATGCTGTTGAACACTTACTAGACCAATCTTTTAATGTCCTGAAAATAGTCCTTAAAGAATGTGCTGTCAATCAACTCTGATTTCTTTTTTTTTTTTCACAAAAATTCAGATCATGATTCATATCTTTTATCTTAATCTACTATTTTTTCCTTTCCAAATTTCTGCCAGATCCTTCATTGAAATGATATGTATTATATTTTGTAAAACAAGAATAAAGGATGTTGTTAAATCATGGAAATTCAAATGCCTTTGTTAACTCCTTTCCTTAGTCAGTTCTTCTCTTTCTCTTATTTTCTCAGCTGTTATTGCACAATCTCACTCTAACTTAATAGGAGTTTAACCCAACTGTAGTTTGAAAGTTTGTCTTATAGAAACCAACAAGTCAGTTTCCAATTTCTATGCTCAGGCAGTGATACTTCATAACATAAGCTGTTCTTTTAGGTTGAATTCTTGTCACATAGATTTGGTCCTAGACTAATTTAGCATCTATTCTATCCTTTTAAATTTAGGAGCAAAAGAACAATTGGTACAATGAAAGAATTCTAGAGACGTAACTACTCTATCAACCAAATGCGGAAGAAGAAGATTCCTCTGTGCCAGTTCTGAACCTCTGAAAGCTGGATGTGTAATCTGAGCTAGCATATCAGAACTTCGTTGTTGCTAGTGGCAAGGAAAATGTAACTGAAGTAAATAAGATCCAGTCACTCGAGGTACTGTAGCATGTATTTATCTCCAGGTTTCTGCTTCAAAAAGGTGCCGATCTCCCTTATGTGTTATGTCACACTACTTAGTCCTGTTCAAGTGCATTGTATAGCCTAGACAATCACAAATCACAGTAAGCACTTAAGTGTAAGCAGTTGAATCCCTTCTGATCAGCGCAATACAGTGGTTGCTTTACACTCAGGGTCTAATTTTGATCTAGTACCAAAGATTCATACCTGTAGATGCATTTCTTGATATAACATATATATATATATACACATACATATATATATACACATAAAAGATCTTATATCCATAATCTATTAACAATATTACACATTATAGCTATATAACATTGCATTGCATTTAAAAATAATATAGATAGAAAACATAAATATATAATACTATAGAAAAAGCAGGTAGTTTTTTTTAAAATATGAACATTGAACGTTGTGATTAAGATATATTGGATTTATGTGGCAAGGTTTTGGAAGCATGGGGCTGCAGGTGTGGCTTTATGAGAAAAGATCTTCCTCCATCTTTCTTAACATGTGATATAACAAGCACATTTTGTAATTTTGTAATTGGACAGAAAAAAAAAACAACCCAAAAAGTAAAATAAAGTTTTAATAAACTAGCGTTTTTTCAGGGCTGGCAGAAAGTGGTGAATATTTTGCTCCAAATTTTAGAAATTATATATATGCAACATAAGATCAATATCTGAGCTACACTTTCTGCCATGAGTCAGACAGTACCTTTTCTCATTAATTAGTGCAAAACCGTCTTGTTATAAACAGGACAAAAAATATAGCATTATTGAAGGGTAAAGCTGGTATTTTTAAAGATAATACTAGTAATAATAGTTTACATTTCTATAGTTCATGAAGATTACTCATATTTAAATGGAATTGTTATCTTAAGTTGCAGAAGAAATTTTAGTCTATTTTATTTTCAGATCCTTTTGTTTTTAAGATTTTGATGCTTTCTCTCCAGACTGACCCCAGTGATAACTGCAGGAGTGCCTGTGCCCAGTCCTGTCTCTGGCCCTGCCTCTGGCCAGGCCTGATTTCAGTGCCTTGGGGAGGGAGTTGTTCTCCTGGACATACTCCTTGGGCCTGCACCACAATGTGTCACTGCCCTAAAGGACCCCCAAGTCTGACTTGGGTCCTGGTTCTTCCCTTTACTCAGTTGTCATGGAACTTCACTCAGATCCGCGAAAGCATTCCCTGTGGTGGGTTAACATTCAGCTCCCATCTTATTCTGCCTCCTGGAGCAGCCATGATTTGCGTTCCCTGACAAAAGATTAGAAATCTAATGACATGATTTTCCTATATAGCAGTTAAAAAAAAAATCAGTCTTACTGTGAATAAAAAACAATAAAAAGCATATTCTTAACCTAAGAAAGGTAAAAGAAAAAGATATATTTTCTTCTTTAACTGTTATTATAAAAACTTGGAGAGAAAAATAAATATTTGTGATGATGACTTGCTCAGGAAGCACTGATTCAAATACAGAAATAGGATGACACTTAATGTCAAAGACTTTTTGTATTTTACAGAGTTATACACTCCTTTGCTGAAGAATGACGGAAGAAAGTAAATAGGAAGTGAAACTAATGAAGGTGGTTAATATTCCAGGTAGATGTTAAATGTTAGGTGAAACATTTCCAACTTACCGTGTGTCATTCTCTCTACGGGAAAGTGAGACGAACCCAGGTAACTGGCTTGTGCCCTCTGAAACAAGAAACTGTTTCTTGAGACCAGGGTGGTTGATCAAGAGGAACCTAAGAAGTTACAGGGGTATATCAGCAATGCCCCAAAATATGCAACATCTAGAACAGTATCGATGATACTGAGGAAGGGGCAAGGGAAACACAGAGACTTGTCAAGGAAAGAAATGTTCAAAGAATGGAACAGTTTTGTCTCCAGGCTAACACACTCAACTTTACGCAAAAAAGGCTCCTAGGAATCTTGAATAACAAGCAATTGCGGTGTCAATATTCTCTGTTGGAAAGTGGCAATGTATCCCTTCACACTGGCAGTATCTGCCAAAAGGCAGGAACATTTTTGATTTGGTTATCAAACAGATAGACAGGTAGGTTTGAAACACCAGCAAGTTACATCCGCTGCGTCCAAAAGTGAATGGCTCTTTGAAGCACATGAACATACTACCATTAAATAACAGAAATGCATTTTGTGATGCATAATATAATATAAGCCGGAAAGAGCTTCCTTTGGTTGGTGAAAGAATATTTCTGTTTCTAAAAACACACTCAGGGGTATTCCATGTCAAAACCATTTATATACCTGTCTTAATTAGGAGAAGGGTAATGCTAGTACAATTTTACGAGCCAGTCATTAACAATTGTAACAGAAACTGTGACAGACGGAATCTGAATGAAACCACCCGTGCTAGAAGGAAGGAAACACAATGTCAGATGTTGATGACCATCATATGAACAAAGCTAACTGTAAACCAAAGCAGGACAATTAAACTGAATTTTTAGACAATCCAGGGACAAATTAGATAGATACCTTAAAATGCAAATACAACTATGCTTGCATCTGTGTGTATATTTCATCCTAGTCCTGGTCAATGCCATAGCTTTATAATTCTACTGTCCAAATCTGATCTATAATGACTGCAATGCACTTCTCAGGATTACCAAAAGCCAGAAATCCTTACATCTGTTGTGCTTAATTTAAGGAAAAAAAATCACGAATATATGAAAACTAAGAATCTCATAAGTAAGATGATACATCAAATGTAGGAAAGAGAAAAAAATATTTTCAAATGTCAGGAGCTCTGAGAAGATACCTTACTGGAGATTCAAAAGCAATTTATATTACTTCAGTATAAAAATCTGAAAAATGTGTCAAGGAAAGTGTTCTGACTAAATAACAGTGAAAGAAAACTATTACACCCTTGTTTAAAAATAAATCATAAAAGGTCTTAAAACCTGACAGGTTTAATTTAAAAACACAGTAAGTCAGGACAAAAATAAGCTTGAGGAAATACTACTGCCTAAAAAATAAAAGTCATTCTTCAAGAAGATCAGGTGAACAAAACTTGATGAGAACTTTATAAGGTCAGTAGATGATCAAAACTTGAAAGGAGTGTTCAGAGAAGATAATGTCAGAGCAGAATAGAATAAGGATTTTTTCTCCATCTCTACTCAAAATGAAGAAGACTTAAAAAGTTTCACCACTTTGGCAACCTTTTTTCTTTTTAATTTTTTTTTGGATTAGATGAATAGCACCACAGGTTTGTCTGATGAATAAAATATTGAGGGAAAAAAAGTGAAAATAAAGAGCTTTCTTTAACTACATGGTGTTTACACCAAATCCTGTAAGAAGTGAAGGATTAAATATCTGAATAATTAACTGCATTTTGCATGAGGTTATGTGATTAAAGATCATCTGAATACTCATAAAAAAAGTACAGAGAGACAATGGCAGATGGAAGAGCCCAAATAGTAGCCCACTCTGGCTAATAGCAGGAACTATAAGCCAATCAATGTTTTAAAGTCCAGAGAAGTACAGCTTTAGAGTCTTCAGTACAAGAAAGACATGGATGTGTTGGAGCAGATCCAGAGGAAGGCCACAAAAATGATCAGACAGTTAGAACATCTTTCCTTGGGCTTGTTCATCCTGGAGAAGAGGAGAAGAGAAGAAGAGAAGAGGAGAAGAGAAGGCTCCAGGGACATCTTATTGCTGCCTTTCAATGCTTATAGGGGGCATATAAGAAAGACAGAGAGATATTTTTTATCAGGGTGTTAATGACAGGACAAGGGGAAAAGTGTTAAACTGTAAAAGGGTAGATTTAGAATCATAGAATCATAGAATTACCTGAGTTGGAAGGGACCCAAAAAGATCATTGAGTTCAACTCCTAGTCCTACACAGGACACTCCCAACTTTCACACCATGTGACTGAGGGCATTATCCACGTGCTTCTTGAATGCTGGCAGACCCAGTGCCATGGTTACTTCCCTGGGAAGCTGTTCCAGTGCTCCATCACCTGCTGGGTGAAGAACCTCTTCCCAATAGCCAGACTAAACCTGTCCTGGCACATCTTCTTGCCATTACCTCTATTCCGATTGTAGCTCACAAGAAAGAAGAGATCAGCACCTGTTTCATCTCCCTTGTGAGAAGGCAGTAAACAGCTATAAGATCCTCCCTCAGTCTCCTCCAGGCTCAACAGACCAAATGACTTCAGCCCCTCCTCATATGACTTCCCCTCTAGACCCTTCACCAGCCTTGTGGCCTCCTCTGGCCACTTTCCAGTAGTTTTATGCCATTTTTATACTGAGGAGCCCAAAACTGTACACAGTACTTGAGGCGGGGCTGCACCAGTGCAGAGCAGAGCGGGACAATCACCTCCCTCGATGGACTGGCAATGCTGTGCTTGATGCACCCCAGTACACGGTTGGCTTTCTTGACTTCCAGGGCACACTGTTGGCTCATGTTCAACTTGCTTTCCACTACAATGCCCAGGTCCCTCTCTGCAGGACTGCTCTCCAGTCTCTCACATCCCAGTCTGTGCATGTATCCAGGGTTGCCATGTCCAGAATCTGGCACTTATCTTGTTAAATTTCGTGCAGTTGGTGACTGTCCAGCTCTCCAATTTGTCAATGTCCCTCTGCAGAGCCTCTTTGCTCCTAAGAGTGTTGACAGCTCCCCCAGTTTAGATTGGATATAAAGAAGAAATTTTGTGTGATGAAGGTGTGAATGTTGAGATTGTCCTGTGCAGGGATAAGAGTTGGACTCCATGAACCTTGTGGGTCCCTTCCAACTCAGGACATTCTGTGATTTTGAAGTGAGACACAGGGACAGGTTACTAAGAGTTCTGGATGGCCTGTCATAGGAATTGTTCAAAGTCAGATTGGATTCAGCTTTCAGAAACCTGATCTAGGGTGTTATGTCCCTGTCTATTACTGGAATGTTGAATTAGCTGGTATTTAAAGGTCCCTTCCGACTCAGACAATGACTCTAGGATTCTATCTGATCAGAGTGATGGGTTATTAAGTTTTCTGTTAGAAGAACTGAAAAGTTTCCAGTGAAACTAGAAAATTTTTAAACCAAAATAAATTAAAGAAAATATTCTTGTAGTGTGTAGTTATGTTGAGTTTTGAGAGAAATGGGAAGAAATCTGTTTTATTTCTTAAGAAATGAAATGTTTGCCGAATCAAATTCTATTCAGCAATGGGACACCATTATACAGACATTACTAACCACCCTATGTCGCCAAAATAAGACTTAGTTGTTGACTGGCTATCTGTTAACTGCCATGCAGAACGGGAAAAAAATACATACTGTGATTGCTAAGATGTGGGAAAACTTTCTGGAAAACTTATATTGACAATAACAAAATATTCCTGGTACAATGAACAGAAAGAAAAGGTTTTCTAACTCAAATTCTGGCATTGCAAATCAAAGAGCTTCTCTCATCTGACATAAAAGCAACCCAAACCATCACTAATTTCTGAATTAGAAATAATGCTTTATTCATCTTTGAGTAATCATAGTCTGGTTTAGTTTATTTTTTAAAATTCAAGAATGTCGTCATCATAGCATAGGGCCATGTACTATAAGATAAAAGATAAATAAAAGTTGGAAATATTGAAAGATATTCCCCTAAAACCAATGATTCTACAGATCTTCCATTCAAAGACAGATATAGTATCTCTTCCTCTATTCCCTACACCCAAAACTTAGTTACCAATACAAAAAATAATCTCCGATAGTAGGGAAAAAAAGCTGTTTTGGTGAGATAGAGATACAAAAGGTCAAACTCTAAAATATTTTTATGAAGGTATACATTTGTGTTCTGAGTTTAGAAATGTAGGTGACTAAGAAGAGATTTTGAAAAGTTACAACTGTCTCAGTTTTATATATGAAAGTTTTATCTATGTTATATAAAATCATATTAAATTTTAGATGCTAGGAACTTACGAACACAGAAAATCAATATAAAACCATCATCATTATATTCTTAGGATAATATATAGGTGATTTTGATTTTGAATAGAAACTAAATTAAATAATTGCAAATATACGACGTAACACCAATTTTATTTAGAATGCAGGAAGGTATATCAATCGTGTGTTATTAGAAAAGGATAGAAAATGTTTGCAACAAATGAAAATGTTATAGAAGTCTGTTAAAATTAAGAATTTTCAAGTCAGTTTGTGTGAAATTTTGGATACAAGAATCGTAAAATAAATTACAGAAAGACTACACTGAATCTCTATTTTGTTATACAAATATAAAATATTTTAAAGCATGTAGATCTGCCACAGTGTGTGGGTTTGTTATGATAAGTAGAGTGATTCATCTTGTAGAATATTAGGGACTACAGTAGGATAACTTCATATTTTAAATTAAAAATTTCTATGTCCTTGCTTTGTAGTAGGATAACTTCATTAGTAAAAAAATTCTGAGCCTTTGTTTGTCAGTTAGCAGTCATCAGAAGATCTTGAGGCGTCTGAAAAGGAATACATAGGAAGAGTCTAAACTGAGTCTTCTGAATGACTTTCAGAACTAGAAGATTGTTATAGGAGGTTTTTTCTTTATTGAATACTCAGGAAATCTAAAAGTGGGACTCATAACATGAAAGTTCCTAATGTACAAGTTACAGGTGATATTCATCTGAGTAAATGTAGATGTCTACATCAGAGGTAGTCACTACAGGCTTCAGTTGTATTTAGTGTATCTGTAAATAGGCATTGTTAGGACATTTAGATTCTAGAATGAATTGAACAGTGAAGAAGCTTCTTTATTTCATCACCCTTAAAGGGAGGATGAGATGAGTAGCTTAGATGCAGTATCCACATATATACTGGATAGACTATGCCGCAAGCTTCAGAGAGCTTCATACCTCCTGAACCACACACATACATATATGTAATGTCCGTACGGCAAAATAACATCATAACAAATTTGGTTATGTATCATTCCTTCATCTTTCTTTTGATTTGCATGGAAAAAAAAGCAGTCTTCCTCAGCATGCTGGAATCTGCTACAGAATCCAATAGGATTCTTCTTTTCTGTCATCAAGTGTCTGAGATATGCCATGGAATACATTAGTCAGGAAATGAATAAGTTTTGAAATACAGTCAATTACAAGGAACAATTCACTCTGTGCGTTAGATAGATTGTTTGTTTTCCAGAAGGACTTAATCAACTGTGAAGGAAGTCTAAAAATCTGGGCTTTTATAGGACTAAAGTTAGATAAAATCTATCCTTCTACTAGAACTGGAGATCAGATGGAAATGGTAAGATCAACCATTGTAATTGTAATACTTTAAAATCATAAACAGAAACATAAGCTAGGGAGCTGACATTGAGAAAAAAAGATCAAAACTGAAAACACACATCAGAATAGGTTAACTGGCCTACACGTCTCTTACCCCTCAAGAAGGGACATGATTTCGTAAGAATAATGCACCTCTGACTTTGTCAGATATTCTTTTGGGAAAATAAGTACTAATGAAAGTTGATGATCATTGTTGATCATCCAGCACTAACACAGAAAGTGAAATTATCAACGGCAATCCCGAACTAGATGTTATCTGTCACTTACAATAAATTATCTATTGTTCACAGTAATTCTGCCTGGTGACTAATGGATACGAACCGATCTCATAATCCTTTAGTCATAAAACATCAACCAAGTCTGGGACTAGAGATGGATTCAGCCACGCTTAAGCTCCTCCATGAGGCGAAGATTAGAAAGCAAGGGGGATCCATCAGGAACCTCATGACTCAGAGTAAAGGCATCTCTCAGCCACCTGTCAGAGTCATACCTGTTGAGATATGATTCAAAACAAATGAGGTCAATTTTCTCCACCAATTAAAAATTAGAGGTAAAAATAAAAATTAGTGCCTCTCGGAAGGATGTTAACAAACTGTTGGAGGTGTTGTTTTATTTTTTCTTTTTTCAAATTAGGAACAATGAACTCTAATTAAAAACAGCTTATAAGTTAAAAATAATTCATTCTCCATTCATTCTAGGTTATTGTTGATCACAAAATTTGCTGGTGACATTAGGCAGATATGTCAGAACAAAGTTTATCACCCTGAAGCATGGGCATTCTAGAAAAAATCTGTCCTTAAGGGAAAGAGAGAGGGAGGAGAGAGACTGCCCGTCTAAGGAAGATATTCACTACAGGTGATTAATAACTTAATTAAGATTAATAACTTTGTGATAGCTAAGATGAACTAAATAAATACGTATCTTAGTAGCTGAAAGTTACTAAGACTCCAATTTCTTTCAAAAAGATGCAAATTATTAAGTGACTTTTATGTTTTGAAAATATTATTTACTATTAATTTTATAAGATATGAAACATTTCAATGATAAAATTATAGGTGTTAGAAAAAATAGTTAATGAATTATCCTGTGGGACTCAAACCACTGCCTAAGTGTCTTTCACTCTAAGAAGAATATAACGTAATTGCACAGCTCAGTAATTCCTATTGAGAAAACAATAAATTGACGTGGTATGGAAATTTATTTCATTTATTAAAAAAGTAACACTATAAACCAGGGACTCTAAGCAGTCCTGAAATATAATTCTCTTCAGACTTTGAAGCTGATGTTTTTATTGAATTTGAACTGTTAATTACCAGCTTATTAGTCACTATCTAGAGGCAGATGCCAGCTATTAAGTAGACAGTGAAGGAAGCAGAAGCTTATTAGTTATTACTGAACTTGAGCAGTGTTATCACTTAAAAAGCTGGAAAAGAAAATAGTAATGTCCTAAGTAAAATTAATTGGAACATGTTATTTTTCTTGGACTCCTATTAACGCCACCAACTAACTTTTAATTTAATAAAGCAGAGTCCTTCTATTCATAACACAATAGAAGTGTCTATACTTAATTTTGTAAATTTATAATATAAATTCATATAGTAACATGTATGTCAATATATCAGCATATCTATGTGTACGGATACGTGAATGTATGGGAATGAAGTTTACTGGTGCACTTATATTTCTTCTGTCAGATTTTTGGGGTACTTGTGAGGAATTGAAGTGAACTGCCAGCAAAATTAACATCAAAAGCACGGAAATAGAGAGATTTTCTCTTCCTTGCAACATCAGTGTCACTTGATTGATATTCTTGTCTTCTTTTTTCTTTCATTAAAGCCAACAAATACATTTGCACTAACAGTCTATGCAGATAAGAATAGCAAAGATGCCAGCATGTGCCAAGGACTTCTTGATTTAGGACAGCCCAATTAATTCACACTGTAGAGATTCTCAGGTCTGGTTATTTGGGGTTCAGTTTTGCTGGAAAAACAGGGAATTTTTAAACTCTTTCTTATTTCTATTTTATCCCCTTTTTTAAACAAACAAGCAAGCAAGCAAACAAACTACTTATTCTGAGATGGAAAAAGCTTGATCAGTCCAGGGATAAAAGTTAGGACTATCAGTTGGCAGAATAGATGTTGTTGCTGGCTTATGTTCCCTGTATGTATTTGTATGTACTTAGTATTAGCAGTCCCCATTGGAAGTTTTTGTGGTTTAACTCCAGCTGGCAGTTGAGATAGAAACAGTTCCTTGCTCACTCTTCTGCAATAGGACGAGGAAGAGAACCCGAGAGGTAAGAGTGTGAAGACTCAGGGATTGTGATAAATACAGTTTAATAGATAAACAAAAATTGTGCCTGTAAGCAATGCAGAATAAGGAATCCATTTCCAAGGAGGAAAGGCATCATCGTATGTAGCAGTTACTTGGAAGAAAAATGTCGTAATTGCACATTAGGCTTTCCTTTTTCTTTTCCCCCAGCTTTTATTCCTGAGCATGACTGTAAGACCCAACCCCACCCGACCTGCCCTGTAAGGTAGTGGGGTGGAGGAGATAGTTTTGAATCCTTGTGCAGCAGCAAAGGAAGTGAACACAATCAATTTAGGGGTTATCTCAAAGTTTCAATCTTTACTTTGAAAGCAGTCAAACTTATAACAACTTACAAATATACTTGGCAAAAGATTTTTACAAAAATAGCAGTAGCTTAAATACAGTCAAAGCCACCCAAAAGTGCTGAGATGAGGTAGTTTTTGAAGAGGAAGTAAGAACAGGGAGAAAGAGGAAAGGTTGAAAATAACAGGAAAAAAGAATAAAAGTATGGACAGAAAGATGAGCACCACTTCCTTGTGTCCAACACTGGTTTATGCTTGTGGTCTTTAAAACTCTGTTGTGGTCTGTGCACATATATGCTTTCTGGCACACTATATTTATAGATGAAATTCTGCCCCTCAACGCACAAAGGAGATGTTTTGCCTGACTGGTGCAGTATCTCTTCTTAGGCAATGCTGGAGGTGGTGAAGGCATAGCTGTCTCTTCTGAGAGACACCAGAAACGTGTCTGGGGGCTTCGGGGTTACTTGTAGATCAAAAGACCCTAGTCCAGGATAACTGCTGCTTGGACCCTCTGGCTGCACAGATGCAACCAGACTTTGGTGTCTCTCACAGTTCAAAAGACCCTCTTGTCATATTAACCGCTGCTTGAACCCTTTGGACATGCAGAGGTAGTGAGGATTTCCAGTCCAGACAATGCAATTCAGCCTGCTTACAAGATGCAAAGTCAAACTCCTCTTTTCTTTAACCACACATTCCACCCACTGGGGCAGCAAAGTGTTAACTGCTGAAAGCTTCAAGCACACATAATAAAACTGTTTAAGCCATACCAACAAATTATTTGAGCTTCACAACAATGTCATATAGTATGGGATATCCTTTGATCTGTTGGGGTTAGCTATCATGACTGTGTCTATCCCCTCTTGTGTACCTCCATCCTACTCACTGGTGGGGCACACGGGGAAGTGGAAAAGGCTTTGACCCTGTGTAAGCACTGCTCAGCAACAGCTAAAACACTAATGTGTTATCAACACTGCTTTTTTTCACCAATCCTAAATATAGCACTGTAAAAAATGCTATGAAGAAAATTAACTCTCTCTCAACCAAAATCAGTACAGAAGTTAGAGAATGCTTGTGAAGATCTGAGATCAAATTTGTGTCTAACCTTTTCAAATCTTTCCATCTTCCCGCTCATCTTTCCTGGATGCTTGAGGATATACATAGGGGTCTCCTGCTTTTACACAGATAGATATGGGTTGGAGAACCAGGAATGCAATATGTATTTCATGCAACTTCTCAGTCATTGCTAAAATAGTCTCAATATCTACAGTTTCATACCGCATTCTTAGTTCAATAAATAATTATTAGCTATATTATATCCATTATATGGTGATTATTCAGTATATAATGGTGGCCTTTTCCAGTATTGTTTATAATAATCCACACACACTGAATGTGAATTATTTTATTTAATTTTAGTCCTGATAAAAGTAGAATCCTGCGCTTAACTGATCATATATTCTCTCTGTTTAATCAGTAGGGAGAGGTAAAAATTTTTTGTATGACAATCCATTCTGTCACAAAGAGGCTGTCCAACATAGCGCGGTGGCTTCATGGAATCAAAGTCTCACAGAACAGCTGAGTTTGGAAGATACCTCTGGAAGTCACTTTGTCCAACCCCTTTGGTCAAGCAGAGTTACGTAAAGTTTGTTGCCCGGTATCAAGTCCAGATACCTCTGAATATGTCCAGGGATAGAGACTCTGCAATCACACAGATTTCTGCTTTGGAATGCCTGTCAGTAACTAAAAAAAGAGTCTTACTAATTATCACTTATCTCTCCAAAACGAGAACTATTCCACATAAATTAGATACTTACACTATTAGGAATCAGCAGCGAGACGTCTACAGAAAAATTAAACTCATTATCTTCAGATTTCTAAGGTCAATGCCTTATAAATATTCAGGCATAAGTTGCATCCTGCAGTTGTCTAATTCTCTTTTGGCAATAAAAGCAGGTTTGAGTATCAGACTTGACACCAAATGTTAAAAACCCTTAATTTATGCTAGGAAATATAGCTCCCTAATAGTTCTGGAAATATTGTTATGTATCAATTACTGTTTTTAACTTAAATATTAATATTAATTTTTGACAAATTAGTATTTTCTATAACACAGACATTTGAAAACATAAATTGAAAAATATGCTGCTCTTTATAACGAACAACAGAATTCCAAATGCACCAAATGGATAATTGGTGTCCAATTTTTTTAACTCAGAAAAGGAGTTTCACCTTGACTTGTGGGTAAATCAGGACTGTTTCGGAGGCCTGAGAGGAAAAGAACCGTATTTTACATAAAATAAACAAAAATAATTATCATGAAACATGCTGTAAGATAGGTCTAAGACTGGATTATTTCTTCCTGGTTTTTTATTTACATGAACAATGACAAGCTGAATCATGAAGGAGAAGGTGATTTACAGAAATAACATCTATTTTTGGTATTTTGGAGGGAGAGGATATTTTCATTATAGAAATTAAGACAATAATGACTATTCTTATCATTAAAACCTGACTGTATTCAGTTTTGAAGTAATTTATCTTTCTCAAGCAACAGGAGAGAGTCGAAGAGTTGAAATGATCAGCTGGTATATCTGTAGAGCCCATCTGTACAACTTCTACCTAATGCAGAAGATAATCATATGGGAGGGCATCAGTTCCCTTGCAATCAGTTCCAAACATACGGAAGAAAGTCTTAATCTGAGATTTATTTTTTTGTTTGTTTAACCTACAGGTCACTTGTTATCCTTTTGGACTTATAAATAAATACCAAATGTTTATATATAAATGCTAAATGAAACACCAGGATAAATTGTTTGCAAGTGCATGAAGGAAAGTGGTAGAGAAATGTTATGAAACAGATTCAGTGATGCATTGCATCTGTCCTTAAAATTTCTTCTGATGGGATTCCTACAGTTCTTAGCCTACAGCTTTCCATAGCCACTCACTTTTTACACGAAATAAAAAGTGCCATATGATCAAGGCTGAAATGTATATTCCTAAAAGTAAGAAGGTGGTGCTAGTCAAGCATATTCACTTGGTAAGTGATTCCAAATAAACATGTGCTGTTTTAAATAGGATGTATTGTCCATAATTGTATGTCAAAAAATAATTCTGTCAAGATATTTACTAATTTGGTGGCCTAAAATATCCTTCTAGTGGAAACTTTTCCTCAAAAATATACATAATTGGCTTATTTTCTTGAAGTAAATGATTGGGTTAAATGTAGAATGTGTTGAGAAAATATTCATAATTGTTTTGTATCCCATTTTAATTGGAGGCATTTTTAACAAAACCTACACTTGTTGGTGAGTTATAGTGAGGAATGGAAGAAAGCAGAAGGGGGAGGAGATCATAAAGTGAGACTTTTGCTCTAAGGGTTACAAACGGTTGAACATAGTATTTACTGCAGCTGTGTAAAGCAGGATCTCATACATAAAAGCTCTAGTTCTTCATTCAGTGCTTTTTTTTTTTTGGATGTGCCTTATTAAAAACTGGACCGACAATAGGAAAGAATGAAAGCTGTTTAGCTCATAAAATATTCTACATTTCCAGAGGACATAAGAGACAGCCAAAAGTTATTGATAGAGTTGGAACAGATTTTTCAAACATGTTATCTTTTAATTTGAAGCTTTTATGGTAAAAGGAAAGAGTAATACTTTGGCATCCATTTTTTTAGATTTTTAGACTAACCTTAATCTTCCAGAAAAATATTTTTTTCCTGACTCCTGGATTTTGCTATAGTTTTTGCCTACCAAACTTTAAAACAACAAAACAAATATCTACTCCCCATACCCCCCAAAATAAATAATGAAAATAATCATATTGATATATTTGCCTTGAGGATTTCTTTTTATTTTTATGACAGTGGATAAGAACTTCCCAAGAATTGTGTGTCAACACAATTCAATCAGACATACCAAATAAGAGAAATTAATAAGTTCAATACCTGTCACAGATACTGGGAGAAAAAAACCAAAACCAATGTAATAGCAAATGTGTTCCACAACAAGGATGAAAAAAAACCAACTAAACAAACAACTACAATATCAAGACATAATTAATTCATATGAAGTGGTTTCTGGTACTGATAAAGAGATACTTGTATTCCGTATGATGTATTTACAGATATTTTGAAGCATAAGCACAATGATATTTTAAAGGCTTTCCAGACAAAATTTTTGCAGTTTTTTGCAGAACCAATATATCAGTGTTTTAAAAATTATTTCCTGTAATGTGCCATGTTAAGCATATGTGTATTTAATTTTTATTTTTATTTTTACAGGCTTTAAGATCTTGATGATGTACATTGATTTAAAAGATGTGCATGTTCACCTTAAATATGGTTGCCTTTTTCCATTTACATTCAACACTAGATGGCACTCTGAATTTAAACTATAATATATTTTTTCTTTTCTCCTAAGAATACAGGGAACATGTTACCTTTGTTCTATAATTAAAACCCGTCACACAGATTAATCAAATAATTTCATTTTTTCCCGATTGCCGTTGTAGGATGTCTCCTAAGGCCTATTACTATGCTATCACATAATAAAGAACATAAAAGAAAGAATCTGTGAACTTATATATTAAGATACTCCCACTGAAATTCCAAAGCTTCTTTAATCTAGAAAAGCAAAGCATTTGATGCTATTTAAATGCTTGTTACAATACTTTAGATTCCTTATTGTACAAAATTAAAAAACATTAGGACTTAAATATAAGTTTAATCGCTAGCCTGTGTTGTAAAATAGTGGGAACTCTGTAATGCTCAGTGCTGTATATCTATAATTCATGTTAAATATGTCAAGTCCTCCTGGTCAGTTAGATTTATACTGTGGTACTCTAATAAAAACGAGTTTTGTATGTATAATTTACATAAAGAGAATTAAATGTTTATAATATTTTCTTGAAAAATAACATAGGCAAAAAATACCCTAATAACTTCAAACTTACTACATTTTATGAAAGATTATCTCTCTTTCTCTTTTATTATTTAGCAGGAGATGACAAAACCTTTTTTTTCCTGGATATGCTACTGCATGTCTAAGCTTTATATTGAATGCCGCTGATTTTGTAAGATTATGTTTATTTTTTAATGCTCAGCTTTTGGAATATCCACTTATCTCTGTATTTTGTAGTGAAGTCTTCAAATAAATAAAATAATATTTAATAGAATTTTAGTACATAACAATTTGACATGGACTATTACATACACAGTATTTTTTTTTTGTAATTATCATGCATAAATGTCTTAAGGATGGCTGAAGAGTAGTGCATATCTCAGACTTAAAATTTAAGAAGTATACATAGTCAGGTAAAACATTCATCTGTCAGAGTTAGATGGGAATCAACTGAAATACCTATGATGTTTTAAGAATGACTATTATGTCCTATGGCTATTATTTTCCATGGTTATTATGAGCTTGGGCTAGATTTCCATTAACTCTGTTTCTATTCACAATTGCTTATTGGTCTTTCAAGTGTAGTAACAGGATTGTACTATTCTTATGTTTCAGCTTCACTGTTTATAAATTATGGATCCTAATATAACCAGACATGCACACTATTATCTGTTACTTCTTCTTAAATTAAGACCTTATATTATCTGTAAAGACTTACGAGATGTGTTAGTCAAAGACCGGCTTTCACAGTGTAATATGTCACAAATACATTCTAAATCAAGTATATCATTTTAAATGCCCCAGAAGGCATTAGACGAGTTACCTATGTACATTAGTTATTCACACTTGCTTGCATTTATTTATCCATGGTTTTGCTGAAGTTTATGAAGAAAAGTTCTACTGATAAATTAATCACTGCAAATTTTGGGGCTTGTGTTCTCTCCGTAAGATTATATCACTTCTAGAACATAATGAAACGTTCCCTCTATAATGAGCCGATACGCCTATGACTTGCAAGCCAAAAAAAGAATGTTCAAAAGTATTCACTTCTCAACAAGGTATAATAGTCTATATGGATCTATGCATTAATACGATTAAGCTATTTCCAGAATCTTATTTAGGTATTTCAGGTTCGTCTTCGGTATTTCTGCATTGCAAGATAGACATAGTTGTGGGAATTAGACCGAAATAAATTCTGGCATATTTGCATGTTCTTTATCCTTTAATCATCTAATTTTTCAAATTCACATAGCAACAAAACTCATCTTATACATACTACGACCTAATTATAACAGTTAGCATTGATCTTGGATTAAATTTGGTATACTCTGGTGTTACACATCTAAGTGAATTAAGTGTACTCCCTTTCTGTAGAATTAAATACTCAATTTGTTTGGTTTCTTTCAGTTTAGTTTTGCTTTTTTGTTGCTTCATTTGTTGTTTGGATTGGGAGGTGAGCAGTTAAGAGCTGCAGGTGTGTAAACACCTGTTTGAAATATTTTCTAAGGATAAAAATGATGTTAATGTAGAAAAATACGTAACTCCTTCCTCTCAAATTAATTCATTCATCTGATACAACACGTTTTTAAGGGAATACAAAGTGATGCCATAACATTTAAGATTGTAGTAAAGTTATAGTGAAACAGTCAAGTTACCACACTTATAATAATCCATAAAAGAGAAGTCTATCAATGTTACTGAAAAGATCTGAGAAAATAAAATCACTTTGTAGAATATGATTGATATTATCATCGCATAGTTAGTATAAATTTTGTTTACACCCACGAAATGCATATACATAGTCTAGATGACCTCATTCATACCAAAGATTTCTAACAAGACCTCTTACTTAATTTTTAAATATAGACCAGTTTTTCATTCAATGTGAGATTCTTCAGCAGCTAATGTAGTAAATATGACAGAAATTTACAAGAATGTAGAAAATGGAGCTCAGTTCGAATAATGCGTCAAAGAGTTAGTTTTACAAGAAAATTATATTATTACACAAAATATTATGCCTCAGAATATTTGAAGACAGACATTAGTCATTTGTGGAGGATGGAGAGAGGAGGACATTAAAAATAAATCAAAAACCTCTCCAAATAAATAATCTAAATGACTGAATACATACTTACGTTTATATGATCATAGAATGATTTAAATTGGAAGGGATCTTTAAAGATAATCTTATCCAATCCCCTACCAAAGAATTAATTTTTACAGAATTGTTATTTATAAATATAAAACATTTTTTGTCAATATGTAAGCTTCATATATAGATTCTCAAAATCTAAATGCATCATACTCTTTTTTAAATGCACAATCTAACTCCTGATCTATCTATATTTTATTGTCAAACGTTTCTGTCAATATTATACCCTATGGTCTATGTGGAAAAAATCTATAGCAGCCTAAGTTGTATAAAAAGGATGTTATCAGACAGTCAAGTTGCTTGCTGATGGTAGTTCAATGCTGCAAACCATGTCTCTAATACTTAAATGTGTTACGGTGCTATCCTGTTACTGGAAGATTATCTCCCCTGTAGAAAATTAGGCAGAGAGGAATCTGCCTGTTTTTCTATATGTTTCTAGTCTTCTGCTGCCTGGAGAAAAATGTCAGCTATATGTCAAATCGGACCATACCAAACCAGTATTTGGCTCCCTCTGCAGTTACAGGAAGCTGTGAAAAAATCGGAAGAATAGTATTGCTAAAGTGAAGTATTTCCTCTTCTCCATTTACTGTATAATAGGTTTAGGTGCTTTCGTAAACTCTTCAGTGCTTGCCAAAAAAGACAATTATTTGCTAAGATAGTAAGAAACTGAAGGTGTCGAGCTATATCTAATGTGTATGAAATGTCCTGAGGGACTGGAGAGTGGCTTATCCTACTGAGTTAAGAGAACCAAAAACCCAATCTGACTTAAGTGTTCTAACAACTGGAATATTACACTTCCATAGTTACCTGTAGTGAAACTGTGTCTCTGGTTACGTTTTGAGCTGAAGTTATCTGAGCGAATTAACCTTGCCTATTATGTCAAGATCCTCAACTGAAGTACAAAGGTTTTTTTATACTTCTGTACTTATCTCTGAATCATATTTAAGCATAAGCAATAAGCATCTACAATGAGTTGTGATGTTTCTAAACATAAAAGGGTGTCTATGAGTAAGTGTTCAGGAACAAAAGCAAAATGCCAAATAAATGTGAGTATCTCCAAGACCTGGGGGTCTTGTTTAGTAGGTGAACTGAATCATGCTCTTAATCCTGTAGGCAAATTCCTCCCTAGTCCATTTTAGGAACACTAACAGCCAGTCTGAACAAATACATTTATAGATTTATTTTTATAGATTTTAGTTTTTATAGATTTGTTTTTATCTATGTCAGAATTACCTTAGGATTCATAAATTGGCATCACATAATCTGTGAGGTCTGATTTATCTTGTAGGTGTTAGGCCACCTATCAGCTCAAGGCTTCATTAGTTTCTATGTTTAGTTAAAGTAAATACAAGTATTCTGTTATTTTGGAAGACAAGAGGTAGGGTTCTTTTTGTGTACCCTTTATCCATTTTTTTTTTGCCATGGTTGTGTAAACGTGACCTTAAAGGATATTTTTCCTTAAGATTATCCCTTTTAATTCCTGTTGAGATATTACTGTGCTTCCCAACATGTCTATTTGCTCCAGACAACTCATGAGGATGCAGCTGTACTAGTTTTGGTACCCAAATTAGCTCTTCATTATGAAGTACAACTAAATCTCAAAGAGTATAGTTTAAAGGATACTTTAATACATAGAAAAAGTAGAAGCTTCAAAATATATTCCTCTTCTATTTTTAGCCTAAATGATCCACAATAATTTAACTGTACATTTTTACTAGTCTAAGATACTGTCTTGGTATGTGAATTTTCATCAACTTTGGTTTTATAAAAGTACTGTTATTTACATTGACCTATCTATGAGTTTTCGATAAAATGTCTTTTTATAAGTTGATATATGGCAAACACTTTAAATTAATGTCAACGGACACGTTAAAAAAAAGAAGAGCAATGAAAAACCATGCAAAAGTTCTCATAAAAATGAGCAATATCATGATCCAGTATAAGAAAACAAATTATTTTTTCAACCTAACTGATACAACCTGAATTTAATGAAAATATTGCAGAACTAGACTATCTGTTCCAAAGTTGTAGTTCATTTATGAGTGACAAATATTGTGTTATACAGACAATTTATTTGAAAATTACAGAAAAAATGAAACAATGACTTGCTGAATATCAATGTGTGTGCAAAGGATAGAACTTATGTAAATGAAATTTTAATTACATCTGCAGTAATCTCTTTCAAGCAGTATTACAGAACACAAAGTCCAACAAGTTTCTCAAATATACTGTGAGAGACTTGTTCCTTGGTTTGTAAAATACTGTTCCACAACCGTGTAGCTCATTTAGAATTTCCTTTAGTTACAATTGAAAATCTAATGTTCAAGGTAATTTTGGTGAAAGCAATCACAAAGACCTCACTGTTTTGAGAGAAGGAAGGAAAAAAAACCTACAGAATAAAGATAATGAAAATTTAAACGGTCTTTAAAAAACTTGGAGGAAAATAAAGGGATGTTCTTGTAAAATGTGGCTCAATCAATTTTAATATCAATATAGATATCAAACAAACTATTCAGTTTAATTATATGTTTAAAAGGACGAAGAAACAGATGTAATATGGATTTATCAAGACAAAGATGAGTCAAAGACCTTTATGAGTTGTTATAAAGATGAAAGTCCTACCTTTTGAAAAACAACCATAAAAGTTACTAATTCACATCTTGTCATCAAATTGGTAGAGCAATTCACCTCACTCTTATAGAATATGTTTCTTGAGATGGTTTTATTAAATATTTTCTCTGACATGCAGAATGATGGAATAGAGAAAAGGCTTATAAAAATTCTGGATGACATCAGTCTGGCAGAGGTGATACCAAATCAGAAGACAGGACCAAATTTCAGAACAATAAATTTGTGACATGTTTGTTAACAATAATAAATTTAAAAAAAAATAAAATTTAAAGTAAAAATTTAAAGTAAAATTTACTTTACTAAGCAAGATAAAACAAATTGAGTTTCAAGAGAAGATAATTCAAAGGCAAAACATCAGTATTTGTGAAAAAGCTAAAGATGTTATCAAATATCGAAACCTGTTTGTGGTAAAACCACTATGTCTTCTGGAATTTGTTAGGAAGAATGTTGTGTGTATGACACAACAGGCAATAGCAGGCAATTTTCTTTCCTCTTTTTTTTTTTTTTTTTTTTAGCTGATATTATATAAACTGCTATATTACATTTGCTTCTAGGCACTAAAATAATACATTTAAATGTCTCGGGTAATAATAAAAATGTGGAGAAGATAAAAAAAATCAAGAGCAGGGCATTAGGAGTGCACAAAAATAAACACAAGCTCTCAGCTATGGACAAAGGTAGGATTTAATCAAGGAATTTGAAGACAAGATGCAGGAGGGAAAGGAGAAATTGAATAGGATTTGATAACATAATCTCAACATGTAACAGGCAGTTAGAAAACAGTTCAGGAATTTCTGTGCTTCATAAGCGCAAGTCCACAGGTGAGCCATGAAGATGATCAGAGGGCTGGAGGATCCTATTTGAGGACAGGCTGAGATAGTTGAGGTTGTTCAGCCTAGAGAAGATCTTATAGTAGCATTCCAGTATTTAAAGGGGGCTGACAGCAAAGATGGGGATCAGCTCTTTATGTGGGAGTGCAGTGACAGGATGAGGGATAATGGTTCTAAGATGAAAGAGGGTAGATTTAGGAAGGAATCTTTTACTGTAAGGAACTGGAACAGGCTATTCCAAGAAGCTGTGGAAGTCCCATCCCTGGCGTTGTTCAAGGCCAGGTTGAATGAGGCTTTGAGCAACCTGATCTAGTGGAAGGTGTCCCTGCCCATGGCACAGGGACTGGAATTAGATAATCTCTAAGATTTCTTCCAACCTGAACCATTCTATGATTCTGTGATAACTAAAGGGATACGGCTAGAAGAAAACATCTGATTTACAATCTTTTCTCTATCACCATGAAGAAAGATTGTGACTTTAATTGAGCATAAGGGAAAAATACTTGCTTATATCTTTCTATCTTCACTATGAAAGATCTCCACAGAAGTTCTTATCAACATCTTCTATTAAAATGACAATATCCAGCTCTTCATCTGTCATTAAAGGATAGAATATATTTACTAGAATGACTAGCAGTTTGAAAAGCTAATTAATTACTTTGTGTAGGTGTAAGTGATCCTAACATAGGAAATATTCTGTATACATAATACATGACCTCTTTTAATCTGAAATCTTGTTTACTATTTGTTGTGAATGTAACGCATTGCATAGCATTATTTTAGAAAGCAATATTGTGAAAATTCTTTATAGAAAATTAGAATGAAGCAAAGAAATTGTTAAAAGGTACACACTCCTAAACCAAAAATTAATTATCCAGAAAACTGAAGTATGGGTGATATAGAAGAAAAAAATTGTATGTCCTGTTTCAAATTTCAGGGACAAGTTGGATTCAGAATTTATCACCTCAACTTGCATACTGATTCAGATTCTGAATCTAAGAAGTTATATCAAGTAGTTACTAGATAGATACTGCAGAAGATATTAAAGATCATCTATAGCCATACTGCATAAAAAATATAAGTATTTTCTGTCCTGATAATGTGTATCAACATTCTGATAGTCTAAAATCTGGAAACTTATAAGATTTCAGATGACACAAAAGTTCACAAAATTTTATTTTAGTGATTCCAATTTAATTTTTAATTTTAGTTATATCACTTTTAGACTTTCTCACACGTTTTACTTCGTGTACTGACACTTGAGTTCAATTGTCATACAGTCCATTATAGCTGTATCTATGTGTCTTAATATAGCTATGTGCCAAGAAACGATGGCAGGTGAAGGTATCTGGCAATTAATTTATTTTTCTACTTCTAAATAACTCTCTGTCTTAAAAAAATATCTGAACTTCAGTAATTAGAATGGTCCATTGACTGTCTAACATGCTGTCTTGCATTCAGAAATTCTGGAGGTCAACGTGTTCAACAAGAATTGATATGAGCTTTTTCCCAGTGTCTCGGAAGGTTCTCAAGTAAGTTTAGATGTGCAGAACGCTTCAGCTCCTCTGAAGCAATACAAAAATAAGTTATTTCTTTACAAAATTTTTATTTTTTTCAATCTCATTTCTGTGAAATCAGTTTCTACTCAGAATGTAAGATAAAAAATCTCTATTGTAGGCTGAAATAAAACCTCAAAAGAAGAAACAAACCAAACTAGACATCAGCTTCTGAAAACGGAAAATTAAAAATCTATTTTATTCAATATAACACATTACTAAAAATAATTAAACCTCGAGAAGGCTGTCTGCTATCTGTCTCTGTACTGAAAGATGCAGAATGGCTTGTTCGTTAAGGAGAAAGTTTTGATTTAGATGACATAATTTAGAATAGGCTTTACATAAACTCTTCAGGAGAGAAGGGGAAGTTGCACTTCCAGTAGACGCTTAAAGAACTCAAAAATATGAAAATATATTTAATAAAAAGCTCAGGAATCCCTTGTAAAGTGATGAGTTCTTTCATCTTTATTTATTAACTTTGCTAAAATATTAAAAAAAAGACAAATAGTATGCTCAGGTCTCTTGGTATATCTTTAAAATAAGGCCAGAGATATCAGTCATTTGCATTGAAAATTATGTCCAAACCCTCTTGTCAGTTCTGGAATATCTCCAATGTCATGACTAATTTGCATTGAAATCCAAGTTACATTAATAACTGAATCCAGATTGTGCTCTGTCTGAAGCTAATCAAACGTAAGTCTATTTATAGTAAGCAAAGATCTAGTCAATTACCATATTTTTGCAACAATAATTACTATTATTATTACTATATATGATAAGGTAATTTACCTTTTGAAAGAACATTTATTAGAGCAGATGAAAATTCAATAAAGATAAAACATCTTACTGTATGGATGCATTCAAGAAAATGGTCTTGCAGGCTCGTGCTGAAAGAATTTCCGTAGTTCTTAGTTACATAACTTCCAGGACTAAAGCTAATAACTTTTAAAAACTCTTGCAAACATATGGAATCCAAGCCAAAGGACTTTTTATTTAACTGTTATTTTCAGAATGGTCTTTAGTTGGTTTTTTTGGTTTTGTTTTGTGTTTTTTTTTTAAGTCAAACAATGCTAATGTGGAAGAAAATGAACAAAAAATGTTTGGGAATTCAATGACTTCTTTTCCATAATCCATGTACTCTTAACAGATATAGTTTTTTAGAAAAAATGGAAAATAGAGGACTGAATAAAAATTAAGTTGGTCATTCTCAATGTCATAGTTTAATTAAAATTTATATCAATTAAGCTTCTTACATTTAAAGTTATAGCATAAAAAATATTCTCTGCTTTACATCCTAATCTGTATGGTGGTAAACAGAGGTCATTTCATGGGGTTTGGCCCATTGAAGTGAAAATTGCAGTCAAAATTTTATTTAGAAAAAATATTCTTCTGAGATTTCAAAAGTCATATTTAATGAATCTCTTCCTGAATTTCCATGTGGAACCACCTACTAAATCTAGCTAATAAGTTTTTTTCTATCTATGGAAAAAAACCCACAAGATGTATATTTTAACTTAACATTTTAGGGTTGTTCTTCAATCTATAACATATTTTAATGATGATATATTTTTAACCTTGAAGAATCAATGTTTTCATCAAAAAATACTTTTTAACTTCCTCTCTGTGGCTAAATACTCCCTATTTTGAATGGTGACCAACTTTTTCAGATGGGTGCTTTGAAATTTGATTTCATCTTCCTACAACAGAGATAGTGTAGTACTGATTATTAGTAATTTGAAATTCAGGATAATCATAACCTGAATCTGCTTTTTTCTTTTCTTCCTGTGTTTCTTCAGCTGTCAAAATGCAGGGGTTTTCTTCAGGAAACGCGTTTGGAGCACAAGTTCATATATGAAAGCTGAAAGATCTGACATGTTCATTAGTACTTCATATCACTTTGGTCAACAGACTTGAATTAGTTGACAGATCCTCAGCTCCTCCTTCCTGGGCCAGAAACTACTTTATTATAATCAGTTTTATTATAATCTTCGACAAGTTCCAGAGTGCATCATGTCCAATAAACCACATAAAGGAATGGGCAGTTCATTGTCCAGCAATTGAAGTAGAATGAAATAGAGGTAATACCAAAAGGCAAAACCTATGCATTACCATTTCCTATTATCAGGATCTAAAATAGATAATTCTCATTTCATCTTTATTGAAACAATAAACGCTATTATAAACCTCATTCTGAAAGGCCTTTCTCATCGTTACCCATATACATAACCTAGACCATAGTGGGGTCTGTAGTTGTTGCAGACGGAACTTTAGGGAGATTTTGATTTAGTAGTAGTTTAGGATTTATTGAGGTAGATCACAAAACTAAAGTATATAATTTGTATTAACACAAAGTGATTCAAAATGATTTCATGGCATTTGTTGTAATCAAATCAGCAACTTATTCACAGATTCAAAATATCAAGAATCACACTATACTTACTGGAAGGCTGAGTTGGATCACGTGCATATGTACACACACATAGAGAGGCTCATGGATCTGAATATACAAAGATTAAACTATAGCAAAGATTTCCCTCCTCTTAAGATTAGTGAAATACTCGCTTTCAATGCATTTGCACTCTCAAGGGCAATTGAGTCACCAGGAACCTAGCCTCGCATTTGTACTTCTCTTGTGTTAACAAACGACCCTGAAAGGCATCCCAGTTCAGAGGAAGAAGTTGCATGCAGCATGCTGTGTTCCCAGATTGCTAAACTGTGTTTCACTTAAGTTTGCTATTTTTACGGTCACAGGTGATTGACTTTGGTCAGTATTATTTTTTCCATTCTGACTAATATTAGGTAAACACAGTACTTCCACTGACTATACCATTCCAGTACTTTCCATATTGCACAGTTTTGGTAGCGTTAGTACAATTCAGGTAGCAGGTATACCTGGCTGTCAGAAAGTGATTAATCATCAGTCCTTCTCTCACGCAGTGGAGATCTCTTCCTAGGTACAGGAGTTTGGGGTATGTTAAGGAAGTGCCTTAATGCTGTGACTCACTGCATTTTTACAAAAAATAAGGACACAATGGGAATT
This sequence comes from Neomorphus geoffroyi, assembly GCA_033558235.1. Classification (NCBI taxonomy): domain Eukaryota; kingdom Metazoa; phylum Chordata; class Aves; order Cuculiformes; family Neomorphidae; genus Neomorphus; species Neomorphus geoffroyi. The sequence continues at coordinate 24,620,504 of JAUMJM010000005.1, forward strand.
TTTTTGTCCCAACGCGCCTGGTTTACTATGGATTGACAAGTAACCCAAGGGGGAAATAATACCACCATGGTAGTTCCATATTTATTTAATTTCATAATTTGATTTAATTTTTATTTTCTAACAATACTGGGGGTTTTTTTCCAATATTTAATTTCATTTCATCCCTCTGAAAACTTCAGAAGAAATTCTACATTGTCTTCTGTTATTTTCTAATTGAAACAAAGACAGGAGTATCTACAGAACTAGATGTTTCCAAATCCATACTCAGTATTACATGTGGATCCTACTGGGGGAAATAAAAGATTACGAAAGATAGGAAGAAGGATAGCAATTTTTTTCCTTTCTACATGGTGATTTACAGGAGAGAACCTGATGAGAGAACCCTTACTGAAGGCAAGATAAGGGAAAACAAGCTGATGATAACCTTGGTAACTGATCTTAAAATATCTTGCATAAATGATGTGTCAAGACTGAAGCAAAGGAATAATGGGAGAGGCCACAGAAAACAACTTCAAAGAGATATGGTGTAAATAAGCAAATAATGAGGGCATTTTTAAACTGTTGTCTTGAAAACTGCAGTTCAAATATTGCAGCATATTAATATCTCTACTCTGGCCTGAATACCACCATATCACTATAAAATATAGTACGGCCACTCTTAGATTACAGGTTGGAGATACAGAGTGAGGTGAAAATGACTTTACTTATTTTGAAGAACTATATGTACCTTGCAAAGGATTATGAGGGCAGTAAGGGGGATTGTTTTTTCATGGGTTTTTTGTTTGTTTGCTTGTTTGTCTCTTTGAAAACGAAAACCTCATTGCGTTTTAGTAATACGAAGTCCCAAATACTGAGATTGTACCATGTTTATTTACAAATCTTGAGAAAAGTAAAAAGAGGATGGGAGTTAGGACTCTCTTGAACCTAAGAACACTAATAGCGATTCTATAATATGTCCATTGTTGGAAGATGGTATCAGATAACTGATGGAAATTCGATGGTAGGTATAAGAAAATGTTAATATACATATTGTTACCAATATTTTTACAAAATAGTTACTGGGACAGTATCACTGCTTGTACAGTTCTGGAAGTGGTGCAGACACAGCAGACATTTTTGCAGATGCAGAGGCTGGGTCTGGAGGCTTAGGGGTTACTTGCAGTTCAAAAGACCCTTGTCCAGGATAACCACTGCTTGAACCCTTCGGTTGCACAGGCACAATCAGGCTTCGGGTGCACTCACAGTGCAAGAGACTTTCACTCCCTGTTAACCATTGCTTGAACTCTTTTGATACACATGTGCAATGAGGCATTCCAGCCCAGGCAAGGGTGATTTAGCATTATTTTGGCTGCTCATAAGGCACAAAGCCAAACCCCTCCTTTCTTTCTCCACATATTCTAGGCATTCCAGCCACTGGGGCAGCAAAAGAGTTAAACTGCCAAAAGTCTAGGGCACATAAATTCAAACTGTTTAAGTCACACAAAACCATAATTATGGTTTTACAAATACTGAGACAGATGTAATATATATATATGAATTATGTATCGGGGACTGAAATATAATGCAATCTAGTTACTGAGACTGTAAAAGCAGCAGAGGCCTCTCACACCCATAAGAACAGAATCAATTTAGTATACTTTAAATTATCATGTTTTGATCCAAGAAATAAGTGTGCTAATATAGTAGAAATGAAGAACCTTATTTTATCCAGTGGCCCCATAAAAAAAAATAGGATTGTCACTGGTAATAACAGGTCACAGGCTTTGTATTGATTGTGACTCATTCTGACCAGCTGTTATTAATTTATTGTGGAAACTGACCAGGCTTCAGTCCTGACCAGTTGTTATTAATTTATTGTGTAAACTGGCTGTATAAGCTTAGTACCATGAGTCTCTTGTCATGTGCAGTTTAAAAGTGGGGTAATGAAAAAAGGTTTGCAAATATGACACAAAACAAAAATACAGGTACCAGAACCATAAACAGCTTGGTGACAGTCAAGACATATCAAATTATGTTTGCATATAATCAATAGTTTAATTTGTGTCAATGAAAACATGCATCTTCAGAATTAGAACTCTAATGTTCAGCTAAATTGTACCCATGTTTCTCAGCACGCTGCTCACTTCATTAGGAATTGCTATTAAAGACTATCATTTCAGGCATTTGCACACTACTAAAGGCAGGATTTATCCCTCTTTTTGTAACTCATATGGACCTAGTGCTGCAGAGCGCATTCAACAGTGTGTGATGTTTAACTGACAAGGCCACCGTGGGTGCAGGAACATGCATTTCTAAGTACTCATACAGCACATGCAGTATGATAAGACATATGCCATATGCCATAACTTCCTGTGGTGTTCCTGAACCTACAAGGCAGTTCTATAAATAGAAGGGTTCCATCTTTCATAAGTTTATGTTCCTCAGGATTACTGACTTGCGAGTTCCTGCTCATAGGATTAAAGCCTTGTGGTAAGATTGTTAGCCCAAGTTCATTAAAACCTTTATATATCACATATTTCAGGGCAATCAGCCTCACAGAATTTAATTTTCACTGAAGTGAGTATCTGCTTCCTTGTTCTTAATGTATGTAAAGGAATGGCTTTTGGCTTCCAGACTTCCATTAACTTACTTCTGCATTAAAAATGGGGATATTCTTAAGTCTTTTAGAGATTGTGAAAGATGCAAGTTCAAAAATGGTTATATAATGCTTTTGCCCTAAAATGTATAGGAATCCACAGAAAAAACACAATATGATTTTATGAAATTAATTTCATGCAATACTCTTACTGAATTAATGTTTTAAATACATCTTTCCTTTAAAGATATAATAACACTTCTGTGAAACTAGCATTTAATATCCATGTTAATTGAGATGTGAATAGAAAAAATGTGTCACAAAACAACTGAGATCTCATAATATTTTTTATCTAGATGAATTTCTTCCATTTCAGTAGGGATAATCTGACTGTGAATACAAAATGAAGAAAAGGAAGCTCTTGGACGTGTTAGTGGGAGTTAATTAATAAACTGATATAAACGTGTTTGGGAAATAATGTTTTACACTGGCTTTGATAACTGGATGAATTTCTACATTATTGCTCTTTCTTATGAAGTGACATCAACATAATTGACATTAATTTTCAGTGTTATACCTAAGTTCTGTCAACAAACTAAGATTTTTATTTAACTAATTACTTGCACACAGCATAATGGTCCATGTTGTAAAAAAATATTACTAGATTTTTCCTGCCTTCGAAACATACACCTATGGCCACTAACGTTTAATTTTCTATCCTGCATTAGCTCGGAGAATTTTAGCTGTGGAGCAACGTTATTTCCTTGCAGCCTTCTTATTCAGTTCTGTGCAGAATACTTGTATGTTTTCTTCCCACTTTCTGTTTATCTATCTTATTTTTATTTGTATTTCTTCCATTGTAAAAAAGTCTAGTCCCTCCCCCCAAAAATGATAGAATCCATCTGCTTCTTGTCTTTCATTGAGTAGATACAAGTGATCCTTATTTTTTTATATTGTTGGAAATGGAAGGGAGACATTGGCTCTTTGTTGACTGAAGATACAGTGTATCACCTTGTTATTAGGAGTATGCTTAATCTCATAGAACTCTAGACGATGAAGTTCTGTTCATCTGATTTAAATATCTACTATATAGTTAGCTAAACATAAACTAATTATCTAAGCCTTGTGTTGCATGCAGCGTGTGTCAAAGAAAAGCAGCTTACAAATAAACCAAAAATTTATTCTTAATTTCAATAAAATCTGAATGCAATATTCACATACAATTTACAGTAATACTAACAATTGTACTAAAAATTATTAAACTATAAATCCTCATTATTAATAGCATTTATTATCTTTTTCCCTGTATAACTAAGTAACTATGGTCACTCTTCTAATGTTCTAGAGCTGATGGTGCAACTCTTGTTCATGAAGAACAGGGCTGTTTGCGATTGGCACATTTTACTGAAAAGAACATGATGGTTATGCTGGAGGGTTCCTTCTTGAACCTGGGGCCACTTGAGGCTGTTTTTATTTGTTCTTAAGCAGTCTATTCAAAATTTATTTCTCTTTCTTGGCCAACAAGCTGGTTACACAATTACTCTCTTTTGTTAAATTTTTACCATGTGTCATTAAATCATATTATTTCAGAATTGACACTAAGCCTTAGCAAAACAATCCTGCTAGCTTAAGCTATAGGAAATAGATGATCACAGAGTCAGCTTTTGGCTATGGGAAACAGCCTTCTCGGTCCTTTCATAGCTCTTATCTAATTTTGCAGTTTCAGCTAAAACAGACCTGTAGCCACAGAAGAAAAATCCTGATTGAGACCAGAGGACTGAATAAAGTTCATACAAAGCTTCTGGACTGCTGATAATGGTAGTAACACAGCGTATTCTGGTCTGAACAAAATACACTTTGGAGTTAGGGTTAATGCAGGCATTAACTGGGAATTCAGAAAAGTATTCAGCTCAGTCTAAGCAGACATCTATGTTTTGAATGTGAATACCTCTCTGTGCAATGGAAGTACCTCTTTCACCTCTGTAGACAGCTCTATCACAGATGTCTCAAATGAAGCAAGATAATCTCATTCCAGGGGTTTGATTCAGCCTACACATAGGTGTCTAATGTCACTTGACATACTGCATGGCACCTCAAGTATCCTTGTGAGGTAGACATACATGAGACTTTCAGCCATTTGAAGGATCAGACATCAGTGTCAAGGTAGCTGGGAACTCAATTCAGTTGCCTACACGTACATGGCATTTGGCATGTCTTAGGGCCACTCCAAATTTACATCGGCAAACCAAAAGCACTGTGTTATGCCTGCCATCCATCCTAGGCAATCTTCAGATTCAGGTCGGATGGGGCTTTGAGGATCCCAATCTAGTGAAAGATATCCGTGTCATTGGCCAAACACTGGACTAGATGGTCTTTAAAAGTCCCTTCCAATATAAATCATTCAATGTTTCTGTGATTCTATGTACAAATTGATTATATTTCAGAACTTTTGAGATTAATTTAATTATGTGTGTCTAAAAGTCCTTCTCCCCTTTTAATGTTGAATTATTGAAATAATGCAAATCTTATGCTGATTTTAAGTTCATTTTTGATAAGTAGAGACATATTTCTGCCTTAATTCAGAAGAAGAGCTTTGAATATGTTTAACACTGACATGTAGTAATAGTGTCTTGTCTTTTCAATACATGTGTCTTTGTTTTCAATAGCTTTTTCCTTCAGATCATTGTAAACTATGTATGAAATTACACTTACAGTGTAGAATTGCACCAGTCTGCTTCAGTCTGGTGCAAATGGGCTAGTTGAAGAATCAAGGAGGCATAAATTTGGTTAAATTAATCTCCTTGATATGATAATTTAATCTAATTTGAGTATTTCTAAGTCTGCTGTGGCATACAGACTGGACTACTTATGCATTCTCTGACCTGGTACCATTTGCATTCATTTTAACGTTTTAAAATTTAAGACCCAAAGTACAAGGCAGTGAGTATAATCTGTTCTCAATGAACAAATATTTAAATGTCTAAAATATAAGTGGGGTTTTTTCCCAGCATCAAAGGTAATCTGATAAAATGTCTAGGTACATTGCATTCTCTTCTAGTTTTTGAAAGATTGACTGTTTTCTGGTAATTATGTAGCAAGATGTCATTTTATGCAACCAGGAAAATTGCAGCAATTTATGTTAGAGTGTATGGAAGTATCAATTTAATTGAGAATTTATCAACTACCAATGGAATCATGAAAAGGGTGAAAAGTGTGCTTTACAGACAAAAAAATTTTAAGTATGCATGCATCTCTGCTTTCTTGTCTTGATCTGAAGGTATTCACGGTCTTCATTTCTTCAGTTTCTCCAGTGACCTTGGTTGACTGTCAGATTCCCAACCAGCTGCTTTCTCTCTCTCTCTTCTTAATAGGAACAGAGGGAGAAAATAAGATGAAAAAAACCCTCACCTTGTGGGTAAAGAGAAGGACAGGAAGAACACTTACCAATTACTATCACAGGCAAATCAGACTCAACTTGGAGAAAACAAAGACAAGAAATAAAAACATCTTCCCCCCATTCAATACTTTCTTCCCAGCCTCAACAATATTCCTTCATCCTGAACTCTCCTACATCCCTCTAGCCCTCCAAGCAGCTCAGGGGAGGTGGGAGGTGGAGGCTGTGTTCAGTCTGCAACATCTCCTCTCTGATGCTCCTTCCTTCTCACACTTCCCCTGCTCCAGTGGGTCCTCTCCACAGGTCACAGTTACTGGCAGGAGAGCCTGATCCTGTGTGGATTCTCCACAGGCCATAGTTTCCATCAGGGCACATCCACCTGCTCCAGTGTAACAGGCCGCAGAGTGGATATCTGCTTTGGTGTGAGCTGCAAGGAAATCTCTGGTCTGACTCCTGGAGCACCCCTTGCCCCTATTTATTCACTAATCTTGGTGCTCACAGAGTTGGTTCTCACTCTTCTCTCACTTCTGCTGCTCAGTGGTTTTCCTACGCTTTTTTCCTGTTACTTTGCTTTTTAAGGAGTGGATTCCTGACCATGTCAGCATCTTGCTGTTGTTCCTATCTGTACATACGGCATTTGTTTCACAGAGCTTCCAATACTTTTCCTGTAAATCATGTCGTGTTTTGTAATACACAAACCTGAAACGATTTTAAGGGACTGACCTCGAGAGCCTGCCAGAGATCCCTGCTCTGAGTGAAAGAAGGTGGCAATGATCTGACCCTATAGGGCTCTGTCTTGTTCTGGGAGAGGAGAGCCCACCAGAAAACTGCAGGTTTCTATCTTTTAAAAAGCTTTCTCACTGATAGTTCTGTTATAGGGGTGTTGTTGTCAGTTCCAAAGGTGACACTCACATTGTCACGCAAGACGATAGCAGGAAGCAGCAAGCAGCCTTTAGCACTGTCCACACCATTTGCTGGTTAGCCACAGTGTAAAGTATAATGTATGCTTTGGGCTCATTCATCCTCAGGATTTCTTTTGAAAATTTAATATTTAATCCAAATTCCTCCTTGGAAGAAGGAAACATTCTGAGATGGTTTCACATTCCTCTCTAATCTATCTATATGTGTTTTGCAGTATCCCCCTCAATCTGCTCTCTCTTACGTACATGGTACATTCCTAATACTTTCTGACATTGTAAAATGAATCTACAATGCCAAGGAGACCAACCAATTTTATAGTGAGGAGATTTAATATGAAGGCTTCTTGGAAAGATGACTACATGCATCCAAGGCCAGAATGATGGATGAGCAGAGGTATTAGATTGCCTAATATTTTTGAATGTGTAATATGCTATTAGTATGGACTTGGCTTATTAACAGAAAGAAGAGTTAACGGGATCTGAAGAGCCCTTGAACAAATTGGGATCTTCTTCCACCAGAAGAATCTCATCAGAACAGAAGAAACCCACAAAACTAGTTTATGAGATTACTAGATCTTTCTGCATGTTGAATTAATATGTCTTATAAAAAAAATAGATTTCATTGGCATGTGTTTGTTGTATGTCCTCTTATAGGTGAGAGTGGACAGATTATCACCTATATATGACAGCTATGAAATACATTTAAAAAGTGTTTAACAAGTATTGTCAATGAAATATTTTTAATATTAATAGAAGATATAGTCAGCAATGAGGTCAATTGTCAGCAGCTGCATTCTCAAAATTTTTACATCCATATTTTTATTTAAACAAAATTAAGGAATAGATTTTATCATGATTTCAAGTTGGCTTTGGCCCAGTTAAAACTTTCATTAAGGCACAAGAGATTCCTGATTACAATAGTAGGTTCAAAGTCAGGTTTGCTAAAGACTATAACATCTTATTGCTTTAAAATGTCTCATCGATATCTGGGTGAATGTTGTATCAATAGTAGCAAGTTTTTTGGTTATAAAATAAACTACATCTATTATCTCTATTATCTCCTAATATCCAATCTAAACCTCCCCTGGCACGACTTGAGGCCATTTCCTCTCATCCTGTCACTTGTTACCTGGTAGAAGAGACTAGCACTCACCTTGCCACAGCCTCCCTTTAGGCAGTTGTAGAGAGAAATAAGGTCTTCCTTCAACCTTTTCTTCTCCAGGCTAAACAATTCCAGTTCTCTCAGCATGTCCTCATAAGACCTGTACTCCATATGAACCATACAGCTTAATTCCTGTGAAGTGAGAACTATTTTCCGAGCAGGTTCTTACAAAACTGTGAACATAAAGCTCGTTGTTGCTGTTCATACAACTTCCTACTTTCACTCTTGTGTATTACTTTAATTACGCCAGTTATGACATGGAAACATTGAACAGATTCTGATCTTCAGAAAGTGTCCTTTACTAAAGCACAGAATCTTAGTGGATGTCCAGTATTACCAAGTATCATTTGTCACTGCTCTTTGAGTACTTCATGGCAAATCCAGTAACATGACAATTTTTTGACAACAGGAACAAAATGAACGATGAAGATTAGTCTTGATGTATGTACTGCTATGTATTAATTAATATACACATCTCTAAGGAGAATGAAATAAACTGTTTTAACAAAAACCGGAAGTAAAGCACAATCTATGAACATTTATACTCTAGTAAATATCGGTAACATACAAAAATTTTCTGATCATATTGCATATTAAGTAGCTAAGATATATGATCTTGATGTTTATTTTTGGTACACTTGTTAAAGATCAACTTCTTCCTCAGGCCAATTGAGAAATAAAGAAAGAATTTTAATTTGGTAATATTTTTAATACTATACCTCAAAAATCAGTCTTATAAAATTATTTTTTCCTTGAGTCATCAACATTTGTATTGAAATTGCCTGAAACTTACAAAGAGTAAATTGCACTGTATAAAATGGGTATGAAAATGCGTGCACTGAGGTTGTAAACCATCATTGTTATTAGATTCAGGTTTTGTTAACTTGTTAATCAGGTTGAGATTAAACCTTGAGGAAGGTAGGGTAATAACCTCTAAAGGAAAAACAATAAGAAAGACAGATGATTCTGGTGCGGCTGTGTCGCTGTATCTGGAATATTGTATTTACTACTGGGCATCTAACTCCTTGGGATGTTCAGAAAAAATTAAGAAAAATTATTAAAGAGCTAAGGAAACTGACATATTATAAGATTATAAAGATTAATAATGTGCATTTCCAACCAAACTTGAAATTCAGCCCTTAATTATGTTGTGTAGATTTGTTTTATGTTTATGCATGCAATTGATTTGCAAGAAGTGAAAAGTGAAGGACAAATCTTGACTACTATTAAATTCTCATTGTGCAGTATACCTTTTTATATATCACTAAACGTACAAAGCCTGAACTACCAGCATTAAGTGAAGGACTTTTGATGGTCAAATACGGCAACAGAAATTTTTTTGCAAGTTATGGCTAAAAACACCTGCTTATCACATAATCTAGGGGTCAACATCTAGTATCAGCATTACTTCTCTTTTCCACAATACCTTACTGCTCAAAATTACAACTATGCACATTATTTTGATTCAGTCTTTTTAAGCAAATACATTTGAAATAAATCTCTAGTGTGTTCATTGTGTAAAAATAACACTTCTAAAAAATACAATCTTACAGATTAGGTGGATTTTTTAAGAGACAATTAGACCTGTAAATATGTGAAGATCTTCCAAATTCCATTCCAGGGCTTGGGTTTACACACCACCCACATTTCATCTCTATATGTGACTGAGAAACACTGGAATTCACCTATACGCTATAAGTCTTTGTTTCTATGGAAAGAAATCCGGATGTGGATCACAAACTGGAATTGTCTTCAAGATGTATCTGGGAAAAATAATGAGTGTTCAGTATCCCCAAGCACAACTGGTATACACAAACAAATAAATATAAATGTAGCCTCAATGTGTCTGTCAATGAATAATGATGAAGCAAAAAATGTAAAAATTTATTACTTTGGGCCAATTCTGGCTGTGGAAAACAGTGTTAAGCAGTACCTTAAGATATTTTTTAATTTATTTTTGCCTTCTTTTTCTAATGTTTCTCAGGAAGTCTGAAGGAATAGGTAAAGTAACACATTGTACAAAAGAATCTATTGAATATCTATTTAAGAGCTTGCCAAATGCAGCTGTTGTGTCTATTCTCAACCATGTGCTCAGGCTGTAGGCAGACATCACATCTGTATACCAACCTCTACCAAACAAGGCAACCTAGACTTGTATTTCTACAGAGCAGGTCCTAAGGCACAGATTTTTGACTATTCCTGGCTTGAAAACGTCAAGAAGGATGATAGCAAATCTTCTGCAGGAAAAATGAAAAGCACAAAATTTTGCTACAAATTGTATCCTGAAAACAAAACCAACAAGTAAAATCTCGTTCTATATAAAGTTCTATGAAACTTTGAAAAGGAGACTAGGTGGTCTTCAGAATGTATTCTATACATTTGAGTTTTGAATCGATGCAATCAAGGGTGGAGATTCCATAACATTATTGTGCAGCTTTTTGCAATATTTGGCTATTTGTCCTCATTTAAAGAAAAAATTTTAAAAAATTCTTATTATCTGAGATTTCCCTCGGTGGAACACGTACCTGCTGGCTTTTGTTCTTTTGCTGCATACCTCCCATTGGGCATCTGTAGACAAAAATATGTTCCACTTTTAACCTTCTCCTTTTAAATCTGAAGAAGTCCCTTTGTCTCAGCTTCTTGTTATGTGGTGAGCTGCAGCTCCATAATGATCTCAGTTACTTTCCATTGGACTTGCTGCAGTTTGCTGGTATCTTTCTTGTTCTGGCTAGCTCCAAATCAGACACCATTATTCCAGATGTGGTCTCACAGGAGCTACATAGAGGGGTATAACCATTTTCCTCAGTCTGCTGCCTACGTTCTTACTAATATAGCCCACTATGCAGTTGGCTTTCGCTGCATGGGTATATGCAGACACATGTTCAACTGGTTGTCCACTAGGATGCCCATGTTATTTTCTGCAAAACTGCTTTCTATGCAGCTGTCACCCGACTGTGTTGTTGCATGGGTTTATTCCATCTGCCTTGGGGGCATGGCAAGTTCCTGACCACCAGCTACATTTCAAAAGGTTGACAACTACCCTTTGAGCCCAAGTAGTCCACTGAGTTCTCCACTTGGTTTGCAGTTTTCCACCCATGATATTGCTAGGTGACAATCAATGCTTACTAAGGAGTGCTTTCTTCTCTGTGGGAAAGAACTTAGCCACTTTGCTTTATTCTTTTTTATTACAACATCCTATTGTTCATGGTGTTCTGCTATTCACATCCTCTGAGCTGTACTTGTCCTTAACTGCCTAACTTTGATGACAGGAGACCTCATCAGAAAGATTATGTGATTATTTTTATCTCTCATATTTTGTTATTATACAATTATTTTTTTTTTTTTAATAAAACTATATACCTCATCTCTAATTATTCTTCACTTTATGGGATGATGTTTGTAATCAGATGTTTTACTACATACTGAATCGAGCGCTATAGGTTGGTCTTTAAGTGAAGAAAAGAAACAGGGGTATGGGTCAAATCTACTGCTCTAGACATAAGACAGTGGCAGTTGAGGTTGAAGATCTTTTTAATTCAGTGATGAAATGTGGATTCTGATTGTGGATACATTTGTGCAATCCAAACTTGGGAAGAAAGGTGGATCAAGAAAAAACAGTAATATCTATCAGCTGTTGCAAGCAGCCTTACTATTGGATGGCGATATACTAACCAGTGTAACTATGAAACAATTAAACAATTTCTTCATTTAAATCCATTAGTGAATCTGCCTTGATACCTAAATTTCTTGAAGAGTAACTGCACAAAAAACAACCTCTACAGGGTCATCTCCGTGTCTGCCAGGAATGTTAATCAGCTACTTTGAGTGTATGTTCCATTTAGCTGAAATTCACCAAATGCATTTTTGATTCTCATTCAAGAATTTGGTTTAGGTCTATGTCTGTTTTCAGTTTCTGAGAAGGGTTTTTATGTTGCTGGAAAGAGATCAAATGAGAATTCGCAGTAGTGTAGAATTATCCAAAGTCCCTGTGATGATGTATTTTGGAAGGGAATGTTCCAAACCTCAGCGGGACTTGTACATGTTATGGGATTGAGCCACGGCATGAGGGTGGGGTTATTTGGTTCTTGAGTCCTAATAAAATCCCACTAAGGCATGTGATATGGCCCAGAAATGATCCCAAGTAAGAAGGATTCACTGAGGTGTGAATTCCTTGGCTGTAGTGTATAAAAAGGCATGATCTCAGACTTCCTGCTAAGAGGCTTAGAAGAGGTTTACATCTAGACAGAGGGATGATAAAGCTATTGTGTTGCATGGATCCATTTTCAAAGTGTAGAATCTAGCTACATTCTTCGACAAAGAAGAAAAAATGCAAGGCAGTAATGGCATCTCAAAGCAGCTTCCTTCTTCGTTTATGATACACTATTTGTTCCACTTTTAGATTCCTTTAAACTGGACAAATAGAAGAAGTTCTGATTCCCTTCTCACAGAAGAATCTAGCCATTGCTCCTGAAGACTCTGTCATGGAAGAGATGAAATGCCAGTTTACAAATCTGAAAGTCTCATGCCCTCTACCATAGAAAACCTGCAGCAATCAGGAATTATATCCATGGACAGGATGCCCTTCTAGCCCACGATTTCATCAGAATCTAGATAATTTGCCTGACGTTTTGCTGCCTGTGCTGAAACATGCATTCAGAGATATTGTAGTAGATTGTAATATTGATATGTGCGTCTTTCCCTGGCGTGGTAGTTTAAATATATGGGGGCATAAGTGTGAGGATAGAAACAGTCAAAACAAGAGTTTTCATATGCTAATGACTCATAAATCATTCAGTGGACTATAAAAATTATGCTAACAGGAGACAGAAGAAAAATGTGGTCTGAATTTGATGTTGGCCATATTTTGTGTAGGAGAATGAACTAGATAGAATTTTCCAATCTGAATGATTCTGCAGTTCTGTGACTCGAAGTTATGGAATTTGTACATATTCAGACAAGAGATGAAGCCCAATTACAGAGGAAATCATTTAACTGAAAGATCAAAAAATACTATCAGTAGAAAATATTCCAGAGCAAGAAGATACATGACAGTAGAGCTCAATATGAATGATGTGTTTTCATGTTTTTTGCCTTTGGGAAATAACTTTGCTTTGCCAACATCTACCTTCTGCCATTCCAGCAATATGTGACTGGATTATGTAAAGATCATAACTATCTGCTTAGTCAAATAGGCAATGCAGTAGAAACATCAAGTTATATTGTTGAAGAAGGAGACATAAAATCCATCATAATAAAAATTTTGAAAATTAAAAAAACCACTTTAGAGTCATATTGGCAGTGTCAACAGATGGTGTAACATTACCATCTTATGTGTTCTTGATACATAAAACAATGCCAAAAGAATAACTGCCTACTGGACTAATTATCAAGTGTCAAAAACAGGATGATCATCTACAAATTTAGTGAAGGGCTGCCTGAATATTATTTGGAGTACAAGATGTGTAGTGCTAAGAAAAAGAGGAAAGTTAATCCTAGAAGCATTCTAAGAATATCTGTCATCATCAGCAAAGAATAAAATTAGAGAAAGGAATAGTGATATTGTCATACAAGGAGGAAAGATATTACAAGTCCTTTATAGAGTACACCATTCAATCTTTATAATCAAAATGCTTACTGTTATAGGATCATGCTTTAATCTCTGCAAGGAAAATGAACGAGCCTTGTGCCACATCATTTAGACACTGAATTAAAAAGAAACAGATTAGACAAAGCCTGGAGTTGTAGCAAAGGAGTCTGAGAAACACTATTTTTCATATCCCATATATTGAACTGAAGATGATTCGTATGAATTAGAAGAAGGAATTCAGAATGATGGAGACATCAGAATTGAGAAAGAAGTTGAAGCTTGTAAAGACAGCATGGAAAGTAATGAAGGGATACGTTATGTAAAAAATGGAAGGCAATAGTAACAAAATATAAGAGAAGGAAGTAGGCTGACTTCATGATCAGTCATTAATGAAAACGTGCTTTACATCAGTTGAAAGTAACAGATACCTAATAAAATCTTTTTTGTATATAAACTTCTTCTTTCAGGCATTGATAAAGTTAGTGCAGCACATTGTACGTAATGTTACGTTATATCCCCGTTTTGTTCCGTTGCAATGTGACAAGTTCAATACTAGCATTTCTAAACCTAGATTTATCATTTCATGAGATGAGGGCTCCTGATCATAAAAGGTGTATATCCATCAACATTTATCCTTTGATTTTAGAGAATATCTTAGGAAATATATACATAAGTTTTTCCATAAAATTAATTACTTTTTCTTGTAAACTCCGTGTTATTTAACTTTTGGCAGATAAGTTTGGTTTTGTGTAAATGAATGGGCAGTCTAAAACGAATGGAGTCCTAATAAAAAATTAGAGCTCTGTGATGCTAGTATAAAACAGATCAGTGTACTGTAAAATGTAAGTTCTATGGGACAGTAGAAATAAACTCTTCAAATACCATTTTTTTTTATTCATATTCTCTCATATACTTATTTTAAAAGCTGCCTCCAATACCGTCCAGCAATGAAAATTCAAGGGGTCTTCATTTTGGAAAATATATTTTTTTTTAATTGTGGTAATTGCAACCTAATTGCACGACACCCGAGATTTACCTGTTTGTTCTTCACAGGATTTCAGGATTTGCATTATTTGTTCCATAAATATGTTTCTCAAGTCCCTTTCATGTGAATTTTTCAAGAACTAGTTTTGAGACTCTGTATACACTTCTTTCTCTCACCTTCTAAATTAAAGATTTGTTTGAGACACTTCATTTAGACTGTTTTGATTTTCTCATTATTCTCAGTTGTTTTAGTTAAAAAATTAATCATGCAGTCATAGCTAGGATGTCTTCTCTGGCAGCACCGCTCTCATTTGTGCTTGAGTGCAGTGACGGAGAGTAGATTAATTTAAAATGAAAAAGACAAACAAGAAAATTACACTTTTCTAATCCACGGTAGAACCATGGTGTAATAGATGGATGAGATACAGAAAGAATGCTTAAGAGAAAACTTAAGCTGTAATGTTTCTGATTTATAGAAAATTTTGCTCTGTCAAGGCAGAGAATACCATTCACTGGAATAACAAAACCTTTTTTTCACTATACGTGAGGTGAATATTTTGTCTTTGGTTGTTATAAAAATTATCACATATTTTTCTGAAAAAAAAAGAGAGAAGAGTTTTCTCAAAAGAGAAAACTGTTTTGATAATAGAGACTTGCTACTTTTATTATAATGTTTATAGTTGGAATTGAATGTTATCTAAACAGCCTGTGCACCTCTGGTTGCCTCATTCATTTAATGTGGTTTAATTCAGGGCCTTTATTTATTTTTTTTTTCCTGCTAAACTGAAAACCAAAGGAGAAGTTAAAAAAAAAAAAAAAGTGATTAGTTTAGAGAACAGCTTTTGAATTGAATTAATTTGTCAGCTGTCAAAAATTTCTCCTATGTTCATCTCCCCTCAGTCTAACAGTCAATCTTCTTCATCTGATTAAAACCAGGATCCCTCTACCTATATTTTCATTTTGTTTTGTATCCTCTCCTGTGTTTATGCAGAACAGCTTTTCTTTTACTTTGTTTAAATAAGATTCTGATTGTGTTCTGAGAGATGTGGGATCATATTTTTCCATACCGATTGACCTGTCTGTAAGACAACAATTTAATACTGCTATCAATCAGACGTATTTTCACTTCTGTAATTTAGATGGAGAAGCACATATTAAAAATATATTCTCATACTCTCAGAAACATCTATGAAAAATGTGGCCAGCATTTACAGGAGTTTAGTTCTATTTCTACTGTGCATTATTTCAAAGACTCAAATAAGGCATTGGGTTTGTTGATGGTCAGCATTTGTATGACTACAAACTAGATATGTGGACAGGACTTCGCCTCTGTAGATGAAAAATGTTCTTCAGTGTAGTATAATACTTGGATTAATTTTGAGGTTCTGAATCTTACCTTCATTCAGCACTTAAAATGAATGCAGTTATTTTATCTTATCTATCATGGAGCCACTACCTATCGTTACAGATTGACTTATTGTCCTCTAGAACCACACATTCTATAGGCTGGTGGAATGTCAGTATATTGAGTCTCTTCCCTCTGAGTATTTCCTTACTGATTTTAGTATTCTAAGTCCCCCCAAGTGTAAAGAAAAAGTAAGATACAAAAATTGTTGGATCAACAACAGATTTCATGTTCTGTTCCAAATAGTAGTGATCGTGCAAGACTGCTTGAGAGGGGCCCTGAGAAGACCTGATCATATCATGGAATCCATTATAGATTCATAGAATTAAAGAATGAGTTGGGCTACAAAGGACCTTAGATCATCTAGTTCCAACCTCTCTGCCAAGGGGAAGGATACCTTCCACTGGAACAGAGAGTCTACCTCATAGAGTAGAATTTCTTCCTTATATCTCACCTAAATCTAACTGATTTAAGTTTAGAGAAATTACCCTTTGTCTCTACGTGCTCTTATAAAAAATTCCCTCTCCAGGTTTTGATTTTATATTATCTTATTCATCCTTTTTAAACTCCCAGATTCTTCAATTTAATAATCCTAAACCTCTTCCCATAGAAATAGCGCACCTCTACGGGCCATTGTTTTGTTGACTTTATATCCTTACTTGCTATTTGAAGTATCACTGTTCTGATAATTTCTCTCTCAGTCACCAGTTACCAGTTACTAGCAGCACTTCCAAAAGACCTTTATGTTTTCTAGTGTTTGCTCTTTTCATGTTGCTGTCTTCTTAGTGGTGCCACAGTAAAAGTGGGTGATGTTTGTATACATTCACCTCTTTCTGTTGTTTGTAAAGTCTTGAAATTCCTCTTGTTTCTACCTTGTCGATGGCACCACAGGTAAGGATTAGTCACCTACACAAACTATTACATAGATAGTAATGTATCTTTTCTGTTGTTCCTATTCCCATGTTTTGATTTTGAAAAATGTTTTAACTGAGGAAATATTTCTTATTAACTTATTATCAGATAAAATTTTAACACTTATACATATTTGTAAAATACACTGACTTTACGTAAAACATTAATTAATTGTTATGGCAATTATTACTAGTCTTTATTTAACACACATAGAAGAGAATTCATGAAATATTGTCTGAAGCTAATTAGTGATCCACACTCCTTATGTTCATGAAGACTAAATTCTCCTGAACTACTACTTAAAAAGCATATAAATGTCCTTGTCCTTTTTCTCTTATCCCACAAACAACACATGTTTGAAGTGAACAGTCTGAAGTTCTTTTCCATATCTGAATGTTTTTCTTAAAGTTTAACAGACTGTAATTTCCCTTGGAAAAGAAAATCCTAACTTACTGACATCTAATAAGGGAGCAGGTCTTGATTCAAATGTCAGTGCACGTGTGTCATCCATAAGTTTTCCTGGATCCTGCATGCCATGAAATGTCAAAACATTCCTATACTGAGAAATGGATTACATTTAGAAATTGTGAGAAAAGCAGCAACAAATTCATAAAAGACTAATTATGTTTTCTAAATCAAGGATATTCCATATTCTGCAAAGGATATTCTGGATATTAATGTAATATAGATCTCAGTGTGCAGGAATATTTAAAGGCAGTTAGTTGTTGAAACAACTTATATTTGAAATATAATTTATTTTCTTGAAGTTTGGTAGTCTACGTTTGCTACAAATATTGGCCATATTGATAGGAAGGGAACTTAAACTAGTGTTCTGCCAACATATTGTCTCAGGAATTTTCTGAAGCGTGCCACCTGAATGTTGCTCTGAAAGTTGGTTTGTACTTCTGCTTCTTTTGTATGGTTTTAAAATTTCTAGCTGCTTAAAGACAAGAGGGACAGATCTTTCAGTGCAACCTTCTGAATGCACTTTAACATGAAAAATCTTTCTCTTTTTTCTAACACAATTTATTAGGTGTCTGTATTATCACCTTCAACTATCTTATTTGACCCTGTTACACAGCTTCACATTGTTGTCTTGTCAGTAGAAATGCAGCTGTGTGCATTACTGTATTTTTTGTCATTATTGAAACATATCGTTCATAGTTTACTACTCAACTAACAGTAATAAATTAAAATATACTGATTTATATGCTATTTCAGACAAAATGCTGATCTCTGGACTGGCACATAAAATGCAGTAAGGCAGTCTCAAGTTCTGCATCGTGGTAGTTGGTTTGTGGTGTTGCACAGATCATTGATACTGAATTAAATGTAGAATGGGTGAACTGTATAATTTCTATTTGTTTAAATCAAT
This sequence comes from Neomorphus geoffroyi, assembly GCA_033558235.1. NCBI lineage: Eukaryota > Metazoa > Chordata > Aves > Cuculiformes > Neomorphidae > Neomorphus > Neomorphus geoffroyi. The sequence goes on from JAUMJM010000005.1 coordinate 24,638,818, forward strand.
GCTTGAAATTTTTACTGTAAGAATTCATAGAAAATACAGTATCTGGAAAAGGTATTTCCTTATACAAATGTTTCAAGTGCATGTGTTATCATTTTTATGAACAAGAAACAGGACAAAGAAGCTAGTACTTCAAAATTATCATATTGCTACTGTTAAACTTGTAGGATTTTTTATTAATAAGATGTGACAATTTTTTTTAAGTTGAGAGGGTTTTTGCACTTTAAAACAGTTGAATTTTCAAACTATTTATTCAGCATTCACTTACAAATCCAACCTGTGTTTACATAACATGTGTAACTATTCCTCCATCCTTAGGATAAACAGCTCTATAGCTTTATTTTTACATTTCTCGCTTAAATGTTAGACAACTATTTTTTTATCTGAATTTTACTTAAGCAAAATTATCTGAAAATTGAGATAAGTTCATACTATTTTCTGCATGTTTACAAGATTGAATTTTGATCCATATACCAGTAGGAAAAAAGAACAGAATAGTCCTTCAGACTTTAGGTTCAGAAGAAGTATCACAGTATCACATTATCATAAGGTTGGAAAAGACCTTTGAGATCATCGAGTCCAACCTATGACCCAACACCTACACCTACTCCTACTTGTCAACTACACCATGGCACTAAGAGCCTCATCCAATCTCTCCTTGGTGACTCGACCACCTCCCTAGGCAGTGCATTCCAATGGCCAATCACCCTCTCAGTGAAGAACTTCTTCCTAATGTCAAGCCTAAACCTCCCCAGACGAAGCTTGAGACCGCGTCCTCTTGTTCTATCGCCGGTCACCTGAGAGAAGAAACCAACCCCTGCCTGACTACAACCTCCTTTTAGACAGTTGTAGAGAGCTATAAGGCCTCCCCAGTCATTTAGATTTGAAACAACAATTACCTAGAGTGAAGTCAAACAACTTTACTAAGGTTTTTCTTACACATTCTTTAAATTATAGTAAATCTGTTAATGCAGGGTAGCTTTTAGTACGTTTCTGAAATACATCATAGTTCATAAAATGTAATGTTTGTCTGTTTTCTGCAGTTTCAATAGCAATCCCAAATCCTCAACTGAAAAAAAGTTATATTTTCAAAGTGTTTCTTCCATGTTTCTGTAAGTTTTATTATTTTAGACCTTTAATCTGTAACATATGGTACAGGCTCAAAACCTCCATAATAAAACAAAATGTTAAAGTACCAGGATTCTAATAGGGTAAATGACAGGCAAAAGTTTACAAAACATATAGAAAGATATCAATGCTTTTGTATAAAGAAATAAACAAAGACCACATCTTTCATACAGAAAGGACATGCATCAATTAATGCTTTTTGAAAGGAAGTGCAAAAATGAGTATTTAAAAATGTCAGTTGTAAACAAATGAAAATAAATAAATACCTAAATCACCGTAATATTTCAGAAATTCATCTGTGACAAAAGCTGGGAAATATTTTTTTCCAAATACTAGTTAATTTTCTCTTATATTACTTACTATCTTATCAACATTCTACAGTGCATTTTGAACATAACAATTGTAATTTCTTAATAATATGGATGGATTCATAAAAAATTTTTGAAGAAACTGCTATATTTGAAAGAATTATGAAATATTCAGACAAAAATGTATCATCTACTATAATACATTTAATTAAAACTATACTGTGCAATATATGTGCTTATTTTATCTCTCTCAAGAATAAGAAGACAGATTTGAAAAAAATCAAGTCTATTGAATACACCAAATACAGTAAGTTTTCAAATGAATGTTTTGTAGAAATTGTATTTTTCCATCTATAGGGATATATAAGACTGCCTGCTTCCTAATAATACAGAGCAATGAACTGAATGTCATACCAGGAGCTTGATATTAGATTCCAAAAATTTTAAATACATCCAAGCCTTTGTTTATCTTAAAGTATTTTTCTGTTGTAGATATTACTTACTAAATACTAGGTGCATTAAAAATCCATGTGTACTGAACGGCAAAGAGAAAAAGTTCTGATTTCAAAACAATGCTTCCCCTTCATGTTATAAAACATGTTGTCAAAGAGGTAATCTGAAGTAACAAAGAAACACTTTTATTTTCTGGCATCCATTGGAATTAGGACTTCTAATTAATGTTACTGAAGAAATAACTTCCATAATTAATATGAAGATTTTACTTTTGCAATAGGTTAAAAACGTAATAATTATAACCAGACTTTATGACTTCGCATAAATACAAATTATGAGTATGCAAGGAATTCCTTCCCCTAAAGTTCTCTTCTACATAATGTGCACAGAGGACACATCTAATAATTTATCTGAGTGTCAGTGAGTAACGAATTTCTGGGGTAAATGATGGTTCTGAACTTATGTATTTTGCCAAATAGTAGCCCATAAATAAGGTCAAATTTTTTTGACCTGACACATTTTAACAAAAACACTTTGCAGAAAACAAGAAAACAAACAAAACCAAGCTAATACTATTTAATTTTTTTTTATGTATCTATCTTTGTTGCAAAATATAGAGTAACCTTGAATTTCACCTATCCCATATGTATGTAAGTTTAAGATATATAGTTTGAAGTATAGATCGTAGATTGTCTTACATAACGTTTCTTCACGCATAAACTCATGCTTTTTTTCCTACTTATTTGGTACTGATGACAGCATGAAAAAGCAATTCTAAGAAAATAAAGACCATTCTTTAAATTTATGTTTTGCAGTTTAAATTTAAGATCAAAATTATCTCAACAACACTTGTAATTTTCAGCAGGAGTTTGTGTTCAATACATTTTACAGAAAATATTGGGTTTTTTAAAAATACAAACCCAAAACAAATAAAAGGTTGAAATCATCTTAATAAATCCTACACTCCCAAAGAATTTCTTCGAGTAAAATCACTTTGATGGTATAGTGCACTGATAATTCTCCTTAATATATCTTGTTAACGCTCAGAGGAGGATGCTTTTCTCAGAATCCCATCAATTCTGTCTCCAGCTGACCAATGGGGAAAGTCTTACTTTTCTCTTTCTTTCTGCCTCTTGCTGCCCCTCTCTCTCTCCCTACCACTCCGTCTTGTTTTCAAAATTTCTCAAAAGTAACTTTCACCACTACAGTGGATATATCACAGTATCACAGTATCATAAGGTTGGAAAAGACCTTTGAGATCATCGACTCCAACCTATGACCCAACACCTACACCTACTCCTACTTGTCAACTACACCATGGCACTAAGTGCCTCATCCAAATTCTCTTTGAACACCTCTAGGGATGGTGACTCCAACACCTCCCCAGGCAGTGCATTCTAATGGCCAATCACCCTCTCAGTAAAAACTTCTTCCTAATGTCAATCCTAAACCTCCCCTGGCGAAGCTTGAGACCGTGTCCTCTCGTTCTGTCACTGGTCGCCTGAGAGAAGAGTCCAACTTCTGCCTCACTACAACCTCCCTTTAGGTATGCCACCAATTATCAAAGTTATCAAAGACTCTAATCTTTCTTCTTATGAGTTTTGTGAAACATTTCTCTTTCATACCCTGAAGAGGATAAATCATGTTGCATCTTCTAAATATATCTTTAACTAAATATATGTGTAGGTAATAGGTGTAGAGAGAGTGTCCTGGTACATGGATTTGGAACATGACAAAATAGTTCCTTCAGCTTATCTTTTTTTAAAGAGAAAATTCAAATATTGTCTGTAGGAGGAATCAGATATTTCATGTGACTGTGGAACATTTTTTACCATGGAATAAATAGTGGGTTTTCATGACACTTCGTGACTTGTAGACACTAATTCTCAAAATATTTTAATTTTCAGATGAGAAATGTGGAAAAAACTGACGTTAAGGCAAAAAGAAAGTGTCTTCTGGAGATCCTTGTGGAAACTTCTGCATTTAATTTTATAATAAAGATGAAGTTAGTAAAATAGAAAGTACATTGGCAAAGAAAAGTAGCTAAGATGAAGATGCATCTCAGTACACCATGTCTTTCAGACTGCCAAAACTGAATTGGAATATTTCAATCTTTGAGAAGCTTTTTTTGTCCTAAAAAAACATTTAAGTGTACACATTAAATATTCACATTTATTGTATTATTAGCTGTGTTAAAGCCAAGTTTCTTTTCTGTCCATGTCACAGTGGTCGCAGTGCATACTGAAAGAGATTGACGTAATCTTGAGGAAACATTTACAGCATTGTCCACTGTTTCTCCTCTGGTGGTCTAGATGACTCCAGAACTAAGAATGCTAGAAGCACTCAGTAGTTACAAGCATCATAGATTATGAACACATAGCTGGAAAATATGTACAGCAGAAAATGCAACGATACGTTACTATGTGTGGTCAGATATTTTCGCTCCCCCATTGTTTCTTTGAAAAAAACCACGACAGCATAGGCAGAAGACCAAAATATCTCATTATACTGATACATCAGGATTGTGTTTTCTCACAGAAAATATATCCCACATTTCAAAGAAGAATCCAATGACAAATATTCAATATACATGCCTACGATAAGAATCAGAGTATCATTTATTCCTATAGTACTAAGCTATGGCTTTCTTGATGGGACCAATCTGGACGAATCTCCATGTCACAGTCTCTCTTCACAAGTGAAGATAATTGTATCTTTATAGTCCTCAACAATATCCTCTATGTCTACTATGGCCATCATATTTTTTTTATATAACAAACTAATCTACCAGCACTCTAACTTGGTTTATTTGGGTGCCACAATTCATGCAAAAATGAACTTCTCAGGTAGGACTGATAAAATAGAATGTACTTTTCTATAGTGCAGTCTATTTGAGGACAACTATTTAAGTTGTAGAAGTGGAAGGAAGAAAAGAGGAGCTGCAGGATATTACTTCAGGATATACAAGAGTTAGCAAAACTGAGAGATAACAATCTTGTGCAAAAATTCCCATGTTTACAGCTATCATGAGTTGTCATTCTCTGTACTAAAAAGTAAGCTAAAAATCAACGGGAAATTCAGAAGAGATTTTTTTTTTTTAACAATTGTTAGGTAAAATAACTTTTTAAAGGACAGGTACAATTAGAAGGGAAAAAAAAATCAATCTAAACGTGTGAGCACTACTCCTGATTTAAGACCAAACACATTTTTTGAATACCTCCATTTTTAAAAAACTAGGAAATTATAAGGTTTCTTCACGGCTCATTCAGACCAGCTGCACTTGAGCATAAAGAAGGTAGCAAACAGAATGGTCTCTCCCCTTCTCAAGGTGCCATGTTTAAGTAAGAATTTATAAAAACAAAAAAAGAATCCTCACGTTGAAATGGGGGAAACTGGTGTACAGTAAGATCAGCACAACTAAAACTGTCGTGCAGTAGTTAGTGATATTAATAAAGACTTAACTATGTCTGAGTTTTCATTTAGAAACAAAGTATGTAATGTTAAATAAAGCAAAAATTGTCCCTAAATCGAAAAAATGATTCATCAACAGCTTTAAAGCAGATGTTTAACATGAGCATCTATCAGAAACACAGTATTTCAAATGCTCACACTTAGCCTGTCTTATTAAAACCAAGCAAATAAATTCTAGTTAGAAATTCTATCATTTTTTAGCATTTCAAATTAAATATGACAGACTGAAAGTGGAAATTCTAGTGGCTTGTTCCATGCAAAAGATAGAAGTATGTTAGATGGAAGAGAGTATTCACTGTGATAGTTTATACATACATCTAGATGAAGGGAAAACAAAGACTGTGTCTTTTTGCAAAGCCATTCAGTAAAAAAAATTATATATACAAAAGTCAATTCCTGGCTCTAAATATAATGTTATTAAAAGAAAAATCCATGATGAATAGAGAAAGAACATTAGTGTGACAAAGGAAAAGAGGAAATGGCACAATTTTCTTACAATAAATTTTTTCAGTGATTCTGTAAATGTAGGACATTTATGCAAATTGTAAACAATGATTCTTTGCAGATTCACAGTACCATTTACAAAACATTGAACGAGATAATTTTATGTTTCCTTAGCTACAGCATGCAAATTGTGGTTAGAATACAATTAATGCATCCTTTTACACTTGATGTATGTAATTTAATTTGCTTTCATTAAAAAAATAAAATAAAAGCCAGCACAAACAAACAACCTCCCCCCAAATCAGGCTTCATTCTGGGAAGCTGTGTGAGATCGCAATTATCACTACAGAGACAAAGATTATTTGTAACCAAAGCGGGGAAGAAATAGTTCAATTTGTGGGTTATTTGGGGGGAAAATGGGTGAGAAAGGACTTTATCAAGCACAAAAATTGTCTGAAGGTTTGTCACCGCATTAGCGCAAAAGTCAGACCTCGAAAGATGTATTTGTTGTTTCACCAAGTTGATTTCACTCTTTCCCTGTCAAGGGAAACAACCTTACAGAGAGATTCTTACACAAATAGACTATGTTTTAAGAGGTAGTTTCATATAAACATATCTTGTCACATTTAGCAAGTTAAGGGGTTTTTTTGCTGCTGTCATTGCAACTCTGACCTGTATTTTGGATGTAGAGTCATATGATAATAAGATAATTCAGATGTGAAAGGATCTCTTGAAGTCTCTATCCCAAATTGCTGCAAGGACAGCTCTGAACTCAGAGGTGGTTGCTTAGATCTGCTCTGGTCTGATCATGCTATGTTCATTCAGGTCTTGAAAATCACTAGTTTTACAATCTTATTGGGCAAAATACTCCATTGCTTCACTGTCCTATAGAGAATTTTCTTTCCACTCAATCCAACTAGAATCTTTCCTTTATAAACATATGTCTATTGTCTCTCTTCCTCACACTACAGTGAAGAGCTTGGGTCCACCTCCTTGCTGCAGGCACTGAGAGACTGGTGTTAAGTACCCCTCTACAGCCATTTCTTCTCTGGTCACAACAATCTCTCATCCCTCAGCCTCTTCTCACAAGGCAAGAACTCCAGGCTCATACTCTGTGATATCACCTAATAACCAGTGCCCAGATACCTAACCACCCAACAACCTGTTTTACTCCTCTAATACTCCAAATATCCCAGCCAAATTCTCTCAATTGGATACAAAAGGGTTTTGATGTGGTCAAAAATTTCAAACCCACCTGAGATACGAGGAAAATTTGTTTAAAATTAGTTCAGATCTTCTTTTTACTAACTGCTCTATGTTAATCATTCCAACAGAGATTTTATAGTGCTACTACAGAACTGAATCTGTATCAATGTAAACAGGACAAGAACTAAATGCAAATTCTATAGTCTACATAGGACAAAGAATGACCTGTTGAGCTGCTTATCTTCTTTGTTCACTAATAGGCAATACTAATGAGAATTAGATCACTAACCTATGCAAATATTTAACTCCCTTCCTTCCTTCTCAGTAAGATAGGAAAAGTTAGAAAAGGTATGGTACAATCAAGTAAATCTCAACTTTACTCAGAAGTCTAAATTTTGGCTTATCCTTGAGAAGAAATTATGTTTATGTACATGTTATCAGTCAGTAGATTTTCAAGAGTTGTATCAAGCTGAAATTCTCTTTTATCAGACTAATTTTTATTGAGTTGCCCAATTAATAAAGCCAAGATTATTCTCAAATTAAATGGACTATTATTTAAAAATATAGTAGATGAAATATACAGAGTAGAAACCACTTAATTTAGTTACTATTCCAGTTAGCAGTGATGATACTGTAGTTTCTGATATTCTCTGGTGTGATTGTATCAGAAGTCAACTGTTTTTTGGTTTTTTTTTGGTGGTGAAAGAAATCATTTGATCCTGTCTTTAAAGAAGTAATAAAGGATAGGAAATTTGACATAATTTTTTACCTTTCTCTTCCCCTTTATGACAGTTGTGTCTGAGAAGTCCATTTATTTACTTAGAAATCAAATGTCAAAACACTTTTGTAAGGAAATGAATCTATTCCAGAAGACTGAGCTAAAGTGACCAAAAAGATCTGATCTTGTATGGAGCCTGACTTTGTTCTTAATTTTTTTGAGAGTTAGGTTTTTTAATACTTTATTTTGTACTGTATTAAACTGTTGAAATTGCCTGTATATAATTCCTTACAATTATTTCTTTCTGCAAAGCAAATGTATTTGCCCTTGGTAAATAATTATTCATAATGGATTTTTAATATGCCATATTAATGGTAATTCACTTATGGAAATCATTAAAATATAAAACTAATAATGTTAACATGAAATGCAACTGTATTTGTAAGTTTCACTTGGGTATATGAAAACACTCTAGACAACAGTGATATTTTTTCATTTCTGTTCGATATTAGTGATGTCAGAGAGAGAAGGAAAAACACAGTGAAAACACTCTGAAGTCACTGAAGAAACTATTTTTAGCAGAATTTAACTAATCCATTCCTGGACATCATTTAATACTGGGATTTTTGGAAAATATTTGATGAATTTAAAAGATGATTATTTTTAGCAATTGTACCAGATTTTTAAACCATATTATTATATAGGGGAATGATGTTTTAAATAATAACAGTGGACACATAGTAGTTACTTGTTGCAGATAACTTATTAAAATGAAACTGAGGTCCTTAAAATACAGTATGATAGCAATACAATATTCTATTTCTTCCTATATCATCTAATTTATATAAAAAAACCTGACTAGCATCCAAAAGATTTGTTTTTCATAATACCTTGATACAAAAAGCCATCATTTACAAAGATTATGGAAGGCTATTCACTACGGAACAACACATTTTTAAAAATAAATTAACTGTAAAAAGATATACCGCAAATTATACGCACACAATTGTTCCAGATATGTAGCAATAATATTATTAATTTATGAATTAAAACTCTTTGTTATAAAAGTGATCTCAAAATTCTGTTTTGCCAAAGTGAAGCTGCTGAAGTCCCAAATAAGAAGACAGAATAATATTTGCACAAAAAAATGAAACATATTTACAATGAAGAAAGTTCAGTTTAGAATTGCAATCTTTAGGTTTTGTATATGATTAAAAAAACCTGAATTGATATTAGAACACATTAGTTGGAAACACAAGAAGCGGAAATTTCTACAAATATAAAAGTTTAATTTTATTTTGATTTTTGTGAAGTTGTAGTCTTCCTCTTCCTTCTCGTATTTTATTAATTATACATTTCGGTTATATATATTCTTTAAACATGATGGCTTTATGGTAGTTTTTATTTGCAAGATTCCAATGTACCTTACATTTTTGAAAAAGCCCTCAACTTATTAGGTGTGTATTACATAGAGAAATTATTTCACTATCATAGAAACAATAATTTCTGGATGCGACAATGATGCTGTTTAAGAGATGCAGAATAGCACATTCAATCTATAATGGTTAAAAGCCTGTTTAAGAGATAGAATGAAATACGAAAATAGCTGAAATTAACTTTTCTGTCATGAAAAATCACTAAATCATTAAATGTTTTTATTATTCCAGAAACTGTTCTTTATCTGCATTGAACCGCTGGCATTTTAAGTCTTCATTTCTTCCTCTCTCTCTTTCCATGTGGAGGGGGTATATATATAATAAGAAATCAGAAAAAAATATTTTTTCTTTGTCACCAAACTCATACATTCTTTCCTTCCAAGGTCCTCATCCTCACACAACTTACATAGTGAAATCTGACAAACGCATAGCCAGAGGTACTCTAACTCCAGACATAATAATGTCATTGAAGATGACTCACAGTTTTATGCAAGGAAAACATTAATCAGTAAATCCCATCAGGCCTTTTTCCTAAAATGAAAGATAATGCTTTCTACGTGTGCTGCAATCACAGAAAGAACAGCAGCTAATCCTGACATCTAGTTCCGAAAAAAATTGTTCTTCCTTCTTCCAGTAATCCACCATCAGATGAGTTACTTCTTACTTTCTGACTGTTAGAGAGGCAGATCTCCTACATGAAGGAAATGTTTCCCACACTACGGACAAAAATATGTCATCACACCTCTGCTCCCTCTTAAAAATTATTCCGATGACAGAAAGCCATGATATATGGCTGGCCATTGCTTACATTTGAGGAATGTCAGAAAATTAGACTCATTCACTGTCATCAGTCTTATTTGCTATGAAACCATGAACTAAGTAAGCATTGCTAATTTTGTGATGCCAAGGCTTGACGTCAATGCTAGTCATCATTTTTAACCCATGGAGAGATCATATTTGATAAACAAAGAGATTGTGAAACTAACATTAATTAGTGCAAACTGATGCACTGAGAATTAAGTCTAACAGTATGATTAAATGAAGAATAATTGAGTTTTCCTAGAAAATGTAATTTAGCTAGGAAGCTGATAAGTGAACTGGGCTACATGAATGTATTACCTTCTGTAACTTAAAATCTCCTAAACCTATACGGATAAAACATAGCAGTGAACGAGAGTCTGAACGATAACCTGACCAAAATGAACCAAAGATGCAAATCCAGATGACACCCTGAAATGTCGACTAAATTTTTAGTTTCACGTGCAATATGTAGCCTGTGTGCCTTACCCCAGATTCAAAGTATTTACATCAGGTATCAGTACAAAGCACTTAACACTGAAATTAATCACCCACTGTGGACTCAGGTAACTTTCTGAAGGATAAAGGAAGGAAGCTGAGTTCCCACTTTCATTTGTGGGGGTTTTTTTGTTGTCTTCTTTCTCTTTCTTCTTTTTAATTTCAGTTTAATAATCTTCCAGCTTAGCTGACAGGAGAGTATTCTCTGACTCATTACTGAGAACTAGTAAGGAGAGAAGAGATAAAAGCAATGTTTTACACAGCTTGATGCTTCTATAAGTTTGCTTGGCCTTTGCTAGGCCGGTAAGAGAGAGAGAGAGTGTGTGTGTACTTCTCTAACAAAATAAAATGTAATTTAAATGTCATCGCTAGCAAGAAGTACTACAGTTTAATCTTCTGCTTTCATCTTCCTTCTATCTTCTAGTTTCTTAAAGAAAACTAGAATGCAATTAGCAATAACAACAGCTCCAACCTTCATTGCCTGCCTTCTTTTCTTCCTTAAATAATAGAATCTTTAGACATTTTTAATATATTTTAGAATATAATCAGACAATGCATCATACTTTATGTCTACATATTATATAAATGTACACAATTGAAGAAAAAAGTATAGTGTTAATATGAAAACTATATTTAACATTTCTGTATTTTTATGTCATGTTTGTTTTCTGCTCATTTTTTATAGGTCTGGTAAAAGTTTTTAAAGTAGTTACTAATGAAAACATATAAGCAGAAGCACATATCAATGTACAAACCATGAATATATGTGAAAAAACATGTTCAGTAACACAACTTAACAGGAGTACACTTTCAGGTTCTGTGATGGTTTTCATGCACTTGGTATAAAGCTGTACTGATACTATGGGTAGGATTCATAAGGTGTTTACTTGAATCTGAAGATTAATCTTTTCTTTTGGCGCTTTTCCAAATTTAACAAATAAAATGTTTCTGACATAGTCTTTAGAATAAATAACACTTTAAACAAAGAATGAGGGGGTTTATGAAGATAAGACAGATAAACACTTGTTTTTCATAGCTAGAAAATTTTTCAAACGTTTCTTCTCTTCACCGTTTATGAAAAGACCCCAGTGTTTTGGGTTTTTTTTGTATTTGTTTTCTTTTAATCTATCTTTGAATAAGAAGATACTATTCCTTCAACACTAGGAAATTTCTCCTCCATCGCTCATGAGAAACTATTGTTCTTTTCATCTACTAACTCAGTGTGAAGTCCTTGTTGTGCTGAGGGAATGTAAGAGAAGATATATTTAAACATCCTAACATATTTTTGTTTTTTAGAACTTTCATAAACTGTTAAAATAAAAAAAAATCTTATCAGCATCATAATGCTAAAAAAATCTGTGCCATTCACAATAGTAGTAACAAAGTATCCATGTCCTAGAGACTTAAAAGTTCTACTTCCTGCCACTTCCCAAAGGCATGTTGTACATGTTGTATTCTTCAGATCAGTAAAACTGGAAATGGAAACAGAAATACCTGTGATGGTCGTATTGTCTCTTCTTCTTTGTCTTCTTAATTTATTCCTCTTTTCATTTACCTATTTAGATTTGTAATGAGGCACAGCTATTTACTTAGGTCCTTTCAGTCTTATTTTGAACAGAGCATAAAAGATTCTGGGTATTTTAAATGATATATGCACATACAAGCTTTCTAAAAGCATACGTCATTTCAGAATAATCTAAAAAACATAATATCACTGTGATGTTAACTTGAGTTAATAAACTGTACTTGAAATTTGAGCCTATATATCCCTGTTTGATTTAGTTTTGTGAGGATCTCTTAGAAACATGATCCTTTAATTTATGAATAACAGGTAAATAGGAGTGCCAAGTCGCTTATGGTTGGTATTGCATTGTGTGACACTGTACTCCACAGAAAGGTTCTTTTAGCCTTAATCAATAGGTAATGTCAAGATCAGAAAAACATATCCATATTGCTAAATATGAGAAGGTCAAGTAGATTGGAATGACTCCTCTACACTGCCCTGAGTCTACGCTGTGCAAGTAAAATTTCCAAGTCCGCACTGAGTCAACATTCCATGAGACTCTTGTTCACCTTTAAGGCTTTTACTATGATTTTATAGGTATATTATAATCATTAATGTGTTTCTTCAGTTGCATAGTGTTCTATCAAAAAGGTGTTCTTACAAAGTGAAAGTGAGGACATAAGCTGCTGCAACCAGGCTTGCTAACCCCATTGGGAGTTTTGGAAAAGAGGAACTGAAGCCCAGTTGCAAGAAGTACACTTGGAAATGGAGGATCTACATGAAAAGGAAAGCCAGAAAGGAGTGCTTTCATGTCACTGCTCAGAGGAGGAAGATTTGAAGAGTTTTCTTAGACTTCTGTACATTCATGTGCAGAGCATGGCCAGCATACAAGAGGAACTGCAATCCCAGGTAGAGAGCTACATAACTCTGAAAATTATCAGAATCACAGGGATTGACCAGGATAGTATGTACAAACATGACATGGCTATGGCCCCCAAGTTAAGGACTTCCTCGACTGTACAGAGCTCCTGTACAAACTGGGAGATGTGTTTATTGGCAGTCTCTGAAGAGAGGTCAGGTGGAAGCAATCCCAAGGATGCTGTGAAAGAATTAAATCGTGGTCAGTTCCAGACTGCTTGCCCAAGAAACATATTCAGCTTCCAGAAGAGGAGACTGAGGAATTACATCGTTGCTTCTTCATGAAAGGGGATTAAGAGAGGGTTGCTGATTTCTTCTGTCTAGTGTCTGGTGATAAAACATGAGGGAATGAGTTAAAGCTGCATCAAGAGAAGTTCACACTGGATATTAGGAAAAAATGTTCTTCACTGGGAGTGTGGTCAAGCACTGGAACAAGCACCCTAGGAAAGCAGTCGTGAGCCCAAGCCTATCAGTGTTCAAGCAGCTTTTGGACAATGCTCTTAGATACATCTTTAACTATTTAGTTAATGATCCTTGTGATTCCCTTCAAACACAGGGTATTCTATGATTCTATAAGAAGAGTTTATGGGCAAGACTTTTAGAACTTATTGGTGAAAATATACTGATCACAGACCCTTATCTGCCTCCGGAAGTTCCTAGACAACACTAGTGATACTGTTGCAAATGCTAGAAGGAGTTTTTGATTGTAATGTTGTGCTTGACCTTGCTCGTAAATTGGTGGCACATGAAAACATGCACATCAGCCTGGGCTTCAGAAACCATGAAATGATTGATCTCAGGATCTGAAGGGATTCTCAGAAGGAAAGCAGCAGAGTTAAGACTCTGAGCCTCACAAGAGAAAAATCTGGCTTATTTAGGGATTTGCTGGGCAGAAAGCCCTGAGATGCTGTACCCTTTCAGTAATACACAATGCACATTTTTGGCCAAGTTCTATAATAGACAGAGTCCAATTAATCTTTTTTTATTCAACTTTAATTTTATGCTGCTTTTTTTCAGGCTACTGTAATACAATTTGCAATTCCTAAACTAGACTTACATGTGGCCAGCTCTAGGAAGTGAGAGACAGAAGAAAATGTTGTCCTTTCAGTTTCCTGTCAGGCAGCCATGATGTATACTACGCAGGATGAATGTACACTTTAGTCAATCAATTCTGCAAACCAATTTGCTTACATTGCGTAGCAAGCTAAATTTACAAGGGGTTTTCAATTCTTAAGAGAATTATATGCTAAAATACAATATAGTCCAGTAACAAATAACTTTGTAGGAGCAGCTCCAGGCCCCTCACTGCAAGAAAGATATTGACGTGCTGGAGCGTGTGCAGGGAAGGGCAACGAGGCTGGTGAGGGGGATGGAGAATAAGCTCTAAGAGAAGCAGCTCAGGGAATTAAGGTTGTTTATCTTAGAGAAGAGGAGGCTGAGGGGAGACCTCATCACTGTTTACAACTACTTGAAAGGAGGTTGTGACTGGTGGGTGTTGGTCTCTTCTCGCAAGTGACAAGTGATAGGACAAGAGGTAATGGCTGCAAGTTGTGCCAGGGGAAGTTTAGACTGGACATTAGGAAGAATTTCTTCACTGAAAGAGTGGTCAGGCATTGGAACAGGCTGCCCAGGGAGGTGGTGGAGTCACCATCCCTGGAGGTGTTTAAACGAAGGGTAGATGAGTTTCTTAGGGATATGGTTTAGTGGGGAGACAGGCACAGTTGGACTCAATGATCTCAGAGGTCTCTTCCAACCTTTTGATTCTACAGTTCTATGATTTTGAAAAAGTAGTTGAACATTCTGTTGTTTCACCATTATTTGTGTACCTGTCTCTTTCTTTGTTCTGCTTAATATTTTAATAAAATTGTCTGTATTTGTCTATACTTTGTACAATCATATATGAAGTTCTTAGCTGAACAGATTTTTTACAGTTCTTTTAGTAACTATGTTTGCACTTAGAATTATTCTGTGACATTTTCAAATAACTCAACCAAAGCAAGGAGGTCATACAATACTGAATGATAAGAAATCCTACTATAAAAAGAAAGCGTAATTGTTATAACTACAAGAGAGCAATATATTGTGTCCACTAATTAAGTCTACTCTCAGTTTTGTTTTGCCGTTGTTGGGAGTTTTGATAATGACTTCTAAAGAAATTGGATCAACCCAACTTGGAACATAGGTATCTGAGAAAAATTGGTTACATGTTTTACAAAACATTTTATAGTTGCATAGTTTTAAGAATAATTTGCAATATCAGCAAACATTCAAAAGGAAGAACCAGAGCTAAACTAATGGCCTGTATATAGAACCAAAGGCCATATGTAAAATTTAAAGATTCAGTTTTAGTCCTTTCCGGTCCTATGTGATCGCCACTGATACTCAGCATGCAGCACTCACATTATATATTGAAGAGGATATTTTACTTTTGGGAGATATAATATTGCCTGCAGAAAACTCATTACACAATCATAGCCTAAATGTTTTTATTAAATTCACCTTTATATTTTACTTTAATTATAGTAATTATAAAATAGAATCATTCTTGTTGAAAGCACTTTATTTTCTTATTGTTTAGTCTATTCTACTGCTATATTTAAGTTTAATTTCTAGATCTACTGATTAATGTATCTTTTTCTGAATACTAATCTGAGTTTCTGGATTGTTAGTATCATATATTTTGTCAGCGTTTCTGAAAAGCCTTACTTATCCTTTTGATTAGAATTTTTATCTGTCTGCACTTGATATTCCTCTCCTTGTTTGTTTATTTGTGAAGCTTAACAAGACAAAATTTGAGATGAAATTGAGGAGACTAATAAAAATAATTAAGTCAATGAAAGTTACTTTTCAAAATTTAGCTAGGATCTGTATTGCATCTGTATCAATGTAATCTGCTACTAATTCATAATAACAAAATAATAACAAAAAATAACAAAATAATAACAAAAAAATAACAAAAAAGCAGGTCAGAAATAACATTGGCTTGTTACTTGATTAGCATGGGCACCTCATAAGCAGAGATAATATAGAAAAGGCATAGACATTTAATGGTTTTTTTGCCTCTGTCATCAATACTGATGATGGACTCACCCCCCTCCCAAAGCCCATGGCCACAGGACCAAAACTGAGCAACTGATAATCTCGCAATCAACTCTGATCTTGCGCTGGATCTGCTGTTCCGGCTGGAGCCCTACAAGTCGAAGGGACTAAATGGGATTCATCCAGAGGTACTTTAAGAGCTGGTTGGTGTCATAACGAGACCTCTCTCAGTGATTTTCAATTCTCTTGGAAATCTGGAGATCTCCCTGTTGACTGGAAGATGGCAAACATTGTCCGAGTCTTCAAGAAAGGCAAGCACTTCAGTGTCTGGTAAGATTATGGAGAAGATTGTTCTTGGAGCTACTGGAAAACACCTGAAAGACAACACAGTCCCAGCCAGCAAGGTTTTATAAAGGGTAGGTCCTGCCTGACAAACTTAATTTCCATCTATGACAGGGTCACCCACCTGGTCAACCAAGGAAAAACAGTTGATGCAATCTTTCTGGATTTCAATAAGGCCTTTCATATTGTCTCTTATAATATTCTCATAAACAAAATGTCCAGCATACAGCAGGATAAAATATAATGTTTAGTGAACAATTGGCTACTAGATCAGGCTCAATGGGTCATAGTGAATGGGGTTACATCAAGCTGGCAACCAGTCACTAATGGGGTCCCATAGGGATTCATCTTGGGGCCAGTACTCTTTAATATCTTCATAACCAACCTGGATGCAGGACTCAAGGGTTTATTAAACAATTTATCAACTACATGAAACTGGGGGAAGTTGTTGATATTCTTGAGGGCAGGGAGGCCCTACAGAGGGATATGGACAGATGGGAGAGCTGGGCAATCACCAGCCCCATTAAGTTTAACAAGGGCACATGCCAGGTATTGCATCCGGGACAGCGCAACCCTGGATATACATAGAGACTGGGGAGTGAGAGGCTGGAGAAAAGCCCTGTGTAAAGACACCTGGGAGTTCTGGTAAACAGTAAGTTGAACATGAGCCAAGATTATTGTGCCTTGGCAGCCAAGAGGGCCACCCGTGTCCTGGGATGCATCAAGCACAGCATTGCCAGCTGGTGAGGTCCCACTTTACTCTGCACTGGTGAGGCCCCACCTCGAATATTGTGTTCAGTTTTGTGTGTCACAGTATAAAAAGGACATCAAACTACTGCAGAGTGTCCAGAAGAGGGCCACAAAGCTGGTGAAGGGTCTAGAGTAGAAATCATCTGAGGAACAGCTGAAGTCATTTGGCCTGTTCAGCCTGGAGGAGGACCTCACAGCTGTCTACTGTTTCCTCACAAGGGAAGGAGAAGCAGCAGGTGATGATCTCTTCTCACTAGTGATCAGTGATAGGACTTGAGGGAATGGCAGGAAGGTGTGCCAGGGGAGTTTAGGTTGGATATTAGGAAGAGGTTGTTCACCAGAAGGCTGGTGGAGCACTGAAACATCTCCTGGGGGAAGCAGCCACAGCCCTAAGCCTGACAATATTCAAGAAGCATTTACACAATGCCCTCAGTCATGCGGTATGAATGTTGTGATTGCCCGGTTCAGGGACAGGAGTTGGACTTCATGATCCTTGTGGGTCCCTTCCAACTCAGGTCATTCTATGATTCGATGATTCTATGAGATCTATAACTAAGCCATAAAACAGAGTTTCCCCATAGAGCCAATTAAACAAAAAAAAAACATCTCTAGAATGCCTATGGTCCCAATATGAAGTAAAATATCTTAAATTTCAGAAAAAGTACAAATAACTAGTCCTTACATCTGTTCATTGTTCGTATAATCTAATCACTTGCTAAGACATACACATTCGCATGATCAATATCTAAAATTAAATTGAAATTACTAGGACATAATTATCTGATTATATATATTGCAGAGACCAAGAAATAAGTAATGAATGCAAAGGACTTCAATTTTTAACTTATCTTACCACAGTGATTCTGATATTAAGAAAGCTAAGATCTGATCTTTCTAACTCTATTTCTTACTCACCATGTAACTTAAGATTGCTCCACACATCTCTCCCCAACAGAATGCTTTTTTTTTTTTCTGACAGCTGCAAATACAACCCTGGAGGGCAGTACACTCTTTCTCATCCAGCCACTCTGGCTTCCTGGCAAACTGATAAGTAGAAGTGAAACAAAATATGATGATGTATGCTAAGACCTTCCTCTACTTATGTACTTTCTGCTTTGTTGTCCACTTGACAAGTACAGTTTTAATTATTTAGAAATTAACAAAAGGAAAACATAGTATCACTCCTTTGATAGCAAGTAATTGATATTCCCCCACCTCCCAGCTCTTTCTCATAACACCCTGTCCATAGTATTTTTCTCTCAGGACTAGCTTAGAAATAAGTCAAAAACTTTGGGTTCGCTTCTACGTAAATTAAGAAAAGAACAATAGAAAGTTTGTTTTATGTAGCAGTGACCTATTTAATGATGTTTATAGTTAAGATACCAGCTCCTCAGGAAAAAAAAAAAAACTCTAGAAGGCTCATCATAGTGACATCCCATTCCAGAGAGAAACCAGCAATTGGACCTCCAGCAATAAGAAGTGAATTCATGTGAATCAGCATTAAATGAAAGTATTTGGTTTGAATTAAAGGAGGAATACATCAAGTCTGATGTAGTAATATGTTATAATATCACTGGAAATGTCAAGCTCGGAAACATGCCATCTCTGACCTTAAATCATTATGACCTACTTACCTGCGTAAGGGTGCTTGCAAAGACCATTAGAGAACAACAGATGTTTGAGTTGCCTCTCAGTGATTTTTGGAAATCTGTGTGAAAATAAAGACAATGCCGTTATTTCTCAAAATGAACCTAGAATCACCATGACTAAAGTAAGTGTTTCTTCTACAAAACAGATGCTGTTTCTATGAGGACTTTATGACACGGAAAAGTGACACAGTTCCAGCTGGTGAGCTGAATTGCGGACAATTTCAAGACTTATGTTCAAGGTAGCTTTCATTATTTTGAAAATAAAATAAGCTACCTCAATCTTAGTGAGCTTGAAGTGTGCACACTCGGGAAATAAGTCCAGAATATTTAGCAACATATTAGCAGCCTGGTTTATTAAATATTTCTCATTTAGCTAATCGATGAATGATTGGGATTCAATGAATTCAGTCAGCTGGCTGAATCATGAGTCTCTCTGATAAATGTTGAGGAAGATCATTATGAGACAATTGATCTGTTGCACCTCGGTTTCTCTGGAAAAACAAGCCATAAAAGTGATCTTTGGCTGTGAGATAGTTGGCTATGCTGTTTCTAAGCCAGTCACAGATATGACAATTTACTATATTTTGATGCAAAGGAGGGGAAAATAATTAATAATTAATCAAAACCATGAAAGCTAATTGTCCTACACTGACTTAATAGGTAACAGAATAAATAAGAGGATATATTTCCAAGGTATATTGTAGGCGTCTAAAGTAGTTCAGGTGAATTTTGCCTGATAAGTGTACATTTTACTATTCTTAATTGGAAAGAAAATGAGAAAGATTAGCTTGTCTACAACACTTGTGCCTAAGGGTCCATAACTCATTTCTAATGTTAATTATAAATCTTTCAGTTTTGTTTCTGTCTCCTTAACAGAACAACAGAATACTTGAGGGTTTATGAAGATGTCTCAATAACTCAGCTATTTTTTACGTATCTGCTAGGAAAAAATCCCATTTTGGATTATATTCTCTACTGATGAAATATATAGTAAATTATAATTCTAAATTTTATTATTTTGTTTCTCCTGTTAGAGCTTTTAATATACCAATAACACTTTAAGTGATGGCCAGTCTTCCAAAACAATGCCTCTAAATTGTTTCTAAGAAATGTGTGGGTTTTTAGTAACAACTTCCAATTTCAGGTTCATGTAAGAGAAATAAGAATCATTATTTCCTTTCAATTGAGCTTTCAGTAATACATGATATTACCTTAAAATACATTTTTTAGAAATAATGACAAAATCTAAGCATGTATCCAAATTGAAAGTTTAAAACCTCTCTTGAGAAAATAGTTTTAGAAACAATGCTGCAAGCATAGCACATTTGATGACCTCTCTTTATAAAAAGAAATGAAAAAATTTAGATGATACTAAGTGGATTCATTTTTTTTTACCAAGCTACTAAAAAGGGGTTAACATAACCAAAATATATGGTTTACTTGTGATAAATCAGTTTGGTCTTCTATATTTCATTTATGAAAATCTTTACTTTAATTTGAGTCTCATTAGCATTCTTCCATATATTTAATAAAATATATACATTTGGTATAATGATTCTCAAAACTGAAAATACACTACTAAGAAAACATAGTCCCTCATCCTTTGAATAAGGATAGGAAATATTGTGTATCACACCAGTTTTACACTCTATATATTTCTAAATCTGTGTTGGGTAACAGAATAAACAAAAAATTATTGTTTTCAGACCAACTGCTGAATGCAGACACTGCATGAAAACATATGGAACTATTAACATTTTATTGTACACACTATTACCATGATGAATTTGTCTTCAGAATGTTATTTCAATTTGAATTCAGTATTAAAGCTAGATATATATTCGTTGTCATAAGAAGAATATTGCACACAAACTTAACTAGGGAGTGGCTAGCAAGATAACATGTATGTTAAACAAAATCTAGCTTTCCATATTTATACAGAGATTTAGTTAAAAGTTTTAAGATGTCAGAAATAACCATCAAACAGGTAAACATTGACACCAGTCAGCATACTGAAGCCTGGCAATGTTGAATTTTGCAAAGATTTAGCAAAACAATGCAAAATGAATCTATTTTCTTCTCTATGTATCTCATCAAACAAATAGTATATATTCCCCAAAAATTTTCATATAAATCTATATCTGATTTTATAAAGCTTAAGTCTTTGTGGATTTTATACATTACAGGTACACTCAGATAAAGTTTATTAGAAACTTTCCCCTGGGACTAGGATACTAGGAAAAAGACCGAGTTTTCTTTGCCGAACTTTACAGTTAATTCAAAGGAAGAAAAAATATTTTTTTCCATGTCATAGGAGTCAGTATTTCAGAGATAAATGTGCCGAGGCTCCTTGGCTAGCTAGAGTTTCGGAAAACAAAGAGAAAGAGAAATGACCAGCTAACCAAGGAGGTCAAAAAGAAGATAAAAAAATTTGGCTCAACCTTTTCCACATTTCCTTCGATGACGCAACTCTGAATAGTCTCCCAGGGCCCAGCTGAGTGGTGAGGTTTTCACTGTGCTGTGTAAGACTTGTAGGGTTTTCATTGGCAGCATTACAAATACTGTGGTAAAGCACTGTAATTTCCGTCCTGAGATGTACCCTTTTGGAGACTGCAAAAGTGGATTTAGCTGCTACAGACAGTCTGATCAGTTAGTTGTCACTGTCAGACTGTGCTTTGTCAACAGCTAGACTCTAAGGCTCGTATACTGCTTTTTGTCCCACAGAACCAATCTCAAACCTTGAATATATTCAAAATACTGAAAATTTTCATGTTGCTATATACACTGGAGATACTTTACAGCCTCATATGTAAGATCATTGTTAACTGTTCTAATAATCTAGCACTAACCCAGCAAGTGAAATACCAATGGCAATCCTGAAAGGATTTAATCTGTTGCTTTAATTGCACTACTTACTGCTTTAGCATTGCAAAATTGTCTTTGTGACAGGCATTGCAGAACTTTCTGAATGACTTCAGTGACAGCCCACTTGGGCTTGCTGACAGCAGGTATTAACCCTATGGCTGATAGTCTCTGAGGAAGCTCTCACAGGTGACACTAATTCTGACTGGTTGCTAACACATATACATAGGTTCACGTAATTCTTTAGTCATAAACTGTCAACCAAGTCTAGGACTAGAGATGGATCCAGCTGCAGCTGCACCTAGACTCTTCTCTGAGAGGCTGCTTAGAAAGTAAAGGGGTCCATCTCGAACCTTGTGACTCGACAGGAGGGCATTCCTCAGCCACTTGTACGTATATGTGACACAGCCTTCCTAAGCTAGAAAGAGCACAGATTTCCATCTCTAAAAGACGTCTGCAAAGCACATTGCTCTAAAGAGAGCATTGGATTCCCTCACTGCATGGTGTTCTAGCAGGCAGGAAGATGAGGGATTCTTTGAAGAAACTGAGTTAAACTTACAGATAAACTGCAACACAGTTTTGAAGGTTTTGTCGAAACTGACACTTTGCAAAACATTTTGCTTTGAGGAAATCATTTCTTTTTCATGGTGCCTCAGACATCATAATGAAATTTTAAACAATCCTGAGAGGATTAGATGGTTGTTTGTAGGACTGCCTGAGCACTCTGGCCTGACTGATTTACTAGCTCCACTCTTATTGCCCATTATATATGTATTATCTAGATAACACCTCTAGATAATTATGTTTCTCCTTCATGCTCATATTTCATAACTAACCAGGGGACATACACGGTCTAGATGCAACTGAGACTCATTAGCAGGTGAATAGTTACCAAACAGTTACTTGATAAATTCCTGTGCTTCACACTCTTGAATCCATAAATACATAGCACAGGTGAGGAGACTGATTTAACTCATTTAATATTTAGAGTTCTTTTGGGTTTGTTTAGGTATTTTTTAGGTAAAGCAAGATGTATGACAAATTCCATTAGTATAAATTGTCTAATAAGAAAAGATACAAAATTAAACAGAGTACGCCCATTTTCACAACACGAACTCCACTTGTTTGTTTTGGTTTGGGTTTTTATGATAGATAAAATAGATATCTTCTTATAGAAAATCCCTAGATTAAAAAAACCCTTTCCATATATTTAGGTGCTCAAAACCAAAGGAGAACATGTATGATGTTTGCTTTGTAGCTAGCATAGTAAACAGAGTATTTAAATAAAAGTAAATTTTTAAAATTACTTGGAAATTTATTTTTAATTTTAAAAGAATGAAAAAGGGAAGGGTATAAAGGAAAATTCCTTAAAGAACCACTTTTTTACATATGACTGATTCAACATAGGAGATAAAAGATACCAAGAGTCTGAGCCTGTATCAATTGAGTCCCTTGGTCCAATTCTGCTGGTGCTTCTGAACTTTGATAGGGTTTTTATACCAACCGAGAAAGAGTACAGCAAGACTTTACCATGATCTTTCTCACTTTTAAGATATGTCTTTTCCCAGTGAAGACATAAAACTATAGTACCTGGGAATGATATATACATGTCAGAAGAGAATTCGCTGAAGACAGGAAATCCTCTGCCAGTGATTTGCAGCTAGGTTATGGTTCATTTGTAGCAGCTGAGTGGCACAGTGGGATCATAACTGTATTTGAGAATCTGGCACAATATTTCCCTGAGGTGAAAGTAGCTGAATTACTATACATTTTATATATTTTATATATTCCATGATTTAGTATAGCCCTAGAAAACAAACCAAAAAAAAAAATGGAATGATGTTTTCTCTATTTATAGATACGTAGAGACATTATTTATATTTATTGTACATATATTTTTTTCCAAACTTTCTCTTACTTCTTCCTGCATTTTATACAAAAAAAGTTTTCTAAAAATAGCTCTGTGAGTTCATTGAGTTCACACCATAAATGTCCATAGTTTTTGAGATACAGACCTAATCTATCTGAGAAAGGCATGATCTGGCATTATACCAGTCATATTTACAGAAATATTGCATTCATTCTGCCCTCCCACACAGTGCAATTGTATATATTTTTGCTAGTAATTAACAAGAATGTAATATATTTCTTCCATGTTTTGAATACAAATTTGTAGTACTGGTTTGGCATTTCAGGACACCAGCATATGCGGTAGAAACTCTCTACATTGCACATTTTTCTTGAATTATTAATATTGACTGTAACTCTAACTAAGAGAAAAAAAACAATTTACAAAGAGTAGAATAATTATACCAAAAAGCCTGTCATTTTTTTGATTCATAAGGTTGAGTAGCACATTGCATATGTCTCTGAAAAGTAAATATAGCTATCTAATTTACAGATTCTCAGGCTAGATCAAAAGTTTTATTATATCTAAGTAAAAACAAAAATAATTAAATACATTTTTTTCCATTTATTACAAAGAGACATTAATGGTTAATACTTAAGACTATGTGGGTAAAATCTTTGTGGGAAAAATTTTCTTTGATGTGCATATTACATACCTGTAAAGACGTGAAAATCTTGTTCTACAATAGTGTAAAACATCTTACAACATACTTTGGCTATTAAAAATGAAGCAATCATGGTATTACTTTTATTTATTCCTATTTAGAATTTTTTGTTTGCATGTCTAACAGCTATATTCCCTAATGTAGAGATTTGGGTTTAGTTGGGATTTATGGCAAGATAAGGAAAAAAGCTGCCAGAAGTTAGTTTAATCCATTAAAAGAAGCTTTAGAAAATGATGGAATCACAAATTACAGCTGCCTTTCGCCAAGTATATTTTTTTTATTATAATTACTTCCTAATGTACAGTTGTCCTTCTGTTATTTACTAGAAAGTCTAACTTTTATTTGTTTACTTTGCAGAATAGTTTTACTCATCAGTATGTTAGTAGATGTCAACTGAAAGCAATATGTATCTTATGAATAACGTGATATTCTAAGAAAGAAAAGGAAAAAAGGATATATTTTTTTTAAACATTGTTGTAATCTGTAAATTGCTGAACTCTTCCTGAGAATTGCTAAGCACCCTCAGCTACCTCTGAGGTCAATGGGAGCTGAAAGTGCTCACAACTTCTTTAGCATCTTAGCCCTGAGCACCTGGTAGTCTTACACATCCTATTTGTCTAGGGATTAAAAGAATTAATTGCCTATATTGCAGGCTGTTCTGCGGTACAGAAAAGTATGAGGGAACTGTAAAGATCCACTTTGAGCATCTGAAGCTGTTTAGCAAAAAGGAATTGGGAACTTAATTCCCTGAGGTACCTTTGGATGCGTATTGTGTTTGCCACTAGCTCATTCAGTGATGCTTCTATTAAAGCCAAAGGGAAAACAGTGCTGCTTTCGGAGGCAAATGACTACGGTAGCATCCTTTTTTCTCATGAGGCAGGTAAGTCATTACAGTGAAAGTCACCGCTGTGAAGGAAGCCTCTCCTTAGTGCTCAGGGGCTACCAAAGCAATTCACTGAGAAGTACCCTTGCTCACCCTTTTTCCCAGGTGTTCCCTGAGAGATAACTGTTGAGGAAGTTTACTTCTGGTGTAGTGACAACCACCAGGATGAGGTTGTCCTGTCATGTGATGAATACATACCCAGTGACATACTAGGGCAGAGAAAAAAAAAGGAAAGCCTAGAGGGTGACTGCTGATAGTAAACTGATTCATGTGGTCTGCAGTTTCCTTTCTCTCACTTTTCTGAAGAGGAAGAAGGCAACCAGCCCAGAGCATCCTATATTATTTTATCCACAGAAGTCTATTTCAAGCTATTTTCTTTACAGGAAAAAAATGTATTTTTGAGCACAGACTTAGCTGTGCATCTGAGGGAAATGCATTAACTCTACTGCTTTCAGGGAGATCCTAGATAAAAGTGCACTCTGCAAATAGTAAATACTGCCATACGTAAGTCCTGGGGCTCCAATATATGTTTTTTTTCTACCAGTGTTGCAACCCACTGTCTTGCCTAGCTATAGTTCTTTAGTCATAGACACTATCCAAGTTTTTAGGCCCTGATTCTAAGGCTCACTTGCACTCATCAATGCAAGTCATAGAGGTGGTTACTACGATAAGAATGAAAAAACAAGTCTAATAATTAGGAGAGAGCAATATGATTTGTCATGGATTTATCATAAAAAATTCTTATTTTCATTTTTCTATTTTCTGCATTCAAAATTGTCTTCATAAACATAAAAAATAAATATAATCTCTTCCTATCAGAGACTGAATTTTCACAGAAAACAATGATAAATTTCCTAGGCAATCTTCTTAAGAAAAAACGTGTGCCTTTGTTGCTTTTATTGTCAGAGGAGACAAAACATAAAGCTTTTATCTTACAAAAGCACATAATCTCAATCAAAATGTCTGACTCACTTCTGAAGGATTAAAACCCAATGAAAATATTTTCCTGTATCTCTGTTTTATGGACATGATCTGAGCAAATAATAAATTAAATGACATTGCATCTGAAATGCGTTACTAGGAAGAGATCCATTCTGGCATCTGCAAAAATTACACAGTCATTGAGAGAAATCAGTTCTCCATTTTTGTTTGTCATTAGGTCCAATGAAAACAAACTCCCAGGTAAGACCTATGACATTCATGACAATAAAATATGTATGTGAACCACAACAACAAAAAAATGAGCTATAGTAACCCTTTTCTCCCTGAATTTCCTACAGACAGAGAGTTTTAAATGCTTTTAAACAGTTTTTCTTGGTGATCACTGAGTCTCTCTTATAACTATTGGATAGGAATAAGTTTTTGTGGGACTTGCAATTGCTATGAAAATTATGGGCTTCTTTTAGTGTTCTGTTAAATTCTCTTACACGTCTACCAAGTTTCACAGTTTTATATAGACTTTGCAAGATTCTCAGTTTTAGAAAACTTAAAATAGAGATGGAACTTAAGTTAACTTTCTTTTGAATAACTTCTTCATTTATTGAGATTTTGTAGTAATTTTGAAATCTTATGATTCTTCACTGACACTTCCTGTTCTTCACACAGGCTGTTTGATGAGCTTTCATTATGGTTTTTAGTCATACACAATGTGTTTTGTCATTTTGAATTTATTGTCGGACTGGAAAATGATACTTAGCTAATTGGTGACACCAGTGGAATATAGTCATGTTGCAGTCATGTTGAGAATTTTAGTAATTATTATTCTTGTTATACATTTATTTTAGTAATTATGTCAAGGGAAGCAATGAAATGGCAGTTTCAGGTCCTGGTAATTTACCATGAGGTCATTCAGGTAGTCCCTCAAAGAGGTAAAAATCTTGTGCTGACTCTATAATTTACAAACCTGTATCACTATAAGAGTTAATTAAGATCAGTTCCAAAATAGTAGGAGTATTTTTTTCAAGCAATAGCCATGCAAGGGTGGATGTGGCTTGAACAACATTAAACTGACAGGGACTAAGTTGGTGATTACTTTAATTGAAAAATTAGTTAAAATCCATAGTTATTAATAAACTCATTATTCCACTTATTTTTTTTAGCTTCTGATTCCAATGGTTAAATAATTTTATCAAACATAATGTCCTTGCCACTGCCTTGCCACAGAACTGACCTCTTAGTATTCCTTGCTTTTAAGTATATATTAGGAAGAAAATGCTACTAATACTAAGTGTCACCCTTGGCACATAAAACTAAGCTAGAAGCTTGACAAAGGTTTCTAACAGTCAAATTAGAAATTACAGTCTAAAATAGCATTTCATAAGGACTACAGGAGGTAAAACCAGTATTAAAACCGTATTAAAACTAACATGATTGCTTGACATTATAATTAAGACCATAAGTCAAAAGCCACTTCATTTTTCTAGCACTACTCTGTGATTCCTAGATCTCCAACACATGTAGTATTTCTGGATAAAATCATAGAACAAGCAATTATTTGAAATCAGGAAGTATTGTCTTTGGGAATTTTAACTTCATATCAAAAATCTATTGAACAATGGCAGTAAAATTAGCCACTCAGAGAGTCATGGTGGAAAGCATTTGTTTATCCCAAATGCATTATATTTAATTTTTGTTTCACTCAGCATATATTTCCTTCTGCTTTAACATTATACAAAACTTAAGGTTAAGTTTTAATTATTTCTAGAATTGATTAATTCAAGTTGCAGTTCATCAAAAGCATTCTTGGAATTTTAAAGCAGACCTTGAATTCTTGGTGCTTTGTTCTCAGCTTTTAGGTGACTGAATTTATATACTTGGAAAAAAAGAAGATTAATCATAATGCTATTCTGGTTCTTGACTTTACTTAGCTCTTGGCTGATTTAGACAGCTCTGGGACACTAAGGTATAATGAACAGAAATTACATCCAAAAAGTACAGAGATGTAGAAGTTCATAAGACTTTCATAAATAACATAAACAACTATTGCAGACTTACTCTTTTATCTAATTAATGGGCTATGCATGCCTGGAAAGACTAGCCTTTGACATTTTCATTCTCTTGTATTTCTAATATCATATGAGATGAAAATATATTATGCATCTTACTGTGTCTACTTTGCCTGTGGGAAAAGAAAGTAATTGCACGCATTTTGGTCAAACTTATCGAGTAAATAGAAATGAAAGACAGTTGTTGGTAACACAAGGAAGTTCTACTCTAAAACTAAGTGACCATTACAATTGTACATATTTCTTCTGCTTCTTTTCTTTATGCACAACTAGCAGTAACAGCAGATATATTCTTCATTCATTTTGAGCCAAAAAGACGACAGAGTGTTCTAGCGGCTTAGTGTATAATTTGCTGATCAGGTAATCTTAGTTTAAATCTTTGCTGTGATATGGGTTATCCTTGTTACCTGGTGTAAATTGTCTAGATGTTTAAGAGTGAGTAAATACCTACAAATGCAGATTTTAGCCTTTGATACCTGCTTTGGGAATAAGGTACGTGACAGTTACCCAGTCTGTTCAGTGGCATAGTTTCCCGAAGTCTTTCACATAAAAGAACATTGCTCAGCTAAGTCCCTTTCCCAGCCTTTCTGTGTGGGAATGCATACCTCAAGGTTTATGTGATATTCCACAGTCATTAAAAACCTATTCTGCCTTCACTCTGAATTAACTGGATGATGTGCTGCTATTTTTGTATGATACGGTAATTTTGCATGCACCACAGAGAAGGACTTCCTAGCCACCAGCTGAGTACTGCAGCAGATACTGTTAAGTGGTTGCTGGAGAGACTGGTGCAAATGGCTAACTTATGTCTGCCTTCAGAAAACATCCCCTCAAATGAGTGAGTCAAAGTACTGCATGTTTTCACAGCCCAAACACACTTTTTTAACAGACAGCCTATTTACATTATGTATAGAGGTACTTATACATGTGCATACATATATATGCATGTGTCTGTGGGTGTATGTATATGTGTGACAAAATTCCAAAACTTAAACCAACCTACACTGTTGAAATAAGTTCAGATTCCTTCTTTCTTAGACTTACAGATGTCCACCGAAATACAGTACCATTGCTGTAAGTTCAGTCATTTCAGTTGCAACTGTTATCTGGCACATTCTAGGGGAAGGTGGCAAAGTATTTCCCCCAATTTCACTCTGTTTTGCAAGAGAAGGACAGAAGACTAAAAAAGGACAAATTTGTGTGACCACTAGGCAGTCTTATTTGACATTAGTGCTGTGCTGTGTACAACCATTGGTTGTGATCACTGGAATATAGAATTAAGTTCCTGCAACGTTTCTACGGTGTTTATTGATTTGTTTCACCAGCTGGTTTGTATCTGTTTCATTGTGCTTTACACTATCACATATTTTTTAAACCATTTTGTATGTAATTACAAGCAGGCTACTTCATTGGTAACATCCTGCAATTTAGCAACTCAGTACCAATCAGACTACACCTCCATATTCTTTTTCAGAAGCTTTTACAAACACTTGTTCACAATTTCCCAAGCATTTTGAATGCTTTGGATTGTGGTTACGAGACCAGAAATTAGGAGCACCTCAGTTTAAACCTCTACAAGGAGATATTTAAGACCGGAATTTGTTTAATCTGATACTTATATAAGAATAAGAATAAAAGAATAAGTTTATTCTTTCTCAGGAAATACTTACCTATTTCAAAAGAAAGAGATGGTTAATCAGCTTGTAAATGAGCTAATTATTACACTCAGGCATCAACTTCACCTCATATGTCTAAATTAAAACTGAATTACAAATTTCTTGAACCCCTGTGCACCAGATAGAACCTTACGAGACATCACAGTGGTACTAGAGGTGTAGCAACCTTTAAAAATAGATTTGATACACATCACCATCTAACTAGATATGGATATAATATTTTCTTCTAAAAATGTCTCAGCAAAAGGTATATTATCAAGCACTGCGTCCAGCTCTGGGGCTCCCAACAAAAGGACCTGGACGTGTTAAAGTAAATCCAGAGAGGGACCACAAAGATAATCAGAGGACTGGATTCTTCATTGTTCTTCAATAAAGAATGACTGAGAGAGTCAAGATTGTTCAGCGTAGAGAAGAGAAAGTTCTGGTGAGACCTTATAGCGGCCTTCCAGTACGTAAAGGGGGCTACAAGGAAACTGGAGAGGGACATTTTGCAAGGGTTTGTAGTGATAGGAGAAGGGATAGTGGCTTTAAACTGAAAGAAGCTAGATTTAGGTTAGCTATTAGGAATAAAATGTTCACCTTGAGGGTTCAAAGCATTAGAATAGGTTGAAAAGAGAAGTTGTGGATACTCCATCCTTTGAAATTCTCAAGAGCAGGTTGGATGAGGTTCTGAGGTTTTGGTCTAGTGGGAAGATGTACCTGCCTGTGGCAGAGGCGTTGGGTTAGATGATCTGTAAGGGCCCGTCCAACCCAAATCATTCTATGATACTAGAATTCTATGTAAATTGATTACAAGATACCCAGGAATTGAGTCTAGGTTCAAAAAATCTCACTGCACCGCTTACTTCCATTAGTTTCAAGATTTTGGATATACTGAGTTTTCATTTTTTTCTTCTGAAAATCAGTGGCTTTATGTTTGTCCCTTATTTATCATCTTTTGTATAAATCTAAGGACAATGGGATTATTCATGGGTATATGAACTGTCTGAATCTTGCACTGATAAGACACACCAAGACAATATCTGTTATTCTATAATACCTCAGGCTTTTTATGTAAATTCTTAACTACTTGAATATATGTTACATACCAAGCATTATCTGTATGTATGCAAATGTAGAGCTACTTTTCATGTATACTCTTTCTTTCTGTTCTCTAGCTATCTACATATCGACACATGGAAAGAGAAGTAAAACTGCAATTCCTTTTGCTGTAGTCTAATCAAATCATCAGCTAAGAAATCATAATTAGTAAAGAAATTAGTACTTGTGGGACTGAGCAGCAAATAAATGTGGACAGAGGGGAAAACATAGGAGTAAAATGTCTGAATTCTAATTCTGAGCTGAATTTATTGACCTAATTAATATTTTAATTATCCATTCTTCCTTTCCTCAATGAAAACTGTTCAATTGTAGATAAAATAAGAAATAGTTGGAAACTAAACATATAAAATGATGAGAAGAAAATGGAGTCAAACAGTGGTAAAATTGCAGGCTTTCAGTTGTCTTCCAGTCTTTCCACAGCTTGTGTACAAAGAGAAGAAAACAATTTCAGGAAATATATTCCTTTGTTAAAATTGTTAACAATTCTTATCCTTTCTTTGCCTTTCCAGTATGCTTTTCTCAGCTTCTTGTCTTGGAGTTCTTTCAGCTCTTTTTTTTTATTTTATATCCAGATTTTCATTCTACTTGATAAAATGCTATACTATTCAGGATTTTACAACAAAGGAATAACTGGTAAATTAAAATGCTTAGTATCTCTTTTTTAAGCTTGTCATTTGTCCAGAGAACGTGAATCCTTAAGACAAAGAAATAACACACCAAATGCTGACAAGTTCAGAATTGTTATCTGTAGTGGCCTTATTAATTGCTGACAATTTTTTTTAAGATTTATGGGTTTTTAAATCAAATATCTAAAGATGGTATGAGTCAGTTTTATCAGCACTGTTTTTATGAACATCAAGGTTTTCTTTCAGAAATGTTACTAAAATATATGTTTCTTATCTTTCATTTTATTTATGCTTTCTAGTGTAAAACTGAAATTTTAGCAGGTCTACATATTCTAGATTTTCCTATAAACTATTTCTGCTTGTATTAACTGATTCCAAGTGATCACTATTTAAATTTAGTTTTGGATGAAACTTGTATGTAGATGTCTGACTGATCTCTCAGACTTTCTGTCGTTTGTGGGTTTGTTTTTTTTAATTTAAAAGAAAGTGCCCATTCTGCACACTGATAATTTATTGTATCTATTTTTAAGAATTTCAGTAATTTTCAGGATAAAATTAAGGTTGGACTTTTTTAAAAAATGTAGAGATATTTCTGGATAAGAAAAGAATTACAAAATTAAGAAGAATTTAAACAATGAAAAAAATAATTAAGAAAGTTATAAATGTAACCATCTCAGGATGGGAACTATGTTCAATTCATCTTAATGAGCCTGGAGAAAACTTAGATGGCCATGGGAGCAAGTTCAAAATATTCTAATATTTTAAGACTTCAGGAAAACGTAGTGAATAGAAAGGATGGATTCTTCTCTTTCTTTACATAAATTAAATATTTTTATGTCACCCCACACATCAAAAAGTTACCTATCAAAGAAATGCAAGAACCTGACAGGCATACACTTCACTAGGTCTAAGACAGTTCCTTAAGTTTAAAAACAAAAATAATATAGAGCAATGTACGAAAAACTGAATAATTCTGCAATATAATATGAATATAACCTCTTAATAAAATAAAATAAGAAAAATCCAGAATTTAATACTTTAGTTCTGCAGAACCAGTCAAATAAACATGTTACTGATTAAGAAAGCATCTGGGGTGATGGGTGTGTGTGTGCAGAGGAATAAGTGAAGGGAACAGGGAATGATGAGACAAGAGAACTTCAATAACTGGTTAGGAGAGATCTCTGAATTTACAACAAGCCCGAGTCCTGAGCCTAATTTTTTGCACTGGGGAAAAATCACAAAATACAGGCTTTAGTCAATGTCATTCTGAAGGAGAGCAACTCATAGCAACCTTACAAATTAAGTTTCAAAATATGATCAAATTTTATTTTCCTTGTCAACTCAAACTCATTCAAATGACTATTCACTTCTTGGGTCATATTGCTGTTTACATAATTGGCTCAAGCTAATAGTCAGAAATATTATGATGCATTGCATTTTCTTTCTTTATGACTCATGCTTGATACTTATCACAGATTCATCTGCACACTCTAACTGTTGAGTTTGTGCCTACTTTACTGATTAAACTGAATATTTTAGAAGCAGAATTTACATATACACTGATCGCCCTGTGCACTTGCATTTTTTTTATGAGGAGAAAAAAGTAAAGGGTGTACTTTCATGGCTTTCTGTGATGTATGCTCTGTCTGTCTCCCTGATGTACACATGATTAAAGCTTGTTAAAACTATTTACAGATCTTTATCATTTGCCAGGACTCATATACTGAGCATTTAATTCCAAAATTTAAACCTTTTAGGAAAACACATAAATTAATAGTTCTCTTAGAAGTAAACAAGTAAGTTCCTTACTATGATGAAAGAGGAATGATGTTTGTGAAAACCTATCTAACATCCACTGATAAGCAGACACAAGATCTACACTGCCAGGAATAATATTCCCTACAGTTTAGGAAGACTAAAGACGATAATGTGGATGTGATAGAATGTGATTTGGGTTGTTTTGAAAAGTAAGCATCACAATCCTTTGTTATAAATCAATACTTTGATGTTCATTACTGATTTCACAGTGAAGACTATGAAAGCAGGTCACTGTTTGGAATACGAAGTTATTTGTTTCTCCTGATAACTTCAAATTAATTTCTGTTTTCACTTCCACTCTTTATGGTCTCCAGTGTGTCTGTGAACATGTACATAATTTTGACCTTATCCATGCCTTCGTAGGAAAGTAAGTTATTGAGCATAAATACTCAAAATAAGACCGCTTGCTTGCGTGGCTGCACTTATACCCATAGGATAATTATTGAGGAAAAAGTAGCCCTGAATCCTTGTTTGGATACAGCGTGCTGAGTAGTCCTAGGGCACAAGACAGTATAACGGCTGGGGAGATAAGAGTTTGAATAACTTATAGTTGAGAATTTTCCAGAACTAAAACCTCTTTGCTAGGCTATGACATACACAAAATTGTGAAACCTGAAACAAAAATAGGCTTACATGTTAAATTTAGCCAAGATGATAACATTGATGAATATTTGTTTAAGATGACTTCAGCAATTTAGTAAAAGTTCGTTTAGCCTATAACAAAACTACTCCCTATGTTTTATGTATCTTAGTTTAAAACAAAGAAACCAAACAGAAGACATGGGAGTAATCTTTCTGATTCACTCTCAGTCTTTTTCTTGCCTGTAGGAAAGATGAGGAGGGTCTTTTTATCAGGAACGATAGTGACAGAATGAGGGTTAATGGTTTTAGGGTGAAAGAGGGTAGATTTATATTAGATATTAGGAAGAAATATTTTACTGAGGGTGGTGAGGCACTGGAACAGGTTGCCTAGAAAAGCTGTGGATGTCCCATCTATGGAGGTGTTCAAGGCCAGGATGAATGGGGCTTTGAGGAACCTGATCTAATGGAAGGTGTCCTTACCCATGGCAGGAGGCTTGCAATTAGATGATCCTTAAGGTTTCTTCCAAGCCAAACCATTCTATGATTCTAAGTTTCCATGTAGGATTTTTTTCTTCCAGAAGAGAGTATTAACTTGAATGTCAGTGTTCCATAGCTGTGAAAACACTTGGAATATATATACTGTATGTACAACCACAAACCTGCTTTATGACTTCTCCTTCTATATGGATTCCAGCTTTCAGGCATAGAACAACACATTATTCATACATTGACATAAAGAAGATTATTTTTTTTCTTAGCAGATATCAAGAAGTAAGCTTTTAAGTCTTTATCTTTTGTATGGATGTGAATAATTAGAAGAAAATGTGTTATAATCAGTATATTAAAAATCATGCAAACCTTGTACACATCAGGACTACGCTATCGGTCTGATTCAGGAAGTTATGAACCAGGAAAGCCTATAAACAAGCTAATCCTAGCAGTGATATGTTTAAAACCTCAGCAACTACCCTTTGTCAGAATATTGAAGTGTGCAGTTCAATTCATATATTAGGAAAAAGTTAAACCAGAATAATTTAAGTTGGAAAAGACATTTAAGATCAAAATGTTACTATATAGAGCGTGGACAGCACGTGAATAGTGTATGAGAGGGTGAGATCTTAGATTGTAAGGGTATAATTGCCTAGACTTGAAAGCCTCAAAGATTTCTTAACTTTCCACATAAAGTGGCAGATATTCAATTAAAGGGCTTTCAGTCGTTACATGGACATGCTGTGCACATAATGACATGACAAATCTATGAGATATAGGTAGTATGCAGAGTATTAAGAGCCTCTGCTTTATTCTCATTAAGAGGTAAGTAGGTCTCGTTTTTCTATATCTATCTTATTTTTCTTCTATTTTATTATTGGTTTTCATGGCTAAGGAGATAATTACATGCCTAAAAAAGGAAATCAGTGGTCAGCATTATTCAGATGAGCATGTCTGTATTGGTGCAAAAGAACTACAAAAATCTGAACATTAGATTGGAGTTGCCTTAACAGTACAATGAAAGATGAATGATTGTAAATCAAGTTTTAATGGATACTTGACTGAGGAAGCATATGAAAACAGCATGAGCAGAATTTAGAATAAAGAATTGTCTCAATAGGATATTAGTGATAAAAATTCTGCTGCTCAGGAATGAGACAGATATGAAGCCTCATACTCCTCTGAACACAATGCTGCCAATATGGACATTAAATCTTTTGTTTTTCAATTCCAACTCATAAAACTTTACATTCCAGTTGAGTAGTAAAACCAGACTTGTTTTGAAAAGCTGTCCTATGTCTTATCATAAATCTGCTGCTTCCATAGGTCCCAAAGTAGCAAAGTTTGTAATAAAAGTTTGAAGTACTTTTGGAATTGCTATTATAAGCACAGTGAGAAACACTGATGTACAGATGAAAGCTTGTTTTCGGAACAATGGAGATGATAGATCTATTTCCACTGCTCAGAGATACAGTCAAGTTTTCATTAACTTGAGGCAGAATTTTACTTCAGAAATACTACTTAGCAGACTATTTAATATTTGCAACACCAGGGAGATAACAGGGGAAAGAATCACTTGTTTATTATAAACTGAATATCTTGAAGTATTTCTGTTATATGCTTATTTTAGTTAGAACATTGTCTATATTTATGCTTTCAGTAAAATTAGTTAATTGAGTACTCTGTCCAACTAATACGAAATTATCTACATCCAAGACTTTAAATTCTCAAGCTGGTCTCAATTAGGGTAGATATTTGCAAATTGTCTTTTGGAAGTAGGCCAAGTCTTAGACCAAGCTTGGAATTTGTTTGGGATAATGTTAATTGGTACATGACATTTTTATATGAGAAACTATTTTACCATTTTAACCAGATAAATGACCAGTTCCAGTGACAGTTTCAAGGTGAATACTCCCTACCATTTAAATTCAATAATACATATATAGACCCTGCGTAAGTTCTTATATGAAGAATCAAAGACCTGGAAAAGAGAATAAGCGGCAGGACTAAGGTAGAATAAGCTGTGGTAATCATCTGGAAGACACTCTGTGTGGTAGATAAATTCTAGCTGCCCCTCTAATGGTCAGTCTAGAATTAAAGAACGATAGCTGAGTAGCTGTTCAACTCTGGATATAGATTACTACCCATATAGCTTTATCTGCAAAGGAATACCGTCCCCTCAATACTTCATCCAACTCCACGGCCTTACAGACTCAAACATAGATTTAAATCAGTTTTAAGCTCTATAGTTCTCATACTGCATGAAATTAATGAAAACTATTTGATTTGAAGATAATTTTGATTTTGATTTTTGGTTGTTTTTTTTTCTTTTTGTTACAGCTAGTGTGAAGCAGAGCTGAGATTATCTGCTTCCAGCAGAACGAGACAGGCTGGTGAAGAGGTGATAGAATCTTTGTGCTTTTGTGAAGATCATACAGTGCTCATTGAGCACAATGCCTGTGCTGTAAGCTGCAACTTTTCTTTCCATCAGATACTGAAGAAAATACTTACACACTGTTCTAGTGCCTAGATTATTTTTCTATCTAAGAAGACATTAAATATCAATTTTAAACTTTATTCTGTAGTGATTAGAAACAAACTGGGAATGTCCATCTGCACTGACAATACACTATTCAACAGTGAAGAGTCTGGGTGATACAGAACAGATGGCTATGGTACAGTATAAATACTGAGACATCATCTCTCAGTGAAGGCTAGAGAGGGACCTATGTCTTAAACACCGTGATTAAACAATGTTTGAGGAAAGAAACCCCACAGTAACAACAAAGAGAAGAAGCCTGCATGAGAAATCCCAAGGCTTTTACTTTCCATGTCTTTTGAAGTTCTCCACAATATCCAAGATGTGACTTATGTTTTCTGTATTATGTTTAACTTAATAGGAAACAGTGCGATGGGCTTTCCTTGAAAGTTATCTGAAAGACCCACAAAGCTAAACCAGAAATATGTTTTATCCTTCAGCAAGGACTTAAGCTAAAATGCATCATGAAACACAATGCTATAATTTCACATCATCTCAGCATCTTTCTTTCCTCCTGTGTTTCTTGCACCTGTTTCTCCTGTGTATTCATAAATCTGCTGCTCCAGCACTCTATTTTTTTATCCTTTAAAAATATGTTGAGAGCAGTGGTTTAGTAAGCTGAGGAAATAGTAATAGATCTTTAAAAATATTTTGATTCATTCGATACTGTACCTTAGGTTGATTTTTTTTTTTTAATGCAGGTGCAGAGCAGGATAAAAATGCATTCTTTTTTTCCTAGTAATCCTCATTCAGGGACTAGCTGCAGTTGCAGTCATCTTCACACTTAGAATTCGCCATTAGTTCCCCCTGAGGAATGTTCAGTCCCCAAGGACTGAAGGGTCCTTGGGTCCTGAAAGACTTTCATCCTAAAGCCCCTGTAGGGTTATCAAGAAAACCTTGAGCTTCCTAGAGATCTGAAGGTAGGGCAGGATGACAATAATGTAAGCAGTGCAATGGCTAAAAGTAATAACATAGTGCTTCATCAGCTTTTTACACTCAGACAAGCTGTGGGAGCAGGTGTTTCAGAGTTTCAGATCTGCAAAAGTCAGATTTCTTAAAACCTCATTTGCTGAATCGGCCCTTTCTATCATAAGATTAATTGCTTGAACTAAACAGAGAGATAAAGTTCACCATATGTAATAAACCATGTTACAGCTTATTTTAAAGTTAATATGTACTCTTTTTAAACTAAACAGAATTACTGTGTTAATAATATATTTATATATTTCCAATGTCAGTAAAATTAAGAAAGAAGAACTGTCTTCACTACACGGAAAATCAGTGAAAGCACTTCACTGCTACTTTGCACCCATGTGAGATACAATAGAAAATACAGAAAAACACAAACCAGTCCGAAGTTCATCTATCCCCACTCTCTCAGAAGACTTTACAAACCCCTTTAACTTCAGCTATCTGTACTCTTTGCTATAATGAACATGGTGTAGACGGTTATCCAGTTATTTTTCTTTGTTATCTGTTTTTACCCTCTCCTGTTGACTATAGAGCAGTTAAAGATTGCTAATGAACTCTAGGTAGAGATTCAGTTTTAGATTAGGCTGTCTATATGTAAGTGGCTACGTATTAGTCACGTAGACCCTGGAGTCCAGGCCACATTATAGCCAAAACAATACAGCAAAGAAGCCTATGGAATGATTACAGTGAGAAGTGCTAGGTGTAGGACCTACCCGCTTAAGTATACCGCAGCGCACCAGGACATCCAAGACACCTGTATGGTGTTGGCAGACATGACGTAAGATGCAGGGAGGACTTGCATTCTGTTGAAATGACATCTAGATGCCAAGCAGGATAAGAGGACAACTCAAATAGCACTAAATACCACAGTTGACACAGCTGAGTCAGAACCTCATTGAATGTGATGAATATGAATATTCTCACAGAGATATCAATGTATGAGAACCCTGTCTGCTCGTGCCTTGATCCAAACCTTGCTAAGCTGTGTGATAAAAGCTTATCTGCACAACCACTAAGGATCACAGAGAGTAAACGGTAGATGGAGGAACCCAAATAGTCGTCCTCCTGGTTGTTCCTATGCCCATCACAGAAGAGCAGTCAGCCCTTAAAAAGTCCCCTTCCACAAGCCCAGAGCAGCACAAGGGCACAATGACGGCAGGGACACCATTAAAGGAAGAAACAAAGGCAAGGGAAAGGGATGGATTTAATTGATTTGAGGAGGAACAACTATGGAAAAAAGTAGTGATAAGGGGATAAAAAGGGCAGGTCATGTATAAGTAATTCACTGATCGGTGTGATTGTTTGTCCATGCCCTGTGATGGATCAGCACAGTCTGTCCTATATTCCTATTAAATTCCTAACTCTTTTCATGATTGAGGAACTCCCTATTCACTGTGTGTGCCTGTGTGCATGTATGGGGGTCTAAGTCCAAGTGACTGGAGTCAGATCATGGGTTGGAGGGCCTGCAATTTTGTGATACAAGCGACTGAAATTGATGCAGCTCTGCGTGGCAGCAGCTGGGCTGGGACTGTGGGCTAGAAGGCACGTACACCTGCGTGCCAGAAACTGGAGAGAAAAGAGTGAAACAAAATGCCAGGTGCTAGGGTGGGACTAGGGCTCAGAGATCCCTGCATCCATGGTGCCATCACCAGGAAAGAGTGGGGCTGAGTCAGCAAGTGTATGATTGTTAGCAAAAAAACAAACCAAACTACCTTATGAGTAGATTAAATGGTCTGGAAGCAAGGAGTGTCTCTAAAGTGAGGATCGTGCGTCATTTGCTACCGGGGACGACAGGAATGCCAAAGAGTTCTGAATGTTTGTGCATAAACATATATTCTTACCAATGGACCTCTGATCAGCTCAGCCAGATGGGCTGATGGATGAACCTGTTGGTGCTGTTTGCACTTGTGAGTGCTCTGTGATCTTGTTCCAAGCTAATGCTGAGAGGATTTCTTGGTGATTCCCCAAGTCCAGATGAAGACACAACCAAGGTCAGGTGCCGTACATTAAAAGATCTTTCTTTATTGTGAAAAGCAGTAAGTGAAGGGTGAGAGGAGGCAATAGCAACAGGAAAAAGAGGAACAAAGATAGAAAAATTAAGCAAGCTTTTGGAATAGTGTCGCAAGTGACACCACCATGGGTTCATGGTGTCTTTGAGGGTTGGCATCTTGGGGTCCTGGGAAAAGCTGGTGGTGGGCAGAGGTGCACACAGGACATTTTCAGTGGGTCTTTTATACCATTTCTCTGCTCAGGTTGCCATAACGACTGCACATGCTACACATATTGTACATGTTCACCCATCTGGGTATGCACACTTGCTACCCTGCATCTCCAGCTCACTTCTTCACTGAGCTTCCACAGAACACTCACTTGTGGTTTCTCAGTTCCTGTGTCGCAGCTGGGAATCTTTGAGACAAAATGTCTCAGTTCAGCTCCTCACAGATCTGCGTGGCTGGCTGTGTGTATATGAATACACGTGGTGTATACATGTTCTCTGAGTGCCTGTGCCTAGAGGGACTTAATCTTCAGCCTCACTACTGGCTGGACCTGGGGACATGGAGGTGCAGCAGCTTCACCTCTTTTTGGCTGTCAGATAGCACAGAATATATTTTTTTTCCAATAGCTGTCATCTGACAAAGCTGATTTCTAACCTTACAATATTTCATAGGATTTTCCAATGTCTAATTAACAGTGAAGTGCCCACAACCTGTACCAGCATTATGAAAAGTTGCCTTAATTTTTATGAGATTATCAAAAGATTCATAAGTAGGTCTTCCTCATTCAGATTATTTACTGTCTCTCAACACAAAAGTGAAATGAACAATATTCCCACATCATTCGGTTTGATTCATGTTATTTATACTGTCAGGGATTTGTTTGTAATTTGAACACAGGGGTTTCCTTTGTTTCTTTTCTTTATTGTTTCTTTGTTTCCATAAAACAAACCTATCAGAAACACAGTTGGCACCCTACTTCTGATCTAAAATGTCCACTTCACTTTCTAGCTGCCTCTTAAATTGGCAGTGCAATTCAGACTGGCAATAGATAAGTAGACTCCTAGTCTACTAAGTCTACCACTCCTAGTAACTAAGAGCATCTCTTCCCATCTATTCTCTTTTTTTTTACTATTTCCTGCTTATATTCCCTTCCCTACTTTATCACTGACAGGTTCCATTACTGTACAGGTCAATTTGAACTGACCCTTATATTTTGCTTCACATCTTTGACACCTAACCTCTTGTTACTTCAGAGATCATAGAGAAAAAATCTCCCTGAAACACAGGGAAAAAAAAATTTAGGCATGTATTGATGAAACTTGACAAAAATATCCAAAAATAAATAGATATAAATATTGTTATTATATGAAAAAGAAATCCATATTTACTGTATAAATTTTATGAGAACTAGTTAGTAGCAACTATTTCATATTCAGTCTTTTTTTCTTCCAGAGAATATCGTTCTTCCTAAAGTGTAACTATCAACATGCTAGAAAAGCTGCATATACAGTATACGCCACTGTGAGATTACGTGTCAGCAGTGACCTCCTACAGGTAGTAGCATGGAGTGCTCTGGATATTAAGTAGGAATAAAAGGTGAATGGTATATGATTGCTACCACCTGCTCCGTGACAAAGGGCTTTGATCTTTAATCCTCAACAAGTGGGTTTTAACCTCATGAAATATGTTTCAGAGGACTGTAGTGGCTTATTCAACTACTAAGTGCAAATTGCAACCTTGTGGCAAAGTAATGTGTATTCAGTGCAGAAGATTCTTTTGGCTATAGCTGAGAGAGTTGCTTAGACACCCTCAAGCTCTGAAAATAAATCACTAGCCTTACTGCAAGTATTTCTGTTAAAAGCAGGCCTGCATGTATACATACATTTTCCACTGAGGCATATAATATATAGAATTCACAATGTAAAACTGTAATTAAACAATTAGAAATCTCTAACCACTGTTGTTCTTCGAGTTGATTGAGATGCCTCTAAGGCAGAAAAAAAAGATCACAGAAGTTCAAAAAACCACATTGAATATTTAAATTCTTTCCTCCTTCCTAATAAATAAAATTTATAATAAACTAAAAAATAACAAATATTTTGATAAATACCATAGTGATACAAAGTGCTAAGACTACCATTTCATAAAACTGAGAAATCTATTCCTCAGCAGTAGGTTTCTTTATTCAATTTCATTATTTCCTTATTCCAAAGAAAACTTTCTCTCAAATAACTTGCCACTTGATAATATAAATAAGGTTGATTAAAAGCCATTGAATTAGATGCCATTGGTACTTTACTCTCTTCATGAAAAAAATTAATTAATGTTTCACTAAACATTGTATTAGCTTGACTTGAAAGAACAATTCCATTTCTTCTGAACATCTACTTACTGTGCTTGTTGACAGATAGGCAAAAAAAATTTTTAAATCTATTTTATTTGACATGAGGAATGCAAGGGAAACACAATGAAAATGGTGTATTATATATAAGAAGGGGCTGCTTTGCAGTTTTTTCCATTAAGTAAATTAATACTTTTCTATATTTCCACAGAATGCCAACCACAAGTGTATTTTAATGTGAGAACTCCACATTCAGGTTTAATGAATGATGCAAATTAAATTAATACTTTTTATGCCCCAGAAGGATACAGTTTTGTAATTCTGACATTTTTTATGTCCTTAAAATGCTGTCACACAACAGTTCACATAATCATAGAAATGTATAATGAAAAAGATCACTGAAGGTCACCTAGTCCAACCTTCTGCTCAGTTATAACTCTACCTTCAGGATGACATCAGATTGTTCAGGATTTATCCAAACAATTTCTTAGGATGGTAATTCCACATCCTCTTTGGCCAACTCATTTCACTGCTTAACTCCTCTCATTGTGAAGATTTGCTTCCTTAATGCTTCCTGTGATTTTCCATACCGTACCTCGTGACTGTGAAATCTGATTTGTGCCTCTGAGAAGAGTACAAGTATATGGCTCTGTTTTCTGTATAACCTCCCATTAGATAGCAAAAGACTGTAAATGCTTTTTTTCTTTTCTTTTCTTTTTTCTTTTCTTTTCTTTTCTTTTCTTTTCTTTTCTTTTCTTTTCTTTTCTTTTCTTTTCTTTTCTTTTCTTTTCTTTTCTTTTCTTTTCTTTTCTTTTCTTTTCTTTTCTTTTCTTTTCTTTTCTTTTCTT
Source organism: Neomorphus geoffroyi (assembly GCA_033558235.1). Taxonomy (NCBI): domain Eukaryota; kingdom Metazoa; phylum Chordata; class Aves; order Cuculiformes; family Neomorphidae; genus Neomorphus; species Neomorphus geoffroyi. The sequence goes on from JAUMJM010000005.1 coordinate 24,681,789, forward strand.
TATTCATTTCTTCACACGACCCCTACTCCCCCACCCCAGCTAAAAGAACCCACTTATCTTAGCCTCCTTGTATTTGCTTTAACCATCCTAATGGCCTCCTGCCTAGGCCTCTTCGTCTTTCTCTTGCATGGGGGAAACCAAAATTGGTCACAATAATTCAGATGTGGACTCCCCCCTAGCAGAGGGAACTAGTGACTTCCCTCCAAACAGTGAACTAGTTTGAAAATCTGGCATTAATTCAAATGCAAAACCCACCTATTTGACCCTTACAAAGTCCAATAACTACAAGGGATGGACTATTTAAGTTTTGAGTGGAACTATTAAAGAGTATATTACAGTATGTTGAAAAGAAGAATCGGAAGGCTAACTGCCCTACTTCAAAAAGCAATTACTTTCTTTAGTGTTTTAAAGTCAAATATAAATATGATCTCTGTGTATTGAAGCATTTTCTTTCCAGTGAATGAACTATTTTATGAAATAAGTTTGAAAGTAAGAAGAAAACAAATACACATTTTTTAAAAAAAATAAATTACTAGAATTTTACAACAGAGTACAAACCTCACAAAATTCAAACAAAAGTTGTTACATTATAAAAAATAATGCAAGCTGTCCTCATCTCTTTCAACAACACTTGAACATCATGTACCCTTTTAGATGCGTTTATCTCTAATACTGTGGGTGCCATTTATCATAATGTGATGTGACTTCCAAATAAAAATGAACCTCTGCAGAAAAAGCTCATATTATGTATTGATGTCACATCAGGAGACCCTGTCTCCAAGCTGTCATGAAAACTAATAAAAAAGCTAATGCAGTACATTTTCAGAAATACTGGCTTTGAGTAAAAATGTTAAGGACACTTCACTTCAGCTTAGTAAGTAAAAGAATTATCTTGTCACTAAAATAGGAAATTGAAGTAAATAGTCATCTGCTCAGTGTAGATGACAGTAGAAAAAATATATATGCTGGAATGAACTACAGGGTTCCTTGAGTTCAAAGTTAAATTAAAAAAATGCACAAGTTATCTATTGGAGTTACAAAACTGTTAATTTAAACTGAGTCAACAATTTTAATAACATTACAGAGTAACTTGAGTTATGTTGAGTAACACAATTTCTCACTGCAGTCAGGAAGAGATAATGGCATTCAAAATATTTGCAGATTTCGCTTCCAATGTAAATATTGCAGTGTGACCCCGAAGAAATAAAATAAGTTATTTTACACTTAGGGAAGTTTCATTCAAGTTCCGCATACTTTTGTCTTACCCTTTGAATGAAAGTTTATAAATCTTAATTTAAAATTACCTATTTGCATCCAATTCTAGTTAAAAAAAACCCCAAGCTTTCCTTTAATTCTAGATTAAATCTCACCTTTGTAATAATTATACAAAACCAGTCAATAACACTAATTCTTGCATCAGAATCACTAATACTCCGCAGTAAATTTGTAATGGTTCAGTGCAAAGAAGTCATAAAGCTGACTCATTAAGTTTCTGAGGATTCCCTGCAGAGCTACTGTAATGGTATATATTTTGGCTTTATGCCCAAAGATGATTTCCTTATAAAATGGGGTTAGGCAAAGATCTCTTGCTGCCAGAATAAATCTATGGGCCATGAGCACAAGCACAAATAGAAGTAACCTTAAAGCAGGTGACATTATATTTATGACTGAAACACAGCCAAATCTCACTTCTGAGAGAATGAGGCAGGCTTTCAGTTACAACTCAAGTCCAGTAAAGTAAGGCTAGCAGATATTGTTACATAATTAAATGTTACGGTTTTATGTATTTTTTAATTTGTCTAGGAATTTAACAGAACTGAAATGTAAAACATACTTGTCACAATGAATCTAAGGTTTAATTTATAATATAAAACTTAATAAGTCATCCAAAATGCTGAAAACTCTTAGCTAATGCTAATAGCTACTGCTAATATGTTATCCTTTTTGTTCAGTGCTTTAATTTTTGTAATCTTACTTCCTGTTGTTACTTTTTTTCTATCCCAGTTCATAATGTCCAAAATTTATTCATCTTTGACAGTACTTTTAGCTTTTTTGTAGTTCATGAATCATTCAACTATTGCTCTGAACATTTTTGTATACATGCACACATACATAAACACATGAATAAATATTTACTTATTTCTATATATTTTAATTATGTTCTAATTATCATAAATTTGAGAGTTCCAGACTTACACTGGCTATCTTAAATTCTGTGACATGCTTAATCTGAAACTTTAAATTTTGTCTATAAAATTGGAGAGAGATAAACACTTCCACAAAATTAGTAGCTTTATTTAAAACTTAAATTGTCAAGGAATAACACTTATTACAAGTAAAAAACAGGGTTTTTTTTAAAGTTTTGATAACCAGTCTCCCTTACAAAATTAACTTTGTGATTAATTTCCCCAGTTCAAAAATAATCTATTTATATCTGGCAATGATTTTGCCTTCTTAACCGGAACACTTTCTCTATCAATGTCTTGTTTCCTTATAGGAAGCTTAACAGTTCATGCAAGCTCCTTGCTCTCAGCTGGCAATCTGAAAAGTTCTTGTGAGTAAGACAAGATTTCATTGTTTTGAAGTGTTATTTGCAGCTGGTGACGGGTGCCTCATTTTATGTTTTCTTTTTCTGTTTTTCAGATGTTACACTGGGTTTTGAATTGGCTGTCACTGGCCTGCACTTTGAATGAAAAGTTCTAATTACTATGATTTTTAAAAAACCTTCTGGTGTGTCAGTTTCAAAAACATGAAGCACAGAAAGAGCGCTATCATCTTCCTTGTTTTTCACTCTTGTTCTTTTCTTTCTCAAAAGGGAAATGATTTACAAGAGGGAAAACTAGACTATTCAAAGTAGCTTCAGATGGTGGTATAGTCAATATTAACACCCACGTGGCATGGAAGAGACATCTTGCCAAGTCAGATGTTTTTTTCTTAGAATACTGATAAAATCTGCTGCAAATGTTGCAATATTATTGATAGTACTCTGGGGAACTGGAAAGTTCCATCAACTGTGTAAACACCTGAAGGTGTATAGAAAACATAGTACTAGATCAAACCATTGTTCTAATAACATTGAAGAAATAGGTCAACAGTATCAGATGGTAGAAAACCTGCAGTGGGCTAAAATCAAGTGATCACCCACATAAACTTCCAAAATCAACTTATCCTTTAATCCTTAATAGTTTATTGCCATACGTTTCTTTTTATTTAGACTTTATTCCCTGAAAGTAAGAGTTTATAACTTGTCTACATTAACACAACCAGACTTTTATTTCATGTGTTTGAGAAGAGATGATGATTGCATGCTTGACGCATAATTGCCCTGCCCCAGAGTATCAAATGGCTCTGGACCCAACTCTTCGTCTCTCACTTTCCTGTTTAAAGACTATGAATAGATAACTTTCTGGAGTTATGGCATGAGATGGAGAAACACGGAACGATTTATTTTTTGGACTAAACGGTCACCTATCTTTTGCTCTGAAAAGAAACTTGATGTAAAAATGTCCTGGCTAAACTAGTGTTCTCATCATCCTGGTCTATATGTCTTATTTACTTTCACTGTTCATAAATATGAAACAAGTTTGGGGCTTTAGTGGTAATTTTTTTCACACTATTGTCACTCCTTTGTGATCTATCTTATTATTTCCAGCAGGTGTGTTGATCGGTACTAAATAAGTAATTTATCCCTATAAAAACTAATCTGATCATATATATATACTTTTATGACCTTGGAAAGAAATCTAATATTTAATCAGAAATATCTAATTTTTAATTTGGTAAGACTCTTAGATTTTACAAGGGATAAACCCCTCTTTTTCTTCAGAAGTAAGCTGGTCTCTACCTGGCAATGATTAAGAAAATGCCTTTCCCTCTTTACCCTCCCACAATAGTGATATAGTCTTCCTAACTGATAGAAGCAGCTTTAACCTGAAATATGTATGACAGTATCCTTTCAGTGTTACCTCACAATTATTCATCTAGGGCTTTCTTGCATCTTCATCTAAATTAATAATGACCCAAGTGACTTGGGGCCTACATGTCAGGGCCAATGCAAGGTAGTCAGTTTGTTCCCCTCCTTTCTAGGTGCTCTGCAGACTATTTCCATTATAATTAAATATATGAACTGGTCTAGGAGCCTTCTTATTTTCACAACTTATTTAAACATTAGCTCAATCTTCAGACACTGTTCTTTAAAGTAAGTGCTTCCTGTTGGTGTCTCTGGTGGTTTTCATTTAAGCAGCGGCAGATTTGTAATTGGTTTTTCCAATGAACATCTATATACTGCCAGGCATCCTCTCAAGAATTACAATGAATTTCAGGGAGGCTAAAGTTTGAGTTTATCTTGCTTTATAGTGACATTTAAACTTTCCTCTTTTTTAAACTGTCTCTAAAGAAAGGAGGCAATAAAGTCATGTCACTTTTTTAACTCATAAACATCGCTTAGATACCCCTCTTCTGTAGTTCAAGGAAAAAGCAGCGAGAATTTTGAAGACAGTGTACCTCTGACAAAAGGAACAATCAGAAGTTGGATTAATGTGTCTCACTGGTAATTTCAACACTTGGAGACATGGGCTGTCTGGCAAATGTGGAACTAGATCACTTTTATCATGGTATGTTTCATCCTAGTTTAATTTGGTTTGTTTCATCATTACATATCACTACAGAATCTATAAAGTAATGTCCAAAATTTTTTTGGAATGCAGGGATTTTTAGAGTAAAAACATGTTACTGTCTACCACACAGGGTTACATAATATGAAAATGTAGAGTACCTTCATGTTGAAAAAACAGTGGAGTATTTTCTGCAGCTCAGTCGCACACTGGTGTTCTGGGTAGAGTAGAGCCTTACACTGCCTTCAGGCAAGATTTGCTTCAGGCATTTCTTGTGTTATTGTCTGTTGTTTGACAGTGAGCAGTACAATGCCTATGTGTCATGAAAAATGGTAAATACTGTAACTACTTACAATTTTGATATCTTTTCTTTTGCATTTGAAAGGCATTGCTGAATGTATTCCAGGTTGTGAACCAAAAAGCAATGTGTAAAGCAGATAAATAGTAACAAACCCAAAATACAAAGCCTATTTTTTCATCTAAGCAGTTTTGTGAACTTAATGATCAACCAGTCTTACCGTTGAAAGCAATAAGTTTGTCTTGTTTAAAAATAATATGAAGATAAAACGAATGGTAAAACTTTTCCTTAGCAGCATCCTAATAAACAGGAAAACATTCTTCTTCTCATGCTGAGAACACATTTATTGGAAAACCTTTTATATACATAAAGCTACAAAAAACAAGTTAGGCTTAAGTTTGTGTGACCTGTACCTTTCGAATTAAACTTGAAAGATCATGTTGATTATTAACTGAGAAAAGCAAAATCAGTGCTATAGATTATTCAGATCATGTATTATAGACTGTGAACTATTTTTTTACAAAGAAAAAGTAAAAGATTTTCCTTTTAGAAAGGAAAAATTTCCTTTACATTTCTAGTCAGTTTGAATGTAAATTGCTTGCTTTGCTGTATGTCGTAAGGACAAGGTGAAGGTCTCTAGTTTTGTGTAGCTTGTTTAAATGAAGCGTAATTTCCAATACTATGTAGCATTTTTAATACAATTACAAAATTGTGCAATGCAGGTTTGAAAAGAAATGTCATTCCCAGTAAATTATATGATTCTACTTGAAAATATCAATCTTAAAAGAAAAAGTGATTGATTCATATATTGTGCTGTCACAGGAACTCCAAACTAAAAGAAAGCATAAATTTCTATGAATTTGACTCTAAGATTAATCTGATGGGACAGTCAAGATACACGTTTCATTTAGAATTATTTAACATCTTTATCTTTTAGGAAAATAAATTAGGGAAATGGAAAGTTTTGGTTTTTTTTAAATTAAGAGAAAGTGATAACAATACCTAAACCAGAAAAATAATACAAAACTATAGGTTAGAAAAAATTACTTAGTACACTAGAGAGAAAAAGTCCTGAATAGTAGTGAATCTTTATTTCAAGCACTAGTATTCAATATAAAAGGAAAAATTGAAGAATATGGAGACTGAAAGTGATAGTTTGTTGGAAACTTGACTATTAATTTTCAGTCGGGCCTCCCAATATAACTAGTAGTGTCCCTTATAAAACTAGCAATGAAATATTCTTTTGCATACAGCACTGTGGAAAAAACAGCTTAAAATACTGCTGTGAATCCTGTGAATGTTATAAACAGAAAAATTAATCGGAAGGAACAAAGAAATAAGTCACAAAATGATCAGGAACTTCTACACAGAGGTAATTGAGGGGAGATAGGAAGGAGATGTGAGTAACCCAGTATTTATAATTAATTACGTGATAAATAAGGTTACTGATGAATACTTCCGTCATGATTCCATGGCAGTCTAGGGATAATTTTTGCTACATAGACATGTTTATCATATGAAAAATCTCACCAGATAAGGGGCTTAGAAATATCATGTAAACAGAATAGATATTGGAAGAATAGAAACTCTCAGATAGGAAAGACTTAACTAGTATGTGGTAAGGTATATTTCCAGAAATTAAAATGCTGAAATAAAAAAAAAAAACAAACCACCACACACAAAACCAAAAGACTACTATATCGAACCATTTTATGACTGGTTGATATTTTTGGAGGTGATAAAGACTCAGAAAGAAAACTGTGATATGTATTTGGAGCATCTATGTAAGAATTGCTCAAAATTCTAAAAGTGGGAAGTAAGGAACTAACAGAAAATTATTAGGAAGATGAACTGATGAAGGATCAGATTATTACCATACAAATTGCTGGGTTTCTATATAATACTTCTGGGTGTTTTTAAAAATTCAGTACCCCATACCTAATCAGTATTTCAAATGTTAATCAGAGGCAGGACCTTTCACTGATTCCCTTTACTAAAGAAGGCTCAGAGTTTGATTGTAATGTTAGAACTACCACTGAGATGTACCAGGCTTAAATCTGAAGTGTCTTGTCTGCTGGAGGAAGAAATCAAAGCTTGTGATTTCATTAATGTATACTAACTTTTTGGTTTAATTGCAAATTGTCTTAGTACTAGTAATATAAACATTTTCATATTTAATGAAAATAGCAGATCTATCATAAAGAATTTAAATGTCTTACACATGCTTTAAACATTTTAAATAGTTTTAGCAAGTATTTAAATATATTCAGTGTTTTGAGGAATGCTAACCAGGTGGAGTTCAATATTATTGTGCTATTTTGTTAATACAAATGTCCACTTATTCTTTTGGCAAATTGATAAAGGCGTATCTAGCCTGATATCCATACATTCTTGACACAAGATCTACAGAAAACTCTGGTGGTTTTACTTAATATTTTCTACTTATTTTGCTCAATGTGCTATATACAATATAATATATAAGGATTCCCAGAAACACAGACAAGGATTATTCTCTCCTTGTCAAATGCCACAAGAGTAAGTGAAAGGTTTTTTTTTTCCCTTGTTTGTTCTCTTTCAGTCCAACTTCAACTCCTTTTTAGTAAAATGTCTAATCTGAATATGAAGACTGGGCAACAGTTTAAACCCAACCTTCTCTTCACTGTAATCTGAGTGCTGGTTTGTAAGGTCTGGCTGGGATGGAATTAACTTTCCCTATAGCAAACCCCATAGTGCTGTGCTTTGTACGTTCAGCCAGAACAATGTTGATATTACAGTAATGTTTTTGCTACTCCTAAGCATAGCTCACACAGCATCAAGGCTGTCTCTCCAATAACCTCCGCCCCGACTCCAAAGGCCAGTAGGCTGGGAGTGGGCAAGAGGCTGGGTGAAGACACAGCCAGGATCACTGACCCAAACTGACCGAAGGGATGTTCTATATCACACAATGTTGTACTCAGTGAAAAAAAAGGTAAGAGAAATGAGTAGGAGGGATGTAATTGCTAGTAAGGTATTTGTCTTCGAAGCAACTGCTACACATACTGAGAGACTACTTCCCAAGAACTACCTGAACGTCACTTACTATTGGGAAGCAGAGAAGAAATCTTTTGCTTCCCTTTGCTTTATAGCATGGTCTTTGCCTTTCTTCACAAAGCTACCTTTATTTTGACCGGTAAGTGTTTAATCTTATATTCTTCCCCTGTTCTTCTGAGGAGGAGTGATATAGCACCATTGTGTCAAGGTCAGCCCATCACAGCCGGCTTTGGTGCCTAAGATGAGGCACTTGAGGAATTTCAGGTAAGGTAACTGGGAATGGTAATGGGCAAAACATGGATTGACCATTACTACAGAGGAGAATAATTGTGGGGAATTTTTTTTGTAATTGTGGTGAAGGTACAAGGGATGGAGTGTATTTAATGTCTACCTTCATTGGCATTGTTAGGTAATTATTTTGAATATAGTGTGGGAAATTCTTTTTCGGGATTGTGTTAGATTTCAATGGCGAGTGTTTTTGGTAGTGGGAAGGCTGCTCTGACATGGGGGAATCTTTCAGTATCTTCTAACAGATTCCCCCATCTCAGACAGAGACAGTTCCAGCTGGCTCCAGGACAGACCAACCACTGACCAAAGATGAAAGAATCAATAATGTTGGTAATGCTTTTGTGATAATATATTTAGATAGGGTTAAAAACATTGTGTAACAACAGCTGGGAGGGAGAAGGAAGAAAATTTAAGAGAAACAGACCTGCAAACACCAGGATCAGGGAAGAAGAAAGGAGAGGAAGTGCTCCAGGAGCCAGAGCAGAGATTCCCCTGCAGCCAGCAGTGAAGACCATGATGAAGAATGTTGTCCCCCTGCAGCCCATAGAGAACCTTGGTAGAGCAGATGTCCACCTGCAGCCCATGGAGGACCCCACACTGGAGCAGGTGCATGTACCTGAAGGAGGCTGTGATCCCATGGAGAACCCACAGTGGAGCAGATTTTCTGGCAGGATCTATGAACCCATGGGGAACCGATGCTGAAGCAGTCTTTTCCTGGTGCACTGTATGCCATGTAAAAACTATGCTTGAGTGGTTCTTGAATGAACTTGGATGAACTTGAATGAACTTGGATGAACTATCATTAGACAAGTGATGACTGTGCATATGTAAATACTGACAGTGCATGTTCCAAAAAACAGTGAAGATATGAGAACAGATGATAAATATACCTCACAGTTTGTAATTCCTTGAGCTGAACCAGATCTTCATCTGCTGTAATTCAGTTATTAAAAGGCTAAGTAAAAATCTGACTTACAAATCATATAGACTTGCATTACTCACACCAATGGCTCACAATGAACTTATGCCAAATGGCATAAGTCAATGTTTTTCACACTTATTGAAACATTTTGGCAAGTATAGTCTTCTAATTTCATTAAATGAGCATACAAAAAAGTATATCCTTAGCTCTCCACAGAAAAAGTTGCAAGGATACATACATATTTCAATCACACATTTGAGGAGGTTTGTTTATAGAAGTAGGCTATGCCATTACTGTACTGTAAGAGCCCATGGTAGGGTTTGGGCTCAATGCCTTCCAGCAAGACTATGGTGTTCAGTCCAGGAATGTTATGGGGGCCAATATTCGAGTAGAAATAATTTCTATGGTGTAACTGTTGTGCAAGAACCATATCTGAATATTCAGTTTGAACTGCTATTCTAACAGCCCTACTGAACAACTAAGTCTATTTAGCCTGTTGGCATACATTTTAAGAAGTACTATTTTGAATTCCATAACTGTTCTAAAACATTCGGAACTGGATATGAAATGCAAAGTTCTTAAGTGGTTGAGAATATATTAGTTTTGGCAGATGTGGAGTTTTTCACTATTCACTATAATAACACTGAATGAATGTCAAAGAGAAATAGCAGCACTTTATATTATCTGCAATACATCGTAGCCTGTATTTTCCAGTTGCAGTGGCTAATTCTGTCTTTTGATTTCTGTTAGGTACTAGAGGTAGACTCTGTCTCCAAAAGAACATTAGTCTTTAAACAGATGCAAAACACACCCAAGTAAACAAACACATAAACCAAACTGAAACAAGATAAAGTACGTGTTCAACGTTGACTTATTCCTAGTTTGACTTCATTTTCAGTGGACACTTGACATTTTAACTGGGATGAGCATTACAACTGCTATTGCAAAGTATAATGTTACAAACATACTAGTAGGGTGACATAAATGTACAAAGACAAGAACTGAGCTCACCTTGGATCATATTTCTGCCACTACAAGCTCAGAACAGCCATTAAGTTAATGGAAGGTCCTGTATCCTTTAGAAATGCTTGAACTCACTTTTTCTGAGTGTTAATATTCAGCATTTTGTCAGTCTAAGGTGTTTTACAATGCATTGAATCTAGTGTGCCTAGCAGTCCTGTTTTAGTATGTTTTAAGTCACTAGAAAGATTATTTGAGAATGAAAATGCTTTGACACCGTGCATTTTGTCATTCGTAGAAATGAAATACTCAATTTCTGCTTCCAAATATGGACCTAAGAATTATCTCCTATTCCCATCCTTGCTTCTTTTATCTGCTTATTACCACTGGGGAAGATGAAAACAGCTACAGGGAACATAGGAAGAAAAAGCTAGAAGAAAAGGAGTCATCAGTGGAGATAACATTTGAAAAATAAGTAATTACCTTTTCTTAAAAGGTGATAAAATTGAGTTAGAAAAAGCCCACAAATTTTTGCTAAAAAATATACATTTTTTCATTAATAATTACTTTAGAGTTGAAATCAGAATTCAGATCTGCCTATTCTCTGACCCTTATAACTGCTGCACAGAGTCTCTAGGCTTTTGAAAGCAGGGAGGAAAATAAGGAAATAAAACTATAAATGATGTAAAAAACTTTTACCTTTCCCGCCTTTCTCTGCAGGCTATTTCAGAAGTGGGAAAAGGAGGCAGGGAGGAGTTGTATTTCAGTTTTTACCTGTGAAGACAGATGATTCAGTAATTACCACTCCATCATCTCAAAAAAAATGTGCATAAGGCAAGAGGACTATCAATGAAAGAAAAGGGTGATCTGAAATAGAGATTAGATGGGAATACAATATTGAGAAGAGTATACTTCATTGTCTCTTGCTATCTATCTTCTGTGAAAATAAAGATCTCAGACTTATCTCAGCCTCTTCCCCCTCCTTTCCTGCACTTCAAGCAGCTATAGGTTTCATTAACAAAAAAGTATTAAATTAAAAGCTGTGAGAAATATTGGTGAAAGGAAAAAAAAAGACTTCTCGAGGGAGACAAAGCAATCAGTGACACTATATAGTGAAACAGGAGACTGTAGTGCTTGGAGGTAGCATTCTGACTAAAAAAACCCACTGTCACCACTGGCTGGTTCAAGCTGCAGCTTTCTTCTTTCTAGCTGTAGCAGTAGCCTTAAGGAACTAGAAGAATTTGTGATGATTGTGTTTGTGAGGACATAGTGTGAGGTGAAGATGTAGAGGAGTTTTTAATCGAGCAAGGATAGGAAGTGTTGCATGAGGCCTCTGTGGCCTATGTGCACAATCCAGTATACTAAGGATGGCAGTGTCAGAGAACTGACCTTGAAGGACTAAGAATAGAGAAGTAAGCAGTCTGCAATCAGTAAAAGGATGTTAAACAGAATGCCAAACCGCAAGCGTAAGAAGGAGTGTACAAATGTTTAGAGCCAATCCGCTTGTTATTTGTGGCCACGTAAACCCTTGTAAAAGGTGTATAATCTGAGCTATCTTGGCAATAAACGGGACAACACCATACTTCTATGAAGATTGTGTATTGATATCCTGGTCGGCAACCCATACATGAAGAGATGATGAAGCTGAGAGAAGGATTTGGAAAGGAAAGGAATAGGAAAGGAATAATACAGTGGGAACATGTTCTAGGGATCAGAACAACGTGCTGTGTCACTACATTAGAATATGATACTTAGAACTGATGTCTTAAAACTAAGTGTGCTGGCTTTGGCTGGGATAATAGAATCATAGAACAGTTTGGGTTGGAAGGGACCTTAAAGATCATCCAGTTCCAACCCCCTTGACACAGGCAGGGTCATCTCCCACCAGACCAGGCTGATCAAGATCCCATTCAACCTGGCCTTGAACACTTCCAGGGAGGGATCATCCACAGCTTCCCTAGACAGTTTCAGTATCTCACCACCCTCATCGTAAAGAATTTCTTCCTAATGTCTAATTTAAATCCTTTGTCTCCCATTTTAAAGCCATTTCCCCCTGTTTTATCATTACAAGCCTTTGTAAAAAGTCCTTCTCCAGCTTTCCTGTAGCCCCTCAGGTACTGTAAGGCCACTATGAGGTCTCCCTGGAGCCTTCTCTTCTCCAGGCTGAACAACCACAACTCTCTCAGCCTGTCCTCATAGCAGAGGTTCTCCAGCCCTCTGATCAACTTCGTGGCCCTCCTCTGAACCTATTCCAACAGTTCCATATTCTTCTTATGGTGAGGATTCCAAGAACTGGACACCGTATTCCAGCTGGGGTCTCACAACAGTGAAGTAGAGGGGGAGAATTACGTCCCTTAACCTGCTGGCCACACTTCTTTTGATGCAGCTGAGGACACGGTTGGCCTTCTGAGCTCCGAATGCACATTGCCAGTTCATGCTTCTCATGATCAGCTTCTCATCAATCGTCACCCCTAATTCCTTCTCCACAGGACTCATGTCATCCTCCATCTTGTACTGAAACTGCAGATTGCCCTGACCTAGGTGTAGGACCTTGCAATTGGCCTTGTAGAATCTCGTGAGGTTCACAGCAAAATAGACAGAGTTAATAGGGATACAGTTAATTTTATTCAGAGCAGCCAACATGGGGCTATGTCTTGGATATGTGTTGAAAACAGTGTTGATAAACAAGGATATTTTAGTTATTGTTGAGCAGTGCTTACATAAAGTCGAGTACTATTCTGCTTCTCACCCCACCAATGTGCACAGGCTGGACATGCACAAGAAGCTGGGAGGGGACATGGCTGAGACAGTTAACCCCAAGTAATCAAAGAGATATTCCACACTATATGCTCAGCATAGAAAGCAAAAGAAGGAACAGAGGGAGGATGTTTGTCTTCCCAAGTAATCATTATGTGTGATGGAGGCCTGCTTCCCTGGAGATGGCTGAACACCTGCCTGATGATGGGAAGTAGCGAATGAATTCTTTGTTTTGCTTTGCTTGTGTGTGCAGCTTCTTTTACTATTAAACTGTCTTTATCTCAAACCACAAATTTTCTTATTTTAACTCTTCTGATTCACTCTCCCATCCCACTGGAGGCAGCAGGGAGTGAGAGAGTGGTTGCGTAGTGTTTAGTTGCTGGCTGGGGTTAAACCGTGACAGTAAGTGGTGTGAGTAAGTCCCCGAAATGAGTAAAGAAATCTCAATCCTTTTTATTTGAAAACAAACAATGATTTGTAAATTTTTTTAGCAATTAGTGAAACAAAACATGTAGGCATGACTGCTTTTCTCTCAATTATCTCAGTGTAATTGGAAATGTCAGACATTATCCTGATGGCCTATGTATAGTGTAGTACCATCTGCCAAACGGATAAACTAATACCCCTGTATTCAGATGGAAACGAAGAAAAATAATAAGTACAAAACATGACAGCAATCAGTTTGTAGAAAGACTATGACTAAGTTCTTGCCTTTGCAGCAGTAATTTAAGAACCTTACTTATGTGTCATAATTTCCATTTTAGGGGCCTATTTTTATACTTTGATTAAAAAAGAAAGTCTTTCCTCTTGCTAAAGAGGAAAACTACTTTAACAGGAAGTTAGGAATGAATATGTCACAAACATGTATACATGCAAAAAATGTTACAGAAGAAATCATTGAAGATACTGATTACTCGGGTTACTAGTTATCCCATTATTTCCTCCATGGCTATGGAAGACCTCCCTTGCAGTCACAGGCCCATGAGTTTCAGAGACAACAATGAGTTTGGGAGGGATTGGAAGAGGAAGATGCAGTATGGATCATCAAACCATAATTCTGCCCTATCATGAATCTCAGCAATATTATGTTGTCATGAATAATACATATTCCAGCTAAATCTAGATTGGATGCCGAGGCCTTTGTCTGTCAAAAAAAAAAAAAAAAAGGTACTGAGCCAAGCCAAGCCATACTTTATGAAAACAGATACTCTTCATCTAGGTGGAAAATTAGTGTGTTTTGCATACTCAAAGTAAAGTTACATTTTACATTTAAGTAGCTTGTGATCATAACCCAAGTCCAGGAAAGTTACAAAGGAGTTTGAAAACTGTAACTTTACCAAATTTGTCTTAGGATAAATGATTATTTTCATAACTCATTTAACTGGAGCATCTCAATGTCAGTGTGTTCCCTTTTGAAATGTAATGGAACATTTTGATTTATCAATTGAAATTGTTTTCTTCTGTGAAATATAGTTCACATACATTATACAAAATCTCCGAGTTAAAGATAATTGATTATCTTTTGCCTAAGTGCATTCTTTTTTAATAACAATAATTATTTTACATACATTTGGGAAATTCCAAGACACTTTAAGGGTACTTTTATGTTTTAAAGAAGAAAAAAAATATTACAGAGTTTTGTAAAATCAAGAAATATGTTTTCTATTTGTTTCAAATTTAAGACAAATACTGTCACAATAACCCATCTCATTATTTACAGCTCTTACACTTTCCAGTATTCAAGGAAAACTGTAGAGATTAGTCAGTTGTCCAAGCATTTGGTCAGAAGTAACATTAGTTTCCAAGAGATACACAGCAAAATAAAAACACTAAAATAAAAGCACATCCTCAGGCAGAAGGAGTGCTGGCACAAAATCTATCCTGGGGCAATAAACTGCATAAATGTAGCTAAACGTGAGCCATCTGTGGAGGAGTTTTTCCAGCAAAATCAGTAGCATTTCTCTTACAAAACACCTAATTGCTTTGGGATGTGATTCTATGTAGGTAAATTCAGGATAGCTGAAGCTGTTGCTTGCCTGTTATCCTGAAATGTCTGAAACCGTGACTACATTTTGTGTGGTGGAGATAGATTACTGCAGAAACAGTAACACAGAAAAGGTTCTCAGTGCTTACTCCAAGCAACTTGTTTACTCCTGAACTTGTTTACTCCTTTACTCCTGTGGTCTTGCAACCACAGCATACATCAGCTGAGACCTTTATTACCCTGATATGTAACAGGAAGAAACACCAATAGGTTTCTATCTTGTTAACACAGTGGGACGTGTGGGATAGAGAGGAACATCACTAAGTGCCAAAGGTATCAAACTAGGTGCATCCACCAGAAGGAGCACTGTAAACTAACTGAACTGCCCAGTTGTTGTCAAAGCCTTGAGCAAAGCCCAAATCTGAGGAGGTTGCACCCACTGTGCGCACCTCGCTCCTCCTGGTGAGCACAATGCAAGATAGAAGGGCTAGAGTTCTTAGGGCAACCCGAGGATTTTCTGTATCAATTGGATAAATCAGGCTCTTAGGCTGCTAAAACATTAACTAGACTTACAGCGAATTCATAGCTCCATCAATATGACGTGTTTCTTGGACCCAGAATGAGATTTGAGGCATCATGGTTGCTTTTTGTGTATGCATTGAATGTTGCACTAATTAGAACCAAACTACAGCTGGCCCAAGGAAACAAAAATGCTGGAATACCTATGATGGGGATGCTTGGTCCTGAATTTCACCTGCTTTGCTTAACAAAATAACTTCTATCAGTTTGCATTACCTGCTCCTGGAAAAACAGATTGCCTTTGTCAGGCAGCAACAGCTGAAATGCAGCATAGTCCCAAAATGCAGCATACTCCCAAAATTAATAAAATATATTTGGCTTGATAGGCTTGGTTTGAAGATTTTAGGAGAAGAAAATGAAAACAAATTTCTCCAACTAGTTTCTAAAAAAGACACGACTAAGGCTACATGCATGCTGTTTATGTAGTGCTTACTATATAAACACTAATAATAATGTGACCATTTTAACAATAATGTGACCATTTTAACATACAGCTTTTCCAGCATCCATGCTCACAGAAGCGATGCAACAGGTCTGAAACAATATGTAAATTCTAGCAATGTGTATGTCTACAACTGGCTAAATACCTATCTGTATGATTATTTATTGTAGTTGTTTAAGACCATTCAAAGCTAACTGAGTCAGGCATATTGCACTATGCAGTAGTTTTCTGCTCATCTAAAAAAGTTACAGAAGAGCCTGTGGCAGTCTTTCCTTTCTTCTGTCACCTTTTCAGTATCTCAGCACTGAAGAAACCTCATTGATGGCATCTTTTCTATGACATTCTGTCAAAAGGCAGGATTATTATTATTTTTTTCATTGAGCAGCAGTCAAAACAAGGAAAATAAATTTTACCAGCTGTGAAAGTAAGATTTCCCTTACTGCCAGAATTTGCCCCAGAGGAATTCCAAGCACTGAAACTGCATTAAAATTACTGTATGCATCAAAGGGAATATTTAGTGGTTTTGAACAATGAAAATGTATTCCAGAAATAGAGATTTATAGGCATGTCTAATTTTATATGTTATATATCTTACAAATGAGGAAGCCCAGCACTGTCACCAGCAGTGACAATGTGGTAGATAAAAAGTTCTAAGTATTTATGAAATCCATAAAACCTTGACTACAAACAAAAGTACTGTTGTGATATTTAACACGCCTCAGTGTATGCATCTGATTAGGCATAATGCTGAAAAATCCCTGACCCTAGATGGCACCCTTTGAGTGAAGTGGCCCCAGGAACCTTCCTGCATATCCAAGATACTCAAAAAGCAAAGCATTGTAAAATAAATTAGTAGCAATATTGATGTTTTCTGACTAATAAATGTTACAGTAAAAATCAGAATGAATAGTGATAGATATCAGTTCCAATATATTATACTACATATTTGAGACTACTCCTTAAAATATAAAAATTAGGTCTAGATTTCACTTTCATTAATCCATTTGTTTTACTGAAGTACATCCCACATTTCTAGATTACAACCAGTTATGTTTTTATTTTTGGTCATGCGGGTATAGTTACACTTCTGGGTCTTGCTGGCCTCAGTACTTTATTTTCCATATCAGCACAAAAAGTCTTTATTTGTGCAGAATTACACAAATGAGACAATCTATTCTACATGCCCTGTTAGTCCTGTATTGATATTCCTCTGTGTGTAGGTATACCACTTGGATGTGTTCCTTTCTTTGCATGAAGATAATTTATTAGAAGAAGAATGTCCATTTTACACAACCAAAGAGGATCCACTGAAGTGTATATTTGTAATTACTGCCATTAGAGAAAGACTTGTAACCTTCTGGAGAGTGAGTATTAGGGCATCTCAGAAGGTTCAGGAAATTGTTTAGATGACTGAATCAGGTCCGTAGGTGGCTGCTATGTGACATTGTTGTCTAGGACTCACTGATCATATTATTTTATGTAAGTCATTAACTATTCGAATATAATAAAAACATATCCAAGCATCAGGCTATATTCAAGCATTTGAAGATCTTCACAAGGTGGGAAGATATTTCCTGGGCCTTATTGGAGGTCTGAGCAAGAGAGAAGACAAGCATAGTAAACATCAGCCTCTTCTTTCTACCAGCTGTCAAATTTACAAATCTTTTTTTGGAGATACCGTTAGAAGTCAGATGTAGCATTTGAAGTGGGAGGAAAGCATAAATAAAATCAAACTCAGCATCTGACAAAAAATTCCTGCAGTAGAATATTTCCCAATCAAAAAATTATTCTATTAGTGGAGAAGTGGCACATAACTAAAGACTTTTAACCCTTCAATTGACCACATAGAATAAAAACAGCTTCTTTCATGATAGAAAAACACTGGTTTATACCATATGCGTTTTCTCCCTTAAAAAGCATGATTTAATGCAAAAGAAAGGCAGAAAGCAGCTGTAGGATTGTTTAGCATTCCAAGCTGACTTACCCACTTCTGAATGTCTGTTCTAAGTGAATATTTAGTAGTGCAGCTGGCATTGTTACTGATTGAAGAACTCCACTTACTGCATTGAGCATCTTACTTTCCTGGAAAATTATCTCACAGCTTCCTACTCAATTTATCCATCATCCAAGCTCAAATTTCTTAGGGTGTTTCTCTTTTCACTTTTTTTCTTTAGTTTTCCTTCCTTTCTTTGTCCCTACACCTCCTCTTCCCTTCTCCATTACATTTTTCTTTCCCTTCTCCTTCCCTGAACTTCTCCTCCTTCCCTTACCTCTCCCTTCCCTTCCCTTTAGCTTTTAACAGGTCTGAATATTAACTTTCCAAATGAAAAAAAAAAACAAACAAAATGTATGTAAAATATACTGAAGTAAATTATAACCGTTTATCTACAGGGAAATTTTCAATAAAAGCAGAAGGCATGTGCAACGTTTTAGGGACACAGATATAATTATTTGAATGTAAACAGAACCTCATTGCACAAATAAAATCTGAAGTAATAGCTACTGTAGACACAAGTTGCACCAGAAACCAGTATGTTTTATACATTTGAAGATAAGGTGTTTTGATTGGGACAAAGGTAATGATGGTCATGGAAACAGGTAGATAAATTATGTAAGTCTGGAAGAGGCAGCAAAGTCTGAAATTTCAGAATAATAAATAACTTTCACCAAAATGTTCCTTTTCAAAGGGAATTAGAGACAAATATTTAACAAGTCTGGAAATATCATTTGTCCTTCCACTGAATTACAAAAACCAACAACAAAATAAAACTGTCAGGTATAGTCCTCTCAATGGATAAACATTGGCTATAGGTAAAACGTAGATTCAAGGTAGATACAGTTCCTTGCAATTTAATCCTTTAGTTTCAGATAAAGGTTATCTCAGTTTAAACAATTTTCATAGACCCAAATATAGAAATGACCCCTATATTACATGTACATGTCTAGTAAAAGAAAAAAAAAGCTAAAAATTCAAGTTCTTATGTTGATTCCTTTGATTCTTTTGTTCTTTTGTCCTTACTTTCTCCTTTTTTTCTTAAACAGAGTATTACTTATTATGTTATACCTTCATGATCCTTGTTTTATTTTAGAAGTCTGCATATCATGCTATGCCTTAAGCCACTGTTCTTTTAACTTAAGAATAAAAATAATCAAAGTACTAAAATGCATCTTGTTGCTAAGCTCTTATTGTTGCTGAAAATGATTCAGAGCCAACTTTGAAACAATGTTTTTGTTAAATATCTGACTACTCAATCTAAATGCATCCCTTTTGTGCAATATATTGCTTTCTTACAATGTGTTTTAAGTCAACAAGATTTCTTATATATCATAATAATACATTAAATACGTACATATAGAGTTCCTACCACTTTAATATTGAATGTACCCACAAGCTATTTACAAAAATTAGCCAAGGCATTGTATTTAAATGTTAAACAGGCAAATATTTCTACCATAAATAAGAAGTGGCAAAAGCAACCTCCTCCCAGGAGAAAACAGCAAAAATTCTTTCATGCTATCACCTACAATTCAAATTTTATTGTAAAAAAACAGATTCCTTACAGGGGACTCGAAGTATCTCTTGCAGTATTTGCTGAGTCCAGCTTCTGCATTGTGTTTTGTTCTGTATAACAGTACAATAACTATAAGCCTGTTATATTAGAAATATTCCTAGGAGTGACCTTTCAAATACTCTTAAGGATAATTAAAAACTTCTCAACCTTAATGTAGAAAAGATACAGTTATAGACATCTACCCATCTTCACAGATAATAGTCTTCTTTTGTAAGGTGGAATTGTGGAATGCAAAAAGCAAGATCAATTGTTATTTGGCTCTGAATTATTTTAAGGAGGTCCTGCTTTTCCAAACTCTCCAGTCTATACTTTTAAATATACTTGTAAAGGAACAATTTCATTTTAGCGGTAGGGTGTTATTTAGCACAAATTGAGGATTTGATGGATGGCTAGAATCTACAAGTTAATCAAAATGGAAATACAAAAAAATCAGCTTGCGAGACCTTCTTTTATGAAAGTTTTTTTCTGTTTATTTAGTCTGTTGGTTGCTTAACTTTTGTGTGTGGGGGTGCCTTTTCTGGGTGCACTTTATTAATAATCTTCATTGGAAAATTAATTTTAGCGCTTATGGGGTGGAACATAGGACATCTTTTCTGACAGAAGTGGAATATCGGTTATGATTTCTTCATAAACTACACAGCTATGTGCTCTAGAACACAGAATTCTAATCTAAAATCCTTCCCTTACATGAGTAAGTCTATGCTTTAGTTGGTATAACCACGTCAAATATTGCAGTTGCTCAGAGGCAAAAGATTTCACTGCTAAAACTATATTTTGCTTAGGCTGGGAATGGATTACAACGAATTTAAACTCCTTTGTCTTGTATCACTGTTTTGTTTTCTTTTGTGTTGTTTTTCATTTTGTCCGTGTATGTGGGTGTAATTTCTGTAGTTACATTGAAAAAGCAGAAGTATAACAAAAGAAACTTTTTGTGTGTGTGTGTATGTAGGTGGAATTTCCATTGCACTTTGGGAAGTTTTTTCATATAATAGTTCAAAAATACAAAGTAGAACAATAAAATACAGGAATCAAAGTCTGCTTTTCACTAACTAATGAACTCAGTAAATCAGAACTCTCCTCCATTATCACTTTCAAAGTGTTTTCTTTTATAACTCTGTTTCCAGTCTACCAACCCCCATATGTGAGCCTTTTTCAGACAGTACGTTCTAATGTCATTTAAGATAGAGTCTTTTAAATTAAAAACTTTCCTACAATTTTTTAGTTGATTGATTGCTTTTGTTTTTAAATGATAAACATTCTCTAAATTTCTCAAAGTTAGACTGGCTTTTCAAACTCTTTCTTAGTGAAATACCCTGTCTTAGTTTGGATGAAAAAAACCCAACCAAACCAACCAAAGTATGCTCAGTGATTTTAATCAGAGATTGTGAGATTGTGCAGAACAGATAACAGTTCTTTGCTCTGAGTGTATGTGTGCACAGAACAGAACAAAGTCAACAACAAGTGCGATTAAGTTGTTAATATGGATCGAGTCCCGTACCCGAGCTCTGGTGGTGCCGTCACTTTAAGCTGCAGCTCCGCTCCGGGCAGCCCTGGCGCGGGGCGCACAGCTTCTCCCAGGCCGCAGCTCCGCTCCGGGCAGCCCTGGCGCGGGGCGCACAGCTTCTCCCAGGCCGCAGCTCCGCTCCGGGCAGCCCTGGCGCGGGGCGCACAGCTTCTCCCAGGCGGCAGCTCCGCTCCGGGCAGCCCTGGCGCGGGGCGCACAGCTTCTCCCAGGCCGCAGCTCCGCTCCGGGCAGCCTCCTCCTCAGCGCCGATCCAGATGGTTATCGGTCACACTCGCACTCACACACACACAGAGGGAAAGGAAATAAAGATAGAGAGATAGAGAATACAGCAACGCAAGCAGAGGTAGCAAAGCGCGACTATTCTCTAGGCAGCAAGATGGAGAAAGAGGCGGAGACCGGGAAGTAGCCAGTGAAAGGAAATGTCCGGGCAAACGGGACACAACCTCTACCCCGGTCTCCCTGGAAATGGCCCCTGCCCCCCCCACTGCCAGCAAAGGAAGAAAAAATTCTCTGAAAGAGGAGGGGGGAAAAAAAGACAAAAACCGAAAAAACACAAACCAAACCAAGCTGAAACTATAACATACCCCAATGCCTGGATTTTTTTGTCTCAAAGAAATGTAATGAATATAGCTAGGATAGGCAGAAAAATACTAGTAGATAGCGGAATACATAGTGTCACATGGTCACAAAACCTTTTTCTTGCAGATTTAAATGGAAGTTGCTTTTCCCAGTTTCAACAATTAAGTAGTCTAAAGATGATCAGTAAACTTAATTAAATATGATCATTAAACCCCTAACTAAAACTCCAACTAGCTAGTTCGGTTAAAGACAATAAAAAATGTTTCTGCAAATATACTAATAACAACAGGAGGACCAAGGAGAATCTCCCTCCTTTACTGGATGCAGGGGAACAATAGTGATGAGGGATGAGGACGAGGCAGAGGTACTTAATGCCTTCCTTGCCTTGGTCTTTTGTAGTAAGGTGAGATGGTCCGCTGAGCCAGAAGACAGTGAGGATGAAGCTCCAGTGATTCAGGAGGATTTGGTTAGAGATCTGCTTGGCCAATGCGACGCACACAAGCCTATGGGGCCAGATGGGATCTGCCGGAGGATATTAAGGGAGCTGGCAGAGGTCCTCACCAAACCCCTTTCCCTCATCTACCAGCAGCCCTGGCTGACTGGGGAAGTGTCGCTTGACTGGAGACTGGCGAATGTTACACCCATTTACAAGAAGGGTCTGGGGGAGGATCCGGGGAACTACAAGCCTGTCAGTCTGACCTCGGTACCAGGGAACGTCATAGAGCAGATCATCTTGAGTACTATCATATGACATGCAGAGGACAACTGAGTGATCAGGTCCAGTCAACAAAGGTTTATGAAAGGCAGGTCCTTCCAGACCAACCTGATCTCCTTCTATGACAAGGTTGCCCACTTAATGGATGAGGGAAAGGCTGTGGATGTGGTGTACCTGGACTTCAGCTAAACCTTTGACACCCTTTCTTGTAGTTTCCTGCTTGAGAAACTGGCTGCCATAGGTGTGGACAGGCACATCCTCTTCTGGGTTAAAAACTGACTGAATGGCCGGGCCCAAAGGATTGTGGCAAATGGAGTTAAATCCAGTTAGGAACCGGTCACGACTGGTGTTCCCCAGGGTTCAGTGCTGAGTCCAGTCCTGTTTAACATCTTTATCAACAATCTGGACAAAGGGATTGAGTGCACCCTTAGCAAGTTTGCAGATGACACCAAGCTGGGTGCAAGTGTGGATCTGCTTGAAGGAAGGGAGGCTCTGCAGAGGGATCTGGACAGGCTGGATCGATGGGTTGAGACCAATGGGATGAGGTTCAACAAGGCCAAGTGCAGGATCCTGCACTTGGGTCACAACAACCCCATGCAGCATTACAGGCTTGGGGAGGAGTGGCTGGAGAGCTGCCTAGCAGAGAAGGACCTGGGGGTGTTGGCTGGCAGCCGGCTGAACATGAGTCAGCAGTGGCCCAGGTGGCCATGAGGGCCAGTGGCATCTTGGCCTGTATCAGACACAGCGTGGCCAGCAGGAGCAGGGAGGTGATTGTGCCCCTGTGCTCAGCACTGGTGAGGCTGCACCTCGAGTGCTGGGTTCAGTTTTGGGCCCCTCACTACAGGAAGGACATTGAGGGGCTGGAGCGCGTGCAGAGAAGGGCAACGAGGCTGATGAGGGGGCTGGAGAATAAGCCCTGCGAGGAGAGACTGAGGAAATTAAAGTTGTTTAGCTTGGAGAAGAGGAAGCTGAGGGGAGACCTCATCACTGTCTACAACTGCCTGAAAGGAGGTTGTGATGGGGTGGGTGCTGGGCTCTTCTCACAAGTGACAAGTGATAGCACAAGAAGAAATGGCCGCAAGTTGCGCCAGAGGAGGTTCAGACTGGACATTATAAACAATTTCTTCACTGAAAGGGTGGTCATGGATTGGAACAGGCTGCCCAGGGAGGTGGTGGAGTCACAATCCCTGAAGGTGTTTAAAAGGAGGGCAGATGATTTTCTTAGGGACATGGGAACAGGTAAGGTATGGGAACATGGTCCAACAGGTATGGTTAGATTCTATGATCTCAGAGGTCTTTTGCAACTGAATGATTCTATAATTCTATTAAAAATGTTACCTTACATAAATAGATATAAAGCAGCCCTATTCCATACTACAGATGTTATGTAGCTCTTCTGTACTTCTCATCTGATCAAGAACACTACCTTTCCCACTACTCTGAAGATTAATTATGATTTTTTTTGTACTGGCTACATTTACATTTTGGGAGTATCTAACAACGTAGGCATCATATGCATCAAATTCTTTTGTTAGATTCTAAATATGAACACAGATGACCTCAAAATATTAATCTATTTGTATCCAAATAATGCTTCATCAAATACCAATAGAGGCATCTAAGTTAAATGAAACAGGTCACAATTTCTTTCTTTTAATTATGGAGTCCAGGACGAGTAGCTTAGACTTAAAGTCTCCTTTAAAACATCTCAAATTATGTGAGAATATTTTTTCCTAACGATGAATCTATCAGACTCACAGAGACAGGAATAAATTAGCCTGTACTAAAATTCTGGCTCCTGTTGATAGATTGCTGTACATATTCATGATAACTCAAATAGACCAAGTGGAGTATAACTTAAGTATGACTGAAGTATAGCAATAAGCAACCTGATTGCTGTTAAATCCTATGACTGAGTGCTCCCACACTCACCAGGACAGGCTACATTTGTGAACCACAGCCCTTTAATATATAACTAATTTCACTGTTACACCATGGCTTCTTTTTCCAGTCTCATTTCTTTCATAATAGATTTTTTTTTTTCCTTTGGCAAATATTCCTTGAGCAAATAGCAGGTTTGACACTAATGCATTAGAATAAGGTTTTTCTGATGAAATGACAGGTCAGAAACAATTTGTCCTTTGTCACATTAGTACAATGAAAACTGGTGAAAGCTATAAAACTCAAGAGATTTTGTAACTTTAAAAGACTGATGTACTTTTTAAAAAAATAATTTTTATTTATCTGGAGAAGAAAAAATATGGGAACATTTTCCTTATTTAAAATATTTGTAAAAATTTCAAAAAGGAAGAAAATAAGTCTGATGAAAAATCTAGTCTGTACTAATTTATGGAAAAAAATATCAGTCTAATAATTGCTGGAAAAATACTACCTAGATGAATTGCAGAAATATGACAGAATTTTTTTTTTAGTCCCAGTTCTTTAACAAGCTATTGTCAGAGATAGTGGACTGTACTTGCAAAAGCTAGATAAGCACCTCCAGGAGGCAATCATATCACTGACTTGTAAATTTGATTGGATGACTCTTGAAATTTCCACTGACCAGAAATTAATGCATGAATTAATAACTTGGGTGTAAGGCTTTAGGCACCTAATCATAAGGGATATCAAAACAGATTATTTAATTACCTCCTTATATTGACATCATATATGAAGGAATTTTTTACCTGCTGCTTACTGTCTACTCATAATTTACAGAACACCATCTAAT
The DNA here is from genome assembly GCA_033558235.1 of Neomorphus geoffroyi. Lineage (NCBI taxonomy): Eukaryota > Metazoa > Chordata > Aves > Cuculiformes > Neomorphidae > Neomorphus > Neomorphus geoffroyi. The sequence goes on from JAUMJM010000005.1 coordinate 24,706,784, forward strand.
TCTCCCACTGAGGAAAAAAATAATTTTAAAATCTTGCTTTGGGCAGGTGTTTTTTTCATAGATATCACACATACACATACTTTCATATGTATATTTTGATTTGCAATGGTACTTGGTGCTATACAGCTCAATAGACAGTGGAGGAAATAATTGTGTTTGCAGAAAAATACTTGGTCTTTAGTTCTACTCTGCATAGTTTGTACAGAATAGCACTGTAAATTACCTGTAGACTATTCCCTGACCAAAATCCTAAACCGGCATAACACATCATAATTCTTTTATTTGTCTTCGCATATTCCTAAACCTCAGAGAGAATGAAATAAAGAAAAATTATTTGAAAAATTCATGTTTTCAGATACCAGAATGACCACTTTGGGTGTATTACCGTAATAGCCTTAATGAGGTCTTCTCTTAACATGTTTAGGTCAGATCAAGAATCTGCAAACTCTGTGTGGCTTATCTGATACCTTGCTTTGGAAATCATAATAGCTATGTATCCTCTATCTTTGTCTCACAGCCTTCTCCTCTCTGTAATTGTGCATTAAATAGAACTAATCAGAAAGTTAGGAAAGAAAATTTGTAGTGGGCCAAATTTTGTATACTGTGTTTAATACTGTTTATTGAATTACCGGCAGCTTCTTTATAATATTCTTCTCATGTTTATAAATCAGTACTTAACACTAAAATAAATAAAAGTTTACTAAGTATAATGTTTTTGATTTCAAAGTGTATGTTTGAAAATCTTCATGTTGTCCAAATGATGCTCACAGTTTTTAAACTTATTGGCATTCACTGTATTCAAGATCAAGGTTATCTATTCCATTTAAACATTCCTCTAAAAACTGATAGTTTCCTTAAAATTTTGTTGACTTCAGTGGTTGGTGCTGGGATGTTGTTTTGCTTTGATTCTGGTTTTATTTACTTATGTTTTGTTCTTTTTATTTCAGTGATTTTCTTTCAGATGTAAAATAAAAATAACTGAAGAATAATATTTTCCAATAATGGGTGTAGCTTCATGCTAAACCACATCAGAAAAGCAATTATTTGGACAATTTTGATGGCATTGTAGTTTAATAGATATTTTTTTCTAAATTTATTTTTGTGTTGGTAAGAATATTGACATGAATGGTAGGGGGTTTGCTTATTTTTGAGATTGTATTTCTTTCAAAACTGTTTGCTTAAAGTTATTATTAGCCTTTCTATTGTTAAGGTTCAATGCTGCTACAGAGTTCTATCATTGAAGTAACTCACTGGGTAGGAACATATTAGAGAAGAAAGGTTGAGTAGTCTGGAGAGGTAGATAGGAAGTAAGATGAACTGAAGCCTCGCAGCTTTACTGCCTGGCATTTCGGATACTCTCTCAGATGCATCATAGAATCGAGTTTAGGTGTCTCTGCAAACCTTCTTCTTTGTACTATATTTGAAACAAGCCTTGCAGGGCTATAAGGAGGAATTCTCAAAAAGAAGCAAAATTAATATATAGGGTTTCAAATGATTCTGTCTCATTTCAGAGGTTATCTCTTTCCTCCTGACAATGTTTTCAATTGGTTTTTAACAACTTTACTGCCCCGTTGACCAAACAGCATCCTTTGTTGCTAGTTCATCCTGTAGCATTTTCATACTCAGCATTTACTTCACCATTTTATATGCAGCTGTAGAACCAAAAACAGGAGGGGAGGGAGGAAAAACAAAAACAACCAACAAAAATAATTAACTCTCAAGTGTTAGATCTACTAGAAATGTTAGCTAGAATCACAATTCAGGATCACAATTCCTGCAGATCATGCATATTGCAAGGGGTATTCACTGTTGCTGCATATTGTCATCTCATTGCTAGCACTGCAGACCTCGACCCCTGATCCTTTTGTTTGGCGCTGAAGACATCATCTCTGCTATACCTGTAAGTTGCCTCTGTCATTGACCTTCTCAGTGGATAAGTGGGATTGCAAAGAAAATCCCTTTCACCTTCTTGATTTCCAACACATGGTCACAGTTTGGAGTGCTCTCTGACCTCACCCATGCCAATGTGTCCATATTGATATTTTTGCTGAGTAGGAGATGACTATTAGCAGATAACTTGTTACTCAACAGAGAAATAGCTCTTAAAATATGCATATCTTAATATACTGGGTCTCAGTTGATCCACAAGCCCTATAAATATTTTAGCAGAGTACTTCTGAATGTTTAGTGCAGATGCTGACAGTCAAAATTTTAACTGTGTTTCATATTAATAAACATCTCAGGGAGTTGTCCTTTGTCCTGGAAAATAGAATCAGAAACTAACGTGTATTCCAATAACTGTTAGCAGTTTATCTACTTAGTTTTATAGTTCATGTAGATTTATAAGCTAAGAAAGTACCTATTCTGAATTTCTATGCGGGAAATAGGGGAATCTACATGCTATTTCTATATTAGGCTTATACCAGAAGGAATCGTTTTGCAACTGAAAGCAACAGAATGTATAAATATTCTAATTAGAGATCTAAGTTTAGGATAACTATCTTGACAGTACAGATGTGTGACTGAGTCATTTTAAGCTCTAAGTGTTCATTGCTGTTAAATCTATACACTCATTCCTACTTTCATAACTAATCAAGTTGACATTTAATGTTTAAGTTTCATGCAGATTTGAAGTGTAGCTGCTGTCTCCTTTAAAAGTGTAATATTTTTTGTGTGCTGAAATATTGCAGTGGGATAAAAGAAGTTCATGCTTTGTGCCATGATCACTAAGCAAACACAATAATAATAGAGTTAAAATGCAGACCTTTTTTCAACTCATCACAAAGTATTAGTTGAAATAAAGCTTTTTAGGTAAGAAAGTAACTCAGACATAATAAAACTGATGAATTTCATTGGCACTACACAGGTTTGATTTCATTCCCACTACACAAGCATACAAAATCATCATGAAATACACTATCACTTGGTAAAAGATTTTTGTAGGTCTTGTATGTCAGATATAATTTTGAATCTTAAAGATTCCATATAATCTCTTCTTCCAGGGAATGGCTATTTTTTTTTTCACTTTGTCTTTTAATTGAAAGAACAGAGGAGATCCTTGCTGTTATTAGTCCATCTCAAAACTGCACTACTAGGTATTTTTCAAGTGTAAAGTGATTTTGTTCTGTGTCTCAGATGTGAGCAGAAAAATTTTAAGGTGATTGACTTACTTGACAAATCCAATGAGACTTTTCTTGTAGTTCTTAGATAATACGCAGCACATCATTGATGTTTTCCATTCTGAACCTCAATGAAAGGGACTAGTCCTTTAGCACAGTTTGCCGAGATGACCTTCCACCAAATCACGGATGAAACACTGAAGTCCTGGTTCCATTGCTTTTGAAATCCAACTCCAAAAAGGTTATTGTGAGCTCAAGGTTATAAACTGCATGGTCTATCACAGGACAAAATGCGTGTACATGAGGCATAAATAAATCTGGTTACTATATAAACCAAAAAAAATTTTCATTTTAAGAACCATAAGAACATTCACGGACATGTTTAAATTTCACTAAATAATATATATACTGTCGCGGTTTAGCTCCAACACAGCATGATTAGCAACTAAATGTAAGCAGTTGTGAACAAATTCCCTCCTTTCCCCTACTAGCCTCACACTCCAACAGGAAGAGGAAATGAGAGAAAAAGACTTGTAGGTTGGAAGCTAAACCACCTTAAATGAAACAATAATAAGAAGGAAAATGTTATTATTAAGAAACTAATAAAATATATACAAATATATAAAATTGCCCCCCTTCTGATGACGATGTCACAACAAATGCTGCAGAGCAGGCATGGGGAAAAATCCTGGAGACCGACTCAGTGGCAGGAGGGAGCTGAACTCAAGAACTGAATTCAGGAATGCACAGATCCAAGATCAGGGTAAAAAGACACACAGGGTCCATACTGGGTGTCAGTCATCAAAGAAGAGAGCCTGGCCCTCGTGATGCCCCTGTTTTCTACTGAGTATGGTGTATATGGAATGGAATACTCTGTTGGTCAGTTTTGGGGTTCTGTCCTCTCATCCCTGCAAGTGCCCTTGTTTGCCCCTTCCCCTTATGCATTTCACCAGCTTGAGGCCTTGGTTTCTATAGAGATAAGAATAATAAATGGCCTTTCAGCATATCATTGCCCTGTGTTATCACTTCTAGAGAGAAACACTGTCTAAAAAACATGCAGTTAACTTTCAGAAAATGAAGTTACTTGAAGGAGGCTTAGCTGAGAACTTAGAAAAGTGATTCTACTTTAGCTTAAATCAGAACATACACTAATATAAAAACGATAAAGAATTTTAAATTAGAAAACTAAAAAAAAAAATCCTTCAAAAACCTATTCTTTTGTCAAAGTCCATTTTTTTATTATGTTATATTGCATTTTGATTATATTATATTGAATTTAGAGAAGGTTTTTCTTCTAATTCCTTCATTCACCTATTGTTCAAGCCAGGAAGATGAAATAGCTGGTGCGTTTTTTTTGAACATACTGTGGATTCTTCAAATAAAATGTTTCAAATAACTTCTCAGGAAATTACTTGTATTTAACCCGATACATTTTTAGGCGCCTCAGATAAAGAATTATCTTTAGCAATGGATGAAACAGATGATGATGACATGATAAAATTCCTTTGAACAGCTGTATGACTAGGCTATAACAATGTAATACTGTCACGCTAGCTTCACTCAAACCCATGAAGATGACAGATGCACCTGGTGTTTTCAGTTTAGTCTCACATAAGGCTGCTGCAGCTGATGATGGGTGTACAGTTTTCTGGTATATTCGGTGCTGCCATGTGCCTGAAATCTTGCAAAACGTACATAAACCTCATTTTTCTATTTATTGGTATGAAAAGACAGATGGTAAGGTAGCACAGTGCTGAGAAGCGGCATAACAGCAATAAGATAATATGGGATATTCTTTTGGTCAGCAGGGGTCAGCTGTCCCAGCTATGCCTCTTCCTAATGGGCATGCCCAGCCCACTCTCATAAGATGCACAGCATACATAGGGAAAACACAGCACCATACAAGCTATTGTGAAGAAAATCAGCTCTATTGTATCTGAAACCAGTGCCCCTGTGCTGTATATAGAGTAAATTTGGATCTATTGTGGAATTGCAGAGCGGTGAAGAAAAAGTGGTGGTGTAGAAGTATGTTAGAAAACATTTGAAAATCCCCAGCTAAACCTTACATTGAGGAAGAGGAAATCATCAACATCATAGCCCTCTGGCAAAGAAACGTCTTTGTTAAAATCATACTTCTCACTGAGAACTGACAATACTGACATCTAAGGGTAACTCTTCCCAAAACTGAAGCTCTCGACCTTAGGACTCAAAAGGGTAGTGAAGAGGTGAGCAAAATGGCTAAGGAAGTGTGTGTAGAAGGGCTCTAATAGAATTATTTCTATTGTCTGCAGTACAATCACTTTATTTTCTTTCTCTTTTTTTTCCTTTGTAATAATTACATCTGAACTAACCATACTTCCTTGATTTGGCTGATATGGTTTTCAACATTTGTAAACTGTTGACTTGTATTTTTGTTTATTTTTGGAACATTTGAAATTTTTAGTGCAGTAAATATAGATAATTTATTACATGATCTGGGACAGGTTGTACATACTTAGGTCATCATATCCCATATGATGTAGGTGAATTAAGTGAACTGAAATATATAATCACTGGTCTTATACAAGAACATAGACATGATACATATAGTAACATATTCTATGGATTCTGCAAATAAAATTTGAAAGAATCCCATTCCACAGTATCCACAACCTATGACAGGAAGAAGTTCTGCAAACACGTTTCCAAGTTATTCATATTATGTATTTAGTGTCAATTTTTAACTGTCATCCTCTTACACCTCTTACACACAAAGGGCAGTTCCTCTTCCTTCCCCACAATCTTGTCTTTTATACACAACTCAGTCCTTTTTATGGTTAAAATTGTTCACCAATGTGTCGGAATAATTAAGGAAATTAATTCTGAGAATAAAGTTAGTCATCCTGTAGTATCCATAGTCCTCATCTATGTCTCATCTTCTCTCACTAACACCATCTAAGAACATTCTCATGCCATCCACTTCCACAAACAGCAGTTTTCCTGACGGAAAATATGTGAGGTGGCAATCATAGCAGATGGTAGAAGTGCCAAATGATGTTCAAAGACAAATAATTTTTCACTTTTCTTTTCCAGAGGGTTCTATTAAATATGGGAAATAAATAGGAAAAGGTAACATAAAATGGTAATATTGTTCTCGGTAAGAGTTGACTCTAGGACAAATTCTGAACAGTACATGTGTTAAATTGCAAACCTCCACACATACACAAATACACCCACAACCCCACACACTGACACTTACGAAAGTTACTGAGATGTGTTCATATATCATCAAAGATGTACTCTTCAATTTTTTTTGTATACGCAAATGTGCACAGTTTTGAAAAATTAGAATATTCTTTTAAGTATGCTTTTAATCAGTTATTTTTTCTTTCTAAATCTCTATCTCAAGGATAAGCTGCCTATTAGGATCTCAGTATTCTGAGTATTTTATTAACTTTTTTTTATTTGTAAACATAATATAAATTTCACATATAATTGTTGTTCAGACACATTTTAACCAGAATTCTTTCATCCTTATCAATTTTCTTTGCATGCTGGAGAGTTTTAAAAAATATCAATGACTTCTGTTTTTTGAAATTAATTATCTGTTCCTTCCAAAACCTCCATATTATTCTTCTCTAATTGCTCTTCCATTATACTCAACTGCAAAAGGAATTTGATGCAGACCCTAAGTATACTATATCTCAGTGTCTAAAAAAAAAAATAATCTTTTTAGTTATCTCCAATATGGAGGATGAACCTTTCAGTAAAGCATAGGAATTAGCGATGAATAAATAATCTGAACATTGGTTTTGATTATCATTGATATTCTTCAGTGATACTTAAATGCCACTGAAGTGTGTGGCAAAGAAATAGCTTCCTGTGAAAATTATCACCCACAAATAACTATTGCTGTACAAATAAAACTCCCTTTTCTTGCCCAACTAATGATGTTTGAGTACTGAAAGGATGTGAACCCAAAACGCTTATCAAACCACTCTCTTGGTTTTGATTTCACTCAAATTCTGGATTGTGCAAACTGTATTTCAGAAGATTCGTGGTACATCTATACTGGCACTGAAAACAGAACAAGGAACTAAAGTTAACCATCATAGTACTGCTAGTTAAGTAATACCATGTTCTTTCCTTTTGCTTTGGACAAACTCAACTAGATTGAATGTAGGAATAGTTATGAGGCCTGGTCATTCTCAGGACTGCCTCCTAAAGGTAAAATGGCAAAGATTTTCAATAAATGGGCTGCAACAGGGAAAAAAAGTAACCAAAAAATCCCACAAAAGAAACCTAGAAAGACAGTTAGATAGTTTAGATGGTTTGGTCCTAGACTTAATAAGATTTTGAAGAGTTGTGTCCCTGTCTCTCTTGTTCAACAAAATAGACATAGCCCTAGTGCCTCCTTCTGTCTTCTTATTTTAGGTGCATCCACATTTAAATTGAACATTCAGCTGAACATTAGCCAGTTCTTTTCATTTTAAAAGTTCAGGAAAGAAAAAAAGAATATACCCTAAAAAAACCCCACCAAAGTCCAAGCAAACCTTAAAAACTACTAAATAAATACCTTTTAAATAAAACTTTTTTTCTATTTCTATAAAATCTTTATTGAAATTTAATGTTTTCGTATTGCAGGGAGAGATCATTCAGTCCAACCTATTGCTCAAGGCAAGACTGACAGAGTTATATCAGTCTTCATTCAGTCAAAATAAGAATAACTCCAAAGACAGAGATTGAACAGGCTGCCTAGGCAATCTGTTCCAGTTTCAGTTTTCTCTGTCCTCCTCCAAGAAAACTTTGACTCTATTGTCTGTATAATCACACATTAGGGGGCTAAAGACAGCAACTAGAAAGCCCTTATGTTTCCCTTCTCTAGTTTCAACAAACAAAGAAAAAGCTCAGTAACGACTGTGGGATTTGTTCAGTGTATGGACTGCTTCCATTTTAAATAAAATAGGCAGATAATTTCAAATAAATATTCAAGACCATCCAGCTGAAATACAAAGGAAAACTGTGAAAAGCATTCGCATATACCCCGAGACCTCTTTTTCTCTACCAACAGTATAAAAGGGCCTCTATGCAATTTAAATATGATACAAATATTTTACACTGTCAGTATGATGCAAATAAAAAAAAAGAAGTAAGTATTTGACTCCAATGTGGAAGACTGGATTTTTATACACTGACAGTATTTTTGAAGTTCAAAAGTAGAGGTGTGCTTGATTTTTGCATGTGAGAAACAAGGATATTTTCAAACTGAGTTTACAATATTCTGCCACATATCGCTCCAGTTTATAAAGTTTAAATGAGCATGACAGGAAGAAAAGAGACAAAGAACCTATGCACACAATTGTAATTTAAGAGCTTCCCCTTCTGTCAGTAGGCTTGATTACTTGTTAGATATTTCACAGTGACCATCACATATTTCATGTGAATGTAAGTGACGAGGACTGATTGACAGTGACTGATACAAAATTAGCATTTACATGGAAGCCAGCATCAATTACTATCAACGATGGGTTGCTCATCAAGGAGATTCTGAACAACATTGCAATATAAACCAAATCACTCAGTTTTAAAGCAAATACTAAAGAAACATTAGCCAATAGAAAAAAAAAAAAGAAAAACAAAAAACCTAATGGGACTGCTACTGTAAGCAGAAGTATAAACTGGAGGTAAAAAAAAGTAATATTTTTTTTCTTTTTATTCTCAACAATATCTATTGTAAATATGCTTATGTTTTTAAAAAATATCTTCCAGAAATATTTATGCAAGGAGTATGGTTTTTCAAGGACAATGTCTTTAGCTTTTTTTCTTCTCATCTAAATTTTTTAAATTATGAATTTCTACAGAGATTAATGAGTCTTGAACATATTCGATACATCCATCTTCTTTGAATGATGTTTATGTGAAGAGGACAATTTTAAGATTTTTATTTTTCTGAGCTTTTCTAATTTACTACTATTCTAACCTGCTACAGTTATGTAAACTTACAGTTAAGACTAAGGTACAGCATCTGAGAGCAGGTGAAGACCTCAGCTTTCATTTTCCTTTAAAACCAAAACTGACGCTCCAGGCTAAAGAAGTGCTGCAGCATACTCTGCCAGATTTCCAACCAGACATGAGTCTATAATCCTATCAGATGGCCACAGCACATTTTTTACACACTCTAAATAGGGAAGCTCAAACTCATAACCAGTGTTAGGTAAAATATTTGATTTTTCAGATGGAAGTGCAGGGGAAGCAGAAACAAAGCAAAAAGTTGTAATTTTTTTTAGTTACATTTTCAAAATTTTCTTTTTTTTTTTCTATTTTGCTTTTGAAGAATAGCTGAATGTGCAGGGATTAAATGAAACGTGCCTATACCAGCCAATATCAATAAGAAAGGATTATCTACATGTCATGAGGGATAACTAAAGCAGTTGAAGAGGAAAACAAGGTTGGATTTAAGTATTGAGAACATGAACACAAGGGCTAGATTTTTCCTAGGATAACATAGTTCAGGTGTCCATACACTTACTGACTGCAGATCATTCAGGTTTTTGTGTGAACTCTGGCCAAGACATTTTTGTGACCTACTTATCATGTTAGGATAATATTATCTAGCATGGGGTAATATTAGTTAGCATGGTTATGTGAATTGCGTGCTTTTCAGTTGGCTAGAAATAAATACAGCTTATTACATAGGTTCCCTAGATGTTGAGTCTTTTCAATTATTTTCAATTTGTTAAGCAGATGTAAAAGTAAATCTTATCTTTATTTGTTTTATTTTTCAGCCTTGCAGTAATATCATAAATTATGGATTTTCTTCTCTGTTCAGAAGCTGTAGCCCGTGGAACTGATCTTCAAGGTATAAATATCTATAAAACTGTCTGTAAAGTGTTTTTCTCAACTTTGATTACAAGTTGAAATATGCCAGAATATTACTGATGTTGATAGTTTCTATCATGTATGTTAATTTCAAGTGAAGGTGCATCTTTATATTGTGTTGAATATCAAACAGAGAATGCAGGATCAGAAGGGAATGCCTTCTTCTCAGCAAGGTCTCTATACCCAAGCAGGTTCATAATCATATACATGTACATTATCTATAATACAAAACAAAAAGCTGTCTGGAGCCTGTGCCTATCCCCTCACATAGGTTAGGATTAGTCCGTTTATTGCATTATTATCTTGGAAGAATCCTCCTGGTAAATTGTACAAATCAAACTAGGGAATAAAGAAAAAGTTACAATGCATGGCTCGCTCCATTGATCCTTTTGCAAGTGGTACCTTTTCCTGGTTTATTTCTGGGTTTATTTATTTCCTGGTTTATTTATTTATTTCTATCTAGTGGTAGTCAATTTCTATAAAGGCAAGAAGACCTTGCGTTAACAAGTTGTTATTATCCTCTCTGATCTCCTGGAAGGACAAAGCAGAGATATACTATCTGAGTTTCCAATTTGTACAATTCCTTTCCCACATATGCTGATGGTTCTTAATGTGTTTGTACTTCAAAATGTAATAGATTTCCAAACCATCAAAACTTTTTACTGTGTTCCTGCTTCATATTGTCCCCTATGTTGTATCTTTATTGGAACAGTAATACAATAAAGTAGCAGAAGGGTACAAAGTGTGGAAAAGTCGATGTGTCTTTACACACTTCTTATTCAAAGTAACTGTGAACTTCTTGCTACTTAAGGATTGGCCTCCTGCAAATTAATATTGCTTCAGAACTGTTTGCAGCTTTAGTTAAAGGACATTTGACACTTCTGGGAAGCTAGATTGTTCCCCAGGTATTTCTGTATGTGCATCTTATCTTCTTCGCGTTTTCACCATGTATGAAATTTCTTGCATATGCTCAGAGCAATTATTTTCTTCCTTTTTTTTTTTTAATACTTCTAAACCAGTTCTGTCCACCTGTCAAGACTGGATTCCTTTAAGGTCTCCTGCCTTTAGCTCTGGGGATTCTCTGTCTTCTCTACGCTTATGCTTTCAGGAATCCCTGTTACAGTACATTACCTCTTTTTCACTATATGCTATATGGGAGATTAAGAGTTTGGGGGTTTTTTGATTGTTTGGGGTTTTTTCAGATTATAAAATGTTTCTTGCTTTCAAAATCAAGTTAACACTTGAAATTTTATTTTCAAGTTGCCTCTTCCATCTCCCAGTCATATTCTATAGAAAAGTAACATAGTTGAATTTGACATGTCTCCATCAACCTATCATATTTTTCCCAGCTTTAATGTTCAGCTATATATACAAGGATTTTTTTAAATTAAGAAATAATACTTTTAGTTATAAATTTACATTATTAATCATATTTCAGCCAGATAATACAAGATTAGACTCCTTAATTTGTATATACAAAACACGCTGTATAAACATGAAGAATGCTAATTGACTCAAGTGTGCCTTTATATCTCTATTTAAGAGAAACCTAAAACTCCATGGATTTTCTGCTGTTTGTAGCTTTACTTTCTATAGGATTGCATCTAGTTGATAGAATTAACTGAAGATTTAATATAGTTTGATATCTGCAGAGCAGATGACTTACTATTATGTAACATTGGAAATGTAAATTATGTGGAATTGACAGTATGTGTACTAGATGAGACAAAAAGTAGCTTGCTGCCAAATACCCAAGCTAGTCATAATAAGATGTTCTGCTCTCCTGGCATCCCTGAGAAGTTGCTTGCTGGACTTTGTTATGTTTAGTTTGGTTTTGGAAAGTCTTTGCTGGCATTCAAAGGTTGTAGAATTGTTAAGAAAAAGCAAACTACCCAACTAAAATAAGATCTGTCACATTAATAGTTTAGAAAAACAAAACAAAGCAAATTATTTGAATTAGTTTTTGGTTCAGAAAGAAAAACATAAGGTGGCTTTCATTTCACTTGATCTGCATCTAACAGGATGGAAGACACTTGGTCCTAAAGTTTTGTCCCTGCTTTAAAGAACAGGGAAATTTTACATAACCAGCATATTCTCAGAGGGCTACATTAACACAGTTATGCAGCTTCTAAACAAAAGCTAACTTCTGCCCAGCAAAAGAAAGTTGTTCTATTTATACAAGTACAAGTAAAGATACGTAGTATAACTGGCCTTAGTAGCAAATATGAGGATGAGATAAAATGCTATATGATATTCATAAAGTCAAGTCGAATAAGGTGATATTCTCTGTTGAACTGGTTTTCCATGACTATATCACTAAAAAAAAGAAATAGATAAAGAACGAATAAAGAACCTATTTCAAGTATTGAGGCCAATTAAAACCGACAAACTTACTTGTCTGTTGCATTAAAATAGTTCTGTGTATAGCAAATTTGCTCTACGCTTAAAAATTGGATGTTCCAAGATGCAGCCAAAAACCAAAATAACCATTTAAGACAGTGGGTTGTTGGGAGTTCTAGCTCATATTCTGACCTTGCTTTTTCAGAAGTTTAGTTCTACCTTTTGGATATAAGTCAAAATCTGGGAGTAGATAACATCTTTCTGGATTAGATAGTAAAAGCCAGTTGGATGTTAATGAAAATGAGGGTAATTATGTAAAGAGTGATAATTTGCTTTAACAATAATCCACTGCCAATAGATTTTAGTTTTAGAGAGAGGGAATTTAGTTGTTTAAATGCTGATTGGAAAAGCTGTGCAGGAATATACTTGAATATTATAACCCATCAACATAGCTGCCCAGATGGCTGAACTTTTGTTGCTGTACTATAAACTACGAAACTCAAGTTTAGTAGTAGATATAGATGCCAATATATGAAAGTACACAATGAAGCATTAGTCTTAAGGTGAAATTTTTCAGTCTCCATATCCTATCTACATTTCCAGATTGACATATGACGTGATTTGGAGCGAACCTTTTTGGCAGGTCACTCTAGGGAAGGTCCAAGAGACAACCTGGCAGTAATTTTGCAAAGTGATCTTGACGCAAATTCCTGTTAATAGCAAGTCAGAAAAAAGAAGTATGCTTGTTGTGGCAGAAGGTAATTATTATATTCTTCTGTATGAGCTGTAGACACATTTCACACACATCCTATGCAATCATTGAAGACTACTCTGTTCACTATTATGAAAACCATTTATGCAAAGTTACAGCTTCTATGTAAAATTGACCAAATAATGAAATGAAAGCTGTTCTGCGTAACTCTTTGCTTTATTCTAAAAGAGCAGCTAATTGCTTCCGAATATATTAGAGTTTATTAGTATTGTACAGATGTGTATAATCACTGCTTTGCCCTGCTTGAATAGCAGCCATCTGTTTGTCTTTGGATGTTTGCGGCTTTTAATAAATACATTTCTGTTTGTGTCAGAGAAGCAGTCACTCTTTCACTGCCAAAGTAAGCAGGATGGCGTGACACAGAATGAGACTCATCTTTCAATACCACTAATGCATGTAAGTATTTTAACTGACTGCACTGGGTTTTGGTGATGGAGGTAGTTTTCTTCGTAGAAGCTTCTATGGTGTTGTTTGGACTTGTGATAAAAACATTGTCGATGATAAACTGATATTTTATTTATCGCCAAGCAGTCCTTACGAGTCAGGGCCTTTTCTGCCTCTTGCCACAGTGTTCCACAAACTTGTAGACTGTCGGTGCACAAGAAGTTCAGAAGAAAGACACCTGAGACTGGTGACCAAAATTGACCACAGGGATATTTCATACAATTGTAACATCGTGCTCAGCAACTACAGCTAGGGGAAGAAGGAGAAATGGAGTAACATTCACATTCATGGGCCTTATCTTACCAAGCAGGTGATATGCACGACATGTTAGATAGTATGGCTCTGACATGTGGATGAGTGATGCTCTCCCATTGAGTGACAAGGTTCAAGACAGATCCCCTTGTGTTCTAAGTTTCCCCTCACAGAGAAGTCTAGGTGCAGGTGAATCCGTCTCTAGTCCCAGACTCGGTCAACGGTTTATGACTAAAGGATTATGTGGATTTATGTATATACATTAACAGCCAGTCAGAATTGGTGTCACCTATGAGAGCCTCCTCAGAGACTGTAACCCACATGGTTAATACTTGCTGCAAGCAAACCCAAGAATATGTCGCAAAAGAGGTTTAGAAAATTTGGCAATGCCTTTCAGAGAGATGATTTCACAATGCTAAAGTAGTAAGTAATTTAATTAAAGCAACAGGTAAAACAAATTCAGGATTACCATTGCTAGATTAATTTGTTGTGCTAGCACTAGATGATTATAACTGGTTATCAATTATATATATATATATATAAAGTAACAACTGAAACCCAAGTAATCTAAGTGAAACCCCATGATCAACAAAATTGAAGCAATTTATCCTGTTGGTACAGTTCCAAAACTCAACTAGTTCCACTGACATGGTAAATGAGGTTATCCTCATCTGTTTTGTGAATTGGTTTCTATGAGCAGTAATGGTCCACATGAGGGATAAATTATTAGACTGTGGAACACATAAAATGTTATGCTTTTATTGGCACATTATATTCAAATATAATAGGTGTATCCCAAAATGTTCATTTGGTATGTTCAACCATGATGCTTTGCTGCATAGAATTTCTTCAGGGATGTTTTCACATACAGCACTTTGATTGATACCTGTCGTAATGAGGAAGATTTTACCTGTCACTGTGCCTACAGAAGTCAAATAACTTGCCAATAGTTTTGTGACCAATATTGCCTGGTGCATATGGCATTCCAAATATTATCATGATAAAGATCCTCAGGATAGGTATAATTTAGAGATGTAATACTCTCCCTTCCTATATGTATCAAATCCTGTACCAACAAGAAATTGCTTCTTCATGTATCCAATAATGTTCCCTTATATAAAGGGCAATTACCACAAAGAGAGTCCCCCACATGGGATTTCTAGTATCACCAGACAGGTAGCAACTTGCAATTCATGAACCTTGCAAATCCTTGCAACAGTTTGAAAGGCAAGTTTCCTGCATCATTGCCAAGCTTCCTTTACTTCTTTGATCATAATCTCTATAGAATATATATACTTGAAGTAGAAATTACAATCAATTGTAGAATTTATGGCATCACAGTCAGGATTCTTTCTCTTTTCATCAGTAAAAGGTGATGTCCTAGGAACTACTTGGAAAACCGCTCGTAAGTCAACAGGAGTCTCAGAAGCCAGAAAGCTGTGTTGACTAGATACAAAAGAGTTTGCATTCCAACAGTGTGTAGTTACACTATGTTATTGTTGTTGCTGAGAGTTTTTATTTTAGTGTTGAATAATACTTCAGAAATATGAGTGAAATGTCACCACAGAACATAGCAGTTATTTCATCATTTGGTATTTTTTAACCTGAAAAAGCTGAGTATATGAGAAAGAACTCTCCATGTCACCTTTAACTTTCCAAGTACTGTCACTGGCAAGCATGAATCATATGAAATACCAAACAACTACTTTTAAAATTTTAATGTGCACAAGGGAAAAATGGAAGAAGATTTAATTTAGATTAATTTTGAAATGTGAAGTAAGTTGCAATAGACATCTGTAATTTTCATTTCATTAATAGTTGTAGTCAAATACATAAACTTCATTTATCATTTTTGAAGTAATTTGCATAAACTGTAAGAGAATTAAGGTGTACTTAATAAAGTACAGTGGACAGTGAACCATTTTATGGTAGATGCTTTCATATAGTTTCCTGTAGTTTCTCTTGATTTCAGAATTATTTAGTGTAATTAAGAATTATTGAATCAAACTCTTCTGAACATCCTGTTGTGCTTTGTGATGGGCAAATCATGAAAAAGACAATTTTTCCTGATGTATTGAAATATTTTAGTCTTTAAGGCCATTTTTTTTCCAAAATGAATTTAAGTATCAAAGAGACTGTGCTGATTTAGGTTGTGACAAAGTTAATTTTCTTCCTGGGTTTAAGTTTTGGATTTCTGCTGGAAACAGCGTTGATAATATAGGGATGTTATGTTATTACTAGGTAGTGCTTATATAGTGCTTTTTCTGCTTCTCATGCTGCACCACCAGCAAGTAGGCTGAGGGTGCGCAGAAGGTTAAGAGGCTACAGAGTTAGGACAGTTGACCACAACTGATAAAAGTAATATCCCATACCACATGATGTCAGACTCAGAATATAAACCTGGAGGAAGAAAGACAGAATGGACACTTGAAGTTAGAACATTTGCCTTTCCAAGTAACCATTACACTTGATGGAGTCCTGCTTTCCTGGAGACAGCTGAACACCTGCATGCCAATGGGAAGTGGTGACTGAATCCCTTATTTTGCTTTGCTTATTTTTGTGGCTTTTACTGTACATATTAAACTCTCTTTGTCTTAACCCATAAGTTTTTTTCTTTTTTTATTCTTCTGCTCATCTAGCCTACCCCACTGGAAGGGAGTGAGTGAGCAACTGTGAGGTGCTTAGTTACCAGCTAGGGTTAAACCATAAAAGAGATCATCTGAAAAAAAAAAGAGAACTAATTAATGCCCAGTGAGACCGAGCTGTATAGATGCATGTAGGTATCTGCAAATGTAGTCAGTGGAAGAATGCTGAGAGCATTCTATGCCCAGTCTTCTCCAGTGGTTTGGTTTTGGGGACTTAAGGACAACATAGAGTCAGTATATTCAAGGGTAGACCCCACCCAGCCAACGGTGGTGGGCAGAGACACCCATCACGTGATGCTAGTGCTGCTGGATGATCCCATTGTGGTCCAAGCCTATCACTGAGGGCTGCATTCAGCTGAGGATCTCCCCAGCCATGCCTGAGCTACGGTGCATCCCTGCCCTACCTAGCCCTGCTGAGCCAGCCTGCATTGGTGGGCTAATCTCCTGGCCTGGCCTTGCACATCCTCATCTCCACAGCCCCATGTAGACATCCCAGGGCTGTATGACCCTGGTTCCTCTCACTCAACCTGATCTTGACTACATAGCTCCAAGAACCTTGTACCCAGGCAGCGGCCATCACTGACAATCTGCAAATTGATGATTTGCATACAACTGTCCTCCATGTGTGCAAAAGAACGTTCACAAGTATCGACAGTTTTTCAAAGACTAACCGTCATAAGTAGTAGTTCAGAGCTACCTAAACCTTTTGGATGAAGTGGTCATGTTTTTAATGGTTTTCCTCATTTGATCACCAAGTTCATATCAACCTATTAATCAACAGCTCCTCAAAGATGATGAAAATGATATAGTTTAACTTTTTTACATATACCTTAGTACCAGATGAATCTTACCTAACTTGAGGCACTTCACTGACAGCCACTTCATCTAAGCTTCCAATATATTGGAGGAGGATAGGTTCTTTGATGGATCGATTCAGCTCTTCTGAAGATGTAAATTCCTGTCCTGAGGTGGCTATTTTACTAAATGAATTGTCTGTTCTGGATAAGACAATGTCTTGAATTAGACATCTTAATGTCCAGAGATATATCTAGGTCTTTCCTTTGAGGATGAGATTTCTGAGAATTTGCAAGTAATTATGATTTAAAAGAATTCAAAATGTAAATCTTTCATGAAATATAGCTACATTAGCAATCTTTTTGTTTCTTGAAGCAGAAAATTATCTTTCATTTGAAAGACCACATCCCTCAGATTTTTTTGGATATCGAGAATTAATTAAGCTCTTATACTCAAGCTACATCTGAAAAGACAGGATTTTTTAAAAAGTGAAGCTATAAATTACTAACATATCTAATAATCACAACTAGATTCTCAGACAAAATAAAACAACGAATGTCACAACTGCATACGGTGACCATTGTGGGTGTTGAAGATATAAATACTTCATTTTAGGAAAAAAATCCTCAGAATTTTAGAAGAATGAAGAAATTAATTCTTGGAAAATTCAGGATTAGTTGGGTCCTAAGGAATAGGTGAAAATGTCAGTAAATGTAAATACTGTGATCATGTAAAACGGAATGATTATTAAGCAGCTAGTGTTCATAGTTTTAAATCAAATGTTCTCAACTCAATTTCAGCTGAAAGAAATTTAGGTTTGGGACTAGAGCCTTTCATTTAACTAGCTGGACATTCTGAGGAGTAGATATTCTCCTGAGATCCTCAAATGTAAGAGAAGCATTATGCAAAATCTATTTATTGATAGACTGCACAAGCCATCACACAATTATCCACTTGTGCATATTATTTGCTCTACCATTCTGGCTGTTAGTCATTTTTTTGTGGGAAATATTGTGCGGGGGGTGGGGGGGAAGTTGTGGTTTGTTTTTTTTTCCTTTTTGATCACAAATCAGTCACCAAAAGCTGGTTATGATCCTCATCTTATCTACTTCTTTTGGCTTTAGACTTATAGAATAGAATACTGTGGTGGATTGAAGGACAGCAAAAATTTCACAGTCAAGCTGGCTGGACATTGGCAATGAATGTAAGGGTTATCTTAACTGTACGACAGGGGTTGTTTTTCACAGTTACTATAGTTGGTATTAAATTATTCCACATAAGAATACAAAGATCTGTCCTTCTATCTGTTAAACCATATGTCTGAAAGGAGTGGAGAATCATATATTTTATTAATAGCTGTCAGGTACATATTTAATGTGTTTTACAGGGCAGTCTACACAACGTTCCCTAGGTGACACGGCATGAGTAACAGTAGCTGATGAGAAATCCGAGCATAAACAGTATCTTGACACAATATCTAAAACAGAGGCTGTGATTTCCCATTATAAAAATACAAAGAAATTAGTAAGCACAGACTTTACTTAAGACCGTTCAAATCAAATAGTAACCAGAAGATTTGTGAGATGCTTTTGGGGAAGTCATAGAATCAATTTGAAAGAAAGCAAAAAATAAAAAGAAGCGTAGAGATTCATGATTGTGGGATGGGACAGTGAGGTGGGCAAGTGGTAAAAGAGTGGCAGCCACATCTGCTGTGGCACTGCCAGAATTCTCCTCATAACATCATGACCTCTGTCTAGACTTGACAATGAATCCTTCACTGTGAGTAGTATAGATTTCTTTGCAGGTTACCACAAATAGGTACTCCCATCTTGGATGTGTGTATGGACTTTGGGGGGGGGTCTTTCTCACATGTTTGCTCATTAATGGATTTTGGGAGTCACTAGGGCAAACATGAAAGTTGTTTGCAAGCACAGGAAGTGTGTGTTAAAAGGGCAACTTGTACTCCCAGAAAATGGCTTTTATGCTTGTAACTCACATTTACTAGGTTAGGAGTGCATCTCTTAATTGATAATGTGTGTGGGAGGAAGGCAAGTTTAGAACTTGAGATTAGTCATAAAAGAGTGTTCAAAATCTGTAGGTGTGCATTTGCTTTTTGTGAGTATCTAGCATTATAGTTTATCTGTTGTGTTTTTAATACTGATCCTGAATGTATAGTTCACTGACTGTTGTTTAATTAAATGTTGTATAATAAATTAATAAACCACTTTGATCCAGATTTGTTTTAAGCTGTGAAAGCTTAGTTTTCTCCTCTGACAATGCATAATTGTTTAGGTTTCTGTGGATCCAAAACATACTTTAAAGTAATTTAAACAGCCTGATTCCCCACATCTGATGACTGAAATTTTACTGCAGTTTTGTGATGATGAGACAATAGGTTATGGTTTTCTTCCTCCTGTGTCAGCTATCGTATATGGAACTTCTTGGAACTGTGCAACAAGTTACTTCTACTAATATGTGAGTTCTGAAAAGGATAAGAATCTATCACTTCTAGCACAGACTTCAACATGTTATGCATACATAAATTCTTTTTCATAGAATCACTAGGCTGGAAGAGATCTCTGAGATCATTGAGTCCAACCGTGCCTGTCTCCCTACTAAACCATATCCCTAAGAAACTCATCTACCCGTCTTTTAAACACCTCCAGAGATGTGAGTCCACCACCTCCCTGGGCAGCCTGTTCCAATCACTCGCCCATATATTATCTCTTGCAAGAATATGTATTGTATAATTAAATGTTTCGGTAACCTGTAATAGCATTGCACGAATATATGTACACACTGTTACGGCCATAAATATTTAAAACAGTTGAAATTGTAGAGTACAGGAAGTCATTCTGTTCTGAGGTTCAGTGGGAAAGAAATCATTTGAAACAATGCTGTCTCTTAATGACTTTATCTTACCAGTTGCTCTGATGGTTTTTGTTGCCTAGTAGACTATTGCTGTTGCAAATCTAATGAAACCCAATGAAAGCTTTAAAGATAAAATGTTTGTCATTGCTTGTAAAAGTCCATAGCCTTTTCAATGTAGGCTTAGAGTGCAAAGCCTAAGGACTTGTTTAAGCTTACCTTGGCTTGAGCTAAGGTTTCCATGCTTGTTTAAGGGACAAGTGACTATTGCTTGACCTGTTCCTAGCTTTTGCGCTGGGGATACTATATATGATAGAAGTCTGACCAACCTAGGTAACATGATAACAACTCATTATAACCTCTCCTTCCTGTACCTGTTCTTCTTGAGGAAGTTAGAAGTGGCAGCTTTAGAATCAAGAAGAGTCTTGAACATAACAACAAGGAAAAGCAGAAGATACTGTTACATATTTGTAGAACAATTTTAACTGCATTATAAATAAGACTTTTCTACATTAGTTAGGTAGTTTAGTATTAGTTTAGGTCTACAGTAACAGTCTAGATATAAGATTATTAAAATATTAATTAGACTAGCCATACTTTCCTGCCTCTTTGTATACGATGTGTTCCCTTTTGTCTACAGCAAGATTTTGAGTGTAGCAACCTTGAGTTGCTGCTATTCAGCTGTCAGAGAAGGCATCCAGTAGTCAGAGCTTTATCAA
This sequence comes from Neomorphus geoffroyi, assembly GCA_033558235.1. Classification (NCBI taxonomy): domain Eukaryota; kingdom Metazoa; phylum Chordata; class Aves; order Cuculiformes; family Neomorphidae; genus Neomorphus; species Neomorphus geoffroyi. The sequence goes on from JAUMJM010000005.1 coordinate 24,727,596, forward strand.
AGCTGGTGGAACTGTTACAGGCTGTACCTTCCAATATATTCAGAACCAGGTGGTTTTGATTATGGTAATAAAAATCCTTGTTCTTCATGCTCTGTCTTGACAAACAATAGATGATACAAGGTTGCTGACCTCAACATTTTCGAGGGCTCTAAGTAAGCTTAAGTACTAGGCACTGAATTTTTCTTTTAAAGCCGAGTAGCTGTTCCTTTCCTTTATTGCCACTATTCAAAGTAAGTACAAGAGCAACACACAGAGAGAATACAACAAAAAAAGCACCACAGAAAGCAGAAAGAAAAATAAATAGTCTTCTCACACTAATAGGATGTTTAGATTTTTATACCTCTTAGAGCTGTACCTTTTCTAAGATTCTCAGTAGTGACTTCCAGCAGGTTTCTCATGAATATAAATTCCTGTGTGCTTCCAGGGCTTTAAATTACAGTTGTTAATGTACATGCTACTCTTTGTATATTTTGTGTAAATAAGTGTACAAATAGAGAAGGGAAATGCCAGTAGCAGTCTCAATGAGAGAAAGGATTTTAGATTTCCCTTTTCAGGGCAACCACATACACACAAAAATCACCACTTCCAAAAAAAAAAAAATTGGTTTTAGGTTGCTCCATGATAAAAATCAAAGTAGTTAGTCAGATTCTGAATAATGAGAAAAAAATACCAAAAAACTCCCCTGTATTCCAATGTTCACACTAGTATATATGATGTGGATGTACAGTGTGAATATATGTATATAAAGACAACAGCAAAATAAACTAATTCTACTGCCTTTTTTTTTAGTAAGGATAAGTGCATGATACTCCGTTTTCACTTCCTTTTATTTTTCCTATGAATAAGTAAATTTTTTATCGTTTGACTTGTTGAAAAATGGGAAAAGATATATTTAATTCCCATTCAGATATTTTGTTTTCCATTCTGGACCCAAATGCTGATAAACCTTAGCAACTACCCTAAGCACTAACAATCAGAATGACAGAATCAAAGAATCACAGAATCACCAGATGGTTGAGGTTGGAAGGGAACTTTGAAGGTCATCTGTTCCAATAGCCCTGCTTAAGCAGACTACCCAGAACGGTGTTCAGACAACTTTTGAATAACTCCAAGGAGTGAAACTCCACAGCTTCTCTGGAAAATCTGTACCAGAGCTCAGTCACTCTCACAGTGAAAAATTGTTTCCTTGTGTTCAGGGGGAGCCTTTGGTGCTTCTGTTTCTGCCCATTGCCCAGTCTTCTGTCACCATACATCACCAAAAAGGGTCTGGCCCTATCCTATTGCACCATTCCCTCAGGTATTTATACACATCAATACGATTCCCTTGAGCCTTCTCCAGACTACACAGTCTCATCTCTCTCAGCCTTTCCTCACTGGAGAGATGTTCCTGTCCTTTAGTCATCTTTATGACCCTTTGTTGGACTCTCTCCAGTATGTCTGTATTTCCCTTGTACTGAGGAGCTGAAAACTGGGCACAGGGTTCTAGGTGTGGCTTCAACAGTGGTGGGTAGATGGGGAGTTTCACTTCCCTTAATCTGCTTGCAATACTCTGCCTGATACAGTCCAAGATAAAATTAGACTCTTTTTTCAGCAAGGGAACATTGCCGGCTGATGGTAAACTTGGTGTCCACCAGGACCCTCAGGTCCTTTTCTGCCAAGCCGATTTCCAGATGATATGTCTCCCAGAGTATACTGGTGAATGGGTTGAAATATCATCTCCTTTATTCAAATTGTGTGAAATACGCAACAAAGACAATCAAAAATATAATAAGATTAAGTGAATATCATGTTAAGAAATGAATTCTATTTTACAAAACTGAGTTTCCAATTTTTTTTAACTTTTTTAAGTTTTTGCAACAAAATTATGCTGTCATTTATGTATTAGTGATTTTCCAATAATTTTATCATATTTAATACATTAGGATTTCAGGAATGATGATCTGAGAGTTTAATAAATTGTGCAGAACAATGAGCTAAAACTATATTAATTGCCTATAACACAGACAATCTCATCTGCTCAAAGTCAGGGAAAAAATTTTACCAGAAAATGTATGACTACTTATTTCATTTTCTGTCCTCTCTTATATCTGTTCCAAGTGCATTTCCTGACCTTGTGCGTAGACAAACTTTTTTAGTAACGATTTATGTTTGAACCACCATTTCCAGATTAAATATCCAGCCCTACAGTATTCTCAGGTTTCTGATTCATCTCTCAAAATATTGTTGTATTCAATTTTAAAGCAGATACGTAAAACATAAAGATAATACATTTAAAATTTGATTATTGTTTAAATGAAAATTTGTTATGAGGTTTGGATCAATGTAAGGAGTTAAGAAAAACACAAATTAAAAAATTATTATTATTATTATTAATAATAAACTCATATGGAAAACTAGAAATTAGAACAGTAGCTTTACCAGAAGTTCTAAATCTATATTGCAGTACAGAGTTTGCTCTGATTTCTGCTGTGATGACAACTGACAGGACTTTAGTTTTTTTCTTTATCCTTGTGAAGCTATGCTGTCACACTGAAGGAATTGCAGAAAACTTATTTTATTAAATATGCCTGTTGTGGTTTGAGCTAAAGCAGAAATCAGTTTTCTGACTTCAGTTAAGTCTCATCTAAGTAACTTCATTTTCTTAAAGTTAACTGCATGTTTTTAATTCAGTGTTTCTGTCTATAAGTGATAACACGAGGCACTGGTATGCAGAAAGGCCATTACTTTTACTTATTTCTATAGAAACCAAGGTCATACTCAAGCTAGTGGAGTGCCATCAGCCAAAGAGGTGATAAAGGTCACACTCGCAGAGAGGAGCAGACAGGACAGGTGACCTCAATCTGACCAAGAGAGTATTCTATCCTAAATACATCACAATTTTTATAAAACTGAGAGATCACAAGGGTCTCTCTCTCTTCTTTTATGGCCAACATCCAGTGATGGCTTCACCAGTCTGTTGTCCCTGATCCCAGATCTGTGTGTTCCTCAATCCAGTTCCCAAGCCCAGCTCCCTTCTAGCCTCGGACCCTTTCCCTCATGTATGCACTGCAGCATTTGTGGTGACGTATAGTCATTGAGGGGTGAGATGAGGGTGAGATTTCATGTGTTTGGATATATTTTATTATTTTCTTATTATTTTCATGTTATTATTATCATTTCATGAAAATTACAATTTTAGTTTCCAACTTGCAAGCTTTTTTCTTCCTATTTCTATTTCCTCTTTCCCTAGGGGTGACGAGGAACAGAAATGAGAGCTCAGTTTTAGTTGCAGAAACTGGCTGGTCCAGGGCTAAATTGTGACAATGGTGAAAAGAGAGGACAACCATAAATCCTCTGAAAAGGGAGGACAGCTCTCCCCATTTGTATCTAAGCTATGAAACAATGATAGATGACTGTTGAATCCACCAGCCCTCTTAAACAGGGAAGACAGAAGAAGAGTGATCTGTTTCGCACAATTTGTGTTTTTCTTTAAGGATGTGAATACTTTCCCTATGACCTAGTGGTGGGTTGATATATTCTGTGAATCCCACACTGATGTTCCCCACTCAAGGACCCAGACCAGGAAAATAATTGTAGCTATTGTGGTCCCTTCCTAACCAACTACCAAGATTTTTTTTCAGAGGCTCGTGAGTAAGAACCCAGACCTTCGTAGCATGAGGTCAGGATGTAGATAAGCCACATCCCTCACGCTCACAGAATCACAGAACCACAGAATGGTAGGGGTTAGAAGGGACCTATGGAGATCATCTAGTCCAATCTCCCTGCTAAAGCAGGTTCACCCAGAGCAGGTTGCACAGGAACTTGTCCATGTGGGATTTGAATATCTACAGCGAAGAAAATTTCACAACCTCCCAAGGCAGCCTGTTCCAGTGCTTCATCACTCTCACAGTAAAGAAGCTTTTCCTCATGTTCAAGTGAAACTACCTGTGTATCAATTTAAGACCAGCACACTTTGTCCTGTTACTGGGCATAATTGAGAAGAGTCTGGCCCGATCACCTTGACATCTGTCCCTTAGATATTTATAAGCATTAAGTCCCCTCCCAGTCTTCTCTTTCCCAGGCTAAGCAGACTAAGTACACTCAAGTTCACTCAGCTTTCCTCATAAGATGAATGTTCCAGTTCTCTGATCATTTTTATGGCCCTTTGCTTGACCTTTCCCATTAGTTCCTTGTCTTTCTTGAAATGGAAAGCACTCAGCTGGACACAGCACTCCAGATAGGTCCTCAGTAGGGTTAAGTAGAGGGGACGGATAACCTTCCTTGCCCTGTTGCCACACTCATCTTGATGCATCCCAGGATACTACCGGCCTTCTTGGCCACAAAGGCATGTAGTTGGCTCATTGTCACCTTGTTGCCTACCAGGACTCCCAGGTCCTTCTTCTAAGAGCTGCTTTCCAGCCAGCCAACCCCTAACCGTTGTTGATGCAGGCTTTTATTCTTAGTGATGCACAGAACCATACACTTGTTTTTGTTAAAATTCATCAGTTTCCTTTCTGCCCAACTTTCCAGCCTGTCCTGGTCTCGCTTGCACTATAGACACAACCAGTATAAAACAGATTTAGCATTTGAACAGATACTGCATACATTTTTTATGTGTTTCTGCTGTCCTTCAACCTAAAAGATTGCATTAATGTGGGGCTTCCACTGTTTAAAAAATATACCATGTTAAGTTCTTGAATCCAGGATTTACAAAACTTTTCACCTGGTAATTGTGTATATATAATAGGTGAAAGAAGAGCAAGCAAAGAAGACAGAGTGAAATACAGAGATGAAAAGAGACAATTAAGACATTTCTTTTGCTTCGGGCTTGTTTCTATAGCCCTGGGGAATCTCATGCTTCTTTAATGAGTGCTGCTGTTAACCGTCTTACTCCTGCCTAATGAGAAGAATAGGTCCAGAGAGATCAGTTCAAAGATAAGTGCTTCAAAGATATGTTGCATTTAAAACCATTTTCCACTCAGCTTCCCTAGTCTGTCTCCATGGCTATTTTTTCTTCTGTCATCTAGTACTCATGAGCATGAACTGTGGGAAAGACTCAAAATTAACAGTCACATTATGCAGAGAAAAGTTTCTTGCCCAACTTTTTAGAGAAATATGGTTCCCTGCACTTATATTTTCTGTCCATATTTAACGTCTCTCTTCCATTAGTTTTGTCTCCTGTTCTACTACCTGTTTTGTTCACTGTAAAGACAACTGGCAACTCAGATTTCTAGTGACCATGCAACATCTGTAGCCATGGCCTTCTGGACTTATGATTCCCCATCCTCTTCCCGCTCCATTTTACACACAGAAGTATTGTGGTTTTGTGTAATCTGTAGTCAGGACATACTACAGATACTGTCTATGGAAATGTGGTTGACATTCAGTTACAACCTCTTAGTCCCCTAATTAATATCAGATTTGTATCACTACCTGAGACTTACACAGATACATGCGCAAAAACATATAAATATACGAAGAATTGTAACTTTTCAAATACTTTAGAAATGAAGAGATAAGTCTTACCATTACAATAACCATCACTATCCTCATCCTGTAAACAAGCAAACACAAGAAAGAAACCCAAGAACCAATCTAACTAGAAAGGATGTTTGAATTTTTCTCTGATGGTAAGTTGGATAGTTAATTTGACAGCTACAAATTTTAAGATCTATTGCTTGTATGTCACTTTTAAGACAGCTATTTCCTCCACATCTCACACACACACACCCTCCCCAACTAATACAGTACTGGTGTTGCATACTAAACTCTGATTTATCCAAAAACATCAGTGGCCTTAGGCTATCCAGCATATATTGACCCACAGGTATAATGGCAATTTCATTAGCTGGGCGTTTGTCCGCATGAGGCAGCAAAACGGTACCTCTCTTTAATAATTCCTGTAAGTGATGCTTTCATTATACAGGAATTTTGAAATGGTATTTTTTATGTTGAAAATGTTGATCTGCTAGCTTCTATACAACCCTTCTCAAAAGTGCTGCCTTAAGAAGGTACTACTTCTGAGAATCACTACTTAATTGCAGGATTAAAAGTATAGCATGAACAGAACTTGAACTACAAAAAAAGTTTAGCTCTCTTAGGAAGTCTTGTGCTTACTCTGAAATGCCATCTGCCTTATCTTGTCTTATATGATATCATAAGTTATCAAAATGTGATTATGCCTAAAGCTCCTAAAACTTCTGCAAAAGATTGATTTGCAATATTTTACATTTTTATCACTTTTTAATATGCCATAATCTTTAAAAATCAGTTGTCTCCAATGCCATCCTAAAACTTTTTTACCTTATTTACTCTTACTGTATTAAGATAATTGCAAAAAATAAGAAAATGTGGTGTATTGTAGTGTGACTTTTATTTACACAGGTCCTACAGTGACAACGTTACCATGACACTTGTGTTTATTGACATTTTTTTAAGTCAGAAAATATGTCATAATCTTCAGAATATCAACTACCTGTCTGCCATCCATGCTACTGCAGGTGAAAGTCTGTCTCTCACATTAAGAGATTCTGGATGCAGATCTATTTTCTTTGATGCAAAAGAAATTTGCCCATAGTCAATGAAGAACTCCAGAAACCAGAGGCAGCTAATCGTCACTATGAAAACTTAAACATTTGCAGCAAGTCTTTAAGTTCTAACAAAATTTATGTTGTAGAAAACTAGAAAATATTAATTAAACCCAAGGAAGCCCACAAACACATATAATATAGTATACAATTTCTCACTGTGACACACTGTTGTAATCGTGCTATGTGCTGTTGCACTCATACAGCTTGAACCCTCTACATTTCATATGAAAAACAAATTTCAGGTAGCTATTTCTATTCGCTGTTTTTACTTATTCTTAGTGAATATTTCTACTTAATTCCCTCCACAGTAAATGTCTTTCTTTCTTTTTTTCCTTTTGTTTCTTTTGTTTCTTTTTCTTAATACTTTCTTTTTTCTTTTTCCTTTTTTCTTTTTCCTTTTTTCTTTTTCCTTTTTTCTTTTTCCTTTTTTTTTTTTTTAGTTTCCTTCCCCTCCACCCAAGAATGCAGAAATATGAACTTATGGATTTATCATGAACTATAAGGCAAAAGTGTTATAGGTCTTCCCATGAGTGTGACTGTTTTTTTGGATTTACCTCTGTGCTGATAGTCATGGCCAAAAGCAAGTAAAGAGATCAAAGGGAGATGTGAGTTTTCTGGGAACTTGGAGAATAAAGGAAGAGTTTATTTCCTGAATATAGCTGACAAGGAAGGATAAGGAAAGGAAAGAGTCATTAATTTCGTTCTGGGTTGGGAGGGAAAACTACAGAGTCTAAAAAAAACCCTAGAGACTAACTGGGAGAAAGTTGAAGCTACAAGGATGTTGTATGTGGAACTGCTGGGGTTGTTCATGTGGAAAAAAAGAAAAGAGGAATCTGGAAATGGATCTGCATTGAGGTATATAAATGATTGCTGCTGGTAATGCATCTAGCTCTGACAAGTAGTGTGTGCATGTATTTGTGTATTGTGTGTGTATGTGTTTGTGTATGTGAAAAATGATTATGTGAGCAAAATGAGAAAAAAATACGTAATTATTACAGCTATTTTCTCTGACAGCGGGTGTAGTAGAAATAACTTTACTGGAAGACATCGAAGAAAGACCAACATAGGATGTGTTCTGATATTCTGCTTCTTTGGAGGCAGCTGGTACTTTATTCCTGTCGGCTGAGATTGAAACATGGACCATTGCTGGGAAATCATGATAATTTTCTTATCGGATATATAATGATGTAGTAAAACAAATAGAGATCAACAGAGGCATGGAGGATGGTAGCTAATGCCATTGCAGCAGCTGGCTCAAAGGTCCTTACAATGTTTCCTCAAGACTATACAGGAATTTTGGTGACCCACCAACATCTCCTGGAACAGCTGACTCTAGCACACCAGAGATCTTGAGGCTTGTTGGATGCTGCCACTTAGATCTCAAGCTATAGGTAGGTAGGGTCTGGTGCCTCTCTTGTGTCTGGGAATGACCGTTTGCCCGCTGTGGGAGGTCACAGCACTGAGTTGTCAGGTGAAGAAACTTAGGAAGAAGGAGAGCAGACTGCACCATTTGTGAGGGATTGACACTGTCTTCACAGACAACCTACAAGAACCCATGTCCTGTGTGGTAAAGAATGGACAGCTGGAGGTAGTCCCTAAAGGGGCAGTTAACAGAAACTCACCATATTCCACTCATAATGAGCTTTCACACAATGGAGAAGAGGGCTGACAGAAACTTAATGAAGTGCAAAGTCCTGCACCTGAGGACAAATAAGCCCACACACCAGTATATGCTGGAAGGCTTTCCATCTGGAAAGTAGCTTGGCAGAAAAGGATCTCGAGGTCCTGGTGAACACCAAGTTGAACATCAGCTGGCAGTGTTCCCTTGCTGCAAAAAAGGTTAGGGGTATCCCAGGCTGTACTAGACAAAGTATTGTCAGCAGGTCAAGGGAGATCATCTTTCCCATCTGCCTACCATTGTCAAAGGCAGATCTGGAGTAATGTGTTCAGTTCTGGCCTTTTCAGTACAACAGAGACTTGGAGAGTATACGGGAGAGAGTCCAACAAATGGTCACAAATTATTAAGAAACTTGTGCATCTCTCCTATGAGGAAAGGTTGAGAGAGCCGGGACTGGGTAATCTAGAGAAGAGAAGGCTCGAAGGCTCTTATCAATGTGTATAAAAATCTGAAGGGAGAGTGCAAAGAGGATAGAGCCAGACTCTTTACAGTGATACTCAGTGACAGGAAAAGAAGTAACGGATAAAACTGAAACATCAGGAAATATTCTTTTTTTACTGTGAAGATGACAGAGCATTGGCATGGGTTTTCCAGAGAGGTTGTGGAGTCTTCCTCATTGGAGATATGTGAAATCCATCTGGATATCATGCTGGGTAGGCTACTCTGGGCAGGCTTGAACAGGGTGGCTGTAGTAGATGACCTCCAGAGTTCCCTTCCAACTTCAGACACTCCATTAATTCTCTGAAAATTATTAAAAATGGATACATCACCTTCAGCATCACAGCAAAAGCTCATTCTTCTCCTCTTGTTGTTCAATCACAGAGGAGGGACCACCATGAGACCTTCTTTGAGGATTGGGGAGTACTGGAGATGATATCCATCTGAGTCTGAAAGGAATGTCTTTGCTAAGAGGCTGGCCAACCTAATGAGGAGATCTTTAAATGAAGTACAATGGAGAAAGGAAAGTTGATCAAGGTGGAAAGCAAAAGGTGTAGGGTGATTGGCATAAAGGTGTTTGACTTTTGTGTGAAGAAGCAACTAAAATACACAAAGATCTTGTATGAAGTAGACAACATGCTGGCTGAGAGTTTTTGAATGAAGATCAGAGAAGAGGCCACTGTGGACAGCACTGTGGTGGGAGTTTGTTACAGACTGAGTGATCAGGACAAGGAAGTGGATGAAATCTCTCTACATCCTGAGGAAGCCTCTGAGTCACAGATTCTCATTTTTAGGGAGGACTTCAACCCTCTGCCAACTGCTGGAAAGGAAAATCTGGTGAAATGCAAACTGCCAAGATTTCTGGACAATTTCAGACATAACTTTTTGATTTGGGTACTGGACAGGAAAGCTATAGTGATACTCAGCTTGATCTCCAATTCAATAAAAAGGAAATCTGGTTGGTGACATAATGAATGGAAATCTTGGATGTAATGACCCATGAAATAGTGGAGGCACTGAGGGATTTTCAGCTACAACAAGAGACAACTACAGGGGGAACTAATAGCAGTTCCCAGTGTCTATTAGGAGATCATAAAAGTGACAGAGCCAGGCCCTTCACAGGAGAATGATGGAGAGATCAGGCCCAGCCAGCATGGATTTAGGAGAGGCAGGTCCTGCCTGACCAACCTGATCTCCTTTTACGACCGTGTAACTCACCTGGTGGATGAGAGGAAGACTGTGGATGTGGTGTTCCTGGACTTCAGCAAGGCCTTTGGCACTGTCTCCCACAGCAAACTCCTGGAGAAGCTGGCAGCCTGTGGCTTGGATGGGAATGTTCTGTGCTGGGTTAGGAATTGGTTGGATAGTTGAGCCCAGAGGGTGGTAATGAATGGTGTCCCATTCAACTGGCGGCCGGTCACTAGTGGTGTTCCCCAGGGTTCGGTGTTGGGCCCAGTCCCGTTCAATATCTTCATTGATGATCTGGATGAGGGGATCGAGTGCTTCATCAGCAAGTTCGCAGATGATCCCAAACTGGAAGGAGGTGTCGATCTGCTGGAGGGTAGGAGGGCCCTACAGAGGGACCTTGACAGGCTGGAGAGATGGGCTGACTCCAACAGCATGAGGTTTAACAAGTCCAAATGCCAGGTTCTACACTTTGGACACAACAACCCCATGCAGAGCTACAGGCTGGGGACAGAGTGGCTGGAGAGCAGAGGCGGAAAGGGACTTGGGAATGCTGGTGGACAGGAAACTCAACATGAGCCAGCAGTGCGCTCAGGTGGCAAAAAAGGCCAATGGCATCCTGGTCTGCATCAGGAATACTGTGGCCAGCAGGACTAGAGAGGTCATCATCCCCTTATACTCAGCACTGGTCAGGCCTCACCTTGAGTGCTGTGTCCAGTTCTGGGCCCCTCAGTTTGAGAACCATGTGGAGATGCTGGAGTGTGTCCAGAGGAGAGCAACGAGGATGGTGAAGGGGCTGGAGCACAAGCCCTGTGAGGAGCGACTGAGGGATCTGGGGTTGTTTAGCCTGGAGAAGAGGAGGCTCAGGGGAGACTTTATTGCTCTCTACAACTACCTAAAAGGAGGCTGTAGTCAGGCAGGTGTTGGTCTCTCCTCTCAGGTGACCAGTGACAGAACAAGAGGACACGGTCTCAAGCTTCGCCAGAGGAGGTTCAGAATTGACATTAGGAAAAAATTCTTCACTGAAAGGGTGATTGGCCATTGGAATGCACTGCCTGGAGAGGTGGTGGAGTCACTGTCCCTGGTGGTGTTTAAAGGGAGATTGGATGAGGCACTTAGTGCCACGGTTTAGATGTTGAGTAGGTGTAGGTGTTGGGTCATAGGTTGGACTCGATGATCTCAAAGGTCTTTTCCAGCCTTGTGATACTGTGATACTGTGATACGTTATGGGAGGATGAGAGACAAGGGTGATCAGTTAAAACAAGACAAATTTGACAGGCTATAAGGAGAAAATACTCCCCACATGAACAATCACTCAGTGGAATAGATTTCTCAAAGAGAAATCTCCATCTTTCTCCATCTTTTTAGCTTTTCAAGACCTAAACTGGCGAAACATAATCAAGCTGTTTGTTCTTACAGTTGGCCTTGCTTTGAACAGGAGATTTGACTAGAGCCTCCTGAATTCCCGTCCAACCTAAATTTTCACATGGGCCTCTGATTCTACGATACAAGGCCTTTTCTCTTAGAAGGCTTGCTGGACTGCTGATAAGAAAATGCTTGCATGTTTGTTTTTTCCTTTTACCAAGTAACTTTTTATTGTCACGTAGGAAGATTAATTTGAAATCTAATATAATGAATCAAATCAAAAAGACTTTTATCACAGATGATAAGCTACATAAAATTCTACCTGAATTTCTAAGTACTTCAAAAAAATAAAAGAAATGTCATCACTAGTATATTTCATTATTTGGTAAACAGTAATGCAGAATCTTAGGGGCAAATCAAATCAGTGTTTTAACCACCTGAAAACTGGACGTGTTCCTTTGATAAATCATCTTTAAAAGTTGCTATTTGTATTAGACAGTAAATGAAGTATTAGTAACTTGTTTAGGGAAGATATCCATGTTTTAGATGACTAAAATCAGGTAGGACTAATCGCACAGAGATGACTGAGGATAAAGATATTACTCACATACTTATTTTAGTTACATAAAAGTGTATGTTATTCAATGTCTTGTTATGAAATTATTTTTAGATATTTGACTTCACACACTTCAGCCTTCCTGTATATCATGCAACATTTGAAAGTATTTCTCTATCTGGCAAGACGAAAGTTTACTTCTAGAAAATCAACTTTCTGAGAAATTCCATTTTTAAATGTGATTCCAGTCAGCAGTATAAATAATAGTAAATATATTTAAATTAATTCTTTGTAAATTTACTCAATTCCCATAGACTTTGCTGTGATATTAATCTCACAGTACTTGAATGTTGACAGTAGATAGCTACTGAAACAGTGAGATTAGTGCATGATTACCTTCACTCTCTAGGGTTTTATCTAAGCTTTAGACATCTAAAACAAGGTAAAATGAATCCCACTTTTACTGTTCTGCAAGTGAGCAGCCTGCCTACAGCTGTGGTCTTAATCCAGTATTTAACTTGTTCTGTTGCTGTGCTTATATCTATTCCCAACACGATATTATAATATTTGTGCATATAATTTAATAATATAAATAAAAACATACTATCAGCAGCAGATATACTAAAATTTATATTAATATTTAATGTTTCAGTATTTGTAAAGCATATTCAATTTGTGTATTAACATTCTAAATTAATTCTTGTTGGAAATCTATCAAAATAGGTTATAAACCGGCGGTTATAAACTGGCTGTTATAAACCATGCTTACCAGATCGACAGAATATTAAATCAACCAGGACATTTTAGAGGAAAAAATAATCATTTTTACTGTTTTTCATGTCAGAAATATCACACAAACTCAAATATAATTTTTCTTTACATTAAAAGGAAGCAAGTTGAGGACACAAATTTTTACCTATGGTACATTGTAAAGGTTAACTGTTAGGCAAAGATTAGTTTCTATTTATATATTTTATATGTAAGTATAAAAGGAGAATGGAATGGAGAAAAATGCTGATGTATAACCCATTCTAGCTTTTGTGTATAATCAGTTGGACCACCAATATGCACACTTGGATCTCAGAACACTAAAGCAGTTTTATATCTGCAGATACAGGTGTAGTCTTATCTGCCTATCTCATAGGAATTCATTATTTTTCAGTTAGTAAGCTTGTGTTACTGAACACAGAGAAAGTCTGTGACACTAGCTTAAGATAGACACTTTCTTTTAAAAGGGTTAAATGTTTACATGATTGACTTCCTTCTAATTTTCTGATAGAACTGTATTAATTAATTAGGAAGTTAATAAGGTAATTGAGCTAGTTAATCTGGAAGAGAGCATTCACACAGCCATGCCCGATTACATTTAGTTAGTTTGGAGTCCCATTATTTCCAGAAATCTCTTAATATGACACCAAAAGGTGATGTAAAACATCTATTCAAAGTCTTCACTGAAGACAAATGATAAGAATTTTCTGCTTAACTGTGCACGGTTCACCACTGTTTCATGGACTGTTTAAGCATGTTAATGTCCAAGCCTCAATAAGCTGCAGTCTCACACTCTTCCATATGGCAAATTATGCTCAGTAGTTGTTTCCAAAGTACATGCCAAACCAAAAAATTAATAGCTACAGATTGTACATACATGGAAACTGGAAACCATGGTGCACAATCCTAATTACTAGCAGTTTCACAGTGTTTGTTTTGTTCTCTCCATTATGTACTGTGAGAAAGTAGAGAGCTTGGAGAGTTTGAACTGAGCTACAGGATCACCTGCTGTTGCAGCATCTGTAGCGTTCAATCAGAAGGATGCAGTAGGATATACGAGATCATGATGTGTAGACTCTTATGATTAATGTGGTGCTACATGTCTACCATGATATTCTTTGCCATTAGCTTAAATAAAGGCTAAATATACGTCATCTTTTGCATTTAGATATAGAAAGATTAGTACTTGACAAATATTATATTTAGATCTATTCCAGATTAAAAATGGATGACATTCTGAAATTTCCTATTTATTCCTTCCTAAGAAAACAAAAAATCCCTCTTCTTTTTCTCCCAGTAAAGTAAGGGATAGTTGCAAATACTGGAATTTGTTCTGACATACCTGTAAGTTTGAGTGGTAGCTTGTGACTCCGTGTGTCTGGCTATTTTTAAGTGCAATATAAAAGTTTCTACAATGGTTTTCATGTGTTGCAGTAACAGTTGTAGCACATCTCTTTTAGGACTAGAGTGCAAAAAGGTGATAAGTCAGCTGGATCGTCAAGATCGCAGTTGAGCCAGTAACAAATAAGATGGACAACATCATTGGGGGCTGATTTTTTTTTTTAACCACCTGATACCCAGTGTTGATTGAAGGCTCTTATATTGTGTGTAAGAAAATTCAGTATTTCACTAAATTAATATTGGAAGTAGGTAGCATACTGACTGAGAAGCTGATTCAGGTTACAAATTGCGGCAACAGTGTGAAATGGCACATCAGAAATTCTCTGCCTTTATAGAACTTAGGAGCCTAGTTTGTCTTGTTCTTCCTTGATGGATGGATTGATGTCCTTTCAGACTAATAAGTATTCCTTGCTACATGCATAAACAATCTGAAGCCTTTCCTTTTCAGGCAAATATATTAAATAATGTGCTGTAAGATTACCCTCATTTGTGTTCTCTACATCTTCATTTATTGCCTGGTTAATTTTTCATTAATTTTTGAGAACTGAAATATTTTTGGGAGTATTTATAGAGTGCTTTATCTATGAATGATCTATATATTGAAGCTGAAGTATTCATAGTGAACATTCTAAAACAAGTGAGTAACTGAATTTATTTTGCTTAGAGCCTCTGCAACATTAAAATAATTATAAAAGCCATAAAAACTCTCCAGACAGTTTTTGAAAGGCCATTACAACTTCATACTGTGTACAATTTGGTTGATTATTCGTGCACAGAGCATACTTAGTAGGTTGATATCTATGAGCTTCTTTGTGAATGAATATTTAGCCATTATAGAAATATTGAATTCTTCTGCCTGTCAAGGTGAAACACTTCTGAGCAGGTATGAAAAGAGAAATTTTGAAGTCTGAGACATTTCCAGAAAACTTGAGATTTCTTTGGAGCTTAGTCTCCTACATTCACAGCTGTAAATTTTTCAGGATCACAGTTTTGTTCTCAGATATTTAAATTAGATAATCTTACATATCTGCTAAACTCTTACTGTAAGAACTTAAACTTTCAGGCATCTAACATGCTTTTTTTTTTTTCCTCAACACCCAGATGGTATTCTATGCAAACACTTCTTGTCCAGAATAATCAAGCTTTGGGTTTGTTTATTCTTCTTCTTCTTTTGCTAATCCTGTCTATAGCTATTTTTACTTACATTCAGAAACATGGCAGAAATATATGAGCACTGATAAAAAGCTGAAAACTGATTAAACCAAATGAGACTTTTAATATCCTTGTTATTATAATCCTCTGCTGTCTAAGCAATCTGGTGGAGTGAAAGACATGGAAGTATGGCCAGCTTTAAGTTGTTATGAGACTTATGCCAATCTAAGAGTAATAATAGTTAAGCCTTAGGAAACATTCTTATTTCATAATTACTTCAGCTTGTAATATACTAAAGATTTAATAAAATTTTTGTTTTCAGAAAAAAATTTCAGTACATATAGAATGTTGCAACTTCTGCTTCCACCTTACACTATTTTTTTAAGCAAAGTTCACATTTTCCAATAGCCCAAGACACTTCACAAGACACTGGGAAAAGAAATCTGTAAATTCTAAATTATTACTCAGACCTTTGACTCTTCTTCTGTTTCTATAAAAAACTATACTATGACCAACGTATCTGCATTAAATAGTCTTATGAATGATCCTCCTTTCCTTGTGTAACCTTAAAATCAAATAATTACAGCAGAAATTTTTGAGTGTGCATAACAATCACAGCTGCGGCTTCCGAGATCACTTTTTCACGGGCTTTTGTTTAATAGTGTAGAAATATTAATTCACTAACCTACTCTGTCTCCTAAAGAGAGACCGAGACTATTACACTGAGATTAGGGGCTTTCAGTCTCTCATTTCTTAACTATGTGAGCTCCACTTTAAAAGCAGCTAGAGACATTTCCCCGATTCTTCCGGCAAACGGCACAACTAATTATTTCTAGGTAACTACTACTTCTAATTTGGAATGGAAATTTTTTCTTGGCATCACATACCTTTTCATTCTCATATCAGTGCTACTGTTTACTTCTTTCTTCCCTGGTTTCCCTTCTTTCTTCCCTTCTACCATTATATTTATAGACAGCAGTGACGATTTCTCTCCATCTTTGCTTTTCCAGTTTGAACAAGACAAGTGGTTTTTTAACTCTTTAATTAAAATAGTATTTTTGAAAGACTAATGTTTGCATAGACATATATATAAACAAAGATGCAGGTCCAAATCCCCCAAATATAGATAGGAGACAGATGACTGAATAGACATATACTTAGGAATGTTCTAGCTACAAATTCTTTAAATTTACAGGCAGCATGTCACATGGGAGTGGGTAAAAAACAAAGAAGCAATAACCCAAAGAAATAAAACCACAAACCTGTTTAAAATAAAATAAAAAAAAAAGAGAGAAATGAAATGACATGTATGTGCCAATACGATTAGGTCATTTTTAAGGGATGTATGTTTTTAGTAAAGGTGATTCTATAGATCCCACAGATGAAGCAGAATAATCAAAAAACTTTGATACAGTTAGGTGGAGGGATCAAGTAATCTCCATCTC
Organism: Neomorphus geoffroyi; assembly: GCA_033558235.1. Taxonomy (NCBI): domain Eukaryota; kingdom Metazoa; phylum Chordata; class Aves; order Cuculiformes; family Neomorphidae; genus Neomorphus; species Neomorphus geoffroyi. The sequence continues at coordinate 24,744,153 of JAUMJM010000005.1, forward strand.
CGAATTCTGAAAGAAGATGAAAATGATACTTGAAGTTTGGTAATTGAATTTTTAATAAATACACAAAGTCAATTTTCTCACCTGAGAGTAGCAAATATCTGATGTCAATGTTATATACGGCCTTAAATATTTTTTTAATAACTCTATGGTTACATTTTTGAAGATAAATGAGCAACAGTCTAAAATATATTGTAAATTAAAGAGTAAAGATACACTGTGAGTTTTGCAGTTAAAGTGTGTAGCACTTCAATGTAAAAGACAAAGTTTTGAAGGCGTTTCAGGGCTATGAAGGAAGAAAACGTCTCACAGTGATTTGGAGATACAGAAGGAATTGTGGGTTTAGGCCCCTTCTTCACTGGCTACTTCTGGTTTATCCTATAATTGTTTAATGTAAAACACAGAAACAACTCTGGGATACAGAGAGAACTCTTATACATCTGGTGTTAAGTAGAATATAAATAATTAGCCTTCTGCATCTGTTGTACCCACTAGACAGCTGCTTCAGGAACTCACACATCTGTTTGGGGACCCTTATTCTAATTTTCTGACTGAATGTGTTCTTACAGATCATTGTCCTTTAGATGAAAAAAACTGTCTTATTTCCTGATTTTACACCCTGATATGGAAAGAAAGCATGTCTGCTTGACCTTCATTCTGCCAGGCTAAGAAAATTGTGCTGTCCTAGTGTATTCTTACATGAGAAGCTGACCTTTCTGAGGTCAATTTGGTAACCCTTCTTAGTACTAATTCTGCTATAAATTTCTTGCTTGTGGAATACGGTGACCAAATTATACAGCATTTTTTCCCCATCTCTTTTAACTTTTACTTTTTTTTTCAGTTTATAAAACCAGGAATCTTAAGTGTGCATTAATGCAGCACTTCCTGCAAGCCTCTCGTGTATCTAATCAATTGACATTATCATAAAATCAAAGGCATCTGACATCATTTATATAATATTAATCATGTCATTGCATGTCTCCTGTTCTTCTGCACTTTCTGTTCAAATTCTTTGAACAATTCTTAGGTAGAATTTTTTTTTTACTTTTACTCATTTTATTTAATTGATTTTATGTAAGAGGACCTAATTTATCTCTTCTTTATATATATTTTTTGTTCGAGACAGTTTTTTCTGGTTTTGTAGAGAATGCTGAATTGTTTCAATTTGAGATGCAAAGGCTTATTACTGCTCTTTCTCTATTAAATAGGTCTTTTTGTTAGAGTTATATCTACCCTTTGAGTCAATCTTATGATGGACTGAAAAAGTTTATTCTTTAATACTTAGCCTTTATTGTGTCTATTATTGTTTCACTTGGAAAAGTAAGATTTGATTGTTTTTTCAGTAGAAAGGAAGCAAGCTCCTTGCAGAGTTTGACCGTTCTATTTATGCTATTCCACTGCAGACTTCTTCAGCTTTTCTACCCAATTTCATGTAAATAATACTTAAATTCTGTTAGTTAGTTCTAGAATATGAATATGTCAATTGCATGGTAGCTCACGATAAGAAAATCTTTTCATGGTTGACATAATGACTGGTGAATTACACAGACTGCAAAATACCTCGCTATACACACAGTAAAAAAATTCTGTACTGTAGCATAAAACCCCAAACCTAGGTATACATATATCCATTTTGGTAAAGGCATTATTATTATAATCAAAAAGCAAACAAACAAAACCCCCAAATCAAATAAAAACCCTGTAACCCCACAAAAATACTGGGTTGTTAAAGTAAGCATTCAGAAAATAACATGAAAAGAATTTTGTTTTGTCCATCTTTTTTTTTTACCATTTTGTCTACTTAATAGATAGTATTTAAATCTTTAAATACTATTTCCACAGTTTTGCAGAGTAGGTGGGATGAGGGAAGAAACTGAAATCTGTTGGAGTAAGATGAGAGTGATCTTGATTAATCTTTGTAATAAGTGGGGGAAAAAAATGTAGTAGTTGAGAAAGTAAAGGGATTTACCTACCATAATTTGTGCAGGTAAAATTTAGGCTAGGAAGAGACTCCTTGATAGTCAAGAAAAAACAAACACCTCCAGAAGATGATTCATCTCATCTGTAACAGGTCTGATGAATAATACTTTGGAGGCAATTTATCTCTTTTCCCTACAGATTAGAAATAAAGCTCCAACAGTTTGCTTTAACTTCAATACCTAGTTTAGATAAGATGTATCTCAGCCTAAGAGAGATTACAATGTCAGCTGGCTAATATTTCAGGTTAAACTAATGCTACATGACCAATTAATTCTGAATACTGTAAACCTCTTTAATTCACACTCACTTAAGGCTATCCAGAGAAGTTCAGAAAGCTGCAGATGTCAAGTTCTAGGAGGAAAAAGCTCATAAAATATATAATGGTCCCAGTTCAATTGTAGTTCTCTGGTTAGGGTTATTTTGTGCGAGAGGATGTAAACCTGTGTTACCATAAGGGCTGATGACATAGCCCTCAGACTGATGTCCCACAGAGGGATGACAAGGTGACAAAGTCTTTGGGAAGAAGGAATTTCAGGGCTAACATCCCCCAGATATGGGGTCAGTTTTGCTTTCAGTGACTCCCCACAGTGGAGTGTTAGAATCTTCTGAAAATTATCATTATTTACCAACTAGACCTAGAAAATTCTACCCTCTTGTGTTCTGTGGACTTCAGCTCTCTCAAGAGGCTGCTATGTGTATCACAGATATAGGTCACATAAGTAAGAATGAAAGCAAAATAAAACTTATACGAAAGGGCAAGATGGTTACCATCAGAATAAAAATTTGCTATGAGATGATGTACATCTGGAAAATATTCATTTCCAGCTTTCCACTGCAATTAGTTTGCATCTTATGTGGTCCATTAAGTATTTTAAGTTGGTTTGTCACTGAGATTACATTAATAAATGAGTATGTGCCAGTCAAGACCAAATACATCTATCATATATAATACCTTCAAATCCAAATCTGGAAACCGCTTAGCTGAGCTAAGCTATCTTAGCATACCTGCCAACCTGATAATAGAAACTGAAAAAAATTTGTAAATATATTCATTTTAGATTTGTATCACTACTATAGAAATGTAAAAAGAGGTAAGAAATCTGCTCTTCTATGGAGAGAGAAATAACTCCAATAGGTTGAATACTTTTTCCCCCCTCATTTACACCTTTCACTGCTTAATAATGTTTTAGAAATATGTATATTAAAGTGGTTTTGATTCATTGAAATTCTGACACGTTATTCAAATCCTCCACAAATGCCAACTAACAAAATATATACTTGTGAATACTTATCCATTTAACACACAGAGAACTTAGGGTTCAGTTGTTCCTTATTTTTAAACTTAAGCCACATTAATATTCCAGAAAATTCCTGTGCCAGGAAAGGCTGGCTGTTTTCTGCCTCCCTAATGCATAATTATCAGTTGAGAGGATGGAGGTTTGTACTGGTTTGGGCAAGAATAATGTTCTTCCTACTTGTCTGTATGGTGTTGTGGCTTGTATTTGTGACCAGAATGATGTTGCTGAGCAGTGCTTACACAGTGTCCAAGCCTCTTCTGTTTCTCAAATCACCTGATCAGCGAGTAAGCTGGGGCTGCACAAGAAATTAGGAGGAGGCATAGCTGGGACAGCCGACCCCAACCGACAAAAGAGATATTCCCTACTGCATGATGTCATGCTCAGCAGTAAAAGTTAGGGAAGAGGGAGGAAGGGGGATGACATTTAAGTGTACGGCATTTGTCTTTCCAAGTACTTGTTACATGTGATGGAGCCGTGCTTTCCTGAAGATGACTGAACATCTCCCTCTTGATGGGAAGTAGTGAATGGATTCTTATTTTGCTGTGTTTGTGCGTGCAACTTTTGTTTTTAAGCTGTCTTTATGTTGTCAAACCAAAACTTTTCTCACTTTTACCCTTCTGATTCTCTCCCCTATCCCATCAGGGAGGGGTGAGCAAGTGGATGTATTGTGCTTAGCTGCCTACTGGGGTTAAACCGTTAGGTTTCAGTTAAATCAGACAAATTACAGAACAGTAGTCTGGACACATTCCCTTCCATAAAGCAATATTTTGTTCAGAAAGTTAACAATATTTCTGTAGTCTGGATTTCTGGAAATTTGGAGAGATACACTCTGCTTGGAAGACTATTGGACAATAAAAGGATAGAAGTGAGATTTCTGTGTATGGAAAAGGGTGGAAAAACAGGGAGAGATTCTTTTTACATGAAGATCAAACCAAGATTTTAAAGTGGAGTTGAGTGATGAATAGAAACTAAGACATTAAAACAAACTAATCATAAAAAATGTGAAGGATTATTCAGCCTTGAGAAGAAGTCTAGAGGGATTTGTTGGACAGCTGTTTATGCTAATAAGCTGGCTGGGAAGAAAAAACAAAGACATTTAATCTTCTGTGGCTTCTCTGACTGGGAAAAGTGAAACCAGCAGAAGCTGACAATGCTATGATAAGATCCTCTTAAGACTCTCTTCAGTGACCTTTGCAAGATTAACTGCAGGGTTTGTTCCTCATTTAGGAAAGACTTGCTGGGGTGGGGTGGAGGGGGATAATACCTCCTTCACCAATCGCTTAATCTATGTGTAACCGTGTTAAAAACTTAGTGGATTAAAAAGCCCTTTGCAGGTGAGATGGCCTGAAACAATTCTTTTACTATGAAGCATAAGTACATTAAATATAGAAAAGAGGACACTGAAGATTTGTCCTCTGAAATAATAGGTGGTTACTAAAACATTGGAATGTGAGTAGTCCTGATAGAGGAGTCATTCCTTATGTAAATCAGCATATTGCTCATTCTGAGCAAGTGTGGCTCTATTCCTCTGAGACTGAAGGACTGAATGCAAAATCATTTTTTGGCTCCTCAGTGCTTTCTTTGCCCTCTTACGAATTTCCACTAGCGTCCCTTGAAGTAGCCTCTTGACAGTTCTTTTAAGTGGATCTTGATCTTGGGATCACTGAGTACCATTTAATGTGATTAGAGCATCTTTTCATACAAAGCTATACTACCACGCTGCAAATGTGATTTAAAATATATATATATATATTGTTTTCTCTTCCTTCTTCTCCAGAGACATTTACTGTGACATTTACTGAGACATTACTTTTTGATTTGTTTCTATTTTTTTTTCTTCACAAAGATTTATAACGGACCCGGAACTCTGAAAACAAACCACTAATCCAGGAAAATGTGGGAGGTTATTGATTCCTTCAGAGAATTTAAATAATTCAATGAAACAATTGAATCTTAAGACTAGATTAATGTTACAAATGTTAATGATGCATCACTGACCTACTCAAGCCTAGCGTTTTAAAGACTGCAGTGTTATCAGCATCACTTCTCTGTGAAGTGGATCTTCCTTCTTGATTTGGGTCACTTAATATGGCAGAGGGAGAAACTCATATAAAATCCTGTCGTAAGCTTTGCCCTCTTTGGCTATGTCAGCATGCTAAATGAGAGCTGTAATCACACAAGACCATGCTGATATTCAGATATGAAAAAAGTCACAGTTACTTTTATCCTCTTCTTTGTGTTCATGTTGCTGCAACTTTGTGCTTCCCTCTGATTGCCAGTACCAAGTAATTTGTGTGGTGGGCTGCAAAATAGTCCTTTTGTTCTCTGGGGAACTACTCTGCCATCCTCAGAAAGAGAATTCAGATAGTGGGAAATTAGGGTTCTCATCAATGTATGCCAGGAATATATCAAGTTTACTACTAGAGATTTTCTTTATTTTCACTGTAACTAACCTGTGGGACCAGGAAGGACCACCATGTCTGATAATAAATCTAACTGCTGAGATTGTTCTTCAAAATTCCTCCATCATATCACTGTGACTCAGAATACTTTTGCTCTCTGTTTCAAGGTTCATAGAGTAAGTTTTGCATCCATATAAAATAATATTCTCATACTTAAGTTGCTACCCAGATGTAACTTAAAAAGAAAAAAAGAAAAACAACAAGCATACCAGGGAATAAAGCCCACCTCTGTGACACCCTTGCACCCCAAGAGGAAACATGGCTACTTGGTATTTGCATCTTTACTTTGGGATTACTTCAAAGTTTTTTCACAGCACCACTAGCTAGAGAACATGTTAGATAACGCAGTGGACAGAAAATGGTGAGTACTTAGAAAGACAAACAAAGTGGAAAATAGAAGATGGAATATCAAAGACTAGCTGCTTGATAGGTAGTCTATGTCCTCACATTGAATAGCAAGCTGTGGGATTTAGAATTTGTTCCAGAAGAGTCCTAGAAAGAAGGAGTCAAAGTTAGTACTTCCATGCTTATGCACAATCAAATCAGGAAATGGAACTATCTTGCTTCAGCAGTCCTTCAGTGTTGTTGATAGTAAGAGTCCACGTTGTGACTGCTTGAATTTTAGGCTTGTCTTATGTCATTCTGAAGCAGATAAGCAATTCCAAAGCACCTAGACAACTCATTTGCCACTAGGAATTAAGAGGCCTATTTTTTTCCAGTTGTTGAAAACCAAGGCTTGGTTTTACCCCTTATTTTTGTTTTATTCTAAGCCAAAATAGTAGGCAGGTGCAGGAACAAACAGTCCTGTGTGTTTTATTTGGACATGGTTAGGTGTAAGGGAACAGCTCCCCAGGGAAGTAGTCATGACACTGAGCCTGCCAGCATTCAAGAAGCACTTGGACAACGCCCTCAGTCACATGGTGTGAATGTTGGGAGTGTCTTGTCTAGGGATAGGAGTTGGACTTTTGGGTCCCTTCCAGCTTGGGTGATTCTATGATTCTATGATTCCATGATTCTATAATTCTGTGTATATGTTGGTTTGTAGGGGTTTTATTTGTTTTTTTCTGACAGATTCCTTGCCAGTTTTGGGGTGTTGATGCCCTGTATATAGAAAGTCATAGTGCTGTCTTTTCCTTAAGTTCACACTCTTCATTACCTCTGCAATAGGAAAAATTTCTTTTCCTGTCTAGAAGATATTAGCTTTTAAGTTCCTGTCTTGAAGCCTGTAGGACAGAGTTGCTTAGGCTCTTTGCTGTCACTTTTTCAAATTAACACATGAGGTATGAGTGTTCATATATTTTAAAGTTTCCCTTACTTGATATTTCCTGATATTTCTTCTTTCTTTAAACAACAGCTAACTATTTCAGAAGAAAGGACACTCATTTTTACTCTTCATGATTTGCTAAAACAAAGAAATTAAGGCCAACAGTTAGTTGTCCTTCTGAAGAGACAATCTATCTGATTTAAACTGCAGAGGAAAAAAAAAAAGAAAAAGGCATTATTTCCCTCGGGGAAGGAAGGTTTGAAGGGAAATAAAACAGACAAGAATAAAGTTGTTGATACATACAGGTTCATGTATGACTATAAAAAGTAGTGTATGTGTAACTAAAACATTATTTCTGAGATTAGATAATAGTGGAGACAAAGGAAAATTCTTCAATCTACACAAGAAAGTTAGACTACCAAATACTATAAGCAAACATGGCTGTTAATATGTATGCAAGTAAGTGTTTACAGGATCAGAGCAGTCATGAATATTCAGATGATTATCAGATGCTTTAAACTTGTAAATATTTAACTTACTAACTTGTTCTAGTTTAGTGTTTTCATTTTCCATAAGCTGTTTGCGGTTCATTCCTTATTTTATGTTAGAAAGCAGAAACTTCAGTAATCTGTCACGTAGTTCAAATAATACTTTATAAAGTCAAAGTAATCTATTTATGAACAGTTTATGAGCAAATTACAGGACAGTTTCTCTTCTTATAAAGTCTGAATGCCAATGAATAAAAGACCACAAGCTTTAGGACTAGCTTGTACTTAAGAGTACTAAATAATTTAAGTGCTGGATTCACTAGTACTACTTGACTAGCTTTAATTGCAAAGAATCTGGCTTTCTTTTCTTTGTGCAAGGAGAGAACCTATTTCATGTGTTTTTCAAATCACAATGTTCATTAATGGTTTCTTTTTGTATTTGGAGTATTGTTTCCTTTTTTTTCCCTGGAGCATCCTATGTGGAAGAATAAGGCCTTTTCCTCAGTGTGTCATACTTCAGTGTCCTACAAGGATAGGTTCTGTATTGGTTTAAATATGATTTAATTTTATGCAGTTTTAGTATGGACCTTGTGGGCAAATGTTTTATTAGTCCCTGTCTAGAGTGCACATGCTCCTCAGTTGTTTGCAAAGAGGCCCTGAGACCTCACTGTGGAGGCTCTTGCTCATCTGCTTCTTGCAGGAAATTCCTTATATTCTCTTCTTTCTGCACAGTGAACCCGGGTCTCTTGTACTCTGACCTTAACACAATTTTGCATCAGTGAAGCTTCACAGGCCTGAAAGTAGTGAAGATAATGTGTCTACAGATAATTCAAAGAAAACAGAATCATTGCTTTGAAATTGTTCTACGTTCTGAACATGCTTCAGTCCTTGATGTAGCCCTGTTTAAACAAAAATTTTAAAATCACATAGCATTGATAAATTCCAAAAATAAAGAAAGGTGTAAACAGAAGCATCAACCAGCACTTCGGGCTCTTGAAAAGACAACTTGAATTAAAGAAAGAGACTCTGAAAAGTATAAAGACTGCCTGAGGAGGGAAATGTCAGAATGCATGCCACATGACAGTGCAGCTTGCTGGTACTTGCAACACCAATTATCATCTCATGAGGGAATAAACTAAAGAACAGAGTGGCTCTAATGGAGGTCAGCATGAGATGAATACTCTCCTTGCAAAATAAGTAGCAATATCAATATACACACAGCCCTGCTTCCAAGTATCTCATGGCCTTTAATATGAGAAAAAAACCAAAACATGAACAACTGTTAACACTGACAGTGCTTCCAGCTACAAGGATCTGAAATGAATGTAGAATAAATACATAATCTCAGACATCATAGTACCCAGTGCTGCCAGGTACTAGTGAAATAATGCATTAAATAAGTAAGCAAACTATCAAACCCAACACATCTACATTTATTTTAAAAGACAACTTCTTCTTTTATGGATAAACAAAATCACTAAAAATGTGTTTACATCAGTTATGTAGAGTAACAACAGCACAGCCAGAATCATAAATTATTTTAAATGAGTATGTGTGTACTCATTTAAGGACCCCTCTTGTCCTTAAATACTAATGCAAGTTATTGAGTCAAATCCTCAGCTACTACAATTGACTTAGCTACCTTGATTTTATTGGATCTATCATTACTTACGCAAGCCACGTGCATGGCTCACTGTGTAGACAGATGTGGTCTGAGATAAAAAACAGAGAGTAAGATTCTTATCTGCTGATTTAACCATTGCTTTCTTGTGGAATAGATGATGTGTTTGTGGATCATTTGAGAAAATAAATTAAAAACTTATTTTTATTAGCTTTTGTACAAGTTTTATTGCTAGAATTTCCATAAAAAGAACTTGAACTAAACCGTATCAAGTTTCCCATTGATCTCAATGGGTTTTGTAGCCTAAAGGGAAAGAACATAATCCTGCACGAAGTGAAAGAAATTCAGGTTTAGATTTTATTAAACTGAAAATTAATATATTAATAGCAAAACAGAAAAAATATTTGAAATACAATGCATTCTAACGGGATTTTACGTGTGCTATCTGTTGCTGAATACCTCCCTTTAGAAGTACTAAGAGATATTTTAAAATAAAAAAACCCAAACCCACAACACTACAAAATTGTATCATTGTTTTGCGTTTATTGCATTCCATAGAAAATAGTAATCAAAAGAATTTTCTTGGTTCATTTACAGTTTCAGCTGTGTGACACTATCATAGATACAGAATGAATTCTACTATAGTTGTTAGGGCTATCAGCTCTAATGTTACAATCCATTATATAATATGGATTTAAAAAATTTGTTATATTTAATACCAATAATATTTGTGCTTCACAATTTACATCGATGGATCATTCTGAGCAAATAATTATTATATATATTTTACATTGTGAGTTAATGTATGCTATCTTCATCATGTCCATCATTAAAAATGGGGCAAGTGTAGATTTTGTACCTGTACTCGTAAATGCGTCTGATGGTTTTTCAAGTCTATTTCACTGGCATTGTTTGGAAATTAGTTTACCCATAGGTATAATTGTGAACTCTTGCTGATGATTCCAAATGAGGACTGCTAAATCTTAGTTGCAAAAACTAGACTAAAAAAGGTTTGACCAGAAGAAAATGAAGTTTATTACTTTAACAGAAAATAGAATTACAGGGAAGCTGATTAGGTACATAAGGATGTGAGGAACAAATGTAATGTGCAAATATGCACGGTTTGTAGTGAAACTTCAAATATTAGATTCTTTTCATAAAGGTAAAGAGAAGCAAGAGTTAAGCATGTAGACATTATGTGCAGGTCATAAACCTCCTCTAGGCCATTTCCCTCCCTATTTAATGAATCTCAGAGGAGAAGTGAAGAGGAGGGGAGAAGAGGGGCAGAAAGGGGAGAGGAGAGAAAGGATGGGGAGGAGAGGAGAGAATAAAGGATTGCATAGGAATGACATGTTAGCCTTCAGCATCCACCCATGACACATCAACTGGAATCTTCCCCGAAGGACTGGTACATGAATTAAGAAGGCATGAGTCAATCCTTTTTTAAAAGTTTGTGATAGTGCTAACATTCATCTTTCAAATAATTCGGTGGGTAGGCATACATACTTTGGAAACAAATATCTTGATTCTAGATCTTCTAGCTGAAGAATTTCGGACTTACAATTTCCATTACCAATGGGCTAGAACAGTCAAGGAATCCTTTTTTTTCCAGCAAATGAATATGAGGCACAGTACAGTAGAAAGAGCATGATTTGCAAACCAAGATCAAACTTAAAATTTTGGAAGTATCTGTGTTTTTGTTTCTAGGGCATTAATGTAGGAACTTTTCAAGTGCCTGCTTTCAGGACTACCTGCATCTCTTGCATATTTTTGGCAGTAAGGGTTGATTTAGGGTTTTTTTAGATATATATTTTATTAAAGAATTTTTATTTCAGAGGAAATTAGTGAAAAGTATTGATGAGAGGGTCTGGAACTCTGGCTTCTGTATGGCTGAATACTCCAGTCATTTCAGTACATAGCTGCATTCCCTTTTTCTCTTTGATCTTATCTGTCATTTTGCGCTAAGGCTGAGATACAACAGAAGTCTTGAAATGAGATTCAACAGAAGTCTTGAAAAGTAGTTCCTAACCAGACATGCTTAAAACCCAGTGATTATATCTCTCCTCTTATATGTGAGCAAACTATATGGGAATTTTTTTTTTTCTTTTCAGATCTTAGAAGTCCTCAAATCTGCATTTTTTTTTTCCACTTTGTCAGCAAGAGCTATAACTGCCAGCCTTTGGTAGGAAAAGGGAGAAGGTATCTGTTCCTTTCATATTTCATGAAGAGCTTACTCTAGTCATTAGTTTTGCTCACATGAACTAAAGTGGATTTTGGACCATGCATATTTGGATTGTTGCATTATCAATGCATGCAACAGAATTAGTCTGTACAATACTTGGCGCAGGACTGGTGGATGTTATAGATGTGTTACTCAAATTTAGACCAAACAGTAGGGAAAAATACTGGGGTTTTTTTTGCAAAAGAGTTAGGTGCATACTAGTTTCTTTAGTTGTTTTGTAGTATAGATGTGAATGTATTACTAAAGGTTTTGGTTCGAATCTTTAAACAGTATTTTGGGACTAATCCTCAGTGGATAGTAGCTGGGCTGATATTTAAAGGGTAGGCTCTTTTTTGGTATCTTTTTTTGCATTTTCTCTCAAATGGATTTTTTTGACCTTGAAAAGCAGACAGGAAGGAGGCCTAAATCTGTACTATAAAGAAAGAGGAAAATGTTTATTTATATTTACTCTAATAAAAAGGAATGTAAGAACTGTATTTACTCTGACATTTAGGAAAGATTTTAGACCAAACTTCTTTGTAGAAATTATTTTTTTAATTTCTCTTTTGATTTTGGTTCAGCTGGGATGCCCATTACCCGCATGTGTATACAAACTGACATTGGATTTTCTTAACATAACCAAAGAAATTGCAAATGTTTCATTCTTTAAAAATTTAATTGGATCTGGTTTTGAATCTTAGTTTGACTGTACAGTGCCCAAAGGGAGCCACTGGAATGTCTTTAAATGACATAAAATAATATTGCTATTCATAAAAATGTCACATCTTCACAGTCCAGTATCTCATAGCTCTTCAGGCTAAAAATGAGTGCAAGGGGACAATCTTCTTCCCAGTGGAACAGTGGCCTTACAAAACCAACAGATATAAAAGTTCTACCTTAAGAAAGCAAACAAACAAATCAGCAAAGAAAGAAAGGATAGCTATAACAAACACTAGGTATTCATTTTACTTACCCTAAGTTTGAAACAAGCTATTGTATGGTGGGAAGACAATAGTTTAAAGATTGCTTTTTAGCGTAGAATGAAAGTTCCCTTAACAGTGTGGCCACTGTTCTAAAAACAAGCCATTTGAAGCTCTTAAGGGATCTGACCATAAAAAAAAGTCCTATCGAGTTAAGCTAATGGGCAGTAGCAACTGCCAGAAGTATATTAGAGATACATTGGGATACCACAACACTTGTAAAAGAATCAGGGATGCCAGCTGTGTGTGGGTGACATGCATCAGTCCATTCTGGGACATCACTACATACACAACAGGAGCCATATTACCTGAAAAAAAACCTCCAATATGCATTTACCTTATTTCCCTTCCTACTCCATTTATCAGAGAGAAATTACATAGGATTGGTACCTTCTCTTTCACAGCAAATTTCATCATAACATTAAGCATTAAGGCACCCTCACTTCTGTTCTCATTTCACACAAATCTCCTCATCTTGAGTCAGGATCTATTTTGTACACAGTGGGCTTTTGTTTTGTTCTTATTCGATTTCCTCCGATTTACATATTTATATATAAAATATTCAAATGTTCAAATATTCAAAGGTGTTTTAAACTAAGCTCCTTTCCACTTTCAAGCTTTATTTGAACTCTCTGTACCAGTCTTTCCTATTAGCTGGGTCTCAGACACTGAATGAAGGCAGACCTTGCAGCTGTGATGATGTGCTCCCCTGCCCCTCCCCAACCTGAATCCATGATACATAAGGAATACAAAACAAGAGAGGATATTAATCTGAAAAAAAAAAAAATTAAAAAAAATGAATGCTTAGGAAAACACAGTCAAAATTGGAAAGATCTTAAATACTTTAGATACTAATTGGTAACCAGCTAGAAATTAGCCCTTGAAAAAATCTTTGTGCATGAAGGTTAGCTTGACTACCCTGAAAAATGTGCATTAAATGCTATACTGCTCTAAAGAAGTATTAAGACAGAAAGATATATTAGGTATCACAAAACTCAGTGTATACAGAAGATACATCAGGTACACGTCAGTTACATCTGTGAATTAAAAAAATCAGACTATAGCCTAAGCGCTGGCACAAGGTTGTTTATCTTATCAAATTTTCAGCATGGACATCAGCACTATCATGGTCCATGACAAACTAACTCTCTCTCACATGCAATTTCATTTGTGGTTGACAACTTGGATGCTGACATACAATGCAGCTGTTGAGACATAACTCACACCATTCTACCAACCTAAATGGGTATTAAATGGTCCCTAGCCTGTTTTGTCTTATAGTATAGGTATAGTATCCTTCATATGTAACATAAGAATAAGACAATGTCCCATTTCCAGTCTAGAAATAGAAGAAGAACCATTAAAAAAAGAAAGTGAAAACTGTGGAAAAGGAAGAAACTCCACAGAAATTCTTATGGGAGTAGTGAGCCACATTGCATCAGAAGATAAATGGTTTATTATTAAGAGAAACAGGAATCTTATTTAATTAAGTATATTTACTGTTGCACACAGGTACACAAGCTACTCTTTGTCAGGCATTTTTGAATTAGCATTGAAATAAAAATAGCAAATGAAGGAGAGTTAATAGGTAAAATGCATTGCTTAGAATAAATTTATCCCCACTATAGGCGTATATAAACTATATATAGAATATATATCAAAATGCATAATGAAACAGTTTTTAATAGCATCTCAGCAGAAGTTTCTATATCCGAAGGTTCACGGATCCAACACAAATAAGGAAAACTTTGAAAATATATTCAAAGCCCTCAGGAGTCTCTCAAAAGAATGTAGAACAAAACCGAATTCATGACCAAGAAGACACTTTTGCCTCTAACACGTAGCCTAGAAAAGCAATGCATCTCTGAGAATCTGAGATCCAATGGGCTAGGTAAGATTTTGATCACTATTTCTAATCACTAGAGGAAAACAGGTCAATACAAAATTATTAATTGAAGTGTTGATAGAAACATTTTTTATAATAAATAACAAAGTGAAATATATATCTGATCGAAGTCCCCAAAACCTGAAAATATAAAATAGTTCCAAATTGTTCAAAAATTTTGAGATGCTAGTGTTAACAGAAAATTTGCAGAAGCTAACTGAAGCAGTTCTATGCTCACTAAGTGCTGTACCATCTTTTAATGAGAGTTTTGGAACTCCGGAGACTACCAGTTACCTTTCTTTCAGCTCTCATTTCATGTTTTCTAGACTGATGATTGTTCATGAGTTACGATTATGTTGTAAATCAGGAATCACGAGGAGCTGAGTTCTTCCAAGCAAGAATAAATCAAAACTAGGGGATTATTTCTCTCTGCCAAAGCGATCTAATATTTTTCTCAGTATTGGGTTTTGATTTTAGAACTCTACTACTTTGTTTCTGAGATCAACTGTATTTCTCATTTCCTTTTCTTAGGCAAATGTGTCCAATAATCCCCTTTGGTTCTCTGAGCTCTGCTTTTTGTGCAATTGTCTTCTGCCGCAGAGAGATAAGTTACGGCTGATGCCTTAGGGTACAGAAGGCCATCACATGTTTTGTTGAGTCTATAGGGCACTAGCAGAAGAGCAGTGCCTGTAGTCATTACTCCTTTCCATCTGTCCTGTCTTCTTGATATGTTTGTGAGTCTTGTTGAAGTCTCAGAAGTGCTTGGTGTCTTCAGTCAGTTGAAGAAAGTGTTGTTTGGTGTCCAGATGTTACATTTCTTTTTCACTGGAGGAAACTCAGCTAGCTGATCCTGTTAGTATGATCGAGTGGTATATCCTTCTGCCGAGACAGAAGTAAAAGGGGAAATCAAGTAGAGAAAATAAAAAACCCAGTGACCTTTAATGGTCACTAAAACTAAACTAATTTTCACAAAGACTGTTTATCTCATTTACTGGGGAAACAAAAAGTTATTTTAATGATTCCATCTCTAACTTTGCTGCTTTTTGTTTTCTCTTTCTTGTATGTAAATATCTAAACCTACAAAGTCTCTATATTCTTAACCAAACCTGCTGCTTTTCATTTCTATTGGTTCAAGTATCAGTTTGTTCTGTTTACTTTAGAAACTATGTTTTATTTTATTTTATGCCATTGGCACAGAACAAAATTTTTCAATTGCACATGAATTTCACAAGCTGAAAAACATCAACATAAATATTTCTCAATGTATACCTTTACTCACGGGCAGGGTGTTCATTTTTTTTCCTGATTTAAATGTACATACACACACACTGAGTTCCTTCACTGAGATGTTATAAAAATGCATTAATATGTAGGCATGTTATATAATTCATTTTCAATGTTACCTACATACAACAGAACATTTTTTTTCTGCTTTTCACTCATTTATTCAAACTTATTCAAAAGTTTATTAGAGAGATATAATGCTGGTCTTCTCCAAATTCCTCTTATAATAACTTAATTTAATGATACATTATAGTTTTTTTACACAGTATTTTTCAGTTTTCTTCACTGGCATAATAGGGGACTTGAATGCTGTAAAATTCCTGGACTTGATGGGATTGGCAGAGGACAGTTTTGTTTTATCAACATTTTTGTGCACAGAAATGTAAGATGTTTAATGTTTCAGTGGGACCCTGGTTTGTGTTGGGAAGCACACTTACGAAGATTCAGAGCACTGGGCATTATCTTCCTTTTTAACTTCGGTGTTTTTTGAGAATATTTTCCCTGCTTGTCATCTTGCAAAAAGTAAATACATATAATAAGTTTATACTAACTCTCTTCAGTAATGAAGACCAATTTAAAGAATGCATTTATACTTCTCTCCAAGTCTTTTCTTTATTTAGTCTCCATACGAGCTAGGAGTCTTTGCTCTCCTTGTAACCATCACTTCCAGAGTAGTAGACATTTCTCCTCTAAGTAAAAAGACTAGATTTCTGTCTCAGACATAGACGTATCTATGCTGTGGTCATCTAAAGTTAGGTAAAATTAATCCCACTTCAAATTTTTACAGAAATTACCAGAAAATGTACAGCATCAAGGTTAAGCTGTTCAGTTAATGGAACTGACACTGCAGTTTCTAGTATATTGCTTTTGTTAAGACTAACATGATGTATGAGTTTTGCCAATTGGGTCATCCATAAATCAATTAGACATGAAAATGATTCATTAGTATCATCTTTGTCTAATAATTATCTGCAAATAATCAGCATCATGAGCCTGAAATTAATAAAGTTAAGAAGAGGGCAGTTAGTATTTTATTAGTTCATTATTTATTATTTATTAGTTAGTATTTTGATGAGTACTATGTTTGAATGGACTCTGGAGATTTTCAAGTTGACATACAAAATATCAAGAGAAATGTGACTTTGTAATTTTTTTGTTGTGGTTTTTTTTCTTAACAGTTCTGGTAGCTGTTTTCCACAGTCAAATGTAAGGATTGTATTATGCATGTCACAGTAAGATTCTTGGTTATCTTTTTACAGTTCGTAATAAGCATAAAAGAGATATCCTTTGAAATGTCTGTCACTGAGGCACAGGTATTCATACACTACACTAAGTCCTGATAATAATTCCAAATATGTTTCACCTGGAATATTTTTTAAATCTGGAAGAAATTACCTTAATTTACCAACATAAACAGAACATTTAGACCTCATACTCAGACGGTTTTTTTATGCATGTTGCAGACTTAAAATAGTTAATTAACTAGATAAATCACAGCATAGATTCATTCTCCTTTTTTTGTGTAATTTTGAGTAAAAGGAATAAGTATGGATCGGTACAAGATTTATTCCTATAAAACATGGAGCCAAAACCATACCTTGCCTCTGCATTGCTTCTACATCAGAGCTTCCTCTTGTAGAAGAATAATTACACAACATCTTTGCCACGGTACTTTAGATAAAGCTATGGTGACTGTAGAATCATAGAACAGCTTGGGTTGGAAAAGGCTTTTAAAATTCATCTAGTTCCAAACACTTTGATGTAGATAGAGACATCTTCCACTAGATCACATGGCAAAAAGCCCCATATAACCTGACCTTGAACACTTTCTATGATGACACATCCACAGCTTCTTTAGGCAACCTCTTTCAGTGTTTCACCACCCACACTGAAAAAAATTTCTTCCATATATCCAACACAAATCTCTCAGTTTAACACCACTGCCTCCTGTCAGAACCTTCAGGAAGTTCACCTGGGCCAACTTCTGAAGCCTATCAAGAGCCTTCTATACAGCATTGCCTCCTTCAAGTGAATCAACTATACCACTCAGCTTGGTTTCATCTGCAAACTTTTTCAGGATGCACTTAATCCCACTGCCTATATAATTAATAAAGTTATTGAACAGTAACAGTCCCAATATGGACCCCTGAAGGACAATGGTGCTTTGGAAGTAGGACATATTTCTGCATTCTTACACTTAACTTCTCTCTGTTTTTTTTCCTGAATATGTTAAAATTGAGATAAATTTATTAGATTACTCTAGAAATATCCACATTAACACTAAATGAGCAGGTATGTCTACATGACATAACACCATAGCAGAGTAATTAGCTTTCTCTCAGGAGCCAGTTACAACAGAATTAATTAGGTCAGGTGGATTTGTGTTTTGACATTTCTAGTTTTCTTTCAGTTCTACAATTAACAAATCTAGACCTAACTGGTGAATCTGTGAACAATGTGTCCTTGTATACTGCTGATGAGGTCAAAATGTTTCATTTAAGATTTTTTAATATGAGTTTTTCTTACATGAAAATCTACATTCTCATCTCATCTTTTTCAGGCAAGGAAATTATTTGTTCTTATTTAGTGTATAAGCTGTACTGCATGCAGAAATGTATAAGAAAAAGAAAAATTATAGGAAAAAGTCTTCCTCTTAAATGGATATTAAAAGACTTTTCCAATGTGTCTTTGTTTTGTTCCCTTCTGTAAACAGAATAACTTATATAGTAAGTGCCTTAGTAAATGTAGCAGCTCTGGCAACTTGGTGTCTCTCATAATTTTTCATGATGACAGCTTATAATGACATACACTGTTATGTTGCCAACTGTCATTAGCGTAAGGTAGCAGAACGTTAGTGCTGTCATTTTCTTAAGCCACCCTGGTTTTGCTATGCCATGGCATTACATCCTTGTTTAAGATCAAACATCTGCTCTTTTTGACTACAACCAAGCTGAAGCATGCTAGTCGTACAGTATAGCAAGTAAAAGCCAATATTTTGCTATTAATCCACATGAAGTTGATGATACGAAAAGGATATCTTTTTTTCAGCTTTATTATCTGAACCAAATCCCTTTTTTTCCCAATATTTGGAAGGTTGTGTGGTGCAGAGTCTGCTTAGAAGCCTGTGGCCAGTAGTATTCTCCAGGATTTGGTACTGAGCCCAGTCTTGTTCAACATATTCATCGGTGATCTGGATGAAGGGAGGGAGCACATCCTCAACAAGTTTGCTGATGATACAAAACTAGGAGGAGTGTCTGATATACTGGAAGGCTGTGCTGTCACTCAGTGAGACCTGGACATGCTGGAAAGTTAGGCAGAAAGGAACCTAATAAAGATCAACAGAGACATTTGTTTCAAGAAAAACAAAAAACTACTGGAGAGAGTCCAAGGGAGGGCTGCAAATATGATTAGATGACTGAAGCATGTCTCTTATGAGGAGAGGCTGAGAGACCTGGGTATGTTTAGCCTGGAAAAGAGAAGACTGAGAGAGGACCATACCAGTGCTTACAAATATCTAAGGGGCAAGTATCAAGAAGATGGGCCCAAACTCTTCTCATCCATGGCCAGCAACAGGACAAGGGGTGACAGTTCCAAACTGGGGTAGGTACCCATCTGGACATGAGGGAAAGATTCTTTACTGTGAGGGGGATGGAGCACTGGAACAGGCTGCCCAGGGAGGTTGTGGAGTCTCCTTTTCTGGAGATATTATTCTGAGATAAAACTCACTTTACAAATTCCTATGCAATCTACTCTAGGTAAACCTGCTTTGTTAGGGAGATTGGTCTACTGAAGCGGTGGATAGGGGCGGGGTGCAATACAGCCCCCCTGTCATACAGGAGGAAGATGTTAGAGACCTGCTGAGCTGCTTGGATCCTCATAAGTCTATGGGGCCAGATGGGATCCACCCTAGCGTGATGACAGAGCTGGCGGACGAGCTTCCTAAGCCGCTTTCCATCATTTATCAGCAGTCCTGGCTCACCGGAGAGGTCCCGGAAGACTGGAAGTTGGCCAATGTGATGCCCATCCACAAGAAGGGCCATAGGGACGATCCAGGTAACTACAGACCTGTCAGCCTGACCTCAGTCCCAGGCAAAATTATGGAACGGATAATCCTGGGTGCAATCATGAGGCACCTGCAGAATGAGGGAGAGATCAGGCCCAGCCAGCATGGTTTTAGGAGAGGCAGGTCCTGCCTGACCAACCTGATTTCTTTTTACGCCCATGTGACTCGCCTGGTGGATGAGAGGAAGGCTGTGGATGTGGTGTTCCTGGACTTCAGCAAGGCCTTTGACACTGTTTCCCATAGTAGACTCCTGGAGAAGCTGACAGCCCATGGCTTGGACGGGAATGTTCTGTGCTGGGTTAGGAATTGGTTGGATGGTCGAGCCCAAAGGGTGGTAGTGAATGGTGTCCCATCCAGCTGGCGGCCGGTCACTAGTGGCGTCCCCCAGGGATCAGTGCTGGGCCCGGTCCTGTTTGATATCTTCATTGATGATCTGGATGAGGGGATCGAGTCCTTCATCAGCAAGTTCGCAGATGACACCAAGCTGGGAGGAAGTGTTGATCTGCTGGAGGGTCAGAGGGCCCTACAGAGGGACCTTGACAGGCTGGAGAGATGGGCTGAGTCCAATAGCATGAGGTTTAACAAGTCCAAATGCCGAGTCCTACACTTTGGACACAACAACCCCATGTAGAGCTATAGACTGGGGACAGAGTGGCTGGAGAGCAGTCAGGTGGAAAGGGACTTGGGAATACTGGTGGACAGGAAACTCCACATGAGCCAGCAGTGCGCTCAAGTGGCAAAGAAAGCCAATGGTATCTTGGCCTGCATCAGGAACAGTGTGGCCAGCAGGACTAGAGAGGTCATCATCCCCTTCTACTCGGCACTGGTCAGGCCGCACCTTGAGTGCTGTGTCCAGTTCTGGGCCCCTCAGTTTAAGAAGGATGTTGAGATGCTGGAGTGTGTCCAGGGGAGGGCGACGAGGATGGTGAAGGGGCTGGAGCACAAGCCCTATGAGGAGCGACTGAGGGAGCTGGGGTTGTTTAGCTTGGAGAAGAGGAGGCTCAGGGGAGACCTTATTGCTCTCTACAACTACCTAAAGGGAGGTTGTGGTGAGGCAGGAGTTGGTCTCTTCTCTCAGGTGACCTGTGACAGAAAGAGAGGACACGGTCTCAAGCTTCGCCAGGGGAGGTTTAGGATTGACATTAGTAAGAAATTCTTCACTGAGAGGGTAATTGTTCATTGGAATGCGCTGCCTGGGGAGGTGGTCGAGTCACCATCCCTGGAGGTGTTTAAAAAGAGGTTGGATGAGGCACTTAGTGACATGGTGTAGTTGACAAGTAGGAGTAGGAGTAGGTGTAGTTGTTGGGTCATAGGTTGGACTCGATGATCTCAAAGGTCTTTTCCAACCTTACGATACTGTGATACTGTGATACTGTGATTGGACTACATGATCTCCAGAGGTCCCTTCCAGCTCCCACTGTTCTGTGATTCTGTGATTTTGCAATTTGAAGCTACTGTATTTTATAAAATTCTTAATTGCTGTAAAATGAATTAATTAAGACTTATGAAAATAAAGTATTCATTAGTCTACATTGCAAGACAAATTTTTATTTTAATTTAACCATCTCACTCTTAATTTCATTCATAAAATTCCTGTTGTAACAAAAACTATAACCTAGTTCCTGTTAATGTCAAACTGAGTAACTCCTTACCTGGGTAACAGGTGCTGTGAGCACTTTCCTGGAGAACCTGTTCCAGTAATCAACTTTGTCCTAACATTGAATCTGAACTTCCCATGACATAGCGTCATTCCATTTACTCGTGTCCTACCGCTGGTCGCCAGAGAGAGAGGAGATTAACAACTCCCCCTCCACTGCCCTCCTTGAGGAAGCTGTAGACTCTGTTGACGTCATCCCTCAACCTTTCCTTCTCCAGGCTCAACAAAACAAGCGACCACAGTAGCTTATTTTAAGTCTTGCCCTAGAGTAAACAGTATTTCATGTTGACAATTCTGTTTTCTTCTCAGTCCTCCTGTGAAAGTTGACCGACTGCTCATGTCCTTTTGGAAATAAAGAAACAGAAAATATTTTCATCATCCAAGAATTTGCATGATTGCTAAAATGCAAAGTATGATCTTAATTTTGTCAAGTATGGGAGAAATAATAGATTTCAGTTTCTTCCGCTGAGATGTTATGGGTTTTTTTTAATCTGCTATTTGGTAAAATTGATCTATGTATTATGCTGATTTAGTCTGAGGATGGGTTTTGCATAGAGACTGTTTCTAACAGTCCTGAATAAATGAAGGTGAAAAATTTATTTCTCAGTCACGGATTGTGGTTGAGTTACTGTTCAGTGAACTGAAGGCAAGAACAGGAGGCTGGCAGCATGCCATCCTTAAGCCAAGATTGTACTGAAGTATTTACTTCCCATTTGTGTCTCACTCACTCATTGATAGCTGCAATGATGCCAAGCTTGTGAAAGCAGCTTCAGGAAATGAGAATAAAAAGGGAACTAGATGTTGTACTGACTGCCATTTTGAACTAAACAGACCTGAAAAGGTTTGAAATATTGAAATAAGAAGGCCTTGAAAGATACAAAATAAAAGCAGAAGATAAGGTATGACTACAAATGATGTACAGAACAGGAAGTGCCAACACAAGTCAAGAGTGTGAAAGAAGAGCCTATTGGTCTAAATTAAAATTTGTATAATATACAAATATTTTTTATTAATATATTTTTATTAATATTTGTATAATATAAATTTGTATAAAATTTGTATAAGAGTGCATTGACTAAAGACTCCGCAATATCTCATGCAATATACCTCACTTGTTTTTCATTTGAGAAATTTCAGTTCTAAAAGCTGTTATGTAGCTCTTTCTTTTCATATCACTATCCATATATAAACATATAAAATAATTTTTAAAAGTGGGCCCAAGAAGAAGGAGGAAAAAATTGCTACCACTGACATCATATACTTCTGAGCAAGTACCTCTAGATACTCTTGACCCCATAGTAATTCCCTGGCCCAATTGTTTTTGAAGATCAAAGTTGTAGACCTTAGGACTTAGAGAAATCTTGTAATCGTAAACATAGCACTAGAGAAAAATACTCCAGTGGACATAATGTGTATGTATCTGAATTGTATCACTAACTATAAGTGTTAAATGGAATAATCATAACTACTTTCTGCATTTTTATTAGATTCTTAATGAAATAATCAGAATAATAAAAAAGTGTTTGTTCCATATATTAGGTGTGTTTCTTTTTACTCTTAGCTAGATTTTGAGGGCAACAATGAAGGAAGAAGAATTTTGCTGATAGAGATGCAGGAGCTATTAATTCCCTAATATCTCATTTATCACTAAGTTGTCTACACAATAAGGATCTTGTCTCACTCCACTCTTCATGATGATACTCTGTCACATAGTTAGTTTTCGGTTTCTTGAATTGTTTTATAGAAAACAACAGCTTATCAGCCTTAGCAAACCAATAGAGAAGATAAAACAAGTCATCTGACAGCCAGAGCTTTGATTTCTATGGTGCTGAGATATGTGTTAAACCAGAGTTAAGAGGGTTTCTGTAGGAGACAGAACAGCTTACGAAAAATGTTTTTTCTTTTCCATTCATATGCTAAGTGCTTTACACATATAATGGGAAAATATTCTTTCAGAACAAAAAATTGACTTCTATTGATAATGAGATTTGCTTTAAATCAGGTCTCTTTATATTTGTTACCTGCATAACAATTAAAAGATTGTAAGGGTGAGAATTAGGAAGTCTCCTGCCCCTTACTGATTACTCATCAATTGAGTTACTCTGATAATTGTTGTTGTGCAACTTTTAGCCTGAGGAGTTATTGTTGCCCTGTGCAGCCGCCACAGAAGCAGATGCTGCATTTGGTTTGGTGGCATGCATCCAAAAAAACTTAAATGCAAACCAAAAATTATTTCTGGCCTATTGCCATATGGTCCCACTTTTCCATCTGCTGGAGCAATTTTAATTTGCAATCACTTTTTTCAAAATCTTTTTGGACCTTTACAGTCGTATTTCTTTTTAAATGCTTGCTTGACTGGCAGCCAAACTTCATTTTGGCAGCTCTCTGAGGTTAAACCACCTCTCACAGTATTGTTGGGACACCCTACAGGCAAGACTGAAAAACATTTTGGGTGAGTGTCTACTGAACCTGATTGACATGTATGATGAACATGGCAGGAAGTTCAAGGCCACTACTGGAAAAATAAGTGGCAGAAGCTTCCTCCTTTAAAATTTCATACTTCTGAGTGCAGCAATAATTTGGAGTCTTTCTAGACAAGCTTGACCTGAGCACAAAAGTTATGCTTGGAAAAATGTTCAAAAAAAAAAAGAAATAAAAATTTACCTTTTTTGGAAACTATAAATCTTTTTAAAGCTCTATTTCTTTCAAAAAACTATAAATCCAAGAAAAATATTTTAAAAGCTACATTTTCAGAAGTAGTGATTTCATAGAATCCAAAATTATTGTCTTTCAGTATTTCAACATTGATTTTCAACATACTTACATAGAAAGAAAGCAACAATATATCCCCTGTAAATTCCTGAGGACTGGTTTAATACCTCCAAAAGATATTGTCAGTCAAACAGTTTGGCATTATTTTTGACAGTCATTAAAACTGGTCACATTAATAAACTACATGTTAAATAAATAATTAAATAAAATAAGTCTTCACTAAGTTAAGATAAAACAAAATAGATTTCATTTGACAATTCTATTTGTGTGAGTTAGGTGGTGTTGTCTGCAGTTATTCTTGTAATTTTTCAATGCTGTAATCCCAGAACTCTGTATTGCCATACATCTATATTCAGACATTCCACGATGACTGTTGTCTTGTAAAGCAGTGTTTTGAGTTAAGTCTATCAGCAAAGATTTGCCTAGATTTATTGAATATATAGTGTTAATCTAATGTGCTTGTTCCCACAAGATGTTTGTATGTATATTTGATTTTAAAACTCTCTCCAGTTTTTACTTCCTTTAATTACTTTGAAAATCTTTCTGTTCATACCCCAATGCCTTCTTCAGATGCTCTCGTGACCATTCTTTTAATACAATTTGGATAAGGTTTTATAATCCACATCTAAAATGCAGGACCTAATGATACATAATGCTGGATAAAAGAAGGGAAGGTATCAGGCAGGGAATAAGGAGAAGGGGGTTTTAACCATTAGATCAGTTGTCTATTGTCTAGAATTTTTGTAAATTTTCTCTCCCTTTCAATAAGACTGGATGTTTTGTAAACCTAACCTCCTATGGCTTCACTGCAGGCTGATAACATTCTCTGTCTCACATCTTAGAGAGGAGCTAAAATACAGTGGTCTCTTTTTTACTTAATTTGCATTGGAGCAGATGTGTATGAACCCAGTGATAATAAATCTGCCTCTTCTGGCACAGAGTAAGCTCGCTTTTCTTCGTGGTGCCTAGCTTGCCACCACTCCTCACTCCTGAGTGTGTGTTTGGGTAAATCAGTGTGGTGACACTGAAGCAGAAGTGAGGATCATCAAATAAAATCTTAAAAGGTTGTGCAAACTACAATGACAGAATGCTCTCCTGTCTCATTAGGAAATATTCACTGTAGAAGCCTCACCTGAATTTGCACACAAGAGAGCCAAAGGATAGTTTTTTAAGTACTTCAGTGGCAATGGGCAGTACAATATGATAATAGTTTGCTTTCATCCTTGAAGCTCTTTGAAAAGGGCAGAGTTTCTGACTTCTGTAATGGCATTACTAGAATTGAAGTTAACCATAGTGTGATTGCAAGACCTGCGGAGTGGTACAGGATAAAAATGCATCATATGCTGGTAGAAACATAATGGATCCTCCAGATGCTTTTTGTGTTCTCTCACTAATGCAGAATTTAACCCTGTTACATATTTGATGTGCTTTCAGCTTTGCAAATTGTAAATTCTGTTTCTCTTACATCCGATAAAGCATCTACTCAGGAAGATTTTTCTACTTCTGCCACATTCATAAAGTAAAAATATAAATACATGAAAGTTTTCTTTCCACTCTCCCACAAGACACCATTTGTCCTTCAAAATATCTCAGAGGAACAGTCATAAGGAAGTCCAATTGCCTAATATGTCTTAAGTAGTGCCATACACAGCTAAATACTTTCCTTGCCAATTGTATTAATTAGAGAAGCTCTTAATGTTATTGAAATAGGGACAGCTCTTCACAGTTATGATTTTTCTGTTCCATTTTTTGTTCCCTCTGGGACTGGTACTTTTCTGATTTATGACCAGCTAGTCCATTCCTGACTGTCTGCCACTTCTACTGCCTTTGTAATGCCTTAACTGGTGTTCCTTCTGTTTTCCTGAAGGTTAATTATTCTTTTTTGCTCTAGGGACATAAATGTTTAGATAATATTGCCCTAGCAACAGGTGAGGAGGAACAGCTCTCAGAATGGAAGCATCAGTGTCAGCTGAGGCTAAAACAAGTGTCAGCACCAAACAAGGTGGTAGATGATAGTGACTGGAGACTATGTCCTATAGGGAATAAGAGCAACTACCTGCTAGCCTGATTTGGTTTCCTAGGATTTTTGTTGTTTAGTTGGTACTAAGATTAGGGCTGATGCTGAGAGACTGATAAGGCTTTTCTAGTCCTCATACTTTTAGGTCTTGCTGTTCACAATTAGCCTTTGCAGCAAAGATCAACATAATTTAGGGTTGTATTAGCAGGAGTATAGCTAAGAAAAATGACCTTTCCTCTCTGTTCAGCAATGAGTCTGCATATGGATTTAATGTGTTCGGTATTGGGTTTCCTGTATATGAAAGACACTCCCTGAAGTGAGTCTAGCAGAAACCACGTAGACGGACAGGACCATAATAGGAGATGCTAAGGTAACTGAGTTTGTGCATGCTGGAGAAAAGAAAGCTAATGGGAGGTCTCATTGTTGTCTGCAGCTACCTAACAGGAGGATGTAAAGAAAACAAAGTGAGACTTCTCTCAAAGGTTCAGTGGTTCAGTGGTTGGACACAAACTGGAACATTTAAAAACCTGACTACATATAAGAATACTTTGTCATATGGGCGATCAAATACAGGAATGGGTTGCCCAGGGAAGCTGTGGAAATGCCATGAATAGAAATATTCAAAGCTCCAACTTGAGCAAGGCCATGAACACTTCAGTGTAATTTGACTAGATTTCAGGAGGGCATTAGGATCAATAAACTCTAAATGGCCCTTCCAACATGAACTAGTCTGTTATTCCATGATTCCACCTGCTACTGACTTGCGGAATAAAGACCCCCACAACTCACAGAGAGTTATGAAGTCAGGTATGTTTATTGCACCGGTGGGCAGCAGGTCGGATAGCTCCAAAAAACCCTGCGCCCCAAACAAAGGACAGGTCAGCATTTATTGCCCAAGGACATACATATTCATTACATTTGTTGATTAGTCCCAGGACATCATTAACATATGTTTCATCCCTCTTGTGCGTGCGCAGTGTCCCTTTGTGGTGGTCATGCAAGGGTCCTTCCTGCAGACTCAGCTGACATCCTGCTTGTGGTCTTGGACCTTCCTGTCAAGGGTGCTTGAAACTTCCTCCTGATCAGCGCAAAAGTTCTAACCATCTCCTTATCAGCAGATGCTCCTAGACCAGTTTACCTTTATCAGCGGATGCTCCTACAGAATTCCATTGTGAAACCCCCCTCCTTGCAATTTGTCTCGTGAGAATATACAAAGGCTTAAAGTCCCACATCACTACTTTCAAAATTACATACCACTAACAGCTATTCCCTCTAAAAACCTATCTTACATTGGAGAATGTTTTTATCACTCTCTGAGGCAGTGGCATTGTCTATATATAACAGAGCTGCATTACAATTAACTTAGATTTTCATTCCGTTCTTACTCTATGTTGCGGATGAAGTGATGCACTTCATTCATAAGAGGAAAGCAGCAATATATTTAGTGATATAAACCAGCAATTTACCAAAGTTTAATAGTAAATGTGGCAGTAGCTTAACAAAATTTGATGGCAAGATACACTTGATTCTTTACTGCATAGAGGATGGGATCAGACAAAACTGTCAAGGAGACCCTGCTGTTGAGTCATGAGGTTCAGAAAGGACCCTCTTGCCTTCTAAACTCCTTCTCAGAGAGGAGTCTAGGTGTAGCTGGATCCAGTCCTAGTCCCAGACTTGGTCATTAGTTTATGTCTAATGGATTATATATGTGCAACCAATCCTTTATATCACTTAACTAATATTTCAAAGTTTCAGTGTACTTATTTCCAATTAACTTTCCAAGGGTCTGTTGTGGCAAGGATTCTCTCAACCTCAAGGAATAACCTTGTAAGGTATCCCTGCTCAGGGGAAGATTCGGGCATGCAGCCTGCTGCCACAGGTCTCAAAGGTCTCTTGGGCTACTCACGATTCATGGAGTAAGATTATTCATTCATTGTCATATTTGCATACTGACTGCAGGTGTCGGTTTCTTCCAAATTTGGCTCGAGTCAGACACCAACTAGCATGTGACAGGTGAGTGCATTACCATAGATAAGCCCTTGGCTATTGTGTTGTTATCTGTCAACCGAAAATCTACTTTGAGTGAAATGCAGCTATCACAACCAGACTCATTCATCACAATTGCCAGTGATGATTACCACTTGAGCAGGATTAAGGGAAAAAAATCAAGTTGGGGATAGGGAAACTACACCATCACCGCCTGGAAAAAAATCTCCAGTTGCTTCGATGTGGAAGTCAAAATTTATTATTTTATTGTCTTACAGACTAAAATGAATGAGCACACAGAACACATTGTGTGCTTCAATTAAAACAGCCTCATCTGACTATATATGTAGTATAAAAGTTTTAGTCTGTATGTTTTGTTACATCCTAGTTGAACCTAAGAGTGACTGCCTCCTAGTTCACTTAAACAAGAAAACTTCTTAAAGTATGTATGGAATCGCTTCTTCTTAACCACACCGAGAGACATTTTCTAATATTATGAGTTTTGTCTTTAGTGGATGAGAAACAACTCAAATGAGGAACCTCATAAAAAAGCAGATGTTCTTCTCACAAGGCTACTCAAGTCAGCAAAACCCAAAGAATAATGCACATAAATGAATATCTAATTAGGATTTCTCCTTTATATGGATGGTTAAATCCTGCTAATACGATGAATTAAACTGCACTACTTCCTTCTAGCTACATATAAAAATAGAATTGTTTCAAAATGCAATTTATTTCCCCCTTTTCAGATATTAACCCTATTATATTATATACATATTAAATAAGCAGTTCCCAAGTGTGGGGTTTTTTTTCAGTATAACACTCATTGTTGACTTATAATCCAATAATGATATAAAATAAAATTAGCTTCCTTGATATAAAATGTCTCAAAAAATCAGGTAGGTAGCTGTTATGGAACAGTTTTCCTAAAGATAAAGTAGATTTAAGTGTTATTTCTGGAACAATGTATCTCTATACCATTTTTAATATCAGCTAGAGATCATGCAAGTG
The DNA here is from genome assembly GCA_033558235.1 of Neomorphus geoffroyi. Lineage (NCBI taxonomy): Eukaryota > Metazoa > Chordata > Aves > Cuculiformes > Neomorphidae > Neomorphus > Neomorphus geoffroyi. Next base: position 24,773,139 of record JAUMJM010000005.1, read on the forward strand.
TGAACCTAACCTACTTTCTGCTAAATAAATATGCCCCAGGACACTTCAAATGCATAAATGTAAAGTGAATTTCACCACCATGATGGCCCTTTATCTCAGCAAAGTGCTTGTGTTTGTAATGGTTGCAAATTGCTTCCTAAAAAGAGATATTTCCGTGAAGGCTGCTCTGAAATCTCTTCAGCCAGGGAAAATGTTTGATTCGTAACTGTTTCATCTGGTATTGTTTTGCATATTATTGCTTGGCATGACTGTACTAGCAAAGTCCTGCTTTGGAGACAGAAAGACTGTTACAGTGTAAATCTTATATAAATAACAATTACATCTATACAAATCACAGAATATGCTGGTTTCTTTTAGCTAGCACAGTAGCTGCAAAATATCCTCACAGTATCACACACTGGATTTACACATACTGTGGAATTTTCTATCACCCATAGAAAACAAATACTTTTCCATAAAGTGCTTACATTGAAACATTTGCAAGCATTGACTTGGAAGCTCTAGCAGAGGAAGAAATGGCATTAAATGTTACTGAGTAGTCCTCCTGGGAATGTAAGAAGTTCACTGAACAGAGATTACTAGGTTTTACCAGCTGAGTCTAGCAGGGAAAGATTCAGTTTCAGGCTGTGATGCCTTTATTCATATGTCTAAGTATAAGTGTCTACAAACAAGCAGGCTTTTACCTGAGATTCATTAGGCTCCACAGTCTAAGATGACCAGAAAAACAACCATCTCATTAGATGTTAAACTCACGTCTAGGTACAGCAAGCTCAATTTAGTAACTAACACATAGGTGACTAGGGTAGTTGAAGATGCCCTGGGATATCCTATCTGTCCTACAGATAATGCTAAAGAGTGCACAAGTCCTCTTTTGACCCTGTGTCCCACCTGCTGGCACTTACACAAAGCTAATATAAGTGATTCGAGGCTGGTAAAAGACTTCTGCCTTTTTGATATGGCAGGTGATGATGATGTAGAAGGCCCTGGGACATTATAAATGGCACAAGTTTTGCCATTTAAGTAACAGAATTTATACCAACATGCCAACAGCTGAATTTTAAATGGTTTAATTTCAATCTGATTCCCGCTTGTAACACAGAATAATTATAGCCTTCCTCTCTTAAGCTTAATATATTCGCTTATTCAGTTTATTTTCAGAATACCATATCTTGGTATTTGTTTCCTGATGCTTGCTGTTACTTTATAAATTACAGAAAACTGTTTCTGATTTTTCTATTTCAAAGTGATAGGGAGTAAATACATTCTTAAGTTTACATAGCTATTAAGCATGCACAGACACGTGTAAAATATCACTCTGATCTCTTTCTTGTTTCGTCTTATGCTGTATTCATCACATTTGCTGTGAAATACTTACTACTGCACTAGACAATGAAGTCATAAAGAAATTTGTGTTTCCTCTAGGCCATGTACTTTTTCACACGATTAATTGGTAGATCTAACATTGAACTCACCCTCTAGAGGCTCTTCTGTCTTAAGAACACATGGAATTTTAAGTTATCAAAATGAAGTCTGAACTACTGAAAGCAAACACAGAACTAACTCTAAGCTGTAACTGAACTGAAATATCACCAGTGGCTCTAACCCTACTCTAGAGCTAAAGAGAACTCTTAGATACTGAAATAAGATAATTCTTTTTTATGTCCACTGTGCATTTGATAGTCGCTGATGTGCATTCAAGCAAAAAAGCAACAGATGGAGTTAGCTATTCATTTTTGCATTTTGCATTGTTTACTAAATTGTGGCTAACTCTAAACCAGAACTGACAATGTTCCAGGTTAGCTAATGAGAAAGGATTTTTAGAGATGTGTATATTTTTTTATTAGCCTAAATATAGCTGGGAAAAAAATGCAACAAGCTTTCGGGCATGCAAGAACTTCTTTGGGTTTAAAATAGAAACAGAAACCTTCAAGCTAAATACTAGGTAAGAGCAGATGTTCTGGGTTTAACTTCATTATGTTAATCATTCAGACAATTTGAACAAAAAAGCATCTAGCATTAGTGGGGCTGAAGGAGATGTGGGTGAGTTTCCTAGCTTATACAGCAAAGAGAGAGGCAGCTAATTATTACTTTTGGTGTAGTGAAGAGGAGGATGAAGGCTAAGTAAAATCACTATACTATCAAACTGGTATCTCTACTGAATCTACAAATTTTAGCATCAAGTAAAACCGTAATTTACTTCACAGGCTTCTTTGTTGAGAATACTGTGTACGCCACCTTTGAATCAAGATTTGAAGGGTAGGGGGTAAAGTCTCCCAGCTGTAAGTATTTGAAATTCATCTCTACTCTTTGATTTACTTGATTTCAACATCAGAGATTCTATTAAAACATTTCACACATGGAACTACATGTGAAATAAGGACATATACGTGTGGGATCTATGGATTTTGTTCTGCTTCTGCTGTGGGCAACCTGAAGGAGTAAGCAATGGAAAAGAGTATGAGAGAACTCCTCTTGAGAAAGCATAGGAAGTTAAAAATTCTAGGAAAAGGTAAGACTTCCTTATATGATACTGGATCATACAGGTCAGGCGGACTACTCTGGGAAGCTGTATTTCTTGGGTCTGCTTCTAGGATTCCGGAGTATGTATTGAGTATAACAACCTGTGTGTGAGTTTTTTACAGTCTTAATATAATATAAATTTATGGAGACATCCTGAGTTCAGACTAGTATTTAAGGTTTGTGGTAAGCATAAATGAAGTTTTAGAACCTTCAAAACACATATCATTACTCTTCATGCCAATGTCATATTGCCAGTCCCTCCTCTTCCACCAAATCAAGTATAAACTACTTCAGAAGTTGCTATGATTTCTTACTCACTTTAAAAAGTTGATAGATAGGTCCATTTTTTCCATTGCTCTAGTTTCTATCACTGTTATTTGCCAAACAGGCAAGCTAATGTGTCTAGCTTTTTTTGTGCTGTTTTTTTCTAACTTCATTGCTTGGTGAAGGCTCACAAGTATATTCTTCCCATCATCAACAAGCTACCAGAAGCCCTTAGCAGCTGTTCAGACCACTTCATCATTGTTCTGATGACCATATTTATGGCTAAGCTATTTTCATATGTCATTTTGCAGATTAGTATTGTACAGGTTTTATCTCCATTACTTTCTCTATTTCTTGCTATCATGTGTCTTACACTGAAGTTTTAAATAAATTTGTGAACTAGTTATTCCTTTTCAATTTCATACAGTTCAGCCTTGTTCATATATACTAAAATAGATTTTGATTCTTACGGTTAAACATTGCAAATAATGGCAATGATGCTATTACTGGAAGTTGTTGACATGTAAATCTTTTGAGAATTTCTTCTGATTTGTTGAGTTTATTTGCCACTGAAAGTATACCTGAAGACTTAACAAGAAAGTTAAAAATATATGTCACGGGAAAACTGTAAAATAGGAGGAAGAATATTAAAACTGTCACATCACCACATCTGCACATATAAGCTTTCTAAAGTCTATAGTTATTTGTGTCTAATGAGCAAATGCACCACATTTCTAAAAGATCACCTACCACATATATAACAGTTTGATGGAATTTCTAGTGAAGGAAAGTTGAGGAGAAAGAAGAAATCCTGACTTTCGAACAAAATTATGAGTATTCTTTTGTAGCATGCTCCACCTAAAAGAGAGAATACCAAAGCAAACTCACACACAAAGTAAATACCTGAGTGCTTGATAGTACTTCAGTTTGGATTGAGAATCAGCTGATAAAGCAGAACTTAGAAAGAGCAGTTGATATGATTCTTTTTATTCCAAGCTACATGTGCATTTGGTTATAGAATGAAAGTGGAAGTTGGCTAATGTCAAGATGTATCTACAGTTTGTGCGATCTGATGGTCATACAATGAAAGTGGAGATTTCAAGATTTATACTTAAGGGTGACACAGGAATTCACAGAATCACAAAATCACACAGAATCACATAATCAGCAGGTTGGAAGAGACCTCTGAGACCATCGAGTCCCAATCATACCTATCTCCTTACTAAACCATGCCCTTGCGAAACCCACCTACCCATCTTTTAAGTACATCCAGGCATGGCAACTTAACCACCTCCCTGGGCAGCCTTTTCCAATTCCTGACTGCCCTCTCAGTAAAGACATTCTTCCAAATGTCCAGTCTAAATCTCCCCTGGTGCAATTTGAGGCCTTTTCCTCTTGTTCCATCACTCGTCAGTCCTGAGAAGCGCCCAGCACCCACCTTGCCACAACGTCCTTTCAGGTAGTTGTACATAGTGATGAGGTCTCCCCTCATCCTCTCACCAGTTGCTGAAAGAGTTTTCAACACAGCTTCACATCATCTGTGAGATAACCACATCAGAAAAGAATATATCATCAGAGTGATACAGCTTAGTAGCCACAGAGCAGAATCATAATATTTCATCAAAGCATTGAGAAATACAAAAAGAGGACCAAATACACAGTGACTGAAGTTGGTATCTTGAGGATGGAAACACATCCAAACGGACCAAATGTTCTTCTGTTGCTATCACCAAAAGTGAATGACAGTGGAGCTAGTAAGCAGAGTAACCTCAACAGATGGCTCTGTTACACAAACTTAAATGTCTCTGCTGTAGAAGCTAAAAAAACCTGTGGAAAATGCATATATGAAAGGATCATGAAGAATGAACTAAACTCCTGTACCTAACCTAAGACACATCTTCCACTCTGGGTTTTGTGGGTTCTTTAGTTTCTGTCATTTTGTTTTGTTTTATTTTGGAAGGGTATTTTCTTTTTACCATGTTGATCCTATTTCAAAATATTGTCATGATTAAGGGGTCAACCAGAAGAGGCTGCCTACCCTCATAAATGAATTATATATTGCTTAAGAGAGACGCAGCAAAGAATTAATAATTATGAGGTCATAGAAAGCATTCTGCAGCCTCATCTGCCTTCAAGCACAAGTTTGATAAAATAAGTTGATTAAGTAATCAGGAAGCTGATTGTTAAAATGAATTAAAACACTGCTTAATTTGTTTCTGAGTAGTTAACATGGCTTTAGATTTCCGTTAATATTTTCTTTCCATACTTCTGCTACTACTATGGAAAGTATGGGCAGAGGACACATGACTTAGTCTGCTTTTCTGACATTTAAAAGAGTGTTGGGTTCTGGCATTACAGCAGATTTGTGCCGTCATTAAAGCTCTTTCTGGATATTGAATAGAGTCTCTTCTGGGCTGAGTATGCAATCAGTCCCCAGATGCCTCAGGAAAGCCTGTATCTATTCTCTGGTTTATCCCAAAAGTATAGAGTAACAAAATGGCAAAAATTTGGAACAATAATATATTGAAATATTGTTATAATTCTGCTGTCTTTCCATTGCTTGAATTTTATACATCTAACTAACCCAAACCCAAAAACTTACTGTAGATGTTCATTAACAGAAAACTAAGCAAAACACATCAAGATACAATATATTGTGACTCTAAACTGTTTCTAATTTTGTCTGCTACAGGGTAAGCTGGAAGAAACAATATTAACATGAATAAGAACAGGGTTGAACAGTAAGCTGTAAAAGTCAATATAGCAAAGCTCAGGGAAGTTTGTTTCTAAACAACAATGTTGAGAATCTGTAGTTCCTATTTTGTATTATGGAAACAACATATGTTCAAACCCTTTGAAAACCAATCCCATTCATATTAGGAGTCGGAATTCAAGTTGTTAATGTCTAGAGTTGTGGGAGAACTCGAATGCTGGTTACGCTTACATCACTAATTCCCAGCAATGTATATTTATGTTAGAACCATCAAAATCAAGGCCTCCAAAATGGTCCAAACAGAAAAGAGTCTGAATTGTAACAATCCAAATTAAAATACACCTGTGGAGCCTGTATTATTGTAAAGTATTTGCAGGACCTCACTTCTCAGTCTCATGAATCTCAGTGGTTACTTGTAAAGATCATTATAAAATTCATGACATTTCAATCTTACCTGTTATCTATTTTCTTTCCCCATAAGGAAATAAATAAAAAAGAATATTCTTTTTCTGAAATTTTTTTTATTAATTATTTGGAAGTGTCCCAGGAAAAATCGAACTATCAGAAATCCCAGTCATTCCAAGAAGATGTCACAAAGTAAACTTCTTGGAAACTCTGAAATGAGTATTTCAGATTTCACATTGGCTATATTAACATAATCAATACAGTAAGTTATATTCAGGTGTGGAACAATGTCAGAAAGACTACAATATTTCATGAGTAGTTCTTGATGCCTGAGGGAAGGTTCAGGAAAAGGTCAGGAAATTTAACTTTCATTGTGCTGCACACATTGTAGGAAGAGACTCCAAGCTCAATTTACTTTAGAATGAGTTACTTTGTCACAATTTAGAGACACATGATTAAAAACAAGATGAGGCATATCTAGTTCAGGTATTATTGCATCAAGGTGAACTGAATGGTTTGGGTATTTGAAACAGAAAAACCTACCAGTAAATAAGCTAGTGTTTAAACTAAGTCGGTGCTGTATATCTTCAAAACACAAGAAATCATGCATTTTCTCAGGTAGAGAAACAGTCTAACAAAGATTCAGGTGTCCTAGAGGTATTTGAACATGATGGATCGTGCTGGACTGTAGCTGAGAAGCACAAGGATGTACTCAACCATTTTTCATGGAGGTAATGACTGGTAAACTGATATTGACACTGTTGCAGCTAAAAGCTGGTCAATTCAAGTTTTAAAACTAATAAAGATAAAAGTAGAATACAGATTTATTAATGATGTATAACTAATTGGAAATAAGTGACCAATATAATCAGGATCAATATCAACTATATAAGAGATAAACCATGACATTAGGCACTTAAAAACTAGCAGTTAAAATGCCAACATTAAGGAATTCATATGGCTTTTAAACTAAAGTTGTACTGTGTTGAAAGAGATGACAGGTTTTGAATATTTAATTGATACCGAAACAGAGACAAGGAATATATCTGTGTCAAAAGATATTTTACGTCTAGGTCACATGCCTGGCTTGCCCTAAAATTGTAGGAAACTTGTAAAAAACACCCCAAGGGTTCCTATTCCATAACCAGTCAATGGAAAAATAATAGTGCTATTAAAAGCCTTCATAGAGGAATTCTGGCCAGCCAAGTAGACAGGATAGCCCTTTGGACCTTTTCAAAGTTATCCAACACTCTCCACAGTGAATAGGTGATATAAAAGCTTCTAGGTACATAACTTTAGGAAAAAACTGTGAGTCTAACTTAGGCAGTGTAGGTAATGCTCAATCTTCTTGACAGTGACATCAATTCCTGTCAAACAACTTATAGTCTAAGATTATTAGGATAATATTTTAGATACCATTCTTAATTGTTCTTTTTATTATATTTTATTTTTCCAAGGAGTAGGGGAAGAATTGGTAATAAATTGAAGAACCCAGTTAAATAGGAATTAATCTGCTATAATACCATGATAAGAATTTAAGAGGTTGGATATAGTATCAGGCTCAGCTGTGACAAGCTGTGGGATTTCATGCCAAGGTTAGAGGGATGGGATGCTAGTGAAGGCACTCAGCCTATTGCTCTGAGATGTGCTGGCTACATTGGAGCACATATGAACTCTTATGGAGATAAGCCAGGGGCTCCTGAGGCAATAGGACTCAAGAGGGAAACACTGAAGAAATACCTCAAAAGAATTAAGGGGTGATCCTCTGAGAAGGTGACATGGCTGACGGCCCATCTGAAGTACCTCTCCCACCAATATGCACCACATGGGCAACAAACAAGAGAAGCTGGAAGCCACCATGCTGCTAGGAAGCTACAACCTGTTTGCCATTAGTCAAACCTGGTGAGACAAATCCCGTGACTGAAGTGCATCTATCAATGTCTACACGTGTTCAAAAGGGAAAGGAGAAAAACAAGAGGTGGACATTTCCCTCTATAACAAAACCAAACAATGAATTGGTAAGAGTTGTTTCTGAGGAATAGCTACTATCAAGTTCAAAACTTATGGATAAGAATTAGAGACCAAAACAACAAAGGGAACCTTGTGGCTGGTGTCTACTACAGGCTGCTCAGACAAGGGGAGCCTATTGACAAAGCCTTCTTACTCCAGCTACAGGAGGCATCATGCTCGTAGGTTCTCATCCTGCTGGGGAATTTTAACCTCCCTGACATCTGCTGGAGAAGTAGCACAGCAAGCTGTAGGCAATCCAGGAGACTCCTGGAATGCATCAAGGATAACTTCTTCAGCCAAGTAATCAACAGCCCTACCAGAGAGGATGCGATCCTGGACCAGATGTTCTCCAATGCATGTGAGCTAAGTCATGATATCATGATTGGAGGCAGCCTGGGCTACAGTGATCATGCACTGGTGGAGTTCACAATCCTGAGGCATATGGGTCAGGCAAAGAGTAAGATCAGAACACTGAATTTTAGGAAAGCAAATTTTCACCTCTTCAAGGATTTAGGCAGTAGCACCCACTGAGAAACTACTTTCTGGGACAAAGGAGCAGAGAAGAGCTGGCTTCGTGGACTTTTAAGTACTTAAACAGGACTTATAAGAAAGATAGGGATAAAGTTTTTGGCAGGGCCTGTTCTGATAGAATAAGGGGTAAAAGTTCTAATCAGAAGAGGGTAAAGTCAAACTAGATGTAAGGAAGATGTTTTTTACGATATGTATGGTGAGGGACTGGAACAGGTTAACCAGAGAGGTAGTAGATGCCCCATCCTTGGAGACATTTAAGATCAGGTGGCATAGGGCTCTGAGCAAGCTGATTTAGTTGAAGATGTCCCTAGCCATTGCAGGGAAGCTGGACTAAATGTCCTTTAAAGGTCCCTTCCAACACAAACCATTCTATGATCATTCTATGGATTGCCTTGTCTGATGGAAGTAAATGATCACAATGGTACATTTTAGTCTTGTAAATCAATAAACAACATACCTTTAGGGAAATTCGAACAGCTAAAAGGTTAAGGGTATGAATAGTTAATTTGTATGATTGATACCTCACTTTCTTTAATGATAACAGATAACATTCCAGTACGTAATGGATAAGGGTGTCCATTTGAAAAGCTTTTATAGCTTGCATAAATATTTCTCTGAAATGCCTAATAAAACAATAAACAGATGCTCTTTCTTAGCACGTACTGTATTTTTTTGTCCAGTACATGTCCACATACCAAAGAATAACAGTCAAATCCAGTCCCTCAGAATGTGATCTACATGAAATGAAATACAAATTTAGTTCCAAATAATAGTTTCTATTACATGCATTTGTGTTCCACAATAGTCTGCCCTGTTCTATAGCTTTGTTCTACTTTAAAAGCTGCTCTGTATTGTATAAGGATTTTGTATTTCCACATTGGTATAAATAGTGAATAAATTAAATTCAATTAAGTGGTAAAATGGGTTTACACAGTTTAAGTAGAATTTAGATATGTAATTAACAGAACAGTCCAAATATTTCTTATAAAATACAGGTAACCAATGTTCACTAGAAAAAAAAGCACCAAGTTTTTTCACACAAGGCTATTTCACATGCTATGGAACAGGTGAACATGACTCTTGTTCAGTGGCATTTGAGATCCCAAAAATAGGGATACACTGGACACATACGGAGAAAGAGGACTTTGCGTGACCTGTAATTAGCAGCAAGCTTTTCTTGTCTTAATATGGTTTTACTTGAGGTTACTTTTTTGTCTATGTAGCTTGGCCTTTAGCCTTCCTTCTAGAAAGGCAGAGCTGTCACACGTCATGACCACCAGGTGTGTAACTCATGCTCTGGGCTTTCTCAAACAGCACTGGGTAACTATACAAGAGATATATTGGCTTTAGCAGGTTAGCCTCAGTGAGCTCCAGTGCCCTCAACAATCCATAGTGGCAATAGATGTTTATTTTTTAGCTATTGATTTATGTCTCTGGCTTTTACCACAGTGCGTGAGAGAAATAAAACCACCTACATTTCTAGAAGAGATTTAGCTTATTAAAAAATAGAATTCTAAATTAAATCAGATAAATTGTACCCTAGAGTGGTCTATTTTTCTCCTTAAAGTTTTTTCTCTGAATAAGGATATGATGTTTAGTGTATATACAATTGCCTATGTTGGTGAAATCCAGAATTATGTGAGAATTTGTACTGTATAAAATTGTCCACCAATTGGTACGCATTTGTAGATATTTTCAGAGTGTGAGTTTTACAAGCAATACTGAGGCTCATTGTTAAGCTTATTTTAAAACACTCATCAGGGTACATTTACTTAAATGTACTTAAAATAACAGCCAGAAAAAATGTGAAGCCAGGATTTTTTTCCAAATCAAATGGAGGTGTGAGGCAGGGAGGAGGGAGTTGGAAGAGAGTAGCAGGTAATTGGAGGATTTTGCCACCAACCTAAAGAGTACAGTCAGGAGGAGGAAGATGAAAATATCATTTTCCTGTTGAAGGTCAATAAGAATTTATATCTTGCTGGAAACGAAGGAGAAAAAAGAAAAAAAGCTCCTTCACTGTGTTCTTAGGTTTGGATTTGAAAAGCTTCCAACCAAGAAATACCTAGATTTAAGGTTTCTCATCATCTAGACAGAGTGTTGAACCTTTCACATTATGCGAAAAAGTATTTTCTGCTGCCTTTTTGGAAAGAAAAGCTTGGGCTAGTCATCTGTTGCTATAGATACAACTTAGTCACATAAATGTAGGAAGCCTGTAGATTTCTAACCACTTAGAGATTGTTTTTTTCAGGCTGTATTGGGCTACCAAATTTTTCATGACAATAACAATTTCAGATGCATGCCTCATTTAGTTTATATTTCCTATTTTACCATTTGCCTATTTGCTTAGTAGACACAGACAGCTAAGTAATTATTGTGAATATTACCCTTGAAAAAAATAGCACCAATTGTCAATTTTATTATATACCAATTGAAAACTTTGTGTACCGTGCTTTCTTTGCCTTCAGATCTCAAAGGTGATTTTACCCAACATAGGTGTCTACAATAATGAATTAAATAACTTGACATTTAAGTATCTACCAATTGTACTGTTCTGCAAGCTAGTTAACATTTCTCATTTTCCACTGGGGTTAAATTATTTTTAATCCATGTTTCTGAAGAATTTCTTGGGAAAGACATGCCTACTTGAGAAACTCGTCTCTCTAGGTTTAACTACTCGTGTTCTTTACACTTAGTTGCTGACTTCTGTTTATAATGTAATGTAACCGAGGCAGAAGACTGCCAACTAGCATTTTAACAGTTTACGTGGTTCGTCCTGAGGAAAGTAGGTGTTAAAGATTGCCATTGTAAGTGGTACTTGCAATGTTATAGGAGATATGCTATAATTGTACACTTAGAAAATCACCAGGAGAAAGCACATTCTACATTTGGCTAGTATGAAATGTATTATCTTTTGCCAGCCTGAAATGATGTGGTGATTAGATGTGGCAGAGCAAGCCTTCGGTCTGCAATCAGCCAGTTCTATTTCTATTCCAAGAACTTATTTCAACCTACTACAACTTACTTCCAAGTTAATAATGTCATCCCATGTCTGCTGGGGTGTAAATCAGTTCATCCATTCGGGCATTTAAATGGAAACTTCTATATGCACATGCCAGTATACAACTAGGTATTTGATTGAATTTCCTAGACATAGATAAATAGTGCAGTCTGATATATCTTAAGATATCCAGGAAATCCACAGAAGGCTTGCAAATAAGACAGCAACCCTGTGGTAGTCTTGTGCACTACTGGAATGCAGGCGGAAGCTCAGCAGATATTCTGGATATCTCAAAAGAAGCTGGAAAACTATGTCATATGACATTCACACATGCATTTCTACCTTAGAATAAGCTGAATAATATTCTCTGCTCCTTTACCTGTACTCAGGGGTAATTCGCTTATCTGAACCCCACACGTATTTGCTCTACTAGACAAGCTTAAACACTTACTTTAGCAAAGACCTACAATTAGATCTGATTTCTAATCCATCTGTCTAGATAGACATGTACTTTTTCCTTGTGCATTTTGAAATTTCCTGTGTTCATCCCCACACAGAAAAAAATTAAACACAGCTCTGTAGTGAGTAATATAATTGTGATCCCATTCTAAGTATCCACATTTTCCCTCGATTCCTTTTTTGAAAATAAGAGAAAAAGAAAAACTTGAAATAATTTTCCTCATATCTTCTTAAAACATAAAATTTTGTTTGCCATAAAACTTCAGTTCTAATTTGTCCTTGTGTAGTTTATAAATGATATTTATTTTTCCTTTATTTCTTTTGGTTAGTCCAGTAGAATTAGATAATATCTTCCCAACATAAACTAGTAATAGCTACCTATCTTCCAGATTATCCAGACCCTAAAGTATCTAACATAGTGTATTAATTGATTACTTACAAAAGAATATTCCAAATTGTTACCAGAAAATATACTAGACTTATTTGTGTGCTCTTATCATTTTATAAAATAATAGCAAAAACAAAGCACTGCATTGAAAACATTTTTAATAAACTATATAGGGTTTGTATTACTTTAGCAACAATAGTTATGGATATGAAAGCTGATGTTTGAACTTCATTTTACAAAAAAAAAAGTCTGTATCTGGCACCCAAGTTATGAAATATTTTCCTTATCTCCTCATTATTTGTATTTGAAGTTCTAAAAAATAATGTCAAATTATCTTGCCACTGGTGGAAGAATTTACTTTCATAGCAAGGAATACATTTTAAAGCATTCTCAAGATGTTAATCCACTTAAAAGGGCAATATATTCATAACCTGAACCAAAACACTTGTGCTGTTCTGTCTGCAGATTATGTTATCAGGGAATTGAAAATTCTCCATTTGGACACATTTTGTTTCCTTTCCTATAATTTAATTTTAATTATTTTTATTTTTCTCTTTCCTCAGCATTGTAAAGGATAAATGGTAGGCTGTGCTCATCAGAGACAAAAAAAAAAGTGAACAGAGGCCAAAGATAACTTCTATAAGGCTAACTTGATTTATTCCATACAGACATTTTTCCATATGCTTTATTCTATACTTGCTCTTTTCATGTACTTGCTTTCCATATGGCAGTCTTCCCTACCAAAACCTGTTCCCTTCTTTCAGTAGCGCCCAAGGTTTTAAAGAATGAATGAAAATGTGATTCTACAGTTAGGGTATTTTTAATTATGAGGTTATGATAACTGGAACTGGTTATAGAACTGCTTATTTCACAGACTAAATAATTAAATAGATACTTTAAATTTATTGCCATTCAGGTAATACAGCAGATTACACTCTTCTTCAGAGTGTTCAAGTACATGGACAAAATCAAAATGCAGTTTGAAAAGAAAGTTGATTCATGGTAGTACATGAATCACAAGGACAGATACAGAAAAAAAAAATCAGAAATACATACTTGTATCCATCATTAAATCTAAATCTCTTCTATCAGGTTGCAAGATGGCTGTCAACCTCTTTGAATATTAAGTCTATATTTCTTTACTTTCTGAAATTCCTGTTAGATTTCCTACTGCAACATCTTGCGTTGTATTTTCTGATCTTGCATCAGCCTGGTATTCTGCCTTGAAGACTGCAAAATCTCAGCATGGCATCCTTACATGTATATCATACCAATCATCTCATATATTTTACATCATCACACATACACCTACAATGTTCTTGTCCTACTTTGTGACTGTACTACTCATCCCATTTTTCCTTCTTCTGCTTGTAATTTCTCTTGCTCTTACCATTTTTTTTTTTCAGTCTTAATTTGTCATTAATATTTATTATTTTCTGCAATATGTTTGGAGTGTCTGAACACTAATACTGTGTCATCAGAATTCTACTATGCCTTATAACGTCAAGAGTTGTCCTTCAGGAAGAAAAAATCATTTTCATTGAATGTCTTTTTGTAGCAATTTGGTTTTTCTTTAAAGTTGCTTCCAAATACAGCTTGAAATGCTTTGTCTTGTTTTTATAAAGGTTTATTCAGATGAACAATACTGCATCTCTCCACATCGAATCACCGCTGTCCAAGTCTTCTTTCAAAAGCCATACACTTGAATGATTTTATGCTTCTAATACTTCAGTATTATTTTTTCCGTCAGTATGTATATTTTTTCTGTTTGCTTTTTTTATTTAACTTTTGTAGGTAAATAAACACTTCTAATATCATTGTGAAATTAATGATAATCCTTCAAAATGTATTGATCCTCTTTTTTTGAATAAAATAATTGGCCTTCTATGTTTCCAATACTATTTTGAAATTATGGATTTTTTCAGTAAAATGTTTCATTCAATATTAATAGTTCATATTAATATAAAAAACTAAAGGCACTGCCTCAAGACTTTTTTCTTGTGAACTGCTGAACTAAATAGTCCTTCAAGAAACTATTTCTGTGTTTTCCTTCTATACGGTTGGCAAATTTCTCCAGCTAATATGAAATCAACAATAGATGACCTTTAAGTTACAGATACAACGTTCCCTTGAAAATCAACCATTTTATTATAGCATTGGTTTTAGCACTAAGCATTCTGTTTCATGCTTTCTCTCTGGGTTGGATCTAAGACAAGTTTCTGCACCCAAGTCTCCACAGTCAACTCTACGCACAACTACTCTACATGGCCGAATCTCTGCAGGGACAATTCTACATGGGGAGCCTAAGTGCCTGTGTGCCAGGCAATGAGTGACCTCCCACAGGAGAGAGCAGACGCTCTGCCAGCAAGTTCCTACCTGCCGTGTCCGCAGTAAACATTAGGTTAAGGGGAGGAAGACGTGGTGTGCAGGCAGGAGGACGAGCGGCAGGGAAGGTGGAGGGGGCAGAACAGGTAAGAAGCTGGCCACCTGAGCATTGCCTAGTGAGAGAATCTGCCATTCTGCTGTCGTTGGGTTGTTGGCTACACTGAGCTCCCACCAATGCTCAAGGGCTTTGCTGAGCTCTGTGTATCCTGGACCGATGACCAACAGCATCTGCTCGACTGCTCGCTGAGAGGTGCTTGGGACTCCCTACAGAGAGTTATCCCCATGGACTGTCAGCCATGGAGGGGTGTTACAGGAAGAGTTGTCCCACAGAGAGTTGGCTGCAAACAGTTGTTGCTCTCCCTCTTGATCTGGCAGTGGTCTCAGGTGTCGTGTGTTGTTTCTACTCAAGTGCTAATTCTGTCTCTCAAGACTCTTTTACTGTTTTTTCTGTCCCTTTAAACTTTTCAAGTACCTCTTTCCTTCAACTAATAATTCATGAGTTTTCAGAAGTACTGTCACTGTTAAATCACTTCAGTTCTAATTAAGTAGTAACACAATGTTTAGTAGAACAGAATGTTTATGCTTTAAAAGATAAAAGAATTTAGCTTTAAAAAGTCTATTTTGAAGTCATTGAACATGCCACTTTCTCTGTTGGGTTACTTGGTCCATCACCTGAACCTGAAAAGACAATTGATCTAATGTAACAGTTATGGGGTTTTTTTGCTATTCTTAAAGTAAATACTATCTTTTGAAAATAGTTCACTCAGCAGCAACAAAAATTGTCAGCTAGCAGCCAACCCAACAACTTCTTTCCACACTTGCAGCAACTCTGACAGTATTGAGTTCCTTATAATTATCAGTCACTGCGTGGCTGAAGCAACTTAGAGCTCTAACAGACCTGGTAAGCAGAACCAGGAAAAAAACCTGGAGAATGACTAAAAAAAAGAGCTAGCTCAAAACTAATGATAATGCAAATGTACTAACATGGATCTGGAAAAATAATCAGGGATATTTTCAGGCATTCATTCTACCCACACAGTGTGTTTATGTACCTGAAGTATTCGGTATAAATAAAAAGTCGCGTTGAGATGACAGTTCATCCTATGTATTTCAGGATGGAATGAATTGCCTTGAAGGAATAAGTCATACCTATCTTTCCCTTTTAGTATGAGGCAACCTAGGAAAAAAGGCTTAGGTTATAGCCCTACATCTTCATGATTAGTTTAAGTAAGATGAATTCTACATGAATTGCACAATATGAGTGAAATTCCAGAGAACTCTGAAATGCCACATGAAGGTACTTTTTTGCTATAATTGTAAACGATTTTAAATCAAAAGCAGCAAATACAAAGGTGTCCTTCATTTGCTATAAAATCTAAACATTCTCTTCCTTTATCTGGTTTGAATAGACAATATTTTTTCTTCAGGTTTCTATTGGTTTTCATTTATTTACACAGGAATAATATTTAAATATTAGATTTTATTCCTAGACAGATGACACTAGAAATACTTCAGTAACTGCCGTTTACAGAATCTCTTGTGGTAGAGTAGATCTGATGTGGAAATGGAGAGAAGAGTAAAACAAACAAACAAACAAAACTACTTACAATCAATTGTAATAACAAAACAAACACACACACAAAGGAAATCCTCTTTTTCTTTGGGATTGTGATCCTTCTGTGAACTGAATGTACTTTGAAGATAGTCAAATGCAGTCAGTAATGCTAGAATACTACTTTTTAAAACTAACAAATACTGCAACCTGAAAATTATCTTTAAAAGCATATCAATACAAGTGCTGCAACTCCAAGGGAAAAGGAGTTAAAACAAACAAATAAAACCAGTTCAAAATGTCTTGAGGTTTAATATTATGGGATTTGCCATGGTAATCATCTACTTCTAGAAAGAACTACATTAAATTAATGAAACAGCTGCATATACTATAGTCATTCCTTATAGTATGAGAAAAGAGAGACTTTGTGAAACCCAGCTTTAGGGTTAAATCAGAAGTCTTTCCCATACTAGCTGTATTTGTTCCTCTGACAACAAATTCTCATTCAGGTCTTTAATAAGCCACATGATGTGTGTTGAGAAGAGCCATTATCTGAGTGACTTCCTAATTGATTAAACTCTTTTTTTCAGGTACAAAATGTTCCATTTCATATAGGATCAATCACATTACTCATATTCAATAACTGCAGTATAGTTTTTCTGTTATAAAATTATTAATACTGCTCAATTTCTAGTTATCTTTAATTATTCAGACCTTAAGAATAAATTATATTATGCATTATTCTCGAAGTAATAAGAAGGAATAATTGACTGACACTGATATAATAGAATGTCATCAGTATTTTAATTTCAAATAGAATTATGCTTCAAATTACATTCATCACTTCAAACACAGGAGAGTAATTCTTAAACTTGTTTAAATAAAAATGGAACACACTAACTTCCATGTATAAGGGACTTCAAAATAATCAGCTTTGGTTTTGTTGTCTGTCTACTTGCCTACACCTGGAAGACTGCTAATTTCACATGTGGGAAAGCACACATAAAACCTCTGTCACTCTTTGCACCATCATATGCAAAACTAGGCCAGAAGGAGAAATAAGAACTTTCTTCATGTAACAAATCTCCATCGATCCACCATCTTTTGGAAAGAGAGCCACTTCATACTCTGATGAGGAAAATAATGGTATAAAAATGTGATGTGGGTATAATAAATGACTACCAGGTCAATTTACATCTATTTTCCTCTGCATATCTCTTTCTTACTTGGTAAGAGAGTGGAATGATGTATCATCTCTTATTCATAAATAAACTTTGAATTTAAACCTTGACATTTATGATTAGGAATTTATCTAAATTTTGCAGTGTTCTCCAGGTACTTGTACCTTTTTAGCCCACCCCTTGCCAGATCAGTGGCTAAAACTGGGCCAAGTTTAGTCCCAATGTGCCCCACAGGAAAGGGAAAAGGGAAAACGAGAGAGAGAGAGAGACTTGCTGGTTGGAAACTAGCACTAAACCAGCTTTAATGCAACAATAATAAAAGGAAGATAATTATTAATAAGAAAAGAGTAAAACATGTATAAAACCCAATTCAGTCTCCTCCAGTAACCATACTTGGTGCTGATGCCTCATGGCAGGCACAGGGAAGGTCCCTGATTGGACTCAGTGGCAGGCAGGAGCTGCAGTCAGGAACTGGATCCAGGAACTCGATTCAAAAACACGTGGTTGGAACCAGGGGGAGACAAACAAACAAGGTCCTCCATGAAGGTCAGCTATTGAAGAAGAAGGAGAGAGCCTGAACTCTTATGATCTCTCAGCTTTTATATTGAGTATGATGTGTGTGGCATGGAATACTTCATTAGCTAGGCTGGGCCACCTGTCCTCTCCATACCTCTCAGTAGGTTTGACACCCTTTGCCAGCAAATCTGAGCTGGCCTTAATTTGCACAGGAGTAGCTTTGAGAAGTGGCCTCTACTTTATTTTCACTACAAATTTCTATTTTGCAAAAGAAATAGGAAATGAAAAAGAGTGTGGTTTCACTATCAAGGAAAAGTAAAGTGGCTTTTTCTGCCTCTGCAAGTGTAATTTGTTGCATCACCACTCCTCATAATGATTGAAAAATGTTGTTGGAATTAGTGGCTACTTACAAGAAGCATTCTTCTGAGATGTTTTAGAACAAAAAAAGCAAGAAAGGAAGAGTTCTAGCGTCACAAGATGAAAAGCTGATATTCTACAGCTTTGATCTCCAAGAAATGAAGTAAAATGAAGAAATTTTATCCATCAGCAGAACCTTCTGATGAAGACTATTATTTTAATTAATAACAGTCAAATTATCTTAGTAGTCTTAAAAAGATTTTTGATGAGGGAAATATCATACCTACATTTAGTACAAAATTATATCACTTTTCTTTTGTTAGCCATAATGTTAGTAGACCTCAGTTTAGAGTCCATCAGCTCATTCTTTAGGAAATTCAATTTACATGTCTACGTGTCAGTTGGAAAAAAGTGCTGTGAGGAAAGGTAAAAACAGAGAATAAAAAACAAGGCAAAAGCTGTTATCTTTTACACTGCATTCACTTTGTCAGAATCTTCTTTATTAGCTGAAAATGATGTGTAAGCATGAACATTACATTTCCTATCTTGTCTTTTTTATTAGTTCTGTATTTGGTGACTTTATTGCAGTGGATTGCTGTAAGATTTCAGTCACTTAAATGAAACAGAATTTGTTTACTGTGATTTATGTCATCTTAAAAAGGTGTCTTAAGTCTGAGAAAAACAGACAATTTTATATGTTGTTTTATCATGCCCTAGCTAAGGAGAAAAATTCAATATGATGACAACCCTTAGTCCCAAGCTAATAAAAATTTGCCCTGAAGATGTATTCTGAATCATATGGCGAGCTGTCATATACTAAATTGCATTAAATAGTTAAATAAGAACTTTAAAAGTTCTGTCTACATAATAACATGCAATTTCAAGATATTTTCTGTGTCTAAAAGGCTAGAAGATAATAGACTTCATTATACCATGAGAGGAACACAAAATTTTATACGAAGTAGAACTCTAATCTGAACAACTTTGTAACTTTTCAAAGAATCTAGTGATTGTATTTCATTTAGACATTGGGCAAAGATACTTCAGGAGTGTTATTTTGTCAGAATACATTTTTTTGCTACCATCAATTGATTATTGTTTATCTTAATTTAAAAATATTACAGTTTGCTGCCACTAAAATGATGATGGAAATTTATCAAAATCTTCCTGTGCAGAAGTAAAGCAAAAAAAATATTGTCTTAATAGGATATAAAGTCCTTTTGTTCTTCACTGTAGCTTTATTTGGGCATTTAAATCATTATGACCCTATTTAGCACTTCAGTTAGAAATACTCGACTCTGGTCAAAAGATACTGTTCCATTTGGTGTGTTCTCTATGTAACACTGAAGGTAAAGCTGAAATTCAGGAGCTACTGAGTCATTTTTTCCTTAGGAGGAAGCAAGTAGATCTTTCTGTTTACTTACTTATTCATCCTTTTTGCATTTTGCTTCCACTACCTTTTTTTCTCAGTTCAACTATGTTTTGCTCTGTTAGTCCAAAATTTTTTTAGCTGAATTAATGAAGTACTAGTGATCCTTTATACAACCAACTAAAACTCTTATAATATGTATTAAATAATTTTATTTCTACTGAAGTAAAATTTTCAGCTATACTGGAGAAGAAAAACTATGAGCAAAGCTACAATTATAAACAAAAGGAGAGAGATTGTGGAAAAATTGTCATGTGCTATTAAGAATATCTTTGGTAATGGTGGGGCCTCCAGTGAATTTTTCCATCTTTGGGTTTGGTTTTCGTACCCTCTTTCTTTTTCTCATCTGTCCATGAAATAGTGCCCCTATATCAGCTGGCCAATCTGTTTGTGTACCATCGTCTGAACTTCATTGGGGAACTGAAACAGCCAGAGGAAAAGAATAAACAAAACAAAACCACACAAAAGCCAAAATCATCAGATTTTGACAGTTTTGACTGTTTCCTGATCTAGCTCAGTATGTGCTTGTACAAAAAAATTTGTTGGAAAAGCAGAGGATGCATTAGAAGGGCAAGAACAAGCAGTCAGTAGAAAATGAAAGGCTTCTTTCTCTGAAATCAGCTTTACCACCAAAGACCTTCATGTGGATCTATACCATCAAAACAGACATTTCTGTATTCCCTTTTAACTGCATTTCCTTCTCACATCTTATTATTCTACATTCTATTTTCTAGCCTGGAGGATAACGACTTAACACTATTCTCTTTGCTAACATCCTTTCTGTTCCAAACTAAGTGAACTTTCTGTTTAAATGGTGGAATTTACAACACAATTTGAACTTGAAACACTTACTTCTAATATGTGATCAGCTTGATTTGTTGTTTCTGTTTCAGGTCTGGAGAGGAACGTTTGTGTTGGCAGTTGATCTGTTTATACCACCTATATCCATCTAATAAAATTAGAATGTCTTCCTGTTTATGAAAGAAAACAATCTCTTTCCAGAATTTCTATGCTTAAAGTCAGCTGAGGACTTCCTAAATAAAAAGTAGTTCTTTTTTAACAACTCAATCAGCTCAAGAGAAGGAAAACATTTAGCTCTTACTAACAGTACACACTCAAGAAGCAAGCGTAAATATAGAAGACCATATATTGTGTAGCTACAACTGAAATAAATTCAATCATAAAATTGGGAATTATTTCAGTAACCAAATATCATGTATACATCTATATACACACTCTAAAATATATTCACATATATACATACACATGAAATCTACGTGTATATATAAAAATTATTTTAGCTATATTATTTTATATGCATAATCTTTCAGAGAATAATTCTTCTTTGAAATAATAAAATTGTTCTTTTGTACAGCAAGTCCATCCTGCAGAGCTTTTGTTATTCTAAAGTTATCTTTTTAAAATTATGACTATAAAATTAATGAAGAATGTCTAATATTTTTAGAAATAATCTATCTGGTGCTGAATGTCCTGCTTGAGGAAAGCTATTTTTTCAGCTTGCTGTCAGGTCTTGAGCCCTCCACATTAGTCTTTTTTGCTCTTATGCCTTGCTTGTTTGCGTATGTGTGCATGTGTATGTGTATGCAATTGAGCTTTTACTGTTGCCTAAAGCTTAGAACTGCTTCTAATTTATGATTTATTTAAAATAATCTGTATCACTGACTCTTACAATAGAGGAGTGAAAGATTTACCTTAAAATTGCAAATGTATCTTCTGTTTTCTTCTGCATTTTCATTCATTAACAACAAGAAGTGGTCAGAGACCTAGGAAAGTTCTGAAAAGATCTCTGTGGAGCCAACAGGATGCCAGTGTTATGCTGTGGGTCATTGTGCTACACACTTTTGGTAAACCTACTCCAATAAAACAGACATATTCAATACCCTTAAACTTAAGATTCTTGACTTTATTCTTCATTTAATTCTTTACTTTCTGGATTAATTCTTAATGCTTTCCTGTTTATCTTTTGTGGTACTATAAAATTTGAAAGTATACCAGAAATATATACTAGGAAAAAATGCTGTCGTTCTAGCAAAGTAATTATAAAAAGTCCTAAGTAAAACTGCCTTGGGTATATTTTTTTATTAAATAGTATCTATCAGATAAACACACACTATAGTCCTCTAACTCATTCAAGTTGAAAGTCTATTTGATAGAACAAATAGGGAGAAGAAATGGTTAATGCATATATTCTAATATATTAATAGAAATATGGTTACATGCAGAAATATGCAATCCAGTTTCTGCATTTTCTATCTACCCCAGCATCCTCCCAAGCAGAGAAATTCTTCACTGTCAAGGTGGTGAGACACGAGAACAGGTCGCCCAGAGAAAGAGAAGATGCCTCTTCCCCGGAAGCATTCAAGGCCAGATTAGACTGACCTTTGAGCAACTTGGTCTTGTGGAAGCTATCCATGCCCACGGCAGAAGGGCTGGAACTGGATGATTTTAAGGTCACTTCCGATCCAATCCATTCTATAATTCTGTGGCTGTCACAATAACACAAAGCAGCATAGCATTTCATAACAAAAACCTTCAAGCAAAAAGAACTCCTAATAGAAACATACTTTTGTTAGATTTTGTATTCAAACATCAGCTCTAAAATCTAACTGAACACCAAGTAGACTCATTAAATGCAATTTACTTAAAATGAACTAATTATTTCTGTGTCATGTTGCCTCCATTTTCCATTTTTTCCAGTTCACAAATCATGTTTTCAAACTATTTTTCTAAATACTACTATACATTTTGCATGTCAGCACAGAACTTTTCCTCAGTGACCTACAACCTAGAGCTAAATGCATGTTTTCTTTACGCCCTTGAAACAACTTTTTTTTCTCAAAGATTCATAATTATACCTGGGTACATTAGTCTGTCTTTAAATCATGTGAATAATATGAATATCCTCAGTGAATATAATAAACTGTAGGCTCCTAAAATTATTATCAAAGTTAAATATTGATTCTGTCATGCTTAATTGAGGATAAAAATAGATGAAACATACACTTTTGGTGACACTATTTCACAATCAGCTGTATATTTTCTTATTAAAAAGTAATTCTTTATCTGAGGAGTTATAAAAGTATTTCCTTTGTAACCATGTATCCCCCAGAATCTAAAATATTTATATTTTCCTTGTATACACACTAGTCTTATCACATAAATTTGCTATTCACAAAATAGTAAAAAGAAAACAGTTTAACAGCTCTGGGAAGTGACGTCAATTTTCAATAAGGGAATTCAGACATTTTAGTGCTGTGCTCTCAGTCATTGCAGAAAGGGCACCCCAGATGGTGCCGATGATGCACATGGCAAACAGAAAGGCAGTCAGAATGGAAGTTTGAACATAAGAGAAATAGCACCTCATTGTTTAGTCTGAGTGGTGTACAAGAGAACACCTTAGAAATTATTATGCGAGACCATTGCATAGAAAAAGTATCTCCTGGTAGAATGCTTTCTTATTTGGGCTACAGGGGATATGTTAGTTCTAAGAAGACATTACACAAGGGCTAGAAATAAGGGCAATGCAACAGTATTATTACAAACTGGCAATGACTGAAGATATTGGCTGAGTGGGATATCACAGGGTAACGGTCAGGGTGAAAATACAACAGCTGTGTTTTGCTTTGAATGGAGGAGGATCTGAAATGTAAATATATAAATATTACTCACTACATTTCTGTTAAGCTCTAATGTGAATTATACAGGTGCCCTAAAGCCTTCTAACCATCTGGGTACTATGCTAGCTTGACAGGCTATGGACAGAAACAACAGTCCTGCCAAGAAAAATAACTGAAAGCAATCTGTGTTTCACCAGCCCTATAAAATAGCATAGCTTATTTTTCAAGTGCAATCCTCATTCATTATAACATTCTGTTGCTTAATAAGATTATCCCACTCCCTGTAAAGCAACCAATTAAAGGAACTACTTAGCAGCCCTGTGTACATCAGCTTCAGGCAGTAATTTGTCCTAGAAATCAGATAGAATCTGATGTAAACTGATACACATGCACAACTGCATCTCCTCCACTGATTATTCTTTCTGTTCCCTGTCCCCTGTCTCTAAAGATCAAGTGCGCCTTGGTCACTATTTTTATTTTCCTTTTGACTCAAATGCACTTCTTCTAAACTGTTTTCATTTTCAGGAAAGAAATAGGTACCTCAAGGCTGTCAGCTTAATTCTTGGTTGGTATAAACTGCCATAGTTACACCAGTTCAGAGCTTGCTCTTCTGTCTTCCTCTTGTCTCTCTGTATAAGATTATCTACTGTTATGATCTTTCCGTCATTTCATTTCTGTTATGATGAAATCCAACTGTTTTTTTCTGAAGGGCATGCAAGCAACAAAATCTTAAGAATTTTAGGCCCTTTAATGAGGTACATGATTATTAATTAATTACACTTTATACAACCCTGTCTATATCTTGATCTTATGAACATTCAGAAAAATTACATCCCCGCTACAAATAATTTTTAAATATAAATCTTACAGATATTTCAGAAAAGCCTATCTGTTTTTTCCAGAAGGGATGGAGGCAGCCCACTGAAAAAGCAGTGACCAGACGTGGTTTAGAATCATAGCTATGTTCCACCATGTACAAATAAGAGCATTTTTCTTGGGGACTATTTAAATAAAAAAATCTGAACCTTGGAAATATAATAACAAATGTGTACAATTTCAGGGTCCTCTCTGACTATTTTTAATATTTTCAGTGCAAGTTTTCATCATGCTTCAATAGGAATTTTGAGTCCTAAATATTTGAGACTATCTCTGCATTATATAATAAAGTCCCTACAGTCTTGCTGAATTAAGTCAATATCAATTATTCCGGTTCATTCTGTAGATCAAGCCCAAGGCTCTGTTTACTCTTGTTTCTGAAAATTAGGTGTAATTTATAACAATGTCATTCTTTTTATCTTGTCAAAGTTCTTTTTTTATATCCACCGCATTCTACTTTGTATCTTGCTTCCCAATATTACCGCACCATAAATTTTTGTATGCGGTTCAGTTGGAATGAAAAGCAAAGTACTTGGAAAGAATGAAGCAAACATTTTCTGGGAGCTGAAGCAGCACAGATGAACAAGAGAAAGAGATGGAAATTTTAGAGTCCACGTAATGACAGTTAATATATAACAAATATCATGACCACAAAGTGTAGGCTTGCTTTAAAACTTCCTCTTCAAACGTGGATAATGGCATTATCTTTTCATATCTGAAATAGTAAAGGGGAAATAAAATCAAAGAATTGACTTCATTGCTGGATAGATACAGTACATCTTCTAATTCTATCTTTTGCAGTTCATGTTCTAGCCATGGTTAGATGGATTATGTTCAGCTTCTGTTCCAGCAGGTATTTCTCTCTACTTTGTCTACCCTTGTATCTCTTCTCTGACATAATTTTTCAAGACTACCTATTTCACTTTTTCTCCACCCTGTTAACAGCTTGTCATGCTATATTCCGGTCGGAATTTTTTATTGTTGTCTTTGCTTTTCTTGGGTTTTTTCCTCACATTTTTCTCATTGCTATGGGTCTAATTGTCCTTTTCTTCTCCCTTCCTCCCTCAATGCTTTGTGTATATTATGTTTAATTTTATGTTTTATTATTTCCTTTTTGATGACAGCATGCAGTTAACAGGATTCCAATTGCATATTTTTGGTTTCTAAGCATATGTACAGCTTCCACTGGATGGTGTACAATATAACTGGAAATAATAGTTTTCTCAGATCTCAGATTTCCCCTCATTCCTGTCTATTCTTCCCTCAATATTTTTACACTTTTGAAAATGTCTGATGCAAGTCCCATTTGGTTGAGGCTATATAATTTCTGTACTAGCAGATGTGAACTGAGTTCTGCACCAAGACTTTTAAAGACATGTAGAAAGTGATATACCATTCTTTGTACTATCTGTCTATTGGCCTTCTACCTTGTTTTTAAATAATTGTAAATCTGCTTTAAAAATTAGTATTTGAAAGTGATATGCAGCTTCCCAGAGGGTTTGTTGAGTAGCTACCTCTACTGACAATGTCTCTCTACTGGTTTTGCAGTACTACTTTCAAGTCCTATAAAAAATCACATTCGAACTAGATACTATATTAATATACAGGGTGAGACTTTCTCTTAAAGATTTTAGAGGACCTTTATAAAAAGCTACTAAATTCTTCAAGCTTAGCAGCCTGAGATATATGATTCCTTAATATATTCATTCAGAGCAAATATCGTACATTATACGTTCTTTATCATCTGTTGAAACAGCCTGCTTTTCTCCACCAGCTCTGAAAAGAAGGTAAATTGCCAAGTTAAAGCCTGAACTTAGATGTTATTTACTGTCTCATTTGATGAGGTGCTTCTGTTGAGAGAGGCACTGAAATATACTAGAGAATCTTGTATAGCCATAAGAACGTTTATGATACAGATCATATGAAAATCAGTCCATGTCCATTAACCCACAGAAGTTCCACACAAAATCAAATTCTCCAAGCTGTACCAAATTACTCTTTCAGCCTCTCAGCTCCATGGTCTATCCTCCATGAGGCAGCAGTGGTGTCATACAATATTTAAATACAATGCTGTCATTCATATTTAGATACATTGATGTTCTGAATAAGATAGATCTGTAATGGGAAAACAATACATTTTATTAGACCAACTTACTTGGGTAATATTAGCACATTTTCAGATACATTAGATTTTTTCCAAGTTAAAGCATTATTTCATGGTCTGAAGATGATCAGACTTTAATCATACCAATTTCCAGAGCTGATTATGCCTCAGAAATTCTAAGCTCTGAAAGATTCCCCTTCATTTAATCTTCTGAGCCACTAGCTCAAGTGTCATAGATGATTTAATTGCAGTGGGAAAGAAGCAGCATGTAGCTGGACAAAAGAAACACTAAAACAAACAAGCAAGAACCCTTAGAAAACTCTTATTCATAAATTCAATAATTATTCAGACAGAGTTGTCAAGGGGTCACGGCAAATAGCCACTCAGAAAGGTAAAATTAGATTAATGCCATGATTGACTAAATAAATATGGGAAATCATTCAAGGTTTTAGTGGCTTAAAGTTTTACCTGAAATCAGACAGTAGATAGTGAGAATGGCTAACGGCAAAATAAATGCATTTCCTATGGGAATTCTTTTTAATGCAGGAACTGTTACATTCTGCACAGTAGGGTTTTAGGCTTTTGTTTATTGAGGAATTACGGGGTGTCACATTCCATTCTGAAAGGGATATGAGGGTGTCTCTTCATGTGTCTGTAAAGATGAATGAATCAGTTTGATGTTTTTCACTGGAGTAAAATAAACTTTGAAATGAGGGAGAAACTACTACCTAATCTTCTTTTTTCTTATGCCTGCATATGCCTTTTGACTTTTTTTCTCTTTTGTTTGTAATTTGAATTTTACAAATATATTTTAGAGTTCTGCCTTGTCTAAGGACTTGATCTTTATTCTTTTGGAACTAACTTTGGGCCTTTTTATATTGCAGAAATGGATCTTTATGTTTCTCATAGACACGTTTCCTTCTATCGGCAGATTTGGAAAGGAATATCCTAAACTAGTAAGAAATATACCTCTAGAGCAGTGTTTTTCAGGTCTTATTTCAAAAACACAACTGTAGTGGATTAAAAAAGACAACTGAGTTTAAAAAGTACTTAGAAAACTAAAACAAAACACAACAAAAATAAAAAACCAGCCCTTGCATTTTCATTATATTTTATTCTTCTAGTTAACTAGTCTTTGCCAGCTTCTTAATATATATGAAAAATTGACTGAGCTTATTAAGAATATTGTTGCTTTCATAGTAAATATAATTTAGAGATTGTTTTCTTCAACTAACAGATTACCTCCTTGGAATGGCTGGGGATCATTCATCTAGAAAATCATCGGTGACCCTGCGCAGTTAGTTTGTGACATTTGTTTACATAAAACAATTTTGTACACCAACTGTGTAATTCTATAACAATTATTCAGATTTAGCAGTGAATTACAGAAGTTACTTGAGTGTTTTTTAATAAAGAAGCTAATTCAAGTTTGCCCCTGGAGGTTCGGATCATAAGCAATATTAATGACTCTCTTCTTTTATCCTTTTATATGATTAAGGAAAACTGTTGTCTGGAAAATAATGTCAGGTTTCAGAAGAAAAAAAAATTTTAAACTTGTTTGAATATTTTTACTACAAGTAGACATGAATTCTTTTGTAACTTTGCTTGCCTAGCATGCAGCAGGGCTCACTGGGAGCAAAACTCTAGGAAACAAAAGGTAAGAGATCCTTCCCCCCCCACCCACCAGTAAGACTGTTTATCTTTGAATTTCAGAAATTGAGTATTTAAAGCTGACTTGACAAATTTTTAAAACATAGAGATATAAAGTATAAACAAAGCTTGATTTGGCAAGGAACACTTCTCTTTTCCCATTCTTGCCTTCCCTTTTTTTCATTTCCTCTCAGAACATTTGTTATAGTCCAAAGAGAACAAAAAGGTGCTGAAATGCTTTCTCCTTCGTTTCTCCAAATACACTATAGACTACTTAAGCTTGAAATGCAGGGTTCGGCTGTGACTTACGCTGTTCTGGGGTGCCAAGGTTGAGAGTGGTTCATACAGTCCTTCTTGGAGCTTTATTTTGTATTTCTTCTAAAATTATCTCTGAATTATGAATAAGCCTAACAAAAAGCCAAACAAAGCAATGTTTATTTTATGAATGAAACTGAAGCATAGTTAATGAAAAAATAACCTTATGAGAGAAAAAAAATGTTATGTTATTCTGATTGACTTCTGCAGTAGTTTTATATGCTCAGAACCTTAAAAAAAGGAAAAAAAACCCCACAAAACAACTTAGTTTTCTCAATGTCATAAATTCATGTGTATAAATGAGTGCAATGCTCTCACAGTTGCATAAAATGGTTATTTTAGGTTTTTAGTGTTAGTAAAATAAGTGGGTTTTGTTACAGAGATAATTTTCTGTAATTGATAGCAATGTATAACATTGCTAATTAATTCATTTTCTCAGGAATGTACTTGTAGACTTCCTACTTTAAAATTCCTTTGTGGAATGATTAAATTTAGTAAGCAATTTCCATAAGCATGTGTTAGTTTTACGGAATGTAAAGTAGAGTGAAATAAAGTTATATTTTTACTTAGTAAGTGTTTTTCCTTTTGGGTGAGATACTATTTTGAACCATGTTGGTATCAAAGTAGTTCTTGCTGTACTAAAGGACAACTTAAGAACAAGGAAGTAGATAAGGTGCTCAGACAGGAGCAAGTATTTAAGTTACTGACTGCTTGAACTTCTAAAATACAGTTTAAGCTTCAAAGATTTCCTTCTGATTTTCCCATTAACTACTCCTGCAGCTATACCCTCCAAAAGACCCTAGAGGGAAATCTTTGCTTGCTTGGAAAGAAGCTTTGACTCCAAGATCCAGCATTATGTTGACAACAAGAAAACTGCTTGGTTAGTGTAGGTTAAGCCAGCAATGATCGTTTTTTGATTCAGCTCAGCAATTTAAATTTCTCCAAGCCAGAAAAAGAAAGAAACAGCATTGTCCAATGAAATTTTCTTCTACTTTAACAGAAAAACCTGTTTTCCTTCCAGAACAGACACTATCATCACAGTGCATGGTAGTTTTGAAGGCATGAATTTCAGCATGTACTATCATCTATAGAATCCAAACTTGAAGCTGAGCATTCACCAACGCAGAGTCACCTTATTTTATGAATAGTGTTTTATAGAAAGAAGATTGGTAAAGTCCTAAAAGTAGCAAGTCATTATAACTAAGGAGAATTTTAATGCCAGAAACACAGCAACGGTTATATTCCTTATTTGCAGTAAATTACTAATTTCTTAACGAAAAAAACCTAAAACTTGCTGAATATATTTATAGGTATCAGATAGGTATTCTAATGTAGGAAAGATAAAACAAGTTAAAATAATATCTCTTTGTTTATGACAACAGCAGCTTTTTCTTTTTGATGGATATTGGCTTTCCTCCCCCATGATTTTTATGACAACCTAGACTGCAATACAGTTAATAGGAAGATTAGATTCCTTACTGCCATAAATGTTGCTGTATAATAAAAAGGAGGAAATTAGTATACATAAATGGCAGTGCAGCCTTACCTTTTTACACTTACTAGGAAAAGAGTGCATGTTATCTTTCCTCACCTTCATTGCTTTGAATGACTTCACTTCTTCCCTTAGAAACAATCTGCAGACACTGACTCTACTTCTATTGTCCTCTTCAATATCAACTGACTCTACTTGTATTGCTGTCTTTAACATCTTCTTGGGTACTGTGGCTCCTGCTGGGCTGCCTGTGCTGCTGCAGAGGAGGGGGAGGAGGTGCAGCAGCAGGCGCTGCCCCCTCACCCCTCACTGCGCACACGTACCCAGAGAGTTCAGGCAGAGGTGATTCTGCCAAGCGTCTGTTGAACTGCCAGAGACCCTGGAGCCTCCAGACCCAATTCCAGAACCTTCCCAAAGGAGCTTCTGTGCATGCCCCAATTTGAGACCTTTCACAGCAAGACCAGCCCTCATGCTAATGGTGGGGACTTGTGCTATAAATAGAAGCCCGCCCAGAAGGTGCGCGCCTTATGTCTCATGGAACATGCTTGAATAACCGCAGGACCACGTGCTCCAGAAATCCATGGAGTGATGATTACTTTCCTCTTCCTCCCACTACTCTTATTCCTCTCTCTCTTCTTTCCCTTTCTTCTGTTTCCTGTTGAACTACTGTGCATCAGATCAGATGCGAGTTGGGTTGTTTTGTGCAGCTGTTTTGATGGTATCAGATTGTGATCGGAACAGATTGGGGATCTGGTTTTGCAACACACATCCCACCACATCCCCCCTCCACCCCCACCCCTCTACTGGTCCTGACACAATGTTTTATTTCTCAACAGCGTTTTTTCAGCATTTACTGGTGTTTGTTTTTTTAAAATTGTGGATTACTGTGCTTTTGATAGAATATGTGGAATCCCATGGGTGCAATGGAGAATAAAAATAAAGTTAGTTGGACAGGTGACAAACTAATTAGTGCCCTATAAGAACATTTGAGTCCAGAAAAAAATGAGGTGCGCTGCTCGATCAGGATTTGTTTTTTTTCTTTTGGTCTAGAGAAAGCTGACAAAATAAAAATTATTGAAGATCAAAAAAACCAAATTAATCAACCACCTCTTCAAATTGTGTGATATTGGCATGATTTTGTAAAAGATTTTATAAGTAATACTTTATAAATCTGTTAAAGTTATTGGGGAAAAATAATTAAAATAAATCAAGGCGTACTCAAGTTGTTGGGGATTTTTAATAAAATATTTTTGTCTTTCACTTATATCTACCAGAGGCAAGTATGATCTGGCATTTGAAAATCTAAATGTTGCCACTATTATTCCACTGTCAGAGACTTAATTTCTTATATCTGTAATACATCTTCCAGACCAGTTATTTCTCCTCCTGCTTGTTCCTTCTAACATATATTCTTCACACTAGGAAATGAATGAATAAAACATAAGATGCCTTTATCTTTTGCAAAATGAGGAGATAGTTGTTTAAAATTAACATATTAGAAAACATATATTTCAATTCAACTGAATTTTAGGGAAAATAAAAATGTAAAAATTCAGTGACTTGCAAAATATTTCCTTTGTTTTAAAAGAGCAAGAACCTGATATGATAAATTTGGCATTTCTTACTTTTTTTTTGTAAAGTCTCACATATCTTTCCTGATTAACATCTTAGCTCTGAAGGTGATTTTTGAGTACCTCAGTTCTTAGCATAATTAATTAGATGGGCCGCATCTTGGCTAGAAAGTGGTATTTTAATTCTGTGTTCTATGTCTCTAGACTCATGAACTATAAGATGAGAAGAGAGCAAGACTTAAGAGACCAAAACAATTTTCTGGTGAAAAATAAATGTAGCAAAAATTTTCTCATCTATTTTTTCAGACTTATTTATTTTATTTCTATAACAGTTTTCTTCACCATCATTCAAGCAGACTAATTGATTTCAATAGAAGTCATACGGTTAAAAGGTACTGATCTCTTTTGAACATTTATCTGTTAATAGCTATGTTAGGAATGCCTTAAGAGAAATGAGTGTTTAGTACAGAAATAGTCGTGTAGTGTTAAAGAATATAAAGCTCCATTTTCTTTTAATTCAGTGCACTGCAGAAATAACTTCAAGAATATTTAGTCTCGGGTAATGTGTGGGGTTTTTCATGATAAAAATAACACAAAACTAGGCATAAAAGAATAGTTCAAAAGCCAGAATGTCTTGCATCCCATCCTGCACCATTACTGGCTGTTCCATCACTATTTAAAGACTAACAGAAGAGGGAGTTACGTCTAATGTTTTTTGGTTTTTTGTTTGTTTTTTTTTACTCTCCTAATAAGTTACATTTTAAGAATTTGTCTAATGCAATTTTGAACATTCATCCTTTGACAAAATTAGTTTCTGCTATATGTTTGTGTTTGGTTTGGGGTTTTTTTAATATGCTAAAAATACTCCTTGAGCATGGTCGTTTTGCCTAGCAATTTCACCATAAGGTGAATTACAGATTCCTGAATCTGGTGCATCAGAAATAGGAGAATTTATTTGTAATGACTCTGTGCAATTAATGATTTAATATAGAATCATAAAATCATAGAATCACTCAGTTGGAAGAGACCTCTGAGATCACCAAGTCCAATCGTGCCTGTCTTCTTCCTAAACCATGTCCCTAAGAAACTCATCCACCAGTTTTTTAAACATCTCCAGGGATGGTGGCTCCACCACCTCCCTGGGCAGCCTGTTCTAATCCTTGACCACTCTTTAAGTAAAGAAATTCTTCCTAATGTCCACTCTAAACCTCCCCTGGTGCAACTTGCGGCCATTTCCTCTTGTCCTATCGCTTGTCCCTTGTGAGAAGAGACCAGCATCCACCCTGTCACAACCTTCTTTCAGGCAGTTGTAGGCAGTGATGAGGTCTCCCTTTAGCCTCCTCTTCTCCAAGCTACACAACCCCAGCACCCTC
The DNA here is from genome assembly GCA_033558235.1 of Neomorphus geoffroyi. Classification (NCBI taxonomy): domain Eukaryota; kingdom Metazoa; phylum Chordata; class Aves; order Cuculiformes; family Neomorphidae; genus Neomorphus; species Neomorphus geoffroyi. The sequence goes on from JAUMJM010000005.1 coordinate 24,805,866, forward strand.
AGTCTCTCCTCATAGGAGGACTTGTTCTCCATCCCCTTCACCAGCCTCGTTGCCCTTCTCTGGGCACGCTCCAGCCCCTCAATGTCCTTCCTGTAGTGAGGGGCCCAAAACTGAACCCAGCACTCGAGGTGCGGCCTCACCAGTGCTGAGCACAGGGGCACAATCACCTCCCTGCTCCTGCTGGCCACGCTGGGTCTGATACAGGCCAAGATGCCATTGGCCCTCATGGCCACCTGGGCACACTGCTGGCTCATGTTCAGCCGGCTGTCAACCAACACCCCCAGGTCCTTCTCTGCCAGGCAGCTCTCCAGCCACTCCTCCCCAAGCCTGTAACACTGCATGGGGTTATTGTGTCCCAAATGGAGGGCTCTGCACTTGGCCTTGTTGAACCTCATCCCGTTGGTCTCAGCCCATTGATCCAGCCTGTCCAGATCCCTCTGCAGAGCCTCCCTTCCTTCACGCGGATCCACACTTGCACCCAGCTTGGTGCCATCTGCAAACTTGCTAAGGGTGCACTCAGTGCCTTCGTCAAGATCATTGATAAAGGTGTTAAACAGGACTGGACCCAGCACTGAACCCAGGGGAACACTGCATCCAACTGGATTTACTTCCATTCACCACAACCCTTTGGGCCTGGCCATCCAGCCAGTTTTTAACCCAGCAGAGGGTGTGCCTGTCCAGGCCAATGGCAACCAGTTTCTCCAGCAGGATACTGTGAGAAACGGTGTCAAAGGCTTTACTGAAATCCCGGTACACCACATCCACAGCCTTTCCCTCTTCCATTAGACGGGTAACCTTGCCTTAGAACGAGATCAGGTTGGTCTGGCAGGACCTGCATTTGGTGAACCCATGTTGGCTGAGTATGATCACCTGGCTGTCCCGCATGTGCTGTATGATAGCACTCAAGATGATCTGCTCCATGACGTTCCCTGGTACCGAGGTCAGACTGACAGGCCTGTAGTTCCCCAGATCTTCCCTCCAACCCTTCTTGTAAATGGGTGTAACATTCGCCAGTCTCCAGTCAAGCAGCACTTCCTCAGTCAGCCAGGACTGCTGGTGGGTGAGGGAAAGGGGTTTGGTGAGAACCTCTGCCAGTTCCCTTAAATCCCTCTGTTTAAGTCCTCTGTTTAAGCCTGTAAGTCTTGTATATTCTAAACTGAAGAGCTTTGAAATGTTCTGGTTTTCCTGGTCATGGAAGCTTTCCCATACATCTGAGTCTCTTTTCCTCTTATTTACACATTTTCTTTTTACTGTCTTTACAGTAACATGATAATAAAATTATTGCATGTTTAAATGTGGGTCCATACTGATTGATGAAAGCACATTATGATATTTTCCGGTTTGCTCTCCACTGAGTTTCCTAACAGTTGCCAATAATGTCTTCTAAGAAAGGATTGGTATTTATCCTTAAAGAGGTAAAATTTTCTTTTTTCCCTGAGTGTTCATAATTAATTTAAGAGAGTGCTACACTCCCATACACATTACTTAGCAGTTGAATTTGGTAACTCATTTTAATATCCCATGTTGCTTGATCATCTACACATAAAATTAGAATTACATGCAGTCTGCATAAGTTTCACTGTACCAATTTATATTGGCAAATTTCGCTTCTCAACATTAATCTTCTTCTGAATAGATTAAGAATATGCATATTCACTCAAACAGGTACAAAGTAAGACAAAAGCTATAACATCTATAACATGGAAAAAATTATCTTTAGTCCATGAACCTAAAAGTTATCAGACTTCTGATTTCACCAAATATTATATTTATAAAGCAACTGTTACTACATGTAAGGAGAAATGGATAATTCTTAATAGGGACTTAAATTTTCTATGGCCTAGATATACAATATGTACTGCATATGTGTCTCAGGTTCTAAGTGTAATCAACTATTAAATACTACAGGACTCGATGATCTCAAAGGGCTTTTCCAACCTTTTGATACTGTGATACTTTTATAAAGTATATTTCTAAGATGTAAAAATTCCCAGCCCATTGGGAGAAAGCTGAACATCTAAAAATGAAATCCATAATAATCACAGTAGTGGAAAACAGTATGTATTACCCCAATGATAGAAAATATCAGTCATACAAGAGGTTTAAATTCTAGCTTGGAAGCCTACTTTGGTGCACTGAATTAAACATCATGACTACATAAAAATAATACCTCTTTGACTACAGCAACTCTTTCAGTTTTCCAAAGAAAAACCATCCAGGGATAGTTAAGTAGGAGACTTTTATCCATTTGGATAAAATTTAGTAGCTCAGGAGCTGGTTTCACCAGCACTAGCTCAGGAATCTCAAGACCAACCCACCTAATGTATGTTGTATGGGGATATGGAAAGAAGATTGAAAACCTGTATGACAAAATGTAGATCATTCCGCCTGCTTTGGTTGTCTAGACCTCTCTTTATAGGGACCTCTATATAGAAAGTTAGTTTAATTTTAAAGTATATATCTGTGAAATAGGGCACATTAAGTCATATCCTGGAGGAAAAAAAAAATAATTTTTCTCCGTTTGCTGTAAAAACAGCCTGGCACAACTGATAAAAATGCCTACATAATCATTACCTGAAAGCTAGTTAAGACCTTGTGGTATCTTGTTCTCAGCTCACCCCCATCTGCTTCAAAAGGTTGAAGTGTCTTTTCAGTCCAACATCATATCTGCCACTTTCACCTTGATACCACACAGCATCAAAAATTGATGAATGCAATAAATTCATATACATTCATAAAAATAAAATACATAAATTCATATAAAATTGAACAAATTAGACACCAAAAATGAGACAGGATAGATTTACAACAGGTTTTCTTGTTCTCATGCTTATTACATCTACCTCAAATGCCATTAAATTTTTGTATCAAAGCTCAGAAAAGGACAAAAAGGTAAAAAAGCATTGAGGACACCACACACAAATTCTAAAAAATATCTTTCCAAGTATCTGTATATTGTGAACTGATCAGAATTAGTTTTAGGTAGCATACTTGATTTTTACTTCTAACATATTTCATAAGCCTACGCTATTTTAACTTTGCTTTGCTATTTAACATTCTATATAGCCGTTAGTCGGCATTATAGGAATGTTCATACTGAGCATGTTGCTCAGAACAGGTATGTAATGAATAAACATACTATTTTTTTTAGCTTTTCTTTTTTTGGTGGTGTTGGTGGTTATTTTCTTTCAAGATACTGTGTTTCAGTATTGATTGTAGGGTAAGGAGCTGACAGCATAGTAGTCCACTAGTTTGGAATACACCAAAAAGAAGTACTTGAAAGTGATTTATAACCCAAGCGCCAAAGCTGAGATTGGTTTAAGAATTTCTGATGTGGCACAATTTCAACTTGACTTCTCAAATCTCTTTTAGAATCATCGTAAAATCAAGAGTAGATAAGTATCTTGTTAAAAAACATGTAATCATCCTTCTTGGTTTTCTTATCTAGGTATTTTGTAGCAGACTTTCTGACACAGGCATATGAAGAACAGCTGATGGTAGTCACCAGGCTTCACTAGTCCCAAGCTCTCTATTAATAGATAACAATAGTGTCATTCATATTTCAGAAAAATTAGTTGCTTAGGTGCCAATAGTGATGCTTTTCTGATGAGTGTTTCATAAATGCATATTAACCAGCCATGAGTGGAGGTGGTGTATAAGGTGAAGGAAAGGTTTTACAGGAACACACTTCGGGAATATCAACCCCTCACAGTGCACTGAAAATAAATAACTGTACTAACAAAAATCTCAGTTTCCTAGGTGAATTTCTAAACATTAAAATTCATACAGAAAACAGTTGATTTAAACAGTGGGGAACAGATGGAGTTATTTTTTTTCTTTTTTGAAATTAAAAAGAAATATTTATCTTGCTTTGCTATCATGGCCTAAACTAAACAGAGGAGCTTGGTTGTAAAATAGCATAACTTTAGGAAAAGATCTCAACGCCCACCTTTTCAAACTGACTTTGCATATACATTTTATAAAGAAGGTACCTAACATAGAAAAATATAATTCATTTTTTATTTATATTTCCAGATATCATGAGTATCAGTGCTTATTAAATTATTTTGCTTATAACTTAGATACGTACTATCCTCTTACTAGTAAAAAGGTTGACTTCGCTTCTTCTTACTCAAGAATTGATAATTGTTCCAATAAGAAGCGTATATAGCCTTCTTAATAATAATAAAAAACATTTTCATTAATTAGTAAGTGAAGACAACTAAGATATTCGAGTAGCTTCTGTCAATATAACAACAGTACTATTATTTTTGTGTCTAAAAGACAGTTTATATAACTCCATAGGGTCAGCAAAATTAAGTAAAAAAACCCCAGGGATTTCTGATGAAGGTCTATATTCCTCCAGTCTTGGGATCACTTGATCTGCCCAGAGACTTAAAAGTATGGTTGTATTAACTGCTTTTAAGAAAATAACCATTTTTTTCACTGACATGGACATTACTGTTATGAGAAGTGTACTCTGAAACACTTATGCTCCCTGCCCACGGTGTCATCACCAAAGCCAATGCTGTGGCTCCATGGTCAAGTGTTGAAGCTGTGGCCTCATTCTTCCCAGGAATGGCCTGACTGGTAACACTGATAATCTGCTAGCTCCCACTTGTCTTAGTGCCTTAACAAGACAGCATTTAGGGGTTTTATTATCTTGGATGATTTCACGTCTATGTACTGGAACAGCGCTAAACTAACTAGCCAGTCTCACCTGTTTGTTCTGTTTGTTCACCTAACTATGTGCTCACTTGCTTACAGGCTAAGATAACAATGATAACTGTGATTTGTTCTCTCCTTTTTGCAAAACAGGGCTCTGAATCACAAAATCTGTGGTAAAAAAAATTCTAAGAACAAAGAAATTTCACCAGGGAAACTCCCACACACATTGCTGCGGATTTACAATAAAAGTAAACGGTTGTTAGCCATTATCTCTCCCCAAATAGCTCGTTTCCCTGCTTTCTCTCCTTACCATATTAGACACAGCTCATTGACATTTTAACCTGCATTTCCCAGGGACTAGATTAGCAGAACATAAGAGAAGCTGTAGCATGCAGCAAGTGGGGACACCTCACGTGAGCTCATATGGAAGGTATCCCCTCATCATATCACAGTATCACAGTATCACAAGATTGGAAAAGACCTTTGAGATCATCGAGTCCAACCTATGACCCAACACCTACACCTACTCAACATCTAAACCGTGTCACTAATTGCCTCATCCAATCTCTCCTTAAACACCTCCAGGGACGGTGACTCCACCACCTCCCCAGGCAGCGCATTCCAATGGCCAATCACCCTCTCAGTAAAGAACTTCTTCCTAATGTCAAGCCTAAACATATGCTGTGATTTCATGGCTATCCAGTTTCCCTGACTCTCCTACCTTCCCTAGAAGAGAATTAATGGATATATTTGTAAGAAAGCACCAGTCTGTGAATTTAATTGGCTGGAGGTAGACTGGTTGAACCTACACGTGCATTCTATTCCTATTTTTTATAACAAGCTAATTTCTTTCAGTCCTCTTAGGAATTTAAATATAGCCAATGTTACCTGAGAGTGCCATCAGTATAGTTTTGTAAACTGATCATCAAAATAACTTGAAGATGAGTGATTTAGGTTACACTGTCTTGTGAACATAGGCATTGTCCTTCTCACAACATGTTTTAAAGCAACAGCATCTGTAAGTGTATCAGTCTCCCCACAATGAAGAATAATAAAATGTGGGCATATAATTACCTAACCCTCAATGTATAATTAGTTATTTTTCATAGGGTTATTTTTCTTGTGAGTTTACCATTTTAGATGTAATAGTTATAAATATATATTGCCAATTTAAATGCAGATGACAGTAAGAATACTGAAATAATACATACAAAAGGAAATCTTGTTATCTTTGGTAAAATAAGCTGGATATATAGATAGAAATGATATGGAAAGGAAATAAAGCTGCATGTACAAAAGTATATTGGGTTTAAATATTTTGGAAAATAGTTTTCAATAATTAGAATGAAAAAAGTTCTAAAAATAATATTACAAACATAATTAATGCTTAATTTCCCATAATTATTTATTGTACCTTCAGTGAATATCTGAACAGACTTCCAAAGAAAGGTTAATCCAAGCTACAGGGAAACTGGCAGTGTTGAGCTGGTCACCTTAAACATCCTTGATAATCAATAGAGGAGAAAACCCAAACTAAACTAAACCAAATTTTTGATTTTGGTTCATCTGACCTGCATGAAATGGTGCTGAAGGCCTTTTTTTTTTGTCTGCTCTATAAAATCAGTTCAAGATTATTAGCTTACATTAGATATCTGTATTGTAAACATCTACTTTTGGTCATATCAATCACATACACAATCACTGTAACATATTTTTGCCCACAACTTTGACTAAATCTCTAATATGCTAAAAGGATTTTAAGGAACGTGTGTATTCTTATTTCTTTTGCATTTATTTTTCTTACAGAAGTGTTTGTAAATATATTTGGCAAAAGAAAAGGGCAAAAGACAATCACATACTTAGGACACGAGCATCCTACTAGTTTTGTGAAGGCAGAAAGAACTCTCCCATGTGGATATGCTAGTGCATAATTACCTGTCATGTGGATTTTATGTTTTTCTATCAGACATCAGTTGATAACTGCAGGGAAGTGACAAGGCTCAATAAATAAGACACTTGAGTATGAGCCAGGACACTCCAGTCCTACACTTACACTCTCAGTACCGTCACTTTTGCTACCTGAATGCAAACTGCTACACATTTAACCTCTCTGGCCCCAATTTCTTTTCATGCTTTTGGTTTTTCACACTTCTTCACAGTTCACAGCAGAAAAGGGCTCTGCTTTATGGTTAGGCTTTCATGCACTAGAGAATTAATAATTATATGTAGTATGTTGTAATAGTAAGTTTTCTGTAGAACATCTGTCTAATGTGATTGTCCTCTATGATGAGTCTTCTTGTTGTTGCTGCATTAGAAATCTAAACCCCAGGTACAGAAGGTGTGTTATACTATGCAAGTCAGTAGTGTAAATAAAAGGAACTCTGGATTTTTTAAGAGAAGATCAGTTAATGACAAATCTCCAGTGTAAATGAGGTAACTTCACCAGCCTTTTGCAAGATAAAGTAAAAATCAATTTCATTTTAAGACTCATAAAATAGAGAGGAACACGCCTCCTTTCATTAAAATGTACTGAGATTATTTCATTTTCTTTTGAGGGAACTCCCACAACAGCTGTGTATAAAAATGAAGCTGAAGATAGCCATAATATTTACAATGTTTTAAATTTAACAACATTTATATACATCTCATTGTTAAGAATACCTACAAAACAAAGGTATTTTTGCACTGGAGCAGTTCAGAGCAGGGAGTTCAGTTGAAGCCCTCGTTTAATTTTTGTATTCATGACTTCAGATATTGCAGGGCTGTTCTTGCTAGTTCTTATTCTGCTGAATCAGCTCTTACAGAAGCATCATTGTTCTTGGAGACTGACGCAGGTTACAGACTCTTAAGAAATGTGAATTAGGTGCACTGGTGCATAGGAATGAAATGAATAACCTGAAAGCTTTTTTTTCCTCTTATTTTGTCCTATCAACTCTGCTTGTCTCTGTAGTGTCTATATCCAGATTAACCCCAAACTTCAAAGAGTTTTTAACAAAGCTTCAAAGCAGCAATTTGTGCATCATTATCACTGTACTTTGAAACCTCTTTCTTCAGAGTACAAACATTCTTTAGAGAGGGATTAAAATCCAAAACAAAATTCCAAGAAATTGAATTAAATTGGGAAAAAAATGTTATGTCTATCATAGGTATTTTTTCCTTTGTAGCATTGACACAATCTGCTTTGCATTCCTTTTCCTGGTCATTTTTTCATATCATGTAAAGTACAGTGAGGTGCATATTTCAATGCAGAAAATAGGGAGCAATTAAGATGAAAGAAGCTGACATGGTATAGTTTGTGTCTCTGCAGGACAAGTCTTCTGCTGCGTAGATTAAGTGGGCCACCACATGACATTTCTGAGATTAAAAATTACTGCAGAGAAGACAGGTTTATGGGTTGTCCACTGCATCCCTCCTTAGGGTTACGTATCAGTGAAAAACAGCATTCATGCTGCGTCCTCAGGTCTTCCTTTATAAATGTCTATGTTTTATAATATTCTGACAAAGAAGCAAGTCATATGAGTATCCATGCTGTGTCTCAGCTTAAACAGACTGAGACGTGATTAATGGATGATTCTAGACATTTTTAACCTTATGGTGCTATTCAGTTGAAGGTGGCTAAGTGCATTTTTCTCTAATGATTAAACTATTTGTGGTTCCAACTTCACCAGTATTTCAAAATCGTAATGTGTCTGTTACAGATAGACTGTTAATCAAATAACCTCGCATCTATACCAGTACAACATAAACATCTGAATGAGGATGTACCGATTAAGATGTTTTCATCAGGTGACCAGATTGGTGCAATACAGATATAATTCTTTATTATCCACTGATGATAGATAGTGTCAGAATTACAGGTATCTCAGTGTTCTCACTGGAGAGACCTGCAGTTTTATGAACATGCATTTATTTATACCAATGTGATAGATCACTATTCTGAGCACATATTAAAAATCTAAATATAAATATTAAAAATGGAATAAACCTATGCTTTCAAGAAAATATTGGCCTTTTATTTGGCTGTAAGGAAAGTAAATTACGGTAAATTGACTCAAGATCCCTTAAATGGTGAACAAGAATATTCACAGAATTTTGATGTAGGAAAACTAGTTCACCTTAAATTTAATTTTCTAGTGAATTCAGATTAATTTGACAACACTCCAAGTCTCAAATACATTTTGGGGCATGAAATATACGATTATAGAATGATAGAAAAGTCTAGGCTGGAACAGACCTCTGGATGTGTTCTGATCCAGTCCTCTGTGGAGAGCAATTTCTTAGACTAGACTAGGCTAGCCATGGCTGTCTTGAGTATTCCATGCAGAGAGATTCCAGTACCGGTCCGAGCAGCCTCTCCACTGTTTAACTGTCCTAAAAAGGCCCCTTCCTTTTTTTTTTTTTTTTTATGTCCAAATGGAATTTCCCCTGAAGTGACTTACACTTGTTCTCTTCTCTGTTCACCTTGCAGCCTTTTTTTCAAAATACCTCCGCCTCCTCTATAATTACCATTCAGGTAATAGAAAACTATGATTAGATGTCTCCTGAGCCTTCTCTTCCCTCAACTGAAAAGAACAATTTCCTTCAACTTTCCTTCATACATCACATTTTCCAACATTCTAATTTTCTTGAGGGCTCTCCTCCAATCTCTCTCTGTTCAGCATGTCTTTTATTGAGGGTACCAAAACTGGAGACAGTATGCCAGGTACAGCCTAACAAGAGCTGAGTAGAGTGCAATAATGACAGCTCTTGTGATGCAGTTTCCGCTGCAGTCACTGACATCATTTTTTTTCATTGCAGCAAAGGCATATTGCTAACTCACGTTCAGCTCACTGCACGCCAGTACCCCTAGATCCTTTCTTGCAGATCTGGTCCCTTGCTGGTTAATCCCCAGCTTGTACTACCGTTTAGGGTTCATCATTGCTGTAGGATTTCACAAAGACAAATGTGAAATCCTACACAATTCCTTTTGACCTGATTTTCTGGACTGTCCAGGACTCTGCATTTTACATCTTCGATCCAGTGTTACCTACCTCTTCTCGCAATGTGATATCACTTGCAAACTTAGTGATAGTTTTTAAAGACCCCTGAGGAATTCCACTCATGATCAGCTGCTAGTTTGACTGAGATTTTAACCACCTTTTCAGTTCAGCACTTCAGACAGTTTTCCATCCATCTTGAGATTGTCTTCCAAGATGTAATATCTTCCAACTGTTCTCATATTTATCCTATCAGGTCCCACAAACCTTTCTCTATCTGACTGGTACAGATGATCCCTAGCTTAACCTCCCTCTACTGTCAGTGACTTATTGTCATTGCATCTTGGAATAGAGACTTGGGACTTGAGGGGACAACACCCTTGAAGACTGAGGTGAAAACAACACTGAGTACTTCTTTTCTGTGTCATTTCTCACTAACTTGCCAGCTACGTTCAGCAGCAGTCTCGTGTATTCCTTGTACTTCTGATGAATTATACCGTACGTATAGAAACTTCTCTTGCAGTTTGAGTACCAGCTGAGCTTTTGTCTTCCTAACTAAATCTGTGCAAACATAAGCAATATTTTTTATTCTTCTTTTGTGTTCAAGCAATACTTCTTGCATTCTTCTTTTGGGTGTCTGCCCCCTTTACTCTCCCGCACCTATTTTTTTTTCTTATTTGAGCTTTTAGAATGCTATCTGCTTAACAAGGGTAGTTTATTTCTATTTCTAGGCCAGCTCCTTTTTTTTTTCTTTTTTTCCCATTTACGGGGATGGACAGCTCTTGTGCTTTGAGCGGGCTGCTTCCGAAAATTTCTGAACACCTTTGCCTGCCAAGACAAAATCCCATGAGAGTCCTAACAGTTTCTGTAGCAAAATCTCTTCTAGGAGTTGAAATCTGCACTTCTGAAATCTAATGGGTTTACATTGTTATTATAATTTTGAATAGAAAACTATAAGTGAAGAGTAGGAGGAAACGTGTGGGTTTGTATTTATGTTTGTATCTTTTTGAAATTTGAAGTATTTTTTTTTAATTTTGTTTTGTATTAATTATATACACAGAATATATGTTGGTCAGAAAGATTTACAAATATTTCTGAACTTGGGTGTCTTAGCAATTTGGGATAAACAAAAACTCTCTCCCGGAATGAACTAATGTGTTTGTTTGCTTCTGCTGCTCAATCTATGTCCCTTTGGGTGATTTTATGTTTATAACAAAGAATATTCAAAAGTCACTGTATCTCCTTGATAACAACAAGAGAAATATTAAAGAATATTTTCATTATGAAAGCAATAAAAGAATAAAGTTTCCACATGAAAATTTTAAAATAGCCTCTTGTCATAGCTGTGTATATGGTTAAAACAGTAAAAGCTTGAGTAATATAGTGTAAATTGGAGCTATTCTTGGAGAAATTAATCTCACTATGGGACAAGCGACTGTGAATGAGATTCATTACATCTCACCTGAGTAATTTAAAAGTATGGCATGCAATCCAAATTAAGTGTATATACTTTCCATATAATCAATTGAAAGAGAGAAGGAGTGAGACCTCCAGAGAGTGATTAATTTGTCTTTAAATAGGTATCTATTAGAAAGATGATAAATATATCTCTGGAGATGCTTCTCTCTTTAATGTCTGTGAAGAAAACTTAGAGGAATAACAAAGATGTCTGGTTTTTAGATACTTAAACTGAGGTGAAATGAATGTCATTATCTATGTTAGCCCTTCATGCACAAATGTGTTGAGTGAGGGTATTACAGAAAATATTTACTAGTATATCTCAATAGTGTAAGTTGGCACACCGAAGCAACCCATACAAACAACAATATGATGGTGCCTAGGAGGTATTTTTTGTGGTTGTTATTCCTGAGAAATATTTTGGCCATTTTCTTTATTCAAATTAGATTTGACAGCAAATTCTTTTAAACCTTGATAGTTAGAATTAGTAAGGAAGACTTCATAAGCATGTGCACTCCCCAACTTCTTCCCAAATTCATGGCAGATCCGAAATACTTTTCTATAGCTAAATAATGTTATTCAGACCACTGTATCTTATCTTGCCTTTTGATTGCTGTAATTACTCACTTGACCTTGGAATTTTACATAACTTTCACTATGGACAATAGGAAAAAAGAAAGTAGCTATTACGACTATCACTGGTACCCTTTGTCCTGTTTATCTTTGTTTTCAGAAACTACACTGATTCTTATCCATTTTTTATAAAGTTCAGTTTCTTCAGAATTTTATCACTTTTACTGCATCTTGTTAGTTCTCCTTCCTTTTTATCCACTGATTATGTTGTCTTACTCTGCACTCTAATGTCCCAGTTTTCCAAGTTGCTGCCTTTAAGATATTTTGCCCATTGCACAGTGACATTTTTAGAAATAAAAACTTAATTATAATGGACAAAATTTAATGAAAGAGTTAATTACTCTGGTAAAAGGATCAGAATGATTTGTTTACTTTATAACTATGTTATATGATGTTAAAGCCTTAGATTATTTATAAAACAATTTATGTATTATTGTGTATGAAATTAAAATGTGTAAATAAAAGTCCCAAGTAGAGCACTCAATTACTTGCCAATGTTCATCCAAGCAGTAGAAATCTTTCAGAGAAAGTAGGTATCTATATAAAAACGTTTAACAACTTACATCCAAAATAATAAATATGTTATGAAAATCAAAAGGAGTTTCAGCAAGCACACTTCTTCCTGGCTAGGTTTATATGGGCTAGCAGAAAAGATGCGTTTGGGAATCACAAATGAAAAGAAACAAACAAAAACCTTTCTTAAAAATTTCACCAAGGAAGGAAGTAACATACCTTGCAATCAGGAACTCAAATATACCAAAAAAACAAGGGTCTACTTTTGTGTCACCCACTAAATATTGAAGGCAGAGCACAAGTATTCTGCTTGTGTGTTTGAAACTGGACTGTGGACATGATGACCACCAGTGAAATCCCATTTTCAGATATGGGTGGCACCTTCTTATTGCCTATGAATGAACTTTAAAGGTGTTGGTTCAGATTTATATGCCTTGGATAGTGAAAATTCACAGTTTGACTTGATGAATTGTATTTAATGCATCACTTTAACAGAAATACAGTACTATGCATGAAATGCATTCAAACTGTACAGAGTAACCTAAGTAATTCAATGCAAATAAAATGCAGTAACAGGGAAAAAAAATGTATTTTACAAAGCAAACAAAGAAAACATTTTTCATGTAGTGTCTGAGGGATTACTGAAATTCTGCTGATTTGCTATAATGATAAAAGCCAACAGGTTTTTAGAGGTGTTAACTTCCTGGAACTGCATTTTCACTACTTCATGTAAGTAGTCTTTAGTACTTCCCATTTCAGTGACCCATATATTCAAGGCATGCAATTTATTTCACATACAACCTTGGGAAGTCAGATTCTTACAGTGGTTCACAGAAGGCTTGAGATTTGATGTGCCTTGATGGCTGACATTCAGATGGTTCTGTCCTAATGCATCATAGCAGCTTACTAGAAAATAATAATCTATGCTATCCCCCATAAAACTAACCCTTCAGTTTAACATTCTTAAGCTATGCAACATCCTTGTCAGGCAGCCTTCCTCCTAAATTAGTGTAGAACCCTGCTTTATTTTTAGTGATACCTCCATCTACTCTGTGTGAATTATTCTGTACTGGCAAGCAGCATAAGTACTGGTAGGTACTATTTACTGATACACTGAGCTTGCTAACAATTGTGGTATCAGTAGAGCCAACATGGTGCATGTTAATTTTCATTAGGTACTTGAAATCAGTATGATACTTCTGGGAAGAGTAACTTATTTGCTAGATCTAAAAAATATTCCTGACAAACTGGTACACTTTTGGCTGCTATTATCATTATTTTATGGATATATTAGACCTTGATATTGATAATAAAGGAAAATACTTTTACCTTAAAAATAATGGTACAGATAGCAGGGTGTTTATCAGTATTGTTTTTCTGGCTGCACAGGGGACTCGCCAAATTCAAGCAGCACTATTTGGAAGAAGTGAACTATACATTCCATAATTTAAAGAGTTCCATAAATCTTGACCACTATCATTACAGGAGATCATAAAGAGGAAATCGAGGGATCACATTGTTTGCATAGGTGTTACATATATATGTGGTACAGCTTTTTCAATGTGCATTGATAATTCCATATTGTGTCATGGTTTAACCCTGACCCGGCTAAATTTTCAGCTAAACTTGTGCAGTTGGACTTCCAGATTCCACCCCTCCACTACCAGGGCAAGGGAGAGGAAAATGAGAAGAGAGGCTTGCGGATTGGAAACTAAAGCAACAGCTTTAATGAAATTATGATAACAATAGTAATAATGATTAAAATAATCAGAAAGTAATGAAAATATGTACAAATATCCAAGATCGCATTCCCACCCCTCCCCTTGATGATATACATCACCACAGCTGCTCTAGAGCACACACAGGGGAATAAGTACACAACTAGGAGTAAGTTGAACTCAGGAACTGGATTCAGGGATGCACAGGTCTGGGATCATAAGCAATCAGAAAAATGAAGTCTTCACTGGATGTCAGCCATGGTAGAAGAGAGCCAGACCCTCATGATCTCTCAATTGTAGAGCAAGTACGATGTATATGGGATGGAATACTCTTATTGGCCAGTTTGGGGTCACCTGTCCTGTGCTATCCTCCCTACAGATGCAGCTGCGTTTTACTAGTTCAAGGATGGCCTTGGTTACTGGAGGAATAAGTACAAACATTGGTCTTTCTGCATACCAATGTTCCATGACATCACTGCTAGAGAGAAACCATTTGAAAGATACGCAGTCAGTTTTTCAGAAAATGTAGTTATGCTAGAGTAAGGCCGAGACAGATCCAGAGTCAGAGTCACCCCAATTAACTCAAACCATAACATTCCACCCCTTATTCCATAGAATTTATGTCATGCTCAGGTATTTCTACTTATATCTACAAATATATATATATCTGTAAATTGGTAATTCATAATGTATCCACACAGAAGGTCATTAAGTTCATGATTGTGGATGTCAGTTCAGTTTAACAAACTTTTAAGTTGAAATATCAGTTCCCCGTCCCTTTACAGAACTCAGGGAGCTGCTTGTTCATCATATTGGAAGGCCTCCTCAGCTCTGTAAGCTGTGAAATTGTGCCTTCTTCAGGATTTGGTGGATGTGGAAGTGCGTGCCTTGGCTTAGTACAGGCTGCTCATGGAAGGACTGAGAGGAGACAGGACTGGATCCTGTAATGACTGGGCTTAGGCTGGTTTCTGCACCACACACTCTGTCAGGGCTGTTGGTGTTACTGTTGCTAGAGCTGCTGCTGCTGCCACTATTGCTACTGGAGGACTTCCATGTCCCAAGCCTTCCTGAAGGACAATATTCCTGGTATTTACATTTTGTCTGGGGAACGTGACTGTAATCTTCAGATATCTTGCCAGATACCAACTGAAAATACCATACAGAAGGAACAAGCAGGTCAAGAAGATTCCTGAGCTCTTTGGACAATAACTTCCTGGCATAGGTACTGAGAGAACCGACCAGAAAAGGTGCCCTCCTTGATTTTTTACTAGTTAACAGAGAAGGTCTGGTGGGTGATGTGATGACTGCAGGCTGCCTTGGTCACAGCAACCCTGAAACAGTCAAGATTAACATCAACGGCAAGAGGAGGAAAATTGTCAGCAAGACTTCAACTCTGGATATGGGGAAAGCAGGCTTCAGATTGCTCAGGGAACTGCTTAATAAGGTCCCTTTGGAAAAAGATTTTGATGGTGCTGGGATCCATCAGCACTGGTTGCTTTTTAGGTAAAACCTCCGACGGGCACTGGACCAGGAAATCCTGAAATGCCAGAAGTCAAGCAGGCAATGCAGAAGGCCAGCCCGATTGAGTAGGGATCTTCTACTCAAACTGAGGCATAAAAAGATGGTGTATGGCCAGCAGAAAAAAGGACAGGTGACATGGGAGGACTACAGGGATGCTGTTCACTCATTAACAACAGCTTAGACAAAGCAAAGACTTTTAATCCATTTTGCCTCTTTATACAATTGTTGTGGTTTTGGATTTTTCCAAGGAATTTTTCTTCCTTTTGCCAACAAAAGGAATTTCAGTGAGACGCGAGAGGGCAAGGGGGAGGACATTTCTGGGGAAACCATGACAAAGGTCATGCCCGGGGCCAACCTTTTCCTGCTCTTGGACAACGGCAGCAGCAACAACAGCGGCAGCTACTGCGTGTGTGCATTTTGCAATCTCTGAAGGAAAGATCACTGGTCACCTGAATCTTCCACAACTCCTGCAGAACTCACACTAAGTTTCCGTCTCCCTTTCCCACCCTTTTTCCACCCTTCCTGCCTTTTCCTGGTCACGCTTCCCCCTGCAGGGCAGCAATGGATTGCCATCTCTTAACAAGACCTGCATCGCAAGATTTTGGGTACAGGAGTCTATTTTTAAGGTTTTAAGGTTTTAGTTGTGATTAGTGTTGATTCTGTTCTGTATAAACAGCTAAGAACTGTTATCTTTTCTATACAAATTTTGTTGTTGTTGTTGTTTCTGATTAAAGATCTTTAATATCTGATAACATACCTTAGTTTTCATCTAAACTAAGACATCAGTAAGGATGTTGGGCTCCCCCCCTGCCCCTCCGAGCCTTGAGCTGCAGGATCATGACTGGGTAAACAACCTCCCAATCACCCCTGAACTTGTGTGGAATCTGCTGCTCCAGCTGGATCCTTACACGTTCATCCAAGGGTACTTAAAGAGCTGGGCGATGTCACAGCAAGACCTCTCTCAATGATTTTTCAACGCTTTTGGGAATCTGGAGAGGTACCAGCTGACTGGAAGCTGGCGATTGTTGTCCTAATCTTCAAGAAGGGCTGCAGGGATGACCCCAGTAACTACAGCCCTGTCAGTCTCGCTTCAGTGTCTGGTAAGATTATGGAGAAGATTATTCTGGGAGTTACCGAAAAACATCTGAAAGACAATGTAGCCATTGGTCCAAGCCAGAATGGGTTTATAAAGGGAAGGTCCTGCCTTACAAACTTAATATCCTTCTATGACAGGGTCACCCAACTAGTCACCCAGGGAAAACCGGTCGATGTCATTTTTCTGGATTTCAGCAAGGCCTTTGATACTGTCTCTCACAGTATTCTCATAAACAAAATGTCCATAATGCAATCGGATGAACACATAATGCAGTGGGTGAACACAGTGAATGGAGTTACATCAGGCTGGCGCCCAGTCACTAGCAGGGTCCCACAGGGATCCATTCTGGTGCCAGTGTTCTTCAATATCTTCATGACCTGGATGAAGGACTTGAAGGTTTATTGATGAAGTTTGCTGATTACACAAAACTAATGGGCACTGTTGACACTCTTGGGGGCAAAGAGGCCCTGCAGAGGGATCTTGACAGATTGGAGACAGCATGAAATTTAACAAGGGCAAGTACTGAGTTCTGCACCTGGGACACAGCAACCCAGGATACATGTACAGACTGGGGTGTGAGAGGTTGGAGAGCAGCCCTGTGGGGAGGGACCTGGGGGTTCTGGTTGACAGCAAGTTGAACATGAGCCGTCAGTGTGCCCTGGCAGCCACAAGGGCCATCCATGTCCTGAGGTGTACCAAGCATGGCATTGCTAGCCAGACGAGGGAGGCGATTGTTCTGCTCTTGTCTGCACTGGTGCGGCCCTACCTCGAGTATTGTGTGCAGTTTTGGGTGCCACACCCCTGGAGAGTGTCCAGAGGAGGCCACAAGGCTGGTGAAGGGTCTAGAGGGGAATTTGTATGAGGATCAGCTGAAGTCATTTGATCTGTTCAGCCTGGAGAAGATGAGACTCAGAGGGCATCTCATAGGTGTTTACTGCCTTGTCACAAGGGAGGGAGGTGAAACAGGTGCTGATCTCCTCTCTTTTGCAGCCTATGATAGGAATAGAGGTAATGGCAGGGGAAGTTTAGATTAGATATTAGGAAGAGGTTCTTCATCCAGCAGGTGGTGGAGCACTGCAACAGGATCCCCAGGGCAGTAGTCATGGCACCGAGTCTGCCAGCATTTAAGAAGCACTTGGACAATGCCCTCAGCCACATGGTGTGAATGTTAGGAGTGTCCTGTGTAGGGAAAGGAGTTAGACTTATTGGTCCTTGTGGATCCAGAGTCTCTCTGTTGTGATTTAACTCTCGTACTCAGGGAAGTTAGTGTGGCCATTCTTGTAAATAATCATGAAGAACAAAGCCAAGCAAGAGCACTTAGTTCAAGCGATATAACCAGAAGTGCTATTTAATTTTATGATCTCACAATATGGAAGGTTTCCGAAGATATTAATCTTTGGATTATTGGTCACCCACTTTTCATTTTTGCCTGTTTTAATATAAATTTCTTTAGTAATTTTACATGATTTTGAAGTAAAACTTTACACAGATTACATCTGAGGACTTTATTTGTTGATTTCTTTGGGGTTTTTGTTTTTTGGGTTTTTTTTACTCGATACCAGCAGTAGGCCATTCAATTTATTTTCATTTAGACACGTGGGATAGTCATTAAGAGAGTATCAGGTAAGATGAATCAATATTGTCTTGCTTGTACAGAACTGATTAGATTCGTAAAATATTTACTAAAAGAGAAAAAAACCTCTCTGTATTGACTCTTTGTTTACCAGACTAAACACGCACAAAGACATGCCATTCCATAAGGAAAGATTTGATAGGACAGGAGGAAATGGCCGCAAGTCTTACCAGGGAAGGTTTAGATTGGACATTAGGAAGAATTTCTTCACTGAAAGGGTGGTCAGGGATTGGAACAGGCTGCCCAGGGAGGTGGTGGAGTCACCATCCCTGGAGATGTTTAAAACATGGGTGGATGAGATCCTTAGGGACATGGTTCGGTGGGGAGACAGGTACAGTTAGACTCAGTGATCTCGGAGGTCTCTTTCAACCTTATGATTCTATGATTTAATTTTACAGTATAAAGAAAAATATCACTGCAGTTTTTGTATAATTATACAAAGAACAAAGTTATCTTTTTCTTTGTACATAAAATAACACAGATTCCTACATCCAAGGCTAAATCTAATGGAAATTAAATTTATATACATATATGCAAATTTTTTAAAATAATTATTGTATCAGGCTCAAATGCTACTTTTTAAAAAAAAATACTTCTTAAATTTCTGTCTAGAACAAAATTTGTCATCACATCTCTGTGTTAACTCATTCATAAGGATAAAAATCTTTTACCCAGACCATTTAAAATCAGTCTCTTGTGTGTAACCTAGCTTATCCATAGAAGTGATGAACAACCATCATCATAGGCTAAATAATTTATTTGAGACTAATTTACAGTATTTTAAATTTGCAGTGAATGTATAGTTACCTTTGCATTACATTAATGAAGGTACTGTTCCTCAATACTACTGAAGTGAAAGAGTGAGAGAAATAGGAGAAAGAGAAGAAATTCATGTTGAGAACTTCTTAAGGAACTGATATCCTACTGTATATATAATATCAAATTGATTTATGTTATTTTCTGCTCTTAGAACACAGTTTCAATATTTGAGTCCATCTATTTTTGAAATATGGTCTCCATATACCTGCCTCATGTCTTCTTACAGGTTGCTGATTTTACTTTTTTTCAAATATATTTTTAAGTCAATTCCAAATGACACTTGCCTGCTTTGAAGTGATATCTTTAGACTTTGAATCAGATCATCTCTGATCAGTTGTTCTGAAATGGCTGTTTAGGGAATAATGAATGAGTCAGTAAGCAAAAGAGGCTTTCATCAGCAAATAAACTGTGTAGAGAATAAATGTAATACACTTCCTGTTACACTCCAGGCTTCATGTGTTCCAACAATATAACAGAGAGCCTCCGGTGTCACTGCATGGTGTGTGGCAGACAGCTCTGCGTCTCACATACCTGTAGTGTTAGTTTACCTTCCAGCCTGCATGGCTTAAAAGGAAGCCACTTGGCAGCAATTTGGATAGAGCTGTGGGTCTGCTCGGAGAGAGCTAGAACACTTCAGAGAGTGAGAGAGCCCCAGTTTGTCCATTCTGCTACACGAAATCACTGGAAAGTCAAAACAGATGAGGGTAAAACTGAAAGATAAACACAAGCCTTTACACAACCCCCAAAATAAATAATATGCCTAAAAGCAGTTGTTGAAGAACTAGATGAAAAAATAAAAACATTACTAATCTACTTATATGATGATTACATTAGAAAAGTTTGCCATTGCCTCAAGTTTTGCCTTTCCTCTCCTGACAAGGCAAGATTTTGAGATTTGCTTACATCAAAGTGAGGCACTCCCACTTGTTGGGAGAACATTTACTTTCACGGACAGCTCCTCTTCCAAGGTATTTCAGAGTATCTAGGATAGTTTCAAATTCTTAAGTTTAGTGAACAATGCCTTAGAACGATGACCTGAAATGTGCATAATCACTCACCTATAAGATCAAGGCTCTCAATCCCAGGGAAGTTACCTTGAACAGCATCCTGATCTAAGGGGAGAGTCCCCAACTACAACCTGCTGTTTTGAGAAATACTAACCCAAATCAGCTCTCCCAACCAGGTTCCACTTACACCCTAGTCGAGTCTGCTCTGTGGTCAACTCTAATTTGCTGGGGGTCCCAGCTTCTGTGGATTGTGTGGCTGACAACAGCTACCACAGGTGCATGAAAGAGGCAAGGTGAGCATGTGAAAAAAAGGTAAACAAGTTTGAACAGCTAGGAAGCCTTGAATTTTGTTGGGTCTTTGTCAGGGTTGGTGCATCTAACACAGCAATAAGGAGTGAAGTTAGCTTTTATGGATTTTTGGACATTAAATTCATGTTTCAAAAGTGGTACTACTCCTTTTTTTAAAATTGTAAATTAAACAAAGTAGGAAACAGCAGTAATTAATACAAAATAAATCCCTTCTTCAGGAAGACATTAAGATTCACAGATGGAAAGAAAGAAGCCAGAGTCCTGAGGAATTAAAAAAGTGCTCAGTTACACAATATTTAGAGCATTCTGTGAGCTTTTGGACTTTCTTATCTCTCATTGAACATACAATGTCATATGTACAAAAGATGAATTAAAAAAAATAACATTGTGTTCAAAATAGAGGAGAAATTCAATTTTCAGCTTTTCCTTTGTCCTTTTATTTGGTGCTATCTTACACAGCAGAAGGAAGTATGCACAAACCCTATTAAACTATTCACATACACATTTTAAAATTAAAAATTAATGAATCATAATTGTGCTGCAGTAATCCACTTTAGGATATGATTGACACTTCAAAGCTATGTTCTGATTAGTTATTTGGTCCTTTGGATTATATTATAGCTATTCATCAAATTTCAGCAATGTGTCTTTGGAACATAATCACTAAAAACTCCATGAAAATCCTATAGCTATGACGGATAAAGTAAATGGATGCAGTAAGTAATAATTGCTTCCTCTGTTTGAATCATTCCCATCTCAGTATTTAGCTTGCAAATAATTCTTTCTTACCACATTTCCATATTTTCACTTTTTTTATCCACCCCTGAACCTTCAATTTTCCATGACCTGTATCTGGTTAGAACTAAAAGTTCTGTACAAATCAACAAAGATTCTAACTGTAGAAGAATTATGTCCTTTTTTCTCATACAGGCCAAAGCCCATAAAATCACAGAATAACATACTGGTTGAGTTTGGAAGGGACTTCTAGAGGTCATCTGGTCCAACCATTTTGCTTAAGCGAAGCCACCTAGAGACAACAGCCTTGGAATATGTCCAGACAGGTTTTGAATATTTCCAAGAACGGAGACCTCACAACCTCTCTAAGCAATCTGCTGGTGCTTAGTGCTGAAATTCACAGAGAGCATCATGTGAAACTGATATGCTGCATACGTTGCACTGTGTTACAAGGACAATGCAATTCCCACAAGTACACCTATTACTCAAAGGTTTTCACGTTTTACAGAGCAGTCTTAGGGTTATCAAATGTCTGTGGAGTCCATTTTCCATAGATGAGATGAGATGTGTTAGACGAGGCCCTACATACAATGTTGCTATAGTTTACTGCTTTTTGAGAATGGTGTAGGATCTGTGGCCTGAATGTCAGATGGTAAGTAGGAACATGAGGGATTCAACTTGCTTCTACAATTGAAAAAGCAGTTCTCTTTAGTGCCGAGTTATCATATGGGTTATGAAGCTTGTATATGGTCAAGTAGCAATACAAACATTTTTCAGATTCAAAAGGAACTTTTATTAGCAAATGAACATCTCAGGTTAGACTGGGTACTTAGCAAGATGAGTAATTGGAAGCTGAGGGAAAATGTGCAAGAAAAAAACCATTAATTGGATTATACAATGCAGATGTCTTCCTTGCTGTTAATACAGGTGGCTGAGGAAAACTCTTGTACTGGCCATTGGAAATGAATGGGGCAAGCTTACGCAAGCTTTGACCCCAAACGGAAGTCACTTATTTCTGATTCTTTTTTTTTTACAAGAATATGAGACACTGCTGGAGGACATTCAGAAGAAAATAAGAAGCTACTTTGAACCCCAAGTTTCCAGACTTAAGACTGGAAATACAAGTCAGAAAAATTACGTTGAGCAAAGACAGCAGTATGTAGTAGTGAAACTTTAAGTGAAATGATTTTTTGGATTTGCTTCACATGTGATCTTTGTTGCTTAAATTTGCAATTAATGGGATGATTAATTTATCTCTAGAAATTCGCTAAACAGTTTATATATAAGCTGATATTTCTGGCCTCACTTTCTAATCAATACAATAAAACAAGCATAAGGAAAAAAAATCATCCTGCTGCAACAGTCCAAATTGGATCAGAGGACTTGTTCTCTAGAAATGTCTTTCTCCGGAGAATAGCAATTAAGGTGATTGTAGACATCTATACTGCTTATATCAAAATTCATGAGACATGGATCACACAGTAAAAGTTTTACTAACTAAAACTTATTTGTTTCACTATTACTTGTATGCAGTACCAGTAGTCCATAAACTAGAAGGATGTCCTAAGAGAGCAGATTGTTTACTGAATCTGTGGAGATGGAGAATACATGCTGCCTGACTCTAGTGTGCAGTCACATGTTCAATATGTCAAGATCACACAGCATCTAAAATATGCTTTTTTCAAAAATCCTTGTGGACAGCAGAGACACCACACATACACTCTGGACAAAGTCTGATATAATATTACATATGTAAAGTGTTGGATTTCTTAACTGATAGCATAAAATTTCAGCACAGGCTCATTGTTTTTAAGTCCTAGAATGTGAAGAGCTACGATATGAGGGAAGGTAGACTGTAATCCCAGGCTTCTTTTTATGTCTAAATTTAAAGCAAAAAAAAAACCTGACAGAAAGCTGCTAATTCTTGAGTTAGTAAGTTTAAAACTTTTAAGTTTATTGTCATAATGTGATATATCAATGACTGAATCAGAAAATGTCTCAATGCTTCCTAATGGGAGCAGCAGTCTTGATAGATGAAATTTTTCAAAAGCTCTCAATGATTTAATTTGTCTCTTCCTTTAATGATGCTAAATAGTCAGCTGCTCCTCATTGAAGAATATTAGATACAATACTGCAAATTTCTGAAAGTCTAGTCCTTTTACTTCTCAAGAAATAGCCTGATAGCAACAAAGATCTCATAATCTACAATTAATTTCCATTTCATCTTTGCTACATACAATTATAGTATCCCAATTAATTTTTCATACTATGTATGAAAACATGATACTTGCCTGTAATTCTCATGACTAATTCTCAAAACTGTTTTTCTGTTTTTGTTAATTGTCCCAGTTCATTCACCCCTGAATACTGACATTGACAAACTCTTCTCTTCTCTTCTCTTCTCTTCTCTTCTCTTCTCTTCTCTTCTCTTCTCTTCTCTTCTCTTCTCTTCTCTTCTCTTCTCTTCTCTTCTCTTCTCTTCTCTTCTCTTCTCTTCATTTCATTCTTTTTCTCTTTGTTTCCTTTTTCTTTTTAAATTACAAGGAAGTAAATATTACTCTGAAATCTATCTTAAGCAAGTATCTAATGCTTCAGACCACGGCAGCTACAAGAAGACAGCAGAAGTCACAATCAACAAATCATATAACATTCTGCTCACACTTATCTTTTCATTGCTGTAAGTGACAATTCTCCATCATTCAGCTGAGTGTGAGGGAGACCTGACCTGGGATGATGAATAAAAGAGCTTTGTTTAGACCAGGAAATCCGCTGTGGCAACTACTGTAACAGTTTCACAACAAAGAGTCATCAGAAATATAATTTGTCCCTGTGAAACATGTATCATGGGTTGGGCTTTGGGAGAAGGGGGGAGTGTTTGTGTATGTTAGATAAATTTTTCAGAGGAAAGAAATAATATAATGTATCCTGCCTCATCTGAAAACATTATTAATTACAATTTCTAAGATACATTAAGCTATAGTATGGTTATATTTCACAGCTTAGGTAGTGTTTTCCATAAAGACATAGAAAAACTCCAGTCAAGATTTTTAGAACTTGGCAATGGTTTGGATGCTTGGCCTGAACTGACTTAAAGGATCTTCTCCAGAAGCAGATAATTATCACTTTCTAAATATTCAAAACTTTTTAAAGTGCTTCTAGTTTAGGCTCTGTAAATGACCTTTTAACTTTGGACATTTTGATCACTGTACCTATGTGCCTCTAGGAACACAGATTCATTTTATGGATTAATACTTTGAATGAGTTTATGGGCTTGTGTGGATTTTTACATTTTAAAGTAATATTATGACTGTATTTCCCTTTGCAATGTCCTCATTTTCAGGACATGGTCATTATTTTTCTGGATGATGTTGTCTTCTCACATGCTTGTAGAAAAAAAAAAAGTGTATTCACAGAGAATGGAAAGCATTATAAAGTCTTCGAAAAAAGGCACCTTCTCTTAATCTGTACTTCTTAACCTGGGGAAAAACAATAGATAAGTAAATCTACAAACAATCTGTCAGGTGCCATTTTTAGAGATTTAATGGAACAGCCATAGTAAATGGCTTATAAAACAGCTAGGAATCTTAAAATATTTATTTTAATATGTTTTACATTTTTCTTGCAATGTTTTCTTGCTTTCTACATTAAAATTATCCTGTTAGATCTAATTTTTCATAGCAGTATCTAATTTTTTGAAATCCTTTTCTCTTATCAAACTCACATGTTGTGCTGAGTATAAATTTTAAGTCTTACTAATTTTAAGTCTTAACAACTTTTAGTACATAATATGAGATACATTTTTCTTTTCATGCCAAATAATCTAAGAAATAAATTATGAGTATGAATATTTATAAATTTTAAATGCATACTCAAGATATTCCTATTTCTACAAAATAGAAAATTTAAATCAAATGTAGATGGCCTCTTCATCCTTAGAATTTGGAACTGGACTTCCTTCAAATAAATACACTTTCCATTGCCTTTCAAATACATTTATTTTCCTTTTACAGGTCATTTCAACTGTGTGATGTTGTGGGACATAAAGCATTGTATGTAATTCAGAATGACTCAGTTATTCAGATATTTCTATCTGATTGTTCATGTCCAGCTGCTCTCTTGCTGGAAGGGGGAACAATTATCTGCAATTGCTACTGAAGTTCTTAGCCCAGTAAGAAGCAATCCTTAATTTACTTTATGACTCCATTGCCAGCCTGAATTTCAAGAAATGGGTGAGGTAAACAGTTAATATTTTCCAGCTATTAATTTTGTCTACTGTCCATCAGAGAAGAAGGCATAAAATAGAATAAAATTACTTTCTTATTGTTACTTTTATTTTCAAGGATTTGAAGATCAAACTTTTGTTTATGTATGGATTTCACCCTGCTTTTGAGAACTAATTATTCTTATGTGTGATACAGAAATAGTAAAGAAACACGATAGATCACCTCTGGTGTATGAATATATGAAGTGGTTGTGTTTGATAAAATGAAAAAAAGGTCTTGGTATAATTTTGTCACAGATGCTACTACTTCAGAAAGGGAATAGCAAAAAGGCACATCAGCACGAATCAAAAGATAGTTACGGAAGAGATTTCTGGAGTTGTATTTATGAATGCAAAAAGCTATGTGTGAGTAAAAGCTCTGAAGATACTTGAAGAAAAATGGATTTAGGGTCATAGAGGCTGTTAGGGTGGTAATATGGTTTAGGGGAGGCATGTAATATAAGGGTACACTATGAGCGGTATGAAAGTTAAAGATACATCATTTGATTTGGAAAAAACAAGCTATTAGGATGAAAAGCTGTGAATAGAATACCTAATGGCACTTCCATGCAAAAAGGGAGGACAGCAGCAACCATCTGCTCTAAACTTCACTGTCTCATTTCATTTAAAGGCACAGTAAAATCATTGGAAAACATTACCCGGGAAGGTTGTTTAATTACCACACTGGAGATGGTCAAAACCAAGCCATATAATATTTGGAACAATTCACTCTAATTTTGAAGCTAGCCTACTTTGAACATGAGATTGGACCAGATGACCTGCAATAGCTCATTCCAATCTAAATTATTCTATGGTATTATGATTCATCTTGTCACAGATCATTCTGCAACACATGGCAGGATAAAAGTTTTAAGAAATTAACATAGTAATCCTTGAAAGAATTTTTTAAGTGTTCAAGTACATAGTGGACATGGCAGTTGAATGAGGATTAGATTTCTGTTGCATAAGAAATTGTGTATTTTCTAAGCTACTCTATCACCATATAGAATGAAAAAGAGATCACTTTTTAAAATTTTCCAAAAAGCAAAATTGTGCAAATAGCAGCAACAACAATAAAATTGTCCATATCAATCAAAAGGTCTCCTTCTGCAGAACCTTTTTCACAATATTATAACATCTTAAAATGGAATCCTTAAGTCCTTCTTTCCAAAAACCTCTAAATATAACACACTATTTGAACCAGAATATTCCTCTGTGTTACATTCTATGCTTAAGTAAGCACTATTTTAAAGAAGTGTTGATCCTAATATTTCCTGATAGTTCAATTGTTAGTCATTAACATTCATGATCATTTTTTTATTCTTTTACAATATGATGTAGACTTCTAAAATGTGTATGCTAGATAATCTGAATTTATATAGTAGCCCTGTATGAATGTACAGTAGTGCATTTAGTATGATAGTACCAAATGCATTACAAATTATTTTCTACCTATTTAGAGGTTTAAAATATATATATATAATGAAACAGAATGTTTCACAGTAGAAAACAGATTAAACAGCTGCCTGAGACCTTCAAAGCTTTAGGATCCCTGCCCTTTTGAACATGAGAGCAAATTGAACCACCTCAAAAAACTGCTTAACCTTTACTCTCTCTAAAACTCCAGTAGGAAAAACTTCTGTCATATTTTTTTCAGTTATTGTTTAGGAAAAAAAAGTTTAGAAAAAAAAGAATTATTATAAGAAGATTCAGCTCAAAAAATGAACTACAAGAAGGGATGCAGAGCTGAAAATCCTGTTTCACATTTTCTTTCACAGATTTTTCCTAGAAATTCTTAATTTAAGATGTTATAAGACTTTTGTTTAGCTTAAAGAATATCTTGGAAATCACTCTTGTGTAGTAGTTTTTAGAGAATTGTTTATTTCTCTTACATGAGTTTTAGTCCGGTGCAACTAATATACCTTTTGTAAATTTACCAGACCAAGTTAAAATCATGTGCCTGGAGAACACTTTACAAACACAGGATCTGCTCTTACAAAACTGTACATTCACAGCTGCATGTAACTACTAGCAAATAATCACAACAACAACAGCAAAACAACTTCATTTCTTGACAATTATTCTCAGCACTAGATGATATGTACCTCAGTGATAAAGGTGGTAAATTTACAGCCTGTATAATGGAACCAATGGATCCACATGTGAATTTCATTGGTCTATGTTACTTAGAACACTGGTAGTCTTCTAACAAACAATAGTTTGTTTTTTCTGTTGGTATAGCCTAAAAATACCGTAATGCTAATTGCAAGAATAGCAGGTATTCTTTCTTTCACAAACTATTGAATGCTACATGAAACATTATTTCATAATATAAACCATCAGGGGATGTGTGTTCTCATGTTTATAAAAAGAAAAAAGATGAAGTTCTGGTGCTTTTAAGGTTACTTAAACAGGAAAAAAAAATTTTGTAAGAAATTCTACTTATTAATAAATTGAACATTTTTTGTTCCATTCAAGATGGAAGAATATATTCTTACGAAAAAGGACATTGGTAGTCACAGTGTGTATTGGGTTATGTATTGTGTAAAAATTGTTCTGTTTCTAGCTTGTTATTAAAAGCAGGGAAAAATGGAGGAAGTAAAAAAAAAAAAACATTTTTCAAGTGTTAGCAGCTGCAAAAAAGTGTGTATTATGTCAAGGAATTTTAGAATGAAGCCAGATTTCAGCCTTTCATGGTGTTACACTCTCAGTCTGCTTTACGAAATGATATGCTGAAATGTTAAAATGACATCTAGACTCTAAAACCTGAAAGGAATGCATGTTAACTTTTAGATATAAGGCCTTTATTCAATTACTTTTCCAGATGGAACTAAGGAGCAGAATAATGTAAGTCAGAAGCTTACCATTAGAGAGCAGCCTCCTACTGTCACTAAAGTCTCAGTGACTGAAATCTAGGGGATGATAACCTTATTTGTGTTTGAATAACAGTGTGGTGTTTACAATATAGGAGGAATAACCATGACCCTGCATTTTATGTGCACTATCCCTGTCTATGACTGCTTCCTCTAGCACTAAGTTTTGATTCCAAGTACAATAGATTATTTTAATGGCCAAAGAAACTGCTTCATCATCAATTTCCAGGATAGAGCACAAGCACCCAGGTTCATGAGTTCTGTCCTTTTCTTCATGCCTGGGCATTCTTCTAACTCATGGGATGAAGTATGATTCCCATATTAGCCTTTAGTATTTGGACCCTTCCATTTGAGGACTCTAATCTTAGAGTCTTTTACATCTTCAGTGTCATATTAGTACTTACCATCTTCGCATTCTAAACTTACTTTTTAATTCATTTTCAATAGCTAGTTGTGTATATATAGTGTTATAGTTTGTATTTCTTCTGTTTTCCTTTTTAATCCAGTGTCCTTTTCATGATTCATATGTTCAGAAGCTTGACTCTCCTCTAGACTTTCTATTAGATCCATGTTTTCCATTCTGTTACCTCTCAGTGATGTAGGTTAGGTTGAAATATCTCCTATATGAACTTGTTCACAACAACGACAATCCGCAAAAACTTTGACTCAATTTAGACAATATGAGGTAATGCACTATTGTGTACAGTTTGTCTTCTTCAGAAAGGTAAGATACCTTAGAGTTAATGCTGGTTAGGAGTATATCCAAGCTAGCTAAAATTATGTCCTTTAAGTTCAAATTACAGCATCTGTTAGGTTTTCCTGTTCATGTGTGTTTGAGTTGTGTCATTAGTAAGGACTTCATCATCTATTATCACTGAAAGCTCCATTTGAATCTATCTAGAGTACTTAAGTTTAAAATTCAGCTTTTCATTCCATTGTTCTTTCAGCTTTTACTCTGGGGGGGAAAAACATGGTTTTAAGCTTCATCATGAAAATTTCTTTTTATATACTTTGTGATCTTTCATGCTGAGTAGTTTCTTTTGTGCAAAGCCACTAAGGAGATTCTCAGGATAGGCAGCAGTGGAGACAGAGCTTTTGCCTTTTTTTTTTCCTACATGAGTGAGAAGAGGATGTGAGTTTGATAGGGCTGGGAAGTTTCTAACAACCACAGTTGCCAGTTGTCTGTCCTATAGGCAGGATTAGGCATTGGAGCTGAGGGAGAGGGGATAAGATACTTGAATTATATCAGGAGATTACAATTCTGCTTTAAACCCATTTTTTTCTCAAAGTGAAGCTGCCCGTTAAAAGAAAAAATTATGAGTAAAGATGACTGGTAGAGTATATCACCATTAAAGTCTAATAAGAGAGTGCAAAAAGTTATCTACAACACAAATTGAATGGTTGCTCAAAGTGGGGAATTGAGAAGAGTGATAGAGCTGACTTCAAAATGAGCAGGGAGCAAGCCAAGGCAAATTAGCATCAGGCAGTGAGGCAATGATTTTGAGGGTGGCAAGGATAAATTAGAAACATATTGCTGAGATAGAAGTATATCGTTAAGGGAAAAGACTGTAGTTAAGATCATCTTGGTAGTGTTTCAGGCAGGCTGACACTTAAAATCCAAGGAGGTACTTCAAGCCAAGTACTTCAAATACAGTGCAATCAACAGTTTATTTTACCAGCCAAGCCAGGTGCACTTTGATAGGAATTTAGAGCCTGGCAAACTTGCTAGATTTTAAGGGGATAAACAGGCTGTAGCCAATTCAAAGACATTTAATTTGGTCTGAAGGTGAAGTGACGGTTTAATGCAACAGCCATGTCAGTGTAGTAAAAGAAACTACGTGCTTTGGAGTTTTTTAATTTGAATGGATTAAAGACGAAGATAACCTCTGGTATTTTTTTGATTATGACTGCCATTTTATTTATTTTATTTTTTTATCATATCATGAGTACATGCTTAGTTAATATTTCAAATGCATTTGCAAAAATAATTTTATTTTTATTCAGAGATGCTCATAAATTCTCATATCTGATGTGCACTAAGAAGGCTAGACCACCTTTCTGGGTGAAAAGAGCCTTCAGCATTAGCAAGTAATGCAAAAGGCTCTGAGCCAAGACATTACTAAGGCAGCAAATGGTACAGGAGAGAATGCCAAGGAATATAAACTTTCTAACAAAGTGCAGCCATCTTTTAAATGATTCTGAATGTGTTCAAAGTTGGTAACTCACACACATATGACTATCGAAACTTCCTTTTCCCTTGTGCATTTTGTTCAGATCAGATGCCCTGTTCTGGATGAAGTGATGGTCTGTTGCACAAGCAACACTAGTCATTGTGATAAACACAAAGGGGATTTGTAAGGAATTGTTTAGAAAAAAAGGAGCTGTTGCAATGACAAGGCAATATCAACTAAATGTGTAAGGAAGGAAAGGGTAAAGGGAATGAAAGAAATGATTGAAAGTGAAATTAAGGACTAAGAAGGAACCCTATCAAATTTTGGAGGAGTTAATAATACATGGCAAACGCTCCCACCAGGATCAATAGAAGCTACATAGAGAAAGAAATAAAAAACCCAGAGTGACTAGAGGCAGAATTTTAGGCAGTTTACACTGGGAAAAGAAATGCAATTAGTTTTTAAGATACCTAAGCACAACCTGTATGTATGTATGTGGAAACACAAGGGAGAAAGTACAAATGAAACAATCAGTGGTCCTACCTTGATGCTAAGCTGAATTATGACCAACTTTCATGTGATGCTATGCATTGAGCAGTGTTTCTTAACACTCATACAGCCCATTATACAGCTTTTCTTATTCCATAGTCAGTTATCGGTTTATCCCATCTTTCAGTTACCTAAATAATAGGAAAATCATTATAATATGTGGCTTAAATCTTCTTTCTGGTATGTGTCCTTTATATATTCTAAATAATCTACTCTGAATTTTTATTATAACCATATCTATACTGTTCTTGTTTTTAATTTTGCCTTAATATTGAAAAACATAGATGTGTGCATTTTTTTGTTGTAATTTTATCTTTTTCAAGATTAATGTAACTCTTCTCCTTTAAGTCATTGAAGTACCTAAGTACCTATACTTGTTATATTTTAAGGAAAAGATGACCAAGATTTCTCTTATTACAGAAAAGCAGCAGCTGAGAAAGATTAAAACTGAAAAAGGGAATTTTCACATCCTGGGAAGTCCAGCAACTCAAAGAAAAAGGTGTGGAGAAAACTGTCCCGGGAGGTCCGGCAACTCAAAGAAGATATATCCAATTCCTTGCCTGTACAGATGAGCATCTCAGCTACTAGGAATAAGTGTCCTTTGCTCAAGACAGAAGATACAGAGGGGATATATCACGAGGCATCCTGTGGTTTTACATGCATGACCATGGAGAGGACATAAGAAAGCAGGATGTAAAACCTACCTTGACCATAGAACCATGCACAGGCATGTGAATTGTGAGGAAAAATAATCACAATTCAGGATTCTTCCAGGAAAACAGCTGCTCCAGTCTCCAGTGGGCAGTTCCCCAGGCAGTGCAGAAGAGCTTACTTCTGATCTTATGGGAGGAACTTCAGATTCATATCTACAAGAAGTTAGTAACCAGGATGGGATTCAAACCCACACATGCCACACAAATGGATTTGTCAGTAGCAACTACTATAACCAGAACTAGAGAAGCCCTGCCTCAAGCCAGGTGGAGGAAAGGCACAATCAGGTTTACTGCAGAGCATGGATCCAATGGCCTAGTACATCAGGCCCATAGGAGTATAAGGCTCTAGTAGATTCCACTGCACGATGTACCCTAGTGTCATCAGGCTATAATGAGGCAGAATCTATCTGGTTTTTTTGAGATCCCAACAACTAACTACGTTGGAATCCCAAGTGTTTCTAACAAGACATGAGTGGCAAAAGCAACCCATTGTGGCTTGCCTAGAGGCACACACCTCCATGACATAAACTATCTCAGGAGAGGTTATTTCAAGGACCCAAAAGGGTAGCAGTAAGATTTTGGTACATCTGCCTTAGAGGTGGAGTAATTTTAACAACTGCCCACCTTACTTGGTCTCTCAGATTATTCTTCTGTTGTGGGGTTTCTGAGGGCTGAAGAATAACAGGTGTCTATTGTTACCTCAACAGTGCACCAGTAACAATGGCACACCAATCGAGACTCCTTGATTCCCATTGAAAAGCTGATTTGTTGATTGGAGAGCCAAGGAGTAATCAGCAAGACTTGTTCACCTTTTTACAGTCCTATATGGCCAGTGCAAAAGTCTAACGAAGAGTGGAGAGTTAACAGCAGACCATCATGACCTGAATGGAGTTAGGATGCTGCTGAGTGTTGCCATGCCAGACATGTTAGAACTTCAGTATGAACTGGAGTCAAAGGCAATCAAGCAGTATGCTAAAACTGATATAATTTATATGTCCAGTACACCTGGAATCAACTGCCTCAGATGAAAACACAGCCCCACAATTTGTCATGGACTCATCCAGTCTGTACTGGAACAATGTGAAGTTCATACACTGATGACATCATCATATGAGGCAACAGCAGAAGTTTTCAAGAAAGTAGAGAAAATAGTCCAAATTCTTTGAAAAGCTGTTTTTGTCATAAAACAAAGTAAGGTAAAGGGACCTGCACAGGAGATCCAGTTTTTAGGAACAAAATGGCAATAAGGATATTGTCAGATAACAAGCTGTATGGACCCAGCCTGGCATGATTAAAATGTCTCAAAACAGGTGATTCTGGAATGTGACTCTATGACCCCCAGGAGTGGACAGGTTGGGCAGATGTGCTGAAGGACATATTTCAACCTCTTACCTGATCTGCCACCTGACCCAGGAGAGAGGCGGGGACAGAGAGTTTAAAAACCCGTGACACACACTTGTGGCCTTGTAGACACCTCCTGCCTTCTTGGACCCACAGGACAAAGAAACACGTGCTGCAACACATGGGGCCTTGGAAATGGTGAGTATCTTTCATCTTTTCTATCTCTCTTATAAACTATCTCTTTCTTTCTCTCTCTCTTCCTCCTTGTTCTCTTTTCCTTTTTCTTATTTCCTTGTAACAAGTGTGGCTGCAGCAGGCTGTAGCAGACATTTTTACTGTTTACTTTTGACTCTGGCAACATCAGGCTTTTTTTATATTTTACAGTTCTGCTAAGCAGACTCTTATACAGCGTTATCACTGTTTTCTAAGTTGCACATTTTTGCCGTAACATTGGCTTTTGTAGTTTCTTGTCAGTGTACTATCTTGTGAGAGTCATTTATTGTTTGTATCCAGTGTTTCAGAGCATGCACCTTTTTTAGTAAAATATTGTTCACACCCTTCTCCTGAGCAATTTACATCACTCTTGATGCCATGTCAGTGATTTCAAAGTGCTCACTTTAAGTGGGATGCGACCCAAGCCTTTGAACAAATTAAACAAGGAATAGTTCATGCAGTAGCCCTTGGGCTAGTCTGGACAGGACAAGATGTTAAAAACGTACTCAACACTGCAGCCAGGGAGAATGACCATTTGGAGTCTGGCAGAAAGCACCAGAGGGGGAATGAAGTGTGTGAGGTGTGCTGTACTCCAACTGTAAAGGAAATGTTGGGAACATATGAGCTGCTTCAGAAGTGGTTGGTACTGAAGCACAGCTCCTCTTAGCACCTCAGCTGCCTTAAGGGGAACGTCCCCTCCACACATGATGCAACTGATGATGTGTGGAGTAAGAAGGTCACATTGATCATACAACAGGATTAAATAGGAATCTTAGAAGTGATCATGGACTGGCCAGAAGGCAAAGATTTCAGAATATCATCAGAAGAGGAGGTGACACATGCTGAAGAGGCCCCAT
The DNA here is from genome assembly GCA_033558235.1 of Neomorphus geoffroyi. Taxonomy (NCBI): domain Eukaryota; kingdom Metazoa; phylum Chordata; class Aves; order Cuculiformes; family Neomorphidae; genus Neomorphus; species Neomorphus geoffroyi. The sequence continues at coordinate 24,839,930 of JAUMJM010000005.1, forward strand.
CGTATAATAAACTGCCAGAAAATGAGAAGCAATAGGCCCTGATCACTGACGGGTCCTCTCATATTGTGGGAGAACATTCAATGTAGGAAGTTGCTCTGTGGAGTCCTACACAACAAGTTGCAGAAACTGCTTAAGGACAAGGTGAATTGAGTCACTTTGCGGAAGTGAAATCCATTCAGCTGTCTTTAGATGTTGCTGAATGAGAAAAATGGCCAGTATTTTATCACTATACTGATTCACCGATGGTGGCCAATGCCCTGTGGTGGCTGCAGCAGTGGAAAAAGAACAACTGGCAGTGCAGACGTAAACACATCTGGGCTGCTCCTTTGTGATAAGACATGGTTGCCTGGGTAGAAAACTTAATTGTACAAGGACATCACATAGATGCTCATGTACCCAAAAGTCAGGCCAATTAAGAATATTAAGAAACCCAGCAGGTGGGTCAGTCTTCTGAGATTGAAGTGGACCCAGTAATTCTGAACTGACAACAAAGGGCAAATTATTTATAGCTTCATTGGCCCGTAACACCTAAAGCTGTCAAGAAAGAGATGCAACATATAGATGATCTCATGATCAAGAGTTGTAGATGACCATAGGTTGTAGATGCATAGGTTTTCCATGAATGTGAAACATGTACTACAGTGCAGCAAGTCAAAAGGCTCAAACGTGTTTGGTATGGATGACAATGGCTGAAATATAAATGTGATGAGACCTGGCAGATAGTTTATATTATACTCCCACAAATCCAGCAAGGTAAGCATCTTGTGATTGCAGTGGTGGAAGCAGAGACCAGATGGCTACAAATATACCCATGCCCCATATCACCTGAAATGCTATCCTGAGCTTTGAAGAACAAGTCTTATGGTGACATAGCACCCCAGAAAGAATTGAGACAGACAACAGAACTCATTTCTGAAACAACCTGTCCTGATTTAGGCTCACTCCCTGCCAGGTCAGTAGCTGAAACTGGCAGCTTCTAGTCCCAGTTTCCATCCCCCACAGGAAAAGGAAAAAGGGAAGTGAGAGGGAGAGAGAGATTTGCAGATTGGAAACTTAACACTAAACGAGCTTCAATGAAACAATAGCAATAAAAGGAAGACTGTAATGAATAAGAGTAAATGATAAAATATATACAATTATACAAACCCAATTCAAACTCTCTGGATGAAGATATGCCACCAAAGACACTGCCGACTCAGTGGCAGATAAGAGCTGAAGTCAGGAACACATGCATAGATTCAAGGGCAAACAGGCAGATAAGATTGTACCTGAACTTTGGCCATTGAAGAAGAGGGCTGACTCTCATCATCTCTAAGCTTTTATACTGAGTATGGCATGTATGATATGGAATACTTCATTGGTCAGGCTTGAGTCTCCTGTGCTGTCTGCCTTTCCCAGTAGGTGTGACCCTCTTCTCCACGAGCTCTGGAATGGCCTTAATTTACATAACAATAGGTATGAGCAGTGGCCTCTCTACACAAGGATGGCCCGTTATCTTAGTGACAAATATCAGTCTGAAAAGTCTGAGGAAATGCTCTGCTTTGGCCAAACCAGAGCGAGGTTTAAGAATAGAACAGTCCAAGACTGTTATTATTATTCCAAATTTATCTGTACATTAGATGATCTAAATAGAAGTTAACCAGAACAGCTACTAGGACTTCATCATAGGATGGGGTTTTTTGTTTATTGGTTTTATTTTGTTGTGTTCTGTTTTGTTTTTTTTAATTTTAAGTTTGAGTAGAGGTTGATGAAACTTGCCAGTGGATGTTTTTTAGTTCCTCAGCAGTAAAACTTTCAGATATTTTTCTATTAATTACTTTATCTTGAAATAAAACATCTGGTCTCATAGGAATTTTGACATGATTTAATTTTTCAATCAGTACAAATATTTGCTATTCCAGCTGTGCTATTGGGGGTCAGCCTCTTAGAAGAACTCACTCTATCTCTTCATAAGGCCTGAAATACAGAGAGCTCATCTGGGGGGCAAATGCAGTTATACTCACCTTTATTTCCCACAGCTTTTAAAGCTGTTGGTTTCTAAAGCATTCAAACTGAGAATTCAGAATATGCTCAGAATAGTTCAGTTGTCTCACAGCAGTGTTTCCTTCACTTGTTCCTGCCTTTTTTCCTGGATCTCTCTTTTTCGTTAATGATAGTAAGAACAGCCTTCCCTCTATGTATATTAATTGGATATATCCTTTGCATTTACTACAGTGACCATTTGTGTGGGTATAAAGAATTATCTTTAAAATAAATGTTCACTTTTATATAAGTGTCTGAGCCCTGAAACATCTTAAGATATATTCTAGTAGCCAGTGATCATGAATAAGGCTTAAAAGTCTGGAACACTTGCTAATGCTGTTCGTTCTACTGCCAAAAATCAATTTTCAAATGCCTACACTTAGCCTTTATCACACACACAGAAGTATCACTGGAGCTGTGCAAGATGTTACTTCTTATTTAACTGAAAACTGGCATTTAAAATTTTGTTCTTGTTCCAAATCAAATAAAGACTCATTTTTCTGATCATTTCCCATGAAACAGATTTTTTTCTTGAAAATATCAGCAAATTTTCAACTTATAATTTTGTTCCAGAAAGACAAAATGTTTTCTTCTTTTGATTGTATGGCTTGAGAGTATTTCACAGCATAATAGGTTACTATTACGCAGTATTAATGCTTTCTACCAGTACATGTCACATAATTCATGGAGTCATAGAATATACTAAATTGCAAGAGACCCACAAGGATCATTGAGTTCAACTCCTGACCCCACCACACAGGGGAACCTAAACGTTAAACCTTATATTTAGGAGCATTTTCCAAACACTTCGTGAACACCAACAAGCCTGTTGCTATGACCACTTCCCTGGAGAGCTGGTTCCAATGCTTCACCATGCTCTCAGTGAAGAACTTCTCCCTAATACTGAGTCTGAATTTTTCCTGGCATGGCTTCAAGCCATTCCCTCGTATTCTATCATCAAACAGCAAAGAACAGAAATCAAGACCTCCTTCTTTGCTCCACCTCATGCAGAAGTTGTAGACAGCAATGTCTCCCCTTAGTCTCCTCTATGCTACACTGAACAAACCTGATATCCTCAGCTGCTTCTCCTAAGTCATGACCTTTAGTGCTTTCACCATGTTTGCTGCTCTCCTTTGAACGCATTCTAATATTTTTAGATCCTGATAACATGTAGCCCAAAACTGCACATAGAACTCAAGGTGAGTCCATACCAATGTTGAGCACAGTGGAATTATCTCCTCTTTTGACCAGTTAGCTATACTGTGTTTAATACACCTCAGAACGTAGTAATTGTTTTGCTTCAATTTTAGCAGTTCATATTTTTGATTTTCATGAAACATATGTTACAGTGACACAAAAGATGAGGTTCATGTCAACTGAATTTAGTTGCCTAAAAAATAGGTATGTCATCCAAGTCAACTAGACGTTATAGTCACTAGACAGAAATAAACATCTTCAGATGAAAGCTCTTTTCAAAGATTTATCTTCATTCTATTAGGTACTTGTTTAAACACTTATTGCCAACAGAAGGCGGTCTACAGTTCTCATATTGTGATGTCACTTGTTCTTGCTAAACACTACTGCCTCTCCTGCAATTGTATAGACATTCTCACAGTTAACCAGGTTAAAACTGACCCAGGAGGAAAACATAATGGTATTCCTACTACAAATAATTAAGGAAATATCTCTACCCATTTATTGTAAAGGAAATAGAATAAGAATGTTAATATTTGCACGGAAATTTTGTACATTATCATTCATGTAAAAATAATAAAAATTGTACCAAATGGACCTGTATAATTTGTGTATGAATAAATTGTTTTAATTTTTGTTATCCACAGATGCTGCAATATGAAAAAGATTCACATAATTGAAATATACAAATACTATTGGCAATATTATTTGCAAATTAGGTTCTCTCATTCATCCTAACATAAAATACAATTTAGTTCCGGATTTTTATGACTAACAAGAAATTACCCTATAATTCACAAATGTGGCATAAAAATATTAAAATTCAAGTAAATATGAATTTGCATTTTTACTTAGAAACAAAGATTTTAAAACTCTGGTTAGAAATGCTGGGTTTTAAAGTGCTGTAGCTATCTAATATTAATTAGTAAACTTTTAGGAAAATTACTTTCTTACTTCATTTTTAAAATTAATGAGAAAAATTGAATCAGAAGACTTTACGTTTAAAAGTTTCCCTCTTCTCTCATTTAGTCTTAAAACCATGATACCCACCACCTGTCACATTGCCACTGTACTCTCTTACAGTTCCTATTTCTGTATATCCTCATTTTGACATATTATTACACTTTTTAGCAAATCTAGTCCATTGTTCTGCTCTTTACTGTAAGGTTAAAGGGAACAGAAATTAATTCTAATCTGGCAATTTTAACTAAGCTGCTGAAACATTCTCCTAATTTTCTAGTCAATAGTTTTAATTTTTTGCTTTGTTTCTGTAAACTCATTTTTTCCATTTTTGTGTGGTTTGAATTCACTTCAAATACTTCCAAACTATAGAACAGATTTACTGTTATAGATAAAACTGAAATATACTAACACAACATGCATGCTCACTTATAATTAATTCATAAGACGTAGATAGCTCAATATTATAAAATCAGATAAATTTAGTCAGGATCTGTGGAGGACATAGCAGGCTCAGACCTGCTCAGACCTGGGCCAACTTGAAAACTGCAATTAGCTTAAGAGTTAGATCTGTTTGCTCAAGGCTTGTCCTCTCCAGTTTTGAATATCTCCAAAGGATGCAGATTACGCAGCCTTTCCAAGAGTCTTGTTCTAATGCTTGGTTATGCTCATTGTGAAGAGTGTTTTCCTTACATCTAATTAGATTTTTTCTTAATGCAAAATATGTACATTCCCTCTTGAACTTTCAACACGCCCTTTCAGAGAGATCTCAGCAGAACTAGTTCCTGTACATCATGTTCCTGTCCACAAATCATTTTAGTGATTCTTTCCCAGACAAACTTATGCCAGTTTGTCACTGTCTTCCTTGTAAAGGGAAGTCCAGAACTAGACACAGTACTCCAGATGCATTTTCACAACACTCGGCGGAAAGGAATTGGCATTTTTGGTAATTATCTGGAAACCTGCTCTCTCTAGCCAATTGGCAATATTTAGAATATGCTGGAGCATGAGATTATTCCATCCCAAGTAAAAAAACTTTGAAAATTTTGTCAAACTAAGGAAATTTGGCTGTAAAGATATTATGACTGACTGTGAGAATATTGCTAAAATCAAAGTAATTTACATACATGGCTCTCCCCTCACCCACGCAGCCAGACATCTCACCAGTGAAGACCATCAGGCTGCAAAAGCAGCTTTGGTAAACACATGCTGGCTGTTCCCAGTCTCCTTCTTTATGTAGGTGTAAATGACTTACAGCAGGATTTGCTTCAAAATCTTACAGGGTAATGAGGTGAAGCTGATTATAATTTCATTCCCCAGATCTTCCTTCCTTTTTTCTTGAAAACAGAATTGAAATTTCTATTTTTCCATTTTGAAAACAGTCTTACAATGTTGTCAGCTGTTGAAGGTTAGCCCTGGTAGAATACTAAGACCCACGCAGCGGCTCATTCATTCCTCACAGTGGGATAGAGGAAAGAATCAGAAGGGTAAAAGGGTGAAAACTTGTAGGCCGAGATGAAGACAGTTTAATAGATAAAGCAAAAGCTGTCTGTGAAAGCAAAGTAAAGAATTCATTCACTACTGCCCATCAGCATGTGGGTGTTCAGCCATTTCCAGAAAAACAGGATTTCATCATGCGTAACAGTTACTTGGGAAGACAAACACCAGAACTCTGAATGTCCTTCCTTCCTCCTTCTTCCTTCAGCTCTTTCATGTGTTATGGGATATCCCTTTGGTCAGCTGAGGTCAACTGTCCTGGCAGTGTCTTCTCCCGACTTCTTGAGCAGTCCCAGCCTGCTCACTGACAGGGAGGTGGGAGACGCAGAAATGGTCTTGATACTGGATAAGTAATGATTATGTTAAGCAATAATTAAAACGTGTGTGTTGTCAACAGTTTTTGGTCACAAATCCAAAGCATAGCCCCATACAAACCTCTACAAAGAAAATTATCTCTATGTCAGCCAAAACCAGTATACCAGCTCCTTTAGTGTTCTCAGATTAATCCTATCTGGTCCTATCAAGTTCTTTATATCCAGTTTACTTAAGTGGTCCCAAACTTTACGTTAATTTACTGTAAGTAGTTCTTCATTTCCCTATACTATTAGGATAGGGCATCTGGAAGAACAAAAAGTAGTCCTAGACATTAAAGACTGATCAGAAGGCAATTTTTCCCATTTTACATGTTCTCTTATTGGTACTAGAGAAACACCACAGGTCTTCCTGGACTGTGGAAGCAAGTCAGACATGTGGTTATAACACAGGATTTATTGTCTATACAATGTGGACAGTCAAACACTGGAACAGGTTGCCCATAGATGTTGTGAAGCTTCCATCCTTGGGGTTGTTCAAGACTCAGATGCATACCACCCAGAGTAGCCTTGATCTGATTAGATTGGCTTTGAGCAGAGACTCTACTAGAGATCTCTGGAGGCCCCTCCCAACCTCAATTATTCTGTGACTTCTTCCTTCTTCATGTTGATAACATGCAGGGCCGTTCAACAGGTACCCCAAAACAGTCCTGATCCCATGATTTTCTTCCCTTTAAATTTACTTTCCTCTCACCCTCTTCCCAAACAGTTCTTGTCTTTTACCATACCGCCTTAACCCAAATAACAGCTGGCTGTTCTTTCACAATAAACTCTGGTTTTGTTGACTTCATATCCTTATCTGCTATTTGTGATGTTGGTAAATTCTAGATTTCTATTTGTAAAACCTTATAATTTCTCAAATTATCTTGCTAGTATAGCTGCAAGTCAGAATTGGCTATCCGTTCACAGACCCTAAGAGCTTTTGTCTTTTGTCATTACACATTAGATTACCCACTCCACTCATGAGAAACCCCATGTTTTCCTCAGCTTTTCTTCTGCTGTTCATATATTCCTGTAAATCTTTCTTGTTGCCTGTAATATTCCTCAGTAATTTCAATTCCAGCTGAGTTTGGGCTTTCCTAATTTCCTGGATGCTTTGGCAATATTTCCATAACCTTCCAAGATAGATAGGTAACTTCCTGAATAGCTTTCACCTTTTTTGCATTTTTACCTAGATGGAGATCTTTTTCAACCATTCTGACCACACTCACTCAATATTTTGTACATCAAAATGGATAATTTTTGAACTGTGACAGGTTCCTTAAGTTTGACAAACATTCCTTAACTCCTCTGCTTCAGAGCAGCCTCTCTTACTAGTTCCTTAAACAAAGAAGTTGACCAAGTGTCCTTAATCCAGAACTGTAATCCTGGTACTTCTTTTTCTTCCTTCCTTCAGGATTGTAAGGGCTCTGAAAAGTGTAATACCCTTATAGGAGGAAACGGATAGATATTAAAAAGTTTATGTGGAACAATTTTGACTTTGTAATTAATGAGGGTTTTTTCTGAGTTAGAGTATTTGGACTATAAATGTTAGTATCATTTTAACTGAATTGATAATAACTTTGTTGTATTTTTATAGAATCATAGAAACTCTTTGGCTGGAAAGGACTTTTAAGATCATAAAGTCTAACCCTTAACCTATCCCTTTCAAGCCACCACCAAACAGCATACCTACAGGGCTTTTAAATACCTTCAGGGATGATGACTTAACTACTTCCCTGTACACCTTGTTCCAATACTTGACAACCCCTCGAATGAAGAAATTTTTCCTAGTATACAGTCTAAACCTACCCTGGTGTAATTAATAGGCAATTAAACTAATTAGTTTGGCAATATATTACTGAATCTGTATGTACAGTGCGTTCTCTTTTTGCCAGTAAGAAAATTTTGAATTTGTTGGCTCAAAGAGCATATCCCTACTTGACTATCCAGAATCTCAATCCAAAAATTGCCTCTAGTGCAATACAGAAATCTTTTGAATCACTTATGTTATGCCACATTGCCTAGTACGATAGCAGCATGGTTGAAGTGATACATGAGAACTGGAGTTTATAAGAATCAGAGCTTATGACTGTGTATCTTCTCATTATTTAAGAAATGTTTTGCCCACTAATTCTGCTCAATTTGGCAGTTCATACCCACCATTTTTTCCTTTCTGGACTCCCCCCTTATCCTTGCCCATAAATTCTCAAACAGCCATCATCCCTTCAATAGCAAAGCTCTGTGCATTTGTGATGTTCCTTTGCATACGGCACCATCTTCTCACTTTTGTTTTCCCTGTCAGTTCTTCCCCAAATCCTATACCACTCAGAACTCCTGTCATGTTTCTCAGCTTGTATAGATTCATGTGAGGACACTTGAGATGGACCTCGGTTGTGCCACCTGCTGAGGGGAAGTGCGAGTTCCTACCCTACCATGTTCTTCCTGAATGTTTCCTCCCCTGTCCCCCATTCCTCCACTTTTCTCCAGTTTGGTCTTCATCTGCCAAATAGCCTACTATAAACTCCTCCTTTAAATATTTTTCCTAAGGAAATTGAATGTATTTAATATTTATTTTCCCTTCCAAAAAAATTATTTCATGTCTGTGTTAACTGGCATTGATGTCTAAAGTGCCATGACAATCTATAATATCTACATGCTCATACCCAAGTACATTTAAGCTTTTAAATATAATCTGAGTCTAGACAAGTAAATACAGATCTCCTTGGATGTAACAGGAGTTGTAGATCCAAGATTCTTTAAAATATGTTTTTAAATGGATTTATCAGCCTTACTTTGCATAAAATGTAAAAGTTTCGGCTATAAATAACTTCTTATCCTTGTCTTTGTGCATTGAGAAGTGAAAGCATTCACAGATCTTTCTCTAGAAACATGTCAACTTTAGGTTAAGCCATTTAAACTACGTTGCAAATTATTAACTGCTTCGAGAAAAATCCTCTGTTATGTATGGAAAATATGTAGCTACACAGACTCTATTTCTTCTTTGATTTTTTGAATAGTGCTTTTACTGTCATTGTTGGCTGCCAGATGTAACCCACAAATGACACTTTCACCAGTTGTAGGCATTTAGTAATCTGTGTTTTAAAAGAACTTTTGAAACACGTAAGAAAATCCTTTATTTTTTAAATTTTGCTGAATAAATCAGTCTTTGTTTGTTTGGAATCTTCAAGTCCTTGCCTTTTATATAATTTTCTTCACCATACAAATTCGCCTATATAGTGATATGAAAATGGCAAGATCAAAATTTTAAAATCTAAGTGTTTCTTATATTATGAAAGATTGATTATATTAAAGGTAAGAACAGTGAAAATGTTCATCTCAACCAGCTTTAGAATCCCATCTTGTAGAAATAATCTACACTTGAGTTATTTCTCTGGATGGTCTTTATCATTAACAAAGGCCAAAAGAATTCTCTTGAACAGATACTTGAAGATACTACAGACTATAAAGGGAATTGAAGGATGAAAAAATATCAGCTAGATGCAGATATTTATACTACAAATGACTAGTCTGATCAAGTCACTTTAGGCTTTCTTTCTGATTAATGAAGATAAAGAGACAGTGGAATGCTAAAAGAAGTCCAAAGACACTGAAAGCCCTCTGGGTCAAACAAACATAGAGGACACGATAATCTATTCCACATCCAGTGCAGGGACAATGTCTGAAACAATTAGTTTGGTTCCTGACCTCTGGGGCACTTCCTTTGAAATAAAGCCATATGAGATACTTGCTACCTGTAGGCTTAAATATGTTAGGATTAGAATTGACCTTCTGCTACAGTCCTTGCAAGGAAACAACAACTTTTGTGAATGTGTGTCTGTGTTTTATAGTGTCTTGTTTTACTTACCCTGGGCTGAGATATTTCTTTAGGACATCTCAAATAATTCTAGTTCTTTATGTTCAGGCAACTGAATTAAGTTGTGGGAGTGAGATTCATTTCAAGAGAAAATATTGGAAGTTAGGTGACTACACATAGTTTATGAGTTTATGTGATTAAACTCTTTTTTTTTTTTTTTTTTTTAATGAAGTGTGATTTAAAGAATACAGTCAATGGACCTTCTACAGTTGCAATTCAGTAGCCTCAACATAAGCATCAGGAGTCATTTGAGATGCACAAAGCCATCCATCCTGATTTACAGATGCTTCCAAGAGAGGATATAGATCTACTATTCATTTTCTGTCATAACTTCTAGCCACATACGTATTTCTCAAATACCAGAAGGCATCTCAAAAGACCTTAGAAGCCAATGTTCAGTGAACCAAGCCCATAACCTCTACTGAAAACCATACAAACTCAGATACTTAGCTCACAGATTTATTTCTCTGTTAAGTACATCTGAACTGTAGAGTCTCAAACTAAACTACTATGGAATCTGCACACTTCTAAACTATGCCAGTGTTCATTTCTGCACTGATGCAGTCATCATGCTCCTTTACTTCATAGATTCGAAAACCTGCGCAAAATGTCGCAGAATTCAATAACATTTTTAATTTCCATTCTATATAGTATCTCTAAATGGACTATGACCATAAGCCATGATCACATATCACAGAAAAAAAAAATTGCTATTAGGTATTTCTCAACAGTACATTAACTAGATTTCTCCTCAATGCTCGTCTAGTTGCTTTTTGTGACTCTTCTTACTAAAATTCTGGCAAAGCTTAAAGTGATCTTTTTTTGGCCTGCTTAAATATGCTAGGGGAGATGTTGCAGAAATAGAAATGTACATTTCCTTATTTCCTCTACTGTATCAAAGGAAAAATGGAACCTTTGTCTATGTCACACTTGAAAAAATGCAAGAACAATATTTCTGTATCTATTTCAGTTTGATGATGATCACTTTAGAATTAAGTGAAATAAAATAAAGTAACAAAAACCTAGGCTACATGCCTCATGTCACTTCTATTCTGCTTGTAGAGGGCCAACAGAATATATTTTACATTTACAGTAGGAGTAGCTACAACTAGGACTATATTATTAGGCTCTCTATGGCACAGAAAGCATTCACCAAAGTCATAAATCTTTTACATTTCACAAAGGAAATCTTTCCTTTTATACACAGGTGATTTATCATCAGAAGCAGAATGCAGACCAAAAAAAGCTCTAGGTTAAGTCATGTGCCTGTTCTTTCAAGGCTCTTGAAAACATATTTTAAAAGTGCATCTGTAGATGATTTGCAGCTTCACTCAGAAGTCTGTAAAGAAAGATAAATATATTTTTTATTCTAACATTCACCTATTAACATAATTCTACGTAACAGTATAATAAGCTAAGCGTAGTAATTCTAGTAAGCTTAGTAAGGCAAATATTGATAGACTGTTAGCTTATCCAATGTATTAGTAGGTGTATTGCACATGTTGGTATATGCAGTAAAATCAAATAGATAGTAATTTATTTTAAGATATTATTTTATGTAACCTTGAATTCTAGGAATAGTGTTCCAATATATAGATGTCTTGATAGTTCTTAAATTCTTGTGAGATGAACAGGTTTCTCTGCAGAATCATAGAGCCTTGTCTGTTCAGGATCTCCAAAGTAAGTCTATAAGAAGTTTTTCCATGTGCTTATTACAACTAAATTTGATTCCTCTCCTTGTTCCTCCCCCCTCAAAAAACCCCCAAACCCTAAACTAAAATCCCCAAACTCAAAAAATCCCCATCAAATGTACTATTATCAATAGAATTTTCAATTACATTTCAAAGAAAGACCAAGGAAGCAAAAATAAAGAGCACCAGAGTCCTAAAGCCAGCAGCTAGTAGTTTCTAAAACAAAATCTTAAATCTATCAGCTACTTGAATTACATAATAGGAACTCTAAACGTCCATGAGGAGATTTGTTTCATGTAAATAAAAAGTTAGGCTCTTTCTAGTCAAAGATTGGTAAGAAAATCCGGAGAATGAGTTCATTTTTCTTAAATTGAGGATGGAAAACGTCTAATAAATCTAGACAACTAAGAAACCTCTTTTATTCAAGGAAGGGAAAGATTAGGAATTTGAGATTATTCTTTTTCCTTTCAAGGTCTATTTTAGTTAAAGGAAAACTGCATTTTGGAAGAATCTCTTTCCATTTGTTGTTCAGAGAGCCCAACTACTAAGGCCTTAGATCTTGAAGCCTTGCTTTTCAATAGACAGCTGTTGTACTGTCTGAAAAGGTAGCACTTACCCTAGAGGTCAACCTGCTAGTTATAATAGAGAAAATAAGATGAACAAGTCAGGATTCCATCAGAACTGAGCTATATGTAAAGTAAAAATTACCTAGCATGCTTTTAAAAAAAAGTTAATGAGGAAAATGTGTTTATAAGCAATTTTTTTTTTTTTGCAGTGGAAACTGCTGTTACTATTTATTTTTTTCCTAATCGCCTGTGAAACATCTAGGTCTGGTGATTTTTATTATACACTGTAGAAATGAAGGAAAAATGGAAACTAACACCTGTATTTGTTAGAACAAAACTTTCAGCTGTGCTTTGTGACACTTGGTTTGGATTGTTGTATGTCTAACTTGCCTATGAAACGAATTCGTTAACAAGATCTCTGTTGTACTTTGTTCGTTTTATTTGCCTGTTCAAAGTAGTGAAAACTAAGACACGGAACAATAGATCATTTCTATTACTGGTCATACTGCCAGGACTTGAATTGTCTCCAGTATCAAAAAATATTTGATAACATATTTTTATATATTTAGTGAACAAGCAAAATTCTTAAGCCAACTCAGGATAAAGCCTGCCAGCTATCTCTTTTCAGTCAATACTGGCACATATCAGTTACTGCTGGCTCTCTTGTTCACTATGTCGTTCAACTATCAGGGTCAGCATTTTTTTGATTCAGATGAAAAATTTTATGAGCAAGAGCTTATTAATACTTTCTGTTCTTCCCTTATAGTTCCTAAATGCATTAAGCTTCTCCAGGATAACCTAAGGCAAAATGTATTCCTGTCATTTAAGCAACACTAGAATAAAAGGGGAAAAAAATCCAAATAAACATGTCTGAAAAAAAAATGAGATAGTGCAAAATCTTAACAGGATCGAGTGAGTGTATCACTGAATGAACATATTAATGTACTATCAAAAATATATATTGTTATACTGTATTTATGAAAAAAACCCTCAACTTTTTTTGCAATTAGAAACATGATCTTTTAAGATTTTTTCCCAGGGGATCAATTAGTCAGTACTTTTCATAACTGAGAAACAGTTTGTAGATCGGCTGTTTATACATGCAATTGCAGGAAGACTCATCATCTTCTTATGCAGAATCTATTTTGTGGTAGAAGACTTGCATTTTTACAGACAGATATAAGTAAATAGTACTTTGAGTTGAAAATTATGAATTTAAAATTTATGAAAATCCTCATAAAGAGAGAGAAAATATACCTGATTCGGTTAGAATTATATCCTTTCAAAGAAAAGAAGAGTTTTGTTATCTTATCTGCAACTTAGTCTAACTTGTCTTATTCCTTATTTGTATTTTAACACTGCTTCATGTATTGATATCATCTTTAACAGGTACTCACACGATGTTACTGTCCTGTATATTGGAACTAGAAATGCTGGATAGCCTATTGAATTTCATAGAAGTGGCTAGCTCTCTCCACTAGCTATGTATGAGATTCTGGATATTGTTAGTAATTTCTGTTAAATGCCTTTAATTTGATATTTGATCTAAAATCAATGAAGGACATAGAAATTCTGTCCTTGTATTTCACCTCTGTAGTGTTTAGACCAACGAGGACATACCTGTAGCACACCTAACAATAAAATTACTCAACTTAATCTGAAGATAAAATGAAACAATTTAGTACAAAAGTTTTTATAAAGCTCAATTATACAGATACAGAAGTTTTGGATATTTTCCTTTCCTTATACAGTTCTTTTGGATATTGATGAGCACTGACTAGAGATATCTTAAGAGCTCAAATTAGTTGGTAAGTTTGCATGAGTTAGTAGAGAACTATTTACGGATGCTAACTCATGCTGTATGAACAGTATAGTCAGGTCAACAGGGCACTGTTTAGCCCAGAGCTGATACAGCTTCAGTTTCATAACTAGTTTTTTTCCTAACTAACTGAGACATTTCTGCACAAGACCCCATACTGTGGACTGGACATATCTGTAGGCTGTTAAATCCATGGCAAATTGCTTTTGCTGAGTAAGTGGCCTGATTTTCAGAGTGACTGAACCTTTTCAAGTAACACTGTAGAATTCAAAGAGAATTATCAAAAATTGAAGCATAAATATATTTAGTTATGAATGTAAAATTCTGTATATTATTCCCCAAATAATTCTGTAGTAAATGTGTGTGTGTGTGGTGTTTACTTTTTTAATTCCAAATGTAATATTGTTTTTTACAACAAGCATTAGCTAGCTCTAGTCAGAAATTCAGTATCAGTATGCCACATAGAAATTTTAAATTCTGGGTGTATTAACCTTGGGGAAAAAAGTATGATTTTGGATAGAAGGGTGAACTTAATTAAACAACTAACCTGTGTCTAAACCTCACGTTTAAATTGAAGCTTTGGGGGGGAGGTTTAAAGTCAAGAGATGTGCCTGTCTTCAAGTTCCTCTGAGACACATCTGTGAAACTAAGTTTAAGTACTTAAGTCAGACAGACTGGCTCTCTTCCATCCTTTCTGAGAAGAAGGGATAGACTATTCTTGTCATTTATATTCCAGCCATGAGTAATGTGCTTTTATGATGCAGAAATATATTTTTTTTTGCCATTTAGATTTTTAATTTCATTTACTCTTAGAAAAAATGTGGACTTAAAGAAGTATTTTATCACTTGTTTGTTTTGGCAAATAGTTTACATTATCAGATTCAGAAAGACTATAAATATACAAAGAGAACTTTTTCCAGAGATTTCAATTCAAGGACATGCCAGACTGATTTAAATAGAATTGGCCCTTATTTAATCATTCATCAGACAGCGCTTTTGATCTTGCATCACGATGTAATATATCATACTATTACCCGGAAAAGGGAAATGAGAGAAAGAACAAATCAATTAATTGAAGTTGCTTTCATTAATTACTAAAAACACTCCTACCAAAAACTATTAACTGCAAAAGACTCATCCTCTGCTTTTTCAGGGTTTACTGAGGCCTTGCTCCTCTGCAGATCAATTTGTACATGGAACTATTTATTGCTGCTTTTAATTTCCTTTTCATAACAGAACTTCCTCATTCTTTATTTCTACTATAACTTCTAGCTCATTTTTTATTTTCACAATGATTTCTTTGAAACAAAACACACAGACATCTTTCCACAACCAATTTTCAAAGATGCATCAGTTTTATATACTTTGTTGAGAACATTTGTCCACATTATTTAACATAATGCCTTTGCCAATCAACTGGGAATAAAAGCACAGGACAAAAGTTATATATGGAAGATGAAAATGTAGGCAAACAGGTGGTTGGATGCACACATACATGTGTGCACACATCATGATACACATAAAGACACACACAAACCCCCTTATTTTTAATAGAAATGTTTCTCATACTAACAATTTCAGAAAATAATAGATTTAGACTGACTTTCTTTAAGAGAAATCTAGATATTTCTACTAATACATTTGAATATTTTTAATAATCAAAATATACAATAGGGTATTTTTTCAAAAATCAGTATGTCAAATGTTGCATATCTTTTAAGTGCTGCTACCAGAAAAATAATTCTAATTATTCCGAAGGCATGAAGAAAATACAAACATATTAAAAATAGCAGATAAGAACATTTCATTTTGAGACTATTTAGAACATTATTTTGTAGTTTTGTTTTGCATGTAAGTACAAACTGAAGTTCTTATTTTTAATACAAAATATTCATTTTTTTCTCACGAGACAGTTATGTACTGTGTTTCATAATCAAAATGAAACATATTCCTTTACTAAGGTTATTTATTTTCTTCATATAATTTTGCTCCTGCTCCTTAATCTTACTTTTCACTATAGTGTCCATATCTGTAAATGCTCTGTCAAGATCGAAAGGATCACAGGATCCACTTGGTTTCAATTGCAAGTTTGAGAAAAGACAAGGGACACACTAAAATTGTGATCTGAACTTTTTTCACTGCATCTGAACATTTCTTCTTGCCGTTCCCAGGACAGTTGCAGCAACACCCTGAGCCTATCCTCCCACTCAGCAGATGTCACTCCCCACACCATCATCTAACAGTTTCCAGCAGCCCATCACTCAGGAATAAGCACCATCCCACACTGACATGCTCAGGTTGAAACCTATACACCTGTAAGAATTTTATTGATTTAAACTTAGTGTGCAACCATCCTACTTCGTCGGAGAACTGGATGGTAGACACACACTCATGCACACACGGACACACACATTCCCTTACACGTGGACCACTACATTGAATGAAAGAGTTTATTTTGAAATCTAAGGTAGTCTTCTTAAAAAAAAAAAAAAATCTAAACAGAAACTTAGAACAAATTCTAAGAAAACCCCAAATTCAAAAAGCATAGCCACTTAGTCCAGTTCTACTAATAATAGTTAAAGTCAGAAATTACTTACAGTTAGATGTCATAAACAGCTTTTTCAGGTTCTTTCTATGGTGAAATCCCAAATCCCATTTTTTCATATTCAGAGATGTCTTTTAATTAGATAAACTTGTGAGCATAAACCTAACCATTACTTTGGACTGCTATGGGGCTAAGAAACCAGTTCATTTTCACCTTTTCTGTTCACTTTCTGCATATCAAAATGCATTGCTGTGTATCAAATAATGGTTCTAATTCACTCTAAGAACCAGACACCTTGTTTTCTCTCCAAGGTGGTTATTCATAATGGAGTCCAGTAATATTTTTTATATATGATATAGAAATATACTGTTATATGTCTTTAATGCAACTGCTGTATCAACCTTTATCCTTCGTAGTTTTGTCTTGCACACTTTGAGATGGTAAATCAGAAAATTATTTCTCATAATACAACAGACATTCTCAAGTACTTTTTTTTTCCTTATGAGTAAAAAAAATCTTAATAGAATAAATTATCATTGTTTTTACTTATTTGGAAAGCACTTACAGAATAGAAAGACAGAAAATACCATTTATTCTTTCTGGAACATGTTGATAAGATGCAGAATCTTCCGATCCCACAATAGCTGGTTGGTGATGAGACAAGGCCAGTTACAAGTTTGAATCATATCATGCTAAGAAAAGTCTAAGTTACCTGCAAGTTAGTGGAGTGTCTTAATCATAAAGTAATTAGCTGGAAAAAGTATAAGGGAGGGAGAGCTGACATCTCTATCACGTCTTCTGCTATGTATTTCTAAGAAGAAAGTGGTGCCAACTGCAGATAAAGTAATACCCCAGTTAAAGACACCAGAGCAAGCTACCAACAAGCTCGGCGTTTACAATGTTCAGTGCCACAAAACAATACCTGCATGGCAGTGTGCTAGACTGCTTACCTCTCTGACAGTGGTTTTTTTTTCAGATATCACAGTATCACAATATCACAGTATCAAGAGGTTGGAAAAGACCTTTGAGATCATCGAGTCCAACCTATATCTCAGTCAACTGCATGAAGCCGTTATTTCACTGTGGACGTTCCAGAGTTTTTCTGAGTTCTCTGGTTTCTCTGGTAAGACCATTGGTGAGTTCAGTAAACTCTGGGCTCTTTACAGTGAACTCCTTGTGGTCCCTCAGCTCCTAGGCACTAAGGTGTGTGAGAGCAAAGGCTGTACAAACAAACTTAAGTGTTCTGATCCCCAAAGAAAAAGGTGAATCGGATTATAAATGTATATCGTAGGTACATTTCAAGCCTGTTCCTGAGGATATAGTAGTGGATACTGAACTAAGTCACTTTGAAGAATAGCTGTCCTACTGGCTTATACTTTTTGTTTTGCATTGTTTTCTTGTCATTTGGGGAAATTTGAAAAGAGATGAAATCTCACAGGATTCAGCTTCTGGACTGATGACAAAAGCAATTGAGGAATGAAAGGCTTTATTAAAAAATAAATGGACATTGTAAAAAAGCAATGGGAGGGTAGACACTGCAAGTAGCAACAGGGATTAAAGTCCTGAAGAGTCTATTTTAGATTGAACAAGAGTCTGCAGGGATGCCTTGTTTGGATGAAACTGTTCTGATTTCAGAAGGAAATGGCTTTTTTGACATAATCTGTGAAGCGTGCTTGGTATTTAATCATATCACAAATTTTAAAAAAAATCTATAAAATTTCTCTTTTACCATATCCTTTCAGAATATTTTGAAAGCCCAATATCTGGGATGAAAAAGAATAATTAATATAGTTCACTTTTTAATATGTATTTTTTTCAGTATCATTGAATATGATAGCTTAATTTTTAAGGTTTTAAATAATGAGTCATCTTTACGTGTGATTTGGTTCTTTCACAAAGTTTACACAACAAAATAGTTACACTACTGCAATGCTCTTATAGTGTTAAATTTTCTTTGGTTTTGTTTAATTGGGTTTGATTTATTGGGGTTTCAAATAACTCAAAGAAAAAAGACCAGGATTTCTGTAAAAGCTCACTCACACCTGAACAGTTAATTATTTGTCAGTTGGATTACTGTTTTGGCTACATAATAACTATTCTAAATAGATGGAGCAAATATTTCAATGGGCAGGCAGTCAAAACCTGAAAAACATGGCTAGTCTAGAGCATGGGGGTCTGTATTTTGTATGTTGAAAGAACAGGCATAAAATTTTTTTCTCTTTTTTCAGTGATGGTGTGCAAACAATTACCACAACCTTCTTATTTTTTTTTTTTTTTTTGGTGTCCATTTCTAAGGTTAAGTAAGAATTTTTGGTTTCAAATTATTTGATTATTCATTGCCTGGAGTATTCACAGAATTTGGATACAACAGTTGAAGTCCTTTTGGAGATTGCCATGTCCCACTTACATCTGATCTTGTTAGATTTTAATCATTAACAGTTGTTAATTGTAAACGATATGTGGACAGTGAAGCAGAAAGTATAGGTTCTATATTATGGAAGTAATGCTGTCATTATTACTTCATCAGAATTTAATTATTTATTTTTTTTTATTTTAACCATGTTATTTTTACAAAAAAAGGTAGTGCATCCCCTTTATAGTTGGAAGATTAACTTACTGAATGTGATTTTTTTTTCTAGATACTTTCAAGTAATCATACAGTTAATTTAAAACAAAATCCTCACAAATGATATAACTGTGAAAAACATTTTTTTCCCTACATTTGTAACTGGATGGAGAAAGCAACGTAAGAATATAGAAAATTTAAAATATCAAGTTTAAGATCTTTGAAATACTTAAGTTACATTCAACAAACATACTCTGCAATTCAGACATAAATGATAATTATATCTTTTGTTATATTCATGCTCTTATGTAGTCTAAAGGAATAGTTAGGGCAATTCTAAAGCAGTAACAGTCAGACTTGACATGGCTGAACTTCAATTGTAATTTTCTTCACTACTGAATATTCTGCAATTCTATGTTTTGAAATTTATGAGTGGGTGAAAGAACATTTCCAAAGTCCTGATTATACAGTACATGTTTTTTGAGTCTTCATTATACGTATGTCTTAGCATTAACTATCAGAGGATGGTTCCATCTGTCGCAATTCCCATAGTAATATGGCTTAATGCTGAAGTAACTGGGTTTTTTTAGAATAATTCCCTTTTAATTGTTCAGGTTAGATTTAGACAAGGATACTAAAGAGGTAGATGACTTCAGTTAAGACACTGAGGAAAATTCATTCTGACCTATCCATATTTTGTTCTTGTCTTTCTTGTTTACAGAGTTTTCAGTAATTCTTTATTTCCATAGTTTCCTGTTACTCTTCCTAAGCTCTCTTCAGTGTCTCCACGTCAGCAGAGCTGGTGAACCACTGAAAAGATGAGGAAAAAAAAGTTAGTAGAATGTGTCCTAACATTAGAAGAAGAAAGACTCGCACAGCGGAGGGTAGTAAGTTTATGAACGAAGTAGTATGTGAAGGCTGGAATCCTACTGATTAAAGTGGAACCCAGTTCCTGACACCTGATGCTTTTGAGATCTTTTTTCCTCTTTTTATTCATGCAGATTTATCTTTTGCCATTTAAGACAGAACACAAAGCCCTTAAACATGCTTATACAAAAATAAATAGTTTAATTACTTTAACATGATTGGTTTTATGTAAGATAAAATAACAGATGGTAAGGAGTAGGACTAGATACAAAGGGCATTTCAAGTTACTTATCAAACAGTGAAAATTTGACAAATCTGCATATTTTTTTGATACACTAAACAACTAGAAAGCAATTCCTAAACTGGATAAAATAAGAAGTAATTAAAATTTCTCCTTAATGTGCCTGTTTTTCAGAATGAAGTGCCTCTAATCGGTGGGTATATATAACAACTGTACTGGCCTTTGTATGTCAGTGCAGTTCTAGTGCCATATACTTCCATATTTTCATGTTATATTATTTATGTAAGAAATTGTTGTAACTCAAAAGCATCAGAAATGCAATTACAAGTTACTACTCATAATAGTTTCCAAAGTATTAACAACAGTAGATTTATTCATTGTAAATTTTGCTTTTGTCATGTATCGTGTTTATTCTAATTATCATGTCCTTAGACTAAACATTGTAGAGTAACTGAGAGGATAAAATCCAGTTGTAGAAATTATTTTAAAAAGAGCTATATTATATACATATTTGTAAAAATGTTTCTGTATTTAGAACTTTATTCATAGAGAAAAGATAAGGTTCATTTACAAGTATTTTAATTTTTTTGGTCTATTTACATATTCAGAGAAAAAGAGAAAAGGATTCTCTTATGCATTAACCTTAATCTTTTTAGATTTGGTATGATTTTCCTGTTATTAGTGTATGTATCAGATTGGATCTTTCATGGATCTTGACACAATGTAAGACATTCTGGCACTGCACTTTGAATTGTGTTGTTGTTCTGAGTACTCCTTTTATAATATGTGATACAACAAATTAAATAAACCAGTAGAATTTTTTTTTTCTTTTCTTATAAAATGAAGTCTAGACAAACCATTTGAACTACCACTTACACTCAGTTAATTGAAACTGAAACTAACACATCCTTAAAATATTTCAAACGAAAGTCAAATTTAACGTACACATAGTGTAATGAATGATTGCCATAAATAATCAAAGTAGTGTGGCATAGTTGTCCTTCTAAATGCAATCTTCTTAAACTCTAAGCATCAATGTTTTCAGAGTAAACATTCTTTAACAGTTGGAGTTTTTTCTGTGAACCTAATAGAACAGTTTACTGCTATTGCTAAAGAAGTGTAAAGTCTTGAGTGCAAAATACACCATATAGAAATTATTTTAAAGTGCTGTGCTTTCCATGTATCACCAAATATCTCTTGGATATTAGTTGGTGCTAAGTTCATTGAAATTGAAACTGCAGTTCCCTGGGACGTGTAAGAAGAGAAATATGATATTCCTCACCCTTGCTTGGTGACTCACAGTATTTAGTTGCCTAATTTCTTTCAAGAAATGAGAGGGAATACAATATCCAAATCAAAAAGAAATTCTGCTTTAGTAAGTGTATGCATGCACACATGTATAAGATGTGTGTGTTTTGAACAGACATAAACATAAGCAAAACCATAGATATTTCACTTATTCCTCACTTATTCTTCACTTATTTCTACAGTCCTGACATGCGTAATGTGCAGCTCTTACCTATTCATTTACTTTAGACAGATAATCTCCCTTACATCTCATGAAAATCTTTCAACCTTTACCTATCAAGCTACTTCTTCCATAAAGAGCCAAGTCACTTCAGTCAAAGCTTGTTAATGCTTTCCAAAATGTCTCTTCCAATATCAGTCTTAGAACAAAAGGAAATGTTTCTAAAAATATCATATTTTCTGTTTTTCATTCAACAACTGCTTATTTTAAAGCAATTTGACTGTCTTGGCCTAATAAGGGTCTGTGCGATAGTTACCACAGTACCCTTTGAAAGAATCATTTTGAAACACCAAAAACTTTATAGACTTCAATGGAATATGTATATTTTTTTGCACATTTTTATTTTAATGTGACTTACTGAGAACTTTACAAGAAATAGATTAATGGAAAGTGATAGGGCAGATTTCAGACATTTCAAACCTGGATAAAGAAGTACCAGGTATGTACAGAACCCACCTGCTCTATGAAACTTCTTTATTGGTCCTTACTCAGAGCTAACTGTAAAATTGGAGGCAGAAACCATTGCTTACTTTGTCTGAGCACCATAATTTAGCTGGGAATGCTAATACTCTAGCTACCTTCCTATGTCATTCTACAGCCATCCTGAACAAAATAATAACATTCAGACTCTATTGGAAATTAATTACAAGATAAAAATATAAGTAATACTAGTCAGCCTCATTTTCAGTGAATCTTCTAAAAAGGTTTGTCTTTGGGCAAGAAACGTAAAGGGAAAGTTTACTACCATGTATTTATATAGTTTTCTAAAGGATGATCATATGCCATGCTGATTCAAACCAACCAAGAGTCCTAGTTTCTGCTAAAGCAGTGACAAATATTTCATATATTTTTTATACTGAAGAAAAAAGTATCTGTCCTACTATAGGCATATGGATTTAAACATCCAAGTATACAAGACCTAGGACAAATTTTAATATAAGAAAAACTGAAAAATATGAAAAGGGTTTCAAAGAAAATCAAGGGGTTTTCTGATCACTTGATGGCATACGTATATATGTATATTACATAGGGTATATACGCTTGAATCTATCAGAGAAATGAAATATAAAGCATCCATCTGCCTGGATTTCAACAAAGCACTTGATATAGCAATTGATATATAGAAAATCACAGGTCAGATTAGAAAAGATAAAATTAGTAGGACTACAAAACGATCAAGGTTCTAATTAAAGGAAAAAAATAGCAGAAATCACTGATACTTAAAGTGATAAAAGTGAAATAACAGTGTTTCTCAAGGGTTGGGTTGGGAATATTACTGTATGAATAAGATCAGGAATACTTTGAAGAATTTTCTCAATGTTGTCAAGGAGAAGTCATTGTCATCCTAGAGTTAAGGATTACATGTTCTGCTCACACAGTTAAAAGTAATAAGAATAGAGCTCTTTAAGAAAGTACAAGCAAAGCAGGAAGAACTTCCTGTGACCACGTTTGTTCTTCTCTTCTATAAAATAAAGTTGGCTACTTTGAATTTCAATGCCAATTTCAGCTAACATATTCTTCTTTGTGTTTTAGAAAGTTACTTGTACAGATGTCTACATTTCACTAACTGCTGAGTAACCGATGAATCAGTTCTATCTGGCAGCATGGTAACTTCAGCAACTTTAATCTGATTTTTTAAAAATTGTCTGTTGATACTAGAACATACATAGAAAAAATAGGTGAATTATGGGATTAAAGAGATAGACGTGACAATACAACATTTGATAGTACAAAATTCTGTGTTGTGAATCTGGAAACTAGTAAGAAAAATCACAGACAAAACTTCAGGACAGAAGTTCAGGCTCATTGAAGGAGCTGTGTCACATTGAGCCCTATGAGATACCAGTATGTTACAGCTGTGAAAAATTTAAGTTGTGTCCTAGGATTTGTCAGATGAGTTAGGACAATATTAGTTCCATTATACAAAATTCTGGTGAGATCACCTCTAAGATATGTGCTCTGGTCATTCATATTGAAAGAAGATTAATTTGAACAGACAGATGGAGAGAAGAGCTTCTGTGATAATGAGGAAAACTGAAAGTCTGTTATATGAGGAAAGACTAGAAGCACTGGGCTTCGTTAGCTTCATGGCAAAAGGCATAATATGGGTAATGTTGCTATCTATAAATTCAGTAAAGGGTACAGACTACATAATGTAAAGAATAATACTGGTACAGGAACAAATGGATATAATGAGTACGTTTTGTGTGAAATTGGAGAGAAGCTATTAATTCTATCCAGTAACTATGGGCACCCAGCTTTTACAGTGAGTAATGGAGGGAAAAACAAAGCATTGAAAAAACAAAGATAACTTTAAAATAGATCTGCATCATTTTTTTAAACAAATAATAGGTTCGATACCAGCAATAAAAGAACCTGTTGTTATATCTGCATATTACATGGAAAATAAATAAGTTGCATGCAATGCAAGACATAAATAGGTTGAAAATATATATTGAATATAGATGTGCATTATTTTAATTATCTAGTCAAATAGCTACAATTGTAAGTCTGAATAAAATCAAAGAGTGTATTTCCAATGGAGTCGGATGAAGTCTTGGGAATAACAGGTCCTACTATCTCTACTGGATGGAAAGAACTCACCATTTTTTAAGAATTCTTTCATAGAATCATAGAATCACAAGGTTGGAAGAGACCTCTGAGATTATCGAGTCCAACCGTGCCTGTCTCCCTACTAAACCATATCCCTAAGAAATTCATCTACCCGTCTTTTAAACACCTCTGGGGGTGGCCACTCCACCACTCCCTGGGCATCTGTTCCAACCCCTGACCACTCTCAGACCACTCTCTAAGGAGAGATCTTCAGCTTGCCTCTTGGTAAGAATGAACTCATACACTGTGGCTAGAAGAATTAATCTAGTGCTCAACTGTCTTCATTTGATAATACCAGTCCCACCCAGAAACTATAATAGGTCTGAAGGAGAAAAGATTATTTCTCACTAACAGAGTCTCTCAAAGTTCTTAGAGAAGACTGTGACTTAATACAAGGAAGTGGAACAAGAGAGAGACTAGAGCTGTCTGGAAGTGACTTGATCTGGAAATAAATGCAGATTTATTAAGGAGAAAAGTAAGGAATGCATTAAGAAGATAAAAAAGTTGCCTGATATATGACAGCATGAATGAAAAATGCTGGGAACAGTAGGAAAGTTAAGGTCAGATAACTCCAGGGACACATTTTTGTGAAAAAAAAAAAAAAAAAAACAAAAAAAAACAACTGAAAAAACCCAACAAAAATCCTCTAAAATCATAGCTGATACTAATGAAACATCATGTAAAAACACTTGTGAAAATTACTAACTGGATAATATGCAATGCGGCATTATGGGGAGAGCATATCCATATCCAAATCCATATCCATATCCAAAATCTGGGGATTTTTCCGTAAAATGTTTACTCTGTTATTAGTCCTTAGCTATTTATTTTCTGTGGCTACTCTCCAGGATTTGCATGAAATTCATATTGCCTCTTCCATTCTTTCAGCTCATATCATTACTTTTGAAGGCTTAGTTCTAGAGGTCCTTGGGGTTATGCTCTGTGCTCACTTAATGCAGTTATGTTTCTGACAGGAATAGAAGCTTGCAAAAATGTAGGTAATAAATATAAAATCTGAATTTTTACAAGAAGAAGAGGAGAGGCTTTAGATAATAACATGTAATAGTACTTGTGTAAGACAGGGATCTCAAGCATTGTGATCCAAATGTCTTAATACAGGCATCTAGTTTTGGTTCAGCGACATCCTTTGACATATCTTCCAGTTCAGTGGTGTTGTCTCAGATCACAATATCACAGTATCACAAGGCTGGAGAAGAGATCATCCAGTCCAACCTATGACCCAACACCAACACCTACTCATCATCTAAACCACGGCACTAAGTGCCTCATCCAAACTCCTTTTAAACAACTTCAGGGACAGTGACTCCACCACCTCCCTGGGCAGCGCATTCCAATGGCCAATCACCCTTTCAGTGAAGAATTTTTTCCTAATATCGAGCCTAAACCTCCCTTGATGAAGCTTGAGACCATGTCCTCTTGTTCTGTCACCGGTCGCATGAGAGAAGAGACCAACCCCTGCCTGACTACAGCCTCCTTTTAGGTAGTTGTAGAGAGCAATAAAGTCTCCCCTGAGCCTCCTTTTCTCCAGACTAAACAACCCCAGATCCCTCAGTCGCTCCTCATAGGGCTTGTGCTCCAGCCCCTTCACCATCCTCGTTGCTCTCCTCTGGACGCACTCCAGCATCTCAATACCTTTCTCAAACTGAGGGGCCCAGAACTGGACACAGCACTCTAGGTGCAGCCTGACCAGTGCCGAGTATAAGGGGATGATAACTTCCGTAGTCCTGCTGGCCACACTATTCCTGATGCAGGCCAAGATACCATTGGCCTTCTTTGCCACTTGGGCACACTGCTGGCTCATGTTGAGTTTCCTGTCCACCAGCACTCCCAAGTCCCTTTCCGCCTGACTGCTCTCCAGCCACTCTGTCCCCAGCCTGTAGCTCTGCATGGGGTTGTTGTGTCCGAAGTGTAGAACCCAGCATTTGGACTTGTTAAACCTCATGCTATTGGAAACAGCCCACCTCTCAGCCCTCCTACCCTCCAGCAGGTCGGAACTTCCTCCCAGCTTGGTATCATCTTGTGTGTCTGTGACAGATAGGCTTGACGGTTTAATGGCAATTGCAGTAGTTTGGTACAGTTGCTTGGAACAATGATAGTGTGATTAACAAATGAATAGCAGACAGTTTTTCCAAGACACATTTATCAAGGTACAAAAGAAGTTGTGGATAAAAAAATCTCATGCATACCTATCTTATCACACGTAATTTCACTACAAGCCAGCCACTTTATTTCATAAATATGACAGCCTAAGTGAGCCTTCTTTGAGCTCTCCCTGCTAGTGCTCAGCAGCATTCTCCCCTTGAGCTGCAAAGCCTCTAAAGGGTAGTCCTCGAGGCAGAGAGACCTTTTACCCAAGTCAGATCTTTGGTAAGCAGCTGATATCTCACGTAACTTTGTAGTACGGTAACATTGATTTTGTCTTGGTAACTTTCATTTTGTTAGTTGGTAACTTTAGTCTTGTCTTCATGGTTCAAACAATTGTGTAGTACAGCAGTAGAGTGAACCTTGCCATTGAACTTTGTTAAGCACACATTTACATTATATTAAAACCACTTTTCTTAATACCTTTGATGGTTATTCTTTAAGCAATCTAAATCACCCATTGTGACAGTGTCTTAAATGACCACCTGGAAGCTAAGCTGTAATACATTAAGATGCTTACAAGGCAGTTATATTTAGACAAATAAAGATGACAAAAACTGTCAAAAAAAATCTCAATATATCTCAATGTATCAGCTGAATCATATCTATAACACCTGATGCAATTGCCTACATACACATCAACAAAACACCATTTGCAGTGCTCTAAGAGAAAAGAAAAAGAAGCTACTTCCATTTTTAAAAAGGGTAGAAAGGAGTACCCAGGCCACACCAAACTGAGTCGTGTGGTTGATTCTCCTTAGGGACAGGATGCTATACAGAGGGACCTGGAGAAGCTTGAGAAGTGGGTCCATGTGAACCTCACGAGGTTCAATGAGGTCAATGGCAAGGTCT
Source organism: Neomorphus geoffroyi (assembly GCA_033558235.1). Taxonomy (NCBI): domain Eukaryota; kingdom Metazoa; phylum Chordata; class Aves; order Cuculiformes; family Neomorphidae; genus Neomorphus; species Neomorphus geoffroyi. The sequence goes on from JAUMJM010000005.1 coordinate 24,867,281, forward strand.
TGCACCCAGGTTGAGGCAACTGCTGGTATCAATACAGACTGGGGGATGAGGGGATTGAGAGCAGCCCTGAAGAGAAGAACTTGGGCGTACCAGTGGATGAAAAGCTGCACACGAGCCAACAACGTGTGCTCACAGCCCATATCCTGAGCTACATCAAAAGAAGCTGGGCCATCAGGTCGAGGGAGGTTTTATCCCTCCTCTACTCCACTCTGGTAAATCCCACCTGGAATACTGTGTCCATCTCTGGAGTCCTCAGAACAGGAAAGACATGAACCTGTTGGACTAGATTCAGAGGAAGGAGACAAAAATAATCAGAGGGATGGAAAATGACTCATATGAAGAAAGGCCATGAGAGCTGAGGTTGTTCAGCCTGGAAAAGAGAAGGTTCTTCAGACACCTTACTGTAGTCTGTCAGTACTTACAAGGAGCTTATAAAAAAGATGGAGAGAGATTTTCTAGCAGGGCCTGTAGTGACAGACCAAGGAGCAAAGTTTTTAAACTAAACGAGGGTAGATTTTGACTAGATACAAAAAATAAATTTTTGACAGAGTGGATAGTGAAACACAAGAATAGATTGACCAGAGAGGTGGTAGGTGCCCCACCCTTGGAAATATTCAAGGTCAGGGTGAATGGGGCTCTGAGCAGTCTCTTCCAGTGGAAGACAGTGGTTTGAACTAGATGACTTTTAAAGGTCCCTTCCAACACAAGTTATTCTTTGATTCTATGGTCATCCATCATATATCACTTGCAAAGTAGCTGCAACAGAAATGCCTGGGTCTCCTGTAGGATTTATTATACATCTATCTCTAGGAATCTGAATTAAATTTCTGTAAAAATTGAGAGAAAAATGTATGGAAGTCCTTTTCTTAAATATGATGTCCTTGAAACTATTTGCAGGTACTGTAAACATTAAGTGGCGTGCTCAGCCAGAAACATAGAGGCTCCGACTACAAAGTCAGTTTAATCTTCTCTTGAGCTCTAACTCTGCATTAATATGCCTCTGATCACACATAAAATCCTGTAGTTCAATTTATATTTGACTTCCAAAACATTATTTTTGACTTTTGGAAAACACTGAGACAGCATTTATTATGATCTCTTGTGCATGCCAGAGACCATCATGAACATGTAAAGAACAACCAGGACTCAGTTCCTCATCTGAAACTCCTCATCCCATATTCGTGTAGAAGTCTCTGTATACTAATGCATGTGAAGGTAATCTGCTAGCTTCCTTTTAGCTTTACAAACCTGGTAAATAAATGCTTAACCTTGTTTCCAAACTTTTTCTGACTTGTGCTCATAGGTAGATATATAGATATATATGTGGATTATTTAGATCTGCTCAAAATGATTTGATAACTATTTTTACTAGTTAGTTAAAGCAAATTTTAAAGAACATATTATAATCCTAACATCATCTCTAAGTATCAATCCTTAAAGTCCATACAGATTAATAACAAAAAAAAAACCAAACTAATCATTCTTTCCATTCTACAATGGCAAGTAATTTTTTTAGTCAGGAAATGGAAATCAAGCTGCTTTGATGAACTACCCAAAATGATTCCTTAAAGCATTATGTGCTTTCTGATATATGTTCATGGAGGTGATTTCTGGAAAAGTGCAATAATGTCTGAAAACAATGCAAAAATTATGATGAACCTTTTTTTAAAGCAAGGAATTAAGATGAAAAGCTTCCAGGTTTTAAAGCATTTTAGAAAAGCAGAAGAATTCCTCTCATATTTCCCTAGAGGGATCATCATCACTGTAAAAAATTATCATTGGTTTGCATATAGAATATCTTCAAAATCTTGCTACATGTCAACTTGTTATAAAACCAGACCTAATTTGATAGACCGAACTATTTGATACAAATGCCTAAATGTAGACAGCTTCATTAAACCATGTTTGCCTAACACAAGTTGAGAGCCTGCAGAGTCTCTGACACCTCCAAAGTGGTATGAGATAACACAGGACCTGCAGAAGACCTGCACTCGCTTCTGGCAGGCAGAATATTCTGCAGCATCTGAAACAGGATTAGATGCCTGTGTGCGGGGAATTGAATCAAAGTACTGGTATCTAGCTTAGGATGAGCTTAATTGTTCTCTAGGCAGCACTGGCTATGCTGATTAGATTTCCATTGACTAGTCTAAACATAGACACCTGGCTGACATAAAGACACATAGGTATAGACAGATAAACACAGTTACTTCTGAGCTGAATCCCACTCCTTAGGCTTATTTCATTTATTTATGTTCAGGCAGTTGAAAAAACTCTCTGTTTCTTTGGCTAACATTTTCATCAATAATCTTATACTGTCTTTAGAAATAGAGAATTTAATATCTGAAATACCTAGCATGGAATTGCAAGGGACTTTTGGAGCCATAAACATTTACTTTATTATCATCTAAATACATCTCTGAGAAACAGGGGTTTAAGGATACAAATGAAGAGTCAATGGACTTAAATTATCAGTTTTAATTATGATTTAAACAGTAAATTTCAATCTTAGTTTTCTAGTTCTTTTTCTACACAGAGTTTCATTAATTAGTAATCAGCAAAGGTTTTAGAGTAAATTTTCTGCTTATTTATTCCTAGATTTGTAGTTACTCCTTGTACCTGTTGAGAACTAGAGATTTTAATAAAAATATGATCATTGTATTTGCCTTTTAAAAAACATTTTAATAAAAAACAGGAGTAGGTATTATTTAATAGGCTCTATTTTCTTGTGCAAAGCTTACTAGGAATGTAAACTGGAATTCAAATAGATGTGTAGAAACAGAGCTTTTGAAATAGTTAATTAAAACCTTTATTTTTTTTAATTCAAATTATAAAACCCATACTGCATGCATATTTTATTTTTATATTATTTTATTTGACAATAATAATTTACAAAGTATGGCTAGTGTCATATATTTTAATACACAAATCTATTTTTGCTTCTTATTCAGTTTTACTTCATGGCCTATTTCCCATTCAGATTTAGTAGAAGGAAGGCACTCAGCTGCCATTTCTTCCTTTGAAAATTGTTCCTCAACACATTTCTGCAGGGAGAAAAACTGCAGTTAGCTTGGTTACTAATAAAACCTGACAATTAAAGTAGATTTTTTTCTTTTTCATGAAAGCTAAATTTCTAAACATTGTGCAGCTCAGATCCAGGGCATATAATAATTTGAAAATGGTGTACAATTTCATTCTAGTTATCTGTTATGGTTTTAAGGGGAAGTTATGGTGTATTTTGGCAGAAGTGGTAAATATAATGTTGTAAACATCCCAGAAGGTTACATCTCCTATCTGTGTGATATGACAACTTAAAACTATCGGTTCAAATCAAGACAAGTCACATGTTCACATGATGCTAAGAAAAACTTACAAGCATCAAACTTATATGCCCCTAGAAGTTTCAGAGTTGTAAATGGTTCAGGAAGCCTAATTTTAACAGATGAACTCTAGAGGGATATGTATTTAAAAAAATGTGGTTTAGGCAATATACCTTCATTTTTCAATAGCAGATGAATTAAAATAAGAATCTTTGACATGATAACAACAACAAACCAAATGAAATCAAAGCAAAATAGTAAAAAAAAACCCGGTTAAAATGGACCAAAATTAAGACTGAGCTATAAGTATTGAAGATGTACATAACACGGAGTTTTAACACCAGAACTAGGCAAGAGCACCTAGATTACTTAGGTCACCTTTGTCCTGTCATAGAGGAATGTTACAGATATAAAAATGATTTGCAGCACCACAGAATTATGCAGTCTAGAAGTGACCAGAGGTCATCTAGTTCCATTTCCTATACAGAGCAGGCCCAGTTAAAGCAGTTGACTTAGGGCTGTGTGCAGTTAGGTTTTGAGTATTTCCACAGATGAACATCCCACAACTTCTCTAAGCAACCTGTTCCAGTGCTTCATGACTCTCAGAGTAAAAATTTCCTCCTAATATGGAAACTAAATCTATACTCTTTCAGTTTGAAACTATTACTCTTTGTCCTATCACTACACCTCCTGATAAAAAGTCCTTCTGCAGCTTTCCTATAGGACCCACTTTATGTACTGGAAGGCTGCTATAAGGTCTCCGCAGAGCCTTCTCTCCTCCAGGCTTAACAATCCCATCTTTCTCATCCTGACCTCATATGGGAGCTGCTCCAGCCCTCTGATCATCTTTGTTACCTCCTCTGGACTCACTCTAACAGATCTATGTCCTTATTGTGCTGGGGACACCAGAACTGAATGTGGTACTCCAGGTGAGTTCTCACGAGAGCGGAGTAGAGAGGATCACCTCCATTGATCTGCTGGTCACACTCCTTTTCATGCAGCCCAGAATACAGCTGGCTTTCCGGGCTGCAAGCATACACTACCTTCTCACATTGACCAGCACCCTCAAGTCCTCCTCTTCAGGACTGGTCTCAAGTCCTTCAACCATCAGCCAGGCATTGCTCTGACCCAAGTGCAGGACCTTACACTTGGACTTGTTGAACTTTATGAGGTTTTCATGGGGCCACTCCTCAAGTCTGTCCAGATTCGTCTGATATTCAACTGCATCACTCACTCAGCTTGGTGATCTTTTGATCATATAAACAGCTCAGAATTCGTGTAGCACGGCTATTTTACTTTCATATATAAGGCAGTTTTTCATCAAGTTCATCACAATGTGGGAAACATAAATGGGCATTTTTCTACATTTAACCTTCTCACTTTTTTGTTTTATCCCCTGCATTTATTTAATTATAGAATTTGCATACTGAAATAGGTAGACACTTTGAAGGAAAAGCAAATTCCTTTAGGTCTTTCTTCCACCAAACTCCTGGTTAGAGTCACAGTGAGAAACCTTGATTCAATAGGAAAATGCCGTTCCTGCCCTTTGATGTACTTAAGTTACAAGTCCCATAGAGCTAGTAAGTAGCTGGTTGTGTTATGAAAAGAGCAAATAATTATAAACACACTTTCACTGACGCTTTCATCTAGGGGCTAAAACCAGCAATAAGATTAAGATATTACTCTTTTTGTGTGTGTGTGTCTTGTTACCTCTTTAGAAGCTGAGGTCCATTCTGTTCCTAAGTATTGTTGGACTACAGCACATCCCCTCATAGTAACCAGACTGGCAAAGGTACAAGTAGATGGTTTTGGATACCTAAAGTCTTCATTTTGATAATACTTTATAAAAAATTAGTTCTTCTGATTCAGCTACTTGTAGAATTTGTAGAAGCAACAAAACACAGGATTAAAGTTAGCCAAGTCTGAGCGAGTCATAATACTTTTGCAGTCAGAGAAGTGGAACAGGTCCTTCCATTGTGGAGTCCTTGACAGCATTCAAAGACTGACGGATAAGAAAGGTCACATATACAATCATTTGTACATGCTTATTTGTCAGTTCCCATCCAGATGATAAAAGTCATATAGCATAGACTGCTGGAGCACATGCAGAATAAGGGAAGAATGCTTTTTGAAGGCTACATGTTGTCTTGCTCTCAAGTAACCTGTTCCATTGTCAGAAAGGACCCAGTCTATCTTTTGATAAATTAAGACTGTTCAGACAGCATGCTTGTGTGCATAGATCTATGTTCTTAGTGCAACTTGCTGAAAGCTGTTCTTTTTCACATTAAAATGATGATGAGACACTTTGAATTGCATGAAAAAAATCAGAAAAAGGAACATAAGTGATACTTAGTCATACATTCAGATGGGATCTTCCTACTCTGCTTTATCACTGTATTGGGTGTATGTGACAAAGTTTTGGAAGCAGGGGTGCTGCAGGGGTGGCCTCTGTGAGAAGAGGTTTAAGCTGCCCCATAACAGGAACAGACAGTTCCTGATGGCACTACAATGAACTGCAGTCTGGAGAAGGACCCATGCTGGAGCAAGAGAATACTGTGAGGAGGAAGGAGAGGCAGAGAGGAGTTGATTTGGCCACGTAACACTCAATTGTCCAACCCATTTTCACCACTCTGGGTGATTTGGGTAGAGCAGTCAGAAGAGAAGCAGTGACGCTGAATGTGTGGAGGTAGGACTGAGGGACAAGTGTTGTTTTATTTTTTTTATTTTTTTTTTAATTACCTGAATCTATTTTTCTGGCAAATAAATTAATTTTGGCCGAGTTGAGTTTGTTCTGTTCATCACGGTAAGTAGTAAGCAGTGTCCCAATCTTTATCTTGTCTCATGAGCTTTTACTTCCTATTCTCTTCTTTTGTCCTGTTGAGGAAGGCAAGTGAGAGAAAGACTGGGTGGGTATCTGGCTACAGATATTGTTAAATAACAATAATCACAAACAAGCTATTTTTCTCAGTTTTTTTCCCAACAAGTATTTGAGTCTGATTGATATTAGAAGTACAAAATTTCTATATTCAAATTTTATTTAGATTCACATTACGGAGAGTTGAACTTTTTTTTTCCCAAACTAATTAATTTAAACATCAGATCTTAAAATAAAAAATGTTATAGTCTCTTACAAAGAGTTCTTTGTAATGTTGGCAGAGTTAACTTCACAATTAAATGCAGCATATCTATAGAAATGTAACATTATATCTGAACTTATCAGTTAGTGAAAAGCATAATGAGTCTCACCCCAATGCTCAAGATTACTTGTGTTCTGAATTCCAGTCAGCATCTCCACAGCATGATCCTTCATGCTTCATTGACATGCCGGGTTGCTCACACACCTCAGGTATGAAACTACATTGCCTTTCTTACTGGGTCTCTTCTGGTCTGTTCATATGTACCCCTTGTGCCAGACAGAAAGCAGGGGTTTGTATGCCATTGAGTCAGACACACACACTCTGGACACACAAAAATGAGAGGTATCATCTCCTAAATTGTCACAATAGTCATGAATATGTCTAAAATATAATTTCATTTGGATAACTATAGTAAGTAAAAATAGAACAGCACCTACTTTAAAAAGAAGAAGTTAACAGTCTCTATATTACAAATTCATACAAGATCTCAAGGAAAGCTACTCTGTACAGTAATTTTTCAAAGTCTGGCCTTTCCCTTTGAGTGTCTACATGGAAGCTTCTGGTTGATGAACAGTATAAAGATGTGGTTCTTCATATCTGATGTTTAAATATGAATTTTTAAGCACTTAGACTTGACAGTTTAAACTTCAACGACATCTCTTTATAATCCCAAGACACCATTTTCTCATTACTCCTCTAGCAGAATTGTTCTTGAATATAGGTATCTGTATTTAAGCTTCAAAAGAGGTTATTTTATCATTTTAAAATATTGTGACAGGTCTGTATACACTGTAACATTTTCAGGTAAATATTTGTTTCTAAGGTATTTTCTAACAGTTGCTTTTTGTTTAAATATTTATCTGTATTTTGTCTGGTGTTTCACAGTATCACAGTATCACAAGGCTGGAAAAGACCTCTGAGATCATCGAGTGCAGCCTATGACCCAACCCCTACACCTACTCAGCATCTAAATCACGGCACTAAGTGCCTCATCCAGTCTCCCTTTAAACAACTCCAGGGACAGTGACTCTACCACCTCCCCGGGCAGCGCATTCCAAGGGTCAATCACCCTCTCAGTGAAGAACTTCTTCCTAATGTCAAGCCTAAACTGCCCCTGGCGAAGCTTGAGACCGTGTCCTCTTGTTCTGTCACCGGCCGCCTGAGAGAAGAGACCAACCCCTGCCTGACTACAACCTCCCTTTAGGTAGTTGTAGAGAGCAAGAACGTCTCTCCTGAGCCTCCTCTTCCCCAGGCTAAACAACCCCAGCTCCCTCAGTTGCTCCTCATAGGGAGCTCCAGCTCCAGCTCCAGCTCCAGCCCCTTCACCATCCTCGTTGCTCTCCTCTGGACGCACTCCACCATCTCAACATCTTTCTTAAACTGAGGGGCCGAGAACTGGACACAGCACTCAAGGTGCAGCCTGACCAGTGCCGAGTATATGGGAATGATAACTTCCCTAGTCCTGCTGGCCACACTGTTCCTGATGCAGGCCAAGATACCACTGGCCTTCTTGGCCACTTGGGCACACTGCTGGCTCCTGTTGACTTTCCTGTCCACCAGCACTCCCAAGTCCCTTTCCGCCTGACTGCTCTCCAGCCACTCTGTCCCCAGCCTGTAGCTCTGCATGGGGTTATTGTGTCCAAAGTGCCAAACCCAGCAGTTGGACTTGTTAAACCTTATGCTGTTGGACTCAGCCCATCTCTCCAGCCTGTCAAGGTCCCTCTGTAGGGCTCTCCTACCCACCAGCAGATCGACACTTCCTCCCAGCTTGGTATCGTCTGCGAACTTGCTGATGATGGACTCGATCCCCTCATCCAGATCATCAATGAAGATACCAATACAGATCCCTGGGGAACACCACTAGTGACCGGCCGCCAACTGGATGAGACACCATTCACTATCACTCTCTAAACGCTAAAAAAAATTTCTTCTATTAATGAAGTCTAGTATGATCTTTTCAACATTGAAAACAGTATACCTGGATATGGGAATAACTCTGTCGATCCATCAGTAGAACATAATGAATAACCATGTTCACCACCTCTGTAGCTTTTGCAAATTTTACAAGTTAATATGCCAGAAAATTTCAAATTTAATTAGAAATGAGGATTTATTCATAAGCAGTTCAGTGTTTAATTTGCCTTTTGGCCCAGTCTGGCAGTCTTTTTATTCAAGAAAAAGCTAACATGGAATTTAATGAAGTTAATCTAATTTGACGCTATAAAAATTGAAACTTGATATGTATAAAATGTTTCTGAATTATGACTGCTTTAATATTAACTGAAGTCATTAATATAATGGTAGCAAAAGTCAATATTTACCCGCTGACAAATCAAACTGTTCCTTTTTGTGTGTGTATAGTGTGAACTAAAGTCATTCTCACACTCCTAAAGATTTAAATAAAGCAGCATTTACTCTTTCTTTTGTGAAAGAATGTTGAAGAGTGAATTCATAGCAATTCACTGCTCCCAGTCTTCGCTATAGCACAGTAAAACCTAAGGATTTTTAGCAGAGTATTGGAATAAAAGGCCTTGAACAGCAAACATGGAAGGCCAGCTGACTTCTGATGGTACTCCTCAACCCAGATACAGAGGTTTAAAACATTTTACATAGAATCATAAAGTTGGAAGAGACCTCTGAGATCATCGAGTCCAACCGCACCTTTCTCCCTATTAAAGCATGTCTCAAAGGAAATGTCCTGTCTTTTAAACACCGTTAGGGATGCCAACTCCACCACCTCCCTGGGCAACCTGTTCCAATCCCTGAAAACCCTTTCAGTAAAGAAATTCTTCCTAATGTCTAGTCTAAACATCCTTGGAATTCCACAGTGTCTCTTGGCTTTCTCTTTCCTTCTTTTTTGTGTTCTATTGGAAATGTGAGATACAGCTGTTTAGTGTAGTATTTTATGACTTCACTAAAAGGGCAACATTTTCCAAGAACCTGCATTTCTTTCTTCTATTTAGAAAGTCAAAGAGGAGAAGCAATCTACCAACCAACCAAGTAAGCAAGCAAAACCCCTCCTACTGGCAACTCAGTCATATAAGGCAGGCAAGTTACACTTACTTTGTCTAAACTAGAAGAAATACCAGAGATAAATTCAACTGCCTATACAAAGACTATGATTATAATTCCAGATCTTTTGAAATATCCAGACCTGGGTATTAGAACCCTAAATTCTTTATCATATTTTTAGTCCTTGTGCAGATATCTTGGGTGCCATTGAAAATTTTAAATGGGACTTGCCACCTACGCCTGAGTATATCCTTCCCTGGGCATCAGTACATAGAGCTTTTATCCTGTTTTCAAATATATTAATTCTAAGAACTCTAAGAATTTATGATTTTTCTTTATTTGTACATAAATGGAAAGGCTATGTATAATTACGTTGTCTTGAAAAAGAAGTAATTTCTCTGTTGTTAGGACAAATCTTCTGTAGGCAAATGCAGCATAATGCTATTCTGATGAATGTTTAAATGACATATGAGAATGCCAATTAATATAAACCACAAAAAATAAAAAATACAGTCAAGAAATGAGAGGAGAAGGCTACAATAACATGTATTTTTCTGTATGTATGATCTGTATGAAGGAGGCAGTGTGGACTATCTTCAATGCAAGTGCAAAAATGAATGATAGGTAGTTGTAATATGTAGTGAAAGGCGTTGGTAAATCAGTTGAACAGTAATGTATTCTTTGGAAATAAGCCAGTTATTGATTATTCATTGCAACTATTACGGATTCAGCTGTTTCCAGATCTGATACTACATATCAAACCCAGGATAATCATAATGGAAAAAGTAAAAATTTGTATTATTCTGAGGAATTCTGAGCCAAGTACTTCCTCCTTTTGGTTGAATAGCGCTTATTTCAGTGCAAACGTTTAAGCCTGTCTGGCAAGATTATTTCAGTAGAATATTTTTACAATTTTGGTGTGTTAACCTTGGCTCACAGCCAAACACTAACCCAGGCACTCACTCACTCACTTCCCTTAACAAGACAGGGGCAGAAAATAGGATGAAAAAATCTTATGAGCTGAGATAAAGACAGGAAGATGGTTTACTAAGTACTGGGAAAAAATAATTGAATTTGTTGTCATTTAAAATAGGTTTGGGTAGGGAAAAAGACAAATATAAAACCAACACCTTTTTTTCTGCTCTCCCAAGCTTAGTTTCACGCCTTCGTTCCAGACTCTTCTACACTTCCCCTGAGCAGCAGGGTGGGGTGTTAGGGGGAGATAGATATGTGTGTCTCCTCTCTGCCACTCCTTCCTTCTCACACTTTTTCCTTGCCATACCATGTGCTCTCCCATGGGCTACAGTCAGTCCTTCTGGAAAAAAAATGAGCACTGGAGTGTATTATCCACAGGCTGTAGTTTCTTCATGAAATATCCACCTGCTCCATACTGGGTCTTTTGCTTTTCATGTTCCTCCTCCGTCTTTTACTTAACATAAATCAAAACATTTTACTCTTTTAACAATGTAACCTTTACATTTTATATGCTGAAATGGTCTATAACTTTTAAGAATTCTGCCATAGAATATTTCTTATATATAAGTCCCTTTAGAAATATTTATTTTTCCATACAAAGAAAGTATGATGAAACAAAATAAAAAGGTAAATAACAAAGTACACTGAGTAGTTTAATATCCACAAATAAAGCACATAAGAAACAACAGAACAAAGTCTTCTTTCCTCTCAAAAACTCAGTAGCACTTTTGGATATTTAATGTTCTGTTGGTGGCTTTCTACCTGCACCAGAGCTATTAGCATTAATGCAAATTGCAGCTCTGCAGCCTCAGACATTACATTCAAAGCTCATTTTCGGTCGTCATTATAACATGGCTTTCTGGAAAAGTGATTTACTTTATTTTCTAAAATACTGTTCACAAGGATGTTCTGACATTATTAATTCAGCAACATTACTTAAAGTCTCCGCATAAAAGTAATGATTTCATTGTTGAATATTATGCTGATGAACACAGACTAATGATGTCATTTGTTACAATTACTGTTGTTTTCTGAAAATTCTCTTTTGACATTTAAACCTATAGCACTGTGATTTCTTAAAGGCAGAACTAAGGGAAAGTTTCTTTAGTCTTTGGTTAGAACTGTCAGATTATGCACTCCCCCCATCTTAAGAAACCTAGAATGAATATTTAAGAAATTAAAACACTGTCTTCCTTGTAGCTCCAAATAATTTCCTTCCTTTTGCTCTAGAAAATTAAGCAGAAAGTAAGCCATGAGGCTTTGTATTGTTCCACATGCTAAAATAAATGGTACATTTTAGCTATAGGGATATAACCCACTGTGGTGGTCTCAATACAATGCCTAGACACTGTACATGAGGAGATGTTATACCTGAAATGTATTAATAGGAAAAGTGACAACCTTTTGACAGGTCTACAGTGGGATTAAAATATGCAGTATGTAATGCTCTCCAAAATAACAGTATTACCGTCTTTCTGCTAGAGGTGCTTAAAAATCTTAAACTGACAAGTTTGAAAGCTGATCCCAACCTCAGCTGTTCACTCTTTGTGTAATTCCTAATTAAGTCACTATGGCACGAAATTTGCCTATATTCTTTCTTCTTCTACCTTGAAGTATACTGCATGACTATGCATACACATGCATTTATTTTATACTTCTGCCTGCCCCCGGTGGTCCTCAGAGCCCAGGCACGGTAGGTCTCTCTGAGGGAGGTAGGGTGGCCTTGGCCAGTTGGAGCTAGTTGGAGCTGGATGGAGCCAGCTGGATCTGATTCCCCAACGCTCACGTGACTTTTGTGCATCTGGCAGGAAGTGCTGCTTGCTCAAGGGCAGCAGTCTGACAGACTTCGGTGGTGGGGACAAGAACAGCCCTTTGTTTCATGAAGTGGCGGGGGGGCACCATCTACCTACCTCATGGACAGCCAGTGGGTGGTGGGGTGAGTAGGAGAGGGACAGGAAGTGTGACTTCAGAGTTTGTGCTGGTGACAACTTCTCTCTGGAAACAGGAGGAGTAGAAGTATCAGTGAGGATGAAGGAGCAATAAAAATCTTACATGATGGCTTGTACAATTATGTTAAAAGGCACCGTTCCCTTTATACCTGTTAGAAGACAATTCTATAGTGTATTAGATTTCCTGAAGTCTGTGCTTGAGGCCGAGGTATAAATACAGGCAAACTTGTTCGATATAAGCTAATTGCAGAGCCAGAAACCTGGAGAGAGCAGGGAGAGACTTTCCCAGTTCCTCCTCATAGATTATTTCAAGCAAGGTGGCAGTACAACTGCTTCCAGACCCTGTCACAAAAATAAGTGGATAGAAGGGTTTTCTTCAAGAATTACATGAACTTGCTATTTGCCTTCTGAAATGAGGTTGTCAAGAGAAGAAATTGGAAACACTGTGATGGTTCTGCTGCTTGTCTGTTACCTGATCTCTCCTGCTAAGAGATAAGATCATGTTCCAGTTAAACTCAGAGGAAAACCAAAATGCCAGTCATGTTTCAGCAAAAGATGTGCAACCCCGCAAATTTCTATTTCACGTATTGCCATGATTCCTAGCTTGGAAGAGCTTATTTTTAAAACTTAGCATCTAAGGAAGTAGAATTTGAAGACTAATACAATAGCTTTGAGATTTTTGGATTGACCTTAATTCCCTCTTTTTCCCCAAAGAGTTTTTGCTTTGGACCATCTAGTCAACATACCATATTTAATATTAAATTATGGTCTGTCCTTAAAGATTCCTTTTCTCTGGAAGGTATGAGTTCTTTTTCCATTTATTTAATCTATTTTTTTTAAATAATTGTGCAGAATCTTGCCATTGTCACGGACACAGAACTCTACTACATTTTTTCATACAAGCATTTACTCAATAGGGGCACTAATCTTCACCTTTTTTTTTTTCCTTTTCTTTCTTTTTCCTATTTCCTATTAATTTCAGTCCTCTCTGATAACAAATCTAATCCTAGAAGTTATGTCAAGACATATGAATGACAGGGATATGATCAGAGACAACCAACATGGCTTCACAAAGGCCAAATCATTCCTGATGATTCTGTTGGTCCTTTATGATGGAGTGAGCCCATCAGTGGACAAGGGAAGTCATCTTCTTGGACTTCTGTAAGGCCTTTGATATGGCCTCCCGCAACAATCTTGTTGCCAAATTGCAAAGATATGGGTTTAATAGATTGACTATTTGATGAATACGGAATTTGCCACATGGCCACGTCGAAAGAGTTACATTTAGTGACTCAGCATCCAAATGGAGATCAGTAACAAGTGGTGTCTTCAAGGATCCATTCTGAGATCAATACTGTACAATATCTTTATTAAAGACACAAACAGTAAGACTCTCAGCAAGTTTACATATAACATCAAGCTCAGTGGTGCAACTGTTATGTTTGAAAGAAAGGATGACTTTCAGATGAATCTTGACAGGCTTGAGAAGTGCGCCCATGCAAATACAGACTAGTCAATGAATGGATTAAGAACAGCACTGTGAACAAAGACTTAGGGATATTGGTGGGGGGGTTGAGCCTGTTAAACAGAACAGTCTGGGAAGACCTTACTATGACCTTTCAATTTTTAAAGGGGACTTTTAAATACAGAAAAAACTTCTTACCAAGGTCTGTACTTACAAGACAAGGGGTTTTAAACTGAAAAAGAATAGGTTCAGGTTGGACACAAAGAAGAATTTTTTTACAATGAAACAAATTGCTCAGAGAAGTTGTGGAATCCCCATCATCAGAAGTATTCAAGGTCAGGTTGGATGGGCCTTTGAGCAACCTGATCTAGTGAAAGATGTCTGTGCCCACGATAGGCAGGGTTGGCCTAGAAGATTTTTAAAGGTCCCTTCCATTCTAAGGTGCTATAAGTCTATGATTGATTATTCTTTAATTTTCCTAACAGTGTTATTCTGTAAAAGTGATAACAAGAGACTGAAAACCACGCAAAGATGTTTTTAAGAGAAGATGAATTAAATGTGTGAAGTCTGAACCTGAACTGCAAAACTTAAACAGAAAATAAAACAAAATAGGGAAGTAGTGTGTGCCTACGCATTGCTGTTCTGCATCCCATTTGAGCCCTCAACGATACTGACAAACTGCAGAGAGTACAGTGGAGAGACACTAAAGAGCACACAACCTGAGGAGTGGCTGAACACCTTGGAGAACAGATAACAAAGAGACAATTCAATAGCAGTCTTCTGCTTCTTAAGGGAGGGGTACGGAAGGATACTCTGTACCTCTGCTCTTGTCAGGGGTGCACAGTGAAAGAACAAGGGAGAATGATCACAAGGCCCACAAAGGGAGATTCTGATAATATGTAAGTGGCGAGGGAAACAACCCCAAAATACAATGAGAATGGATAAACACTAAAATAGTTTGTCCAGAGATGCTGTAGAATCTCCATCTTTGGAGATATTCAAAATATGACTAGATAAAACGGAGTAATCTGATCTGTCCTTAAAGTAAGCTGGATTTTGTGCACAAAGTTCAAACAGATTATTATGTAGTCCCTTCAAAGTGTTTGTGGTTTTTTTTTGGTCATTCCATAATTCAATGTTTTTTTCAGTAGTTTAAGTTATAGATAATGACAGAAAAAAAAAAATAATAGAAAAAAAAATCTGTGGGCAGCAGTAGGGTTAATAATCATAAATTTCTTAATATATGATCAGAGGAAGTGAGATAGCATTGTTAGTAAAGCTACCAGATAAGAAAAAATAAGAAAAATATTTTAAAAATCAGATAAAATAGACATATACAAAGAATACATTTATTGTAAAAAGAAAGTAGCCTTGTATTGATAAAAAATACTTTATATTTTGTATTTAACTAAATGAATGACAAACATTGTGAAAGTAAGAAACCAGACCACTCACCACAAAAACTATTAATATAATTGATCAATTGAAAGGATTTATAAATAAAATTTGGAAAACGGAATGGAATTCACCTGGAGAGTAAGAAGTGACCTGATCATCCATGAATAATGGATTCCTTACTGTTTAAATAATGCAAGGACCAAGAGATGGCACTGCTACTGCCTAATTAGAAGGCAAATATGGGACTCAAACTGCGCACGCGTACCTCATTTAAGGCTTCAGGTACAATGTGGTTTCTATTTTGTGATGGTGGTGTGTATCTGATTGAACAAATTCTGTCAACTGATGTTAGAGATATACATTTGATAAAGAAATTCACTATACAGTGAAAAATTAAGCTAGCGGATCCTTGAAGTCCCTTGCTAAAATTGCTGTCCTTGGTTTTGCTTTCTAAAGTTTGCTTTGATCTCAATCTATTATATGAACAAGAAGAAAATTTTCTAAAATTACAATAAAAATAAATTGATTGTTCTGAAGCTCTTTAACAGATCCATAGAAAGTCTGGAGAATGTGACCCTCATCCTAAAGTACACTAAGGGTATAATCAAATGTAATATTTGCAATGGGAAGAGTGAATGACTGTATAGAATTATGTGGAAAGTGAGTACATTTTGCTGTGTAACATGAAGTATGTCTGAATCAGCCCTTCATATTAAGGTATATTATATATGATAGTAGTTCTTCACAAATGTATAAGGTAGGCCAGGAAGCTAGCAAATCTTATACAGAAATCATTAAAAAATATACAAATAATTTATTTTATTTTTAACTAGGTTTAAATACCTCATCAAAAGGCAGCAGAAGTCTTAAATAACATTCTTAAAGATCCTTGCAGATGAACTACAAGAAAGAGTGGGTCATTGCCCAGAGGATTTAATAAAGGATCTGTAAATGTGTATGCATTCTGTCACAATATTGAAGCATTCAGCATTTTTTAAAAAAATAGTTTGAATGGAAGAAAAAATGATAAGAACAACAAACTTGAGGGATGATCTTTTTTCTTTTACAAGTTTGTTTCAGAATGGTAGAGATCAGAAAGCAAATATAAAGCAGACACATGGAAATTATTATTGTTGCCTATTTCTGTAGTAACTGAAATCAACAAAAAATTTGATATTTCAGTATTTTGAATTTTCATTCAAGGGAAAAATGCAGTAGTTTGTCTAAAATTACATAAGCTGAAAGTAATGCTATTTTAAACATAATATGTCTTCACTGTTTAGATGTCAACTCGGTTTTACAATTTATGATGTTCATGGTACTACAAATCAATAATTTGACTTGTTGTCTTAGTTGCAATAATGATTTCATAGTGATGACAAAAAATCATGCATTTTCCATACAAAAAATACATAGAATACATCCAACAGGGCTAGCATTGTACATATGTTTTAAAATATTTACATAGTTAAAAAAAACCCAAACCACTTAGAAGGTAGAAATAGGAAAAAGCGACTTTTCTGTCTTTCTGAAAAATATAGTATGACTCAAACATGTAAGAAGCCTGTGTAAAGAAGAATAGAACAAAATAAGTGATATCTCATTAACTATCTTTATAATAATAATTAATTCATTAAAAAATGTGCTACCATTTTTATACAATGATGAACTGAAATAATTTTTTAAATTCCCTTGTCCTAAGGTGGGAATAGCAGACAGCTACCTTATAAAATAACTTTTTTAAAAAAATAATGTATTGGTATGAAAATCTATGGAAATAACCTAAAAATATGATTTATGGTTGGAGATTTTTCTATGCATTCTACATTTCGTAACTGGAAAAGACAGAAAGAATCACTGTTGCTGACATGAGGCTTGGTTAGTTGGTTGCTTGCCTGCAGGAAAGTTACAGCAAAAGTCCTAAGTAAAATGTTGGGTGTCACATGAAAGCTATAAAAAACTCATATCAGTAGAAAAAGTCTATTAATCTAGGTGAAAATATATTTTAAAAATATTTTAATTGTCATATTATTTCAGTAGGACAAAAGTTTGGACAAATATGTAGAGAGATGGCTTTCCTAAAACAGCTTTTCAAAAGAGGTTAGTTAAAGGCATGCCGAGCACACATTACGTAGTGCTGTTCAGTTAGACCCGTAGGCAGTCAGTGATTTGTTTAAGTTCATAATGTTTTAACTCATATTAATCTTTTCACTAATTGGAAATCAAAAAGTTAGTATTACCAGGTGGTTGGATATGGGCCTGAATTCTGAGAAATGAAGAAAGACTTATGTCAGATTTCCTTGGATCTTGTCAGACTTCCTTGTCTCTGAGTAACTATAGGACACCAAAAAAAAGTATGATCCGCCATGCTGAAAATCTGGAAATCTGGAGAAAGAAGATTTAAAACACAGATCACCTCATTTCCAGAAGCATCAGCAAAAGAGAAAATCAGAAGCATCAATTCTAGCAAAATATGACAATTTAGATTTTTTAGAAGATTTCAGTTAACTGAGAGCATCGCCACCATGCTCCATGAAGTTCTTGTTATAGTCTTTGACAATACAAGATACTGAACATTCTTAAAACAGAACTTGGAAGAAAGAGACATTCATAAGCACCTTCAAGTCAGACTCTTTATATATGGCCTATGGCTACTCTGTTTGAAAAAATTTGTCGGTGGTTGTATACACATAGCCTGGAGAGACTTTTTTTGGTTGACCTGTCAAAAATGTCACCATATTTCTTTGACGTTTTTTCAAAAAAATAAAAATTGTAGTTTATTAATAATCTATTTATTGTAGGAAAGGTAGTTTGAGTGAATGCATCTTTAAGATACTCTCCAGAGTAATTTCTAAGTAGTTCTTATGAATGCTCATTTTATGCCATGCTGATCAGCTAAAATGAAAACTTAATAAAAATTACTTCTTTCAGATTCCTTGACTTTGATCACTGAAGATCATGGTGAACAGCTCCTAAAAAGGCAGAAATCATGTCCTAGTGTGGTTGGAGTGTAATTCTGTCTTGTGCCTCAAAGGCACACACCTGTGCAAGGCAGTTGTGGTCTACTACATATGTGTGTGATTAAGCATCATGAAGATTTATGTTCATCCTAGAAAGCAGAAAGTGAGGATAGACACCTGAACAATATATCTAAATTTAAAAACACTCAAAGACAGTATGTGAGTAATTATTTAGGAAGAGGCTTCTGTACTCTCAGAGAAGAGAAGAAAAATGGAAAGAGATGGGAAGATGACGTCTGTGATGACATCTTTCTGCAGTAGCTGTCCTGATCATATTTGTGGCATGCTTTGTGATTTCACAGTGTTACCAATTTTGGATTGATTTGGGAACTAGAAAAAAACATTTTTTGGTCTTTGGAAGAAAAAAAAATTACAATGGAAGAGTTGAGAAATGCCTCAATGTATGATGAAATTATTCTGTACAGAACTAATTATGTATGGCTAGGAACAAGCAGGTAGAAATTCTTATTGTCAACAGAATTCGTAATACAATTACAATACAATATTCACACAAACCTATTACATTTAGCTGGAAATCTTGATTAAAATTCCTTTTTACCATGACATAATGCCAAAAAATGACAAAAGAATAGACAAAACTGCAAAAAAAATGCAGCTTAGCACACAAGGGAAAAGTTTGATGAGAAAGAACAGTATTACCACCAGAGCAACAATCTGTCGTGTACACAGTTTCTTAATTTTAAATGCAGCTTTATCATTTTAGTGGGTGAGGGAGGTGCCCAGCTGTAGTATTTTTATGTCTAAATCATAAACTTAGGCTTTCAGCACTGAAGCTAGTTTTTCTTCATTAAATCTGTTCCATTGAAAGGATGTTAAACTGGCGCGCTGTATTCTAATAAAACAGGTGGATTTAGGCAGTGAAAAATTATAATTTAATAGAGGCCAATTATTGCTGAAAAGAAAGTGAATGGATATGTTACCATAATAGTAATTAAAAGAAGTGAACATCTAGTATACGAAGAATTAACTGAAGAGATTAAACTGGAATCTAATCTCATAAGAGGTGAAATGAAGGGCAGAGACAACCACACACAAGATTGGAAAGGGCTATGGTGACTGTACCTGACTCACATGAATGAGTACATGAAGTTTTGATATTTCTGTCTAGAAAACTCCATGCAAAATGTGTGTCCATGTCATTCGTGAATGTGCTGTACAACTCCTGAACAATGATCCTGAAATAGAGGGCACGTTGTAATTGTAAAACGTTCTGAAGGACTGCAAGTCAGTTCTGCAGGTCATGCAATAAATCAAAAGGGCAACAGAGTCACTATGCCTGAGCAAACCAAATTCACTGGGAATTTATAGTATACTAAATGCATCCCTAATGGATCAACACATTGAATTCATTGATTCTGTGCTATGCTATTAAACAGCATGCACACAACATACTTTTTTTCAGGATTTTACCAGTTACACAATCCAGTCAGTACAATTATTTATATAAATGCTTTAATTATTTATCTGTAGAATATTACAGATGAGACTCAGAAATCACAGTCACAGGTTTCACAGTTAGGCAAACAAAGCCACACTGGGTCCATCTTTCAAAATGACAACTGAGTTAAAAAAAAAATAAAAATAAAAATAAAAATCCCTTGAATATGTACAAAGGAAGAAATCAGGACAATGTGAAAAGAAATCGAAAATTTGAAATGAAGATGTTTCAAACAGAGTAAGGGCATAAAATATTACATAGAAGTTAAGGTAATTGCCTGAATTTTTACTGGCTTAGGAGATGTTATCATGCATAAAAGGACTTCCATAATGGTGCAGGAGCTTTAGTGCAAACAAGAATAGATTATTTTGCTTTTGGAGCCTGGCCAACCTACAGTGTCAAAGTGGGTACATCTTTTCCTTCTAATATATCTTCCAAAGGCAAGTGCACAGTGTGATCATACGTGAAGGCCTCATATTATCTTCAGGATTTATCCTTCAAGCATATTGTGTCCTGCCATTATACCTTGAATCTATATAGAGACACTTTAAGGTTCAGCCTTCCTCTTACAGGTAATGCAGATATAACTAGCTACAGAAAGATGATATATTGCACTCAGATATGCCCTCCAACATGAAAAGAGGGGCATTGCCAGAAACAATAGAACCAAACACAAAACACAGATAGGACACCTGAAAAAGATCGTAGGCACATTAGTATCTCCAAAGACTCAGATTAAAGTGTACATAAGTTTTATAATTCCTAATATTCCTGAATACATAAATGTTTACTTCCTTGCTATCCACCAGCTGCTTCTAGAGATTGACATAAACTTCTTGGTAAAGAAGCTGTATCTTCCTATTGTATATATTGCCTAATTTTACGCATCTGCAATCTATACATGAAGCTACAGATCTGAACTGGTGTCCTTATTCAACCTCAGTAATCCAAGGAGAAGAACAAAAACTCTGTGGGTAGGTGAAAGAAACCACAGAAACTAAGGTGACTGTCACAGATTTAGATTACTTCTTCACTTTCACAGTTGCATTTTGAACTAGTGTAAATATCTGGTATCACAGATATCTGGCACTCAGTTCCACTGCTTAGCTGCTTTCCATGAAATACACTGTTTTATCTGTTTTTAACTTACCTCTTTAATTTGATACCAACTGGTTCTTCTATTTTAGCTTCATTACAAAACAGTATCTTGCATAATGATATCTTGTATTATAAGATGTAATAATCTTTTATATATATTTATTAAGTGATCTGCATTTTATGTTCTCCTTCAGCCCAGAAAGTTTCCCTTCAGTGAAGGTCACTGAATAATGGGGTGAACAATTCATTTTCTTATAATGACATTGTGTCAGCTTGCTGAAAGTCTCCAAGGCCCTTAAAAGAGATTGTCAATCTGTTGCTAAACTGCAGTAGACATGACAACCATGCCTTCCACACCCTGCATGATTGCTTTGTAAGAAATCCATTGGAATGCCATCTACTTAGGTGGCAAAACTGTTTATTATTTGAATGCTAAACCTCACGACAAGGAGTGTGTTCTGGATATAAAATATGATGTTAAATCGCTTTAGTAATCTGATGCCCTAATCAAGGATATGAATTATATTCCAGAAGCACCAAAAAAAAGGAGCAGGTTTAGTTACTCCAGTTCCTAAATTATCCTTAGATATAGTACAACAGCTCCAGAAATTACACTAAGAAACTAGGAAAACACTAGAAAACACTCGAAAAACACTACAAAAACTAGAATTACACTAAGAAACTAGAAAAGGCAGTCAGATCCAAGGAGAGGCATGCATAGGACCCTGCTTCAAAAACACGTGAGCAGGAAAGGTAGGTTTTATCACCATCATTAGGAAGAAGTTGTTTACTGAGAGGGTGATTGGCCATTGGAATGCGCTGCCCGGGGAGGTGGTGGAGTCACCGTCCCTGGAGGTGTTTAAGGAACTTAGTGCCATGGTGTAGTTGACACCATTTGTGGGTGTTGGGTCATAGGTTGGACTCGATGATCTCAAAGGTCTTTTCCAACCTTATGATACTGTGATACTGTGATACCTTTGTCACCTCATTATGACAACCTTTCTGTTGTATGTTGGGGATGGCTTTCAGCACTCTGGTCTAGTGGAAGATATTCCTGTTCATAACGGGGCCGGGTAGGGTTGGAACTAGATGATCTCTAAGGTTCCTTCCGACCCAAACCATACTGTGATTCTATGAATATATGTTTGTAACATCAAATAGTAGGGATTTGTGAATTTCTAGAAAATATGTTCTGGGAAAACTTTTATGTGTTACGTGCTTGAAAGATTTTGATTTTCTTATCATTGAAACTTTCAGTAAATCTAGTTTCTCTTCAAGATACAAGAGAAAAAAATCACCTTTCACAACATAGTCTATCTTTTCCTAATCTGGTGACTGCTGAATGTTGAATGGAAAGTTAATGCCTTTGTCATAAATGGCACTAGTCGAGAAGACATGCAAAATTACATACTTGTCAACTTCTGGGCCTACATTTTAGGATAAATAATTGCAAAAATTAATTCTTTATTCTACCTTGTAGATGTGATTAAGTGTATAAAATATGTGATAGTGTTAGTGTGTGTGCATGTGTATACATGTGTGCACATAAATTCACTGACATAGAAGACTGCTTTGGGTTACTATTTTGTGATAAAATTACAAGATAACATTCTAAATTGAAGTGATAACAGGTTTTTTTAGAAGAGAGAAAATCAAAACCACAGATGGAACCTGTACCATTTTTTTAAAGGATTAGATTTAAGCTAAGACAGATCTGACTTGTAAAATACAAGCCAATTTGCCTTGCAAGGCCAAGTGAGTATTTTTAATCATGAAATCTGCTAGAAGAAAGAAATATTTTCCTATAGTTCTTCTCTATATATATTAAAAATAAAAGTGATGAAATTAGACCTTTATTTTGGTCCTGTATCTGCTATTGGAAAAGTTTTTATAAAACCAAAATAGTTTAGTGGCAAAAATAATCATGCTAATTTTTAAAAAAGTTATTTTTTTCAGAATAACAATTAAACCCATTATGCACATTGAACACCTTTATTCTGACTACTGAACACACTTAGAGAACCATGAACTCTATGATTGTTCATATAGAGAAACAGATATAAGTAAATACATTGTTACACAGAGCAGAGTGATGATATTGTACAATTACCTTGGCTGTTTTCTGTAGCAAGATGTAGTATTCTTTGTATGAAGTTGATTCCTTTTACAAAATAATGAGTTCTTTAAGACCATATATGTATTTTTGTTATATTCTGCAAAAATATCAAGTAGCAGTCTTTTTCTAAGAAATTCTTAAATAGAAGACCTTTGGTTTTTTTTGATTAACTAATCCAGAGGTTCAGAGACCAGGACTGCAGAAAAGTATGCTTGATCCACAGTTAAGATGCAACCAAAGTGTTGAAAAAATGAGTTAATTTCTCAGAAGTGTGAATAAAGCCTACGAAAGCCTCCACCTTATGAATGATACTGCTAAAGAATATATATAGTATATTCCAGAAAGAAAATATTTCAATGAGAAGGGAAAACCTACTTTTATATTATTTGGTCTCTACAAGTTTCTGTATATTTGAAGGAGAATAATTTTCCACTGCTGGATAATTACTCCCGTTTGCATGTAGACATACAAATGGGAGTAAACGCACCATAGCATCTTTTTAAGAATACAGACATGAAGAACATCAACTTGTTCTTAATGTGAACTACCCAGTGTTATGACTCACTTTATGATTCATGCAGTGCTTATTATGTAAAGTTGTTTATATTCTTTTCCAAACCCTTATTTCTTTTCTGTGGGCTTTTATTTGGGCTCCATCCTTAAAAGAACTTATGTATTTTATTTTGTAAGATGTTCTAGTTGGAAGGACCAATTAAAAGTAACGCACTATATCTCCCTTTTTCTGTTTCTTTATGTAGTAATTGAATAATGGGGAGAAGTTACACTGACACTGTAGCTCTCTGCTCACAAGCAAATCACCTAATAATGGTGCAATGCATTAATTTTATATGACTCCTACAGCCCTGGACTGTATAGTCACCCAGCTTCAAATAGAGGATATGGTAGCACCTGGTTGCAGAATGCCTTATAGTCTAATGGTTAAGACATTTCCCATAGTTGAAGGAAGTTGAATTTTCCTGAGGTTTTTGAGGAAAGTGGAACCCAGGCTTCAAATTTCTGAGCAGAAGGCCCTATCAGCATTCAGTTATTTAACTGATGGATACCAACTCCAGCTACCTTTGATAAATACACCGATTCAGTTCAGAGCCTACTGAAGAATACTTGTCAATATTGAACATTTCTTTCAGCTAGCTCTATAGCTCCAGGCAGTGCTTCATCGAGCACACGGACTTTTTGGCTTATGTTTTGGATTAGACTAACTTAATGGACAACCAAGAGAATCTAGGTGCATGTAGCTTGCAAGGTGTCAGCATCTCACATGTTCAAATGCTAAGCCAAGGCTAGTTATCATTTTAAGCAAAAGATAAAATCAGTATTGCCAAAGAAGAAATAATTCCATCATGAATCAATATCCAAAATAACTCAGAGAAAAGAGGCTTTGTAAGAACTCTCTCCAATTTTATCTATCTAAAATTAATCGACATAAACTGTTTGGTTTCAATGGTTAGGGATTTTTTGTTTTAGGAATTACAATGTCTAACTTGCACGATCCAAATCCTGAGTCTAAGTACAAAAACCATAACCATTCTCAAAAGTTAAATCAAAACTAATAAGAAAACAATAATGATAAGCAAGATCCAGTATAATTTCAGTTATATGAGATACACTGATTTATTTAAGTCTTAAATGAAAGACAGTAATAAAGCAATATGAGAGAGAGATGATTTAAGTCATAACCTCAGGCCAATATGGTCAAGAGCAGTAGGATACAATCCTCCAATCTTTAGAACTCCTGCAGTTTGCAGAGTGTTCACTACCCATTTGCCTGTGCTCAGGTATTTCTTGTTAGTTTTGGCTTCTAAACTGCAATATTATTAGTGTCCATCTGGCTATATTTAAATACCTCTCTCATGAATTAATTAAGGTAAAACTGGCTTCTATTTGCTTAATTGCTACTTTCCTAACTAAATTCTGAATCTTTGGTGTCTTTTCTCTTGTTTGTTTACCATGTCAGCCATGTCCTCATTTTACACCTTCTTACAAATATTTAAGTTATTCATCAGCAGTAATCAAGGGCCTGATCAAATCTATATCTCTTTGTTTCAAAATTATTGTGGTTATTCATTAAAAAAGAAGACTAAGAAAAGAGAAAAAAGCCAGTAATATGATTTTTCTTATTCAAGATATTTGTGACTAATCACTGATAAATAAAACATATACGTACAGAAAATGAAAGCCTGATCTTATATTGTATTGCATCAGTTTTACCTTTAGACTGCTTAAATCGGGTTACACAACAATATTATTTAAAAAAAACCTCAAACAACTCAATACTTTTTTTGTGCAGATATACCAGGTAATAGGGGGGAAAAAATGTTGTTTGGGTCTTTTGCTTACAGTTAAGGTTTTTTTATATATATTTATGTATATATATATATATATATAAAGTGCATTTTGTTTTAGCCTTTTTGTTTAATGCTTTTGTTTCAAACAATGCTCTTGTAATAGATATTCCTGCAATCTTTCCATTAAGTCATTTTAATACCTTTAAGTACATGAAGTAGTAGTTGTCATTTTGATTTTCCTATCATAATTTGTTGGGCTATGATGTGGAGTCCTCATTGGTGCAAGGAATAACAGATTGCAACCTTTTTTGCCTATTCAATAGAATTTTCCTCTCACAGTTAGATTGTTCTGTACATTATTTCTATCTGTCTGTCTTGAAGACTGATATTTTAGTATTATTCCAAATGCTATCTGACAACTTCTTCATCCAAAAAAAAAAATCCTGTACAACAGTTTTCTGACTCAATGGGAGAATATTTGTTTTATCAGTATGTGAGCTGTTGCTATTGCTCATATTCGAAAGGTTTCTGTCCATTGTGGAGGGCGAGAAGGAAAAGGAAAACAAATATTTAAAAAACTACTAGGTACTTACTTGATTTTCTGGTCATAATGACAGAGGACTCAGGAAAATGCATTCGTAATTGTGACCTTAAAAGATTTTTCATTAAGTTCTGAAGTAATACTTTTTGCTCTTCGTGGCTGATTTGTGTGTGTATCTCTCAGAATTATCTCATATGATTATTTTCGTGTCCAGCACTGTTGTCTTTCTAATTATTTGTGGATTTTTTATTTCTTCATGTCCTACTAAAGGTACTTCCTGATTTACATAATTTGCTCCAGCATTATTTGCTAAAATTAAATTACGTTCATAAGACTTTAAAGAAGACTTCTGTGGCTTTCTTCTGCGTGTACCAGAAAAGTTTCTCTCTTTTTTATTACTGCAACAGTATGCCTCATGTATTAGACAAGCAGAACAGATTAACAGATTACCACTACAGTTATTCATAATGAAAAAAGAGGGGAAAAAGCTCCGCTGTAGCTCAAATTTAAGTGAGGGACTATTCTTATACTTGTTTTCCCATATTTTTTTCTGCTACACTTGGACTAATTTAATGCATTATTTCTTTGGTGTAGGATCTGTGTTTCTGTAAATTACTAAATATCCATGGGTAATACAAAACTATTAAATAACAGCCCTCGTAAACTTGAGCAAAAAGGAGCCATATTGCTGAGTATGAAATTCTTAAAGGAATGTGGATACAAGACAACCATCACCATAGAAATCCTGAAGTTCTTTGCCACATTCAGGAAGGACACTATGACCTAAGCTTGTGTAAAAGAAGAGACCTAGAAATCCTTTTGGAGAATTGTAGACTGCTGATATGATTTTGAAATGCTCAGTGTGTCAAATGTATTGATCAAAACAGCCTAAAAAACCCCTATTATGTTCTTTGCAAATAATGCAAAGACCTTGGTAAAATGTATTAACTGACCTCTTTTACTTTGAAGTCACAGACTGTTTCCTCATGGTGCATGGATTTGCTATTTATTTTTTCTTGTAAGACATATTGACAACAAACATCAGCTCATCAGGAGCAAGCCACTGATACTGAAGAATGAAACACAAACCTTTGTGAAGTGTGTAAGCTTATATCTATGTGTAACTATGTATTCTCACTTTTGAAATGCCTTTTAGCTATATTAGCAACATGAAATATTTATTTGTGCTTCATGCTATGCAAACCACATCTGCCAGAGCTGAGATTCAGCACATCTCTTGGCTTTATCTGAGACCTTTTTGATGACAACAGCTCTCCCTGGTTTCTATAAACCAGACCTGCTTAAACTTAAAGACCAGTCATCTAGGTTCCCCTTGTAGTCACAATAAGTACATAAAGTCCTCTATGCAACTTATGCAACCATATTGTACTCCAGAGGTTGATCTCCATTCTAGCTCCTTCCAGCATCTTTATTAAAACTTTCTTCTGGAAATTAATCAATAAAAATGGCAGCAACATCTGTAACTTCTAAATACTGTGGCCCTGGTAGCCCTGTTAAATGCCTAGGTTAGATGCCTTCCAGTGCCATAGATGCTTACGCAGATTAAATTCCTGCTTGTTAAAAAGCAAATTACTTGTTTTTTAAACTAAAAGTAAGGCACAGGTTCTACAACATCTTTAACTAATTGCTCTGTTTCTTATTCATGTTAAAAATAAAATGAAAAAAAAAATTAACTCTCTTTCTGTAGTGGCAGGACAACCATGTTGGACTTTTGGTGTGCTGATTTCAGATTATATAAGGAACCAGTCAGGAGAGTACCCTGGGAGATAGTTCTTAAATACAAGGGGATCCAGGAAGGCTGGGGGTACTCCAAGAATGAAGTCTTCAAGGCACAGGAGCAGGCTGTCCCGATGTGCTCTAAGACGAGCCACAGGGGCAGACAGCCGGCCTGGATGAGTAAGGAGCTTCTGAAAGAGCTAAGTGAGAAAAAGAGGGTGTATCGACTGTAGAAAGAAGGGTAGGTAGGTCAGGTTCAAAAATATTGTCAAGTTGTGTAGAAAGGAAATTAGGGAGGCAAAAGCCCAGCTGGAGCTCAAATTGGCCACTTGTGTTAAGGACAAAAAGAAGTGCTTTTTGAAATATATTAACGGTAGAAAGAAGGGCAGCAACAACTTTCAATCCTTATCGGACATTGAAGGAAATACAGTAACTGAAGATGAGGAAAAGGCTGAGGTGCTTAATGCCTTCTTCACCTCAGTTTTCAACAGTAAGGCAGATTGTTCACTGGACAACTGGTCTCCTGAAGTGGTGGATGGGGACAGGGTGCAATATAGCCCCCCTGTCATCCAGGAGGAAGAAGTTAGAGACCTGCTGAGCCACTTGGATCCTCATAAGTCTATGGGGCCAGATGGCATCCATCCTAGGGTGATGAGAGAGCTGGCAGGTGAGCCTGCTAAGCCGCTTTCCATCATTTATCAGCAGTCGTGGCTCACTGGAGAGGTCCCGGATGACTGGAAGTTGGCCAATGTGACGCCCATCAACAAGAAGGGCCATAGGGATGATCCAGGTAACTACAGACCTGTCAGCCTGACCTCGGTTCCAGGTAAAATTATGGAGCGCTTAATCCTGGGTGCAATCATGAGGCACCTGCAGAATGAGGGAGAGATCAGGCCCAGCCAGCATGGTTTTAGGAGAGGCAGGTCCTGCCTGACCAACCTGATTTCTTTTTACGACCATGTGACTCGCCTGGTGGATGAGAGGAAGGCTGTGGATGTGGTGTACCTGGACTTCAGCAAGGCCTTTGACACTGTCTCCCACAGCAGACTCCTGGAGAAGCTTGCAGCCCATGGCATGGATGGGAACGCTCTGTGCTGGGTTAGGAATTGGTTGGATGGCCGAGCCCAAAGAGTGAAAGTGAACGGTGTCAAATCCAGTTGGCGTCCGGTCACTAGTGGTGTCCCCCAGGGATCGGTGTTGGGACTCGTCCTGTTTAATATCTTTATTGATGATCTGGATGAGGGGATTGAGTGCTTAATCAGCAAGTTCGCAGATGCCACCAAGCTGGGAGGAAGTGTCGATCTGCTGGAGGGTAGGAGGGCCCTACAGAGGGACCTTGACAGACTGGAGAGATGGGCTGAGTCCAAAAGCATGAGGTTTAACAAGTCCAAGTGCCGGGTTCTGCACTTTGGACACAACAACCCCATGCAGAGCTGTAGACTGGGGACAGAGTGGCTGGAGAGCAGTCAGGTGGAGAGGGACTTGGGAGTGCTGGTGGACAGGAAACTCAACATGAGCCAGCAGTGTGCCCAAGTGGCCAAGAAGGCCAGTGGTATCTTGGCCTGCATCAGGAATAGTGTGGCCAGCAGGACTAGGGAAGTTATCATTCCCATATACTCGGCACTGGTCGGGCCACACCTTGAGTGCTGTGTCCAGTTCTGGGCCCCTCAGTTTAAGAAAGATGTTGAGATGCTGGAGTGCGTCCAGAGGAGAGCAACGAGGATGGTGAAGGGGCTGGAGCTGGAGCTGGAGCTGGAGCTCCCTGTGAGAAGCAACTGAGGGAGCTGGGGTTGTTTAGCCTGGGGAAGAGGAGGCTCAGGAGAGACCTTCTTGCTCTCTACAACTACCTAAAGGGAGGTTGTAGTCAGGCAGGGCTTGGTCTCTTCTCTCAGGCGACCGGTGACAGAACAAGAGGACAAGGTCTCAAGCTTCGCCAGGGGAGGTTTAGGCTTGACATTAGGAAGAAGTTCTTTACTGAGAGGGTGATTGGCCATTGGAATGCGCTGCCCGGGGAGGTGGTGGAGTCACCATCCCTGGAGGAGTTTAAAGAGAGATTGGCTGAGGCACTTAGTTCCATGGTGTAGCTGACAAGTAGGAGTAGGTGTGGGTGTTGGGTCATAAGTTGGACTCGATGATCTCAGAGGTCTTTTCCAGCCTTATGATACTGTGATACTGTGAAATGATGAAGGAGATTATTTTGAAAAACACACTTGATAAGGAAACCAAATTAACAGTAAAACAACATTCCTAGTAATGTCCTTCCCCTATGTTAATCTTCAGTATATTTCTGATATTCTAGAATCCTTCTTCAACTTAGTGTAACAATGTTACCCACATCAAAGCTACAGAGGATTTTTTCTCTTCTTTCTCCTTAATTTATTTCCTCTCCTGTGACAGAACAAATTTCTCTAAGTAGGACTTTTAAAATTATTTATTTTCGGTTTTGATAGCTACTTGCACTGTTTAGCGCCACACTGGCAGCGTTAAGAGAACTACGTATTTCTAGAGCACAGAACAAGTGAGAAACAACTCAAAATGACTGACACACGCAGCACTTGAGTGAATAATTTCTTTGTCATCTTGTGCTGTATAAGATATGTTTCCATTTAAAAACCAAATTACTACATATTAAGGCCACAAAGATATTTTTCTGCTTTGTGACAGTAGGGTGCAGTGAGGTTACCACTCTCTGCAGTTCAATTCTTGTAAGAATTTGATGATCCTTTTACAGTAGCAGATATATTTGGAAAAATAATGAAAGGGACTCCTTTAGGAGTGGTTATAGATGTTGTAAGTGGAATCCTTTTGAAAGGGCTGTGTTTGATTTTCCGTTATTAGTGATTGATTATATTGCCTTACAAGCTATAAGAACAAGATAGAGAATCAAACCAAAGGTTGCCAATATACAGATCACATAGCAGTAGCCACAGTCAGACCCTTAGGGAAAAGTAAGAACAATAAAAACATACTTGATATTCCCACTTAAAAGTTTTTCTATTTCCCTGTGATTTTCAGCTAAGATTTCTTGAGCTGGTTACAATTTGTCCCCTCACTTTTGGGCTGGGTTTGGTTTTTTTCTTTTCGTACAAGATGGTCTTTTTGAGCCCAAGTAATTTTTTGCATCCATGAGGAAATCTTCTCAAAGAAATCACCGTATTACAGTTCACTAACTGAAGGATTCATTCTTTTTATGAATTGGAATAACACAATGCTTTCCTAAATATTTGTGTAAGTTCTTTTCTGATAACGTTTCTTTGATACATCAATGTATGCCATTTTGCTTCTTGTCGTTGTGGAGCCATTTCTGAGAAAACTTACTGCAGCTCAGAATGGATAATGTATTTATTAACTGGAACATCTCAGGGACAGCCTTTGTAACTACCATTCCAGGATCTGTGTTTGTTTCAGAAAGTTGATTAAGTGTGAGGTTTAAATTGAAACTTTGTTCATTGAGTGGAGAATTTTTCTACTTTAGTTTTTATTTATTCATTGGTTGTGCATTTTTGGTGACTTTTCCAGAGGATATTTAAAATCCTTAATATGATCATCAGCTGCTACCAGAATGGTTACATTTTTTCTTCTGGGATACTCTCACAGCTTTGGCTGGCAGAGGTACTCAGAATATATCCTCCTATGCATTTTGAGTCACAGAAAATTTTCTCACATATGGCTCAGTAGAGCCTTAATTTAAAAGTGAGTAAGCTGCCAGTAAAATGTATTCAGTAAGAAAACAGTTCTGAAACAGATTGCAAAAATTATCTTTAGTGATCTTTAGAAGAAGTTGTTAGAGAACCTATTACTACAGGCTTCCATTCAGGTTGAGCTTTGATAAGAACTGATCCTTGAAGCCAACACTAAATATTCTGCTGTTCTTTGTTAACTTAATATACTGTTGTTCTAGGTCTTCTCCCATTAAGTACTTTTTCATGCTGATTTTTACTTTATTAAAATTGACTTTATTTCTGTGAAGATTCAAGATTTACTGTCTAGATCCACGTTGAATTTTAGGCATATAATTCTTATTATTTTTAACTTGATGCAGATTTCTTACTCTGATTATCTATACTTTGCTAAAGTACTTGGTAAAAATCACTTATTTCTTTACTTTGAAGCATTGAGCTTTTATTTTGATGCAGAAAAATATGTACCACTAATATTTGTGATTAAGTGAAGGTTGTTATGATTTCAGTTTAATGGACATCATTAGCTATAGAAAAAAAGATTTAATGTTAGTCATAAAGATGCTTTAAGAAGTTTTAAAGGAAGAAATGAACTGTAAAATGTAAATATCTATTAGCCTTGGATTATACTTCTTGATTAAGCTATGAATAACTGCTGGTCATTTTGAGGTAAAAGAAGTATCTTCAGGTCATGAAAAGTCAAAAAATGGTCCTTAGCTCCTTTAATATACAAAAGGTATAATAAAAAATCCTATCGATGGCAGTTCTCTTTGAACCTAAAAAACCTTTATGATTTCCATATTGATTATAAATATTTCTGTTTCTTCCTTTACTTTTAGGTCCATTTTTCCTAGCTGATATTAACAACTATAACACATATGTTCCTCTGCAACAGTGACCTTCAGCCTGCTTTAGCTGACACGCCGCTACAGAATTTTGACTGGCTTCTTTATAAAAAAGTTAAACTTATTGACACTTGGTTTAGTGAATTGTTCTTTTCTTTCACTGACTCCTTACATATACTTCCTAAGTCCTTACAGGTCCATGTATCACTGTTTTAAAAAGCACTATCCATACTATCCATAAACAGTTGAACTGAATAACTCAGACCCATTCATTACCAAAATTTCAGTTGCTCTTTTTATGTCTAGGGACATAGGATGAAATTTAATCTCTTTTATCTGAGTCACAGTTTGGGATATGGGCCTGAATTCACCATCTGCATCTTCTATTTATTAGCTATTTACACATACACTTCCCATCATCATCTAGGTTTTGGGCATAGCAGCATTATCATTTAATTTCCCATAGGATAATAATGTAGTAAAGCCAAAAATAGTATTGGCAAAGAATTGCTTTAAAGACAAAGAAGTTTCTATTTATATTAAGCAAGAGCTAAATGTATCTGAAAATAGCCGAAGATCCCAATATATCCTTTTGCAGTATGCGATACCTTTGATGACTCTGCGTTCTGTGTGCGTGGGCCTGTGCCAGGTGTGGCTTATACACAAGTGACCTAAGATCTCAAAGTGCTCCCTGCTTTCCATTGTCCAAAATTTTCAGGCCTCTATGCAGATTCTATCAAAACTGCAAATGTCCCTTAGAATTAGGGTGTCTGAAATGGGACATGATCAGGCAACTAAATCCTGACACTTGTTGAAGCACAAAAGGTTAGGCATAAAAAATTAGCAGCAGATAATAGGAATGCTGAGTGATATGCTTGACCAAGAGGATCGCCAGAACCATGTTGGTTTCTAAGGAGCTGGGAAGCTGTTGATGAGAAAACATTACTTTCCTTTGATCATTTATGCAGGTTCCCACACAAGCAAAAGCTTTCATTTTGATTTTATTACACTGCTTTGTATTGTCTTCTATTATATTCTATATTATTTTACTTTATTCTCTACTTTCTGTCTTTCATTTCATTCTTACATTCAGACCCAAATGATAACTTACCTTCAGAGCAAATAGAAAGCAACAGCTTCTTATGCAACTAATAAAATGTTGAATTATTTGAACAGATTTGGTTTGGAGGCAGTACTTTATTATTAAAAAGAATAAAAAAAAAAGAAAGTATAGAATTTAAATCAATACAGAGAAAATATTTTAATCGAGAACACAGGTTCCAGAAAAATCAAGGTATTAAATCCAAAACTGCAGTCTGAAAACACCATACTTATTTCTATGTAATTTTGTGTTTTTCTAATTTCTGTATATAGTTCCTGCACTAAGCAGAAAGCAGACATTTGAACACATTTAAGCACTCTGGAAGTAGAATTCTTGACATTCAGTCATTGTGTCAAAGAAGCTCTCATTTTTAAACCCATCTCCATTTCATGAAACAATATCCAAACCATTCTGGGAGCACAGAAAATAATTAGGATTTTGCATTGTGCAATATATAATATGCGTTCTTTGAAGGCCTGTAAAGTTTTAATGTGACAGATGAGTGCTGGTTTATATTCTTTCCTGCAGAATGTACAACACAGCACTGCCTGCACCAGTGTCCTAACACGTATCTAGCCTATATTGTTCCTTTTTTAATTCCCTACTAAATGATCCCATTCATCCATCCAAATAAATAAACAAATAAGTGCAATAAGTCTATCTTAAATGGATAAGATATCTTTGAAAGATGAATGAAGGAGATCTTCCAATGTTTTCTTCTAGTGAATTCTTCTACAGCTTTACACCATGTCCTAATTTCAAGAATATTTACGTTTGCAATAATTATTTTATTTAAAACACCCACAATATTACACTGTCTAAAACCTCTTTCTGAAAGGCATCACTCTGAGTAACGTTCCATATATATTATGAAGCATGTGGATACGTCACTCATGGCTCTAGCTTTAACTTTGGTGGCTGAGTATTTGACCATTAGGTGCTGTAGCAGATAAGTTTTGATATCTAAGCGTTATTTGGCTCTGTGTCCAATGGATAAGAAAAGGGCCCCATTCAGAAATATAATTGGTCTTTGGAATGCTGGTAGAATTTCCAGATGCGCTCTCTTACTAATAGGCAAGTTTGGGGTTTTGTTTTTTTTTTTAAATCAGCTAACAGATTATGGTCAGATTTACTCTATTTAATGCTTTTAATTTTTAAAATAAAAAATGACAAAGCAAAAAGAAACACAAACATATTGTGGAAAAAGTACCAAATTGCTACTCCTGCATAATGTTATGGTAATTATCTGGGGGAAAATTGTCCTGGGATGTGTATCTTTTACTTCTATAGTCAAATTAACTTCTTATGCCATTATGTGCTCAGAAATTCCTTCATTATGTTTCTTAAGAGGATCATGAGAGCTCAGTAGTTTAATCATAACCAATCTTAACCAGAAGACTTATTTAAGGGATGTTTATCAAACGTAACTAAAGAAGAACATATTTTGTTTTATGTCTACATGATTAATAACAGAAAAGCTCAGGTCATTGATAACAAGAGTAGTTTTCTTCTGATAATTATTGGATTATCTGATCTCTTTCTACCTGATCTAAAATGTCAGGTGTCAATTTTTACTGCACAGCTTTCAAGTTTACTGGACATTAACACTGAGTGACACTCTTGTCACACAGCAGCAAGAAAGTCATGGATCATATAAGTATTTGAATTAGTTTTACTGTATTTCTAGTCATCTTTTAAAGTGGTCCCTGTAGGCTGAAGAAAAGACACAGTGGGAGGAAATCCATACTGTTAAATGTTATGCTAATTCAGGCAAGACCAGCAGAAGATACCAGTATGCAACATTCTCATAGCTTTTGGAAATGATAGAGTGGTATGATGTTGCAGATATTAAGGAAGGGGTGGGGGGAAGCAAATAAAGAAACAAACAAACCGAGTCAAACAAAAAGCTATCAAACCTAAGCTAAAATACCCAAACTGGAAAAACAGTTATAAAACAATTCAGAAGAAGTAGAAAGTGCACTTGTCACTGTATTCAACTTAAAACTTAAAAGAAAAGAAGTCAAGACAGGAAACAAAAAGCGTCTTAGTGGAGAGCAGAGCCAGAGGCAAGTGAAAAAAATCTGTACAAATGCCTGTGGAATTCACCATGAGGCCCAGATGCTATTGCTAGAAGAATATCCTCCAGAGGCAGACATGCAAATCCAGTGATGGCTAAGTAAAAAGAAGTAGACAAGGTGAAACAAACAAACAAACCAAACACATAAACAAATAAGACGTATTTGTGCTTCTTTCTCTCTATATATGGCAGTGAAGTTCCCATCATGTATCCCAGCTACCATTTGTGACCCTTGAAGTAATTCCTGTTAAATAAAAAAAAGTAAATGTGCCTAATTTGAGCACATTCGATGAGAATGATAAAGTTTCCTTTTCAATATTTAAGCCAAATATATTATTC
Organism: Neomorphus geoffroyi; assembly: GCA_033558235.1. Classification (NCBI taxonomy): domain Eukaryota; kingdom Metazoa; phylum Chordata; class Aves; order Cuculiformes; family Neomorphidae; genus Neomorphus; species Neomorphus geoffroyi. Next base: position 24,902,854 of record JAUMJM010000005.1, read on the forward strand.
TAACCACCTATTCAGAAATTAGGTGGGGAGAGGGGCAAGGGACCCAGACTTCTCCAAATGTTTTCCAATAGACTGTTGGATTTCCAGAAGAACCTATGCTGTAATGAGAGTTCCTTATTGCAGCACTACTGACAAGATACGCTGCAAGGCAGGGAGGGGAGAAATGAAGAAAAAAGATGATTCTTGTTATGATAGCATTTTTTTTACATGTCAGACTGGAAATCATGTTGAAATCACAGCTCAGCTTGGGGAAAGGACTAATAAAAGTTTATTCTCCTTCCTCACAGAAGGAAGACCAGGAGAAAGAAAACTCACCCCTCCCAGTAAGTAATCTTTTTTTTTTTTCCCCAGTCCCATGCAAATTAGAAGAATAAAGTAAAAAATAATTCTAACCTCTCCTTTCAGGGGTTAAACGGTGCTCTTCACACAGCAGTTTTTCTTGTAGATGCCCTTCTATGCTAGGTAGGAAGATGAAAGTAAAGGAACCATTTATGCTGACTTAGAGCTCCTGTGTGATGACTTTTACTGCCCTTAATCTGTTCAGGCAGTGTGTGCAGTTACTGTATACAATTCTTGTGACTTTTAAATTTAAAAGTTAGAAGTAGACCCAGAGACTGACAAAACCTAGGGCTCTCCATTCAGGAGTCTATTTGTAGCACTTTTGAAGACAATGTCTCTTTTTTGTTGTCTTGGTTTGAAAAAGATTTATAGCATGAAGTCTGGAAGAAGCAATATCAAAGTTAGCATTTCAGCTATCTAAGCTTCTCGGAGACAGATTTGGATGGAAAAGATGTTTGGATGGAAAAAAGATATCTTAGGGTTTAATCATATATATATATATTTTGCATGCTATGCAGTTATAGAAATATTATTATAGTCTTATACTTTTTCTTCTAGTTTTATTAATACTATAGAGACTAAACATGATGAAAAATCTTGGAGTCTGATGAATCTGATATTCGAACATTTATTTTAGGTTCTATCTACTGTGGAGAAAATAAGATCCCTGGTGTACCTTAAAGGCTTGTTCTCAGTTTCTCAGTCTAGGGAATTTATTAGATAATCTGTCAATTCTCATGCAAAGGTTTTATTTCAGTGGAAAAACAGGCAAGGAGAAAGTATGTTTGTTATTTATTGCTGAACTTCTTGTTATCCATCAGTAATCTACTTAGAGAAATGTATTTGCTTTTAACTCTTCTGCATTTCAATCTAAGGTTAAAACATTTATTCCTAAAACAGTGTCTTTTTAAGATTATTGCCTTATAACCTTTGTAAATAACAGATGATTTGTTACAGAAAGAATCTGGATTTCAGTAAAGTTTTTTGTAAAATCTATAACTAATAATTATTTTAGTTTGCCTTAATGATCCATTTTCTATCATGGTAAATGCAAAGCAATTCAGTGAGCAAGGAGCACCATGTGGATTCACAAGCCATCTTAAAATAGAAGCAACAGGTACTCAGTCACTGAAACTTATAAATTATGCAGACTTGAAGAAAAGGCCACAGGTAACAATCAACAACACAGAGTGTTTTATGTGTCAGTGTTTTCACAGGAAAGTGTTATAATACTGAAGTTATAAATTCTCTTAAGCATTGTTTTAATGGCATTTTCCTCTGCTTTGATTAGAGATAAGCTTCTGCCACCAGCTGAACGTTTTTTTGCTAACAAGCTGATCTTTTTCTCTTCTATTTAGTGAATGATCAGAGATGTAAACATTGAAGATAAAACAGTGAGTTTTGCATCACTGCTTTTCTGCAGAAAGAAGTATCTGCAAAGCAAAAGCTTACTGATATCTATAGTTATTGGTTTAGTCAACGAATGAACAATCACTTTTTTTTCTGATTCTGCATTAATACATTTAAAAATATCTACCTTAGATACTTTCAAGATTTTTTTTTCACTCCATATTTTTGTAGGTCTTTTTGATGGATCAACTGGGCCTAGCCTGATTTCTGTTAAAACAATTTGAGTGGTAGCAGTTGTACACATATCATGTGACATTAAGCACTGAACTGTTAGTTACTGCTGATTTATCACATGGAATATGGCTGTCAGTCCGTTTAATTAGGAGTTTGGCAAATAAAATGCAAAATTATACGGTGTCCTGGTGAGGGCAGCAAAACATTCAACATACATGCTTTTAATAAGCCAGTTGTTGTTCTATGCAAACTAATTCTGAAATTGCAAATGATGAGAAAAGTTGCTTTTTGTTTTAGGAAGAGATGCTAAGAAGCTACATTTTTTTCCACTTTATTTATCACTGTCTGATAGAGTTTTCTAATATTAATAATAAAACCTATTCTTAGAAATTTTTCTCCAAACTTACATCCCAAATTAAAATGAATCTGCAGATGAAAATAGATGTTTAAACTGGAAGACATTTACACTACTAATCTTAAAGGACAGTGAAAAAGGTGGAAGAAACCTGAGGGTTTTTTCCTTCTTATGAATTGATATGAATTGTAAAAAAAAAAACAAAACAGAACAAGCTCTGTAACGCCGATCAGTTTTCTTCTACAAAAGAATGTAGATGACATAGACTAAATGCTACAGCAGTTATTGGAAAAATAGTTCTGATTACCTGATATTCCTGGAAAATATAAAATAAGGAAGAGTACGAAAAGTAAATTTCAACAACTAAGTGGAAATAAGTAAAGAGAAATTTACTCATCTTTCTTCTGTGATGAAGATTCTCCTTTTTAGTGTCCCTTTCAAAAACCTCAACTTGTGCATTTTTATTTGTGGTAGAAATAACTATAGAAAATGGAAGACAGTTACCAAACTGACAAATACACTTAGTCTTACAGAAGACTAAAACGAATGGTTGCTATTTTTTTGTCTTGAAATAATAATAAAAGAAAAAATAATGAGCTATATACACAAACCTAAATATCCATTAATTTTGCCTGATTTATGTTAGAATCTGAAATGGTTTACGTGGTTAAGTTTATGTCAAGTGGAAAAATAATGTTATGTTTCATGCTGCGAAACAAGCAAGGAGCATTTTTAGAGGAAATGTGGACTGCAATTATTGTTAAGCGTATTTGTTAGGTTTATGTTTGGAATTATTCTCAAAATTCAGTCTCAAACTAACCTTGAATATGAATTGTGCTTTATATTTCAATTCTGTCGGTTGCTCTGTATGATGTAAATGTTTTCATTTTGTATGATGTGTGTTTTGTTTAGAAGAAAGATAATTCAGATTTTAAAGGGGTTGTTTTTAAAGACACAATTGTGAAGCTTTGCTTTCACAAATTATAGAAACTAGGAAGTAATTTGAAATGATACATGGTTATTCAGTTCTTAAAATTTCACTGTGTAAAGGATTAGGTTGCTTCTCTCTCCCCTTTTTTTTAGTTTATCTAACACTACGAAAATTAGTGTTATATAACTCTCCTAAGGTTATTTTATGTAGGTGTGGAAATGAATAATGAAAACATATTCTTAAAGGTGTGCAAGTGTGACATACGTCTTAATACATGCCGCGTTCTTTCAAATTGACTTTTTAAGTATTATACAACATACTTCTTAAGGAAGGATTTTCATAGTATTTGAAGAATTAACATTATACATATATAAATTAAAATATAAATAGCCTGATACAAAAAACTCACGTTTTGACTTTGTTATTCATATGGGACAATCTGTGGGCTTTCAAATAAGTGTCAGGTAAACTGCTACTGATCTGTTGCTTTCTTAGAGCTTTTTTCTTACAGCTTTTCTCATCACTTAATGATTTATCCAAAAATCTAATTGTGCAATTTTCAGAAAAAAATTAGGAATTATGAAATTACAAAATCTATCTAAGCTAAAAGATAGGTGGTTTTCTTTAAACACATGAACAAAAAGATTAAGCTATAAGAGATACCATGAGCACAGTTGCATAAGCCCACATAAGGCTGAAATTCTCTGACAAAGTCTCATTCATCCTCGGGTTCATACTATAGCCACTGCTGGATATCCCTTCACTCTCATAAAGTGAAGAGCAAATGGATAGATGGACTTCAGGATAACTTACACATTAGAATTTCTCTGTGTAAAAAAAAAAGATGAATAGATCTGAGGATTTTTTTGAGCTTGAGCTGCTATGTGGAGGGTTTCAGAGAGGTGTGTGTACTAAAAGGATAAAGACGCATCAAGAAAGGACAGAATCTTTGTTGGAGAGGACTTCTTTCCTTGATTTTTGCAGTTGCGGTCTTCAGGCCAAGGACAATGGTGTGAGGAAATAGGGAAAGAAAAAGAAAAACGGAAAGAAAGGGAATTTCTGCTAATGAAGGCAAAGTTTCTATTTGTGAGAGCAATAGATCTTTCACCTTCCAGTGCTTTCTTTTTCTTTTTTCCCAAGGAAGGACAGTGGACAAGAATATTAGACTTCTCTTTTTTGAAGATTAAACAAAAAGGAGAAAGGTAGAATAAAATCAGTCATTATGGAACCTAAGAGAAAGAAGATTTTGATTATTCCTACCCAACAAAATGGAGGGAGTAAAAAGTATAAATAGCCAAAAAAGAGTCTCTAAAATGCTGAAAGGAAACGTATTCCTTCCTTTTTTGCCTACATTATCCATCTCTTACCACTAACAATTCTAAAGTAAGCTTGGACAGGTCAAGCCGATAACATGTTGATACATATATCTTAACTGATAAGCTTAAGAAATGTCATTATAGTCATGAGAATTGTGTATTGCTATCCTATTTCTTCTTCCACAATGAAAACTTTTTTCCAAGACTTTTGGAACTACCTTAGGTTGGGATTTGTGGATGATGAGTACAGAGTACAGTGATAGTAGGCAAAATTCCTACCCCTATAATTCATTTTTGGAATTTTACTTTTTCTCTCTTTCTCTCTTACCAAGGTTAAGCTCAGTATACTCTGTTAGACAGAACTGGAACTAAAAGCTAGACCATAGCAATTACTGTTCTGTGTCCTATATTATGCTAACCAGCCTTACTAAAAACAATGGGACATACTGCTCTTGAAATCGAACCGACAGGGTAGTTGTCACCGCAGGAAAATGAAAATATAAGGATGCACCTGATAGATAAAGTCTTTTATTAAAATAATCCCCACATTTCTTTACTTCACCTTCACCAGGTAGTTTGATATCTATATTCAGGTTTTCATTAACATCCTTGGGGAAGTAAATATTACTCCAAGTCATTTTATTAATCTCTACTTGTTTTCTACCTACTTTCTCTCTCTACTTTTTAATAAAAAATCCCCAGCTTAATTTTGATCGGATTTCCTACTTCACACTTCAGTAACTTGCTAATAATAAGGAATGTCTTTCTTTCCCTCAATACTCCTATACTTGAATTGGTAAATGGATGTTTTATAGGTCTGCTTGCTAGCATTCACACAGAAAGATCATGATTTTTTAACTTTAAATCTTAATTTGTGAATAATAAACTCCTTGCATTATCTTAACTTTTTATTTATTTATTTGGCTGTGTAACTATATATTATTATGCATATGAGATAGAAAAAATGCATCCATGAGCTGGCATTTAAAAAAGTACACAGAAGAAAGTGTAATTAAACACTTAGATACAAACTCTATACTGAATACCTTTGGATTTAACCATACAAATATCCTCACTGAAAATCATCTACAAAGTGTCCAAATTATATTGGGTGAGTATTTTTACAGTATCGGAAGAAAAATGAGGGCTAGATCATAATCCTACAGGAAACAGATATATGCATAGATGTTACGTTACCTAGCAACATAGGGAACAATCTGTTATTTACTCCATTTCTCCAATTTTACTATAGTACATGGGGGAAAAATGACACACATTAGGTGTACTGAGTCCTTAATCTCTGGTTCAGGAGGTCCAGAAGAAATGAAAAATGTGTATTTGTATATGTGGTTCTGGATAAATATTATGAAAAGCTTATCTCCCTGCACATGGCAAATGCCAGTCCCTATTATTAGCTCGTACTTCACAGGAGTCAGAAATGTGTTGAAGTCTTTACAGATTACAAGAAGAAGAAGAAAACAAAGCCAAAATAAAAATAATTTTAAACCTTGCAACCCCAACTGTTGTAATTAAAGCAAGTAATTTACTTCACATTCTACTGATTTGACAGCATGGCACAATACAGTCCTTTATTCAGCCTTAGATACAAGAAGTATCATAGGGAATACATTTGTAAGAAAAGCTGTTGATATACTTAAATATTTACCTGCTCAGAGGGGTTTTTTTCACATAAAAGGTCTAGGAAACTTGCAGGAGTGTCGTAACAGTTACAATTAGGCAAAAATGGCAAATGTGTCTGCTTATTTTCTTTTACAGACTGTTACGTATTTTTTTATCCATAACTGTGGTACCATACAGTTTTCCTTCCAGATGAAGATCAATCATTAACCAGTAAAAAAGACAGTACGAAAAGGTTATGATCCTCAACTTTTTCAAATAAAACCTTTTCTGTCAGTTGACTGGAGTAGGCTTGGTGTGTAGTTTCAGGAAATTCCAGATCTATACGTGCCCATGTGCCGGTGTCTGTGAGTACCTTCTGGATATCAGATTGTTTTTCATGCTGAAAAAAGGGATTAATTGCTCTGTTGTATTGAGTCTCCCAAGGATACTAATGTGCTTTTGGGGGCTTTCAGACAGTCTTGGGAACTCTCAAATCTTTTACAAACAGAAAACTCTCCACAGGCAAAAATTCCTGACTGACTGTAGAACCTACCATTAACAGAGCAATCCTCATGACTTTATGGGTGTATGGGTAGATACGTGTGTCTAGCACCTGATCTGTCATCCATGTGAGTCTTCTGTTTAGGACTTTCTACTGCTGAGCAGAACATTCTAGAGGGTCACTTGCTGTTCCTCAGATACCACGTAGCATGACATACCAATTTAATCGTCTTTTTGGGTTCCGATTCAGGCATGTTTAATCAGTATAAGGATTAAAATTTAATGGCTGCACTGGGCTATTAGAGGTTCTTTAAATCATTTGAAAGGCACTGTAGTAATCACTGGCTATTTTGTAAAAGCAGTGCAGCAAAACTAATCTGAAGCTCAAGCTACATGGTTAGGCCCATGTCCTCCAGAAAACACTGGGCTCACTGAACACGAGGACTACTTGATAAATAATTTCTCAATCCTGAGAGAGGAAAACAACTCTACATCAAAAAGTTTGCAGAAATTTAAATCAGAGATCAGAGCAGCTTTGGCATGTTTGTAAATGAAACTAAACACTAAGAAAAAAGAAGATATTTTTCAGACCAGCAAAAGCATAGAGCCGACCCAAGTAATAGCCAAACTGTTTATCTACCTCAAGAAAAAAATATATATTTATTTAAATAATCTAAATTCAGGTTAAAAAGCCAAAATGTTTAATATTTCTTTTCCCAAACAACTCGGAATGCTTTTCTGCATTTGTAGTGATTTGTATTATTTTAATTCCTGTGTGTGTTTCTATCTATAATTCAAAGCAAAATAACGTTGGAATGAAAATTTAATCTTTTCATTGTGAAATGTCAAACTACGATCTTAAGGTTCAATAGTCTCCTCCTCAAATACCTTTCTATTTCCTCTAAAACAGGAGTGTCAAACTTGTTTTCACCAGGGGCCAAATCAGGCTGCTCCTGCAGTGTAACACGCGTCACATGCTGCACACGTGACTGGCTCGCTGGCAGGAGCGTAGGGGCAAGGAGCTCAGCGGCAAGGAGCTTGGTGCTGCCTCCGGGTAGACACAAGGCACTGGGCCAGATAAAACAAGGCTTGACATTAGGAAGAAGTTCTTTACTGAGAGGGTGATTGGCCATTGGAATGCGCTGCCCGGGGAGGTGATAGAGTCACTGTCCCTGGAGGTGTTTAAGGAGAAATTGGATGAGGCACTTAGTGCCATGGTGTAATTGACAAGTAGGAGTAGGTGTAGGTGTTGGGTCATAGGCTGGACTCGATGATCTCAGAGGTCTTTTCCAACCTTATGATACTGTGATACTGTGATAGGTGGAGGGCTGGATAGTGCCTGTTTAAAAATTACTAATTATTTTTGTTGCTAAATGGACATTTTCTCATGGAAGCCCCTTAGATATTTTATTTCTCAACCAACTGTGACCTACCCTTTCCAGGAGACCTCTGGAAACAATGTTATCTGATTTTCATTGTTGCTGCTTTCTTGTGAGTGCAAACCCTAAGTATTCAACAGTACGCAAAAAGGAATGAAACTACTAAAAGTAGTTATTACATGCATCATAGGCCTTCACTGCCTTACCTTTTAACAGCAGTGCCTTCCCTACTCCTTTTCTTCTTTTCTTGTTATAACATCTCACCTCCCTCATCAGTACAAAAAACAAGGGAGTTAATCCTACCAAGTACTGAATACCTTTGATTCATACTAAATTGAGGAGAATGAGATCACAAAGCAAATCTCCTGAACAGCTGCTGGAGTGACACTGAGGTGCTGGTACTTTGGAGAGGCAGGCATTGATGTAGCTGCAGTTGTGCAGCTTGTTTTACTGACAGGCAAATTTCCAGTTCAGGCAGGCTTGAGAAACAATGTCAGTAAGATCTTGCTTTGCTACATATCTCCCGCTCCACCAGTGCCTGCAATCAAGGCAAATTAGGAGTGAAAAAATAAGGTTAAGTGCCAGTGCTTTGGTTCTTTCCTGCAGTGGAGTTTAGCATCCCAGAGGATCAAGCCCCCTGGCATTTTTTTGTATTAATAAATAAAAAAAAAGAAACGTCTCCACAGTATGTAAGATAAGACACATTATTTTCTAGTCTTACAAAGTTTTTCTTAACTACCTTTGATCTTTTAATTATTTTTTTAATTAATAACAGTGTTTTATGAATTCTGTTTCCTTTTTCTTTAAGCTTTCTGGATTACAGATGCAAGAATGCCTTCTGTAGAGTGCTACTAATCGATAACCCACAAGGAACTGTAAGAAACATCTTAGCAAAAGCAATCAAAATTCCTATAATCCAGGAAGCAGAAGGTAAAATATCCCCAAACCAAAACACTTAAGAGTCCACAAAAGCAATTACATAAAATGACAATAAAAACCAACAATGATGTGTATCTGTATCACTGTAATAGGGCTAAATTTCTGTCAGCAGTTCTGCTGTATTTTTTTTTTTAACTGAACACTTTTGTAAATCCTTACTATATTTGGAAGGACAGGCTCTTTTGGAAGTTCGTTTTCTTTTAATTCAGAAAATTACAAAGAGACTATTGTGTGGAGTGGACTACTAATAAAAGAAACAATTGAAAATTGTATTGTATTTAATTCTCTGGAATTATGAAATTAAAAGAGAAAATAGACTGGTTATTTTAGAGAGACTTAGATGCAAAGCACTAACCAGTTACACAGTAATGCAATCAATTCATACAATATAATGATGAATTATCATTTCAACATTTCAGATAAGGATCAACTGGCATTTTTTTTTCCAATGGTACAATTTTGTTGAGCAACATTTGCTACAGTCCTGAAAAAAAATATTCAGTCCTGTCTATGAGGGTAGTTGGTAGAAGTCGGGAGAAGATGAGTCTGTATTCTGCCCTGGCCAGTGAAGAAAATATTTTCTGGATGTTGCCTTCTTACAACTGTTACCAATATTGATCTTGGCTAACCACTGCAGTACACTGAAATCAATCAGGCGATGTTCCTTGGAGCCGCCTAAAACTAGAGCACTCCACTGTTGAATCAAGTCCATTGACTGGAAATAGCTTTATTTGCACTGGAATGTTAACACAACACAGAAACAGCACTTGAATGTTAATACAAAACAGACAAGTAGGGGCATTCCTCCCCTTCATGATTCAGAAGGCTGCACAAGAAAAGGAACCCAGACATTTCCCCTATGTAATTTCCATTACACCCTAGCGGGCTGAGGGTGTGCGACTGTGTAATCTACAGATGAATTGATTTAACTGCAGAAGTATAATCATTAACCAGCCCTGACTCCTTCTGGGGTTTTTTGTGTAACTTCCTCGCAGAGATGTGCTGTTTGAGTTAAGACGGCTCATACTCAGAGATCTAAAAGATCTAGTATGTGAGCATGCAATGATTCTGTGTTGCCATCAGGACAGGATGTCAAGCATCGCCACTGTATGTCCTAGATGTCTGTTCATTATTCATTAACGCAGATAAAATGCTGCTATTTGTTGGACTTACCAGCAGTACAGGTAATGACTATCATTGAAAAATAAGTCTGCTTTGGACTGGTTTAGCTGTTAGACAATCATACTTTTGCAACTGAATTGAACTGCCAGATGAAAAAGTGAAATCATCCTAAACCTCTACTCATACGCCAGGAATTAACTTCATGTATAGTGAAGAAATAGGCACCCGCCTCCATTAAAATCTGATGCCAATAGAGTTGATGTCCATTTTTATTTCCTTATAGAAAATACAGTCTTTTGGACAATTAGGCTTTAGGCTAAGGTATAGTTGAGGGAATATTTTTTATTTTATTTTATTTTATTAGTCTGCACATATTTGCATCACACTTTTCATTCTTATGAATTTGCATGTATAAACTACTTGAATATATATATACATAAATACAACATACATGCAAACATCCATAGATGTATAAAGATATATGTACACATGTATACAGTTATATGTATGCATGAATGCAAAAGAGAATCTGGTAAGTTGCTGTGTGGCCTGCTAACAAAGATTTTTGGATGCTGTCTTCCTTAAACAGCAGAGTTTCATTTGTTCTACTGTGCCAAGATCTTTCCCTCATTCACTAATCCACCTTTATTTATATTTTGAAACCAACAGGATGTACAGAATATTGTACTGGAAATAATGCAGATGAGAGATTTAGACCACCAAAAAAAAAGGAAAACCCAGTCTTCCTGGATAAAACCAGCCTTCATGGATCAATGCCAGTTTTTAATTGTCCTACTTTGGTGACTCTTAAATATCTTTAGTGTACATGCTATATTCTGTGTTTCAAAATTAGTTAATACTTCTGCAATGGAGTATTTAATCTTTCAAAGTCTGAAAATATAACTGCATTCTTTTTGTACAGTGTACATAAAAGATTTCAAAGCACCTATGATTTCTTAGCATGGATTTCATTACAGTTTAAAGCATGGTTCCTTTCTAAATAAAATATTATTAAACAGATCTGTTGGTTCAGACCAGTTTAATGAAAAAAAAAAAAGGAAAACAAATTGTGTTCTTTCAGGCTGTATACATTTCTTCACTATACTGTTCTAGTTCACTAATTTTCTCTTTTTAGGTTAGGTCATGGCTATCAAGGCACATCCATCCCCTGAGTCTTAAAGCTATTTGCTGTCTTCCTAATCTGGACCAATTTATGCCTCTTATTTGTACAGGGACATCCACTAGCATTAAAGGGTAGGGGACCTCCCAACATCGAAGTTGTACTCAGCATAAGGATCAAGTCTCCAGAATGTCACTGGGCTGCAAAATGTTAAACAAAATTCACAATAATTTAAAATTCTAGCTTGATAACGTTCAGATCTGTTATAGTACTACTTGTTTCTTGCAAGTGCTAAAACCTTGTAACTTGTTTATTGATAACTGCCAAGTTGTTTTGATTACATCTGATGAGATAATGCTGTTATTTGTGTATTTATTTTAACCACAGGCATCAAAGTTACTCCACATCTGTCATGAAACTGAGAGGAAGACAGGCTTTCTTCTATGCAAATAAACAGACAGAATTCTTATATTGCTAGCAAATATGTGTTGTTATTACTTACATGTATATTATTCCCAGGCAACATTGGTGCTAAGAAGTCATTTGAAAGTACATTCCTTTTACATATTTTAGTCTTAAAAAAATTATATATATTAATTTTACAAGGCAGTGAATACAGTATATTTGTATTGTGGCAAAAAAACCAAAACAGTAGTATAGGCAAAATACTTATTATTTCTAATATTATTCCAATAGTCACTCTAATTCTTGACCTAAAGACACTACTACCTCATTTTCTTTACATATAGGTAAGCAATACAATTCATTTATTTGAAATCTCATTGGATTAATATTCCTGTTTCAAAACATACATAGTATTTTTTATATTGGTGTTGTTTTGATTTCCCTCCCTTCCTTCCTTCCTTCCTTCCTTCCTTCCTTCCTTCCTTCCTTCCTTCCTTCCTTCCTTCCTTCCTTCCTTCCTTCCTTCCTTCCTTCCTTCCTTCCTTCCTTCCTTCCTTCCTTCCTTCCTTCCTTCCTTCCTTCCTTCCTTCCTTTTCTCCCTCACTTCCTTCATTTCCTCCTTGTCTTCTTTTTTCCCTCACTTTCTCCCTCACACACTTTATTACTTTCTCCCCATAACAAACAGAATAACTCCCACTAAAGTCTCTCCCCTATGATTTAATTTCTAGTTCATTTTCCATGCTATCAGTATTGGTTTAGGATTCAGCTATGATAAATGCATAAAAAGGAAGAGAACAATGAGTTATTTTTGGCTTATAGGAGAAGGCATATGTCTAAACAATATTAGAATACATTTTCTTTACATATTAAATCCAAAAAGAAAACAGTGTAGGCCAACAACACGTTCTTAAATACAGTACCAGATGTACAGAAAATAAATATCAAATTAACAATTTATGAAATAAACACACAAAGGTCAAAACATATTCTACATTTCCATCAGAAAAGTGCTGGTTTAGCAATGTTGCTGGCTTTAATTTTCAGACTCCTGACTAAACTGAAGAAGGCCTACAGGCCTTTCTTTGCATTGTGCAGAAATTCTGAAAAAAAGAAATTAAACAAAAATGTAATTCTGTATTGGTTTGACCCTGCAAAATCCTGAGCATCTCCATTTTACCAGGAGTTCACTGGGAACTATGACCCTTCCATGTCTTTTGGGATGAGTTTCCGTACTAAAAAAGAAACATGTTTAAAAATTTGTAAACAGCTAGAACAAACCACATTGCTGTTTTGAGCTTGTTTTTTCTACTTACAGAATCTGCATTTGTAAAAGGATGTATGGCATATACGGTCTGGGGTTGTGTATGTTTATAGAAGCACAATGGATGGAAAAGATTACCAGGTGTAAATTTTTAGCAGTAATAAATGCTACCTAAATGCTTCACAAAGAAAATATATATTATTGACCTAAACTACATATAAAAATCACAAAACACTTAAAAAGTAATGTAATGATTAGGGTTGAGTATATAAGAGTAAATGCTAAAAATTCTCAGTTTTACCTCAAGTGATCTTTAACTTATGGGAGAAGTCAAGCTTGCTGGTTTGTTCTTTGTGTTTCATTCTAACATATACAAGTGGTAAAGCTTAGAGTAAGGGCACCTGACTCTAAAAATTGATATTTTTTGACAGTTTTTAATCTTTATGGGATATTTTTAAGATTCTTCAAGTTCCAGAACATTCACATTTTTGGTGGAAATTATTATATCTAGGATGATCTAATATGGTTTTATAACAGCTCCTCATTTTCAGCTTTTTTACATCTTTACCCCATTTAAGCTATTAGGCTTATATTTTTAATCACTAAGTTGGAGTGGATATTTGGAAAATAAAAGTTTGAGTTAAAATAGCTTAGCTATTTATCTCACTGTGATATCTTCTTAAATTATATTTAAGAGTGTATTAAAAAAATTGACAAGGAGGTCTTCTTGAGCAATGTTTTACCTTTTCACTTCTTTATAAAACCTTGACAGCTTCTAAGCTATAACAAAATTCTATTATATCTACTGAGCTAGGTGATGATAGCTAAATTAATTATAGTTTTGAATTACACACAAGTTGAACAGAAGACCATAATAAACTAAATTGGACAAGCTGTCCATCTAATGCTATCCCATTTCTCGCAGTGACCAATATCAATTAAGGTGGCTGATTGCCGCACCAGAAAGATGTAGCTTGGCAGGTTAAGGGAGCAATTGAAAATGTGGCCTACGTTTTGTTACCTGTCCTTTGTGTGATCAGTTTGCTTTCAAGGTTTTTAGTTGTTGCTGCTGTTTAATCAGTTTATTCATTGCAAGTTTCTAAACAAAATTACTAAAAGGTTGACATTTTAGTTGTTTATCTATTCATTAATAATTTTTGATTAATAGAAAAGGACACATTCATCTCATAAACAGTAGCTAGAATCTCCTAGCAACAACAATACCACTAAGATGCAATTTCTTCTTTTCCTGTTTTTTTTAATCATTGCTATTTATATATCCTTGAGTCTTCAGAGGGTATGAATACAAATGCTACTTTGTCATAACACTGAGATCTTAAAAGAGGTTCATTTCCTTGATGTCAACAAGATGATGCTAAGTTATAAAATATATAATATTCAATTTCTGTAATAAATAGTGTATGAAGAAAATATTTCTATGTATTCACAAAATATTGTAAATTCAATGAGGTTTTTAATAATTAGGAAAATTGCTTCTCAAGCATAACTTTTTTATGAGTCAAGATTCAGAAAAATAAAGCTACCAATAAACATAATATGATCAATAACATCCAGCTTTTGCGACAGTCATCAACAAAACATGCTTTTACTTCACCTCTCATTTCTTTCCGATATGTTGGTAGAGATGTAAAAGAGAAAATAAGTGAACAGCCCTCTGTAATACCTAAAGGTAAATAAGAACAGTATAGCATTCCTCTTGTATAGTTGTCCTTTCAAAGGAAAATTTGAAGCCACAACTTGATGACTTTCCTCTGCTTAAACTGCTTTGAAAAATAATTTCCTTTTTTTATATTGAATATCTGAATACAGCCAGATGACAACTTTTCTGTTCAGCCATTCTTGAAACACACTAATGAACTAAAACATTTCAACTGTTCATTCTGCTCAGTTAAAAAAAATAAATTGTCTATATTTTTCCCAATTAAATATTATTTCTTGTAAACATCCCCTTGCTGTCAGTTAATCACATGAATGTGATTAGCCACATCTAGAATTAGTCTCAAAAAAGTTATTTATTTTTAGTGTAACTTAAAAGAAACAGTAAGGGTCTTTGTAAAATGTCACAGTTTCACTTTTAAAACCAAAAGCAGCAAAATACTTTACTTAAATGGTTTATATATTTAATTAAACCAAAAACATTTTTAATCTCTTTCCACTCTCCTCTCAAACAAAAAAAAAATCCAAGAATGATATGAATTAAGAAAAACCCAATGTTATAGTTTCAGGTTGTTTTTTCTTTTTCAGGGAATTTTTACTTCCTTTGTGGCAGCCGGGGGTGGGGGGGTGGGAAGGGGCAGTTTCTGGGAAGACCGGGGCAGAGGTCATGTCCCATTTGACCGGACATTCCTTTCGCTGGTCATTTTCCAGTCTTCTCCCTTTTTGCCATCTTGCTGCATAGAGAATGGTTGCGCTTTGCTATCTCTGCTTGCATTGCTATAGTCTCTCCCTCTCCATCTTTATTTTCCTTTCTCTGTGTGTGTGTGTGTGAGTGTGATCAGTAACCATCTGGATCGACGCTGAGGAGGAGGCTGCCCGGAACGGAGCTGCAGCTTATAGGGACGGCACCACCAGAGCTCGGGTACAGGACTTGATCCGTATTAACATCTCAATCACACTTGTTGTTGATTTTGTTCTGTGCACACATACACTTGCAGTAAAGAACTGTTATCTATTCTGTGCAATCTCTGATTAAAATCACTTAAGCATATTTTGGTTGGGGTTTTTTTCATCCAAACTAAGACATTGTTTCTTGGTGGCCCGTACGGGGAACGAACCCTCAACCTTGGCATTATCAGTACCATGATGTGTGTTGTGAGTTTGGGGTCAATACAGACCAATACTGTATTATATTTTCGTTTTTTGTTGGTATAGAACCATGCCAAAAGGTCTTGCAGGTCTAATTCATCTGAGTGCATCAGCCAGTAAGACTCAGATAGCTGTAATTGTTATTGAATTCTTGTTTTGGGTCTATAGTGTCATGGATTCAGTGCCTGTTGGTATCATCTAGAATATGTTTTCAAGGTTGTACTCCTGTACCAGCCTAAGTTGTTATCTCTGGGGGGGTTAATAATGATACTTATCCTCAGGGAGGGACACAGGAGAATGTCTCATTTCAAATTTTTATTCAGTCATCTCTCAGGTTCGCTACAACAGCCTTTGAGAAACTTTACCTCTTGCTAGACATCAAGGATATCCTACTTTATATCCTACTCTTAGTTATTTGTCTGCCAGTTGATTTCATTATGGTCCATCTTGTGTATGAAGCTAGGGACAAGGTTGGTAGGGAATGCATCCAGAAGCATCCCTAGGAAAATAAAGGAGAGAGTAAAAAGTCTGGTATCATCATAGCTCAAGGTGTAGTTAAACCCAAAGAACAATCCAAGCTAAAAGTTGCCCCTATCCAGAAAAGGAAATATAAGACCAAGGCGGCTCATCTGGTGGATGAGAATGGGGAAGCGAGTCCTTCACAGACTGCAGACCTAGAACCAGAGATTGTCACTTAGTTCCTCTCATATGACAACCTTTGCAACTTGTGGAAGGACATTACTCGAAAGCCGGATGAGCCTGTCCTGACTTTGATGATCCGAGTTTGGGACCTTCTAGGAGAAAGCTTACAAGTCGATGGTCATGAAGCCAGGTATTTAAAGGTTCTGGCTCGAGATGCAGGCATCGAACAGGCATTTGTGAGGGAACCAAGACCCCTTTCACTCTGGACAAGACTTTTAGCCAGTGTAAGAGAAAGGTTTGCCTACAAGGATATCTTGCAGGCACATCATCTGAAGTCATCTTGGAGGACTATGGAAGAAGGAATTCTGTGCTTAAGGGAGATGGCACTACTAGAAATACTTTATGGAAGGGAAGGGGAACCCCTCAATGATCCAGATAAGGTTAGGTGTACACCGGAGATGTGGTGGAACCTCTCATACCGGGCACCAAGTATATACTCCCATCACTTGACGTCCCTACACTCGGCAGAGGATCAAGATATAGTGGGCATTGCAGTGAATAAACTCAGAACATATCCAAGGTCCAGTGCAGGCCCGTATCGCTGCAGTGGAGACACTGGTTCAGAACATCAACAAAGAACAGAAGAATTTTAGGGGTGAGCAGAAGGGAGAGATTAGGAAACTTAAGGAAGAGATCAAGGACAGTATTCAAAGTCTTCAAGTGGCACCAGTACGAATTAGAACTTCTGGAGCCACAGTCGGACACCTCCCAGCTAGACAGGCTTCGAGAACCGATTTGTGGTATTTTCTGGTCGACCACAGAGAGGATATGGGACAATGGGACAGGAAACCTACCTATGCACTGGCAGCCCGGGTACAGGAATTAAAGGACAAAGAGAGAAGAAAATCAGCAAAAGTAAGTGCGGTGCCAGTTTCCCAAGGATCTGACCCATTAGAGGAAACCTTTAGAATGCATCCATCAGGAAAGAGCTGTGATTGTTATAATGAAAACCAGTGTTAGAGGGGCCCTGCCTCTAGCCAGGTAGAGGTATGGGATAATTGTGTCTATTGGACTGTGTGGATCCGGTGGCCTGGCACATCAGACCCACAAAAATACAAGGCTCTGTTGGATACAGGTGCTCAGTGTACGTTAATACCATCAGGACATATGGGTTCAAAAACAATTGTCATTTCTGGGGTGACTGGCAGATCTCAAGAACTGACTGTGTTAGAAGCTGAAGTAAGCCTGACTGGTAGAGATTGGCAAAAACACCCTATTGTAACACGTCCGACTGCTCCATGTATCCTGGGAATTGACTGCCTCAGGAATGGATATTTCAAGGACCCAAAAGGGCATAGGCAGGCTTTTGGAATAGCTGCTGTAGAGACAGGCGAGATTAAACAGTTAAAGTCATTGCCAGGTCTCTCAGAGAGTCCTTCTGCTGTCAGATTGTTGAAGGTTGAGGAACAACAAGTGCCAATTACCACCACAACAGTGCATCGTCGACAATACCGAACGAACCGTGACTCTGTGATTCCCATCCATAAGATGATCCGAGAACTGGAGAGCCAAGGGGTGATCAGTAAGATTCACTCACCCTTCAACAGCCCCATTTGGCCCGTGCGTAAGTCTGATGGAGGATGGAGATTAACTGTGGACTATTGTGGCTTGAATGAGGTTACCCCACCACTGAGCGCCGCTGTGCCAGACATGTTGGAACTCCAGTATGAACTGGAATCCAAGGCAGCGAAGTGGTACGCCACGATTGACATTGCTAATGCGTTCTTCTCCATTCCCCTGGCTGCAGAGTGCAGGCCGCAGTTCGCTTTCACCTGGAGGGGCGTGCAATACACCTGGAACCGATTGCCCCAGGGGTGGAAACATAGTCCCACCATTTGCCATGGACTAATTCAAGAAGAACTAGAGAAAGGTGAGGCTCCAGAACATCTGCAGTACATCAATGACTTCATCGTGTGGGGAGATACAGCAGGAGAGGTTTTTGAGAAAGGGAAGAAAATCATCCAGATTCTCTTGTAAGCTGGTTTTGCTATCAAACAGGGAAAAGTTAAGGGGCCTGCCCAGGAAATCCAGTTCCTGAGGATGAAGTGGCAAGATGGATGTCGCCAAATTCCAATAGAAGTTATTGATAAGATTACAGCAATGTCTCCGCCGACCCGCAAGAAGGAAATGCAAGCCTTTCTAGGTGCCATAGGTTTCTGGAGGATGCATATCCCAGAATATAGTCAGATCGTAAGCCCTCTCTACTTGGTAACCCGTAAGAAGAATGATTTCCACTGGGGCCCTGAACAGCAGCAAGCTTTTGAGCAGATTAAGAGGGAGATTGCTCATGCTGTAGCCCTTGGACCGGTCAGGACAGGACCAGACGTGAAGAACGTGCTCTACTCTGCAGTTGGGAATAACCATCTTTCATGGAGCCTTTGGCAGAAAATGCCTGGTGAAACTTGAGGTCGACCGGTAGGATTCTGGAGTCGAGGCTACAGGGGATCTGAAGCCAAATACACCCCGACAGAGAAAGAGATCTTAGCTGCTTATGAAGGAGTTCAAGCTGTCTCAGAGGTAATTGGAGCAGAAACTCAACTCTTCCTGGCACCCCGGTTACCAGCGCTAAGGTGGATGTGCAGTGGACGGGCTACCCCCACACATCATACTACTGATTCTACCTGGAGCAAATGGGCTGCTCTGATCAAACAACGTGCCTGTATTGGAAAACCAAATCGGGATCCTGGAAATCATCATCCTGAAGGTGAGAACTTTGGTTTAGCAGAGGAAGAAGAACAGGTAACACGTGCAGAGGAAGCTGTACCATACAGTCAATTGCCAAAAGAAGAAATACGCTATGCGCTTTTCACTGATGGTTCCTGTCGCATCGTGGGGACAAATCAAAGATGGAAAGTGACCGTGTGGAGCCCCACAGGAAAAGTTGCAGAAGCTATTGAGGGCGAAGGAGGGTCAAGTCAATTCATGGAGCTCAAAGCTGTCCAATTGGCTCTGAACATTGCTGAACGAGACAAGTGGCCAAGGCTTTATTTCTACACTGACTCATGGATGGTGGCCAATGCATTGTGGGGATGGTTAGATTGATGAGAGAAAGCCAACTGGAAATGTAGAGGGAAACCTATTTGGGCTGCGGATATATGGCAAGATATCGCCACCCGTGTGGAGAAGTTGATTGTGAGAGTCTGCCTGTGTTCCACCTGAGAGGGATGTTAGGGAAAGCCAGCTGGGTTAGGACAGTCTCGAGCAAAGGCAAACCCATTCATGGGATTGTCTTCACTCAAGGATCTGGTTGCATTTGGTGGGTGATGCAAGAGGATGGAGAAACACGATGTATACCTCAAGGTGACCTTATCTTTGCATGAGTTATAAACATGTGTCGAAATCTATATGGTTATAAGTTTAAGTTTGATATGGGGTGTGGGCATGGAAGAAAAAATTTAGGGTGGATAATGTTATAGTTTCAGGGTTTTTTTTCTTTTTCAGGGAATTTTTTCTTCCTTTACTGGTGGGGGCGAGGGGCGGGGGAGGAGGGGCCGTTTCCAGGGAGACCAGGACAGAAGTTGTGTCCCGTTTGCCCAGACATTCCTTTCGCTGGCCATTTTCCGGTCTCCGCGCTTTTTGTCATCTTGCTGCATAGAGAATGGTCGTGCTTTGCTATCTCTGCTTTCATTGCTATAGTCTGTCCCTCTCCATCTGTATTTTCCTTTCTCTATGTGTGTGTGTGTGAGTGTGGTCAAGAGCCATGTGGATTGACGGGGAGGAGGAGGCTGAGGCTGCCCGGAGCGCAGCGGCTTGGGAAAAATTTTGTGCCCCACTCCAGGGCT
Organism: Neomorphus geoffroyi; assembly: GCA_033558235.1. NCBI lineage: Eukaryota > Metazoa > Chordata > Aves > Cuculiformes > Neomorphidae > Neomorphus > Neomorphus geoffroyi. The sequence continues at coordinate 24,923,036 of JAUMJM010000005.1, forward strand.
GCCCAGAACGGAGCTGCAACTTAAACTGATGGCACCACCAGAGCTCGGGTACAGGACTTGATCCGTATTAACATCTCAATCACACTTGTTGTTGACTTTGTTCTGTTCTGTGCACACGTACACTTGTAGCAAAGAACTGTTATCTATTCTGCGCAATCTCTGATTAAAATCACCTAAGCATATTTTGATTGGGTTTTTTTTTTCATCCAAACTAAGACACCCAAGAAAACCAAAATCAAAAAAATCAATCTTTTTTATCCCAACAGTGACCTAAAAAATAAATAAAATTAATTGTTCACATAAATATAGCTGTACATTTTAATCTTTTTAAATTTTTAAAAATCCACGAAAAAAGGGAATTGTTACCCTCAGTCCCCAGACAAAAAAACTTATATTTTCAGCTGATCTTTTTTTTGCTTTGTTTTGGTTTTGCTTTACCTTTAGTTGACCTTCTAAGGTTAGAGTGAAAGTACACAAGTTATTGAGTCGGTCCTCAATAACTTGAACTTTCATGATGAGTGTTATGGTGAAGGAAAATGAAGAAGAGTGTCAGAGAGAAGTGAAGTGGGTCCTTCAGCACTGACCTGGCATACCCTCCTACAGGTATTTCCCACTTGTGGCTCCTTTAGCAATCTATTACATCCCAAAAGAAAGGGCAGAGCTACTATATTTTAGTGATGTAACTCACAACCAAACGCAATAAATTAAAAACTAGCATTCCTGCTGCTGGAAGTGTTATAGTTTCAGCTTGGTTTGGTTTTTTTTTTTCCCTCCTCTTTCAGAGAATTTTTTCTTCCTTTGCTGGCAGTGTGGGGGGCAGGGGCCATTTCCGGGGAGACCGGGGCAGAGGTTGTGTCCCGTTTGCCTGGACATTCCTTTCACTGGCTACTTCCCGGTCTCCGCCTCTTTCTCCATCTTGCTGCCTAGAGAACAGTCGCGCTTTGCTACCTCTGCTTGCGTTGCTGTATTCTCTATCTCTCTATCTTTATTTATGTGTGTGTGTGAGTGCGAGTGTGACCGATAACCATCTGGATCGGCGCTGAGGAGGAGGCTGCCCGGAGCGGAGCTGCAGCTTAAAGTGACGGCACCACCAGAGCTCGGGTACGGGACTCGATCCATATTAACAACTTAATCGCACTTGTTGTTGACTTTGTTCTGTTCTGTGCACACATACACTTAGAGCAAAGAACTGTTATCTGTTCTGCACAATCTCACAATCTCTGATTAAAATCACTGAGCATACTTTGGTTGGTTTGCTTGGGTTTTTTTCATCCAAACTAAGACAGAAGGCTATATTTTGATTATGGTATGTTTGTGCTGCTTTCACTTAATTTCTTTGGTCCAAGAATGGATGGAATTTACTCTTGTACAGGTTCATCAGATCTCTGGCAGCATGAACCACTCTGCAGGTGTGCAACGTAGAAGGTTTATGATGTGGACAGATTCATCCGGGGCTCACTTGTGTGACTCTACAGTGCAAATGCTGCTCCCTGTACACCAAAGAAATCATCAGTTCAAGAGCCAAGCATACAAATCACAGATCACATGCATCCTACAGAACCATATAAGGCAGACCTGATCTACAGCTTATGATTTTTTTTCTAGTTATAAATGCTGAAACTCTTGAATGTATGTAAATATTAATGTCAAAGAAGGGAAAACTATAAAACTGAACAGTATTTGAATCATGTAGTAAACTATCCTGGTTTTCCTTAATCTCTCCCACTGACAACATGCCAGTGAAGCCCTTGTAGGTGAGTGAGACTATGCTGTGGTCTGAGCTAAATTAGAATCAGTTTCTCGCTTCAGCTCAGTCTTGTCTAAGTAAATTCATTTTCTGAAAGTTAACTGCATGTTTGTTTTATTTCTTTAGACATCGTTCTCTCTAGAATTGATAACACGGGGTACTGTTAATCCAGAAATTTGGCCATTGCTTATACTTGTTCCTATAATAACCAAGGCCTTCCTGGGAAAAAAAAAAAGGCTGCACCTGCAGGAAGGGGTGGATAGGAGAGGTGGCCACAAATTGAACTGCAGAGTATTCCATTTCACATACATCTTGCTTGATATAAAATTAAGAGATCAAGAGGGTCTCTCTCTCTCTCTCTTCTTCGATGGTCGATGTCCAATGAGGACCTCGTCTACCCATTTCCTCCTGACCCATGTGTTCATGAATCCGATTCCTGAGTCCAGCTCGTTCCTAGCCATGGATCCATTCCCTAAGGTATCATCACTGAGGGATGGAGTGAGGACAAAATCTCATATACTTATATATATTTTATTATTGTTATTGTTGTTGTTCTTAGTAGTAGTAGTAGTATTTCATTAAAGCTGTAGCTTTAGTTTCCAACCAGCAAGTCTTTTTCCTTTCATTTTCCTTACCCTGTTCCCTGAGGGGGATATGAGGATTTGGGAGTCCAACTGCTCAGTTTTACCTGCCGAATTTGCTTGGGCTGGGACTAAACTGAGACAGAGAAAGAAAGGAACTTCTGTCCAAAGGAGAAAGAGAACACAAGCCTACTTAATAAACAATGGCCCAATTCTTATGCCAAGTATTAAAAGCAAATCTGAAGTAAACTATTTCCAAGTAACTTCTGCAGAAGTTATGACACATTTCTGAATTTTAAATATCTCTGTAGCTTATGAATTGGCTTATTAAGTAAATATGTTGATTAAATAGAGGTCTTGCTGACAAAGCAGAGGCCTGTTGCACTTATAAAGTTGAAACAGATTGAGGAGGGCATATTTGGTATCTATTTGCCTAATCTAAACATAAGCACACTAAAATGACTAAACAGCAACACCACAACTATTTATGAGATTGTACATTTTGTGATGCTACTAATGGTACTACCAGCAACAATATCTGAGTGCTTAGACACAGTTAACTGTACATGTAAAGGTAATATTTAACTGCAAGATGCAAAAGGAGACTTTTGTGATGTAATTGCACAAACAAGGTACAATAAAAATCATGTACAAGACATAAACTCTACAAGGTGTTAACAGTGGATGTAGAACATGCAGGAAACATGCCTGGGAAAATTAACAAGTCCTGCTCCTGGAAATAAGATAATCTAGTTTGGGAACAGATGAAATTCATCCTTTCTTTTGGGGGTGTTCTGAGGATCATAAAAATACCATGGACACATTACAAAAAAAGAGGAAGAAAAACTGCTCTTGATTTTTGGCTCCAGCTTACCTCATCAAAGAGATCTCAAAGTTGATCCTCAAACCTGCCTGCAGCCATTCTGTAGGCTACGTGGTATCGAATACGCACAACTAATGTAGAATATGGTTATTAAGGACCATTTGAATATGCAGTAATTATAACTAATGATGAACTCACTATTGGAAAATGTGTACTGTTAATGAATGACAGTCTAGCAAAACTCTACTTTGATGCTGGCCTGATTTCTGTCTTCTAAATACTCCCATCATAGTCGCATCCAACTCGCCGATATATATGTACATCTATACCTGTACACACAGACATATACTCAGTTGCAAGAGTCTCACATGATACTGCATTATAAATTCTGTGTATTTTACATAATAATTTAAAGACAACAAGGTCTAGATTCATCTACGTCAGGCTTTTGTCAGGGCTGAATCCCAGGATTTGGTATGCATCCATTCCCTCTAGGTATTGGGATCTTGACTGAGTCACCTCAGCTGCAATGCTGATTTGATCCTCTCATGAACTGAGGAAGGACGGAATTATTTGTGGATAGCAATATGAATTGGATCAATAAAATGATCTTGGTTAAATAATAAGCCTCAAGAAGTTAAAATTAATGGCTAGAGGCTAGTAAGCACAGTAAGGGATTTCTCAGATCAGTTTTGCCAATGGAGAAAAAATAAACTACATCCTGAGTCACCACTGCAAATTCTCTAGCTTTACATCAGAATACTTCATTTGAAATCATTTGGGATGCTGTGATGTAAAATCAAATAGCACAACGATTAATCGGGTCACCAACCTCTTCTCCTTTATGTCTCTAAAATGTATCTAATTAAAACTAAAATGCCATCTGGGATTGGTCCCAGGGTATGGTTTCTAGGCACTGCATAAATAGGAAGATGGTATTATTTTATTGTTAAGTGTTTCATCTATTCAGTCTTCCTACAGTTTGCTGACAACCAGCAATTCTCTTTTTAACGTTCAGACACACTGGATGCTCTCCTACTGGATAGTTTCAGAAAGCTTTTCAAAAATTTTCTATCAGAAAATTCCAGTTCAAGTTAATCAAAGGAAAGGAGACATAAATTTGACAAAATACAATTTTGAAAAAACAAAAATATGGAAGACAATGAAGACACGATGAAAGTGGTGAGACACTGGAACAGGTTGCCCAGGGAAGCTGTGGATGCCATTTCCCTGGTAGTGTTCAAGGTCAGGTTGGATGGGGACTTATGCAGCCTACTTTAGTGGGAGGCGTCCCTTCCCATGGCAGGAGGTATGGAACTAGAGGGTCTTTAAGGTCCCTTCCAACCCAAACCATTCTATCATTCTATGATTCTATGTCAAATTCTGATTTCTTAGTATTCCACTGTGATTTTCTATTTAGAAATATGCTTTGCTTTATATTAGAAAACAAAAATAACAAAACCAGAACAGAACATTTCACATTTTAATCAACTCAAATGGTTTGTTCCAGGTTTCTAATTTGAACTACACTGAAAAATATTAACTTGGTTTGCATCTTTACCTGGTTAGTTGTTTTTTGTTTTCATTTGGTTTTGTAGAAAACAGAAATATATAGACTTTCTGCAAAAAAACTCCACTTACAGTTCTCATGCTTAAAAAGGATTTTTAAATTGTTTTGTCTGAAATGTTTCTTAAGTGAGACAAACTTTGTATTTCAAATGGTTTATTTGTCTATGAAATCCCTGCATTTTTTGAAGTCTGAAGTCTGAGTCAGGAGAAGACTGAGGAAAGAAAACAGTCTTTTTCTCCAGCTAAAATAATTCAATTAGAGTGAATTAAGATGTGAATTAATAAGAAAACCAAAGCTTGGTATTACTCTTACAGCACATAACTACATTAGGCCTCCAGAAAGAAAATGACTGGCATATGAAAGCTTTGATGCAGAAAATCAAGCCTGAGAGAGGAGGAGAAGGAGACAGGAAGCCTTTAGCTTTTCTTTTTGGAACAGTCTTATTTCTATAAATCAGTAGTTCTGTATCGCTAAAATACTGGGATAGAAGGCAAGGCCGGGCCTTCTGAGACTTGCGTCTATTTCTAGCACTATCAATGGCTTGACATGTGACCTTCCCAAGGTCAGTGCTTCTGTTTTCCGATCTGCTGAGCAAATACAATTGTACTGTATTCCCTTGTAAAAGCCTCTGAGATGGGTTGATAAAAAGACAAAGAAATGAGTATTACTCTTACATAAGATTCGACTTATCACATTGTATCCCTGACTAAGAATGATAATTACCTCAGTCATCATGTTTGTTCATCACAGATTTCAAAGCCCCTTTGGGCTGTATAATTCCTTCCACTTCCTCAGACTGGGAAACCAAAGCATGAGAAAGAGAAATGAGTTACCCAGAGTCATTTCAGCAAACTATTGGTGGAGACAGGAATAGGGCAGGTCCTTGCCTCAGTGGTGTGTTCTGCACTTTGAGAAGTATTTCCCTTTCCATTACACCTAGAGAAAGAAAGACATAAACTCTTGTCTACCTTTGTCCATTTAAATGGTCCTTATGTTGCTCTGAGACTGAACCATGAAAATGAATAAGAAAATAATTAATTATTGAAAACACATTATGGATCTATTATTCAAGCTGATGTGATTCAGTGGGATTACTTATGCAAGCAATAGATTGAAAGTTTAGGCACTTTTTTCTTTTTTTTTTTTGGTTGAGAAATACTTTTCAATGCCTTGTGTAGATCTAAATGACACTGATTTGTGTTGCCAGAGTTAACTCATGCTCTCCCTATCTCCATGCATGAGTTCTCATAAGATGATGGAAGCAATTTTTAAATGACTTTCAATTTCACGAATGCACTTTACTAAAGGACCTCAGTCATTTCAATATGCTTCAGAGTGACCAACTATTTCAACCTTTAGCTTGTTTGCAATCTCTAACATTTCAGGAAAGAACGGAATAAGCAAGCAATCAAACTACAAAAAAGGTCACATTAGTAAAAGTAGAGAGCTGTAATGTGTATTGATCATACTACACAGGAGTCAAGTCTTGCAGGATGTTTAGGATTGTTATAACAAGTGCTTAAAACGATAACTCTGGAATCTGTTCCAAAGAAAATTGTGCTGATGTTAGAATATGGTGCAAATGTTATCACTTCTTATTAAGGGCTATAATATTATACTAGTACTTTCCCTGCTGTAGCTGAGCAAAAGAAGAAATATTTCTCACAGCTTCAGTTAATTTCACTGTAATACTTTCCCCCAGCCTAAATGGATGTCTTTTATCATAGAAGAAAAAAAAATAAAAATCTGTGTACTTGTACTTCAGTGCTGCAGTGCTAAACACTGCAATGCCAAACTCAAGAAGCAGAAGCCTGGAGTGAAATTCCAGTCACCAAGTCAGGCAATCAACCATCTCACATACTGCACTGGGGAAGGCAGAGAATCAGGCCTTCACGTCAAGACAGAAAGCATCTACGACAGAGCTCGGAGGTTTTTTCAGTGAATGCTGCAGTAGAATCTCAGTTCATGTTCTCGGATCAGGGCTGCAGCAAAAGCACCTCCCTCCATCTCAACTCCACAACTTGAAATTCTCTCCTGAAAACAGATAGCCCACTTCTGTTGTATCAAAATCCAGAGTGAAAAAGAGAGAGAGAGTGCATGTATTTGTTTGTGTGCGTGTCCGTGTGTGTGTATGTTTGGGGATAATTGGAACAAAAGCAGGTGGGTGACTCAGCTCCCTATATCTCCTAACCAGCAGCACAGTGGGCAGAATATCTTTCCAAGGGGATACACAGGGTCAACACACTGCGAAGTTGGAAGAGGCTCAAGTCTGTCCTTTGGCATCTCTGCAGTACCCTTTTCATTAGAAAGCATGACCCTCCAGCACACTATGCTGGAGACTATATGCTGCAGACAAGGGATAAGGGGGAAGTGAAATGAAAGGGAAAGAAAAATAAAATATAAACAACTCTGTGAATTCAGTTCGTCATCAAACAACCTTTCTGGATTTTCCCACCAGTAAGAATAGTAGTTCTGGGGCTCAATCCTGTCCTGAGAGCTGCTCAGGTATTTTAATGCAAACAATCACAGTAGAAACTGGGTCAGAAACTCAGATCAATACATACAGTTTAAATAAAGAAATTCTGATCAGGACCTCAACCTAACCTACTCATTAAATACACCTTTTGCTTCCACATCATCAGAATTTCCAAGTGAAATGACTACATGGCTTTTATGGCAGGCTACACCTAGGCTGGATGCAAAATCTGTCCATCTTTGTGACTTCTGTTCACTTTTCTGACATTTAGTGTTTGAAGTTTTTAAGACTACTCTTGTGACCTATTTGAGCCAATGTTTCCAACAATTATCACAAGCTCTAACAAATATGTACACTGGAGAAAGAACGTGTAAGAGTTTTACTTACGGGTTCCACAGTCTAAACATCTGATATGTGAAGTCTATTAAGTTAAGCTCAGTTTTATAGGACATGCAGGCAAATCTTTCAGAGCTCTGCACACCCTGGTGGGTGCTGTAAGTAGTAACCTGTAAACTCATGCTCCCCCACTGCCTTTCCCTGGCTCAAGGGATCTTCGAATTATTTTTCTTGTAAAGTAGAACAGCTGCAGCAAGCGGGCTGGTAGCCTGGTAGTAAGAGCCAAGATGTGGGCTGACTCGTACACTGCAAAAGACAGAGAATTTTTATTTTCTCATCCTGAGCCAGTCTCCTACCCACTAGATAGAAGTAGGCAAACTGTTTCTCTAACTTTCTCTTCTTTATTTTTTTTTATTTTTATTTTTTAAATCATCCACTGCATCATATTGCAAAGCTCCATCTCCTGAATATACCACAGGGAGATTTGAAACACACTCACAAGTCACTGCCCTCAGGAATATTAAAAAGAAAAATATCTGGTTCCAGAAACCTTATTAGTCCTAAATGCCATTTAGGTAGCAATCCAATAGTTCTAGAAAATTCTGGGAGGAAATTCTTGTATTTGATTAACCCTTTCCACCCTTAGAATCAGAAAATCTGATCTGGGTTGAAGTCATTGTGTACACCGGGAAGCATAGTTTCTGCAGGAGTTACGTCAACATATAGAGACACGTACGTTAACTTTCACTCCCAGCATATCTAAAACCTGAATAATGACATAATTTCAAATGAAATAATGATCCTGTAACTTTTCTATTTGCTGAGTCTGTCATAATTTGTAGGACACGGAGAAACATACATTTATATACATACTTGTACGTAAATGTGTGTACATATGCATATGCAGAGAATCCTGTCTACAGTGCAGGATGTCCCTATTGTGATTATACCTCCCACAGAAATAATTAAGATGATTTTATAACACATAGCACAAGTATTGCAAGAAGGGTATCTACAGTAATAAATTTTTGTCATGTAGAAACACTGCAGATGCTCTTAAGTTCTTTGTAAGATCTACAATGTTAGATGAAGTGATGAGTTTTTGAACATGTTCCAATATAGCGCAAATACACCCTTAACCAGTGTTACTTACATAGTCATAGCAACAGGAAAATGGGAGATTATCAATTGGGAAAATGCGAAAGCAACCCAGTACCTTTTCCTATTTGGACATATTTTCCATATTAGGAGTAAAACTATTCCTGTTCAAAAGGCAACGTGATGTCCAAGTCATTTTGCTTGTGTTTGGTTAAATACTTGACTTTACATCCATAAGAAAGGTGTAAGTAGGAAGCTCATTCTTTTAGACTTCTAGAAACTGCAGAAGCAAACAGGAGGTAAAAGACATCAGATAAGGAAAGAAGTAGAAAAACAGACTTGAGTGCTCTTTCCCCTATCTGATCTATTGGATAATTTGGAGGGGATAATGTGAGCTCTGGTTATTCAGCCTGTGTATGGATAGTAAATTGGCATGCATATGCTGAATTTTAAAGTCTCGGATTCATTGACATTTCAGCACTGCATGATCTCTCACTTTACCAGTCTAAATAAAAGAAGAAAAAAATTCAGAGAGATCCTGATCAACCTGATCCAGGAGTAAGCATTTCCTTAAAACACTTAGAAGCAGGCCTCTTGTCCTAAGATACATGCTTCCAAACCTAATCCAAGAAGATGAGGAAATCTAGAATTTTAGGTTTATGGCACTAAGTAATAATAGATTAATTTCCTGGCCCTGATATACATTTTTCTGTGTAACTTGACTTACAGAACCAAAACTTCTGATATAAAAATTAAATTGGATGATGCCTCTTTTTTTTTTTTTTTTCCTTTCTGACTTGTTTCCTAGGGTATGGAAGATGCTTTCTCGATATACACGTCCTATATATGAGATATCAATCTCTCAGTACAGATTCAAAGCATACAGCTGAAAACACGATGGGTTCCTTGTCTAAATACTCCTTTGGAAGTTACATAGCACCCATAAACACTCTTACATTTTCCTGCAGATCTTTACCCTTTTTTCTTTTTCACTTTGAAATTCTAGGGCCCTAGATGGCTTCCACTTGTTTCTACCTCTCAGCAGAAGAAGCAAGTAATTTGGAAGAAGCAAGTAATTTGTCCTTCATGCTTTGATATCAAGTCAGTGTCTCCTTCCTCTTATTTGATTTGTATTTATTTATTTAATATCTTGTTAACGTTCAGGTCCTCTGGTTGCATTTTGATTGTTTTTACGGTGCCTGAACAATTTTAATGACTTTAAGGTAAAGACTTTCAGAAGCTTTATTCTAAAGTGGCAGAAGAACATGCTCTTTAGTCCTTCTGCCCCACATCCCAGTGAGCATTCAGCAGGCTCTACATTTTCAACCTTTCCTCCCTCGACCTTCTACTCACTGAAATCTTGTCACTGCTGCTGACAGCCAGACCTCTACCCTGACCTCCACCCTGACTATTGCTCCCTCTCCTGGCTGTCCCACCATGCTCCACAAAATTTCCTGGGGTCTTCCCTGTGTCTGGCTCCCCTTGCAGTTCGAGGCTACAGTTTTTGGTACACGGAAGGTTTCCAGCCAGCCCAGTTCACCCCCCTCCCATCCCTGACATCATCGAGAGACAAAGTCAAAGAAACTGTCAGGAGAAATGAATTAGTGCGCCTCAACGTGGCGCCAAGTTTCCTTTTTCTCTTTTTTTTTTTTTTTCCTAATAAAACCACTAATAAATTTCTTGTGGTGCTTTCTGTCTCAGTGGCATTTTATCTCTTCTGGCCTGTTTGTAATTTATTGGGCAGGCTTTTTCAGGGCCAGGATTTCTCTCCTTTTGTCTGTTTCGTTTCCTCCTCCTGTCCTCTTTCCTCCCCCCTTCTTCCCCTCCCACCGTAACAAACACAGAGGCCAAATCTTCGTTCGGGGGACCTGAAACGGCCACGGCCACTGTTGTAACTTGTCTGTGGTCCAATTACATTAATTTGATAAGATCATCGTCGGCAGGATGTGTCATTTACTTGCAAGTAGCAGCCAGGGAAAAGCTTTGACCAAATTAGCATGCCGCCGGGGCCAGGGGGTGCAGGCTCCATATGGCTCCCCGGCTTTCCCTATAAATAACCCTCCTCCAGCCCAGCCCCGCGATTGCATCCCCCCCCTACCAGTATGCCGCAAAGTTCACCAGCGGCGCCGAACAGGAGAGGTACAGCCCTGACTGCAGGAGGCACCCGGAGCTCAGAATGCCCCTCCCGCCTCCGCCCGCCCCCCACCCTTCCCCTTCTCATCCTCCTCTTCCCCACCCTTCTTCTCCTCCCCCCTCAGCGCGATTTGACAAGGCAGGGGGAAACGCGAGTTTCCACTTGCACCACCAGAGGTGCAACTGGTTCTTCGGTCGCAGGCATCTGAAACCCGTCCAAATGATGCAGAAACTTTTGTATGTTTGGCTCCGCTCTTTAAGGCCAGGCGCCGATTTTTCCACTGTGTAATCTGTTCTGTCAGAAGGGTGGGAGATGGAATGGGTGGCAGGGAGGATGGGGGAGAAAAGGGGAGAGGGTTGAGGGAAGCAGGTGTAGTATTTCCACAGGGAGGATAGTAGGAGCATCCCTAGACAAATATCTATGCATGTGCATACGTGCATTTCTAGATTTTTATATATAGATAAGAATGTCAAGATGAACAGCTGTCAGTTTCAGTGCTCTCCGCCCCTCCTTAAGGGAGACATTGTACTCTGTGGGAACAGGTAGCTGAATTGCTAACAGTGCAGCACTCCCCTCCTCCCTACCCCCCTTCTCCTCTGAGATAATTTAAATTGTAATATATATATAAAAGATGCAATAACCCATGGTTCAACATTGCACAGAGAACACCAGCAAGCATACAAATCCAGCATGAAACACCATAGACTGCAGGGGAGGAAGAAATGCGTTTAAAGCAACAATAAAAATGGCGTGCAGAGTAATTACCTCAAATTGTTATCCGCTTGACACCCTGACACTAATTCTGCTCAGGCCATGGGGAAATACAATAAGGCAAATGCACCTTCCTTGCCTGCTTGGGCAGGTGTGAGTGTGTGTGGACAGGGGCAACAAGGAACTAGCCGGGAGGAGAGGAATACTAAACTTTCCATCTTAAAAGAAAAGAAATAAATTAAATAATCAATTTAGGAGAGAGCATCTAAATAGATCAACAGCTTTAATGCCAACGTTTTTAACGCTTGCCCTGTACGTGGATTGATTTTTTTTTTTCTCCAGCATTCCCTCAGCAGATGGATTTTTGCCACTGCAGCTCAGCAGAGGGTGTCAGATCTTTCAGAGTGCACCAGGTTGAAACGAGCAGAGCCTCTTAGCAACTCTCCCTTCTGCGTGCATGTGAGTGTGTGCGAGCGTGCGACTCGGCAGCAGCGGAAGAAAAAGGAAAGAAGAGCGAGCGAGCGAGCGAGGAGGGGAAGCACCGCGGCCGGCAGGGCGAGGCGAGGCGCGGCGCGGCGCGGGCGGGCGTGCGTGCGGGCGGCCCCGGCCCCGCGGCAGGCTCCGGCAGGCATGGGCAGCCGCGCACCGCAGAGGGGGCAGGGGCCGCGCAGCGCCGGGGGCTTGGCGACCAGCGCCTAGGCTGGGGCCGCGCTTTCAGCACCGGGGGCGCTGGACAGCGCCCGGCGGGCGGCGGGGTGAGGAGCGCGGCTCCGCGGCCGCGCGGCAAGGTCAGCCCGGCGCGGAGCCGCGCACAGCGGCAGCCTCCGCGGCCACCGCCGCGCTCCCCGCCTGCGCCTCTCTAACATGCAGCGGCGGCCGGGGGCTAGCAGCACCGTGCCGGTGAGGCAGCCCGGCCAGCAGACCGCCACTTAGCTGCTCGGGAGGCATCAGGGAGGGGGATACCGACGAGAGGGATATATTTTTTTTTACCTTCTACTTTTTTTTTTTTTTTTTCTGCGTGCCTTGCAGTACGTGCCTGGATAGTTTGTGGATATAATTATTGACTGGAATCTGGGCTGTTGCGGTTGTACGTGGGGGGGGAGAGAGGGAGAGAGGAGAACAGAAAGCATTCCCCCCTCCGACCCTCCCTGCTCCCCCTCCCCACATTTTTTTTTCCTCCCCCTTTGGTGGTGGTTCGGACATTTCATGTATTGAATGAACTGGAATTGCTTTCCGTATGAGGAGGATGGTTGCTGTTACTTTGTGATGAGATCGGGAATGAATTGCTCGGTTTAAAAATGCTGCTTTGGATTCTGTTGCTGGAGACGTCTCTTTGTTTTGCTGCTGGAAACGTTACAGGGGACGTTTGCAAAGAGAAGATCTGTGCCTGCAACGAGATAGAAGGGGATTTGCACGTAGACTGTGAGAAAAAGGGATTTACCAGCCTGCAACATTTCACCGCCCCAACTTCCCAGTTTTACCATTTATTCCTGCATGGAAATTCCCTGACTCGACTTTTCCCTAATGAGTTTGCTAACTTTTACAATGCAGTCAGTTTGCACATGGAAAACAATGGTTTGCATGAGATTGTTCCTGGGGCTTTTCTTGGGCTGCAGCTGGTGAAACGCTTGCACATAAACAACAACAAGATCAAATCGTTCAGGAAGCAGACTTTCCTGGGGCTGGACGATCTGGAATACCTCCAGGCAGATTTTAATCTATTGCGGGATATTGACCCAGGAGCATTTAGGGACTTAAACAAGCTAGAGGTGCTGATTTTAAACGACAATCTCATCAGTACCTTGCCCCCCAACGTGTTTCAGTATGTGCCGATCACCCATCTCGACCTCCGGGGAAACCGTCTTAAAACCTTGCCTTACGAGGAGGTCCTGGAGCAGATTCCAGGCATTGCTGAAATCCTGCTAGAGGATAACCCCTGGGACTGCACTTGTGATCTGCTGTCATTGAAGGAATGGCTGGAAAACATACCCAAAAATGCTTTGATCGGCAGAGTGATTTGTGAGGCTCCCACTAGGTTGCAGGGCAAAGATTTAAATGAGACCACAGAGCAAGAGCTCTGCAAAAAGAACAGAGTGGATTCTAGCCTCGCTGCTCCCCCTGCTGAAGAAGAAACCTGCGATCCTGGTCCCATTCCAACTCCCTTTAAAATACATGGCAAGGAAGACCCTGCCACACCAGGATCTGGTCCAAATGGAGGTACAAAAATTCCTGTCAACTGGCAAATCAAGACCAGACCCACTGCTGCTGTGTCGACAGTCAGTGCAAAAAGCAAGCTATCAGCTACCATCTCCTGCCCACAGATCTGCAGCTGCGATCAGATCCCTGGCTCGGGTTTAAAGGTTAATTGCAATGACAGGAATGTGAGCAGTTTGGTGGATTTGAAGCCCAAGCCATCCAATGTACAGGAGCTGTTTCTGAGAGACAACAAAATACACACCATCAGGAAATCCCACTTTCTGGATTACCGGAAACTTAATTTACTTGATCTGGGCAACAACAACATCGCCACCGTTGAGAACAACACCTTCAAGAACCTCTTTGATCTCCGATGGCTCTACATGGATAGCAACTACTTAGACACCTTGTCCCGGGAGAAATTTGCGGGGCTGCAAAATCTGGAATACCTGAACGTGGAGTTTAATGGGATCCAGCTGATCATGCCAGGCACCTTCAATGCGATGCCTAAGCTGAGAGTCCTCATCCTCAACAACAACCTGCTGAGGTCTCTCCCAGTAGATGTGTTCGCTGGGGTCTCGCTTTCCAAGCTGAGCATACATAACAATTATTTCATGTACCTCCCGGTGGCAGGGGTGCTGGACCAGCTCACCTCCATCACCCAGATTGACCTGCATGGCAACCCCTGGGACTGTACTTGCCCTATTGTGCCTTTCAAACAGTGGGCAGAGATGCTGCGCCCCAAGGTGATTATGAGCGACCTGAGGTGTGAGTCCCCTGAAGATTTCTTCAAGGAGGATTTCGAGTCTCTTTCCAATGATGTGATTTGCCCTCAGTTAAAAATCTCACCAACATTAACTTCTACCAACAAAAACAGCACTGGGTTGACAGAGACAGGTACTCACTCCAATTCCTACTTAGAGACCAGCCGGGTCTCTATTTCGGTGCTGGTGCCAGGGCTCCTGCTGGTTTTTGTGACCTCTGCCTTCACGGTGGTTGGCATGCTGGTGTTCATCCTGAGGAACAGAAAGAGGTCCAAGAGGAGGGACGCCAACTCCTCTGCGTCTGAAATCAACTCCTTGCAAACGGTTTGCGACTCGTCCTACTGGCACAACGGGCCCTACAGCGCCGACGGGGCCCACAGGGTTTACGATTGCGGCTCACACTCCTTGTCAGACTGAGGTGGGGGGTGGGGCGGGGGTGGCCGCCCCCCGGGATCGGCCCTTCGCGCTCCGGCTGGTCGGGCAGCAAACGCCAGGCGGGGACAGCTCTGCACCTCGACTACCTTCTGTGAGAAACAAAACACACACAAGCACGCACGCACGCCCCTCCTCACGACCCCCATAGAGAGCACCGAGGCGGGGGAAGCCTGGTGCCGGGGCACAGCTCCGCGCAGCCCGGCGCGGTGGGTGCAACCCCCGTGTGTGCGCGGCCGGAGCAGTGACGAACAAGCGAGGACCTGCTTCCTCCGGCTCCAGCAGGGCAAAACACGGCTCCTGGGCTTGTTGGGCTTTTGTTCTATTGTGATGGGGTTTGTTTTGCTTTTTTTTTGCCCTCTCACCCCGTGGACCGACCCCTCTCCAAGAGGCCGGGAAAAGGAGGGGGGCGGAGGAAAAGGCTGATATCGGCCTCCTCCTGACAGCAAAGCAGGAGTGGAAAGTTGCACGAAGGCATGAATGTAATGTAAATAAATGACTCTGACTCCGAAATAAACAGATAAATGGAAAAAAAAAAAAAAAAAAAAGTGCTGCATGGCTCGCATGGATACAACGCACCCCAGGGACGCTCCAGCCCTCGACTGGAAGCAGCGTCTAGTTCACACCATCATCCCTCTTACCTGATAAGTCCCTTCGTATCAAACCTTCTATATACGAAATACAGTATAATAATAAAAAAGTGCCATTTCGCCATTTTTGTGTGATCAATAGGCAGTAGAGATCGTACTTTTACTGTGGAAAAAATGTAAAGGTTTTATTTAAGACATAGTTGCATGAATATTCGCATCGATTTCTTTTTTTCCTATTTTTCTCTTGAGGCGGGAATTACTTTGCTGGAAGAGCTTTGCTTTGTTGGTGGTGGGTTGTGTTTCATTTTTTGGGGGGGGTGGAGGCAAGGATTTGGTTTTGTTTTCTCTCTTCTTTTCAATATACATATTCAGTATTGCCTTTCCATCTGAATGTAAAAATTAGTACCCTTGATTTCTATTATGGTAACAGTGTAAACATTCAAAAAAAAAAAAAAATCCAAGGCAGTTAAGCATGACCAATTAATGTCACTCTAGTGCTTAGGCTGCAAAGTTTAATGGTAGAAAATTCTGTGCTGTTGTAAATCTTGCTATAACTTAAGGAAACCAGAACGGAGGAAGCAAGTGAAACTTACTAATTCTATTCGAGGATTTTATAATGGCATATTTTTTCAGTATTAAAGTGAAAATGTTTTCAACTCCGGGTCTTTACCATTTTTCCAGCATCAGTTCTTGGAAGTGGGCTACTTTGGGTTTAGGGGACAGAGCCTCCTTTCAGTGCTTTGTGTGTGTGTTTCTCTCCCTCCCTTCCTCTCTCTCATTCATTCACACGCAGAGGCACAAACACCCTTCCCTCACCCCTTCCACAATGTAAATAACACACAGAAGTTTCCTGCCTCCTCCCCTCCCCCTTCCCTTGCCTTTTTTTTTTTTTTTTTTTTTTTTTCCTATAATGCGGCAGTGAATCCCTTTATTAATACTGTGAATCTCTCGGTGCTGCCGCCGCTGCTGCTGCCTCTGCTGCACACACTGCAGATATATTAGGGATGTTAGTGGGAATTTGATTTAATTGACTCTGCCTAGCTCGGTCTCATTAAGCTGAAGCCGGATTTCACCGGTCAGCATTTCAGGCCCGTGGGCATCTTGCTGGGCTGCCGGGGAGGTGGAGCTGCCGTGGGCGACTGGGCTCCAGCAGCTGTTGCAAGTGGGAAAACTAATTAGTGGAAGGACTTTTCCCATCCCTGCTCTGGATAGCTGCCCCCTTTGATATTAAGCGCTCTAAAAAACCCACGGTGCAGTGCTGCAGTTGGACTTCAGGCAGGTCGCATTTGATCCCGTTTCTGTATGGGAAAGTGCCAATAAACTCAATAAAACCTGTAAAGGCAAAAGCCCCTGAAAATCACTTGTAACTTACAGCTCAAGTCCCAGTGGAGATATGGAGAATTTCAGTCATGTTGCTTCTGGCTTTCTCCAGGCAGAGAATCCTTTTAAAGAGTAAAATACCGTAAGGGACTTGCTAAACTTCAAATACTTATTCGTTTGCTTTATAGAAAATTCCCACCTTTGGGTTATGCAAGGAGAAAACAGACATAAATACACACACATTGCAATAGATACACTCTCGAAAACGAGTCAGAAGCCTGATACTGGGTATTCATGAAGCATTAAGTGAGAGTAATATATCATTCTTCCAGAATCCTTTATCACTGTGGAAAGGTCTGCAGTCTTCTAGAAAATACCTTGAAGTTTGGTTATGTAGCTCTGAAAACAGGATGGCCTGTTTAACTGTTTTGAGGATCCCCCTATTTTGAGGGTCCTTCTTCATTCCCCTTGCTTCTTTGTTAAACTGATTGTTCTGCCAGGACATTCTGTGTGAGACAAAGTGATGGCAGCAGAGGAACTGGTTTGTCATTGTGCATTATGCGATCTACCAGATTGAAAAGAAAAAGAAAATGCATTTACATATGAGCCAGTATTTCTGTCCTCAGGAGGCCATCAACTTTAGCTTAAGCATAGTCCAAAAAAACCTTCTAAGAATAAGCCAGTACAATCCTAGGTGACTATCTAATTCTTGCTGCCTTCTCCACAATATTGTGGTGATAAAATTGAAGAACTTAGAATATTGAGGATACGTCCCATGATAAAAAAAAACACAGTTACATTACAAGCACTGTTACGGAACTTAAGATAGAAGATACAGTATATTAAAGATGTCAAATCACTGGCTGAGATCAGACATGCATGCATTCCAGAGACTATAATGCAAAATATATCTAATTTTGATTTATCATCATTGAGAAGTAGCAAAAACTTTGATCATTTACTCTCCTTAAAGTGCTAGTTCATTGGCACACTTAGAAATGTCAGTTTAACTGAAGTGTTGAAGTTATGCATTTATCAATCTGTTCCTAGGTTTGGTTTGGGGGGAAATTACAAAATGACTGTTTCTGTGTCATTTTCTGATTTTAACACTCACATGATTCTTTCTTCCATCTTGCAGACACTCGCTCCTAAGACACCTAGTTCACCTAATTCTATGAGATTATGTAATTGCCAGGCTTGGAATTACAATGTTTATATTATTCACATGTTTAGAACTTCCAAGATTCTTTTGATCAAAACAAAATAGCCAACCAAAGACAAAAACAAGAGAGAGAAAAGCGGTGACTAAGGATGTATTGAAGGAGCGTGAAGAGCAAATATATTAAATACAGTTAGCTGTGTGGTATTAATAGCAATAACAAAGCAATTAAATGTTTTATTCATTTTGATAAAGCCTAACTGTCATGGTACTACTTTTAATATTGGGAGCCTGTAAAATGTTTATGTTGTGTCATAACTTGCATTTTTTTTCTGTTATCTTAAGAAGAATCTTGTAACTTCAGGCATATTAAGGCACTTTAAGTTACTTATTGCTTCTTGATCATCATAGTAAAGAGATTTCACTTGTTTCAGAGAGGACAGACAGGAATGGTAGACATATTTTGTTTAATTAGTTAAAAAAAAATATTTCCTGCTAACACATCAATTAAGAATAGTCAAGAATTTAAACTGTTGCCATAGAAATACATGTCTGTATCCACAGTAGCCTCTTGCGTGCCATTGCAGAAGACTGAATGGAACTATAGGAGCAACCTGATAAATTTTTAAATTAGTACCTATACGTGATATGTATCATTTTAAGCAGAAGTGTACCATTGGAACTGCACAGGAATGTGTTACTATATTTCTTTACTAGTTTTGTTGATTGTGTCAGGTTATTTTATAACTTTAGTGTCGTTACATTGAAAATACACTGTTTCAGATCTGCTTGCAAACTAAAGAGCGGGAACAGATCTTAATTGATGGACAAGAAAAGACTCTGTGTATCAATCTTTACTCAGGTAGAACAGCCATTAAGTACAAAAGGTGAGTGTTTCACACTTTCGTAAGCTGATGGCAAAATTCATTACGGTGAAAGTTAGGGCAGCAAGAATCTACAAAATACTACTTCCCACCAGAATAATCTCTGACTTCACTTACCTAGGAGAAGTTTTGTATGTCTCCCAAATATAAGTAGCTTTTAGTAAAGAAGCAACCTCTTTCTTTTTGTATTTTTGTAAGTGGCTTGTTCAGTTTCAAAACAAAGTAAGATTATTTTTTTTGAGAGAGATTAATGTAGTTGTTTATACTATTTTGATCAATCAGAGCAGGTCTGTCTACATTTTCATTCATGGGTGATCAAAAGTGAGCATTCTTAGGTGATTATAGAGTTCAGTGGGTAGATACCTTTATATTTATAAAACTTTCTATAGGTATATATGTAAAGTCGGACAATTTCTGTGGTTGTATCTTATTCCATGTGTTTGTGCAGTTCAGATTTATGGGAAGTCTTTGTGAATTATAGTGCAGAAATTTCCAGGCAATTTGCAGGACTTCTGAGCTGACTGTTGCTTAAGTACCTTTTTTAGGTATTTGGGAACAAGTCAGAAAGTCAAGAATACATGGATTTTGTTGGGAAACTATTGTTGCCTTAAGAATATATAGTCTATAATGTGTTTAAATTTTATTAGGAGTATGGAAATGGCCAACTAAAATAACAAGAATCTTTTATGATGTCTTCAGCTTTTCCCAGATGCCGGAATATCAGCACTGGGAAAAATATGGACTAAAAAAAGTTGCAAATATTGCATTACATTACATTACATTACATTACATTACATTACATTCATTATGATTATTTTTAGCAACAATACCTTAATGGGTAATTTGTAGCAAAAAATTATATTCAACATAATTGTCAGAAAGTTTCAGAAACTTTTATAAAATTACCCTATAAGGGGAAAAATATAAATGTAATCCATCAATATTACTTCTTCTAGAATTATTACCAGGTCAATTGGCATATTGTCATGCTGAATAGTTTATTTTATTAGCTAAAGTTTCCGAATTTCTGTCTATATTTCTTAAATACATTTTCCTCTTAGATGAGAGAGGAACAAAGTCAGAAGAAGTCCCCCTGTATGAAACACTTGTAGACTAAGACTCAAAATTCATAGTGGAGGAAAGAATGGACAGAAACCGCCCTTTGTAGAAGACGCTGAGTTGACTCAAAGTGAATGACTTCTTTAAGTGTCATCGTTTTAGCGGTATCAGTGGGCCAAAGTCTGCATTTGCCCCATAGATATACCAATGCAATCAGAAAACCTTTTCTGGCCTTTTCCTTTTCCTTTAGGTAGAAAGATTTATCCACCTCAGATAATTTCCCAATAAGTTGGTGGAACAAATCCTCTTAGCTATTAATGACTTTTATTGATGTCATGTCTGTTCAGACAGATCACTCAAGCTTTGATCCTCAAAACATGTTTAAGCATGAGCTGTCATGCTTGGTTTATGTTCCTTATCATTCGTGAATTAACTGCAGTTCTTTTGCATGTGGGAAATACAGCAAATGAGGTACAGTAAATTGTGACTTGAGGAAAATGAAAGAATGGGAAGATAATTGTTCTTTTTCCTTTAGATTAGAGTCAGATAGTACAGACGGACTGGAAAGCTGCAAAGAAAACTTTGAAGACCAGTGGAAAATGTAATGCAGAACAGCTATGAAAAAAACTAAGAAATGGTATAGTCTGGCAGAAAAAAATTGGGGAACTTGACTCATTTTCTGGATCACTATGTAATCTAGAGTGTAGGTGGTATTTGTGTCAGCTAGCTTGATGGTCTGAATGAACTGCCCTAGCACAAATCAGAAGTGCCCTAAGAAGTATCCTGGAGTATCTGAGGTGTGTGTATGAGGCTGGTAGATACAACATAAGATCTAGGACATACTCATATAGTTCTGCAGTAACAGCTGGAGACGTTTAGTGAGGTACATTAAAGTATCTCAAATAGGAGTAGACAACTGTGTGGGAACAACTGAACTGAACTCTGGGTCTGCCTGACAAGCTGTTGGCTTAGTTCACTTGGGCCACATAAGCAATTTGAATTACTTTGGTATCTGAGCTGTTTGCATAGTGATGACAGAAAAGACTCAAAGCTTGCAGGACATACAGTTAGCAGGTGCTTAGGCAAGGTACTTTAAGGTGCCACAAATGGTACTTTATGTCTATGAATGGGCAGAGGAATCCTAAATATAGCTCAGTTACATTCACCTGCACTATAGATAATTAAATGCACATGAAAATTAAATCAAACCCTTGAAATTATACAAAACAAATAATATCAAATATGGTTAGCTGAGACATGAAAATAAGTTTTTAATTTTTCACAATTTTTAAAGGGTATCAATTAAGTCAGATGTATCCCACACACTTTTTCTCTTTGTTTTCTTAACTTGGATTTTATTTTTGTCTTTTCAGATTGCTAGCTCTTTGATTTGGGGATCACATCCTAATCATTGCTTTTGGATGGGCTTCCTATTTCAGCCGGTGCCTTTAGAAATGTCTATAACACATAATAACTATAATAGAAACATCATAAAGTAATAGAAGGCTCAGGAAACAAAAATGTAACAACAACAAAAAATCTTGACAGTTATTGCTGCTACCATAATAGTAAATAACTGGTTCTTGGGTCAAGCTTCAAATATAAATGAGGAATACAATACTCCAGGGTTGTAGTTATTATTGAAGTCATTAAGATGATCACAATGAGAGATAAATGCTAACAATGGATGAGAAAATACTGTGGAAAATGTTTTGGAAAAAAGCTGGATTATGAAAAGAAAATGCCAAACTGTAAGTGTTCTTTCACAGGACTGAAAATGGAAAAATATACTTTAATTACAGGCACGCAGTAACAGCCTATTCACATGAGATATCTTAAAGGGAACGCAGATGGTAGGGAAGATTTAAGGGCAGGATGTAGAATATATGGCTAGACTCTAGAGAGGATTAGTCATATTGTGAGTACGTGTATCAAGTTGCACAGATGAAACATGACCCAACAAAGTTGTGTACTGCGCACTCCACAACCAATATGGACTTTTAGAGAGAAGTGTCAAAACTTAGATTAGGTACAAATGGAGAGAATGAAAGCATAACCACTGTATAAGATTTTTTTTCCACTGTTGCAGTTCAGGAAGCAAATGTTTCAAAATTATTTACTCTGGTCATAAGGAGTATTTTATGAGCTGTCTTTATTGTGGAATTTTCTTGATTTGAGTTAACTTGGTAAAGAAGAATTGATAAGAAAGGGTTACTCAAAACATAAGCGTAGTGCTAACTGTCTGGTATGCAGTGAAGATCATGGCAGTTGAAGAATAAATGTGTGAATGAAAAGATGATCCTTTCCTGGACGCATTCTTTAAACAGCTAGGTTGATGGATACCTCTAAACCACTGAAATAACAAAAAAATTTCCAAATTTTTGGCTGTATTTTCACTGTTGCAATAATCTTAGATCAGAAATTGTGTTCTTCCCTATGACATTATGTGTTGTTGAGAATAGTAATATTAATAGCAGTAAAAATAACAATATTACCTTTCAACTTTAAAAGTTTTCTGTTTTCATACTTCCTACGGAAAATTAAGATGCATTTATCCTGTAGGAAGAAAACCACCTAAGCCTATTTTCTCTCTCTTTTTTTTTTTTTTGTGCTTTTGAATGTAGGAATATGATGCACAGACCAAATGTGACAGTGTAAGAATAAACAACAGGAGTGCACTAAATACAGGTGCTAGCCCATGCGGAATTGCTGAAATTATTCAGGAAGAAGAACTGTAGGTCTGTACAGCAGACTGAAAGATGTTACTGGCATTGGCTAAAGGTGCCCATGGGAACAGGAAGCACTTCTATTTTTTAAAGGCCTTTCTATGACTTTGCTGCTGCTAATGAAAGATAATCTTAGTTAACTAAAATTTTAGTATAAGACAATAGTCCTCTGGAACAAAAGAAATGAGAAGGTATGTTTAGGATAACAATTAGAGTGTTGATTTGGGCAATATAATAAGGTAATATTGAAATCAAGCTGAGAAGGAAGTGCTTCTTACTACAGATTCATAAAATGCTGTCTGCTCAAACTTATTAGCTCAATTGCAGGTCTGTATATTAAATTAGGCCTCTTTGAGCTTTGAACAAATTCATGGTGTTCATAAGTTGCAACCTGAATAATAAATGTAATGATTCTTAGTCTCATTTTGTATTGTACTTGAGCCATGTCCATTGTCTTATGTGGATGAAATTGGGAATGAAATATAAGTGAAGAATAAAAATTTCTAAAAAGTTTTAAAAGTAGGTTGCACAATTTAAAGGATCAGTTCTGGCTACTAATGATAGATCATTAGGAGAGTACTGGTCAGATAATGCTGCAAAATGTTTTATTTGCATGGCTTTTATCAGTGCGACTGGTTATATGGAAGCAATAAATTTCTAATTATGAAACAACAAGCTTATGCTAAAGTCAATTAGTAAAGAATGTTAAAGTTATGATGATTGCTATGGAAGTGTTGATAGTACTGGTGTTAATGGAGCTTTAATCATATCTAGCATGATGCAGAAACCAAATGGAAATTATCAACCTATATGTTTCATCAGAAAATATATATATTTTTAGTAAATTTCATACATAGATAAGTTTTTGTAGTTTTCTCTGAATTAACACTTTTTTTCAAATGTCAGGCTTTACTAGTAAATTAAAAATCAGTTATTTCCATAGAGAGAAGAAAGTCAATTACAAATCCGTCATCTGTCTTGATTGATGAAGAATCAGTCTTAACCTCACATACAGGATCAAATCGTCAAACAGCAGTGGAGGAAAGAGAAAATTTAGAAAACATAATTGTGTGATGTAGATTCTTTTGTGCTGGTCTGTGCGGCACATACCTCTTTGGCTGGCTGGGATCCTCTATCCTGCCAAATTAATGAAACCAGGACACGAGTGAACTCAAGCACTGAAGCTATAACAAATGATAAATAATCTGTAATGGAAAATCCCTACTGAATAACTGTTATATTATAACCTATCTCTTTTTTTTTGAAATCTTCCCTAGCTCTGGCCAAGACAAAATTGCCACAGAGGGGACCAGCCCTTGGCAATGTGAATATAAGCCAATTTGTACTTGGACTTAGAGCCTAGGATTTAATTCTACTTCTTGCTCATTTAGAAGTGTGAACATGCACAGTGTATCTCCTGTGAGCACAGCATTTGGCCCAGAGATTCATCAATGGGCTTAAATGTTGCAGGTTATTTTGTTGTTCTGTTGTTTCTCCTCCTTCCTGCTCGCTAAGGTTTGATTATAGAATACCTTCTCAGAAATCCTGTTGGATATCTGTAATCGTCTTTGTTGTCCCTGCCTTTGGCTTTGGCTGACATTGACTGAACAAGCGGAAAAGGATATATTGACAAGAATTTTTGTTTAATTAAAGCAATAAAAAATAGGAATGTGTTTCATTTGTCATGTAACTAATATTTTATATTAAAACTACTAAAATGATTTAGCAGTGTTAATTTAAATTTCTGTATGACATTTGAATATAATCCTACCCTCTTTGAACTCAAGGTAGTCATTTGGGACTGGATTTTAAAAAGAGTTTAAATATCATTTGAGTTGCATGCTCTTAGACAATCTTTAAGGCATCCTAGGGCACCTGAGATATCTGCACAGGCTTAACACATTTTCTTTCCTGGACTGTCACCTGGAGTTCAGGTGAGATACATCACCATACCTTAAATGTTATGGATGATTATGTTAAGGCATCTTAAGTGTTCCCTGGCTGAAATGTAACAGCTGTATTGTAAGCACATGAATTTAGATATCTCCCTCTGTAACTGAATTGCTGCTTCTAAGACTGAGTAAGGTAAATCACATCTAAATTATTTAACTTTTATATTGCTAAATTTAAGTGTCACGAATCTCACACAAATAAAATGCTCAGAATGTAACTTCTGATTAAAAATAAGAATACACATATATAAGAAGGCAGCCGAAGAGTACTCTCCAAATGTTTTTTTTTAACTTGTCAAATGAAAATTTATTAAAAACAAACTAAAATATTACAGATTATACCTATTATTGATTATCTTTGATGACGCTTGTTGTAATATTAAGACACAAACAGATAAATACTTGCTTTTAAAGTTTTTACGCTGTATTTATATTTAATGTTACATTATTTCATATAAGAAAGTAGAATAATAGTCCAGTAAGATAACAATAACAGCAACAACTAAAATGAGAGGGACACTCTTAAGAGTGTCCCTCTGTTGACTTCAGGAGAATATCCTCAATTCAGTACAATACAAATGGGATCGGAATAAGACTTTGCCTTAGACAAAGAATATCAGCTGACTTACTTTCATAATATCATAATATGCTTAATTATGAATAAGTAAAGATTAATTTATGCAATATTGACATTAATAAATAGGGTTACATTTTTCTCATTTTACTAACATTGGTCCAACAAAAAAAATCTATAAATAAAAGAAGAAGATTAAAATAAGTAAACCCAACTTCCTTCTTAGAAAAGTAGCCTTAATATTTAATTCAGTAGTGATTGAAAGTTAGAAGCCAAAGACTTTGTGGTAGTATCTTAGTATGTAGACTGAATCTAATTCAAGGTAGAATCCATAAAGCACACAGATCAATATAACCACAATTGACACTAATTGACAAGCCAATCTGACAGTATTAGAACAAAGGCCAAGAAACCAGATACTAAATCTTTTTTCTTTCTCTGTCTACAATGCATTGATTCTGTAAAATGACCTAAACTTCCAGAAAACATAGGCTATAGATTTTGTGCATCAGATTAACCCATGTGGCTATTAAAATTTTCCATCCTTAAATTCTTAAGCTGAGTTTCAGTACACTCATTCCACTAAATTTCTCACATTTGCATTCTAGAGGCCTCCTGCTGAGCAAATCACCTTCAGCTTTTTTCACAGTTAGTAGAGAGAAAAGGGAACTTGCATTTTGGGATGCCAAGAGTGGTTCAGCTGTAGATTAAGACAGTAAATTTAGGTGACTAAATACTGACATATTGTTGTGAAGTGGGTGTATAAACTCTTAATACTGTCATCAAAGGACCAGTCAATAGAGACTAGGAAGTGTATCAGCTCAATTTAAACAGACACTTAACATGGAAATCAACATTTTTAACGCAGGATTATTTTGAGTTTCCTGGGGTACCCCCCCTCAGCCTCTAGCTGCCGCTGTAGAAGGCTGTAGTTCTTTCACAGGTGCTGTATCCTACCTGTAAGCTCCACGAATGTCCTAGATGTCTGAGGTATCCTCAGGCATCTCAAACTGTACGAGTAATTTATGTTTTGACCAAGACCAAGTTTTTCATTGTCTGTATTTGGAACTTAAATACTTAGATCACATTTGGGCACCTATGTTTGGAAGTCTCAATCACTAAATAAGCCTTATGCATATTTAGAAAGAAATAATGTTTTAAAAGTTTTATTTCTTTCCATTGACTCCAACAGGAATCTAGGATGCCTAGTCTAAATATATATCTACAACCATAAACAGCTGCATTTCCTCAAATTAATTCCACACAGAGTCTTTCACCGAGACTCTATAGTCTGTTACTGTAAAATGGCATAATTTCACTCATCTTTGTGTATGCAGAGGTGAGGATTCTGGTGTCTCTCTCTTCCCTCTTGTCCCACGCCCTAACAACCAATAAATCTGGAAAACACCAGTCCCAGAAGACAATTGAGCTCTCAGATCCCAGAGGGGTTTTCCCTCATTTCAAGGACTCTGACTTCATGGGAAAAGGGGCCTATTGAACACAGACATCTTTACTCTAGATTATACCTTTGGGGCAGGGGAGGGATATTAAAAATACAAATTAAAGTAAAAACATATATGGAAGTATTTTCCTGTCTTGGGAAGAATTCATATAGGCAGAAATGTCATGTCCACTTCCAAGAAATCATGGTGATGGCTGATAATGAAAGTATACTTTTCTTCCTTTCATGCATTCACATTGTATTTTTTGCACAAAATTAAGTACTATTACATAAAAGTGCATGGTGAAGAAAAGTTTGAACATTCCTTCTGAAAATGTTAAAGTTATGAAAAGGATTAGTGGAGATCTTGGCAGATTTAGCCCATATCCTCGACTGCATCAGAAGAAGCATGGCCAGCAAGATGAGGGAGGTGATTCTCCCTCTCTACTCCACTCTCGTGAGACCCCACCTTGAGTATTGTGTCCATTTCTGGAATCCCCAACCTAAGAAGGATATGAAAATGTTGGAATGGGTCCAGAGGAGGACCACAAAGATGATCAGAGGGCTGGAGCACCTCTGCTATGAGGACAGGCTGAGAGAGTTGGGCTTCTTCAGCCTGTAGAAGAGAAGACTCTGGGGAGACCTTATAGCGACCTTCCAGTTCCTGAAGGGCATCTACAGGAAAGCTGGGAGGGGCTTTTGCAAGGATGTGTAGTGATAGGATGAGGGGGAATGGTTTTAAGTTGGAAAGAGGAAGATTTAGATTAAATATTAGGAAGAAATTCTTCACAATGAGGGTGATGAAACACTGGAACAGGTTGCCCAAGGAAGCTATGGATGCCCCCTCCCTGGAAGTATTCAAGGCCAGGTTGGGGGATTGGAACTACATGATCTTCAAGGTCCCTTTCGACCCAAACTATTCTATGATTCATTCTATGAGTCTATGACTAAATGACAAATTGTTAAGAGGAGTCAAAATCAATAAAAAGTTCCCTTGTATGGCTTAGAAACAAATTGCAAAATCCATTTCTAAGTTAAAGTTACTAGAAATATCTTTGGATTTATAGTAATTTACTATATGGCTTGTTATTTTCAGTCAGATTTAAAAGATTGAAGCAGAGTTAAAATGAGAATGAATTGGCCTAAGTTTCTTAGCTACAGAAACAACAGCTATGGTTTTAAATAAAGTAAATGTTGTCATCTGCCTTCTATCTCTCATGAACAAGGCTGTATAACAGAACCACCATACATAATTCATAGAAAATGATTGGGGAAAAAAAAATCAACTCCCCTAAAATTTGTATTGAAATACAATTTTCGTTTGAAGAGAATACTGAGGAGGGTGAAGCAGAATGAGGAATTTCATGCTGGATTTTTCACAACATTAGGCAGCCTGTGTGTGACAAACAAAAACAGCTCAAGTTTTCATTCCTAATTGACTCCAATTCTGTGCAAATTATGCATATGAACATAGTTCTGTAAGCAAGTTTAAATTATTTTTTCAAGTTAATATAATACGAACCAAATATTACACGACTACTATGTTCATCATCATGCTATCTTGCTCATCGAGTTCAGTGCGTTATTAAAAATTTTTATTGAATTGCCCAACAGAATGGCGGAATAGTTTCAGTTCATTAACTTTTCTGTCATTTCTGCATCTATCAAAGTAAAGTTTCAAACTTGAATTCTATTATATAATTTGTGTAACAAGCCATTTGTAAATGACTGGGTAGATCCTGGTGCAGGTTTTTACATCAAGTGTTATTTTTTTAGCAGTTTCGCAGTATTTTGAAATAATCACATGGATATTCAGTTGAAATGTGTAGATAAGTCTTCAAAAATATGAAGGGAGGCTTTTGCCTCATCGGTTCAATAGAAATTGTGATAATATGCATTAGTGTAAAACCCAAGAGTTGCTTTACAAAATGTGAATCTTTGTTTTGTACTCAAAGTTTGTGCTGTTTCTGAACTTTCAGACTGTATGCATTGGACAAGTTAATTCAAAATTAATCTTGCTTCTGCATATCTGTATTTTGATACTATATAATAGAAACCCAGCTCAAATAAATACAGAATTTAAATTCAAAAGCAGCAATGTCTTAGAATAGAATGGAGAAAGGTAAATGAATGTATTGTATTTAAGTTAAAAAAACATCCAACTTTGTAAATTATCAGACATGTGGAACAGGATTTAACTTCTGTAACAATTTTCTTCCTACTGATCTCTACAGAAGAATGTTGTTAAAATGCCTTTAGTATATCACACACCTGCCCACATATGAAATATGATAATCTTACTTTACTTTGATGTATACTTCTGTAAACTGGCATTCAAATCAAGGAAAGTGAGACTCTAATAGAATTGACTTATGCCTGTTTATGGCATTTTACATTAATGGGGAAATCAACATAAATAAGACCTAATTGAAGTAATATTCTGTTTGCTTGGCCTTGTTAATACTATAATTCTGTATTTATTGCATATTCAAAAATTCCGTATATTCAGTACAAATAATGCTGTATTGGTGGCAATATCTTTGACCAATATATTCTTCTCTTAGTTAAGACCCAGTGTTGCATTATATTATTATTATTATTATTATAATATCTAGAGCATATGTTTTGAATCAGAGCTGGTACAGTTATGAATATTCTTGATAGTGGAGAGAAGGGGGTTGTTATTCACAAACACATTTACCTCTTCCTAGGGAACTGAATAACTACATACAGGGAAGAATTCTTGTCTATGTTGATGTCAGAATTACGGAATAAAGCAAGTAAATTAGGACCCTTATGCATGTGCCTAGCACCACGTAAGACACCTTAGGGTTGCTGAGAAATCTATGTAGTGGTAGAAGATGTGACTCAAGACTTATAAGAACCTCACAGTCTTCTGGAGAGAAAATTGGAGACCAGATACCGTGTTCTAGGACACCAAAAATGTCACTGACATTTGAGTAAGCACTTGAGTAAGAAGAACACACTGACACTGGTATCAGTTGGTTCAAGAATCTCGTCTCACGTCCCTGAACCTCAGGGCAGAGGTCAGGGGAAAAAGTACCTCCTACCATAGAAGAAGGTCCAGTTTGAGACCATCTGAAGAATCTGAATATGTACAAATCCATGTGATCTGATGAGATGCGTTCCAGAGTCCTGAGGGAATTGGCTGATGTAGTTGCCAAGCCACTCTCCATCATATTTGAGAAGTCATGGCAGTCAGGCACAGTCCTCAGTGACTGGAAAAAAACTGAAACACCCATTTTTTTTAAAGGGTAAAAAGTGGCCCCCTGGGAACTACCGACCACTCAGCCTCATATCTCTCCCTGTTAAGACTGTGGAGTACATCCTCCTGGAAGATATGTCAAAACATATGGAAGACAGGGAGGTGATTAGACACAGCCAACATGACTTTGTTAAGAACAATTTGTGCCTGACTGATGTAGTGGACTTCTACAATGGAGTGACTGCATCAGCAAACAATGGAAGAGATACGGTTGTCATGTACCAGAACTTCTGTAAAACCTTTGATACCATCCCCCCTAACATTCTTGCCACTAAATTGGACAGATGTGGGTTTGACAGATGTGCGTTTGACGGATGGGCTGTTAGATGAATAAGTAGTTGGCTGGATGGTCATGTCCAAAGAGTTACAGTCAGTGGTTCAATGTCCAGGTGGAAACCAGTAACAAAGGGTGTCCCTCGAAGGTCGTATCTTCACAGGATAATAACTTCAACAATGACATATACAGTGGGATTGAGTGTACCCTCAATAAGCTTGTAGATGCCATCAGGCTGAGTGGTACAGATGATACCTTTGAGGGAAGACATGCCATCCAGAGAGATCTTGAGGAATGTGAATTCTATGAATTCTAAGAATCCTACTCAGGACTTTCCTTAACATTTTCTCATGAATTATGCTTTTATTTGCAGGTAAACTGTACACAGGAATTTTCTTTCCTCCTCATGCATATAAATTATATATGAATGTCAAGTACCTTCTGTGTCGTAATTGATCATAGAACAGGAATTTTACTTTGAAAGCTTTGAAAAAGGTAATAGCATCAGTCTCTATTAACCTATGGAGGCATGTCTTTTTACAAAAAACGTAAAAGCAAATAACATTAATTAAAGCAAAGTACTTGTGGTTCTACAATCAAAATAAAGGAGTGAGATCTCAAAAATATTGAAATTCTTCCTTTATGAAACATGCAGGCCAACTGAAGGAAATATTTATGACGGAATTGTATGCAGTTTTAAAATTAATCATGAGGGTTTAGTAATAAGTGAAACACGATTTATAATCTATCCAATCTTTTCAAACCCTTAGGCTGGATTCCTATCAAATAAATTATGGCACCTATCAAAGTTAACTAAACTAAGAATCAAACCAATTATAGCTATTTCTGTGGTCAATAAAGACCAAGAGAGGTATTGACAAAGGCTGATTTGCTAGACGTAGAATCTTAGAGTAAGTAGAAATGCCTAAAGTTAGCCTGGGTGAATCTATGACTTGGTGTTTAAAAGAAAGGTTCAAATTTTGTGTTTAATTACATAATTAAAAATATTTTTTCCTTTTTTTTTCTTTTTCTTTTGGAAATGTCAGCTACTTCTACCATTACTGAAAATATATGTGTAGGGATTAAATTCTTTTGAATATCAAAGTCCAATCACATATACACATCTAAAAGTGAAACATTAAGCACTCAGGTTTGAAAGAGTTGGGTTTTGACTTTCCATGTTATCTATAGAGAATTTGCAATGTACTGTGTTTTTCTATGACTGCAGGAGCTCTTTTGTCTTTCATTAGAATA
Source organism: Neomorphus geoffroyi (assembly GCA_033558235.1). NCBI lineage: Eukaryota > Metazoa > Chordata > Aves > Cuculiformes > Neomorphidae > Neomorphus > Neomorphus geoffroyi. Next base: position 24,954,423 of record JAUMJM010000005.1, read on the forward strand.
TCTTAAATATTTCTCTGTGTGTTTGCAATTCATGTAATGGTTCTTAATATTTATAAACTCTGTTTTTTCTGATTTGGGATAGATTTCAAGGTATGTATAAAACAGGCAGAGAGGTAAAAACTGATATTTCTTTTCATTGTATGCAGAAACTACCTCAGACAGAAAAAACGACTGTGTATCAGTAAAGTCCGTAAAACAATTCATGCCTAAATCTTCAAAGCCAGGTTTGATGTCAACTCTGAATCCTTTCCTTGGATAAAATATTGAATGCTCTGCTGTGTGTGAAAAAATCTGAAAGAAATTACCTTCTCCATGCAAAAGTTCAAGGAGAAGAGGGAAAAGACAGTTCTAACTACCTAGGCATATTGCTTCCTAGGTGATTTAACAAAGTAAATTCACCTACTAATGTTGCCCCTGAGACTTAAACGTTTGCTTCTCTCTCTACTTTTGAAAGCAGGAAAAAAATATTACTTAATTCCATATGCTCAGGATCAGTTCCTAAATTCCAGCAGATAAAGAAACTACTCTTTTGCATGACAGAAAATACAGATTATTGTAGTATTTTTGCTGTATCATGGATATTACAATTATAAAATTATGTATTATTATTAGAAATTATTATTATAAAATAACTTAATATTAATCAGTGTACTAATTAACTAGCCATAATAAATGACAGATTATTTAAAAATGCTAAAAATAAGGATATAGAAAAATAGAAATATTATGTAGGCATCCTCTGTATACTGTGCCTTATTAAATCACAGAAACCAAAGATCAGAAGACAGGCAGTTACAGACTCCTGTGCAGATAATCAGCATAGTTCTACAGACTAAAAAGAAATAGTAAAACCAAACAAAAAACATCATTAAATAGGATTGTATATGTTTCACAAAGAAAATTCCATTTCATCTAGTGAATTCTTCCTTGATTATATGTTTGGCTCTGAGAATGAAAGCAGGGTAATAGGTTTTTTGAAAGACTTTTGCAAAATAGGATTTATAGGATTTGTAGCAGAAGAAACCAGGAGGTATTTATATAGAAGGAAAAGAATGGTTCTCATAAATTCACCAGGGGCATACACAGAGTAAAGTTTCTACAGAGTGTGGTAAACTTATTTCAGAGAACTGAGAGTTCACAGAAAGAGCATCTGTATGTCGACCTATCTTTATCTGTTGGACATCGCTAGGTGCAGTGGGTTAGTCTACTCCCTTATTGCTGTTCACTAGGCGTTACTCAATGCGATGGGCTGGTATGTTCCAATATGCCTTGTCAGCTCTTGAAAAACATGTTAGCACTTCCTCATGGACCTAAAAGGCGTGGAAGGGTGGTTATATCCAGTAAAACATCTACATTGATGCTTCTAAATATTTAAACCAGTTCTCTCAAGGTACCAGTCTGGTGATGAATAAATGAAAGAAGGAAGTTAGAGCAAATGCAGAATTTCAAGATTTTGCCTTGATTAGGCTAATTTATTTGATTTCATAGTTTGCCTATTTGAGCCAGTGAGATACTTCTAAAAAAGGTGATAATTCAGAGCTTAGATAAGTTTATCCATATAGATAGTTAACATTAAATATTCTTCGTAAAATTTCTGTAAAATATTGATAATTTTGTTATCTCAATTAAACACCTACATTTTAAATTTAAAATTTAAAATTTGAAATGTTTGTCCCAGAAAATTTTTCTCCGGGTTAAAGCATGGCATGTGTCTAACTACTAAGCAAAATTTTTAACACAGAAAAGCATTATTTTTTATTTTACCAACCTGCAAACATAAGGGAAGATTACATTTTCTTCAGAGCTTCTTTTTATAATGCGGATTATAAATTGTGCAGGCAATTAATCTGTAATGTGACTAATCCTTTTTATTATCTTAATAAAAAATAAAATATGTTTCACATCATCAGTGAAAAAGCATTTTGGGAGTTTTTCGCACAGGGACTCAGCATGATCATATGCATTCCTCAACACTTATCTACAAGTTAATACCTTGATCTTGCAATAAATGTCGTGCAGGCAGAACATGGCTTTTAATCCCTCAGTACAACTGAAAATTTATATCTGTGAGGACTTATTTCAACTGCTTTATTTAACGACCTTTACCATTGGGGAAATACGCAAAAAAAACCCAACAGAAAATACCCAACCAAAACCAAAATCCCCAAAGCTACAGACATGAACTCTTGATTGATGCAGACAATCATCATTTTTTTTGTTAGGCAGAAAAACCCGTCACAAAAAGGAAGCGAGTCTTCTGAATATTTTAATGAGCAGTTAAGTTATAAAAGTAAGTAAAGCATAGTCCTGTCCTTCTGCCATTTTCTTCATTTCACTGGTAACTGTACAACTGAAAATTTAGCAAAATGAATAAATCCAAGTATTGGGCTCATATTTATTATTGAATTGACTTCTAAACATCTTTTAGAAGCAAAAATATTGATATAATTATCACTTTAAAAAAAAAGTAAATAAGTATCTGTGGTTGTGATTATGAATGGAAATGAACAGATGTTGGCTTTATTAACTAGTGGATGTACCTCTATAAAAAATCCTATGGTAAATTTGTGGCAATCTGAGAGTGGAGTAGAGGTGGTATTTCCATTAACACACTAATTTGAAGGTAAAACCATGGAGACATTTTCTGAGAGTAATCAAATCTCTTTTAATCAGAAAACTATAGTACACTGAAATATTTTTTGATATTTTGGTTTATATTTACAGTTGAATTCATCAATAAATAATTGAAAAACTTGCTTTGTTGCTTTGGTTGCTGGGGAGGCATTCAGATAATGGTTCACATACCATTTTTCCACCACACAAGAAGAATATTCTACAATTAATTTTTTGTCAAAGACTGAAATATTTTTTTTCTTTGCAAAAAATAAAATTTTGGGGTTTTTTTCAGTTTTTCTTAGTAATAAGAAATGTATATACTTCAACAAGTAGATCTATTTTCAGACCATTTAATAAACCAGTATTGTGAGAAAATTTTGTTTTTTTTTTCACTCCATATGTTTTTTTGCTACTTTATCAGTAAGTAGCAAATAGTTCATACGTTGTGCTCTCATTACTAGTCACAGAACTTCAAATCATCACAATACTGGAGTGAAAAATTTTATAGATGTATTTCCTGTTGTCAGGATGTTGTGTTGTTAGGCTTAAGTAACATCATACTAAATGCTTCTTAGTAGATAAATCACTAAGTCTATTTGTAATTTAATTCTGTTTTGTATTCAATATATTACTCAAGAATACTTACCTCAAACATATACCCTTACGTTACTGTTGCCTGGACACTTACACCATGAAAAATTTGTATGAGCTATTAATTTGTCAGATGACTTAGGGTTTTATAAAACACTTTTTTCTAAGTTGAATTTTTTTAATATTCTACAACTCGTCTGCTAATATTTCACCATGAATAGGTTTAATTTGACACAACTGACTTGCAGAGCATATATAGTTGCAGTAAATATGTCATCCGAAATTTAAAATCTTTTCAGATGCCATCCTTTCCTTTTCTACTTCCCGTACTATTTGCAAATGTAATTGACTTACTTTGTTCACAGGAGAAATTTGAAATATGTTGAATAAATATTGGTAGCTGCTGATAACAGAGTGTTTCTCCAGCTAGCTGAAGCTTGTACCCTTTTTTCCACTCAGTATTATGCCAAGTTCCAGAAATACACATGAATTAACTAAGGGCTTTTTCCTATTAAAATACAATTTTTCCTCTATTGGAAAATGTCAGTTTCCCTTTTTGCCTCTATCTTATTAACTTTTAGTGATTTTATAATTTGATGAGTCCTTAGCTGTTTTATCTAGGGTTTGGCATCATATGCTTCCATGAATTTTTTAATCTGTATTTTATATATCTCATCAAAATGAAACTTTTAGCTTTTAGCAGCATCTTAGGCAGTGACTATACTCTGCTCTTTCCAGCTTTTATGTATTTGCTACAATTATCCTTAAGCCTAATTTCTAAAACAGAAAAAACTTTCAATCAGTGTAAGAGATGATCAGACATAAGTGGTGGAAGGAAAGGGTTGCGAAATTTCTTTAACAATTATAAAGGGATCAGAAATGAAGGGACTTACTTCCCATTTCAAAAAAATGTTGACAATTCAGATACTTAAATAAATGGTTGATTCTCATTGACTGGGGACCTATGCAAAAATATTTTTCAGTGAAAGGTTTGACAAATTAATTTTAAGTAATTTTGCAAGTTTTGCCTAAGCCTTTATTTCCTTTCTTATTCCACCTTTAATATCTTTTGCTCCCTGTATTCTTTTAGGTTTCTCATTATTTTTTTTTCTAGTTTCCAACTCTAATTAGCTTAGCAATATTAATACAGATACACTTTATTCTGTCTTACCTAACATGTTGGGCCAAGAGGAAGAAAAAAAAATCTTCTAGTCAAAGTGTGACTACTTTCATGATAGGGAAAAGTGTAGCCTCTCTTTCCTGATTAAGAGGCAGAAGAATTCAGTTGTCCACAGTTAGGTAGGTCTGAAACGCCCCCAGCCTCTACTGCGACCCGTCTGTCAACCTTGCAGATACCTCCAGCATGCTAACGCACTTCCAGTGGTGTGGAATGCCTGCTGGTGCCTAGCTGAAGCACTCCTTTACGTGTTGGCTGTGGGACATTAAACACCTACTTAATCTGTAGCCATTTACAAGGCAACATCTGAATTTGTGTGGTTTGAAAGCTGAATCCGAGCCTGAAATACCTAAATCAATAGGTATAAGCCAAAGACTGTTTTATATTCTTTACCTAGATTTCTAACTGCATTTTCAACTGCTTTCAGAAAGATGGAAGTTTCACCAGCACACATCTTTCTCCAGAATCTCTTCTTCCCAAGAAAATAAATATAATTATATCAGAGTTTGGGTCATGATTAAAGAAAACAAATATTGTATATCTTGGTTAATATCAAGGACAGGGAGCTCTCTAGTAAAAGTAATGTCTTAAAGAGCCTATTTAGACATAGGCAGTTGTAGTCTGATTATGAAAATAAAAATGAATATGTATGAACAGTGCAGTGCATTATGAAATCTTTTTAAATACTTGATTTTTGGGTGACTGAATTATTCTTGGGAAGTAAATATTGACCCTAATACAACCCAGTCACATCAAAGATTTTAGGACTATCCGATGAAATTTTGCTTTTGGGGAGAGAAAGGAGAAAAAAGTAGGATTTATCTAAAAATATATGTTGTAAAAAAAATTGTTTTCAAGTGCTCAGCACAAATGGATTAGCAGCAGTGTTAAAATATAAGTACATCATAAGCTCAGCGAGACATATTTATATAGCTGTACATGCATGCTCTTATTTTTGTAGTTAAAATGAGAACAAAGGGTAGAGAGAAGCTATAAAGTGCCTGAGGCTCTCACATTATTATGAATTTGAGGAGAGCAAAGTGGTCTGCTGAGGACACCTGCCTTGCTGTTTCTGAGCAGAATCATAACTCGTAAACATGAAAGAGTAGATCTTAACAAATTTCAAAAGAATTTGGTTTGATTGTGTGTAGGAGAAAAGATGCACATGTCCAAGACATCTCATTGTAATTTACCACTGCAGAGATTATTTCAGTCTTACTTGGCTTCCACAACAAATAGTTTTACCTGCTACATTGGTCAACCTACTACACAGCCAGGACTGAGAGGCATCCTTGCCAGATTCAGATGAGTGCAGACAAAATTTAGTCATCTGGAGTTTTCTGATGCCCTGTTTCAACAGAAAGACCATATGTTTCAACAATGCTAAATAATTTCTCAGGGAATGAGATTCCATGATGATGTCAAAGGGAGCTTGTTTTTTCAGTTTGTTTGGTTTTTTTTCCAAAACACCACACAATACACAAATGAATGTCGTTCAGATCAGAAAGGATGCTGCTTTAAGAACCACCCTAAGTTCTGATATCATCAACATGTTGATTTTTCAAAGATATTTGTGAAGGCTTTTTTTAAAAACTTTTTCTTCAATGTCAGGAAACAAAAGACCTTATGCACCACTTTGAAATGTAAAGGTTAAAAGTTCCACCTGACGCTTCCAGGAGTAAAGAGGACTAATAGATGAGCTCAGATTCTGTTTCTTCATCTGGTTTTGCTTAGCATATCTCTTATTTTCAGCATATTGGATAAGTGAGAGTTCTTAAGTAGGAAGAAGTGTATTTTTATGACTTTGGGTATGTGTCTTTTGATGTTTACTGACAGGTTACGTATACATCCTTTACTCTGTGTAATTGGACAGATGTGCTGTATTTGTGAGAGTGGGCTTTTGTTGCAAAGAATGACGAGTGTGCCTCTCTATGTTGTCAAAGTAAGAAATATCAAGTCATTGTCAATCTCCTCAAGACTGCATAATATTTACTGTATGTGTACAATAGAGGCAAAAGTGTAATATGAGCCTCTTTCACTATGCCGTGCATGGAGGTATATGTAAAGAACTTTCCAGATATGAAGAATATCAGAATTTGAAACATCTGAATTTTAGTACGCTTTCTGATACCGTATACCTAAAATTCTAGATAAAAGACACTGAGGTTAATAGCGATCTTTCCGTGTTTACAGCAGGTATATTATCAGGTCTGTTATACATATGTACACAATATAGGTACATTATGTACAGAACTTAATTGATTCTCAAAACAAGTGTGTCTTTGTAATTACTGAACTAATACAAAATACATTGCAGTGACGCTGAAGACTCTTATCACTTAAATGAAAAATTAATGAGATCCTTAAATAGTAGAGATAGAGGAAATAACAGTGACTATGAAGACTAAAAATACTTTGTATGTGCAAATTATACTACATACTACAGAATTAGATGCTCAGACTGATTAACATTGTTGGCCAAAAAAAATTATCTTTTGAATAACTTGGGCAATATAAAGAGTAAATTTTTTGTCTGTTTTCACTGTATTTGATCTACTATTTATACCAGTCTCATCTAAGTTATATTAAATGCATGCCTATCAAGTACTCTTTCTATTTATATGATTTTCATTATCATATGCATTCTAAAATTATTGTTATATACAAAATAATTCACTTTTTTTAAAAAAAATCTTAGCTTATGGATAAACATGGATAAATAATGTATAGAAGACATTCTTTTTTTTTATGATGTGTACCAGGAAAAAACCAAAACAAACAAAAACCCACCAACACCTGCATGGAAGTGATTAGATACTTAGAGGATTTTTTTAAGCCTGTCGCAAATGAAGGTTTTTTTATATAAAAAACTGTATTCAGATGAAACTGTGACCTAAATGCCATCACTCTATTATTTACTCTATGGAAGAAACATACAGAGGAAAATCAGTTTATATGTATTTATATATGGTTGTGTCGAATTCAGTTACCTTCTGTCTGGGCATACAGCGTTCACTCTGAAGTTGGAATCTGAAGTTTCAGGAGGCAGACTTTCAGGCATTAGATTTAATAAAATAAATAATTTCATAGAGCGGTACAGCAGCAAGGTCATCTCCCCAGAGAGGGGACCTGCACAAAGAAATCCCTGGGTAATTACAGCCTTTCAGACTGCTTACTAGCCCCTCACACGATGGTTTGGTAGTAGTAGTGTTTGGGTCTAGGATCTTCTTGCTTCTCGTTGGATTCCTTTACTGTCTTTCGGACAGTGGCAGCTGTTGTTTATGATCTGTATCCTTGACACCTCTGTTTCTTCTGGTTTTATTGACTCTGGAGATCCTGTTTTGACTAAGTAGGAAGTTTGGAAAGTTTTAAGTGGAAATTTACAGCTTATGGCCTGATGGTTCAGCAAGTCTGGCTAATCATGCTGAGAAAACAAAGCAAACAGTATTATAAATCACACAATATAACTCCAAGTTATTTATTCTACTTAAAATGTTATTTATTCAAACTAAACCACTAATCCCTGCTAAAAAGTAGAGTTGCCTGTTGTGCAGTCCAATTGCTGTTCAGGGAGGACTAAAATGGGTCTCACCAGTGATCTGTTGTTGATAAAAGATCTCATTGCTTTGAGAGACACCCTCAAGAAACATGCCAGAGCAACGGGAGACCACTGTCATGTAGCCACACTGCCTAGCAGGGAGACCTCAAAAAAAGGCTCGCTTAAGCTGTCAGATCTATGGGATAAAAGTGGTTGACTTGTAGTCAAATTGCATACAATAGGAGCTATGCATCGGGTTCTTTATAGCTACATCTTATTGGTGTTCACTGTGTTGCTCTGCTCTGGGTTTCCTTGAGGAGTTCCTGGCCCAGTCACAGCTCAGACCTTTGCCTCCCGGGGAGTCTGAACCAAAGTGCTGGTGGTTTGTTGGGGTGGAGGGTGGTTAGGTGTTGAGTGCATCCATCACAAATCTATTTTTTAAATTTTCAAAGGATAAATAAACTAGTCTTTACAGGATCTATATTCTGAGATAGTATTCACTTCCTTACTCTAAGCATCCATATTATACACTAAAATAAACATTCCTTGGATAAGATGTGTCACATTTAAGTTTTGATTAAATGGAAATTGCAGATCAGTCTTAAAAAAAGGAAAAAGAACTGTAAACACATTGATGTTTCTGAAATTTAAAATTATGGAGAAATTAATTTATAAATGCAGGATAACCATGTGCAAAAATAGCAATATAAAGAACAATTCAGAGTGTGACTGCAGTTCAACATGAACTAGTACTTTGGTAACACAGAGGGAAGGTGAGATGTAAAATAAAATATTTAAAATATATTCTGGATCCCAAATTGACGGTGAGTATTATTTGAAAGTAATACCACAGCCAATAACATGGAACATGTTACTGGAATAAAATGGTGACTGGCTGATATGTATTCATAATTCTACAGAGACTGAAGCTATTAGCTTTTACCCCAAATTATCTCTAAATAATCATTCATTTACCATATGGAATAATTTTGCAAAAATAAGCATGAAATACATTTCAGACAGAATTGAATATATTCTGAGTTAGCAATGTTTTAAAAATGAAAAACACTTGAAAACTGTCAAAAGAGGTAGCTTGCTTTTATAAAAGTTTTTCCTCTCATGTTTGAAATCAATAGTAGCGGAATATATGACTAATAATGTTTGTAACTAGGTTTCAAAGATATTTCTGAAATATTTTCTTCTTTGTGAACACTGTAGTTACATAACTATGTGGTTACCTAACTTTCTGTGGTTATCTATCTGAGACCTTATGTAAACATTTAGCATAAACAGACATTTAATAGATTTACTGCTGGTATGGCCAGTTGAGTTTCCACAGAAATAAAATTTAATGTGCATTGATCTGAGGGTATAAAACTTCTTTTATATGCAAATATACAAAATGCTTATTTGAATAGCTGATTACATGAATAGAATAGCCGTGTGCAAAAATAGGAGACAATAGTTGGCAATATTCTCGTAATATAGGGAGCATATCTAAACTTCATCATGCATTAGGTTTTTTCCAGTACTGAGATAATGCAGTGTACCTAGCAAGACACCTGTCTACCTAGAAGTTGATTGCCTGTGCTTTAGAGAGGTGGTTGGAGGGGATGAAGTTAGAATTCAAACAGCTAACACAAACCTCAAGTCCTATCTCTGAAACCTTGCATTTGACTCATGCCAACACATTTAATGTCTCTTTCTATTCATTTCCATTCAAGGAAGACTTTCCTCTGGTTAGAAAATTAACTGAGCACAACTCACTTCAAAATATGGTACAAAATACATATTAAGGTACATATTGTGTCTATAATTTTTTGTTCATTTATTTGTTTAGAGCTTTTACTTAAAAAATGGGAAACCTGGACTTGCTGCCGGATCCAAGTTACTGGAATTCAGGAGCATTCCTCATAGTCTAAATAGGAAAGCTATCCATTTTGCTATACATGAATCACTGCATAAGAAACTGAAAAAACTGTTAAGAGTCACATGGAAATTAGTCATGAAGAAATATTACTCTGGAACATGAAAGCCTGTGGGAAAAAAAGAGTTTTCTAGTCACTGCTCAGAGAGTATGCAGCCTCGTCTTTACCCATGGTGTATTACTCACCGGATTAAAGAGGGAATAACAATGAAGTCTGCTACTTGCTCAACATTGTTATTTATGTGTTGTGATGAAAATGACACATGCATTTTTCTGTTTTCAATTTTTGTTTTACAGCTAACAAATAAGACAACACCTATGGGCCAAGCTAGAATTCAATAGCCCGGGTACAGTATTGACACTTGTTGATTTACCAGTCTAAATAAATACAATACATCATAAGAAGCAAGAACTTTTTAGGTTAGACAGCTACTGAAATGAAAACTTTCTGGATCACTTATTTGGACTTATACATCTAAATTTACTCATTTCCCATATAAGATTCTAAAATATTCATTTTCTTATCAGGCAGGTTCAGTCCTTCTTTGTGTTCTATGCCTCTGACTGTACCCATAAGACCTGATTTGTAATATAATGTGTAGTTTCTTGAGATTCATGGACATTGTATGATTTTCTCTGAATGATGATACCAACAGCAAAACTTTCAAATCCTCCTCCTACATTTGAGCACAACTTAAAAATTCTACAACTGTCTTCATCCATACAAGTGTCTTCAGCAAACAAGACAATTGGATATATGGCTCTATTTTTTCCCATATAATAAGGCATTAAAATGTATATGTTGTGAAATAAAATCATTCCAAATTACTCACAATGAAACTCGTGAAAGTACATGCATTTTTGTTCCACTGTAAAGCTAGAATTTTAATTCTTCAGTGTTATAAGTGATTTTGTGGGAAGAGAATGCTTGCCTCTTTTAAAGATGTGCAAGTTTCCTGTAATCAGATGGTATTGTTAGGCTGATCCTATAGATATCTTAAATGTATTTCTCACTGTTTTCATTGAGAGAGCCACACACAGACCAAAAGGAGAACAGAACCTTATTATTTACCAGGGCCTTTATTTGTCCTAAAACATTTTACTGACATGCGGGTACTGTGCTATATCTAGCTGAGTATAGATAAATGTTATTTATTTACATATCTTTCTATAGTTGAAGAAATTTCTTTTGTTTCTTTCCTAAATTCATATCCAAATTTTGCTTGTCAATATATTAATATAGTACAATCTGCATTACCACAAATTATTTTTTCCTGATATAGTGGAATAGATATCTCACACATAACTCATTTATTTATCTTTTCTGTTTGTTTCTATTTCTCAGTTTCACCATTTATTTTTCTTCTTTTACTCTCTTGACATATTGCAAAATCCAGATGTGCTATATAATGCTTTCCTATTACTGAATTACATGTGTGATTTTAAAATTATTTTTGTCTACAAGGCATATTTAATCATGTAAATGTAAATAATACAGATAATATAATTAATATAAATAACATAAATAATATAAATAATATATATAATATAAATATAAACAA